>OX589606.1:5842268-7092268 GCA_951329385.1 Polia nebulosa
TCGATCATTGGGAGCGATCATTGACACATTGACAATGACAGAAATTTGATATTTACTTGCCTTGGCTTTTCTATGGTGTGATTAAAAAGCGTAACAGTTTACGAATATAAGGTTTAGGGATAAGGGTACAAAAATAATAAATATATTTTATCCGTAAGCTAAATTACCGAAAAATATTCGACACGTATTTTCTGCTTTCAATCATCAATCATCTTTTAATGTCCCCACTGCTGGGGCACAGGTCTCCTCTTCGTGAGAGGGTGTGGGCCGTAATCCACCACGCGGGCCCAATGCGGATTGGTGAATGTCACATGTCTTCGAATTTTTGGTTCTACGACATGCTGGTTTCCTCACAATATTTTCCTTCACCGTTTTGAGAGCAGTGGTGATGCAATAATTTACACAAAGTAAAGCGCCTGCCTGGGTTCGAACTCACGACCTACAACTTGTAAGTCGCGGCCAATACCACTGGGCCACCACTGGCTCTGTTATATATTTTTTGCTGTGCCAAATCAATAAAAAATGACTTAGATACAACGGCATCAAAGTTCAGGAGTGGTGGCTTGATACGTTACTTCTACCAAGTACGGACCCAAACACGGACGTCTACCCTAAATTAATTAATTTAGAATATAGGAATCACTTTTGGGGTAAAAATCGGAGAATTAAAAATCAAAGTTTTTAAAACTGTGTCGTGTGGTGTGTTTTTTCATATGAAAGAGCACATTGTGAGGATTACGAATATATTTTTTTCATAATTTTAAAATATATAATTTTGAAGTTATTTAAGAAAATAAATGATAAACCACCATACCCACCACAATAAAATAAAATAAAATAAAAAAATAAAAAGCCTTTTATTTCCTACAAATTAATTTTACATTAAATTTTTACTTATCTTTAAACGCTTAACTAATTAAAATTAATACCTACTTATTTTGTTTATGTCCTATATTATGTAGCTATTTACTGTTTTATATTTACTAGTATTATTATACTTGTTTGACACTGTATACTATTTAAACGCTTAACTAATTGATCTTAATACCTACTTATTTTTATTTATTTTCTATATTATTTACCTATAACTATTTTATTTACTATTATTAATATACTATATAATATTTACTACTATTATTAGCTAGCTTGGTTTGATTTTAGATACCTAAATAATATAATTTGTAGGAACCCCATTATTGGGTGAAGGCCTCCTCCAAAGATGCCCATTTGTCTCTGTCCTGTGCAGTCTGTTTCCAGTTTGGGCTGGCTACTTTTTTGATCTCGTCGTCCCAGCGAGTCTGTGGTCTTCCTCGATTTCTTTTACCTGGAGGTCCATTCCAAAAAGTCACTTACCCACCATATCCAGGCCATATTTCAGGCCCAGTGGTTTCGAAGATAAGGGCCCCCTATCTTCGAAACCACTGGGCCTGAAATTTTGAAAACAATACAGAAAACAGTTCTTTACTTATTAGATTACAGGAAAACTTATAAAGTGGAGGCAGTAAAAATAAAAACGTTATAAAAATATGATTGTTTGGAACCCTTTGCGTGCAAGTCCGACTCGCTCTTGGCGGGGTTTGTTATGTAACGCACTGTATCGTCATCATGTTTTATTTACGTGAAAATAGAATAAACACGTGTTCCTTATTCTTTGGCAATCTAACTAACGATAAATAGATTGATTTAGTCATCTAGTGTTGAAACTATACCTACCTAAAATACAAGTAAGGTTGGCAACCCTACCTCTGAGAGACTTTGAAAAATGACTACCCACTTAAGTAGTCGGGCGGTTATCGGCTTAAATGTTCCCGTATTGCGGTTCCAAGTATTAAATAGAAAAGTTTTGGGCAGGAGACGTAGATTTGTGTAAATAAATTCATATTGATGTTGATCATTCTCAAAAAAGCAAGCATTCTATTTCTTGAAAGTTTTAATATTAGATTTGCGTGGTAGAAAAAGTACTGTTGGCTATTAAATAATTTAATTTTATGGTTTTACACGTGTATTGTAAAGGATTTTTAACTTCAGCCTTTTTTTTCATTCTTATTTAGATTAGGGACTTTTATAATTGCAATGCGTATGACAGTCCCATCATACCCTAAATAATTACTCTAAATCATTCTATAGCATTTGGGCCATGAACCTGAAAAGACTCTTCGCATCATCACTATTTCGTTGAGACAGAATTCTATGGAATGTGCCTACATCAAGTCGGTTCAACCTTAAAAACCCAAAGAGATCATTTCTTTCAGACTCATATCGTACACAATCCATTAATAGGTGTAAGTCCTCGATAACTCCACAATCCACAACTTCAGGCTTTATCCCATCGTAAAGTTCTTTATATTTATAATAACATTGACACTGAAAAATTGCCAGTAAGTTAAAAAGTCATGCTGTCTATTTTCAGCAAGGACGTCTTTTACTTTTTATGTTATTTTTGAGAAGAACATCTGGCTAGAATATTAAGAATTATGTTGGTAGGCCCCAGTTATAAGAATTACCAATTTTAGAGCAAGTCTGGATGCTAATTAAATTCAGTTGGTATTTATATAGGTACTTAGACTGTACTGATCCAAACTTTCAAAGAATATTTAATATCCGTCAATGTTATTCATGATATTATGGTAAATTAAATCAATAGCTTTTAGATAATGAAGATAAACATTATTTTACAATAACAGTTTTTTTTTTTTTTTTTTTTTTTTGGGGGGTGGGAAATCATCCAATGACTCTTTCCGCTCTGGGGTGGAGCGGAAGGGCGTGTCAGACTCTTACTGACTAAAACCCACCCCTGTTCCTCCCTGCCCTACGCGCCCGGGGGCGAGGTAACTCTTTCGAATTTATCCTCCACCCCCGGGCAGGCACTGGCCGTGGCAGGCCCCGTCCTTTGCTGACAACTCTTTGAGGCGCGCGTGGAACACTACGCGCCGTCGACTCTCGGGCCTGGTGCTGATCGGACGGCGAGTTACCCGCTACTCGCCGTCCGCAGGCCCGGGTAACTGAAAAAAAATGTAATATTTCAATTTTGATCCCTTAATCTACGACAAAGATTTTTTATTTATTTATTGAATAACTTAAAATTATCTTTACAGGTTGCCCTAGTGCGATAGTCAAGCGCATACACAAAAAAATGTAAATAAAACATAACTGTAATACCTAGTTAGTAAAATATATACGCTTAAATACAATTTTGAACCTAAATTATGCCTTATCTGCTAAATTAATCCAATAACAAACAAATTCAAACTAAAACTTTTATACTTCATACATAACACTCATCAGAGTGAAGTCGTTCAGTGAACAAGAAAAAACTTTTTTACAAAAAAACAACCGTCTTCCAAAAAAGAAAATACACTAAAAATTAAAAAATAACTTTAATTTCGGAAGTCGGTGTTTGCATTTTATTTCTTCGTTTTTTGACAGCGACTTCCGAAATTAAAGTTATTTTTTAATTTTTACTGTATTTTCTTTTTTGGAAGTCGGTTGTTTTTTTGTGATTTTTTTTTTTATTTTTCACTTTTTAGTGGTATACCCCAGAACTAAAAACCCCAATAAAATGGAACGTGGAAAACATACTCGTAATTGGAGAAAACAAAAACGTCATCTGTGTATACGTATTTTTCGTTTTTGTTCAGTTATTTTTTTTATGTATGTCCGCGGATTTCGATTTTTTCGAAAGTTGGTTAAAAACAAGTTCAATTTTTGAGCCACCGCCTTGTGCGTGCGCAGCGCGCGCGTCAGCAGTGCGCGCTGGAGTAAGTTGGTGCACGCGCTCGGCACCTGCGCCTGCTCATGTATTCAAATTTTTTCTAAATTTTGCTAAAATTATGTTTTCATACTAGATATGAAATATTAGTAATATTTCATAATATTTCATATCTAGTATGAAAACATAATTTTATAATATTATAATTGCGAAAGTGTCGATGGATCGACACTGTGGATGGATATTTGTTACTCAATCACGCCAGAACGGCTGAACGGATCTGCTTGAGCAATTTTTGTTCTTGCAATTTTTTGGCAGTCGGTTTCACTTTTTTTGTAAAAAAGTTTTTCATTTTTCACTTTTTAGTTGCAGTTCTCCAATAAATTGTGTTAAAAATTCATATACGAGTACATACGATCGCAGCAATCGCGGTTGATTTGCTGTCAATTTTTGAAGAGTTCTGTTGTCTGTCTCCAAAACCCATCATCAGATCTATATGAAATTTAAATGGGAACATTTAGAAACAATCCTCTTTCGAACAAAAAAAGAATTTTGCAAATCTGTCAATATATTATTATGACGGAGTTATGTCCAAACATACAGAAAAAAATAAAAAAATACAAACATCCGAATTGAAATCCTTCTTTTTTGATGTCGGTTAATAAAAATATAGCACATAGGCTATAAATTATAATGGAGAAGTACTAATTCCACGCGGGCGAAACCGCTGGTAGAACTTAGTATTGAATAATTATATAATTTTCAGCGTATGTCGTATCTAGGTACCTACTTACTAACAAGCGATGTTAGTGTATACAGTCAGTGATTTGACAGCAGTATACAGAACCTGTCGACGCCAATCATCATTCGATATTGATTGACGTTCAATTAATTTCGTTTGCGTCCAACATACATGGTTCCAGAGTAATAAAAAAATCACATACCTACATAGATTTAAAGCTACCATAAATTCGAAACTCTATCTCTCATTCTGTTTAGAAGATTTCCTCGTACAAACTAACTAAGCCGATTTTGATGAGAAAGAAAAGGTACCCGGATCAGACCGAAGCGAACATTTGAAATGTATATACTGTTTATTTTTGTTCCCCTTCTAACCTTACCCCGATAACTAGGTACCTACACCTTATATTTGATACATAATCGCATTTTCTCCCTTGTTACAGATGAGCCGATGTAATGACGTCACTCGAAGGTAGAACGTAACACACCAAAATGGATATAGATCATGTAGTATTGGACAAAGAAGCAATCAGTCGGTTCGAACAGTACACATTGGCAAAGCCCTCGCTAAACGGAGGGATCCCTTTGGACCGATGCCAAGATGCCGACTCTATGGCATCTAATAGCAGAAAAAGAGCACAAACATCACGTCAAAAAGTTGTTTGCTGCTTTTGTCTTAAAACTACTAAGTATAGAAGAAAACAATTCATTATCGGTTCCCTCACTAACGTTGTTATATTCATCGTACTGTTAGCTTACACATTTTTGGGATCGTTCATTTTTCTTGCCATAGAAGGCGGCGCAGAAGTCCCAGCCAGGCCCAGAATACTCCCAGATAGACAGAAACTTAGTCATAAAGATACAAATAGTACTCACAAAAAGACAGACGAAGAATATGATGGGAATCTAACTTTGTCAGCAAATTACTTTTGGGACGCCAGAAGCAGAGCGGTTGAAAATATTTGGGAGATAACAGTGTCTCTAAATATTTTGTATAGAGAGAATTGGACACGGTTGGCTGCACAGGAGATTTTGAAGTTTCAAAACGAGCTTGTACAAAGGGTTACTACCGAAATGGCGTCACAGTATGGTGTCAGTTACCGAGAGATGGCGCTTGGTGAATTCGGGAGCGACCTCACGAACCATTATGAAGAGCACGAATGGAATTTGGCGCTAGCGTTTTTCTACTCGCTCACTGTTTTAACAACTATAGGTGAGCATTTTTGCACACTTTGTTTTAAAATTGTAGAAGTAATTCTGGGTTAGTGTACTTACTTTTATTCTGCAGGCAGAAAATGGCCAGCGTTAATAAGCGTGTTTTGCAATAACTATGGCTATATCCTTGTACTAGAAAAAATTGTTTAAAATAATTTAAATATAATTATAATAAAATATAGTTAAGTGTATTAGTCGAGATACTCTTACTATTTATTTATTTTTTAATATCGCCCATGAAACTTTGTCTCTTCCACAAAATATTTTTGTCAGTTAATCAATATACCTTTGACGACACGGTTGGCGCAATGGCTGAGCGCTCGGCTGCTGCGTTGCGTGTCGCGGGTTCGATTCCCGCACGGAACAAATATTTGTATGATCTACAGATAGTTGTTCCGGGTTTGGGTGTCTTGTGTATGTGAGTTACGCACGATACAGGAGTAATTCCAAGTGTGGGGCAACGTTTAAAAAAAAATAGATCCCCAAAAAATCTTTGATTTGATTTATTATTATTTGGTTTACAAGAATGATAATTTTACTCTTTACTAAAACTTTTATCACTGATGCCATTTAAAAAAGTTACTTACAATCTGAACCATGGATTGATGTCATGTCAAAATATTAATAGCTAATTTTCATCCACAGGTTACGGCAACATCGCACCGAGAACAATCCTCGGTAAAGGCGTAACTATCATCTACGCTTTGATAGGTATACCACTGACCCTGGTCTACCTGTCGAGCGTCGGATCCCTGCTCTCCAAGATGGCGAGAAGCGTCTTCAGTCGAGCCCTCTGCTGCTGCCTCTGTTCCAACTGCGGCTACTGCTGCTACGACGAACGAAGAATGGCCGAGAAGGAACGCAGAATGAAGCTGAAAAGACAACAAGAAGAAATACTAAATAGTCAAAATACGAGCAAAACACCCACAGAAGAGTGCTACGTCTTAAAACCTGACAGTCAAAAAGATCTTTCGCTATCAGAAAGACCAACTACAAGTACAGCCAAAGACGATATTATCAGTTGGCCAGACACAGATTCCAAGCTATCTATGCACGGACTCAGCATACTAGCTCCTGTACTTTTATGTCTAGCAGCAATATTTATATATATAGTCATCGGAGCAGTAGTTTTGTTCAAAATAGACAATTTGGGTATCATAGATGGTTTCTATTTCTGTTTCATGGCGTTAAGCACGATTGGGTTTGGTAATATTGTTCCTGGTATGACATATACAACAATAAACGGTGTTAGGTATTACACCATCAAATCTACCACTCTGTGGTTCTGTTCTGCGTATACTCTTACGGGTTTGGCACTAACAGCTATGTGTTTCGGCGTAATTCACGACGAAATTATTTATAGGATAAAGCATCAACAAAAACAGTGGTCCCAAAAAGGAAACACAGTCAATGATGGAGTCAATATAAACGATCCGTTTTACATGAATTCCTGACAAATGTACAGTAAGAGTAAGTCAGAAAATCTGTACAGCATTATGGAAGATAGTTCTTTAGAGCGTAACAGAATCGAAATTGACAATAGAGAAGTAGTTCTTAGTGTAGATGATATATCGGCGGCCGTGGACCCTAATGCAGAGTTCCCACCACCTCCACCCGAAGAAGAAATAATTGCAATAGTAACCAAGAAAGAGCCTAAAGGTTTCGGTAATATGGTGGCATACAATGCGTTGCCAGAAATGTTGGAACATGTTAACACATAATCTTTAAAGACTTGAGGTTTTTGATTAATTTTATTTTCTATTCTTTTTTTCTGGCTGTGAATAATAATTCTTAGTTTATACAATTTTATGAAATATCATACATAATGGTCTTTGTCGAATTTACTTTTTTCAACTGTAATTATGTAAATAGTATTGTAAATATTGTAATTAGTTAGTCATAGAAACTGATGTCTGACATCTTTTATTATCGGATCTATTTGTCAACTGTTAATATCAAGGTAATTGTAATGATTTTCATGTGAATAGTTTCTTTGTAAAAAATATAAGTTTAATAAAAAAAATGAAAACTGTTTTGTTGATTTTTATTTTACTTACCTTGCTTTATGATGTCATAAAAACAAGAATATTCAAAATCTAACTGAAGTTCTTAGAAACAGTAATAAATACGAGTACGATAGGCACATTACCTATTTGTAAATACTTTCTGCTAAATTTTGGAAGAGGTCTATTTTTAGAAGTGAAGTGCCTATCGCTATTGAAGTACTCGTAAATAAATTTGAACGCTCATACGATACAAGTTTTACATTACTAATGGCTAGTAAAAAAATGAAAAAAAAAAAAAAAAAAAACTTGCCTTATTAAGTCAAAATCTGACTAGCCTTTTCCCAACTATCTTGAGGTCGGCTTCCAGTCTAACCGGATGCAGCTAAATACAAGTATTTTTCATGGAGCGACTGCCTATCTGACCTCCAAAACCCAGTTACTGGGTAATACGATACCCCTTGGTAAGACTGGTTGTCAGACTTTCGGCCTTCTGACGACCCGTAACGACTGTCAAGGATCCACGATTGACAGCTGGGGCCAACGGCTTAACGTGCTTTCCGAGGCACGAAGGAGTCTCGGTATGTAAAGATGGTCACCCATCCATGAACCAACCCCGGCAAGCGTACCTTAACCTGATCGACCCGTGCGCCTGTGATTACTTTAGCCACGAGTTCCTCTAGCAGGGTATGTTTTTGACTCATTGACTTAGTATGGACTAAGTCAATGAGACAAAAACATACAACATGTATCAAGTATATGTTTAGAAAGGTACTTCACAAGACAAGTCCCCAATAACATCTTTGGTGGTTCTGCAGCATCATTAGTTCCTATTTTAGAGCCACCTGATCTAGTCAGAAATGAAAGAAGTAAGTATTGCAAGAGTATGTAAGTATCTATGAGAATGGACCAACGATTCACCGTGGAAGGCCTAGGAAAAGTTGGCGTAACGACTTAAGGTGGAAGCGCCAGGGTAGCCCGTGAAATTCAAATTTTCTTACGTTTTTTCCAATTTTGCAGGTCAGTGTCAGGTTGTATCTTGGTCAAAATTTGATTTGCGGCCGTAGCAAGAACAAATTTGAATTTCGCGGGCTACCCTGGAGCTTTCACCTTAAGACTCTACTAATAGCCAGATGGCTATATGGAGATTTTTTTTTTGTATGAAACTATAAGTAATAAGGTTTTTTTGCTATTGGCAGTTGTCTACGACGGCCATTATTCCATAAAATATAAAGCAATTGATGACTATTTTAATTCATAGAAGTGAAGAGGTTCTCTATTTGTGAGAAAAAAACGCCAATTTCATAGGTGGGAACCCAATAGTTGTTCATATTGATGAGCATTGCCAGTGTATTCATTTGTTTTGTATTATCATTTTTGCCTCGTACAAATTAGTTAAACATAAAAAATACTATATCACAACAAATAACAACGCTCTGTACATCAGAAAAACGTAATTCATAAAAAATAGTTGTTTCTTACCAATAAGCATATTATTTTTTACTTCAAAGAAATGAGAATCTTGTTTTTGTCTGTCAAATTTATGAATATAATAAGTACAGTCATGATATCATAGATAGTACAGCGGATGCTACTTTGATCTGTAATATGCATACAATTTACTGCAATCACCAATGGCTGTAAAACTTGATAATTAAGTGTTTTATTTTACGGTATATGTTTACTATGAAAGTGGTAGTTCTGAAAACTACACTTAAATTAAAGATAATAACAGAAATCTTTGAACTTATTCATATATGCAATCGTTTTAAAACACCAGAGAGAGTAAAATAGTAACAAAAAGAGAAATAGAATGTTTGTGCTTTGATGGCAGTCAGAAAAGAATCGATATCGCTGTTTTTTTTATTTTTTTTTATTATTATCTCGTTTATTTAGCTCTCTTACATATTAAATACATTTTTAAATATTTCTTGAAAAAAAAATATAAAAACCATTTAAAAATATAAAAATTGTAGCCCACCGGTATCGGAAACAGGGTCCAAGCTACCGGCTGTCAGGTCTCCAGAGAGAGAAACCGCCTAATAATGCGAGCCGTGTCCAAAAGTACAGCTTTCTGAATGAAGCCCTTGATCCAGCCGCCTAACGAGAGCCTCCTGAGATGTTGGTCGAGGCTCGTGACTATTAAGCCATTGGCTGACACGAATATCGGTACAATGATCGCTGAGTCCACATCCCACATATCGACAACCTCACGAGCCAAGTCAATATACTTGATTTGTTCATCTTTCTCGGCTTTCACGAGGTTCTTGTCATGTGGGACGGTAAAGTCAACAATCATTGCACGCCTATCGATTCGGTCCACCACCACTATATCAGGCTTATTAGCTATAATAGTCCTGTCCGATCCCAGTACAATGAGATTTTTTTTTTTAACCGTTAGCTGTTAGAATTCTTTCTCAGTCTCAGCTGGTTTTACAGGAACAGTGGTTGCGTGTACTCGCACCTGACCGTTCTGAAGATCAACCACTAATCACTCTCATGTTTGTCGTTCTAAGGCGTCCCGGTCCGGATTTCCATTCACATTTTCCTTGTACATAAGAGGAGAACAGTGCTAATGACACGGCTTTACGAGTTGTAAGGCGTAGTAGTAGAAGGTCATAGCTTCAAATCCAGGCAGGCGCTTTACTTTGTGTAATTTATCCTATCACCACAGCTCTCAAAAAGGTGAAGGAAAACATTGTGAGGAAATTGGCATGTCCTGGAAGCAATAATAAGAAGACATGTGACATCCACCACAACTCACACTGGGCTTGCGTCGTGGATTCGCCCTTTTCTCTCCCAAAAAGTAGGCCTGCGTCCCAGCAATGGAAACATTATGAAGCTGATGATGTTATAATATGTTATGTTAACCATTTAAGCATTTTCTCAACTTCTGTCACAAAATCTTCCTTAAAACTACAACGTTTTGAAATAATGGACGCCTGAATTAGCAAGAGATCTTCGCAGATTACTTATACATTTGGCAAGGGAGTCAATGGTGCAGCCTACACAGGTGGATCATAAAGGCTCGTACTTTCTTGGCACGGAACTTTAGTCACCAAATCGATAGTCGGGGAGTAATAAAAATAAACGCTAGCATTATATAAGTTGGTCGCCAAAGGGTTGAAAGTGAGGAAGACAAATAGCGAAGTATATTGAAATAGATGGCTTGTTTTTTGTGTCTTCTTCATTCTGTTTATTGCTTATAACATATGACGTGAAAATTTTTAGAGAGCTAGTTTTTAGTTTCCAGGTTGTGCTAACCATGATTAGGTATTACTTAAAAACAATATATTACATTATTTGCTATACGTAGTTATATTTCGTTTAAGGCTTTTATTGCTTAACTATCATCGAAATGTATGTACTATAATGTCTCGTTGAAATGTGTACTAAAGTTTCACGTAACCCTTGACCATGCAAATATGATGCTATATTGTTTTTGTATCATCTTCTCACATTTTATTTTATTATAATTGGAAGGCTCGCATCGGACTATTATTTTAATTCACATAATTGCGAAAATAATACCACATATATATATCTTATTATGTTCGCTAAATAGTGAGATAACCATATGAACATAGATCATATTACGGTAAAATGCATTATTAAAAATGGGCGTGGACAATTCCTCTTTAGAAACCCCACCTGATGCTACCTCCTCATCGTAAAATTTGCATACGATATTGAAAATCTTAATAAAATAGGAGAAAAACCTAAGAAATATACGTAGATTTTCTCCGAGAAACTTTGCCTCGGTACTAGTATTTTTGCTTACATTTTGTAGTACACACTTGGCACAGCCATTTTGTTTCAGTCTGCTAACCGAACAGATTCAATATGTTTGGTAAAGATTGAATCTTCCCCGCGGAGTCTTGTTAGATCGGTACATTCTAGGTTATTTTACATAAGTGTAGGTTTTTCTCGTTAGCCCTTTTTCTGGCTAGATGTTCTTTTTTGTGTTTTGCTAGTGTTGGCATTTTTCTGGGTTGTTGTCAAAGAATCTATTTGTTCGAATATCGAGGTTATCTTTTGCACAATGCCAGTTTTGTCGCTGGATATTTTTTTCTTAAATTCTGTTCCCTCGATCCATCATCATTATGTATTAAGGTCCCCAAATCTCAATGCGTAATATTATTATTCGTCATAATTTTGGCCATGCATTATTTCATGTAGTCAAATTCACTTTTGTGTTCCGTAGGATGTCATTTCATCAGAATATATTATGTATATACCTACATGTTATATTCATATGTAAGTTACTTTGAGCAGATCCCTTCTTATCTTTTCTGAATTTGATCAAAAGATTATTTTAGCAAAATCATATTAGGTTTAAAAGTAACAAGTCCTTTCAAAACACTGGAGGCGATATTACTATTTACTCAATAATTTTACAGAATAACAGTTTTTCGTAAGATAAGCAGCTCATGTTCTACTTTTCGATATTAGAAGTAAAAATACGATGATATTCGCCCCAACCCAATTTGGTTCATGATAATTGAGAAAAAACGACTTTGTGACACAGGATCCAAACATAATTCAACTTTGCTCACACACGAATTTCTTCATTTCGTATAAATATCACATTTCCACCTTCGCTCCTTAACATTATTAATCTATCAAGAAATTCGCGCGACGCCATTTTTTATTTTGACGTCATCAGTCGGAAAGTTCACGACACGTTCTGTCGCAAAAAAATGACAGAAGATCTGAAAGTTGGAAGTGAAAAATTAGGAATGTATTTATATGACGGCGAAATGTTACTTTTCGTTGAGTCGCTGAGTGGTTCAAATTGTGATTATACGATCCACTTTTAATTGCGAGATAAAGTGTCAAGAAACGTTGTAGTTCAGAATATAATATACCTACTCCATAAGGTGCGAAAAATCATCCAAAATTACCATGACGTTCAGTTTTCGGATGAAAGCATCAAATTACTTTTATATTACATTTTTACACGATAATTTTTTCATGCAGAGTGACAGAATTTTGAAATACAATCGAAAACTCAAGTTTAGGTAATTTTACGACACACAATCCCATAAATTTCTGTGGATATGTATGTATTTTCTCATAACGTTATCCAACGCCTTAATAGAAGGGATGAATATAGACTGTCTTTTATCCCTGGGGACGAGTTAGGCGAAATATTTAAGGTGGTTGATGAAGTTTCTCTATTTATGGCACCTGCTTGGGTGTTAGTAATTGAGTGCTTTTCGTGGGATTTCCTATGAGGTTGCTGAGTAATTACAAATGGAAAATAGTTGGGTAGGTTTGAGTCCGTTTCCAATTTAGAGATGCGGCAGCACATCAGAACCATAATTTTTTTTGGAGCATAAAAAAAATTTTGGAGATTTATTGGAGAATTTGTAATTTTATTTAGGATTCATATGTACCTATGAATCCTACACGTTGTAAGCAGACTGTGATCAGACAATTTATAGCGTAAAAATCCTACTGATATCCTACTTCTACTAATAATAACATTACAAAAGTTAATGTTTGGATGGATGGATGTTTGTAACTCAGTCACGCCAGAACGGCTAAACAGATCTGGATGAAATTTGGCACAGAGATAGACTATATATAGTCTGGAATAGCACATAAACTATAATTTATAATGGAGAAAGTTGTCACGTTGCGGAGGCAGTATCGGAGTGACACGTAGATGAGGTCGTAGGAGTGACACGCAGAGGAGGGAGTAGAGTAGGAGGACCGTATATGAGGAGTTGAATGAAGAATAACACACGAAGAGTAAAGATGTATATTTCATTTTTAAAAATAGGCTGTATTAATAATATGGAGCACTTATTAATCGTACGTACACCATACACTGTGATTAGGTACTTAGTGAAATTGTATTATTGTCAGGACCATGCCTGAAAACTCTTGAAAACGTAACTGTCAGTAATTGAATAGAAGGAAAATGAAAATGATAGCTAGGAGCTTAGTCTAGCTCGGCAGCAGAATTAGAACTGATTTTTAATATAAAAACAGACTATTGACAGAGAAAACTAGTAATCTTTTAATTTTAAATTAAAAAAGGTAGGAAAAAATGTAGTTTTGGAATAGAGGTCAAAAAATAAACAAGGCTTTAACACTGCCTTGTTACAAAGTATTGATTCCATGTAAGAGAAAGGAAATAATGATTTATTTATGGTTGACAGTTGAGAATGGAAGAATATGTGACAAGGGCAGAAAGATGTTTTAATTTTTTTAATTTTCTATGATAGGCTAACCTTACCTAACCATGAACCATCATTGCTCACAGTATCATATTCATTCACTCTATAAAGACCCGCAGGTTATACCTAGCTATCAGGAAACAGACTCCAGCAGACAATTCCGCTTCTTAGCTGTACGTTCAAAATCAAAATCAACAGTCGTTTTGTTAAAAGGCTGAGATCCAGCACTTTTTGAACGTCAAAGTTCTACATAAAGATTGCCCCCAAAAACTCTCGCCCGTCACCACTTCCAAGTGTTACACTGCTCAGTGAAAAAGAATCGTTTTGGGACTACACAATGCTAAAAATAAAAATACGCTATGCTATAAATGCTGGTACTGCAATAGTTTTCAAATCCTTATATACTTAGGTACATCCTTCGTCAAAACACGGTTTAATAAAACATCATTTCTTACAGTAAACGTAAACATTATTGAACAGTGTCAGTTACCGGCTAACGCAAACAACCGGGGGCTACAGTAATCTCGAAAAGGTTTACTTTGAAGCTAACGGCTAGACGATCGATTAGACAGCCGGTGTCAGTGTAGGCAATGTTGTTTGTAGCTAAGCGAGGGGTTAGGTTAATCGATTGTTCATGTACAGTCTAAGGTACCTGGGATACTGGGTTCTAGGGATTACCAGGAGGTCATAGAAAAGACTGAACTTACTCTACAAGGCGTTACTTTATGATTTTTATAGCTAAAGCGCGATTAGGTTAATTGATTGTTTATGTACAGTCTAAGGGCCGACTTCACCATTCGCTCTATGAACTAAGCTTAGCGTAAAAAATAAAAACCATAAAAAGATTATAGCGAGTTAAACTTAAAAGATAGATATATGCTGGCGCGGAATTTTCTTTTGAACTTTAAAAGGAGAACAATGCCGTCATTCATAATTTTTGCGTCACTAACCGTTTACGTAGCGCACGCAACTGAAGCTCTCAAAAGGATTTCGTTCCCGTTTTTGCCATTTTTGCTGCTTCGCTCCTGTTGGTTTTAGCAGCATGATGTTATATAGCCTGTCTCGATAAATGGACTGTTCAACACAAAAATATTTTTTCAATTTTGATCCAGTAGTTCCTGAGATTAGCGTGTTCAACCAAACAAACAAACATGCATGCAGCTTTATGACAGCAGCTAAACGCATTTAGGCGAGCTTAAACGTCGAAGACTGGGCGTTTAGAATTGGTGAAATCGGCCCTAAGTTACCTGGAAACTGGATTCTAGGAAATACCAGGAGGCCATAGAATAGACTGACCCACTCTCTAAGGTGTTACTGAAGTAACGCTATTGCGTTCATTTATGTTGTTTATAGCTAAATGATGGGTAAAGTTAACGGGTTATTTGTGTACAGTCTAAGGTACCTGAAAACTGGGTTCTAAGAAATACCAGAAGACCATAGAATAGACAGAATTCACTTTATAAGGTGTTACTGAAGTAATATAATATCTGGAAAGGGTTGATTAAAAACTATTTATGATCAACTAGTAACTTGTGCCAGCAGCTTCGACCGAATTAGTACTTCTCCCATTATAAATTATAACCTATGTACTATTTAAGATTATTATCTACCTATGTGCCAAATTTCATCCGGATTCGTTCAGGCATTCTAGCGTGATTGAGTAACAAACATCAAAACTATCATCTATAACTTATTATTACTTCAACTTAGTAGTATTAGTACTTATACGTATTATAACTTATAGTTTATGTGTAGTATAGTAAGTTTCATCAAAATCTGTTCAGTAGTTTTTGCTTGAAACAGTAACAAGCATCCTCACAAATTTTAATAGGTATTTATAATATGTAGGATATTAATAGGATAGGATTTTTACTATGGGACTAACCCCGATATCACAAAGAGACTGACACTCTTTGTTTTTTCATTCCAACATTGTTACTAATACAATATGTAAAACTGTTTTTCCGGCCTAAAAAAAACTATAGAAAAACACACCTTGCTTTCGGCAGAACCCTTCTATTACGAATAAACATGGCTATTTTTCGCAACTACCTGACTTTGAATATTGTCTAGACAGTTTGTTTTTATCCCTGTCAGCCCCATATGTCGACAACAGCTCGGTGATATATTTGTTTTTCATATTCCGCTGATATTTCTTGCTGGCTCTGATTTGGATCGAGGCTTTTTGGGAGCAGGTTGCACGGTACTTGTGCCAATGATTGAGTTTTGGGTATCCTTCTTTCTACTGATAGATATCATGAATGCGAATGTTTAGATCTTCAGATGTTTGGTTATCTACGAGTACCTCAACGGCTGAAAGAAGTCGAATGAAGTTGGGAACTCAGATAGGCCAGGGCCTGAATTAGGGCACATAATACTTTGTATACTTTTTTTTGGGAACACATTCATTGTACGTACAGCTAAGGAGTGGAATTCCCTGCCGGAGTCTGTGTTTCTGGATAGCTACAACCTGGGAGTCTTTAAGTTAAGAGTGAATATGGTTACTTCTAAGCAAGCGTGCTTCATCTTCGACGACATCATCGCTTACCATCAGGTTAGATTCTGGTCAAACGCGAACCTATTGTCAATGATAAAAAAATGGAATGGTTCATATTATGTACTAGCATTTGCCCGCGACTTCGTCCGCGTAGAAGTCGAACTTGGTTCTAATAGGATTTTTATTTGCTTTTTTACGTTTTTAATTCTGTAATAACATAAAAACTATTATGTTCAAATGTTTGAATACTTACACAATATAACAATATTTATTATAGTTTTCCTTTAGTCTTTTTTGAATGAAATCTGATTGAGTTTTCAAAAATGTGTCAAAATGAAATGTAATTTAAATCAAAAGCATTATGGAGTACTGATATCAACTTCGAAGCAAATCACCGCTAAAATTACTTTCTACTCCTTTATAACCCCGTTAGGGCATGAATTTTAATAAAATACGAAACCCGTCTTCCAGCAATTCTGTTAAAAAAGGTTTATGCAAAATTTGAAGCAGATTGGACCAAGGAATCACGTTGTCCCATACAAACTTTGTCCTCCTTTTTCACTCCCTTGAGTGTAGATTTTCGGATAATCCTTATGGGATGCCTATATCATACAAATAACACACCACCCAAGTTTCAGGTCTCTGCGATCAGCGGTTTAGGCTGTGCGTTGATCCGTCAGTCAGTCATTCATTCAGGAAAAAGCATTTTATATGTATAGATAAACCTTGGACTATAAAAGGTTATAGAGGGAGTGTCAAAATCCAGCAATCTTAAGTACCAGAATGAGAAGCCGGCATGTATCTGTACACGCGAAATAAGCTCACATAGACAAAATGAGAAGCCGATACGTCATGGTTACATTCGTGAAGGACACTCACACATTTTAACGATCCTGCTTCATTTAATGTTCAATGTCGTTCCGTCTATAACCTTTGATAGTCTAAGGTATAACATACATAACATAATAATCAGTTTTATAATGTTCCCACTGGTGGGACTCAGCAGTGGGAACTATACTGTAGGAGAGGGATTGGGCCGTAATCCACCAGATCGGCCCAGTGTGGGTTGGTGAATGACAGATATTTTCGTTTTTTTTTGTTCTAGAACATGCCTCACGATGTCCCCACGATGTTTTCCTTCACCGTTTTGAGAGCAGTGGTGATGAAACGAATTACACAAAGTAAGGCGCCAGCCTGGGTTTGAACTCACGACCTACAACTTGTAAATCTGGGTCACTACCATTGTCGAAAGCTTGTACGAGTATTAATAATAAATTTAAAAAAAAAAACGTTTTAACATAAAATTCAACCGACGAAAAAGAACTAAAAGGCAAAAAATAAATTAACCTTTTAAGTCTTGAGTATTGAGCTTATTTACCTACATAAAATATCAAATTTTATATAAACAAATTTTGAGTCGGCGCCAAACAACAATCTGATTATTAAATATCTAAACTTTATATGTACGTAGAAATGAAGAAGGCTAGATGTAGGTAATTAATCGTTTTATTATTTGGCGCCGACTCAAAATTAGTTTATACCTAATAATAACCTCCTCCTTTTTTTCGTCGGTTAAAAACGTAAATTAGATTTACTCGTGTCAATCTAATTTTCTTAAATAAATAGGTTATAAAATCTTTTTACAATAAAAATACAACCAACAATAGATAACACAAAAAAATGCAAAAAGAACTTTAATTTCGGAAGTAGGTGTGTCTAGTTTTGTTTCTTCGTTATTTGATACCAACTTCCGAAACTAATGTTATTTTGCATTTTTTTTGTATTATTTAAGGAAGTCGATTAGTTTTTGTACCCCTTAACGAAAACTAAATTAATAGTAAGGTTATACATGAATTGATAGTCCCAAAAATATGGGATTTGAAAATAATTGGTACAATTAACAGACATTTTTTTTTTTTGTTGATTCCCCCCCCCCATAAAAATAAAAATAAACAGACATGCGCTTGCATCAATTCTGGAAGGTTTGCTATCATTTATTGAAGAGTTCCATTGTGTATCTCCGAAGTTCTTGTTCTTAAATGGGACCATTATAAGAAGCACCAGCTTTCAAATAAAAAATAATCATCAAAATCGGTTCACCTGTTCAAAAGTACTGAGGTTTTTTTTCTATGTGTATTACATAGAAAAAAAAAACATACAGTCCAATTGAGAACCTGCTCGTTTTTTGAAATTGGTTAAGAATAACCTAACCTTACCTCAAATTAAAGGCGCAAACACACCGCGGCGCATGCTGTGCCCGTGCACGGGGCACTTTCTAGTCTTAGCTGCGTGAATTCATTTGTTTCACAACGTGGGTCTACGTTTCCACTGCAGTACACGTGTCCCACTGCGACGCACGGAGAGGCTACGTACGTATTGATACAGTTGTAAATAGTCGTGGGTTAATATTCGTGTATAGCGTGTACCGCATGCGCAGCGTGCATGGCGTTGACAGCGTTGGGCTATGTGAGCGCCATATTAGAGCAAGCCACGCACGTGCCAATGACATCAATTGATGCGTAGCGTGTCCGTGGGTTGCAGTGGAAACAACCTCATACATTTTCTAGCAAAGTGAAGCAGTAATACACGTGCGTAGCCTCTCCGTGCGCCGCCGTGGGTTTGCGCCTTAAGGCCCAAGAATTTAAACAAAACATTATTATAAAAATGTTTGTTTAATTTTATTACAAGTTTGTGTATTTTATTCTCTGTATGAGAATATCGCTTAGTAAGGAGACGTCTTTTTTTTTGGTTTCCATGTACAAAAGTATGTCTGGAAACATAGATATGGTTCCTGTATGGGAAAGAGTTGGGATCAAAGCCGTGGAAAAAATATATGGCTCCTGTAGGGGCAAAATTCGGGATCCAAGCCGTGGGAAAAATATGTGCCTCTTGTATGGGAAAGATACATGGCTCTTGTATGGGAAAGATACATGGATCCTGTATGAGAAGATTCGGGATCCAAGCCGTGGGAAAAGTGTATGGCTCCTGTCAACGCACGGCATGCCTTAACGGACCGGCACGGTGGCAGCGCACACGTGATCTGGGTATGATTGTCGTGAACGGGCGTCCGGCGGTGGTGAAGGAGGTGCGTGCTGGCAGATCGGCGACGGCGGGCGACGGGCCCCGAGCAACACTTCAGATTTTACCACGATCTCGACACCTCGTTGACTTAATAAACTTTAATATAATTATACCAGTCGAATAGTCCAGTCTTATCAAGGGGTATCGTATTACCCAGTAACTGGGTTGTGGAGGTCAGATAGGCAGTCACTCCATGTAAAATACCGGTATTCAGCTGCATCCGGTTAGAAAATATATACAAACAGTAGCAATGTATCTTTCCCATACAGGAGCTCTGTATGGGAAAGATACATTGCTACTGTCTAAATAAATAAATATATATAAATATATATATATATATATATGTATATTCTTTCTTTTTGCATGGGAAAGATACGGAATCGAAGCCGCTGGAAAAACTAATAAAATAAAAACTGTACAGAAATTTTTTATCAGAATTAATACCTTTAAATATGTAAAACTCGTCCTGTTAAGGTCCAATATGACTGTTACTTAACTTAAGCTTGCGATAGAGTTCTGTTATTCGCAAACTTTTCCATTGTCTTTTTAATTAGTTTCCAAGTGATAATTTAATGTAATGGCTGGAAACAAACAATGGGGTTTATTTATGTGAGTAATTTAATATTTCGAGCTTTAAACAGGGTGTTAATTTGAGTTGGGGAGTTTTGTTTTTTTTTTCGTTCAATTAATGGTATTGGTTTAAAAACGTTTTAATTCTTTTTAGACATTGGAATAATGTAAAAAAACATATGTCTAATTATCTAACAAAAACAAATAAAGTCAGAGGGTTTGGTTGCAGGTTTTGCGAGACTTCTCCATCAGGCCCTGCAGTCTCGACATTGATAGCGATCGCTATGTCCTAACGATTGATCGCTACGTCGGAAAAATAATTGATTTTCTTGAAATATGTACAGAGACTAGCAGATCAGGTGATCAGTTTTCATGAAAAATAGTGATTGCAAGTTAAAAATTACGCCGTCTCTGTACATATTTCAAGAAAAACAATTGTTTTTCCGACGTAGCGACCGATCGTTAGGACGTAGCGATCGCTATCAATGTCGAGACTGCAGGGCCTGGTCTATTTGTAACACTTCGTGCACATTCGTTATTGGAACACTTAGTAGACGATTTGGTATGGTCTGTCTATCTGGTGGGTGACCGGCCGCGAGAACGTTGACCCTCTACTCTTTCTTTTCTTATTATTCGGACAAGCCCGCCACACTACAACCAAACCACTGTAACTCTTGTAAGCTAGGATCAACAGTGGCGACCACGAGAAAAAATGCCGAGGCAATGAAGCTCGAAGAGTCCCGGCGAAACGATAAAACTGTCTTGGTGGCTCGCAACGAAATTAATCAGAAAAGCACAGCTGAGGAGTAAGAAAAACATGACTTCCACTTCCCTCCTAATCAAGCAGGAGACAGAATAAAGCTAGGCCATTAGGCACAAAGGGATATTTACAACTGGGGTAAGCCCAGTTGTTAAGCACCATGGATTAAAACTCTAAAATTAATGGGTCCTAAACTGTGAGCTGTTACATTTGATTCCGTATGGCAAAAAACGCTTGAACGCATGGAAATTTGTTCTAGTTTCCACAAAGTCCGTGTAATAGTCCCTTCCTTGTACCGCTTATCGTTTCAAAGTGCCTAACTGAAAAGACTACCGGTAAAGACTGTAAAATATCTACTAATTACCTCACACACAAATCTCAATCTTATTTTTATATATATATATATATATTTCTATTTCACGCTATTTATATTATACACATTCATTTTTTTATTACTTAGGCTATTTATCCATACATACACACACAGAAACACACATACAGGGTGTAACGGAAAGGTGTAGTCATATTTTAGGAGACGGTTCTGCCCATGGAAATGAACAACTTTCTCTAAGAAAAAATAGAAAATTCAAAAAACAAAAATTGGACTTTCCATACAAAGTTATCATCAGCTGATCAATATTTGTATGGGGAGTAAAAAAAAATTTTTTGAATTTCTTCAGATTTTCTTGCAGAAAGTTGTTCATATCGATGGGCAGATGCAGTTCTAAAAATATGACCACACTTTTCCGTTACACTCTGTATAAAACTGATTTACGTCCGTGACATGTCACAATCCTCAGGTCCAGTTGAAAACCAGCGTCAGGCACTAGCTGTCTGGCTTATTTATGTTGAACTGGACCTATTTGGCGCAGCCGTTGGGCGCACACTTCTTTTTGTTTCCTACTTTTGTTTTTATTTTTTTAATTTTTATTTTATAAATTGTTGTGTGTGCCTTTAGCTGTGGCAAATAAATATTTTTTCTTTCGTTTTAACATGCTTGCCGAGGCACGGATGAGTCTTGGTATTTGTATGGAATAGTGACCATCTGCAAACCGTCTGCATCAAGCTTATCTTAACATTGAAGTTCGACTCGTGCGGTTGTCATAACTTAGGCAAGAGCTCCTCTTTCTAATCCTCCTGTGTCTGTAAAATAAAGCATGCATACCTTTCTACTGCAACGTGATTTAGCACTATCATCATCAGCCTTTTAATGTCCCCACTGCTGGAGCACAGGCCTCCTCTCTGTGAGAGGGTGTGGGCCGTAATCCACCACGCGGGCCGAATGCGGATTGGTGAATGTCACATGTCTTCGAAGTTTTGGTTCTGAGACATGCCGGTTTCCTCACGATGTTTTCCTTCACCGTTTTGAGAGCAGTGGTGATGAAATAACTTACACAAAGTAATGCGCCTGCCTGGGTTTGAACTCACGACCTACAACTTGTAAGTCGCGGCTGTTACCACTGGGCCACCACTGCTCGTCAGTCGTAGCACTATCGAATGGCTTAGTTATTTATGGCTTATTTAGGTCGCCAAACATGCACTTTACTTAAGTGTAAATTATTTCATCACCAATACTTTCAAAACGGTAAAGGAAAACATCGTGAGGAAACCGGCATGCAAAAATTTGAAGACATGTGACATCCATTCCATTCCCATGATATGAGTATGAAATGAGGGGTTACTGAGAAACACAAAAAATATAAAAAAATAATTTTTTTTTTTTTTTTTTTAGATTGGCTATTATTTATCAGACTATGAAAAAAATTAAGTGTGTTTTATTTAATTTTTTTAACTACAGAAAGTTATTCAGAAAGTATTCTGAATTATGAACAGATAGATGTACGTAGTTATGAACGCAAACAAAGCAAAAGAAGTGTGTAAGAATCAAGGCATGCTTTGTTTGAATGTATTATTTATGATAGAAAATGGACTGAACATTTAAAATACTCGTAGGCCATCACAAAGACCGTATTTTATAACCTACTAGCTGGCCTGGCGAACTTTGTACCGCCCAAAATCCAGTAAATGAATCCATTCTCGAGTTACCAATATAAAGTGTGTTTTTTTTAGAGGTATAGAACTTAAAATTGAAATAAAACACAGGAAAATGTTTTTAATATCAATGAAATTGACTTTATTTGAGAGACAGGTTTATGGCATTTGTATATTTATGTAAGATCTCGGATAAATGCCCAGCGTGACTAGCGGATACAAGGGATACTCTGGAGGTCCAATTTTCACACAATCTTCGCAGTGAATCAGGCTAAATTTCGGCAGTAACGCATCGAATGTTGGCGTCCAAGTGCTCAATGGATTTTGGTGTGGTAAAAACACACGAAAAAGTTAGAACTCATATCTCGGACATTCTGACTTATAAATGGTGTAACTAACCCGACTTTGTTTTATTTATTTTTTATTTAACAATTTATGTACACACAGAATAGACAGGAATGAAACAGAAAAAAAAAGTAATTACGTACAAAGGTAATGCTTATTTCTAATGAAATCTCTTCCAGCATACCTGCGAAAGGAGAGTTGAAAAAAAAAAGGGAAGTAGACACTGTGTGGTAAAGTAGTAGGAGAAAAAAAGAATACATAAAACCAAAAAAAAAATAAACAATGAAATATGATAACATAAATACAAACATATACCAAAATATAATAGATACAAATAATATAGGCCAAATAAATATCACTAAAATACATACTAAACAATATTATGAAATAAATAATACATACTTATAACAACTATGATGAAATTGAAAGATCACTCAAAGATCTTTGACACTCCTCTTAAAGACTGGAAGAGTCTGGCAGTCCCTAATTTCAGGCATTTTATATATATATATAGATTTAAACCTATCTATAGAGCTTCACAATAGCAAATAAGCGACTCATCCACATTCTAGACAATACTATCTATCCATTAAAGGAAGATATTTACAACAATAGCCCGTATTTATTACTATGAAACAATAAACTCAAGCCAGAATTGCGAATAATGAAAATCAAATAGCTATTGTTTTCAAGTTCGGGTATAAATTAACCATTAATAGTACACAATGGAGGCATTTTATGGTATTTATGAACAGTTTACAGGATCAAAACTGTCGTCAAAAGGCTTAGTAGGATATTTTTATGATTTAAACGTCCGATAGATAGCATAATATTGTGGTGTGGACGTGAGTTGTTTGATTTTGTCATATCCGGTCTTAAATCTGAACATTAAACATAGAATTCACTTTTAAGTGCCATTATTTTCTGTATAAGACGGTTATCATTGCAATATTACTTTGCAATAAAATAATCTTGCTTCGAAAAAAAACAAACGCGAAAAACGACTAAAAAGTAATAAAGAAGTCACTTTTCAAGCCATCAAATGCAGTTGGTGGCATTTATTATAGTTCAATCTGAAATTTGATTCGGGTTGGGTATTTTGACACAAGCAAGTTCTCATCAGTTAGAATCATCTCTTCGATCCCTTTATTTTGATACCTAACATGGCTATGTCACATAAAAATACGACTCCACTTAAGGGTCTATTATCCGCCAAGTGGCGCCCTCATTGAATAAAAAATCGTAGCATAGAATAAAAAATAAATATGAAAGAATCCAACGTCACGTCTGTTACAAAGATTATAAAGTACTTTTATGCTGTTAAAACAGGTCTCAAAATGTTTCGTATCCAAAGTAGTAAGCAAAGGTGTCAAAAACGGCCGTTTTTGGTACTTTTGCCTTTAACTGACTCGCGATGGATCGGACGGGCGACGACAGGCCACTGTGGGCTTCATCGGATGCGCCAGTTCCTACGGCCTGTCAGCCCGGTGCAGCGCGGCGCGGCCCGTCGATTCACGGGCCGTGGGACCGTAGCTTTAGCTAACAGTGACCGCAATCTATTTTTTTTTTTTTTAAAATCGTATAATGTCACTTCAGCACCTAAGATGTATCTAATGTTACCTCATTTGTTACAATCTGACCAGCCGTTTAGACTACAAGGCGTGCCAAAGAAATGGTTGCACATAGGCCGTAAAAGTACACATCACAAAGCCGTCAACTACGCATACTGTACATCTAACAAAGTAGACTTGCGCAAAAATATTGCTGGGAAACGACTTTTATCGAAAGGTTTGAAAAATAAGCAATTTTTTATTGCACGTAATGTAACTCGAACCCAGGCAAGCGGGCTAAGCCCCGCTCCTTAGCTCTAAGCCGCGTAGGTACTTGTTGGATACGTTCGATATTTGGTAATTTTTGCTTGGTAAAACACTTTTTTTGGTGGAGAGGGAGGGCGTGTCAGACTCTTACTGACTAAGACCCACCCCTGTTCCTTCCTGCCCTGGGTGCCTAGGGGCGACGTAACTCTGTTTCGAATTTATCCTCAACTTAGTAAAACACTTGGAATTTAGTTTCGTAAAAAAGTAAAAAAAAACACGCACTGGTCGCGAGTTCAATTGTTTTTTCCCATCTCAAAACTGCCCAACACGCCTAAAGAAGTTTTCACTTCAAAAAATTGCGACTTCGACCTTCAATATCTCCAGAATTAGTGTATTCCCAGGTATGGTCTAGTGGAAAAAAAAATATCCAAATCATGGGTTGAATGAGACGATCTCCGGCCACAGTAGACCCGGGCCTGCGGACGGCGAGCAGTGGTTAGCTCGCCGTCCGATCAGCACCAGGCATGTGAGTCGACGGAGCGTAGTGTGCCACGCGCGCCTCAAAGAGATTAGTGTCAGCCACCACTGACGGGGCCCATCGTGGCCGGTGCCCATCGTGGCCGGTGCCCATCGTGGCATGCCTAGGGGTAGCGGATTAATTCTGAAAATGAGTTATCGCACCCCTGGGCACTCAGGCAAGGAAGGAACAGGGGTGGGTTTTAGTCAGTAAGAGTCTGACATGCCCTCCCGCTCCACCCAGAGCGGGAGAAGTCTTAAGATGATTTCCCTCCCCCGCAAAAAAAAAAGTGGGTTGAATGAGTTGCTTTTGGCTTCGGACACTGTCCTTTTAAATCCTGTATACATACAAACTCTCGAAAAATATTACCCTTGTTATGGGGTAGACTGGTAAAAATACAGAAATTCACTTGGTAGAGGAAAGTAACCAAGTATGGAACCATTTTGTTTATGTGACACAAAAAAAATAACAGTTATTTAAATCAAACCTCTTAATTATAACCCGTTATACATTTGCGCTAACTTAGTAACAGTCTGGTTACATTTATATTAATTTAACGTAAAAAAAATCTCAAAAACAATATCAACAGAAAGGTATTTATAATTATAGAATGGGTATAAAACTCTTTAAGTATAGGATTTGCGGTAAAGTTTAAAAAGGAACTTTAAAGTACTTGCAAAAATCATAAATATAGGTATCGAACTCTGCACCAGCGTAATCACCAGTATAAATTATCTCAAAAACAATATCAACAGAAAGGTATCTAATAGGGAATAGGTATAAAACTACATTAGTATAGGACTATTGGTAATATCTAAAGAGGAACTTTAAAATACTTGCAAAAATCATAAATCTAGGTTACCGAACTCTGCACCAGCGCAATCACCAAGGCCTGCTTAAAAACTACCCCAAAAAGTTTTCTCCCGTTAGCGCCCGCGCGCGCGAAACTCGCACATCTGGCATACCCGCGCTATTTACCCGCCATTGACATGTTTATGACTTTGTTTATATAAAACGGTTTGCTGACGCTTCTATTGGTGCTAGGCACTTGAAGTTTTTTTTATTGGGTTGTTGAATAAACAGACCTTATCATAAAATGTAAACAATACTTGTGTTACGAGAGTTGAATTCTAATCAAATGCTGTTATCAACGATTTGGCGGGAATAGTATTTGTTCACGTATTAGGTTCATTTCTGATAAAACCACTGTATCAATTTACACGAAATTTTGCATGTTATACTATGAATATACAAGTAGTTTAATAACAATGTTTTTTTTGTAGAGTCCGATACAATATTTTCCTATTATTCATTCTTCAAACTTCATATCACGAAAACCAAACCAAGTAACGGCTTTTTCAAATTACGTTACTGCGTTTGCGTTGCGTTTTGTGATGCGTTTTTTTTCTAATACTATGTAATAACTACCTAACAATAAATAAATACCTTCACACTGTGTTCAAACACACAGAAAGTCACATCATTCACCCTCACAATAACAATGTGAACAAAACCGTTTGACCTTGACAAGAAATGTCATAACGTAATCATTTTACAAAATATTTATCTATAACGATGTTATAATGACGTAATAACAACATTGTAATGAATATATAAACACAACATATCACATAAACAAACACGAAACTAATTAAAACACACAATATCAACAAATTGTCGTCCGCCGTTGACAAACATAAACATGCAAATAAAAACATTTTTTTAAATTTTTCAAAACAGTATTTCTCTATGGAAATGTTTGTGAAAGTACGATACTATCACGCTCCGAGTGTGTAAAAATTTCCACAAGAATATGACGTTTCGTTATGTAATCATAGAGGTTGAAAGAACGCGTGCCACCCGCGGTCCGAAAGGGCCTTACGGGAAGTGGTCCGTATTCTGGGTTCGCGGTCCGAAAGGGCCTTACGGTAGCTGACGGGTTAAAAAATACTTGCAAAAATCATAAATCTAGGTTAGCACCAGCGCAATCACCAAGGCCTGCTTAAAAACTACCTCAAAAAGTTTTCTCACAGTCAATAAACAAACCCCTTTCACCGCGGGCTCATCACCTGTTCGACTTATTAGTTGAAACCAGTACGCGAGAATTCTGATTAAAACAGATTGAAGATCGCTGTTGTGTAGAAATGGCGGTATTCCATTTTAGAATACTATTCCATATTTGGTTACTTTCCTCTACGTCTTTATTATTTCTTAGCAAAGACGTACCAAGCCAATACGAATGAATAGCCACGATTTTACGTGGACTAATAATAATAAACTGCTTTCATAGTGATGAGGGATATAATTGCTCCTTAATTATAATATAAATAGCTTAGCTCAAATGAAGCCATTAATTGTAACGGTTATATTGAACTCATGTTTTTTTCACAGAATATTGAGATTAAAACGCCCTTTAATGCATCGACACAGTATACACTAAAGGTTCTAATCCATTTTTACTGTCCTCTTCTACTGGTGGTGACTGACATAAGCCTCTCCGAAGCAGTACTGCAACGTTTGCTTCTCTGCCTTCTACTTCCAGTCCGTTATAATCACCCTATTAAGATCAAAGGTCCACCAAGTTGGAGGAAATCTACGCTTGTCAAAACGGGGTCTCTACAGGACTGGTCTGCTCAAACGGCCGTCGATACTTCGGCAGTTTTGACCAGCCCGCTGCCACTTCAAGTTACTGACTCTGCAAGCCATGTGGGTAACTCCAGTTCTTTTTCAGATATTTTTTATCTGACCCCATCCTTCATAGAAATTGGGCGTCTTTAAATCAAGAGCGATGAAGTTTTAGGCAGGTAAGATAGTGGTCAGACGCAAGCCTATCTAAATAGAAAAACTTCGAGCATAATAGCTCACTCCATAGTATGATTTATTGATTGACTTTTAACTTAAGACTCAGTTATATGCCAACGGCCTTGAGTGGTTAGATTACATGTTCTATGCTGAGCTCACGCAACGCGTCATACGTCCACCCAGTAATAGGACTCACCCATCAAGGAGCGCTGTCCCAAATTAGACGTGATTTTTAATTTATTATATATAAAACAACAGGTATTATACTAAAACACGTATACTTAAGGATAAATAATTAATTTATCATTAAAATGGCGAAGGATTCATAAAGGTGCGCTTAATAGTTTTTACTTTTACGTAATTTCCATTTTTTTTATCAGCGTTAGATATAAATGATAAATGATGTTTATTCAGTAAATAGGTTACAAGGAACACTTTTACACGTCAATGTTTTTTGTCAGTTTAAGCTAGATGAGGCCGGTGTTTCCTAGCTGACTTCCCTGAGAAGAAACACCGAAACAAACTCAGAGGTCAAAGTCTCTTTTAAAGTATTCAAATCCATACAATGTGTACTGGTTAAATCATATGAGAACCATGTACGTTTATGTCTGGGATGAGCTTTTTGAAGAAAGCAACTCACAAATTCGAGTGGACCTGTCCAGACAGTGCAAACATTTGTCAGTCATCGCGAAGCTCAACTCAGAACTTTGAGGAGCTCAACGAACCGACGAACCGACGAACAATACCAAAGTAAGGACATTTGAGTAAGCCGCAAAAATACTCAAACTGCCAGACAATCATAAAATCTACATGAATATAACGACATACATAGTTCTCGCATTCACATTATTCTACATGAGGACCATGCAGCTTAGTGTCTGTAGTGGTCTTTTGAAGAAAGAACCAAACATATTTGAGTGGATCTGTCCAGTCAGTGCAAGCATTTGTCAATAGTCGAATAGCTCAACTTAAAAACCACTAAGGAGCTCAATGACTTGACGAACAATACCAAAGAAAAGACATTTGGGTAGGCCGCAAAAGTACTCAAACTGTCAGACAACGTTAAAAATTACTGTAAAAATGAGGAGAAAATAATAATAATAACCCACATAGTCCTCACATTTACAATAATTAAGTAATCAAAAAATAAAAATATAATACTTTACAAAGTAAATATTCGTGTCAAACAAAATAGTAATAATAATACGTCAATCAAAAAATAAAAATAAATATAATACTTAACAAAGTATTCAAGTCAAAAAAAAAAAAAAAATAATAAAATGGCAATAATAAAATAATTAAAAATATAATATAATACTACACAAGTATTCATGTCAAAAACGAATATTAAAAAAAATATATATAAAAAAATTTAATCAGTAAGTAGTACATATGAAAACAATGGCTCATGTATATCATTGAAGCAGCTCAATCCCACGCCTTTTTGTCCTCAAGAAAGTCATTAATTGTGTCAAAAGCTTTCTGGCATAGCTTACGTTTAATAAATGATTTAAATTTATTTATGCTTAGTTCTTGAATTTGGCTAGGAAGTTTATTATAAAAACGAATAACATAACTTTACAAATTAATTACATTACGGTATCAAACAATCTGCCTAGCCCATGCCTAACTATCTTGGGGTCGGCTTCCAGTCTAACCAGATGCAGCTGAATACCAGTATTTTACATGGAGTCACGCCCTATCTGACCTTCACAACCCAGTTACTGGGTAATACGATACCATTTGGTAAAACTGGTTGTCATACTGTCGGGCTCCTGACTACCCGTAATTACAGTATGGTATATAAATTTTAATATTTACATGAAAATTGTCTAGAGTAACATTTATATTGTTTTCCAAGAAACAAGACTAGTAGTGGAAACGTGATGTTCAATTTAAAATCATTAAAATTCGTATACGAGTATCATCATTCTCCTGCCCCTATCCCAATTTATTTGGGGTAGGCGCTACATGTCTTTTTCTTCCATACTCCTCTATTAGTCGTCATCTCTGTAGTCACCCCCCTTTTTACCCATGTCTTCTTTCACACAGTCCAACCATCGTTTCTTTGAACTTCCCTTACTCTTATAGCCATCCACATCCATACACAAAACTTTCCTCACGACATTTTCTTCATGCCTTCGCATCATACGCCCATACCACGACAAACTTCCTCATATATACTCTTTAAATTAGAAGTCTTTCACGCCGCCTTAAAGTAAAATGGTCTGAAATAGAATCAATATAAACGATAAACACACTATAACTTTCTCTGTAACTAGCCAAACATAACCAATATATTCTGAACGTACCACTAACGAAATAAATGGAAGATTACAGGGGAATATTGAAAAGGCATTTTGTTAGACCCAATGTGTACTGAAGCGTGCATATTGTAATCATAATAGATATCAGCTCCTGGACTAAGATACGATCTCTTTGACTACATACCCGTTATATTAAAGGTGGCTGTTATTTTTTGTAAAGGGTGCTTTATCGTTTTTATTTTGTTTTTGATAGGCAGAATTGGTAAAAAATGGTTGAATATAAAATATTATGGATAGACAGACAAGGTGTCACGGAAATAAGTAGATAGATAGATAGATATAACATTTACTAAGAAGACAATAAGACACAGCACAACACACTAAATCACAATTAAAATATTTAAATGTACAGGTGCCAACATCCAAAAAAAAGGAAAACATACTACAAATAGAAAAAAAAATATTTACAAAAAAAACAACCAACTTCCAAAAAAGAAAATACACTAAAAATTAAAAAAAAATAACTTTAATTTCGGAAGTCGGTGTTTGTATTTTATTTCTTCGTTATTTGACACTGACTTCCAAAATTAAAGTTATTTTTCTAATTTTCAGTGTATTTTCTTTTTTGGAAGTCGGTTGTTTTTTTTGTAAAAAGTTTTATATTTTTCACTTTTTAGTTGTTATACCCCAAAACTAAAAACCCCAATAACATGGAACGTGGAATTTAAACATACTCGTAATTGGAGAAAACCAAAACGTCATTATAAGTATACGTATTTTTCGTTTCTGTTTAGTTTTTCAAAATAAGCTGAAGCTATTTCAATAAAATTTATATGGACCACCTCGGGAGTATATTCTTTCGGGCAAAAAAATAAATTTGAAAATCGGTCCACAACTGACGAAGAACTCAGCGGACATACATAAAAAAAAATACAGTCGAATACAGAACCTCCTTCTTTTTCGAACTCGGTCCATAAAAGTGACACTAGCAACATACTTCAAACATTCAAATAACGGATAAGTAGACATATTATAAATACTACTACGTCTTCCGGTACACGGTCGCCATTGCAGAACCTTACGGCCTTATCGACCACCTGTCATCTTTGAGTGACATTACACTACTCTTTATTCCAAAAACATGCACAGTTTCTGTGGGAAAGGTTAAGGATGCGAAAGCACGGCAACAAATCTAGTATTCGTAAAAAACACTTCTACACAAAGGCAATCCAAAACCAATACTATTATTTTTTCCCTCAACAATAATTTTTACCACCAAATAAAAAGTAGCAGTTTCATTATTATAACGCCTATAAGAAACTGAGACATAAAACCCATTGCCATATAAAACTATAAGAAAAACCTTTTCCTTTAACACATCGTTAAATATAAAATACTCATATTTATTCATGAAAGTATACTGAGCAACATATTCTGAGCCGATTGAAAATTATTACGGCACACCCGGTCAAGTAGGAGAAAGAGGTATTGTGTATTAGAAAATAAAATATTTAGGGGCAATCCTTGTTCGAAGGTATATGGCAAAATAGTGAAAGGTATTATTATTATTTAAAGGAAAAAATGTTAGGGTACTTATAGAGATGTTGAGGGTTATGAAAAGTAATATTGAAGGTCGATTGCACTTTGAGGTTAAGCTTCGCTTGACCGGGCCATTTTTTAGGTGATCATATTTCTTTCGAGTCATATTGGCAATGTTTGCAAAGACATTAAAGATATTTGTGCCAATTTCAAAGTCTGTTGTGACCAATGACTGGCCTGTTGGTCTAGTGGTTAGTGACCCTGACTGCTATGCCGGAGGTCGTGGGTTCGATTCCCACCACGGACAAATGTTTGTGTGATGAGCACGATCATTTGTTCTGTGTCTGGGTGTAAATTATCTATAATATGTATGTATTTAGAAATATATAAGTATGTTTATCAGTCGTCTAGTACCCATAACACAAGCTCTGCTTAGCTTGGGACTAGATGGCGTTGTGTGATAGTTGTGGAATATTATTATTATTCCATTTATTTTATAATATATACATACAATTTACATTTTTAAATATTAGAATATCAAAATATAAAAACATTTAAAAATATAAAAAATAGTAGCCCACCGGTATCGGGATAGGGTCCAAGCTACCGGTGGTCAGGGCTCCTGAGAAAGGAATCTCCTAACAATACGCGCCGTGTCCAGGAGTACCGCTTTCTGTATCAAGCCCTTGATCCAGCCGCCTAACGAGAGCCTCCTTAGGTGTTCGTCGAGGCTCTTGGCTATTAAGCCATTGGCCGTCACGACTATCGGCACAATGACAGCTGTATCCACCTCCCACATGTCGACAACCTCGCGAGCCAGATCAAGATATTTTGTTTGTTTATCTTTCTCAGCTTTCACGAGGTTCTCGTCATGAGGGACAGCTATATCAACAATCATTGTGCGACGCTCTAGTCGATCTATCACCACTATGTCAGGCTTATTGGCAACAACAGTCCTGTCAGTGATGATACATCGATCCCAATATAACGTGATATTGCCATTTTCGAGAACTGGGTCGGGCTCATACCTATAGTACGGTACTTCAGATTCCACAAGATTGTATTTAAGAGCAAGTTGCTGGTGGATAATCCTGGCTACAAGGTTGTGTCTATGCAAATAGTCTCCGTTAGCTAGACGAGAACAACCAGAAATAATGTGTCGGATTGATTCCCCGGGCCGGTGGCATGCCCGACAGATGTCAACCGTACCGTCCTTCACAATGTATTTCCGGTAGTTATTCGTCATCATAACTTCGTCCATAATCGCACAGACAAAACCTTCGGTTTCCCCGAAGAGGTCACCGAAACGTAGCCAGGATACGGACGCTAAGAGATCTACATCGGGCCCATGTAGGACCCGGTAAAAGCGTCCGTGAAGCTCCTTGCTCTGCCATACTTCCGTGCGGTCATTAGTATCCAGTACTATAGGTTTGCGCCAGTTCTCGTTTGCCAAGGAGAGCGGGGTGAGGCCTTTGTCCACAGCGACCACATCTCGATGCATACCCACGTCAGCTTTGAGGAAGTATTCCCTAAGGCTGCATACCTCGCGGTTGTGTAGGGTCTTAGCGTTTAAGAAGCCACGACCCCCACACTTCCGCGGGATATACAGCCTCATCACCGATGATCGTGGGTGATGCATGCGATTTGCGGTCAGCAGTGTGCGGACCCTCCTATCCAGGGCGTCAAGTTCGGTCTGAGTCCATTTGAGTATGCCAAAAGAGTACATCAATACCGGCATGACCCAACCGTTGAAGGCGCGCACCTTGTTCCCGCCTGATAAAAGACTATTTAGTACTTTATTCAGGCGGCCAAAGAAGCGCTCCCTCAACGACTGTTTCACGTCAGCAGTGCTGATGCCTAACGCTTCCGACATACCCAAATACTTGTAGGTTTCGGTTGAGCAGAGGGACCTAAGGTGTATGGAATCCGAGAGTTGAGTTCCCACGGATTCCATAATCTCCCCTCGCTTTACATGCATGACTGCACATTTGTCCACACCAAATTCCATCCTGATGGCGCTACTGAAGGTTTCTGTTACCTTCAGTAGCTTCATCAGTTGCAAGTTGTTGGGGGCAAAGAGTTTCAGATCATCCATGTAAAGGAGGTGTGATATGACCTGTCCACCTCTTCTCAACCGGTAGCCTTGGCCCGAGCCCTCCAGTAGAGTACTGAGAGGGTTTAGGGCCAGACAAAACCACAGTGGACTCAGACTGTCGCCCTGGAATATGCCACGCTCAATCCTTATCGGTTCGCTGTTCTCCTGGATCTGTCGACATCCTGGATAGTGAAGGACCGTCCTCCACTGCCCCATACACGACATCAGGAAGGTGCGCAAAGTTGCATCCACTTTGTACAGCTCCAGCACCCTCATGAGCCATGTATGTGGCACTGAGTCGTAGGCCTTCTTATAATCTATCCAACATGTCGACAGATCTCTTCGAGAACGACGAACCTGTTGGCTAATGGCAACATCAATAAGGAGCAGCTCCTTAGTACCGCGGGACCCGTTCCTACATCCATTCTGAGAGGCAGATAAAATACAATTTTTGTCAATATGATTGTTAATTTTGGCTCTCAAGATGGACGTAAGAACTTTATAGACCGTCGGTAAACACGTGATCGGCCTATAATTTTTCGGCTCCGCAGTACTACCTGATTTATGGAGCAGGTGGGTTACTCCTGTCGTAAGGAACTGGGGCAGCGACCCTGACTCTAGGGCAGACTGGAACTGAGCTGCCAAGCGAGCGTGCGATCTTTGAAACCATTTTATCCAGAAATTGTGCAGCCCGTCCGGCCCTGGAGATTTCCAGTTAGGCAACGGACGGACTGCACGTGCTACATCTTGGGGGCTGATGGTAATAGCTCCCATTTCTGGTATAAGATCGCACACGCGTTCGACCTCTCGAGTCCAATCACCCTCGGTGTGCCTGAATATTATTATTATTATTATAATGATTATTATTATTAAAGAAAGATACGCTATGTTCATACAAAGCGGCGTTCAGATATCGTTGAGTTGTTTTTACAAACGTCCTTTTTCCCCCGTTACAACAAGTGTATAGTAATTATGGTATAAAATTCCTTCAGTCTTAAATGTATCTTGGAACCATAGTTTTAACATAATATATAATAAACTTTCGATAAATTTAAAGGAATTAATAGAGTTTTTTAAAAAAGTTAACAAAACTGTTGTTGGACAAGTGTTACTATGCAAAGATTTTGTTGATGATAAGGCTTTTTTGTTTTGAATGAGTATGAAATTAATTATTTATGCCGCTGCTTTATGATTTAATTTGTATATAATTGTGATTCTAAATTGTCATTTTTTATTTTATTTATTATTTAAATTATTGACCTTAATTGTAAATTGTTCTATCGGCATTTTTAATTTAATATAAGTGCATTTGTAAATAACTATTGACACTTTTAATTTAATATATTGACATTTGTAAATTAATCTATTGACATTTTTAATTTAACATATTGATTATCTTAATATCAGTTCATTTTTAGTTTTTTTTTTGATGACATTTTTAAATAACAAATCTTAACATAACTCATTGAACTGAATTTAAGTTTATAATTTATTGATTTGTGCCATAATGGTTTATAGTACCTAATTCTGAATATTTTTTTTTAAATAGTACAGTCATAATAATAATAAGGATATTGTAATCTGTATGCAAAAAAGATAATAGCAATCTTGGTGGATGTATTGTGACAAAATAATTTTGCATGCCGTAAGGCAAAATGTATTGGGACTATCCTTAAAATTACCATCTTATCTGTTTACCTATGTTATTGGTAAATAAATGATTTATGATTTATTTATTTAGTTATACACTCATAAAACACAACTTGGCATCATAGATATATTATTGTAACGCCACGGACACGCTCTTCTTCGCTCGCTGCTGTTAGTCAACTAAATTAAATTACTACAATTGGTTGAATTTGCCTGTAACAATTTGCGCATGCTAGTGGCATATCTACCTTTTTTATATTAATATCATTGGTTGTGGCCAACAACACAATTAGCAAAAATAAAAATATTTACTCCTATCACACCTTGCCACAAAATTACTAAAATAATTTTAGGCACCTGTCTAACCTACAGGATCAGCAAACTAGCCAATATCTAGACAATATCAATATCCTAAAATTTGACCCGTTCGGCCGTCAGATTTTCGGGCCTCTTACGACCCGTTACCGAATGTAATAGAGATTCATTGTAATATAGTGACCGACCGAAAGGTACGTGTACCTACGTACATCTCAGACACATCCACGTCTCATCAGCGCCTCAGTGGTCGGTCACGTCAAAAAATATAATTTAGTGGAATTTGTAGGGCATCAGTTGCCCACGTCATCATCATCATCAGCTAACAGCAGTTCATTGGCTGACATTGGCCTCTCCAATCGCTTTCTCTAATAATATAATAATTCTCAGCTACTCTCGTCCAGCTGCTGAGGTATGTAACTGTTTTAGTGTGCATTAAAGTGTATTGTATCTATCTATCTCCTACCTAGCACTATGACGTGACTGTGACTTTGGCATTCAAAAAGTTAGCTCTTTAATTTGAATAATTAATTTTTGATTTTTATTTTATGCAAAGATCATCGCTCTACCTTTTTTTTATTATGTGGATATTCTCATGGATGATCCTCCACCCCGAGGTAGGCGCAGGGGTCTATCAGAGTCTTACTGAAAAAAACCCACCTTTGGCCGGGGGTGCTGAAGTGCTAACGAATTTAGTCAGGCTTCCCCTGCTAGATGTTAACAACAAATATTTTAGTTATAAAACTTAGGTTACAGTTGAATTAAAAAAAAAGAAATTTTACAGGGTGTAAATTAGTACAATGGTATGTTTTAGTGTTGTAGCTGACCCTTAACAGACCCTAGTCTGAGAAAATTTTCGTTTTTCCTAATATCATAGATTTTTGTGTGGAGGTTCGGTTTTCCTGTGTGGGAAAAGGTAGTGCCCCGCCAGTACTAAGTTTATTACTTAGACTATCACCGCACGTACCTTGTGCCACTCGGCCCTGACTGGTCATGGCTCCAACCGATGATAATTCGAATTCCATAAGTATAAAGCAACCCAAAGCCTTGTTGTTGAAACAAGGAAGGGCCCGAAAGAAATAATTTGTGAGACTTAGGAATTCAAGTTGTGAAACACATAAGAAGTGGTTTAGAAACATATGATATAACTAAGGGATGCTAAGTAAATCTTTAATTAACGATGGTTCGTGTGAATAACCCTTACGCTAGCGTAATAGGTAGTTGGTCAACATCTACTCACACGATACTTAACATCTGCACTCATAATACTTCAGATCAACACTCCTTTAGTGACGCAATCAGCTTTCCAGCGTCAATGCGTCGTAACCATGCTTATAAGAAGCTTGTTTCCTAGCAGCCCTCAAGCTGTAAAACGTGACGGGGCGGCAATTCCAGCGGCAGAAACGTCGTCAACATGCTCTTAGGAGACATGGTCCCTAAACAGTCGTAGACTGTATATTGTGATAAATATAATCGGCCCAACCCCAAGGAATGTGCATCATTCGTACAACAAGTACATCCATAAAGTACGGTGCTCGTATCTGACCGAAACAAAGGTCACAGATAGAGAATATAAATCCAGGAATTAATACAAATATTAACTGATAATATAGTTGAGTCTTCACTCAAGAAGTAAATAGAGTTGAACATTCCAACTCCCTTGAAATCCTACACAGACAGTTCAATAGCGCCAACAACACGCTTCTGCCTGTTAAGTTCTAAGAACTTTAGCCAACTGGCTCTCCCCGCGGCTCCACCCGCGTATCTGTTTAAATTATTACTTAAACACAATATCAGCCTAGAATAAATCAGAATAACAGAACACTTCCTGTCACACTCACGGTCATTCACACATATCCTAAATTGTGATGGATTTCCAATACCTAACTAAAGCTAGGTTCAATACTTTAAACGCGTACAAATGTAAACAACCCAATTACGTTAGCTTACCCCTTTTCCAAGGTCACACAAAACTTGCACAAGCGTTTCGCGGGCTCAGTCTGTAGCAGAATTCATTGCGACATCCTTGGTGCATACCGAAGTGGTTCAATCGTCACTCCAAACTTCCTTAAACTCCCCAGTTCGTGGATATACAGTACAGCCTAGAGGCTGATGCCATCCAATTCTCGTGTTTCGCCAAATAGTGTCGATTCAGATATAGGCCTACAAAACGGCCGGGGTTTGGTTTTAACGAAACACGATAACCTAGCGTTTTCAGAACGATTAGTTACCCCTTGAGGTCTCTACCCCAGAGGAAGCCTTTATGAACCAAGGTCTACGCAAGAATTCTGTGCTCGACCATAAATACAGGAAGCAGTTATCATCACCAGCGTTTAGCTAATCCTACAATCCCACTTACGGGGCGGCCATCAAGCCTGAATTTCAACTGCTCACCCTCCAGCCTCTCTATTGCCAAACGCCAGTGGCAGATATCTGCCAGGGTGTGAATTTAAATATATATGGGCACATATTATTAAAATATGATAATATAGCAGTAACTATAAAACATGATAGAATATAGAAATAGTCTCGCTACGCCAAGATAAATGTTTATAAATAAACTGATGCTCGCGTAAAACAGCCAAAACTCACCCATTCATTCTCCATCGCAGCCACCGAGATTCACACACGTACCTTTACACTCTACTTACGGATATCTAAACCCTAGTATAAACTAAACTCATAATATTCAAGTATAAACTAATACTCTTGCCTAATCTCTTCAGAGACGTAACCACACACACTTTAAATACTAGTTAACTTAACTGGACTAGTCCATTTATATTTAACTTAATAACGACACTCATACTTCTAAAACTACAACTGGACATAGGCCTTCTTCCTAACTCCTCGACCACGACCTACGCCATCTCAAGTCTCAAGCCCGTCTGTCCCCGACCTCGCTTCGCTTCCGCCTCCATCGCGCGCGCCCACACTCTCGTTTTTTTTCTTATCGTGACCCTTGTCCGCTCAAACTTTTGCTAATCAACAGGGGGCCGGCTCTGTGTCGCCAAGACACTATTTTTTTCTACACTTAACGTGCACTTTGCCCGAATGTGTCGTTGGTGTTTCATAGAATTTGTTAGAACCCATGACATCTTAATTGTCATGAATAATTGCTTTCAAAGAGCGCTGACATAAGTATCAGACCTTTCCTCGTAAAACAATTCAATATTCCTTTCCCAAAGGGTCTTTATCTTGTGACGCTATTTTAAACGAATAGATATTTCATTTTTAATTGCGTTCCCATGTCAATCCTAAAATTCAGATGGAAGTGTGTTTCTATAAAAACTCGGCCATGTGTACAATGTGCTTGGTTTTGAAGTAAATATAATTTCTATGAAATAAATTAAATAGGATTAAAGGTGGACGGTCACAGTGTCATAAATAACTGTGAGTGTATTAGTGAAATTGTGATTTATTATTAGCTTGATACCCCAACCTTCATTTTCCTTTAAATATAGAACATAAGTTGGTCAATTTTAGCCTGCAGGCTGTCCTTTATGTGTGTACGCCTCTGAGACGTATGTTAAGGTTTTATGTAACACTCAAATAGATCAGGATTCTAGGGCTAGAAAGGCGCACTCAGAACACGGCGCACCGCCGTCCCGGGATTTGATTGTTCAGGTCCTTTGAGTGTCCCAAGTCAGTCATTTGCAGGCCAGACCCTACGGCATTTGCCTGGGATCGTGGATAAATCCGAAAGAGAGTTACTACGGCCTTTGGTACAGGCAACTGAAGGAACAAGGGTGGGATTTAGTCAGTAAAAGTCAAAGCAGGAGAATTCATTGGATGATTCCCCACAGTCCGAAAATAAAATAGACCCCTACGGCATCGTCGCTTTACCAAGCCTGAGAGCGCCGAACGTCTACCCCAATCGGTCATCGATTCTATGGCTAATATGGCCGGCCCATCGCCACTTTAGGTTGCTTATTCTGTGAGCTATGTCGACAACTTTGGTTCACAGAATCACCTCTTTCTGGATTGGATCCCTCAGAGCCTCAATTGACACACATATAATCAGTGAATGATTGGTAACGTGACGGCGATGTGAACGATCTGTGTGTATGCCTTATAGATGTAATGTCCAGACTAGCTCTGATGAGGTGGATGATCTTCGGTTGATCGCGACCGTTACCGAAATTATAAACCTATAATGTTCCCACTGCTGGAACACAGGCCATCTTTCTGTAGGAGGGAATGGGCTGTAATCTGCCCATAATAAGATAGGTTGAAACCAACTCGCAGAAATCCAATGCGACAATGATGACGATGGACGAAGGAGTGACACGATGAGGAGGTAGAGGAGTACCGTTTTTTTTTTTTTTTTTTTGGGCGGGTGGGAAATCATCTTATGACTCTTTCCGCTCTGGGGTGGAGCGGAAGGGCGCGTCAGACTCTTACTGACTAAAACCCACCCCTGTTCCTCCCTGCCCTCCGCGCCCGAGGGCGAGGTAACTCTTTCGAATTTATCCTCCACCCAGGAGGATTTGGATGAAGGTAAAACCAACACAAACAATTTTAATATTTATAGAAGGCACACTCATTAATTGTACGTACACCGGTACATAATTATTTAAATTGTATTGTTGCCAAGACACGTGCCTGAATCTGCCTAGTTATAAAAGCTGCACTTCACTGTTCTAGAAATCTCTTGCAAAGTGGTAGCTGTCAGTTGCTGAAGAAAATGACAATGATATAATAGAGGAGTTTCCAGCTTGGCAGTTGAATCCGAACTCATTTTAAAATGAAAAACAAAGAGTCTAGACAGAGAAGGTAAGTAATATATGAATTTGAATTTAAAAACTAAGTACGAAAGAACGTAATTTGGAATGGAGGTCAGAAAACCAACAAGGCTCCAACGAATAATTATCTAGGTAAGTACTCGAACTAGTACACCCAAGGATAACACTTGGTTGGTGCAGGGCTATTATAAAGTAAGGAATCAAATATATTAATGTTTAGTGTATTAATTACCTAAAACTATGAAAAGATTAGGAACCGCAGTAGGTATTATTAAATTACACGGCTTAGCGAGCTTCGTGAGGAAACTAATAAAATTAAATTTTATGAATTCTTGTAACTGCACTACCAGCGGATATTAACCTCGTAATTAGCTGTAGTAACTTTAAATTAAAGTTATTGACTTAAAATTTGTTTTTTTTTTATTCATTAGACACGAAACCAATAATATCTATGAAGTTTCGCTATTTTGATTTGACAGATAAGGAAATCAAAATATGACATCTGGCTAAAAAATAAAGTTTATCAACTGCAAATACAAACTCAAAACCCCACATGAATGAAATTGGCAAAAGTCTTGCCAAATTTCTTACCAAGGTAAGTGTAACTACAAGAAACCGATATACAGTTGAACTACTAAAAGTTACTAAAGTCGATCAAGGGCACAGAGCAACTAAGTTTATTACCGCATAAGAGACAATATGAGGAAAATCTTCGGCGAATCAAACGAGGGGGAAAGTTAATACTGGGAGATCGTTTTCGACTAACAGGGTCAGTTGTCAATACACTGGTATCGGTTATAAAGAGGACCTGGCTAAATAGTAACAGCCGCACGTGTCGATTGTCTTAGTTTAGCAACACTTGCCGGGGTCAGTAAGTGGATGGGTGACCATCATTCACATACCGAAACTTCTCCGCACTTAGGTAAGCACGGTGCGCCTGTTATTTGTTAGTCTTTGTCAGTTGTTACTGGAAGAAGCCAGAAAATCTGCCATCAGTCTCGCCAAGGGTTATCGTGGACGGCTGTTAATGGTGGGCATCCCACCGACACGCACAAAACGTTTTGGATACACACTCATTGTCCGTACTGTTAAGAAGTGGGGTTCCCTGCTTAATTCTGTTTCCTGATAGCTGCAACCTAGGGGTATTTAAGACAAGAGTGAATAGGTTATTAATTTCTAGGCAAGCGTGCTCCATCGTCGATCACATCATCGCTTACCGTCAGACAGTGGCCAAGCACGAGTTTACCAAAGTTAAAAATAAAAACTTGCTATATTGTGAAGGACGGATAACCAGTCACTCCATGTAATTTTTTTTATTGTTGATAGGTACACGTTTGACCACTATCTCACCTGATGGTAAGTGATTCACTCTTGCCTTAAAGACCCCTAGGTTGTAGCTATCAGGAAACAGACTACGGCAGGGAAAAAAAAAAAAAAAATGTGACATCTGGCAAAAAAATAAAATTAAGGAATGCACCTGAACACCAGTGTGTTCAGGTGCATTCCTTTAGATTGAAAGGCGATCCCAACAAGTTTGAAAAAAGGCTGTAAATGAAAGAAGAAATGTGAGCATCCAAGCAAAAAGCGTTCTCAGCATTTAGTTTCCGAGTTAATACGCAGTTTTGTAAAATACAGTCAAAAATTGCATTTCGCGATTCTAATTGACTTTTTTCATTAATGCTCTCAATTATCTACAAGTTCATTTATGACATAGTAAATGACTTTATACGAGGTTTCTAAGTACCAGAAATTTCTTTTTTGCTTAAATTCCTTTTTTTTAAATTTTTTAGATGCTTTTTCTGAAATCAAGCTTTTTTAGAGGTTCAACTCAAAATGTCTGATAAAAAAAATATGCCATTTTTTTTTAATCCTTATTAACAATTGACTATTGTAGATATCAAAACTAGCCTTAACTCAATACCCCACTACTGGACCCTATTTGATTTGACACCCACAAAAAGGTAACTAAATGTACAAATAGGTAACAAAAAGGTTTACTTTATACGCATCAAGTTGCATCAGCAAACATTTTGTGCAAACAACATTTGTGGCGTCAATAACCAATACGGTTTTGCCATGTTTGTTTTATATTCTTGCTTGAACAGTGGTATTTGGTGCAAGTAGGTTGGACGTGTGGAATCGAAGAGGTCTAAGTCCAGTGGTAGATACAGTTGAGGATTTAGTTTAATAGCACCATTGTATACGCAAGAGAAGTGAATTCATGTATGATTTTTATTTGTCATACATAATCCTGACCGTTACGACACCTTTCATTATAATGAATACTTTAAACTAAGTCGTTTATTAGTTTAGATAAAGTTCAAAGGTTATTAATTTTCTATACTTTTTCGATACTTCATTTCATGAAACCTTGACCAAAACCAACTTTTGCTTACAAAAAAACCGGCCAAGAGCGAGTCGGACGCGCGCAAAGGGTTCCGAACAAATATTTTTTTGTTTCAGGTTTTTTTAAACTGCCTCCACCTTATAGATTTTCCTGTAATCTATAAGTAAAGAACTACTTTTTTTATTTTTTTTCAAAATTTTAGGACCAGTGGTTTCGAAGGTAAGGGAATGGACATTTTTATTTATTTAACAACTTATGTATACACAAAACTGACAAGAATTAAACAGAAAAAAAATGTACAAAGGTAATGCTTATTTCTAATGAAATCTCTTCCAGCATACCTGCTTTTACCTGCTTGCATTTTTCATCCATTTTCATAACTTCAAAATTATATATTTTAAAATTATTAAAAAAATATATTCGAGACTCTGACAATATGCCCTTCATTTGATATGTCGCACGACATAGTTTAAAAAACTTAGATTTTTAATTTTCCGATTTTAACCCCAAAAGTGACCCCCTTATTCCAAATTAATTTATTTAGGGCACACGTCCGTGTTTGGGTCACAGATATTCATGAGTGTACCAAAATTCAATTCTATCGGTCCTGCAGATTCGGAGCAAATTGGCTTTGACAGACGGACAGATGGACAGACGGACAGACGGAAAGACGGACAGACGGACAGACAGACAGAGAGAGAGATAGACAGACAGACAGACAGACAGACAGATAGACAGACAGAAAGACAGATAATCAGACAGACAGACAATATATAGTTTTTTCAATATAATCGCCACCCATAAGATCTACACGAAAACAAAATTGCACTTGCACGACATCTATCTGTGGAAAACGCCTTTAATATCACTAAACTTTTAACCTTCAAAGTGTCGTATCTATACCATTTATAGTGTACAATCTATGCTCCGCTAACACTTACCACTTATTATTCGAAGCCCACTTTTCTACTCAGATGATTTCGGTCACTATCTACCCCATATTTACCCCTATTTTCCCAAAGGTAGGGTGGAAATATCGAAGACAAAATCGGGGGAGCCGTACCAATGTAAGAATTTCGGATAGAATGTTTTCCTATATGTTCTATGAATGTAAAAGCAGTGGAGAATTGCTAGGGGATTCCGTTTAGTCCGTGTTGGGATATATTAAACGAGCTATAGGATAGTGTGAAGATTATTGTATCGTGTGGATTACCAGGTGAAAATTTAACACTCCTGTATTTTTGAAGCAATACTTACACAGCCAACAATACGAATATTCGTAACCATAAAAGCCCGAGCAATGGTAAAGCTCAAGATTTGCTAGTAATATCTAAGTAGACTAGAGTTATAACAGGTCAAACAAGATACCTGTTATTCCTGTTATTGTTTCGCAATAATAACAGATGTCAATACCTGTTATTAAATAACAGCCTGTTATTTTTCTAAGCAAGGTCTGTCAGTAAATAAATCACGTACAGTACACGTACTAATGTTAGCATTATTCTTGCAGTGTTTCCGAACTGGAAGTTAGGAACAGATAAGATAATACGACTAGAAATAATTGTCACTTTTCAAGGATGATTATCTTTTTGTAAAACTACAGTTTGAATTTTCGAAATAATACTAGGTGCTTCTCGCTTTTAGCAAGATTCAATCAAGCGGGTGAGCGAGACATAACAACAATACGAAATAACAGAAGAAGAAATAACAGATAACACGAATAGTTGTTACTTGTTATTGAGTACTGTAGGACCCCAAGGTACCAGTACGGCCTGCAGGGATCCTGGGACGTTCTTCGAAGCTCGGGGTATGTCGCACTCGCTGGCAACGCGAGAGTGTGGTGTATGAGAGTGACTGCTTACGGTGTATAGTGTTACAAAGAAATAGGAATAGGACACTCAGAGTAATTATATTAAATGGGTTAAATTAATACATGTGCCCACTTCGGCCGGGCCAGCAGAACTGATACCTAAAACAAAAGTGATGCCTACGCCTTCTAAATTCAAACGGCTCTCCAATAACTCTCCAACACTCTTATCAGCCAGTTTAAGGCCGGTACAGACCAGCTAAGATTAGGCTGTGACTACAGTCGTCACAGTACCTACTGAGACTGAAGAGTGTAGTGATTGTGATTGAGTATTGTGAATTATGAATGCTAATTTTTAACAGGTATATGATATCACAGGAACAGCTGTAAGTGGTGGTTGGTGTAGGTATTTAAGAATACCTGTGATTTCTATCTGTTACGATAAATACGTCTCACTCCTAAACCTAATACTGATTTAGCATAATTATCATACTGGTTAAAGTCCGAACTGTTCTGTTATAATTGTTAATTTTGCATTTTTATTAGGATTTACCTCCAGAGACACGTTTGAAAGACAAAAATTACCCAAGTAGGTGTTACGTTTCTGAATCTGTTCTGCTTACCTCTGTAAAAAAACTATATAGTTTTATACTTAACATAATTTAAAATCATGTCCTTTATACGCCATCGTACGTGCAATACATATTATAATGTACTTAGATTTCAGATTATTTCGTTTTCTTATCAATGATTTGTAAGTTCTTCGTACAGTAATAGCGATTCATAAATTTGCGCATGCGTAAGATATTATCTCTGTGGTGAAGTCCCTGATAGCATTATCGATATAATGTAATACACTAAAAACAATTAGTAAGCTGAGGATAATTTATTTTAAAATAGACAACAATCTGAACTACACGAAAAAACGTATCACTAAATACAAAAAAACCGACCAAGTGCGAGTCGGATTCACGCGCTTAGCGGTTTAACCCGTCAGGGCCCTGCGTCGACGAGGGGCGACAGCTATCAACACTGTCGCCCCGCACCGGCGGAGCACGGATCAGCACTGCCGGAGTAAAATCGTTCCTTATTAGTAATAATAGAGTTTTAAAGCGCGCGAAACTGCCGCCGCTTATGGCGAGGCGGGGCCCGGCCAGGCGGGGGATTACTGTCGCCTCTCGTAAACACAGGGTCCTGAGGTGTTAAAATGAATCATACTTCTAAACATGTTAAAAAAAAATTGACTTCGTATAGTTTTTTCTGTAATTTATTTGACTTAAAGAAATGTTTTCTATATTTTTTAATATCTCGGACTCAATAGTTTCGGAGATAAGGAGGAAAATAGATTCCACCAGATGGTCAACGGTAATATTCCATTTTTTAACCAACTTCGCAAAAAGGAGGAGGTTCTATGTTCGACTGTATGTTTTTTTATTTTAAATTTGTCCACCGATTTCTCTGTTAGTTGTGGACCGATTTTCAAAATTCTTCTTAGATCCGTAAGAATATACTCCCCAGGTGGTCCCATACAAATTTTATCGAAATCGCTTCAGCGCTTTTTGAAAAACTGAACAAAAATAAAAAATACGTATACATAGCATATATTATGACGTTTTGGTTTTCTTCAATTACGAGTATGCTTTAATTCCACGTTCCATTTTATTGCAGTTTTTAGTTCTGGGGAATTTAAACAACTAAAAGTAAAAAACTTTTTACACTAAAAATTAAAAAAATATCTTTAATTTCGGAAGTCGGTGTCAAAAAACAAAGAAATAAAATACAAACACCGACTGCCGAAATTAAAGTTATTTTTAAATTTTTAGTGTATTTTCTTTTTTGGAAGGCGGTTGTTTTTTTTTGTAAAAAAGTTTGTTTTATCATAATGTTCTCTCATAGCTTGCAATATTGAGTCTACGCACTCTAAGGGTGTGTCCAGATTTGATGAATGCGCCGCTCGCGAGCTGCACGCGTGCAGTTACTGCAATTGTTTGGTGCACCTCTTTAGCGCAACTCACGCAAGGCTTGCACAGTGGGCGCGAGCTGCGGGCGAGCCGCTCGCGCGCCTGCAGCTGCATGGAATGCGTGTGGTGCATTGCAGGCGCACGAGCGCCGCGCGGGGTGCGCGTAGCCGGCGCGCGAGCGGCACATTCGCCAGATCTGGACACACCCTAACGTGCACAAATCGTGCGCACTGGTTCATGCCGTACCTAGTTGTGAAGATATTGCCAACATTTGTCATTCGGGGTTATATGACCCCACAACATCAACCAATTGATTTATGACAATGCAAAAAGGAAATCATTGTTGATTTCCTTTTTTATTTGTTTATTTCTTGAATTAGATTCCAATCAATCAAAACAGACTAAGTAGATAATTATCTTTGCTTTTAATATTTATACTTATCTGTTTTATCTTTATGACTCAATTAGATCTTTTAGATAAGTTATGTTTTTATAAAAATTACGAGTTTTAACGTCATAAATACGTGTAAGCCCGTACGATAAACCTTTTTTGATGTGCCCGCTCAAATGAAAATATTGTTTAGGTATTAAATTCTTCTATAATATTTTTTTCTTATTATTTAGGTATAAAAGCATTCTCATTCCATAAAAAATCTGAAATAGGCGTGATCTCGATAAAATGGAGCTCAGAATTTTATTGTAGTATTGACTAATTCAGCGAAGTTTGCCGAGAAGGCTGACTCGACACATTTGTTGCTAATTAATCCAAAATATATTAGAATGTGTTATATCTGCATTCTAATGGAAAAAGAAATGTATCCGACTGAAAGACTTGAATCTATGGTCATGAATAAAAATTAAAAAAAGCACCCTGTAAAAGTATGGACCAGTACAGAGTGGAGAATGTACTCATCAGTCATTCATACATTTGTATGACAGTATCACGTTGGACTAAAATTTGACCACCCATTTCTGTCACAACGTGTATTTTGACATAAAAAATGCGAAAGCAACTCATTCCGTCTGTTTGTCTGTTAGTTATCTCTTTACGACATAACGGCAGATCGGATTTGGATAAAACTTTGTCAACCAGGGTATTTTTAATTTTATCTTATCAAGTTGTATTTTATTACTAGAGATATTAATATAAATTAACATATTAAAAATCTCTATAAAAACTTCAGTTGGAGCTTCTAATTCTTATGGTTGACGTCAAAAATTGTCACTGTCATTTAAGATGTTGATGAAAACGGGCTTGTTTCTGTTCCTGCTGACTGTACTACAGGTAATTTCAACATTATATTATTTATTTATATATTATATTTTTATTATTTTCATTATCTTAAATTTAAAATAACGAGAACATTAGCTTTGGCCGCGACTTACAGGTCGAAGGTTCAAAACTAGGCAGGTGAGTTACTTTGTGAAATTATTTCATCACCACTGCTCCCAAAACGATGAAAGAAAACGTCGCGAGGAAACCAAAACTTCGGAGACATAATGACATCAGCGTTGGGCCCGCGTGGTGGATTACGGCCCACACCCTCTCACAGAGAGGAGGCCTGTGCTCCAGCAGTGGGAACATTACAGGCTGAATATGCTGTACTATATAAATAAGTTCAAATATACCAATAGATCTCTTTAAATCATTGTTCGCATAACGAATGCTGCTTCAATTCATATCCATATTTTTAACCCCCGACGCAAAAAGGGGGGTGTTATAAGTTTGACCGCTATGTGTGTGTGTCTGTCTGTGTGTCTGTCTGTCTGTCTATGGCACTGTAGCTCTTAAACGGGTGAACCGATTTGAATGCGGTTTTTTTTTATTTGAAAGCAAGTTTGCTAGCGATGGTTCTTAGACATGTTTTATTAAAATTGATTCAGCTGTTGCAAGGTCATCACTCAGGTCTCTTTTGAGTTTTTTTTTTAATTTAATCATTGATTTGATACAGCAAAAATTCGTGTTTAACATTTTTTGAGTGAATGACAAACTAAATAGAATTATAATTGTTGTATCCAGAAAACTTCTATCTTATTTTTTTTGAGTTCTCTGCCTTAAGGCATGTCTCTTGTTTAAGTTAACATCTGTGGATGTGGCTCTATAAGGAAAAAAACTTTAACTAACTAAGATTTCATATCTTGCAGGTATTCGCGCGATACAAGAACCTGGAACCAGATTTCATCGAAAATAAAATTAGCCATGGTAAGCTAAAACTTTTTTACAATAAATGAATAGAACCTAATTCCAAAAAAAAACAAAAAAGTGCAAAATAACTTTAATTTCAGAAGTACCGACTTCTTATAAAACCAGAGACAGCGGTCTCTGGTTTTGTGTCTTCGTTTTTTGACAGTAAAGTTATTTGTACTCTTTTTTTTTTGGAAGTTTATTCTGTTTTGTAAAAAAGATTTTTATTTTTCATTTTTAGTTGTGGTTTCCCATTAAATGTTGTTCACAATACATAGAAAAACGACTGCAGTAATCGCAAGTCATTTTCTGTTAGTTATTGAATAGTTCCACTCTCTATCTCCGAAGATCTTCATAACATCCTATTGTATTATTATACTAAAACCTTCTTTGTAAAATATGAAATCAAAAATTGAAAAAAAACTAACAAGCGTACATAATGTATGTACGTATGTACGTACATACATACATACGGGTCGAATACAGAACCTCTTTTTTGAAGTTGGTTAAAATGTCTCATTTAGCCTAACTCATAACCTTAGTAATACTTAGATCAGAAATTCAAAATTAATGTAAATAGTAATTCAATTTTCCCTAAGGTTTACTATGTGATTTAGTAACACAAATATTACAGAAAGTAAAACTTTTTACAAAAATATACACCGACTTCCAAAATTAAAAATATTTTTAATTTTTTTGTGTGATTAAAACCTATTCACTTTTGACCCTATGACTCCAAGGTTGTAGCTATCAGGAAACACAGACTCCGACAGGGAATTTCACTCACTGTCTGTACGCACAATGAATATGTTCTCAAAGTGTGTTTCTTTTGTGCGTGGGGGTGGGCTGTGCACCATGAACCACTGGCGCATCGCCGTATGTCTTGTGGTCCGATGATGGAACGAAATTGGCGGAATTAAATTATGCAATTCCATCGCACACTCCCAAAAATGCTACCGATAGAAACCCGACAGGCTAGCAACTTGGCATATATGCTCAAGACTTTGAAGCTTCGACTTGATGAGCCTATCATTGCCGATGATCCTCTTGGCTCGATTCTCAATTGTCTCAAGGGCGTCAAATTGGTATCTGGCGGATCCGTCCCAAAGATGAGAGCAGTACTCCATACACGATCGAACTTGCGCTTGATAAAGTTAAAGCAGCTGTTCCGGCGTGAAGTACCATCTCACTTTTGCTAGAATCCCCAACTTTTTTGCTGCCACTTGAACCTTTGCCTCTATGAAAGAGCCAAAATTGAGGGTCAACGGAGAAGCTCAAGTTGGTCGATTATCAGCATGGCGGTGCTGCCGATGTACAGCTTTTTTCTTTCTGTTTCTATTTTTCATATAAATGAAGAGTGAAGGAAGGAGAGGAGAAGGAAGTGATGACGGTGGTCAAACGCGTGCTTACCAACAATAAAAAAATAGTGAAATGAGGTTCCACGCTGCTAACCTTCAGACACGCTCTGACAGGACGACATCATTAGGGAACTAGTTTGGAGACTGCAGGGACGCCCGAGCCCCCCCGGGAATGTCCATTGGGCTTTCTCATCTTGTCGCTAACCAGCACGATGGTGGATTCCGGGATTATTCAACAGTTGGTGGAGCTGCCTTTCATGTGTTGCTAGCACACTACTTGGGCCCCCAACTACCTCCAGTCGGCCAACGGCGCAACGTGCCTCGGATCCCGCTACCCTTCGTGACTAGTCTCCCGATACGACCATATCAGCACGAGCCTAGTTGCCTGCAATGGAACAACTATTTCTACCCAACTTCTTTGAATTGGCTACACTGAGCATCGTACCGGAACGCGGCTAAGCCGCTTGGCGGTACGTCTTTGCCCAGTGGGTGGTCGCAAACCATTGTTTGAAACCTACCACTAGTTCTTGGTTAGTGAATGACGGCGCAAGTTGGCCATAGTCGTTTGCCGTATTTTCTTTAAACAAGCACTTTTTGCTGCAAACCTCGTGCGAATTCCTTTTCATTTTATGTATGTATTTAGAAATATATAAGTATGTTTATCAGTTGTCTAGTACCCATGACACAAGCTCTGCTTAGCTTGGGACTCGATGGCGTTGTGTGATAGTTGTGGAATATTATTAATATAATATAACTGTTGGAGATTGCCCGTAGGTATACCCATCTCAGTTCTTCAGAATTTTGACCTAGAATATTTTATTTAATATTATTATTATTATTTTGTCGATGTTTTCACTCAGGGTTGGTGCAGCGGATCCGAATACAATCGAGTACCGACGCATACCGTGACTACGATGGCGAGCAGCTGTACGCTAGTGAACATGGCCGGGCTACGAACTCGGGTTAGTTATCGCTAGCGTTGATAATACGAAGTCAAAGCAAATCATCTAAATACAAAAAGAGTAACATACTTTTCACTTTTTAACTAAACCTCCACTATGTTTGAATTTGGCATTCGATGTCAATACCGAATAGTCTTCCATATAAAACAAAATGCCTGTTTTATAAGATTGTTAGGAATAATAATTTCAATCAGTAATCGTTTATTAAAATAAAGCTGAAAATGTCATACTCAGACTTGCTTATCACTTTTGAACGTCAATATTATTCGAGATTAAATCAATCTGCCTAACCTTTTCCCAACTATCTTGGGGTTCACTTCCAGTCTAACTGGATGCAGCTGAATACCAGTATTTTACATGCAGCAACTGCCTATCTAACCTCCACAACCCAGTCACTGGGTAAGACGATACCCCTTGGTAAGACTGGTTGTCAGACTTTCAGGCTTCTGACGACCCGTAACGACTGTCAAAGATCTACGATTGACAGCCGGGACCAACGGCTTAACGTACTTTCCGAGGCACGGAGGAGTCTCGGTATGTAAAGATGGTTACCCTTCAACGGACCTGCCCGGGGGTTGAGGATAAATTCGAAACAGAGTTACCTCGCCCCTGGGCACTCAAAGGCAGGAAGGAACAGGGGTGGGTTTTAGTCAGTAAGAGTCTGACACGCCCTCCCGCTCCGCCCAGAGCGGGAGAAGTCATAGGATGATTTCCCACCCCACAAAAAAAAAAAAAAAAAAAAAAACCCTTCAACGGACCAACCGGCAAGCGTAGCTTAACCTTATGGATCGACCCGTGCGGCTGTTATTACTTTAGCCACGAGCCCTCATTATTTAAGATAGCTGTATAAATTTCTATTCTTTAGAATAGGAATTTTTACGGTTATCTCAAGTAATGTAAGCCATGTATGCTTCCTGGTCTATTTACTAGATAGTAAAAGTCGAGGAATTATTCCCTAGCTATAAAACTTATTAAATAAAAATATTCTAGGTCAAAATTCTGAAGAGCTGAGATGGGTATACCTACGGGCAATCTCCAACAGTGAGTGTCGGGAAACATATGCAAGCGGAGTCTATGACAGCACCATCTGCGCACGATACTTCAACGACACCTCGCAGAACACTTGCTTTGTAAGGTTTTAAGCTAAGAGCTAAAGTTTTGACTATAAAATTAAGCATTAATTTCACAGGGATCTCGGGAGAGAGTTTGTAAAGGTCACCGCAAACCTGGAATGCAAGGCCAACTAAAGGAATACGGGTTGTAATCAGTAAGAGTCTGATATGCCCTCCCGCTCCACCGAGAGCGGGAGAAGTCATCTGCCACGTGCACGTGTGATATTCTTTACAATTCACAATCAGTAAATCCAGATTCTACAATATTTATCCCCAGTTGCGCGTTAAATTCTTTAAAACTGATTGTTGAAAATTAATTCTCCCAATCACAAAAGGTTACGTGCGCTAAACTAAAATTAGAATCGCTATCTTTTACTAGTGCGAGAAAAGGACAGGCTATGCTATGATCTAAGTTAGAGCGCAAAAAGCGCAAGGCGTAAACTAGTTTGACATAAAAGATGTCAAACTAGTTTACGCCTTACGCTTTACCATGTTTTAGTCGACATGTTTTTACGTGTAAGTACCCTTAATTTGTATGGAAATATTAGGTCAACTAAATTTGACAGCTCTAATTTACGTCCATCTCTTTCTTGTTGTATTAGAGAGAAAAATAAGAAATTAAGTTTAGTTTGTGCACAACAGAATCGGCACCAATGTTTCACATTAACTTTGGTAGGTATATATTTGTTCTTTTCAAGAAACTGGAGGTTTTATGCTTTAATTTTTGCCTGTATTAATATAATTAAATTTAATTACAGGGTGATAATGGTGGCCCACTAGTACATGTTGGCTCCCATGGCGTTCCAACCCTCGTAGGAATCACCTACTTCTTTCCTACAAGAGGCTGTGAGTCTGGCTGGCCTACTGGTAATATTTACAATATTAGCACACAAATTGATTGATTCTTCTTAACCAAGCTTTTGAAACCACTTTTGCAACTCTAACTTTCCTTCAATTTATTTATGTATACTAGGTTACACCCGACCGGGACCTTTCTTACCATGGCTAGAAGAAGTAACGGGTATTGACTATGAAAATCTACAAGAAGATGATGAAGAAGATTCTGAATCGAATGAAGACGAAGATTTGGCGCAACTCTTAAAACGCCTTCAGGTGGATGTCAAAGTCAGGGTCAGATTAGATAAATACAATGTTACGAAGGAAGTAGGAAATGAAATAAATGTTAGGAAAATATAATCAAAAAAAATCTGTGCAATTATAAAGTTTCATAAATTTCACTTGCAATACGTTTTTATTGTTTTAATATGCGTACTTGAACAATAAACAATACTTGTTGTTTTTTTAACCGACGAAAAAAAGGAGGAGGTTCTCAATTCGACCGTATATATGTTTTTTTTTTTTTTTTTTTTTGTGTATGTTCAGCCCTCACTCCGTCATTTATGAACCGATCTTAATGATTATTTTTTTATTAGATAGGGTATACCTCAAGGGTGGTCCCATGTCAAGGAAATCAGGATCTGATAATGGAATCCTGATAAAATTGAGAGAAAACCTCGAAAATTGTTGGCACGTTTAGCGTTTCTGTACTTATGTTCGGCCTTCACTCCGTTGTTTATGAACCGATTTCGATGATTCTTTTTTTTATAGATAGGGTATACCTTAAGGGTGGTCCCATGTTAAGGAAATTAGGATCTGATCATGGAATTCTGATAAACTTGAGAGAAAACCTCGAAATTTGTGGGCACGTTTAGCGTTTCTGTACGTATGTTCGGCCCTCACTCCGTTGTTTATGAACCGATTTCGACGATTCTTTTTTCCAAAGATAGGGTATACCTCAAGAATGGTCCCATGTCCAGGACATTAGGATTTGATCATGGAATCCTGATAAAATTGAGAGAAAACCTCGAAAGTTGGGCACGAATATCGTTTCTGTTTACTTTTCATAACTTTATCAGGTATTTGCATTTAGGAATCATCACATCATGAAACTGAGCTGATGATGGAAACCACACCTTTCCTTAACAATAGAAGTTAGTTATAAAAAAACTGGTTTTAGTGACAGATACCACTTAATATACTTTGAAGAAAAGACGTCTTTGGAATATTGGAGGTAACCTCAACTGGTCAATATCCTGGGAACCTTATGAAAGGATGGTTACATCATCAGCTCAGTGCCGAGAGGAATGATGAAGGATTAGAAATTAGCTTCAGAGTATTTAAAGATGATGCGAGTCACAAAAAATCATAAAATAAAAAACTTTTTAACAAAAAATTCAACCGACGAAAAAGAACTAAAAAGCAAAAAATAAATTAACCTTTTAAGTCTTGAGTATTGAGCTTATTTACCTACATAAAATATCAAATTTTATATAAACTAATTTTGAGTCGGCGCCAAATAATAAAACGATTAATTACCTACATCTAGCCTTCTTCATTTGTACGAGTACGTACATATAAAATTTAGATATTTAATAATCAGATTGTTGTTTGGCGCCGACTCAAAATTAGTTTATATAAAATTTGATATTTTATGTAGGTAAATAAGCTCAATACTCAAGACTTAAAAGGTTAATTTATTTTTTGCTTTTTAGTTCTTTTTCGTCGCTTGAATTTTTTCTTTGTTTTAATCATCTTCTGCTTTTTGCTTTTGTTCTGTTTGTCTTATTGCTCAGGGTCGGCTCAAAATGTTTTGCTCCTTTATTATATACAAATCACTGTACAAAGGTGGACTTAATACCTTAGACATTTTATACCAGTAGACCTTAGGGTGATGCAGAGACGGAATATGGCAATTGCGACTTAAAGGAAAGCATAAACATAAAAAATACACAATACTTACTACATACATAGTTAGATGCATAAATACGAGTACATCAAAACTAACAATGTCATTGAGATTAAAAAAGCCAGCGATTTAACGCTGCGCTGTGATTATTCTTCCAACTTCTTGTGAATGTGTTCGACTTTCTCGTTGGGGATAAATGAAAGTGGACTGTATAATGGATGGGCTTGGTGTAAAATTAACAATATTGCAACTGTCCCGGACAAACATAAATCTAAGAAACGTTTTGAGTGTCATCCGTCGCGGTGGTCTCCGAGAAAGCGAGTGTCCGCCAGCTGGGCCGGCTCCCCGCGCCGCACCTTGGCTTGCTCGCTGATGACGATGACGCGTAGGTTGGTCACGTCACCTGCGCGTGCCGTGTGCGTGTTTGTTCGGTGCGATTCCCAACATGCTACCCGGGTTGAAGTGAAGTCTTCAGAAATCTGGAAGGGGGCAAATCAATGTTCGACTTGCTCGTTGGGGATAAATAAAAGTGGATTGTATGATAGATAGGCTACCAAGTATTGCCGATGAAATTAACAATATTTTAACTGTCCCGGACAAACATAAATTTAGGAAACGTTTTGAGTGTCGTACGTCGCGGTGGTCTCCGAGAAAGCGAGTGTCCGTCAGCTGGGCCGGCTCCCCGCGCCGCACCTCCGTTGGCTCGCTGATGACGATGATGCGTAGTCGCCTGCACGTGCCGTCTGCATGATTGTTGGGTGCGTTTCCCAACAACGTGCCTTCAACTTAAAGGAGAACCAACTGGTTGACATCCTAATGTTTGGAGGCATCGCATTCCAAAGAGGCTTGGACTAAGAAGGAGTGTATGGACCCAGATTGGTGCTCTTACTCTCTACTATCCAGAGGGATATCGTAAAAGAAAATTATTAGTGGAATGAAGATATTTTTTGAGCAGTGCAAAGAAATTGAATATAAGAAATTAATAATGAGAAGTGGATTTATCAAGAAAAGAAAACAGAGTTGTCAAGGCGCTCAGCGCTCTACGCTGACGAATGGGTTACCTTTTTAACATGTATCGAAGCACGGATACATGTTCATACTTACGGAGGTTGAAGATAAATCGAATGCATTTATTAAGAAAGTGGTCAAGTTTATTGAAGAGATCCGCACTCAAGTCATAGCAGCAAATAGCACAATAATAAATTATACTAAAAATTAGGGATAATAAAAGCATTCCTTTTATGTGAACTGCAAGATTTTTGAGGCGATAAAGCAACCTTAACTTTTCTGTTGACACTTGTGACCAACTTCCGCCAGTCAAAGCAGGTATCGACATGCAGACCACGACACTTAACCTCGGAGCTAAACGTAATTACTGTATAGACGAAAATTTACGGGTGGTACATTTAGACCATCCAACTTTCTCAGATTATTGGTAGTCCCAACTATGAAATAATGACACTTTGTAGGGTTCAATACCACCCTGAATCGATCTGACCAGATTTTAATAACTCGTAAATCCAGATTTAGCTCCTCTGTCTGATCAGATTTGTCAACATGCGCTCGGGTTTTTTGGCATAAGTCATCTTTTTATTTTCTACATTTTGGTAAATTATACTGTAGAATCGTCTCTTCAAGCTATTTATTTTGATACCTTACTTAACCAGGTCACAAAAATACTACTACACTTACCTAATGGTCAAAATTCATATAGCCGATGTCACTTCAGCCGCCAAGATAAATATAATAATATCTCAATTGTAAAAATCTATCAAGCCGTTTAGGCTACAGCGCGTGCCAATGAAATAGACATACAAACAAACACACATATTGTTTATAACTACATAAATACTCCCAAAAACAACACCCTCCTTCTGGGGCAGTCGGGTAGCAAGGGCAGAAATAAGAAGATTATAAACAAAAATTTTGAGTACATTTTTAAATTGTCTTTAAATTATCTTAATCTGGGCTTTTTCATGAAAAAAACAAAAATCTAACTGACTCAAAAACGACTGCACTTCGGTAAAATATTTGGCGGCTTCATTTTCTGCATTTTAACTCTACTATGACGTCCTACAAGGAATACGTCGAGTTACCAATAACCCTGTATATACCTACATACACACTCTCGAAAACAAGTTGTTTTTAAGTTGTTGTGTTGCGACTGCAGGGGACTACAGGGAGTTGTTTTAAACATCACCCTTCTACTGGGGCAGTAAGGTAGCAAGGGCAGAAATAAGAAGATTATGAACATAAAATTTCAATTTCAATTAAATTGCCTTTTTAACCGACTTCCAAAAAGAGGAGGTTCTCAATTCGTCTGTATGTTTTTTTTTTTTTTGTATGTATGTTACTCGATTTCTCTGTCAGTTGTGAACCAATTTTCAAAATTCTTTTTTCATCTGAAAGAATATACTCCCGAGGTGGTCCCATATAAATTTTATCGAAATTGCTTCAGCGCTTTTTGAGAAACTGAACAAAAACTGAAAATACGTGTACCTCGATGACGTTTTGGTGTTCTCCAAATGTTTAAATTCCACGTTCCACTATATTGGAATTTTTAGTTCTGGGGTATAACAACTAAAAAGTGAAAAATAAAAAACTTTTTTACAAAAAAAACAACCGATTTCCAAAAAAAAAATACACTAAAAATTTATAAATAACTTTAATTTCGGCAGTCGGTGTCAAATAACGAAGAAGTAAAAATACAAACACCGACTTCCAAAATTAAAGTTATTTATAAATTTTTAGTGTATTTTTTTTTTGGAAGTCGGTTGTTTTTTTTGTTAAAAACAAGCTTTTGATGAACTCAAAATTAATAAACAATAACTTAGGAATTTTATATTTCTTCCTGATGGGTGAAACGTTCTATACTTACTCGTACAAGGATATATATTAATTTATAGATATTGTAACTGTACAGTGACAGTTGGTTAATATTTCAGTGTCTAGTGGCAGACCGGTGTGCCAGTGGGGAAATTCCGTTTGGGGCCACAAAAGGGATGAATTAAAAGCAATTGCATGCAGCTGAGATGAGAATCAGCGCGAGCCAGCAAGTGATGTGTGGTGTTACGGGCATGGATAGAATTAGGAATGAGTTTTTAACAGGAAGTCTGAAAGTGGTACCGCTGACTGAAAAGTTGTGTGGAAATCGGCTGTCGTGGTATGGGCATGTGATGCGGAGGAATGAAGAAAATGTCATGAGGAAAGTGCTGTGTATGGATGTGGATGGCTATAGGAGTAAGGCAAGGCCAAATAAACGATGGTTGGACTGTGTGAAAGAGGATATGCGTAAAAAGGGGACGGCTAATAGAGAAGTATGGTAGAAAAAGACATTGGTGAAATGAAGTGTCACTTGCCTGTTTTTAATATTCATTATGAATAAATTAGGAACTAAAATCAAGTCGGATTTTCCCATAATATCTACTATATAAAATATTCAAATTTAAAATCCTAACTCTGCCGTGAGACACCCTGTACGAGTATTTAGCCTATCCTTTATAACAAAGGGGATAAAATTGAGTGTCTATTTGATGAATCATGTTAATAATCTGTGGCGCTCACAAGGTACTGAGTGTCATCTGATTCGCACGCCAGATGACGTTTGCGATCCACCTCCGCCTGTCATAGACTTGACAGCTCAATTTCACTACCGATCTATGCGTGTGCGTTGTTGAACCGCATTGAAAATTTCTGTATCTGATGAAAAACTTGAAGATTTTCGTAAAATAAAAGGACCTCCATTAGTGCAACATTGGGAACTTACAGTGCAGTGATGTATTGTTGGAGTTCAAGCATTCAATCTGTGGATTAATTAAGATTAGCACAACGCTGGCCGGCCAGTTTGCCAACTCCATACGGATTCCCTCATCTTCTAGAATTGGATTTGAGCGGGGGATCCCAAGAAGATACGAGATACGTGGGCTTTTCTTTATTGATGTAGATGTTTAGGGGATTTATCAGTGGACATTTAATTTTCATTCTTATTTCTGTGTACCGCCAAATTGACCGTTCTTAAAAACGGTCCAAGTTCAGGTGTTGGCAATTAACACGCCAAAGACATGTTGCGCTGACCCCAAATAAATTGGGATAATGGCAGGAGAATGATGATGACCCAGTGAAAGTCTATCTTTATTTATTCAGTTTTTATTTATTTTTGTGATGTTAACAGGGTTTCAAATAAATTATTTTTTCCAAACGTTTATTTCATTTCCTAGTTCCTTTGTCACATTGTATTTGTTTAATCTGACCTTGACTTTGACATCCACTTGAAGGCGTTTTAAGAGTTGTGCCATATCTTCATCTTTATCAGATTCTGAACTGTCTGAGTCTTCTTTTTCTTCGTCTTTTTCTTCAGAGTCCTCTGGTAGTGCTGTAGTAGTGTCTTTGGGTGGAAAATCCTCAGTGACAGTTGAGGTGAGGGTGGAAGAAGAGGTAGTGGTTAAGGTAGGGTTGGTTGATGTGGTGGTGATTGAGTTAGGGTCGGTGGATGTGAGAGTGGGGGTGGTGGACGTTGTGGTGGTGTTAGTCACAGGGCTATTATCTACATCTCCGCCATCTTCTTGTAGATTTTCAAAGTCAATACTCGTAACTTCTTGAAACCAAGGTAGGAAAATTCCAGGCCGGATAAAACCTAACAGATATAAATGTATTAAGTAACAGAAAAAATGTGGAGTAGGTAAAGATATTAAAAGGATCACTAATATGAATTAATATTACCAGAAGGCAAGCCAGATTCGCACCGGTTGCTTGTTCCAGGAAAGAAATAGGAGACACCTATGAGGGTTGGAATGTCATCGGAGCCAATATGAACTAGTGGGCCACCATTGTCACCCTGGAATGAAAACAAGTGTAAGTTGCATAAAATACAGAAATATGACCATCGCTGAATCCAAATCCGATTTTTTTGAATAATAATATAACGAGAGTGTTTTACTACGTGGAATCAAACAGTTACATTTTTCAGGAGTCAGGGTATCACTATTGTAAACCTATGTTGTGCCAGTTAATTTTCTTTTTTATGATTTCTCGGGATCTGAGGTACGAGGGGTCGAAGCCAATTCGCAGAGGCCACTTTGAACGCTTTTTATGAAATTAGGCCAACCGACGATTATCCCTGAACACGCTATATAAGTGCACCCAAAGACAACCCCCGTTTGGTGAAAAACAATTGCAAGTTTTGGAAAACAAACATATATCGGTCTCTGGTTTTAGGAGGCTAAAGTGGGTTGTATTTTTATAATAATGTATATTAAAAGAGGGCTTTAAATCTAAAAACTTACAAAGCAAGCATTCTGTGACGTGACATTGTAGTATTGTGCGCACACGGTGTTCCCAATAGTGATCATAGCATATCTTCTCTGACATGCATCGTCGGAGATCGCCCGTAGGTATACCCATCTTAGCACATCAGAATTGGAACCTATTACGTTTAAGATATTAAAATTAATTTGTAGTTGCCGGGGAGTTCATTGAGCCACTTTTTTTTCTAGCTGAAACACAAAGCATTTGTGAAGGATGGACATTTTGTGGTCAGTCTAATGTAACTTTGTCATATAACAGGAACTGATTTCTCGGGCTTATTGATTTTTAAACCAAATATGATAGTTCTGTTAGGTTACTGAGCGTTCAATCCTTCTTATTCTCAGTCTACGGACATTTTTTTAATTGCAAATTTAAATTCACAATCAGAGGCTTCACTCATGTGAATTTTCATTTTTGTATGATTTCTCGTTCACACGATACTAACCAAATTACATAGAAATGAACATTCATCTGCTCATTTAATTACAAAGTTTCTGTGTACTGAAATCCATCATTCTGCAATGGTACACTTCAAAGTGAAAAAAATATAAATATACGGTCAAATTGAGAACCTCCTCCTTTTTTATCGTCGGTTAAAAAATGAAGTAATTTTATTACAAATTTTGTTTTCAGATGATTCACTTCGAATTACAGATACCAAAAATGCATAAACAGTGAAGCATCTAGTAGTATCAACTCCAAAATACTGACCGAAGGTCTCTGTCCTGCCATGTCCACTCGCGTACACCTGTTCACCGTCGTAGTCGCGGTGCGCGTCAGCACTCGACTGTATCCGGATCGGTTTCACCAACCCTAAGCAAAATAATATCTATAACATCAACCAGAATAAAAGTCGCTCGGGTATTAAAAAATATGGAAAACATTATAGGGCACCGGTCTTTCCTCTTTGCACAAACACAAACATAATTAAGCACTCTCTCCTCATTCTCACAGTCCGATTGGACGATAATCCGATACAACTGGAGAGAGATCGAGAGTGAAACAGAAAGTGCTTTCCAAGACACAAGGTTATCACACCGCCAACTTCCAACTCTGGGTTGCTACTGAAAAATTTCTGATGGGAAAAAATACACTCAAATTACACTTTGTATGATCTGGAAATGTCACCCAGGGCACATTGCTCAGCAGTTGCGCGTACGCCTGCTACATCGATCATAACCCTATGCCCATTGTAATAAAGAAAAGTCATCAGTTACTACATTTTATGCTTAGATCCCTACATAGTAAATATTTTTTTAAGTAGCATGTTTAAAAGAATATGCTTACTCGTATAAACAACAGGGCGGTGCAGCTTCACAAGTGAGATGTCGTATGGCTGCAAACTTGAAGACAGGTTGTTGTATTTAGGATAGTTGTACCATTCCGTGGTCTCGAAAATGTACTCCGGATTGGTGAGTGCCACCACGCCTGCGCGAACCACTGCAAGAACGCGGCTGAAGACGAAATGAAAGTTATGTAGCTGGGAGTTTGTACTTATTTTTCTCATCTAAAACACTGCGAAGTGGTGTCGGGCGGGCGTTTTTGGGGGATTGTCTTTATGTACCTAGAACTTTGACTTCAAAAATTGCTGACTGTCAGCTTAATTTCTAGTAATAATAATAATATTTATTTATTTAAGACAGCTTTGGTTCACAATCAGGTGTTAGTAATACTTATATAGCTATATTAGTTCTTGCAAAAGCTGTAATTTTTAAAACAGGTAAAAATATAGTGTAATCGATTTTAAAATAACATTAAAATTAAAATTACTGTAAATACAATAATGATAAAAATAACTAAAAAAATCAAATAATAAAATGAAATAGTCAATTGTAAGTAATAAAATCAATTAACTAAAATTGTGAATAAATTAAAATCTGTTTAAATGAAACCTGTGAATTAAAAACTAACTACTAATGACGTTTGAATTTAATTTTCATTTAATAGTAAAAAAAAATCTAGGAAGTCCAAATATTCGTTACTTACCTGACAGTACAAGTCGCAGACGTTATGACCCACTCCTTGGACACAATGGAGCCACCACATTGCCGAATACCACCACTAGGGTTCACCATACGAAGAGCAGCATGGTGAGGGTGCTGGCCCGGCTGTGCCTCCCACCCTGATACTATACGCAATGACGACGGTGATACTGCTACTGGTTCTGGGTGAACAAAGCAAACCAGTTACTGTGTGGTGTAGGTCAGAAAAGCAGTCAGTTAATGTGAAATACTGGTGCTAAGCTGTATTTGGTTATACTGGGATTGAGTGGCCCAACATAGGTAAAAGCAGGGTAAAATATCTATTGGATTAGTTTATCGATATTTAGCGGATCCTTATTTTGTTAGTAGGTAGTGCAGTTACAACACGGTGGATCCCGAACGCAAAGAAACGGCAACACCGCAGGTCAGGAAAGAGATGGCGGGATGAGTTGGATTCCTTCTCAAAGGACTGGCCCAAAATTGCAGAAGACCGAGAAAAGTGGCAGGAAGGAAGGAAGTCCTTTGCCCTGCAGTGGGACAGCACAGGCTCATAATAATAATAGTGCAGTTAGTAGGTCCTGGGATTTATGGGTGAATATATAATTATTTTAAACGTTCTGAAACTAGATAGACTCACCAAGGTTGAGTTTTTTTTCGATGGAGTCTGTTTCCACGCTTTTGTATCGCGCGAATACCTGTAATGTGTAGAACCTTTAATACACATAATAATTATGTTCGGATCAACAAGAGACCAGTCGCTACTGACAATATTATATCTATGAAGTAAAGGCAAGCGGCACTTACAAATAAGGCTTCATAGCAATGTAAATGATGTTTTAAACATAAATAAGTTTTTCAATGAATGTGAACAAGAAATTTCGTTTTACATAAGAATTTTAAATAAAATATTGCCAAATGATAATTTACCTGAAGTACGGTCAGCAAGAATAGAAACAAACCCGATTTTAGCAACATCTTAAATGCCACTGGCAATTTTTGACAACTTCGTTAAGAGTCACAAGTTCTCTGTTTCACTTTTAAAGAGATTCATATCAGAATCTATAACAAATATAATAGTAAAACGATAAGATAAAATAAAATACATGCGTTTTAACACTTGGTGATAATGTTTTGATCCTTGGATAGGGATCGTTATCTGATTTTGATTATATGAACGATTAGAGAATTTACCCATCGTACATTCATACATTTTTGTGGCCGTACCATGCGGGTATCATACTGAGCCCAATAATTTTTATGCATAATGGGTGATCATTTAGGACTTGTTGTTAATGGAAATATGTACATGGTACTAGCTTCTGTCAGCGGCTTTGCCCGCGTAAAAGTAGAACTTCCCTGACCATAATTTATAGTATAATCTATCTCTGCGTCAAATTACTTTGGGGAACAGCTGCTCAAACTTTATCAAATGAAAATTCGATCGTGTATGGAGTACTGCTTTCATCTTTGGGATGGATCTGCCAAATGCCAGCTTGATGCCCTTGAGTCTATTGAGAAAAGTGTCTGCGTGTGTGTCCAAGAGGATCATCGGCAATGTGAGGCTCGTCAAGTCAAAGCTCCAATGTTTTGAGCATCGACGCCGAGTTGCTAGCCTGTCGGTTGTATAACGGTTGCATTTTAGGGAGTGTACGACGGAATTTCATAATTTAATTCTGCCAAGCCCGTTCCATCATCGGACCACAAGACGTACGGCAATGCGCCACCAGTACATGGTGGACACGCACAAAACGTTTTGAGAACACATTTATTGTGCGTACAGCTAGGGAGTGGATTTCCCTGCCGGAGTCTGTGTTTCCTGATAGCTACAACCTGGGAGTCCTTAAGTCAATAGAATAGGTTGCTTCTAGGCAAGCGTGCTGCATCTTTGACCACATAATCGCTTACTAATGGTAAGGTGAGATAGATAAAAATAAAAATAAACATATAGATCCATTTTTTGTATCCGTTTCTTGTTGGCGTGATTGAGTAATAAACAAACCTCCATCCATTCAACCGTCTAAACTTTCGCATTTAATATTAAGTAGGTATGTCAACTAATTCATAAAGCAAAGTTATCTTTAACCTGGCCAATGCCGCTGGGTCATAGTGACCCCGGATTACTCATTTTGGCTCTATATTTATTACTAAGTACGAGTAGCTCGTGGCTAAAGTAATAACAGCGGCACGGGTCGATCCATCAGGTTAAGCGACGCTTGCTGGGGTTAGTCCATGGATGGATGACCATCTATACATACCGAGACTTCTGGTCGAGGTTCTGGCTGTCAATCGTGGATCTTTGACAGTCATTACGGGACGTCAGAAGCCCGAAATTCCGACATTCAGTCTTACCAAGGGGTATCGTATTACCCAGTAACTGGGTTGTAGAGGTCAGATAGCAGGCCGCTCCATGTAAAATACTGGTATTCAGTTGCATCCAGTTAGACTGAAAGCCGACCTCAAGATAGTTGGGAAAAGGCTAGGCAGATTGATTTATTACTAAGTACGGAATGAACTATAGCACCCCATTAGTGCCCGTCAATGTTTGAATACTAGTGTGAGTTGAGAGTGTGAGAGCTACAAGAGCATCAACTCTGTCAACGGGTCATAATGACCCACCGTCTTAATTTACGTAGTTTTGACTTGTGCTTGTTTGTTTTTAGTAAATTTTATATTTATTTGTTTTTTTTTTACATTTTCGGTATGTTCAGTTGGTCATCTATCCGTGGATCAACCTCGGCGTTGCTTAACTTTGAAGATCGACTTGTGCGGCTAATATTACTTAGCCACAAGTTCATTCATGAATTAAAATATTATTCATAATTATAAAAATAGAAAGAACTAGTGCGTTCCTGTATGGTTTTGTACTTGTATTGTCTTATTAACATAATTGTGCGGATTATGTTGTACTCAAACTAAACGGCTATTCCTATCTTTTTCTCTCTAATAAAACAGCTAATTAGAGCTGTCAAATTTAGTTGAACTAATATTTCTATACAAATTAAGGGTACACGTAAAAACATGTCCATTAAAAACACGGTGAAGAGTTTGTGGGGTGGGTGGGAAATCATTCAATGATTGACTAAAATCCACCCCTGTTTCTTCCCTGCCCTGAGTGCCCAAGGGCGACGTAACTCTGTTTCGAATGTATCCTCAACCCCCGGGCAAAGTAAGGCGTAAACTAGTTTGACATCTCTAACTTGGTTCATAGCTATAGCCGTCCTTTTCTCGCACTACCTTTTAGTAAAAGATAGCGATTCTCCAATTTTAGTTTAGTTATTGAACAAGAGAATCGGCACCAGTATATTTCTAAAAAAATTGTTACTAATACTATGAGTCCTTGATAATTGTTCATCATAATCATCATCATCAGCTTTTTAATATCCCCACTGCTGGGGCACGGGCCTCCTCTCAGTGAGAGCGTGTGGGCCGTAATCTATCACGCGGGCCCAATGCGGGTTGGTAGATGTCACATGCCTTCGAATTTTTGGTTCTAGGACATACCGGTGTCCTCGCGATGTTTTCTTCTCCGTTTTGAGAGCAGTGGTGATGAAATAATTTACACAAAGTAAAGCGCCTGGCTGGGTTGATACTTGTAAAAAATATTTTTAATATACATATTTGCAGCTGCACCCCCTCCGTATTCGTAAGACCGTCGGATGTTGGTAGCTGCGTTACAGATATAATCTTTCCACCCATCCAGCCATCACAGTAACTATGTATTTGTAGTTTGTCAGTGTATGGTTTAGGGCACAAGGTATAATGGAATAGTAAAACATTTTACATTGGTGGGTGGGAAATCATCCAATGACTTCGCCCGCCAATCATCCCGCTTCTCCACCCCTGTTCCTTCCCTGCCCTGAGTGCCCAGGCGCGAGGTAACTCTGTTTCGAATTTATCCTCAACCCCTGGGCAGATCCGCGACAGCTAAGGACATAAACAGAAGAAGAGCTAACAGATGACAACGGTAAATAAAAAAAAAATTATATAATATTTGTTTTATTTAAGTGCACACAATGAAATAATATTATGTTGGAATAATCGCAACATTTGTTTTTAATACTGTGGTTCACGTAAAATTAAGGTTTCCAAACACTTATATCATTGCCTACTTCCTTCGTGATATTGTATTTGTTTAATCTGACTTTGACTTTGACATCCACTTGAAGGCGTTTTAAGAGTTGCGCCATATCATCATCGTCATTACATTCAGAGCTATCTGAGTCTTCTGGTTGTATAGTCGTAGTTCCTTCGGGAGGAAAATCCTCAGAATCAGTGGAGGTGGGGGGGTAAGAAGAGGTGGTTGAAGAAAGAGTGGTTGCATCGGGAGTGGTGGGAATGGGCGTGATGGTGGTGGGGTTGGTTAATGTAGAGTTGGTGGTTGTGTTTGTGGATGTAGGTGTGGTTGTGAATGTGGGTGGAAATGTGGTTGGATTTTCGGATGTGAGGTTGGTGGTAGTGGGGTTGGTGGGTGTAGGGGTCGTGGTGGTGGAATTTGTGGATGTAGGGCTGGTGACTGAGGGGTTAGTGGTGTCAGCCATAGTGGTATTATCCACATTACCATCATCTTCCTGTAGATTTTCAAAATCAATTCCCGTTACTTCTTCAAACCATGGTAAGAAAGGTCCCGGACGGATGAAACCTGGTAAATAAATTAATTTATAGATAGAGTTTGTAATCTGAGGACAATCAATTCATTAGAATGTCAGTAATGCAAATATTACCAGAAGGCCTGCCAGACTCGCAGCCATCGGATATTGAAGGAAAGAAATAAGAGACGCCTACGAGTGTTGGAACGCCATCCAAGCCAACATGCACTAATGGACCACCATTGTCACCCTGAAATAAAACTGACTTTAAAACAGCCATATATGAAAGTATTTATTCTCCAGCTGTGATAAATTAACAAGTGCGCGTGATGATTGACGCAACATGCTATGATTTGACAACAAAAACCAAAAAAATATAAAAATAAATAAACAACAAGAAAAAAAAGAGTTTATGAATAAATTGATAACAGCCAATCATAGCAGTGGACGCCGATCTGGGCATAAGGGGTGTAGCAAACGTCAACTTTTTGCAGTACTTCAGTAGCGACACAATTGCAATACAGTCGCAATACCGTAACAATGCTGTCTTATACCTTCACTCACACAACTACAATTCTGCATCGCTACTAACGCGCGACTGCTTCGATGCAGACGCGATGCAGCATCTATACAGTCGTGCGCTGTAGTGACTACCTGTGAACTTCTGTTGACGCTTCTGTTTGCAATTATGCAGTTGCGCGTTGGAAATTTGACAAGTGGCCAAAAGTAACAATGCAGCTGTGCGTTCACAAAACGTACTACCGAATTGATGCAAAAAGTTGTCGTGAGCCTAAAAGTCGTAGATTTGAGACTTGCCGTTCACACTTGCATGTGTAATTGGGATTAAAGCTAACTATTAATCTTAGAAACCAAACTAAATCTTTAAATCTATCTAGACTAAGAACCTTACAAAGCAAGTATTTTGTGAGGTGACATTAAAATAACGTGCGCAGATGGTGGTCTCGAAAACGCCGCTCCAGATTCCAGAACACGCTCTGTTGGTGATCGCTCGTAGATATACCCATCTCAGCACATCAGAATTGGGACCTGGAATATTTTATTTTAATTAAATTTGTTGTGCTGGGGAGCTTGTGTTGTCAGTTTTTCTTACTAGTATTTTTTTTTTTTTTGGTAGCGAATCATCAAATAACGTTTCCCGCTCTGCGTGAAGCGGGAGAGCGTGTCAGACTTTTACTGACTAAAACCCACCCTTGTACCTTCAGTTGCCCATATAGTGAGAGATGTGAATTCTGTGGACTGTTTTATGTAATTTGACGAGAAAGTACCTAATACTGATTCTCGGCTTGATTTAAATACCTGTATGCGACTTCTGATGAACAGAAAAATGATACATGTTGTTACTCAGCATTCAATTTTTATTAATCGCTGTCTACAGGCAATTTTACAAAATATATATATAAACTTATATCAGAGGGTGCATTCGAGCGTAAATTTTCAGATTTGTATTACCCTCACCCACAAGTTATCAATGTTTTATATAAAAATGAAAGTTACACTGCTCATTTCATTTAAAGATACTGAATGTTAAAATCCAACATTTTTTGCTTATTATGTGTTCGAATGAAAATCTCGTAAAAATATCGAATGAAAGCCAAAATTAACAGTGAAGCATTTCATAAATTTTACAACTCGGCTAAGCGATTGGGTACTGCGCTGCGTAGGCACGATTCCCGCACAGAACACAAATTTTTATAGCCTACAGATTGATATTCCAAGTCTGGGTGTTTGTGTATGTAATTTAAAAAGGCTTGTATACCCTCTCAACGCCCGCGCTCTTTCCCGCCATTGACACGTTTATGACTTTGCTCACAAAAAACGGTTTGCTGACGCTTCTATTGGCGCGAGGCACTTAAATTTTTTTTTTGGGTTATTGAGTAAACAGACTTTAAAATAAAATGTAAACAATACTTGTTTTACGAGAGTTGAATTCTACAACGAATTGGTGGGAATAGTGTCTGTTCACATGTTAGATTGATTGCACAATATACACAAAATTTTGCATGTTGCACTATGAATAGACAAGTAATCTAATAACAATGTGTTTTTTGAGAGTCCTATATAATATTTTCTTAATATTCATACTCAAACTTCATAGTACGAAAACAAAACAAAGTATCGTTTATCCGTTTTATTGACACACATCATATTTTAAGTAGTTTATTATTATCTCACTGTATTTGTTTTACCTCACTTTTTTTCTCTTTTTTTTTTTTAATTATCCTGACTTAAGTATTTAAAGGTTTTGGTTTCCGTACATCACGTCTTAGGCGACCACTGAAAATCAGCGCCGTGCTGTGAGTCCCCCGCGGTATAGCATTATGCTGAGTGGAAGCCTTCTTGCGACAGCCACGACATGCATCTGTTTTTTATTTATTTCTACCTAGGTACCTATAAAACTTTTTTTTTCTTTCCTTTTTTTTTGTTAAACTTGTTACTAACATAGAAATATAAGATCTACACTATCGATAAGGGTTAAGTTAGCAAAATTATGTTGTTGTGTATGTCGTTAATTTGTGGCAAATAAATTCTTTTTCTTTCTTTGTAACGGCTTCTTCAAATTGCGTTTCTACGTTTGCATCGCGTTTTGTGATGCCTTTTTTTTCTAATAGTATGTAATAACTACCTAAGAATAAAAAAATACCCTCAAACTTTGAATAACACACAATAAGGCACATCATTCACACTCAAAATAACAATACGAACAAAACCGGTTGACCTTGACAAAGAAATGTTATTACGTAATATTTCTTCAAAATGTTTATCTTGTACGATGTTACAACGACGTAATAACAACATAGCAATGAATATATAAACTCAAATTATCACATGAACAAACACAAAACTATTTAAAACACAATATTAACAAACTTTCGCCCACCATCGACAAACGTTAAAATGCAAATAAAAACCTTTTTTTATATGTTTCGAAACAGTATTTTTCTGTGGAAATGTTTGTAAAAGTACGATTCTATCACGCTCCGACTGTGTAAAAATTTACTCAGGAATATGTCCTTTCGTTCTTTAATAACAGAGGTTTCAACCGCGTGAGTCGGCGTCCACCATATGGCGATTACGGGCGTTGAGTGGGCTCCCACGATAAAAGAGAAATTTCTAATGTGGGAGAAAATTTTATAAAAAAATTAGAACTATTAATATCAGCTTAAGAAAATATTCACCCAAGGTCTCTGTCCTTCCATGTCCACTAGCGTACACCTGCTCGCCGTCGTAGTCGCGGTACGCGTCAGCACTCGACTGTATCCGGATCGGTTTTACCAGCCCTAAATAAAAACGTCACAAGAATGAAAAAAAAACTTTTTACAAAATAAAAAATACAACCCATTTCCCGTTTTTTATTTTTCACTTTTAGTTGTTGCCGGCCCATTACTTAAATTAAATATAGTAAAGTTATGCCCGAATAACATGAAATTTGAACATAATGGAGAAATTTTTGAGTCTGCACAAAAAGCACCATTTACATAATTTTTGATAAAATTTATATGAGACCTCTGAAGTATAAAAAAAACTTTCAAATCAATTCGTAATTGGCGAAATAATCAAGTAACAAACATAACAAAAAACATTCTTTTATAACCTCCTTTTTGAAGCTGATTAAAAAAGTCGCACAACTACCAAACCGTGCGACTTTTTCTGTTGTTTGTTGTTCTGTTCTTTTTGTGTTGACTCAAAGGTGCACGAGCAACTTTTGAGTTATTCCGGTCAGATCCCCTGCTGGTTATAATTATGAGTTTTAATTCCTGCAGCTTGAAAAATGCAGTTTTTTTTTATTATTATAATATCTAAGTCTCAAGTAACATGATTAGAAGAATTAAGCTTACTTGTATAAACAACATGGCGCTGCAGTTTCATAAGTGCGATGTTAGTCCGCTGCAAACCTGAAATTTCGATGTTGTATTCAGGATGGCGGTACCATTCCGTGGTCTCAAAAATGTATTCCGGGTTGATGAGGGATACAACGCCTGCGCGAACTACTGCAAGAATACGGCTGAAAAGGGAAGGGGTTTTAGATATCTGAAATATTCAAATAAAATTATGTAGGTATTTAAAATAGGCGTTACAGTCCTATGATTGGTTTCTTACTTGACAGTACATGACGCTGAAGTGATAACCCATTCCTTGGATACGATGGAACCTCCACATTGGCCTATACTACCAGCAGAGTTAACCATACGAAGGGCAGCATGATGAGGGTGCTGGCCCGGCTGTGCCACCCACCCTGACACTATGCGAGACGAAGAAGTTGATACCACCACTGGTTCTGGGTAAACAAGGAAATTTAATGATTTTAGTGATATTCCAGTTCCTAATTTTCTGAGTTGGATCTAGGATCTATAGCTGAACCTATTTTACGAGTATTGAAAGTTATTGAAATTTATATTTATTAAGTCCGAATGAAAAACGGAACCCTTGTAGATCACTCGTGTGTCGGTCCGTCTGTCTGTCTGTCTATCAAATTGGCTGTGACTGACACAGCCAATTTGCTCTGAATTTACTGAACCGATAGAGCTGAAATTTGGTACACACATGAATATCTGTGACCCAAACCCGAAAGTGTACTCTAAATAAATTGATTTGGAATATGGGGGAATATTATACTTTTGGGGTGAAAATTTGAAGAATAAAAATAAAGTTTTTCTAACCGTGCCGTGTTACACATTAAATGAAAGGGCACATTATGAGGCCCTCGAATATTTTTTAAATAAGTTTTAGAGTTATTTAACCTGTTTACCACGCCATTCGTCAAACGTAAACATCCGTCAAGCCCCGCCCGCATACGACAAACCGGATTTCAAGTGTCAGTTTGACATTTTATCTCAGTTATGACAGCATATATTTTTTGTCGGAGGGCAATAATGTCTATGGCCAAGCGTGTAAATGTTGCCACAGCATAAAATACATTGCGTTTTGGTAATAATAGAGGTAATAAACGAGTGAATCGCAAAACTCACTGGTGAGTTTCAGTGCTCAAGGGGACTTCTCGGTCAATGAAACTCACCAGTGAGTTTCCGGGCTTTACAGGTTGAAAATAGATGAAAAATGACAATTTAAAAAAAACCCTTATCTTGCAAACCACTGGGCCTAACATTATGAAAAAAATAAATGTAGGAGGTTTTTACATATATGTGACGTCCACTTGTCACAGGGGTAAGCACAGATCGTGTAATAAAACAATAGTTTGTTGTCTTTATATAGTACATCGGTTGTACGTCCGCTCAGTAAGAGTGACAGCTGTCTAGTGACACACCTACCCGCGCGGACCTACCTCCACTACTATATTCTTTAATCGTCACACCTCTTCCTTTTTAACAAATATTCATTTTTCAGATTTTTATAAATACACATAAGTGAAACTGAAAGCTTAAACACATATAAACGCAATTGGAGTTAGACTACTTAATGTAGTTCACACCTAACGTAAATATAAATTTAAATTAATTAGAGTACTTTCAACTTTAATCAAATATTTTACACAGAGGTTTCAAACAAAAGAAAGTTATACATTGTTAATTACAATTAAACAAACAAGATTGACAAATAATTATACTATTCGTTGTCTGAATCGCAATCGCTGGTATCGTCACAATCAGGTGTGTTTTCTCCACACACTTGCCATTTACCTTCAACTCTTTATAGATGTACAATATTCCTCCTCAACTCTTGTCCAATGTTATCGTTCTTTATGGTATATTCAGAACCTCTAGAATTTATGACCGTATGTAGTGTGGGGTTAAAATTCGGTGTCAATTTGTTTTCTTTTATTATTCTCCCTGTCCCTGAACTTTTTTTTTTTTTTTTTGAAAATCTTTCTTTATCCAAACAAACATTACCTGAATTTTCGTTTTTTTTTTTTTTCATTTAGTGATGTTCGTTTTTCCAGGTGTGTGAACTACCTTGAAATTGTATGCCTGCCTGCCTGCCTAATTGATTTTGATCTGTTACCAAATATAACTTCCAGCGGCTTGTGATCAGTCAACAAATCAATAGTTTCTTTGCCGTATAAGAACATTCTAAAGTGCTCTACAGTCCAAACCAGAGCGAGAGCATCTTTTTTTTTTTTTCTAAGAGTAAAGTTTGTCCAACTTCTGTAAGGCTCTTACTGCCATAAATAATCACCTATGGTCCGTTATTAGCAGACTGAATGAGAATCGCTCCTAAACTAACCGGACTAGCATCTGTCATGACTGTGGTTTTTCTTTTGGGTCATAATATCCAAGTGTATGGATATTAATCAAGAAGTTTTTTAACATAAAATACGACTCTGTTTGTTTAGGACCCCAATGTTGACTAATCTCGGCATTTTTTCCTAATTTTAGCGTTAAAAGCCTCCTAAGGGGTTCTGGATTCAATCACCATCTGGGATTCTGGGATCCATTTCTTGACATAGTTTATTTGGCTCCCTAAAACTGTCTAACGCATTGTCAAGGGGTTTAACCCCTTCCGACAATAATTAATGTTCCAATAATTTTATGCTCTTGACATTAAATACGCATTTTTTTTCTGATTTATTACAAATTTTTTTTTCTTTAAATAAATGCAGGACATGTTTGATAGGCTCAAACGCATTGTGTTCTGCGTCATCCTTGCCATTTATGACAATGTCATCAATAAAGTTGACGATGCCATCACAGAAAAGAAGTATTCTTTCTACATTTTTTTTTTGGAAAATACTCTGGCGCACACGATTATGTCAAACATGAGCCGCTGATATCGGTACCAACCTTGACTCGTTATAAATAAAGTTTGTTATATCTCTTGAGTCCTCGCTGATTTCGACTTGATGAAGTACGTATTTAATGTCGAGCTTGGGAAAACCCTTGCTTTACCAAATTTTATTAGTAGCTGATCCACTGTCGCCAATAGATGGTTTTCCCTCACGATAGCCTTATTCGCGCATCGCATGTCTACGCACACTCTTACATCTCCTTCCGGTTTGAGGACGGGCACTATTGGTGATACCCTTACCGAAGGTTTAGTAATAGGATCTATTATATATCCAATTTGATCAATTGGTCAGTCTTTTTGTTAATCTTTTCTTGCAGGGGAATGGGTACTCACCGACAGGGCTGGGCTACCGGTTTGATTGTTTTGTCTATTGAAATCTCAAGCTGCACGTCTTTAATTTTAGGGAAACTTGGCTCGCTTACCGGATTAACTCCTATACCGAGTTTGAATACTTGTACTGTGATAGCGGTGTCCTTTCCTAAAAGGTCTCGAGTGCCGTTCTCAACGACATAGAATTTTGCAGTCTGCTGTTAGTCGCCTACATGAACATCTGCATCTAATGCTCTAATTATTGTCAACGGTGTGCTGCTGCCGTCAGCAACAAATGTTTTATTTAAATTGATAATTTGATTACTGATAGTTATTCCGCATTTTTAAGATAATCCTAAGTTGTTTCACTCAAAAATTTTACACTTGCTGCCAGAATCAATAATCAAATAAACTTTAATACCTCCCATATGACAGCTTAGCGTCGTGTCATCCTCAAAATGAAAAATATAGTCAATATTATTTTTGACAGGATTCTCCTTGACGTTAGGTTTATCGTTGTCTTGCTTCGTCAAGTTAGGCTTTATTTTAAGAAACTTTTGTGTGTTTTGATTTTTCCTTTTAGATGCTCGAGTTTTGCATTGATTTATAGGGTGTCCGATGAAACCACATTTTAGAAATTGGCGCAGACTAGTTTGTACAAACCAAACACAATTTAGGCTATTGCTATCTTTTTATCTTTAATAAAACAAGAAAGAGACGAACGTAAGTTAGAGCTGTCAAATTTAATTGAACTAATATTTCCACACAAATTAAGGGTACACGTAAAAACATGTCGACTAAAACACGGTAATTGAGTTTGACATCTCTAAATTAGCTCATAGCTATAGCCGTCCTCTTCTACTACCTTTTAGTAAAAGATAGCGATTCTCCAATTTTAATTTAGTTATTGAACAAGAGAATCGGCACCATTGTTTTAATTTTGGTTACTGTCTTCGTTATGATTCACACTGCTACTACACCGTACACATCCTATATTTCTAGAGACTTGCTATTTCGTGTCTGTTTTATTAATACTTGAAGCCTGTGTATCCTGACCATAATCGTTGAGTTGTCTCTCTACTGCTTCTACAGCATTTACTTCTGAAATAATTTTAACGAGACTAACCGAGTCACCTAAAGTGAGAACTTTCGTTACGAGCTCCTTGAAACGACAGTTTTCGATAATTTCATCAATTAAGTTGTTTTTTTCGCAAGAGAACTTGCATTTTCTACTTTGGTGACGAAGCCGTACTTACTTGACGAGGCAAAAAGTAGTCGTCAAGTTTCTTATGAGTCCAGTTGTTAACATCTACATTGATTCCTACTGCTTTGTCTATTACTTTACCAGGGATATTATAGTATATCTCCTGAAGTGTCAAACCTCCTACATATAGTAGTGTGGCCTTTTTTTTCTCTCTGGGTTTGATATATTTAATGCAACTTAAAACAATTCAAAGCCCCTCTTCCATTTCTTTCCCATCGTACGGACGCAGGATCGCCTTCGCAATCAAAAGCTTCCAGGGGTGGTATGTGGGACGTTTTTGGGGTGACTTACGCCAATTTGCTATTGTTAGTACCAATTGACAACCAGATACGTAGGCGTATTTATCGAAACAGTTTAAAAAAAACAGGTTTTAAAAAGTAACGACATTTAACAGGTATCGCAAAACCAAAAATACAGTTCCAGTTCCTGCCTGTTCCACAACCTACAACAGACCAATCAAATTAAAATATTGCCGTAACTGGTGTCTGTATGCTCTTCTAAAACTACCTTACGGATGTTTACGTTATTAGAAAGAAAACTGACCTGGAACAGTTTGAATCAATTCTTTTCTCTTCTAACTTATTTTAACAGAAAGAGATAACATCTGTTCCTACTTCACTGAATGATACTAGGTACTATATTATAAATCTGTAGCAATCAAAGAGTCTTTTTTTTTTTAAACTGTATTTTTTTTGAAACTGTTATGTCCCTGTAACTGGAACAGGTGAAACAGGTTTCTAATTTTACCTGTTACAGACCACCTTTACCAGATACTTAGGTCAGTTTACTACTCATAGAAATTTGATTTAATTTTTTTATTTTTTTATTAATTCCAGTCGATCATTCAACTTGTGAAATTGGAAATGTTCCATAAGTATGATGGAAGATTTTTAATTTCGCTAATTATATATATGTATGATATAATTATATATATTATTATTATTTTTTTTAGTTAGTACCAACTGCAGTATGCAGTTTACTGCTTTGGCGTTTTAAGTACCAGTCGATCATTTGACTTCCTACTACTTATGATGGAAACACCATTTCCACTTTCGCTAACTATATACGAGTATATAATTACATTTTTTTTTCTTTTTTTTCCGTTTTGTTAGTACCAGTCGATCATTCGACTTCCTACTACTTATTATGGAAACACCATTTCCTTTTTCGCCCATTATCTAAATACATAATTATATTATTGTATTTTTTTTTTGTTAGTACCAACTGTAGTATACAGTTTACTAATTTGGCGTTTTTAGTACCAGTCAATCATTCGACTTCCTACTACTTATGATGGAAACACCATTTCCACTTTCGCCAATTATCCAAATACATAATTACATTATTGTATTTTTTTTTTGTTAGTACCAAATGTAGTATGCAGTTTACTAATTTGGCGTTTTTTTTAGTACCAGTCTATAATAGACTATTACTACTCAAATCTATAAGGGTGATTTCACATCCCTCAATGCAGTGTTTACGTGCCACATTAATAAAATTAATTACCAACCTTGAGTAAAATGACAAATTACCACTTGCCTAGAATATTAGGTAGGTAAAAAAAATAATAACCTAGATCATAATCAAACATAGCATACTTTATAAATACTTTGTTTACGTTGCAGTAATTATAACTATAAAGTCTGGCACAACCACAACGAGCTATTCTCTATTTATGTTTCCCGACATGCGGGACTGGAATTGGATCTGTCAAAATACTACTTTATAATATTAGTTCAAGTAACGACATGCGTCTCAAATAAGCTAATAGATACGTTATTCTTCATAGTATCAACTGAGTAGGTACTTGTAAGATACGCGTATAACTTGTAAACAGAATTTAAATTACAACATTGTGGCCATTGTGGGTAGTGGTGTTATTTTAGAAAGGCACACCTTTCTAAGTTTTGTAATCAAAAATTTACCGAAGGTAAATATGTAATAAAAATGATATTAGCAAAAACTTATTGAGCCATTTTGTGCATATCGCAAATAATTAACCAAGTACGTATAAGTTGCACGTAAACACCGCTTAGCATATTGCTAAATTATTATGGGACAACATTTCCCGTTGGTTCACTCCTTTTTCTTTTTTTTTCTTTTTTTTATATTGGTGTACTTACACAAAACCTCGTCGCCACTTGTGACGTCCACTTGTCACAGGGGTAAGCACAGATCGTGTAATAAAACAATAGTTTGTTGTCTTTATATAGTACATCGGTTGTACGTCCGCTCAGTAAGAGTGACAGCTGTCTAGTGACACACCTACCCGCGCGGACCTACCTCCACTACTATATTCTTTAATCGTCACAATATAGATAACAAGAAAACCTGGAGGTAGTTTAAAAAATTGTTCGGAACCCCTTTTTTTTACGCGCGAGTTCGACTCGCCCTTGGCCGGTTTTTTTACTTACCCTGGCTGATTTCTTTTACGATGGAGTCTGGATCCACGCTTTTGTATCGCGCGTATACCTGCAAGACATTTGAGTTACTGTATACGAGTGTTAAGAACTTCTTCATATTTCTTCATAAGTCGCAATACATATCAAGTACGCAAATAAATTATAAAAAAGAAACGACACGAGAAGAAACCAATAAAACAGTAAAGCCTAGCTTTTTCCCAATTATCTTAGGGTCGGCTGCCAGTCTAACTGGATGCAGCTGAATACCAGTATTTTATATGGCGCGACTGCCTATCTGACCTCTACAACCCAGTTACTGGGTAATAACGATACTTCTTTGTAAGACTGGTTGTCAGACTTTCGGGCTTCTGACGACCCGTAACGACTGTCAAAGATTCACGATTAACAGCCGGGACCAACGGCTTAATGTGCTTTCTGAGGCACGGAGGAGTCTCGATATGTAAAGATGGTCACATTTCCATGGACCAACTCTGGCAAGCGTAGCATAATCTGATAAATCGACCCGTACAGCTGTTATTGCTTTAGCCAAGGGCTTCTCGAATAAAACAGTATTTAACTGAAATTCCTCTCTCCTGATGGAATGCCGCTTTCTTTCTTTCTTATATATATTTGTTTCAATTTATTCCCACATTCCTAAATTTACGGTATAAAGTTTAAATAGTCCCTTTATTTTGGATTTTAATTGAACCAAGAGAGATAATAATTAAATTTTAATAATAATGATTTATAGAGATCGTGGGTGATATTTGAACCTAGATATAAGAAAAATATAATAAAAATAATACTTAAAAAACATGTAGAGAATAAAGTATAGACAGATTACCTGAAGTACCGTCAGCAGGAACAGAAGCAAGCCCGATTTCATCAACATATTAAATACCACTGACAAATTTTGACATCAATCCTATGAATTAAAAGCCTTTACTGCAGTTATTATAGAGATTTATATCACAATTTATATAAATCTCACTAGTAATTAATTAAATTAACTTAACAAGATAAATTAAAGATGTTTTAATGTTAAAAGATAATTATTTGATCCTTCGATAGGGATCGTTATCTGATTTTGATTTTATAAACGACTAGCTTCTGCCAGCGGTTTCACCCGCGTGAAAGTCGTAACGTCTTCTTTAAAGTTCAATCTGTGTGTCTACCAAAATTCATCAAATTGATTAAACCATATAAGCGTGTAAATCAAAGACGCAGAAAGAGTTTGTTTCGCATTTAAAGTATAAAGTCTTTGCCTATGAAGACAGAAGATTTACTAATTTTGAAAAATGAACATCATGTCGTTTTATCTAGAATGACAACTGCATACCTAGGTAAAACCTTATATTATTAGTATACTTAATTATATATGAAAGGAGAAAAGAATGTACATGTAACAGAAATTCATAGATTGGTCTGGACGTAGCTACCATTTAGGTCCCAGATTTAACTTATTTTTTATTTAAAACTGGTAAAAAAATATGTAAAATTTTAGAAAAATAAAACCTTAGTTTCATGTACCATTCGTTTTTAATTTAAACGCTATTGCCCGTAAAACCAATTCAATAATATGTTCATAGTAATAAACATGAAGCCTTCTTAGTCCGCAGGTTATAACGAGTGACTATGGAACCCTACACTGCTCGTGGCCCGACACGCATTTAGTCGGTATTTTTTGAAATGTATCGCATAATTATGCAAAAAATACTAGACGGAGAGCAGTGGTGGCCCAGTTGTATTGGCCGCGACTTACAAGTTGTAGGTCGTGAGTTCAAACCCAGGTAGGCGCTTTACTTTGTGTAATTTATTTCATCACCACTGCTCTAAAAACGGTGAAGGAAAAGATCGTGTGGAAACCGGCATGACCTAGAACCAAAAAAAAAAAATTTAAAGACATGTGTCATCCACCACCCCGCATTGGGCCCGAGTGGTGGATTATGGTCCACACCCTCTCACAGAGAGGAGGTCTGTGCCCCAGCAGTGGGGACGTAAAAAAAAGGCTGATGATTATGATTAAAAAAATGGCCCATTGCGAGTCGGGCCACGCGCAGTGTAGGGTTCCGTATTCACCCGTTATGACATGCGGACTAAGACGGGGGCTTTATGTTTACTACTTTGAACATATTGAGTTCATGGTTTTACGGGCGAGACTTTGACCTCTGAGTTTGTTTCGGTGTTTCTTCTCAGGGTAGCTAGGAAACACCGGCCTCATCTAGCTAAAACTGACAAAAACAAAAGTTAACGTGTAAAAGTGTTGCTCAATCCCACTTACAAAAATAAAAACATTTATCAATAACATTTATATTAAAAACGATTTGAACAAAAATATCTCTATAAAGTTTAATATTTCGCAAACGAATCACTAAATCGAAAAAATTGTCTTCAAAACCCCACCCCAGGTACAAAAAAAAAATCTTATTGTTTCGTTGTTTTGGTGTGAGTAATATTCAATTCAGTTCAAATCAACTCCTTTATTTCAATCAATTTTTGTTGGATTATTTATTAGCATTTCGTAGCTACATTAATTAAAAATTATTAGAAAAATAAATAAAAAGAACACAAAACACAACACACAATCTCATTATTACATACAGATTACATACAAATTAAATTGGCAAAGTCAGTTGTAGGTGTCACATACTTAGGCAAAAATAATACCTTTAATAGAAATATTTAATAATTATCATTTATTCAACATTTATTGTAAATAAAATAGAAAAGAGGGAAAGATAATGATCAATAATGTGTTGTGATTATTTCATTTCATTGTTTTTTATCATTTTCAACACACACGGAACCTCAGAGAAGTTTATTTATTCGTAATGCTTGAATTTTTTTCCGATTTTATGGATAATTATCATAATTACGTTGGATTTTACGAAAATTCCAATTAAATCACAAAATTGACTTACACTGACTGTTGACACTGACTGTTGACGGACGACATTTCAACAATTTATTAAAAAAAAAATCTATGTCATAGTGCGGGGTTTCCAACAACAAAAAGACGCGGAATTTAGTCGAGTATCATAAACAATAACGTAAGAATACACTAGCATCGCACCACAGCAAAAAAATATTTTAAAACGAAAAAACCGCGTGGGCCGCGTAAGCCATCGTGGTGTTCCTGAGGACTTTTTTTTGGATCACCTAGGGGTCCGGGACGTTTGAGTGGTGTCACTACGTTATGCATACAACAATGGTTAATGTAGTGACAGTCGGTCACCTCAACCATCATCCTCAAGATGGTATTGGAGCTGGCGCGGACCCTGCACACCAAGGATATGCACCGTTTCCGCATCGTAGCATAGAAGCAGTCAATGCGTGACTCAACAAACATCCCCGATGCACTGCAGTACCAAGGCAGCCCCAACAACATCTTTGTTGAAATGAACTCGTAGGGCGCTGAACTGTGTTTGAGTATAGTTAGCCCACAGGGCGCTCAAATAAAAACAGGTGCAATACGCTCTGAAAAAAGTGTTTTTTACTTCCTTCGAGCATCGTGCAAACCTGCGAGCTATCATGCTCACTATAAAAGACAACGCCGTACGTTCCCGCTCTATACCTGAATCGTTTTTCAGGTCAGAGGTCACCAGATGCCCAAGGTACTTGAAGGTGTCAACTCTATTTAGCGGTACATTATTTAACTTGATGTTAGGGATACTCCCTGGAGCTTTACCCCTGGCCCGAAAAACCATACACTCACTATTCTTGGTGTTATAGAGCAGCGATGATTGTGAGAATATTCCTCACAAATGCCAAACAGCTTAGACAGGCCACAGACCGAGGCACTCAGCAGCATTGTCGTTCGCATAGCTAATGTTTAAACAAACTCCACCAACATGACATCTGACATGCGTGCTGCTCAGCCTCTCGATGAGTGCGTTTACATAAAGATTGAAGAGTGTTGGTAGGGTAAACCCCAATTGCCCTCACGCCGCACTCCAATCTGTACGGTTTAGACAGCATCCCCGATCACTGTACTACATTGACCTGGTTCTCCTACCAATATTTGAAAATAGGAATGCATTCGCTTTGCAAGGATGTGTCGTTAAGTTTATCCCAGAGGATATCATAGGAAACCAGGTCAAACGCTTTCGTAAGGACTAGGAAGCAAGCATAGACTAGTATATGTATACCCATACAAAATTGTAGCTTTCTAGTACTATAAGTCTCTAAGCTATCTCGAACGGACAGACGAACAGGCCGATACTATAAGGGTTCCTTGTCCTATGGAACCCTAAAAAAGATTGATCGGTATCTACATATTATATTGTGTGTACGCCGTAAAAAATTGTAAAAGTTTTTGATAGACATATCGTATCTAAATAGATCTAATTGAGTCACTACATAACGATTATAAAAGATAAGCTGAAAGCTGTTTTGATTGATTGGAATCTAATTAATTATGTTAATTGCTGATTTAAATGCTCTTCCTTGTTGTATTATCATATCAGTTGAGAAGTGTGTTGTCAACGTATTCATGAAATAGTTATGATAATATCTTTAACCTGACATTTGCCGCAGGGTCATAATGACCCCAGATGACTAATTTTGGCCCTATATTTATTACTAGTTACGGAACAAACTAGTGTGCCCCATTGTTCGTCGGTTTCTACGCACACTAGTGAGCAGCAAGTGCGACAGCTACGATACCATGAACTGTCAACGGGTCGTTTTAAGATCACTGGAATTCAGTTAAAATGTCGAGTAGAAGCTGGTTAAGTAGTTCTAAAACGTTACGTATAGTTATACGTTTGTATATAGTTGATATTTTTTTAAAGGGGGAATGACTTTTGAAGATGGCGTCTTCAAAAGTCAATAAATCCTTGCTAAATCAAGGATTTTAGGATAATAACATGATATGGGTTTACTGTTGGTCCATTATAAGGGAAAACAAACCACAAAACTATAAGAATAAGATGCAAAACCCACTATTATTTTTTAAATTACTTGAACTAACTTTTTAAAATTAATAAATATTTCTAAAACCAGACATTTTAAGCCAGATTTTTAAATTATTCCTACTGAAAAAAAACCATCATAATCAATCAAAACAATTCATAATCCATCATTCGTAACAATCGTCATTTTTAGCTCCGGTATAAAAACCGTGTAAAGTAGTGAATTATATTCACTAGTTCACGCTATCAGCAGGATATTATTTGTAACACATGCCATTGCAGTGCCGAAACAAAAATAGAAAAAGGTATTACGCAAAACAAATATCAGTAATTTTGACCCACGATGACACGGGTAATAACTACCCTTATCACAATGTTGTTTACAGTGGTAGCGTTGACATTGGTTTTTTTTGGAGGGTGAGAAATCGTCCAATGACTTCTCTCGCTATGGGAGCGGGAGGGTGTGTCAGACTTTTACTGACTAAAACCCATCCTTGTTGCCGTTAAAGTTATTAACAGTACAAGAGCAGGATCTTGGCCTGTGCCAAGGGGAAATCCCTCTCTTGGCATAAAATTTTAAAGCCTATTATTGTCTGGCATAACGTTTACGCATAACTTTTATTAGGATTATAATACTGAGCCGCACGGGTAGGTTAAGCTACGCTTGTGAGACTCCTCCGTGCCCCGGAAAGCACGTTAAGCCGTTGGTCCCGGCTGTCAATCGTGGATCTTTGACAGTCGTTTCGGATCGTCAAAAGCCTGAAAGTCTGATAACTAGTCTTACCCAGAAGTATCGTATTACCCAGTAACTGGGTTATGGAGGTCAGATAGACAGTCACTCCATGTATAATTCTGGTATTCAGCTGCATCTGGTTAGACTGGAAGCCGACCCCAAGATAGCTGAGAAAAGGTTAGGCAGATGATGATACTGGGGCATACTAATACTATGGCATAATGCAATGGTTAGCATAACTGTAATTTTTTGGTCTAATTTGGTTTGGCATAATTTGAAGTTGCATAAGTTTTTTAGACATAATTTTTATTAGTTTATTAATAATGAGCCATTATTTTAAATAGTTATAATTGGGTGATTGGGTATATGCAGTAGCCAATAATTTTAGGTTGAATGGGAACTTAGGGCAACCCGACACGGACAGGTAGGTTAGGTTCAAAGGGTATGACGGGGGAAACAGTGAGCGAACAAAGTGAGCGAACGGTCCATTACCATCAAAACAGGCTTATTGGCTACAATAGTGCCGTAAGTGATGATGGACCGATCCCAGTACAATGTGATAGTGCCATTATCGCGAAATGGGTCGGACACATACCTATAGTACGGAACTTCCGATTCCACAAGAGAGTATTAGGGAGAAAGATGCTTATGGTAGTATTTAGTATACTTTTCTAGAGGATGTTAAAAAAATTCTAAATTGTTTAAGAAGATTTATGTTACTGCTAAATCAAAATTCTTAAGCGAGACAATTAAAAATTCTGATAATAAAGTAAAAACCACTTGGAAAATAATAAATAATGAAACGGGAAAGTCGGTTAAATAAAGTAAATGAGCTAGAGATTCTATTCGACAACAAATTAGTTAGTAAACCTGCTGACCTAGCTCAGGAATTTAATTGCTAACATACCTATAACTACAACTCGCTCCTTAAATTCATCCCCGTCTGAAGCTGAAAGTCTTTTGAACGGTAGTGTGCCTAAGTGCAATCAATCATTTAGTTTTGAGCATGTAACACCACTTGACGTAGTTAACGTTTTTAACTCTCTAAAATCAAAAAACATAGGTGATTACTGTGCCCCAGTAATCACCTGTGTTTTTTGATTTAGAGAGTTAAAAATAAAATCAATCAAACTTTTGAGTAATATAATAGAGGGACTGTCTTTATGTATAACTTTGACGTTCAAAAAGTGCTGGCTTTCAGCCAAAATTGAATAAATTACTTTTGATATTGTGTGACGTAAGGAGCCTACGTGGGATGAAAAATGACAACACGTACCTCGGTCAACATTAAAAATAAATATATTAAAATAGAGAAAGGGTGTGGGAAGGTTTGTAGTCACAAAATATTCGTATTCCCTGGGAGATAGCACGCTACTGCCCTGACTCAGCCTTGTGGCGGGTGTCTCGGGGAAGCCACGTTGCGTTTGCCCCGGAGGTGTTGGCCGGCAGGTGGCAGAGCCGGCTCGCAGGATCGACAGGAGCCAGGATGGGTCGGCCGGCAGGTGGTCTAGCCGGCTCGGAAACGGCCTACTGAGGCTACGCGGGTAAAGGGATACCCGGCGTGGAGCGAGCCGCCGACTCGTAGATCGTCAGGGCCCGGAAGGCGATGGCCGGCAGGTGATAGTGCCGGCTCGTAGACGGCCTGCTGAGGCCACGCGGGTAACTGGATACCCGGCGTGGAGCGAGCCGCCGACTCGTAGATCGTCAGGGCCCGGAAGGCGACGGCCGGCAGGTGATAGTGCCGGCTCGAAGACGGCCAGCAGATACCACGCGGGCAAATAAGCACCCGGCATAGTGCGACGCGCGACGTGGCGAGTAGCTTGGTGGCGGCGGCACGAGGTTCTGCGACGGGATGGCCGCGATAGGGTACGATGTAAGTGGTGCACGGAGCGTAGGGCTCCAAATCTTCCCCCCGAATCTAGGAATCCGGATGTGGGACCCTGGAAATAATGTCCAGCGTGTCACAGTGATGGCTGAATGAGCTTCTCCGCTGATTTTGACACCTAGGCATGAGCGGCCGTAGGCCTCCTCACTGTGAGAGGGTGTGGGCCGTAATCCACCACGCGGGCCCAATGCGGATTGGTGGATGTCACATGTCTTCGAATTTTTGGTTCTTGGACATGCCGGTTTCCTCACGATGTTTTCCTTCACCGTTTTGAGAGCAGTGGTGATGAAATAATTAACACATAGTAAAGCGCCTCTGCCTGGGTTTGAACTCACGACCTACAATTTGTAAGTCGCGGCCAATACCACTGGGCCACCACTGCTCATCAGTTGCAGATTGTCGAGGGCAAAAAGGTTTTTTGGGTCATCCATATAAAGTAAGTGATCTACGAGTATAACCTTACTACCTCTGTTCAACCAATAGCCTAGGCTTGGAACTTCCAGCAATGGGCTTAGAGGATTCAAGGCTAGGCAAAACCAAAGCGGACTCAAACTGTTACCTTGAAATATACCCCGCTCGATCCTTACCGGTTCGCTAAATCACCCACTTCCTCTGGATATGGTGACATCCTGGATAGCAAAGGACCATCCTCCATTGCCTCATACACGACGCCAGGAAGGTGCGTAATGTTGTATCAATTTTATACAATTCTAGCTCCCTCATGAGCCATGACCGAAGAACCTAGCCTACCCTACCTGACCTAGTCATAGGCCTTTTTATAGTCTATCCAACATGTTGACAGATCCTTTCAGGTACGCCGAACCTATTGGCAAATTGCCATATCAATGAGCAGCAGCTCCTTGGTATAGTATTTGTCAAACTTAATCGCATGTGGGCATACCACAAACTTCCAAACTGACAATTAATAAGTAAGTACCATACACCCCTAAAAAATATTCACACAGCTTCCACACAGTTAAAAAAATCATTAAATGGCTTTAATTATTGTCGAATTGATTGTGCCTGCGCGCAGTTGCACTCGCAGCTAACTTCGCATACGCCATTAAGGCGCAAATATACGACTTTTAATGGTTTTTAATTAGACATCACGTCTAAACGACTAGTCTTATTTCTTTGAATAAAATATACTTTATGTCAGACAATTTCCGTTGTAATTTGATCTGAGAATATTTGAAATTATATTTTTATAACATAGTGTAATTAATTTGTAAAGGTACGTCTATGTCGCGGATAAAAAATTGAGAATCACGTAAAAGCTATAAAGCGTATTTTTATGAAACCTTCACCATTTTAAAGATAATTAATTAATTATTTATAATTTTTTTAAAGTTTTTTAGTGTAATACGGTCTGTTGTTTTATGTGTAATAAATTAATAATGCGTCTAATTTTGGACAGCGCTCCTTGATGGGCGAGTCCTTTTACTGGGTGTACGTACGACGTGTTACGTGAGCTCAGCACAGAACATGCAAGGTAACCACTCAAGGTCATTGGTAGTCAATAGCGCCTTAAGTTTGACGAATACTATACTGCGGGACCCATTTCTACTTCTATTTTGTGAGACAGACATAATAGAATTACTGTCTACATGGTTGTTAACCTTAGTCTTCAAAATGAATGTAATAAACTTATAGACCGTCGGTAGACATGTGATTGGTTTAAAATTTTTGGGTTTCACGGTGCTTCCAGATTTGTGGAGCATGTGTTTATCTTCTGTTGTAGGGAACTCGGGTAGCAAACCAGACTCCAAGCCTACCTAGTATTGAGATGCCAAGCGACCATGAAACCTTTGTAGCCACTTTATCCAAAAATTATGCAGCCCGTCCGGCCCTGGAGATTTCCAATTAGGCAACAGACGGACTGCATGGGCTACATCTTGGGGGCTGATAGTAATTGCCCCCATTTCTGGTATTGGATAGCACTTTCGCTCAATCTCCCGAGTCTAGTCACCAGTCGTCTAGTCAGAGCGACGAGTCAAGATGGTGGGCATGCTATGCGAACTGCAGATCTCATCAACATCTTTTTCTTCGACGTCAACTTGTCAATTTAGTTATTGCCATCATAATCGTTTATTCAAGAAACCATTTATTGTTTTCATTATTTTTTGGTTCATTGTTATTGTATATTTGGATTTTCTTCTGGGTTTGGATTAATTTTTAGTATCTACGATTATCGTTATTATTCTTTGTCATATTTGTAAGCATTTTTTATTTATTAAATACACTGAAAATGAATCCTGTGTGGTTCAACTGCAAGGTAAAGCCTTTGTCCTCTTTTTACTCAACAAGGTCCTGAGTTCTTAAATGTTATGTTCATCCCTCCATCTTCAATGGCTCTGCTGTGATGCCTTTGTAAGTTTTCGAGCATCCACGTCAATAAATTGAATATCTTTTCGATAGAATAATATGCATGAATAATATTATTAGAGAGAATGGAATAAACCTCGTTAAGTATAAATGGCATAAACATATAACCTGATTGCAATTCTAATAATATTAATAAATTGGTACCGGCAATTTAATGCCTTGTTCATTCAGTATATATGTGGGAGACGGTGGAATAATAGACATAAATGGGTTTGTTCATTATATTCAGAATCAAAAATGACACAGTAATACAACTTAACAATAATCAATAACACAACAATATAGTTCAAAATAATAACGGTTAAAATAATACATAAAGAAATCAAAATTCAGCATAAACATATTATAAGAAAACATACCTGATAGTTCAGAGCACCGTTGTGCCGTGCCCACTATCGGACAGCTTCTGATCCGTCGACTTTGCTGACGTTCACTACACCCCCCCGCAGGGGGGGTGTGGTGGGCGTTATCAGGGCTTGGCCCTATGAACGCGAGTTCAACTACCGCCCGTAAAAACGGGCGCTTCGTGGGGGGACCTATCTGGTGTGGATGCCTAGGGTGACTGCCATAAGAGCCTACTAGGCAGGTGATGGAACTACACCTGCCGATGCTCTCACAGCATTCGCCCATGTGTGATACTGCAGGCTCGGAACATGTTTTCACGGCAGCTAGGCGGTCTGTCACCGCCGGGTGAGACCCATAGTTCCCTGTGGGAGGCCCAGCGGATGACGACCAGCTCACAGCCGCCGCTTACAGTGAGCCTACAGTATTTAGTGAGTGGCCCCCGTCCGCCCGGTTTCCAGATCTAGCCGGTTGCCGTCCGGACCGCGGGGCCGTAGATGTATGTGTGGGCGGCATTGCATGTGTAACGCCGCCGATGTAAGCGCTGTATGTAGGTACATACAGCGCGTGAGTACACAATGTGTGTGGAGTCATGTGTGTCTGGCTTGCGATACGCGACGTGCCTATATTAACTTAGAACACGTCGCGCACAGTGCATGTACTGCTTGTGTAGTGTTCCTGTTTGAGCAAGTCGCGTGTAGGTGAAAACGACTTACTCGGTGTCAGGTGCTGCTGGCTGGCTGCTGGCGGCGGTCCCGCCCTGATAGAGGGCCAGGATGGCCACCATTCCCTCCAGCACGGTGATAAGCGGGTCCTGGCCCCTCCTGATGGCCTTAATCAAGTCCAGCAGGAGGCCAGTGGCCCGCTTATGGAGCTCCGGCTGCGTGATGGCGGCCACAGTAGCGCCTAGTGGCGCGTGGTGTGGACGCATGGCTGCGGCTGTTCCAACAGCAGCGGTGGCGCCCTCTGGCGTCCGTTGTTGTAGTTGCCTGTGGCACATGGTGCGAACCTTTACCGTAGGGACGACCTCTGTTACGTAGGCCGCCCCTGGCAGATTCGCACCCTGTGCGGAGTGTTGGGGTTGGGGTTGCGGTTGTACGGCGTCGGTGGGGGGAGGGGGCTTCCTCCCACGTCTCTTCCTCTTCCGCCTGCGTCCAATCAGGGGGGCAGCTGCTCCACTCGGCCCGTTTGCGGCCGCCATCAGAGAGGCGCCACAGGCCTCATGGTCCTCCGCGTTCGTGGCCCGGGCCGCTGTTGCGGCCGGGCGGGGTGCTGTACTTGTCAGCGCCACCATGCCCGCTCGCCTGTTGGCGGTCTCCCGACGGAAGACGGGGCACTCGCGGTGCGATGCGGGGTGTGGTCCGCCACAGTTGGCGCACGTTGCCTGCTCCTCACGGGGCCGGGGACAATCTCGGGCGACGTGCCCACCTCCGCATCGCACACAGGCGAGCGGGCGGTGGCACTGGTGGCTTGAGTGCCGGAAGCGCTAGCAGCGGTGGCACTGGGCGGGCCCCCTCTTGCCTCGCCATCCCTCCACCCTGACGCCACCCATCAGCAGGATGGTGGTGACGTCGTAGATGCGCTGGACGTCTGGCTGGCGCTTAAGGACTGCATGGTATATACAGCCGCTTCACGAGCACGTCCTTCGCGAGCCTTAATGGCCCGTACATACTGGGGCTCAAAGCCGAGCCCCCGCAGGTCCTCTTCTATTGCGGCCGGCTCGGTGTTGACCGGCAGGCCGCGTATAGCCACCTTAAAGGCACGCTCCGCCGGCAGGGAGTACGAAAACCATACCAGACCGGCATCCCTCTCCAGGTCGCACAGATAGCGCTGGATCACCCTAAATTCCTTCTCGTCTCCGGGAAGGAACCGAATGCCGCCCTGATAAGGGCGGGCACTCGGAGGGCGACCCAGCAAATCGCGCAAGACCCTGAAGTGGGTCTGCCAGTCCGGCAGCCTCTCGACTACCAGCGGCGGGTAGCGTGCCTTCTTCTGTACACCCTTGGCGCTTCCGCTCTGGGCGGTGGCAGCCGTAGGGTGGGACTGCTGATGTTGCTGGAGTGGGGAGCGGCTCGTGCCGCTCGTGACGCCTGCGGCGTCGGAGGCGAAAGATGGCGCGTCAGCCCCGCTGCGCCTGCGCGGTGTGCGCTGCAGCTGGCGCCGTTTCGCCTCCTCCGCATCCTCTTCCTCTTCCGGGCTCCTAGGCCTCCGCTGCGGGCGACCTGCGGGCGGGGGCACGCACTCAAGCCCCAGTGGAAGCGGCAGTGGGAACCGGGAATGGGCCTCCTCCGCGTCAGACTCGCCCGACGATGCCGACATGTCTGACCACTCGCTCTCGTGAGGGGAAAAACACGCCGATACCGCCGGGGAATCCTGGGCGGCGACCCTTGGTGGTGACGGTGATAGGGCGCCGCTACTCACCGCGATAACGTGCGGTGTCAGCGGCGGCGGCGGAGCTACGAGTAGTGTCGGCGGCGGTGATGGCGCCGGCGAGGGGAGTGGCGACGCTACCTCCCTAGCCAGGGGCGTAGCGGTGCGTGGGCGCGACATGGGCGCAGTCGCGCTGGGCACGGGGGCCGAGCCACGCTGCACTGGCGCGGTAGGGCCCGCGGTCCGCGCGGCGAGGCGCGGGTCCCGCGGCCCTATATTAGGGCAGGATATGGCTGCACGGGGCTCCGTGCGGGTGGGCCTAGCAGGCGGTACCGCAGCGCGCGCGGTCGGTGCGGCGGCGCGCGCCCCCGGGGCCCGACGCGACGGCGGGGGGCCTTGTCACGCCCGGGGCGCGCGGCCGACTCGCCAACGCGGCAGGCAGCGGTGCCTGCGTAGGCACGGGACGAAAGGCCGCAGGACGGACCGGGACGGCCGGCTGCCGGCTCGACGACGGCGCCGGCGAAACGCGCGCAGTCGCTGATGAGTCGCCACCGGCCCGCCGACGCGGTGGCGACCGTTCTTGCGGTGGAAGGTGGAGCGGCGGATTGTGCGGCCGGTGGTGCGCCGGGCGACGCACCCCCTCTTGCAGGGGGCGGCGGCGTCCGGCCCGTCACCGGACGGTCCGGCGGTGAGGGAGACGGCCCGGTACCGTACTCCTGAGAGCGACGGGCACCGGACCTCCCCTTCGGCGGCATGTTTAGATGTCGAAACAAGATGGTTTAAAAGAAACTGAGTTGCCTCCGCGACCGCTACGGTGGGTTACCCCACCGAGTGGCAACGGGGCGGCTTCCCCTGCGCACTCCCGCAAGCGCCGGCCGAGACCAGCTCCCACGACAGCACACAGGGAGAGCCGGTGGATGTGAGCGGGCCGAACGTAGGAGCAGCGTGCGGACATGGCTGCTCACAGTGGCAACTGGCGGATCCCTGATCCGTCGAATGACAGTGCGCCCCTTTTATAGCACAACTCGCTCACAAAGTTGGGGAAAACTAGTCGTTAAAATACTGTTATAGACCGGAGGTAATAATATGTGACATTTCTTAAAAACATTAAATAATTTATCTCCCACATATATAAAAAAAAAGTTATCGTTGAGGTATCATAATCATTATTGTCAATATCGTTGTCATCGTCGCGTATAATATCAAGGTCCTACCCTGGCAAAAGCAAACTTTTTTTTTTGAAAACAACCTCTTGTTGTAAATAAATAGAGGGTAAGCAGATAATAACGCCAAGTCACTGTGCTATTGTTTTGTTATCTCTCTTATGCACTCTAATTATTGTTCACTTCAATATTTGTCACGCTATTACGCACTAAGTTTACAATAATAAAAACTTTCCAGTGATAGTTGTGTTTAGAATTATTTCGGAAAGCAAAAATGACAGACAGGTCTACACCGATACAGACGTCAAACGTTACTATGTAGTTGACAGTGAACTGACTGTATCCTCAATCTAACGGTAATATCTGTCAACATACTTAGCTAGCATTAAGTAATTTTGTGGAGATATAAATAAACATTTTTATTAACGGTGGGATGGTCGCCATCGAGTACAAAAGGTTCCTTGACATTTTCTGTCATGTTTTGAACTGCTTGAAGTTTGCGACATCTGAGCCTTATGGCATTGTTGGCATACTCGATACTCAGCTGCTAAAGATGACTCTCGTTGTTGATGGTTCTCTGGTTCTTCAGGTCTTGTATTTCTTCTGCAACGAAGAACTTCTGATGCGCGCCTCACAAGAAGAATCCTTTCTTGTGAAGCGCGCATTAGAAGTTCTTCGGCTGTCTTAAGTAGCTCGGTGGAGATTGGCAGAAGCTTCTTTCCCCTGAGCGGCGACGTTTTCTGTTGAGCTGTCATTGCCTGCTGCTTGGTTGCAGGGAATGACAGCTTGGCAGGTATCCTCGTCTTTCTCCAATCTGGATCCGCTCCTTTGTATTTCTTTGTTCTGCTGTAATTGATGCTCTGTTTGTCAGGTTTAAAAAGCTCAATAAAATGAAGAATTCACGCTGTTGAATGCAGAAACCGGTTCCAGTTGGAGAACCAGGATGGATCAGATAAACCATCTGTTAGCTTCAACCTTCTGTTATTGTTCACATAGAGTATTTTTCTCTTTGCCAAAGGATTCTTCCGTTGCATTTGCAGATGTGCCGGTTAGAAAGGAATCTTCTGCTTCATAAAGGAAGTCAAAAGCTTTGTACCAGCGATGGATTTTGTTGAAAGTTGACGGGACATCTCTTGTGTCGTCAGCCACGTTCATCTTCGTTGGGATCCAGCGCCAGTCGTTGACCTAGGAACTCTCTTCAATTGCTGCTAGATGTTGAGCCACGATTGGTTTGTATGAACGTGACCCTGTCTTTATCTAGATGAGCACTGTTCTACTGTTTGTCCAAAAAACCTTAAGGTCGGTCTTCTTATCGTGTTCTTTGTAATCGAAAAATATGCAAACATGAACGCACGCAGTCATGGGAGCCAGACTTGCAGAAACCGACCGTAATCGGTTTCTGCAAGTCTGGCTCCCATGCCTGCTGCTTGTAACTCCAACCTCGGTATTGATGTAAACTTCAACGGAGCTACCTTGGCTTTGGCTATGATGAACGATACTCGTTACGACTTTGCTGTGACGGTTCTCCAGAAAAGGACTGCAGAATATACTGACCCACTAGAATCAGTAAAGATGTGAAGCTGTAGCAAGGCGGCGTTGCTGTAGTAGAGGTACCGTTTCGTCGATCTTGTAGTCCTATGACTTTCTTCTGCGCCAGACTCTTGAAGCACCTGTTTTGCCCTGATGGTGATAGGCGAAGCGAAGCCAAGTGGGTCAAATAGCGACATGGACTATTCGAAGGGCTTCTCTTTTTATTGTATTCTTCCCTTCCATCAGTGCTGATGAGATTCTGGCTAAGTTTAGTTTAAGGTTTTAGGGGGCCGAGTCACCCGCGTCCGTAGGAGTATACCCATTGAGTCCCTACACGTGGTCCCCGGGTGGTGCTAATCAGGTGACACTAACTGGTGGTAGATTTCGACCAGTGGCTTGCGACCACCTACTGGGCAAATACGTACCACCAAGCGGCCTAGCCGTAATCCGGGACGATGCTCAGTGTAGCCAATCCAGAGGACTAGGGTCAAAATAGTTGTTCCATTGCAGGCAGACCAACCAAGCTCGCGCTGATATGGGTGTATCGGGAGATTAGTTGCAGAGAGTAGCGGGATCCGAGGCTCGGTGCGCCGCTGGCCGACCGTAGGTAGTTGGGAGCCCAAGTAGTGTACTAGCCACACATGAAAGGCTGCCCTGAAAACTGTCGAAAAAGCCCGGAATACACCATCGTGCTGGTTGGCAACCAGACGAGACGGCCCGATGGACATTCCCGGGGGGGCTTGGGCGTCCCCGCAGACTCCAGACTAGTCCACCAATGATGTCCTTCTGTCAGAGCGTGCCTTAAGGTTAGCAGCGTGGAACCTCATTTCACTTCCTTCTCCTCTACCTCCTTCACTCTTTAATTATGAAAAAAAGGAACAAAAAGAAAAATGCTGTACAGCGGCAGCACTCCCTCTCTCACAAAGTGCTCCTGTCTAACATACGAGGTCTGCACTCAAACCTCGCCACAGTCCACCACCACATGGAGACTGAGAAACCAGCGCTTGTGTTCCTTTCGGAGACACAGATTGGATGTCAGATTGGTTTACCCTGGAGCACAATTTTAAACCACACGCCGGTGTGTGTATGTACGCCCGGGACGACATCTGCTATCGACGTCTCCGCAATCTTGACGACTACAGGTTCTCAACTCTTTGGGTCCTAGTGGACACAGGCCTAGATAAAATTGTCTACGCCTGTGTCTAGCGTTCGCACAGCGGTGATTTGGAGACAACTAGGCTCACACAACACCTCAGTGAGGCGGCGGATGCGGCTCAGCAGCGGTACCCTTCTGCCCAATTGGTGTTACTGGACTTCAACGCCCACCATCAGAAGTGACTCTTCCCATACCAGTACACAGACCATGCTGGACTTGAGACGCGAAAGCTTGCGCTGGCTTACTCCTGGACCAGCTGGGTGAGATTTATCTCACAAGCTGGTCCAGGAGGCAACGAGGGTGCCGGATGTTGATTCGCCCACGGCCAAGCGCTTGGACCTTCGGGACCAGACGGGTTTGGCAATACAGGTCAGCAGAATGGGATAGCATGCGATATTTCTTCGCATGTTATCCTTGGCAGCCCACTTGCTTTTCTTCGACCGATGTTTCGTCATGTGCGGACACCGTGATGGATGTGTTGCGGCGGGGAATGGAGTACTACATTCCATTCTCTGACGTAACAATGTCTGGCAAAGCTCGACCATGGTTTGGTGGCGAGTGCGCTGATGCGCTTAAACGCGCGGCCTACCTGGCATGAGTTGACGCTCGGACGCGCAAAGTAATGACGTTAGTCAGAAGAAGAGAGCCTTCAACGGGGCGGCCAAGTCCTGCAAGAAGTTGTTGCGGAGGGCTCGGTTTGACCACATTAGTCGAATTGGGAACAAACTTCCTTCTTACCCAGCTGGTAGTAAGGCGTTTTGGTTCCTGGCTAAGTCGGTTGAATCTAACTTCTGCCGCCACTCACTACCTCTACTGCTGAAACCCGACGGGTAACTGGCTCACTCCGCTGAGGAAAAAGCAAACTTGTTTGCCTTTCTGTTTGTGGAATCTTCGCATGTAGATCCTGGTGGCGCGAAGCCCCCTGGTACTCTTGGTGGATGCGAGTCGATTATGTCGGACATTCGCATTCATCAGAAGGATGCCCGAAGGGTACTACGTAACCTAGACGTGAACAAGTCTAGTGCCCCGACGGTATACCAGCAATTGTACAGACTTATGCGCCTGAGATGTCTCCGATCTTGACACGCCTATTTCGCCTTTCGTTTGAGACTGGAAAAGTGCCGATGGCTTGGAAGCAAGCTAACGTGCAATCCGTACCCAAGAAAGGTAGTCGAGCTGACCCAGCAAATTATAGGCCCATCTCAGTAACTTCCGTAATCTGTAAGAGTATGGAACGTATACTGAATGGCAAGCTCCTGGCATACCTAGAAGCTAACGACATTCTCAGTGATCGACATTACGGCTTCCGCCGAAATCGGTCAACGGGGGGATCTTCTAGCGTATGCCATTCACATCTGGAGTGAGGCCATCGAGAAACAAGGGGAAGCCCTTGCGGTCTCCCTTGACTTGACATCCTTCGATGGCCTTTGACAGGGTCTGGCACGATAGCCTAATTGTCAAGCTTCCTTCCTTCGGTCTGCCCACCAGTTTGTGTGATTGGATTGCAGATTTCCTGAGGGATCCGTCTATCCGAGTGGTCATAGATGGCTGCTCGTCCGGACTGCTGGCTATAAATATCGGTGTTGTTCAGCGGTGCTCTTGTCAACATTGTTTTTGCTGCGTATTAACGATTTACTAAAACCCGGTACCTGTGTGTATGCAGACGACAGCACTGTTGCCGAGAGATACGTGCCCGACGCACGAGCTAGTGGGTCTCAGGTCCGGTCTCTCCGAGAGGCTATGGTTGGGCGTTTGAACTTATCCTTACAGGCTGTCTCAGAATGGGGCGATGCCAATCTTTTCAAGTTCAATGCTGCTAAGACCCAGGCGTGTTTTTTATTTCTAAAAAGGATCCAATTTCACCCGGCTCCATCTTTCCGAGGAGTAACCGTGCCGATAATCAACCAACTTTATCTTCTTGGTGTTACTTTAACATCTACCCTCACTTTTGGTCCCTTCATAGAGGCAAAGGATCAAGTGGCTGCCAAAAAGTTAGAGATCCTTGCAAAAGTGAGATGGTACTTCACGCCGGTACAGCTGCTCACACTTTATCAAGCGCAAGTTCGATCGTGTATGTAGTACTGCTCTCATTTTTGGGATGGATCTGCCAGATACCAGCTTGATGCCCTTGATTCAATTGAGAAACGAGCCAAAAGGGTCATCGGCAATGATATGCTCATTGAGTCGAAGCTCTAAAGTCTTGAGCATAGACGCTGAGTTGCTAGCCTGTCGGTTTTTTATCGGTTACATTTTGGGAGTGTGCGACGGAATTGTATAATTTGATACCGCCAAGCCCGTTGCATCAAGGGACCACAAGACGTACGGCGAAATGCCACAGGTACATGGTGAACATCCCATACATACACACAAATGGTTTTGAGAAAACATTCATTGTGCGTACAGCTAGGGAGTGGAATTCCCTACCGGAGTCTGTGTTTCCTGATACCTACAACCTGGAAGTCTTTAAGTCAACAGTGAAAAGGTTTCTTCTAGGCAAATGTGCTCCATCTTCGACCACATCATTGCTTACCATCAGGTGAGATAGTGGTCAAAGGTGTGCCTATCAACAAAAAAAATAAAGTTCATCTGAGTTGATCTTCCAGATAACGCCCAGTACTCGATCAGTCTTATCTTTTCTAGTGTAGAGCTCCATGTCTTCTGTATTTTCATGTTCACCCAGAGCTTCTAGGAGTGGGGATGAATTGTTTGTTGTTGTTGTTCCATTGTTTCAGTTCAAAACAGCCCTTCGTACTACTCGCACACTCTTTGTGCGCTTTTGAGACACGTTGTGTGCGTTCAGCATCTTCAATACTTCTACAGCTGTCTAAATAGTCATCAACGTAGTGTTTATGTATTATAGCTTCTGTTGCTTCGAGGTAGACGTCTGCATGCTGCTTAGCATTTAGGTTCTTCACATAGATCGCCATAGAAGGAAAATACGAGGCACAAAAGATTAGAGAGGTCATTTTAGATTCTTCCGGTGGATTGTTGTCCCTTCTTTGCCCGCGCCATAAATAGCGAAGTGAGTCTTTATTTTCATTTCGTAGTTTAACCTGCATAAACATCTTCTTAATATTCGCTGCGACTTAATATCGACTGCGATCTTGTACTGTCGGAATCTCATGATCACCCCTGGTAACGACTGTAGTGGATCAGGTAAGTTGAGTCGTACGTCGTTTAGTGCTACTCCCCTTGTCTTGGCTGCCACGTCGTGAACTACTCATAAGTTTTTTCGGCTTCATTGGGTTTTTGGAGGTATGCGAAACAGGGTGTAAAGTCCCGCAAACCTCCATTGAAAAGGGAGGATCCTCCGACCAGACGGGTGTTGTGCAGATAACACCCGTCTGGGCAGTCCGAAATCAACCATTGGTCAGTTGCCCGGACGCTGGTCCGGGCAACTGCCCGGATTGTTGTTGATTGGTGATTGATTTCGAACTGTTATAAATGTTCAAGTTACGCGGAGAACTCTTCTTGCGCGATGTCAGATTTTGTTGTTTTAGTTTGTTTGCGGCGTCATAAATGTCGCTACAGGTTGACCACTGCAAAGTGGGGTAAGTACCATGTCTTCCCTGGATTCTGGGTAACCCTTTCTGATGAGCGCTTCCATCTGTTCAGAGTACCTTCGTTTTTGAGCTGAATCATGATCTAATTTATTTTCAATGTTAAATAATAATAACAGAAACCATGCCTGCTGCATGTTGCATGCTCGCTTGCATGCTGCATGCTTGATTGCATGCTACATGCTTGCTGCATGCATGGTGTATACATGTTTGAATGCTGCATGCATGATGTATGCTTGTTTGCATGTTTTTTACAGGGAAATAAAAACCCTGTAATGTGATAGATGAGTTTTTTCAATTATTATGGGTAAGAAATGCATGCAAAAAGATGATTGAAAACTTTCTAAGATATGATAGTTCTGCCTTTTAATCTTTTACGGCCTAACCAAATGTAAGGTACTTTGGTATAGTTCGTCGGTTCGTTGAGCTCCTTAAAGTTCTGAGTTGAGCTACACGATAACTGACAAATGCTTGCACTGTCTTGGCAGGTCCACTCAAACCTGCGTGGTACTTTCCTCAAAAGCTCATCTCAGATATTAACGCACATGGTTCTCATATGATTTGATCAGTACAAATTGTATGGATTAGAACACTTTAAAAGAGGCTTTGACCTCTGAGTTTGTTTCGGTGTTTCTTTTAAGGGTAGTCAGCTAGGAAAAACCGACCTCATCTAGTTTAAACTGACAAAAAATATTGACGTGTAAAAGTGTTACTTGTAACCGTTTTACTGAATAAACATTTATCATCTAACATTTATAATGACTATCGATATGAAATGTATGCCATATGACGATTCTGACTGTGATTCTGATGGTTCTACTTTTTAATTATTATGGAAATTAAATTTATGCCTAAAGATGATTCTGACTTACAAAATTATGAGTTTTGAATTTGAAATTGTTTCGCAGTCGCGTCGACAGGTTTTTTTTTTTTTTTTTTTTTGGGGGGTGGGAAATCATCTTATGACTCTTTCCGCTCTGGGGTGGAGCGGAAGGGCGTGTCAGACTCTTACTGACTAAAACCCACCCCTGTTTCTCCCTGCCCTACGCGCCCGGGGGCGAGGTAACTCTTTCGAATTTATCCTCCACCCCCGGGCAGGCACTGGCCGTGGCAGGCCCCATCCTTTGCTGACAACTCTTTGAGGCGCGCGTGGAACACTACGCGCCGTCGACTCTCGGGCCTGGTGCTGATCGGACGGCGAGTTACCCGCTACTCGCCGTCCGCAGGCCCGGGTCTACGGTGGCCGGAGATCGTCTCGCAGCCCCTGGCGTCTCCTGGGACGGCTGCTGCTGGGGGCGCTAGGGCGACTCTGTCTCTGTTGAGTCTCCCTAACGTGTGCCGCCTCCCTCTTCGCGAGCATTACTGCTTCGCAGAAGGTGGAGACGGCCCCCCATTCCCTCTCACTCCGTACCATGGCCTGAACCAGGGCACGGCGCGAGAGGTCGCTGCCGCCTATCGCATCCACGAGGACACGGCGGTGTTCTGCCCAGGCGGGGCAACCTCCGCCTTGATTCGACACAGGTACCTCCCGAAACAGCCATGTCCGGTGAGGACCTGCGTCAGGCGGAAGGTGAGGGCGCCATGGCGCCTCTCCAGCCACTCCTCAAAGAGGGGCACTACCGCCTCGATGGTGGCGTGCCCAGCGCTGGGTTGCGACAGTCGCTCTCTCCATGTCACCATGAGATCCTGCCGGAGCTCTGTCCGCCGAGCCGCGAGTTGTCGCGGCAGTGGAGTTTCGCCCCGGCGCGCGTCGACAGGTACGGTTGAAGGCATCACGGGCATGCGACCTTATCTTGGGAGCGTGTGTCTGGCATCCTTGTAACCGATATTTTCTATCTTCACTGTACTTGCAATCATCCGGCTATAAATAATATGTACAGGGTGTAAGGTACATGAATGCACATACGTGTACTAGTGATTCAGTACATGATTCTGGACCCGCTAGCGTTGGAATTAACTGAATCACCAGTACACGTATTTGCGTTCATGTACGAGTACCTTATACCCTGTATATAAAAATAAAATTAAAAAAGCCTTTTATTTTATGCTACATAACAACAATGTCACAGTATTTTTACTTTGAAAAAAAAAATTGCAATCATTTAAAATAAATAATTATTTAATATTCCTTTTCATTTAATTGACATGCAAATACATAAGTGTTCGAACAAATAATTAATTTCTCTTTTAACTATTTAAAATCTTGTCTATTATTTATATTATTTTTAAATTATCATTAATATTTATATATGTATATTGTATTATATTTTTGCTTCAGAAAAATATGCAACATTTCATTCAAATAAATCATCAATTTCTTTTCATTTAATTTATATGTATTTAAATAATAATTCGAAAAGTATTCAATTTCCTACTTATCTAGTTAAATGCTTTGCTATCATTTACATTATCGTTTTATTATCATTAATATTTTCATAAATGTTTAAAGAATTATTATTATTTTATATATATCCCTATAGAGACCATTAAATGTATCGGTTAGTTCACTATCACTACTGTTGCTCGTGCTAAATGGATCAGGGGTATTGATAGATTTAAATTTTCTTCACAGACGTTTATTCCTCTAGCAACTGTACCGAACTGTTGTGTATACGGCGTACTGTACTTTAGTCAGAAGGCGCACTATGCTATTCGAACTTAAAACTGTCTTGTGTGAGATCTCAATACGAGCTGCTTCGTATGAATACTCAAAACTAAGGCGCGGGACAAATACAAGAGGCGTCCGGCGGAGGCGTGGCGCGGATAAGGCGCGGGCGAGGTGATGGCGCGGCGCCGATGCAGCGCAGAACAGGCGCGCTAACGGTGTCAGAAAGACGTGGCGCGGGCGAGCACAGTGGATGCATTTGGGGCATTCCAGTGTTTGATTTAACTGCGGGTGCGCCGAGGGCGAGGAAGCGGCGCCCGCTCCACGCTCGCGCCGCGCCCGCGCCCCTTCGTCTCAGAATGTCTTGCGCCCCACCTCTTCTATACATTTTGTATGAAATATCAAAGAAGTGGCATCGCGCCCGCGCCGCGGCCGCGCTTCGCCTCCGTCCGACGCCTCTTATATTTGTCCCGCGCCTAACTGACTGTCCGGGAATAATGACGACTCTTCTATATTCAGCAAACTATATAAAAAAAAACCCGAACGTTCACGTAAACAATTTTTTTTTACGTTTAAATTCCCGCTTAAATTTTGTCCAGATGCGGTCAACCGTAACCCACTCTTTGAGCTAAATCTTTGTGTCGCCTTTAAGACACGACCCAATACGCGAAAACACTCGTAGTCACTCCAGCCATTCGCATCGTGCGCACGGTCGACCTCTTCACTATGTTGTGAATGAAGGGATCAAAGTTCGAAACAAAGTAATTTTGGGATCTGATTGGGTGCAACGATCTACAGGCGGATCGGCGTCAACAAGAGCCCTTGGCTCTGACATACTCGATTCTAAATTGTCTAATTTTAAATAATAAACTTGGGTCTGACATACTTGATTCTAAATTATCAACTGGTAGTGTCAAAATGTGGGTACTCGCTTGGAGAGCCGACGTATAGCATCTTGACATATTCGATTGAGATGTAGTGGTCTAGCATGAATCACTTCGTACAAAATGTATGCAACAATCTTTGACCGTGCCCCGGCCGCGCCACGGCCGTGCCACGGCCGGGGCACGGCCCGGTGGCGACACGGTGTAACGCGAATCATCTTTTACTGACTAAAACCCACCCCTGTTCCTTCGTGAGGCGGCGAGCCTCCTTGCCGGACTGTCACCGTGGGATCTGGAGGCAAAAATCCTCGCGCACCTGTACGAGTGGCGCGAGGAGGCCAAACGCCGGGGCGAAACTCCGCTGCCGCGACAACTCGCGGCTCGGCGGACCGAGCTCCGGCAGGATCTCATGGTGACATGGAGAGAACGACTGTCGCAACCCAGCGCTGGGCACGCCACCATCGAGGCGGTAGTGCCCCTCTTTGAGGAGTGGCTGGAGAGGCGTCACGGCGCCCTCACCTTCCGCCTGACGCAGGTGCTCACCGGACACGGCTGTTTCGGGAGGTACCTGTGTCGGATCAAGGCGGAGGTGACCCCTGAGTGTTTCCACTGCGAGGATCGCCCAGAGGACACGGTGGAGCATACGGTGGAGGTTTGCCCCGCTTGGGCAGAACACCGCCGTGTCCTCGTGGATGCGATAGGCGACAGCGACCTCTCGCGCCGTGCCCTGGTTCAGGCCATGGTACGGAGCGAGAGGGAATGGGAGGCCGTCTCCTCCTTCTGCGAAGCAGTAATGCTCGCGAAGAGGGAGGCGGCACACGTTAGGGAGGCTCAGCAACAGCCGAGTCGCCCTAGCGCCCCCAGCCGCGACCGCCGCAGGAGACGCCAGGGGCCGCGAGACGATCTCCGGCCACCGTAGACCCGGGCCTGCGGACGGCGAGTAGTGGGTAACTCGCCGCCCGATCAGCACCAGGCCCGAGAGTCGACGGCGCGTAGTGTTCCACGCGCGCCTCAAAGAGTTGTCAGCAAAGTGTAGGGGCCTGCCATGGCCGGTGCCTGCCCGGGGGTGGAGGATAAATTCGAAAGAGTTACCTCGCCCCCGGGCACTCGAGGCAGGGAGGAACAGGGGTGGGTTTTAGTCAGTAAGAGTCTGACACACCCTCCCGCTCCACCCTAGAGCGGAAGAAGTCATAGGATGATTTCCCACCCCCAAAAAAAAAAAAAAAACCCCTGTTCCTTAACTTGCATGTGCTAGGGGCCGGGTGACTCTTTCTAACACACCCGTGACCCTAGCAGAACACCTGCGACTACAGCTGGGTCCCTGAATCACGGATTCGGATCGGAAGTAGTGCGAAAAGCAATATCCGAATCCGGTCCGAGTTTTCTAGATCCGTATTTGCACTGATTCTTATCATATTCGGATCGGACGTAGTGCGAAACCGCTCTAACTATTATTGAGCGCTTGTGCTCACACCGTGAGTATCATTTGGGATTTTGGGATCGGACGACATTTTTAGAAAACTTCGCTGGCTCTGCTAGTGCTTGGGATGATGTCATCGTAGAAGGTATGAATACTATTTGAGTGTATGGCTCATAAATACCTACACAATGCTAAACAATAACAGTGTTGATTAAGATTCGATTTCAAATGAATGTATGAATGTGAATGAAATTATCCTATGGCTTTAGGGTAGACTGGCGCGATTCTCAGTCGTAATTATTATTTATTTAAGCATGAATTCTATGCTCAAAAATATTTCTTAATTTAATAAGAAATATCATCCACAGCACTCGACAGTTAACCACACGAATTTTAACCCCATTGCTGGTTAACTGTGAGGTGCCGAGCTTGACCGATGCTGTGAACGCCTGGAAAGCGGCTTGCCCGAACACGGCGTTGCCCGAGAACCCATCTTCCCAGAGACAGTGGGATGAGCCGCTCTGCAGGTTGGTACGGAATAATATCATTAATACGTCCACCAATACTGCTGAGCGTGCCCGCCTACTGGCTGTGGGTGAGTGGGAGTCGGGCCTTTGGCTACAGTCACTACCGTCACCCAACATTGGTACCATGCTGAGTGACGCTACTTTCCGGATCGCTACATGTTTGCGTCTGGGTGCTCCGAGTGGAGCTCCACATCGTTGTCAATGCGGTGAAGCAGTCGACCGCCTCGGACACCACGGCCTATCCTGCGGTAGGAGTGCTGGTCGGATAGCACGGCACGCCAGCATTAATGACATCATCCGTCGGGCTCTTGTCACCGCCGGGGTGCCAGCTGTTTTAGAACCCAATGGCTTAGCACGTGACGATGGGAAGAGGCCAGACGGAATGACCATAATGCCTTGGAAGTTGGGTAGGCCTTTGGTGTGGGATGCAACATGTGTCGACACCCTTGCGCCATCCCATCTTCTTAGCACGGCAGGCTGTGCTGGGGCGGCTGCTGCAGGTGCAGAAAACCTCAAACGGCGCAAATATAACAACCTTATAGGGAGTTACATGTTTGAGCCGTTTGGGGTTGAAACACTAGGGCCATGGGATCCGAGTGCTCATCGAGTTTTCCGGCATATCAGCAAGCTGTTAGTCGACTCTTCACGTGACCAGAGGGCTGGGCTTTTCTTTGGCCAACGAATCAGCATTGCTATTCAACGTGGCAATGCTGCTAGCGTTCTGGGCACTTTTTCCATTGACAGCGATGTGGATGAATTTTTTGATGCCCAGTGAGTTGTTTTTTCATACGCATTTGTACATGTTAGGTATTATTGTTAGTTTGTATATATATCTTTTAAGTTATTTCTATAAACAAAGTTAACATATCTATTTTTCGGCTTCAGTAATATTTTATCAAGTATTTTCAAGTTCACAACCCAAAGGAAAATTAAATATCAATGAAGCAAGAACCCACACAAAATACTCGTAAATTATGAAAAAGCAAGGTGGTAACATCTACACCAAAAAACTACAAGATATAGAAATAGCAGCTAAGCTGTCATGAGCAAAGACTACATAATATATTGAACAAAAAACCGAATAATTGGAATACCACGCTCTAGATATTGACCACCTCCGGCCTCGTCACTCAGCTCCGCCTCCCCGCTGCCGGAACCCAGCCCCACCATGAGTGCTGTGTCACCGGCCGTGGTAGTTGCGTCGAGCTCCAGCGACTAGTTCTTCTCGCCGCTAATGACACCACCACCTGCGCGTCGACGGTGAGGACGCCGGCCGCCGAGCGGCTTAGGACCTCGAGGGCCACCGGCCTCTGATAGGGTCCCAGCTCTGGCGGAAGTGTGCAGCGCATGCGATGGACACAATCCATCAATGAAAACTTCACGCGCTAAATACTTCCGTTGTCGCTTACTTAATAATAAGCTTAGTTAAGGAACCCCAATCCGCTCTTACTTTGCGGCTACAGAGGGGGGAAGTAACCTGAGTGCGTACCGTGGTCGGATACTCTCTCTGTTTCAGGTGCTTGAGCCAGCTGTCAACGTTTCGGCCCAAAGACTTTCGGATCAGGTGCAGGCCCCAAGATGTAGCCCGTGCAGTTCATCCGTTAGTTAACTTTTTTTGTTTTTACTTTTACTTCGTGCTCCTTCGAACTGGAAATCTCCAGGGCCGGACGAGCTGAACAACTTCTGGATAAAATGGTTAACAAGGTCGCATGCCCGCTTGGCATCTCAGATTCAGTCTGCCTTATAGTCAGGGTCGCTGCCCCAATTTCTAACTACAGGAATAACCCACCTACTCCACAAATCAGGTAGTACTGCGGAACCTAAAAATTATGGACCGATCACGTGCTTACCGACGGTCTATGAGGTTCTTACATCCATTTTGAGAGCTAAGATTAACACACATATAAATAGTAACTGTATCATGTCTGCCTCTCAAAATGGATGTAGGAATGGGTCCCGCGGTACTAAGGGGCTTCTCCTCATAGATATGACCATTAGCCAACAGGTTTGGCGTTAACAAATGTTGGATAGACTATAAGAAGGCCTATAACTGAGTTCCTCATACATGGCTCATGAGGGTGCTAGATTTATATAGGGTGACTGGTAATTAGTGACTGATACTTAAACACGTGATTAGTTAGAGTTACACGTAGTAGTATTCATGATTATAAACAACTTTCCCACAATTTTTTTTTATACTCATTCACTTTTATCACAAAAACAACAGTTTGAAACACGCGCGCGCACGAGGGCAGTGACTACTGCAATCAGCTGTTAGACGCGGTCTCGTATCCTACAGAGCACGGCTTGCAAACCCGCTCGGCCGGGCACCTCGTGCCGTTTTCGGTGTACCTAAGCGGTGTAGGTACCTACATGTTTCGGATGTTGCTAATAAAAAAAAATATTTTCAAAGACAGCGTGTTTGACTAATACTTTTAAGATGCAACGTATGTCCGCATAACTACAAAATATCTAGGAACGCGCGCGCCGTAACATTAAAAGTAGGCACGATCTGTAAGCTGATAGTCTGACCTCGGGAAAGGGCAAATGTACTAGTAGTAGCGACTCACACTCCCCCGCAGCCCACACCCTCAGTCAGCCCTTTGCCTCAGTGTTAACAGCTGATCGCGGCAGTCACTGCCCTCATGCGCGCGCGAATTTCAAACTGTTGTTATTGTGAAAAAAGTGAATACGTATAAAAAAAAAGTTTCTTTGGGAAAGTTATTTGTAATCATGAGTACAATCACGTGTTTAAGTATCGGTCATTTATTACCAGTCACCCTATATAAAGTTGATGCAACGCTACGCACATTCCTGATGTCAAGTATGGGGCAATGAAGAAGGGGCCTTCGCTATCCAGGATGTCGACAAATCCAGAGGAATAGCGAACCGATAAGAATCGAGCGGGGTATATTCCAAGGTGACAGTTTAAGTGCGCTTTGGTTTTGCCTAGCCTTGAATCCTCTAATCACACTGCTGGAGAATTCAGAATCTCACCTCCTTTACATGGATGACTTGAAACTTTTTGCCCTCAGCAATCTGCAACTGATGGAGCTACTGAAGGTAACTGAAACCTGCAGTAGTGTCATCAGGATGGAGCTTGATGTGGACAAATGTACGGTTGTGCATTTAAAGCGAGGGGAGATTGTGGAATCCGTGGGAACTCAACTCTCGAATTCCATAAACCTGAGATCCCTCTCTCCAGCCGAAACCTATAAGTATTGAGGTCTTTCGGCGTACTCAAATGGACTCAAATAGAACTTGACGCCCTGGACAGCCGTGTCCGTACACTGCTGACTGCATTTTGAATGCATCACCCACGTTCATCGGTGATGATACTGTATATCCCGCGGAAGTGTGGAAGCCGAGGCTTTTTAAATGCTAAGACCCTCCACAACCGCGAGGTATGCAGTCTAAGGGAATATTTCCTAGCTGCTGGCATGGGTATGCATCGAGATGTAGTGACGGTAGACAAGGGTCTTACTCCATTCTCCTTGGCTAACAAGAACTGGCGAAAACCTCTAGTGCTTGACACTAACGATCGCAGAGAAGTATAGCAGAGTAAGGAACTTCACGGATGCTTTTTCCGGGCGCTACATGGGCCCAATATAAACCAACTAGCGTCCGCAGCTTGGCTGCGTGTCGGTGACCTCTTTGGGGCAACCGAAGGTTTTGTCTGTGTAATTATGGACGAAGTTATCATGACGAAAATCTACCAGAGATTTATTGTGAAGAACGGCACGGTTGACATGTGTCGGGCATGTCATCGTCCGGGAGAATCAATCCGCCACATAATCTCTGGTCGTTCTCGTCTAGCTAGCGGTGAGTACTTACATAGGCACAACCTTGTAGCCAGAATTATCCATGAGCAACTTGCTCTGAAATACTCTCTTGTGGAATCGGAGTCTTGTGGGTCTGGTCATATCTCATTGTACTGGGATCGGTCCATCATCACTTACAGGACTATTGTAGCCAATAAGCCTGATATAGTGGTGGTGGACCGAATCGAGAGGCATGCAATGATTGTTTTTTTTTTATTATTGTTGACATTACCGTCCCACATAACGAGAACCTCGTGAAAGCCGAGAAAGATAAACAAATAAAGTATATTGACTTGGCTCACGAAGTTGTCGACATATGGGATGTGGACTCAGGGATCATTGTACCGATAGTCGTGTCAGCCAATGGCTTAATAGCCACAAGCCTCGACCAACACCTCAGGAGGCACTCGTTAGGCGGCTGGATCAAGGGCTTGATTCAGAAAGCAGTACTTCTGGACATGGCTCTCATTGTTAGACGGTTCCTCTCTCTGGAGCCCTGACCGCCGGTAGCTTGGACCCTGTTCCCGATACCGGTGGGCCATTATTTTTTAAATATTTTTAAATGTTTTTTTTTTTACTTTTTCATTGAAATATTTAAAAATGAAATTTATATGTATTTACAAATGAATAAACGAGATAATAATAATAGATGACCATATCACGTTGTACTGGGATCGGCTATCATCACTGACAGGACTATTGTTGCCACTAAGCCGGATATAGTGTTGATAGACCGATTAGCGTGACGCACAATGATAATCGACGTCACAATTACACATGACGAGATCCTCGTGAAAGCTGAGAAATAGAAACAAATCAAATATCTTGACTTAGCACATGAGGTTGTCGATATGTGGAATGTAGACTCGGCTCTCATTGTTAGACGGTTCCTGTCTCTGGAGCCCTAACCACCGATAGCTTGGATTCTGCTCCCGATACCGGCGGACTTCTATTTTTTTATAATTTTAAATAGTTTTTTTTTTGAGTGCTTTGTTAGAAATATTTAAAATTATAATTGATATGTGTATAAAGTAAATAAACGAAATAATAATAACTCAAGCTCAACTCTCGGATTCCACACACCTTAGATACCTCTGCTCAACCGAAACCTACAAGTATTTGGGTATGTCGGAAGCATTAGGCATCAATACTGCTGAAATGAAGCGGTCGTTTAGGGAGCGCTTCTCTGGCCGCCTGAGTAGTCTTTTATCAGGCGGGAACAAGGTGCACGCCTTCAACGGTTGGTTCATGCCGGTATTGATGTACTTCTTCGGCATACTCAAATGGACTCAGACGGAACTTGACGCCCTGGATAGGAGGGACCTTCACACTGCTGACCGCAAATCGGATGCATCACCCACGATCATCGGTGATGAGGCTGTATATCCCGCGGAAGTATGTGGGTCGTGGCTTCTTAAATGCTAAGACCCTACACAAGCGCAAGGTATGCAGCCTTAGGGAATATTTCCTACAAAATCAACGTGGGTATGCATCGAAATGTGGTCGCTGTTGACACGGGCACCCTGCTTTCCTTGGCAAACGAGAACTGGCGCAAACCCATAGTACTGAGTACTAATGACCTCAGGGAAGTATGGCAGAGCAAGGAGTTTTACGGATGCTTTTACCGGGTCCTACATGGGCCCGATGTAGATCTCTTAGCGTCCGTATCCTGGCTGCGTTTTGGTGACCACTTCGGGGAAACCCAAGGTTTTGTCTGTGCAATTATGGACGAAGTTATGATGACGAATAACTACCGGAAATACTCGTACATTCTGAAGGACGGTACGGTTGACATCTGTCCGGCATGCCACCGGCCCGGGGAATCAATCCGACACATTATTTCTAGTTGTTCTAGTCTTGCTAACGAAGACTATTTGCATAGACACAACCTTGTAGACAAGATTATTCACCAGCAACTTACTCGTCCCGTCAGCTCCCGTAAAGCCCTAAAGGGCCGCAAACATGAAACGACCGTCAGCATCCGTAAGGCCCGAAAGGGCCGCGGGTGGCACGCGTTCTTTCAACCTCTATGATTACATAACGAAACTTCATATTCCTGTGGAAATTTTTACACACTCGGAACGTGATAGTATCATACTTTTAAAAACATTTCCATAGAGAAATACTGTTTTGAAAATTTAAAATAAAAAAATATTTGCATGTTTTTGTTAGTCAATGGCGGACGACAATTTGTTGATATTGTGTGTTTTAATTAGTTTCGTGTTTGTTTATGTGATATGTTGAGTGTATATATTCATTAGTATGTTGATATTACGTCATTACAACATCGTTCTAGATAAATATTTTGAAAAATTATTACGTTATGACATTTCTTGTCAAGGTCAACCGGTTTTGTTTACATTATTATTGTGAGGGTGAATGATGTGACTTTTTGTATGTTTGAACACAGTTTGAAGGTATTTATTTACTGTCAGGTAGCTATTACATAGTATTAGAAAAAAAACGCATCACAAAACGCAACGCAAACGCAGTAACGTAATTAGAAAAAGCCGTTACTTGGTTTGGTTTTCATGATATGAAGTTTGAGAATGAATAATAGGAAAATATTATATCGGACTCTACAAAAAACAACACTGTTAATAAACAACTTGTATATTCATAGTATAACATGCAAAATTTCGTGTAAATTGATGCAATGGTTTTATCAGAAATGAACCTAATACGTGAACAAATATTATTCCCGCCAAATCGTTGATAACTGCATTTGATTAGAATTCAACTTTCGTAACACAAATATTGTTTACATTTTGTTATAAGGTCTGTTTATTCAACAACCCAAAAAAAAAACTTCAAGTGCCTCGCACCAAGAGAAGCGTCAGCGAACCGTTTTATGTAAACAAAGTCGTAAACATGTCAATGGCGGGAAAATCGCGCGGGAGTTAACGGATGCGCGAGTTTCGCGTGCGGGGGAGTAGACGGGTTAAAAACAATCTTGTGGAATCGGAAGAACCGTACTATCGGTATGTGCCCGACCCAGTTCTCGAAAATGGTAATATCACTTTATACTGGGATCGATCTATCATCACTGACAGGACTATTGTTACTAATAAGCCTGACATAGTGGTGATAGATCAATTAGAGCGTCGCACAATGATTGTTGATATAACTGTCCCTCATGACGAGAACCTCGTGAAAGCTGAAAAAGATAAACAAACAAAGTATCTGGATCTGGCTCGCGAGGTTGTCGACATGTGGGAGGTGGATACAGCAGTCAGTATGCCGATAGTCGTGACGGTCAATGGTTTAATATACAAGAGCCTCGACGAACACTAATGGAGGCTCTCGTTGGGAAGCTGGATCCAGAAGGCACGTATATTTTAAACGTCTTTGACACCACCATCTGCGCACGCTACTTCAACGTCATAACACAGTCTACTTGCTTTGTAAGGTTTGAGGATTAAGGTCCTTAAATAAAGTTTTTTTTTCTTTTTACTTGATAAAGTGCAAGTATGATATTATCTTTTTTAAACTATATTTGACTCATTACAAATAAAATATCGGTAATTTTGACCATGTCGACGTGAGTTAAAATAACCCAAATTATAATTTTATTAACAGTGGCGTCAATTAGTCTATCTTTAGTGACGGATAAACTTACCTAAGTTTGTGTTCCTGATAATATTGATATTAATCTCAACAATAACCACGATTACATTTTCCTATAAATTCTGGTATTGTTTGTTAACAGAAAATTTCATTTTATAACAAAATGTTTAGCAAAATAGGCCTGTTTTTGTGTGTACTGACTATTCTTCAGGTATAGTATTTTTTTTTAAGTTTTTGAACTTATATTAGTTTGAAAATATTCCTACCCAAAATACAGCATGTGTGGTCACAGAGGAGCCCTTTCTTTTCAATACTCAACTAGTTTTCGTATTATTTTCTTACCTTTAGGCGTCCAGCTCGTTTCTCCCTCCCACCCACTGTGGGTTGACCGTGATACCACTGTTCGTATCTGAGACCGACAGCGACGTGCCCATAATTATTCGAAAATTGCCAAAGATTTTTTTTCTTTAAATTGTATAATAAAGAGTTGGGTTTATATGCATGAATAATAATTATGATAGAGCAATTTTTTATGGTAAGAGAGCAAATTTTTATGGTGATTGGTTATAAGCAGAATCAACAAAGAAGTTCTCCAACTAGATGACTGACATCCTTAAGGCGGTAAAGACGTCACTTTAATCAAGTTTTCTTATTTTACAGGTATCCGCTCGATACAAAAATGTGAAACTAGACCAGAACGACAATAAAATCGACTCTGGTACGTATTAATATTATTACAAAGGTAACTTAAAATAAGGAATAGGAATCACAAAATAATATAATATCACTATGATTTTCGTCACGCAGGACCCGCGGATAAATCATCGTCTTCGTTGCGTATAGTATCAGGGTGGGTGGCACATCCGGGCCAGCATCCTCACCATGCTGCCCTTCGTATGGTGAATACTAATGGTGGTATGCGCGTATGTGGTGGCTCAATTGTGTCCAAGGAATGGGTTCTTAGTTCTGCGTATTGTACTGTCAAGTAAGTAACAAATTATGGAGCTGAATAATTAACTTTACCTACTGAGCTACTTTAAAATTAGAATACTTGAGCGTTCTAAATCTTCTTTTACTTTTAAGCCGCGTTCTTGCGGTGGTTCGCGTAGGTGTGGTGGATATCAATGACAGCAACCCGGAAAATATCTTCGAGACCTCGGAATGGTACAACCATCCTCAGTTCAACAACCTTTCTACAGCTTTACAGTCGCATGGTGTTACACTTCTGAAGCTGCAACGCCCTGTTGTTTATACCAGTGAGTACCTAAACATTATTTCATTTCATGCCCTTGTTTTTGGCTTTATTGTGTGTTAAGTGATAATTATGTTTTATTTAATACTAAAGACATAAAAATCGTCTAATACACATAACTATGTTCTCAAATAGTTATATCTTATGGGTTGGTTTGATTTAACTGTAACTTAATATTTTTCGTGATAGATTACGTTTAAACTAAGAATAATGAACATTCACACTTTAACACAAGTCAGTAGCACTTTCTTAGAGTCTGATATAATTTATAAAAACACTATATTCATGTATTATAATTATGTAGATATAGCACAACATTGTTACTATTACTCATTCAAAAGATTTAGTTCCTTTTAGCTTACGAACTAAGTCTGTGTGCCAAACTTTGTCAAAAGCTTGCGCGACATCTAATAACACGGTTATTATTTATTCTTATTTTGTTTAATTAATAGAACACTTATTACCAAGAATAATATTTAATCGAGTGACAGTTTCTTTACGTTTCAATTCATACCTTTGATAAAAGGCATACCCTCCAAAAATTACAACACCGCGTTCACAAAAATAATGCGGGTAAAAGCAGGAAAACAATATTGCTGTAGTGACTACAACAACAACAACATCAGCAACAGCAACACACAGCGTGCAAGCAAGCATGCAGTATGCAATCAAGCACGTGGCATATAAGCGAGCATGCAACATCTAGCAAGCAATCATGCACCATGCAAGCGAGCATGCATCATGCAAGCAAGGTTACAGCATGCAACACGCAGCAGGCATGGTTTCTGTCACGGCTTCGAGCCTACGCGGGCTTAAATTATACTTAGGGGTAGGACAGAAAAGACTAGGTTTTATTTATAGGGTCGGAAATCATCCTATGATTTCTCCCGCTCCGTTTACTGACTAAAACCCACCCCTGTTCCTTCCCTGCCTGAGTGCCCAAGGGTGCGATAACTCATGTTAAGAATTTATCCGCTACCCATAGGCATGCAGGCACCGGCCACGATGGGCCCCGTCAGTGGTGGCTGACAATCATCTCTTTGAGGATCGCGTGGAACAATACGCGCCGTCGACTCAAGGGCCTGGTGTTGATCGGACGGCGAGCTACCCAGTGCTCGCCTCTTCTGCGGTGGTAGCGGCTAGGGCCGCGCCTTCGCGAGCATTTCTGCAACGCAGCATAAAAATACATGAACCAATTAGGAAAAATATTAAACATTTTCTGGAAAACGAAATTCATTCATTCAACATAGCAGCGATCTCGGCGCAGTGTCTGCACTGTCGGACGATCGATGAATCTCTCCGGGTCGACGTCAGCAGTCCAGCCACTACGTCGCACAGCACCGCTCCAACCCACTGGTGCCCGCAGCACTACTCCGACTCACTGGAGCCTGCAGCATCAACCCGAATTCCCGACTCACTGGGTTAGCACCACCCCGACTTACTGGGGCATCACCGCAGACAGTTCTAACTCAACGAAAACTATGCAGCGTCTGGTTTCGACTCACTGGAACCAACCTTCTATTGGCCTGCCAAACATCACAAGATATATGGCCGTCTTATCAAGATCGAACTGGAACAGTTCAAAATCAATCATCGGACAGTATTACCATGACCAGATACAAAATCCGTCTGGTTGGAGGATCTCTTTTCAATGAAAGTTGACGGGACTTTACACCTTGTTCCGCATACCTCTTAAAACATTTACATTATATTACAACAGACACATTTAATTCTAGCATAAAACGTGCACAAAGAAAAATTTGCGAAATTTTGGTATGTTGTCACATCAATGACAGCCAAATTCCATTCCAAGTTGCCTGGAAGAGATCGCGGACTCCGATAATGCCACCCATTGTAATGTATGTGTTAGTTAGAAGGTTTCTTTCTAATGTATCTTCGCGTACAATAAAGCACATAGTTAAATACTTAACTAATATATCTACACAAAAACTAACAAATAAAATCTGAACGTCACTGTCTATCAGGTGTTAATTTAATTTGATGGTGAATAATAAATAAATAAAAATAGTTTTCAGTGAGCAATTAACTACAATCCCGGGCTCCCGAGGATCTTCCTTTCATATCTGCGGAGAGAAAATACAAAGGGTGCATCATCGTCAAAATATTCACTGAGACGAAATTGAAAATGTCATTATCTGCCAGGTGTTAATTTTATTTTGTGGTAAAAAATAAGTACCGTAAATCATCATTTTAAAAAATCCTGCCCCATTTAATAGTTAGGAAGCCGTTCAGAAGAAATTACTCTGAAGGCGACGCTAGACGTGACGCCAGACTTCTAGTCACCCGGCCACGGTTGCCAGGGCGCCGCCGCCAAAGTCATCATGGGCGTCGCGGTGCCACAGGCAACCAACGCGTCTGTACCACTTATCTGTTGACTTTTTTTCTTTTTTTTTTCGTGTGTTGACTTGAAGTGACATTTTATAGTGGTTTTTATCAAGGGGTTTTTCTATTATTTAATTTTTTAGTGATGTTATTAGAAAATAAGTGTAAAATAATAGTTGCATGCCTAACTATGACGACAGTTGTGATGCCGTACGAAGTGACAGTCAACCTGCCACATCGTTCGATGTCCTGGTGTTCCCTCACTAATCCCAATCACAATTTTTTTTAAGGGTGGACGAGGTTTGAAGGTACGTTTGGGCAAAAAACACAAACCCCAAAATGCCATCTTCATGCCCAACAGTTTCAACTCCATAACACCTGATCCACCCCATCAACCCTTTTCGATAACCCTTGCAAAATAAAAATGATCAACTCCCGTCTTGAAAAAAATTTCCTCGTGGCACGAGGCCATCCGTGACATCAAACTTAGCAAGTTGTATCCCCCTCACAGTCCGAGAGAACTCAAAATGTGCTTGGGAGCAACTATTCACCTTCCCGTTCAGGATTCTACATGTGCAAAATAAATTTGGCAATTCAAAAAACACTAACAGGTCAAATTAAAGATATTTGTAATATTTCGACCTCGACTTTTGAACCTAAATCGACATTACACCTCCTCCAAAGAGGCTTATTGCACCATTTGGAGTCCAAACTTGTTGAGGGTGATATCAGCGGTGCAGCTAGGATCATCTTTAGCAGCGATGTGGTTGCGCCGTACTCTTCAGAAACACTCGGCTTCGGAGAGCAAACACCCCGCCCTGGCAGATGATCTTATCTTCCCCGACCCACCCAACCAACTCCAACTCAACCCAACAAGTATGTGGGGCCGTGTGCTCCTTACGGAGTGGCTGCGGCCGTGTGCTCCTTACGGAGTGGCTCCGCCGGCGGCCTCGATGGCCTGACACTTCAACACCTCAAGGACTTGATGTAAGCAGGCACCGGGGTGGCCGGTGAGTCCCTTCTGAAGGAGCTGACGGCAGTCAACAACCTCATGCTCTCCGGCAATGTGAACGAAGCCGTCATTGATATCTTGTACGGGGAAAACCTATGTGCCCTACACAAGAAGGATGGTGGCATCCGTCCCATTGCCGTAGGGTCTACCTATCGACGTATCGCAGCCAAAATTTGTTGTGCCTTTTACAGCGAAGCACTGGCCAGCAAATTCCAGCCACTACAGCTGGACTTCAGTCACAGAGGGGGCTGTAAAGCTGCGGTACATGCTCTTTCTACCTACCTCAATAGCAATGAAGGTGGCTTAAGGTTGACATTAAGAATTGCCTTCAATTCCGTAAACAGGGACAACTTGTTGACAGGAGATCAAAAAGAAATACCCAAAATTTACAGTTTTCTCTACCAATGTTATAGACACCCTTCAAAATTACTCTATAAGAAGGACGTTTTTGAATCAGCTGTTGGCTGTCAACAAGGCGACCCTCTTGGGCCAGTCATTTTCAGTTTAGCAATAAACCCAATCATTCGGCAGCTAGACTCTAAATTTAATATTTGTTATTTGAATGACGGATCCTTAGGAGGTGAAATAGACACAGTCCTAAAAGATTTTACTTTTATGAAAACCAAATTTAGTGCCATTGGGCTACAACTTAACCTTTCGAAATGCGAAAGTTACCTCCCCCAAACCACTGACAGACAGACTACTATAGATAAATTTAACACAGTAACACATAATAATAAAAATCACTGACCTCATAGGCTCCCAAATTTTTGATGAATCTTTTCCAACTTTCATTGAGCAGAAAATACAAAATTTTAATGATGTCTCCGAAAGACTTTTTAAAATTAACAGGCATCCGGCTTTTACGCTCATTCGTTGCTGTTGTTTTGGACCAAAATTTACATAAAACCTACGCTCCGCCCACCTTTGGAAACATCCCCAACTTTTGAAAAAAGTCAATCAAATCATTAAGAACACACTATCTTCGATCCTCAATGTGGCCTTGGACGACCGAGCATGGCAGCAAGCCATACTTTCCATCCGTCTGGGTGACCTCGACGTCCGCAAAATTTCAAGTATAAGTTTTTCTTTCCTCTCCTCGGTCCACAGTTCTGATACATTAACCAGGAACATTTTATTTTCCTCACTGGATAATGTTGAGGTACCGTTTTTGACCGATGCGTTGAACGCTTGGAAAATGGCTTGTCCCAATATGGATTTCCCCGGATGGATTTAAACTTGTCTTCCCAGAGACGGTGGGATGTGCCGCTCTGCAGTATTATACGAAATAACCTGATAACTACAACATCGAGTACTGCTGAGCGTACGCGTCGGCTGGCTGTGGGAGAATGGGAGTCGGGCTTGTGGCTTCAGGCACTCCCGTCATCCACCATAGGCACTACGATGGATGACGCTTCGTTTTGACTCGCAACCTGTCAACGTTTAGGCGCACCTTATGTTGCTCTACATCAATGCCACTGCGGTGAAGCTGTCGACAGCCTCGGGCACCATGGTTTGTCCTGCTGCAGAAGTTTAGGCCGCACGGCACGCCAGCATCAATACCACCACCTGCCGTATTAGAACCAAGTTGCTTGGTACGTGACGATGGGAAGAGACCAGATGGCATGACGTTGAGGCCTATGGTGTGGGACGCAACCTGTGTCGACATCCTTGCGCCAACTCATGTTCCAAATACGGCGGGCTGTGCCGGTGCTGCCGTTGCAGCTGCCGAGGCCCTCAAGCGGCGCAAATATTCGAGTTGGCGCAAATAGCGAGTGTTTATTTTTTTGAATTTTTAGCTTGTTCGTTTCCTCGTTTAGGTAAGCTTTTCGATAAATCTGTGAATGCCGTTTTGTTTCCAGGGCCCATTGATATTTTCCACTCTGTATATTTTACGTAGTCAAGAGCTAGATTGGCTTAAGGTTTAGTAGAGCCATCAAAAGTTTAGTAGTAATAATAATAATAATAAATAATAATCTGTGGCCCGCCTGTCAAGCCGACTGTCATAATTTTTTCCATATATTTTTCCTAAACTATTTATATTTATTATCATGTTTACAATAGTGAAAATAAGACCAAAAACGAGAAAAAAAAAATATTACCAAGTGCAAATCATAGTGAACAACAGTGAGATGAGAACTACAAAAATAAAACGGAACTTATGACAACGTGAAAATGCTAACTAGGAACCGGGCCAAATTGCTGACCACACACCCAACATCTTCGGGTTCGTCGCTCAGCTCCGCCTCGCAGCCGCCGGGACCTGCACCAGCCATGAGTCGAGTGATTCCGGCCGCTGCAGTTGCGTCGAGCTCGAGCGACGAATACACCACTCCGCCGTCGACACCACCACCTGCGCGTCGACGGGGAAGAGGCCGACCACCAGCCAGTTTGGAACCTCGAGGCCCACCGGCCTCTGATAGGGTTCCCGCTGCCGGTGGAAGTGTGCAGCGCATGCGATGGACACAATCTATTAACGAAAACGTCATGCGCTCATACTATGGGGCTACTGAGGGGGGAATTAACCTGACTGCGTACCGTGGTCGGATGCTCTCTCTGTTTCAGGTGCTTGAGCCAGCTGTCAACGTATCGGCCCAACGACTGTCGGATCAGGTGCGGGTCATCCAGCGTAACCGTATGCTGGATTATACCACACTTGATAGACTACGCCTCGAATCACGGAGTAGCCGTGTCTCACCTGCTTCGCCACCGGCCGCGGTGCAACTGCAACCTAATGCACCACCGCGACCTGACCACGTTGGTGAAGATGATGATGACGTGGCTATATCCGTGAGTACCCAGTGTAACGAACGATTGAGGAGCGCTTTGGAGGATGCATTCCGAGAGCACCGCTCCACACCGCCTGGGCTTTGACCTCGTCTACCTCGTTTGCCCATGCATAAGAAAAATAAGGCGCTGGTGTGTGCTCTAGATTCGCAGCTATCAAATTTTTTTGATAGCAGCAAAGACCTTGCTGATACCCACTTAATCTTGTACTGCGCGGCTGCAGCGGCATGTCGTGTAGCGCACGTCAAGTTCCCCAACAGTGACAGAGCTACACGACCAGCTGTACCAGCTTGGCAGTGCAGGATCGAGCGTCGTATCGGTGAGGCTAGAGCACTCATTGGCAAGCTTATCTGCTTCAGGGAGGGCAACACTCGCCCTAGGGTGATGCGCTTTGTGAGGCGGGCATTCTCGGGGACTGATATAAGTTCCCGAGATTATCTGACCCGCGTCACAGAGCGTGTCGACTTCCTGAAGCAGAAGATCTATGCATGGGCAAACCGTATTCGTCGGTACAAGCGGCGAGTGGAGCGGTACACTCAGAATCGCACATTCGAAAGCAACGAAAGGTGGGTTTATAGGGCTTGGGAGCGATCGGACCAAGGTGTGTCCGATACGCACCTACCTGATGACGACGCCATGAGCTCATTCTGGCGCGGCATCTGGTCGGTGCCGGTCAGGCACACCGAGGGTGATTGGACTCGAGAGGTCGAGCGCGCGTGCGATCTTATACCAGAAATGGGGGCTATTACCATCAGCCCCTAAGATGTAGCTCGTGCAGTCCGTCCGTTGCCTAACTGGAAATCTCCAGGGCCGGACGGTCTGCACAATTTTTGGATAAAATGGTTTCAAAGATCGCACGCTCGCTTGGCAGCTCAGTTCCAGTCTGCCCTAGAGTCAGGGTCGCTGCCACAGTTCCTTACGACAGGAGTAACCCACCTGCTCCATAAATCAGGTAGTACTGCGGAACCCAAAAATTATAGGCCGATCACGTGTTTACCGACGGTCTATAAAGTTTTTACATCCATCCTGAGAGCCAAAATTAACAATCATATTGACACAAATTTTATCATGTCTGCCTCTCAGAATGGATGTAGGAACGGGTCCCGTGGTACTAAGGAGCTGCTCCTCATTGATGTTGCCATTAGCCAACAGGTTCGTCGTTCTCGAAAAGATCTGTCGACATGTTGGATAGATTATAAGAAGGCCTATGACTCGGTGCCACATACATGGCTCATGAGGGTGCTGGAGCTGTACAAAGTGGATGCAACTTTGCGCACCTTCCTGATGTCGTGTATGGGGCAGTGGAGGACGGTTCTTCACTATCCAGGATGTCGACAAATCCGGGAGAACAGCGAACCGATAAGGATCGAGCGTGGCATATTTCAGGGCGACAGTCTGAGTCCACTGTGGTTTTGTCTGGCCCTAAACCCTCTCAATACTCTACTGGAGGGTTCGGGCCAAGGCTACCGGTTGAGAAGAGGTGGTCAGGTCATATAACACCTCCTTTACATGGATGATCTGAAACTCTTTGCACCCAACAACTTGCAACTGATGAAGCTACTGAAGGTAACAGAAACCTTCAGTAGCGCCATCAGGATGGAATTTGGTGTGGACAAATGTGCAGTCATGCATGTAAAGCGAGGGGAGATTATGGAATCCGTGGGAACTCAACTCTCGGATTCCGTACACCTTAGATCCCTCTGCTCAACCGAAACCTTTGTAGGTTTCGGTTCGCTCGGTTCGGTTCGCTTCCGACATACCCAAATACACAAGTATAGTGTTAGTGTCGGAAGCGTTAGTCATCAGTACTGCTGAAGTTAAACAGTCGTTGAAGGAGCGTTTCTTTGGCCGCCTGAATAAAGTACTGAATAGTCTTTTATCAGGCGGGAACAAGGTGCGCGCCTTCAACGGCTGGGTCATGCCGGTGTTGATGTACTCTTTCGGCATACTCAAATGGACTCAGACGGAACTTGACGCCCTGGATAGGAGGGTCCGCACACTGCTGACCGCAAATCGGATGCATCACCCACGATCGTCGGTGATGAGGCTGTATATCCCGCGGAAGTGTGGGGGTCGTGGGTTCTTAAATGCTAGGACCCTACACAACCGCGAGGTATGCAGCCTTAGGGAGTACTTCCTCAAAGCTGACGTGGGTATGCATCGAGATGTGGTCGCTGTGGACAAGGGCCTCACCCCGCTCTCCTTGGCAAAAGAGAACTGGCGCAAACCTACAGTACTGGATACTAATGACCGCAGGGAAGTATGGCAGAGCAAGGAGCTTCACGGGCGCTTTTACCGGGTCCTACATGGGCCCGATGTAGATCTCTTAGCGTCCGTATCCTGGCTGCGCTTTGGTGACCTCTTCGGGGAAACCGAAGGTTTTGTCTGTGCGATTATGGACGAAGTTATTATGACGAATAACTACCGGAAATATATTGTGAAGGACGGTACGGTTGACATCTGTCGGGCATGCCACCGGCCCGGAGAATCAATACGACACATTATTTCTGGTTGTTCTCGTCTAGCTAACGGAGACTATTTGCTTAGACACAACCTTGTAGCCAGGATTATCCACCAGCAACTTGCTCTTAAATACAATCTTGTGGAATCTGAAGTACCGTACTATAGGTATGAGCCCGACCCAGTTCTCGAAAATGGCAATATCACGTTATGTTTGGATCGATGTATCATCACTGACAGGACTATTGTTGCCAATAAGCCTGACATAGTGGTGATAGATCGACAAGAGCGTCGCACAATGATTGTTGATATAGCTGTCCCTCATGACGAGAACCTCGTGAAGGCTGAGAGAGATAAAAAAACAAAGTGTCTTGATCTGGCTCGCGAGGTTGTCGACATGTGGGAGGTGGATACAGCAGTCATTGTGCCGATAGTCGTGACGGCCAATGGCTTAATTGCCAAGAGCCTCGACCAACATCTCAGGAGGCTCTCGTTAGGCAGTTAGATCAAGGGCTTGATCCAGAAAGCAGTACTCCTGGACACGGCTCGTATTGTTAGGAGATTCCTTTCTCAGGAGCCCTGACCACCGGTAGCTTGGACCCTATTCCCGATACCGGTGGGCTACTACTTTTTATATTTTTAAATGTTTTTGTATTTATTTATGTTTTTATATGTAAGTACCTAAATATTTGAAAATGTAAAGTGTATGTATATAAGATTAAATAAATGGAATAATAATAATATTTTTTTTCATCCGATATTTTTATCTAACTTTAAGAAAAAAAAATAAGAAATCATCAAAGCAATAACCATATACCGAAAATCCAAATAACAAAAAACAACATGCAGATAATATAATGTACAAAACAGAAAAATGCTGACAAGAAGCCGGGCACGTTGCCAAAAAGCACAACCAACATCTTCGGGTTCGTCGCTCAGCTCCGCCTCGCAGCCGCCGGGACCCGCGCCTGCCGTGAGTCCAGTGATTCCGGCCGCTGCAGTTGCGTCGAGCTCGAGCGACGAATACACCACTCCGCCGACGACACCACCACCTGCGCGTCGACGGGGAGGACGCCGGCCGCCGAGCGGCTTAGGACCTCGAGGCCCACCGGCCTCTGATAGGGTCCCAGCTCCCGGCGGAAGTGTGCAGCGCATGCGATGGACGCAATCCATAAATAAAAACGTCATGCGCTCATACTATGGGGCTACAGAGGGAGGTAACAACCTGACCGGGTACCGTGTTCGGATGCTCTCTCTGTTCCAGGTGCTTGAGCCAGCCGTCAACGTTTCGGCCCAACGACTTTCGGATCAGGTGCGGGTCATCCAGCGTAATCATATGTTGGATGATACTGTACTTGATCGCCTCCGATCTGAGATGGGTAGCCATGTCATTGCCCCTCCGTCACAGACTGTGGTACCAGTGTTGGTACCACCATCCAACCATATCTCCAGCCTCGCTGACGAGGAGTGTAATGACGTGGTTACAAACGTAAGTACCCAATGCAATGACGAATTGAGGAGTGCTTTGGAGTGTGCTATCCGGGAATATCGCAGCATGCCGCTCGAACTTAGGCCACGCTAACCTCGTTTGCCCATGCAAAATAATAATAGGGCGCTGGTGGCTGCTCTGGATTCGCAGTTGTCAAAGTATTTTGATGACTGCGAAGACCTGACCGATACACACTCGATACTGTACTGCGCGGCTGTAGCGGCATGTCGTGTAGCTCACGTCAAATTTCCTAATAACAGAGCTACACGACCGAAGCCAGCCGTGCCGGCTTGGCAGTGCAGTATCGAGCGTCGTATTGGTGGGGCCAGAGCACTCATAGGCAAACTAATCTGTTTCAGGGAAGGCAACACTCACCCAAGAGTGATGCGCTTTGTGAGACGGGCGTTTTCGGGGACTGATGTCAGCTCCCGAGACTATATGCCCCTTGTCACAGAGCGCATCGACTTCCTGAAACAGAAAGTATATGCATGGGCAAACCGTATTCGCAGGTATAAGCGGCGAGTGGAACGATACAACCAGAATCGCACATTCCGAAGTAATGAAAGGTGGGTGTATAGGGATTGGGAGCGACCGGACCAAGGTGTGACTAATACGCACCTGCCGGATGATGACGCCATATACTCGTTCTGGCGCAGCATCTGGTCGGTGCCTGTCTGTCATACCGAGGGCGATTGGATTCAGGATGTTGAGCGCGCGTGCGATCCAATACCAGAAATGGGGGCAATTATCATCAGCCCCCAAGATGTAGCTCGTGCAGTCCGTCCCTTAGCTAACTGGAAATCTCCAGGGCCGGACGGGCTGCACAACTTCTGGATAAAATGGTTAACAAGGTCGCATGCCCGCTTGGCATCTCAGATCCAGTCTGCCTTAGAGTCAGGGTCGCTACCCCAATTTCTTATTACAGGAATAACCCACCTGCTCCATAAATCAGGTAGTACTGCGGCACCTTAAAATTATAGACCGATCACGTGCTTACCGACGGTCTATAACGTTCTTACATCCATTTTGAGAGCTAAGATTAATACACATATAGATAGTAACTGCATCATGTCTGCCTCTCAAAATGGATGTAGGAATGGGTCCCGCGGTACTGAGGAGCTTCTCCTCATAGATATGACCATTAGCCAACAGGTTTGGTGTTCCCGAAAGGATATGTCAACATGTTGGATAGACTAAGAAGGCCTATGACTCAGTTCCTCATACATGGCTCATGAGGGTGCTAAAATTGTATAAAATTGATGCAACGCTAAGCACCTTCCTGATGTCATGTATGGGGCATTGGAGGACGGTCTCTCGCTATCCAGGATGGCGACAAATCCAGAGGAATAGCGAACCGATAAGGATCGAGCGGGGTATATTACAGGGTGATAGTTTGAGTCCGCTTTGGTTTTGCCTAGCTTTGAATCCTCTAAGCACACTGCTGGAGAATTCAGGGCTAGGCTATCGGTTGAAGAGAGGTGGTCAGGTTATACCTCCTTTACATGGGTGACTTGAAACTTTTTGCCCCCAGCAATCTGCAACTGATGGAGCTACTGAAGGTAACTGAAACCTTCAGTAGTGCCATCAGGATGGAGTTTGGTGTAGACAAATGTGCGGTCATGCATGTAAAGCGAGGGGAGATTGTGGAATCCGTGGGAACTCAACTCTCGGATTTCATAAACCTGAGATTCCTCTCTCCAACCGAAACCTATAAGTATTTGGGTATGTCGGAAGCGTTAGGTATCAGTGTTACTGACATGAAGCAATCGTTGAAAGAACGCTTCTTTGGCCGCCTGAAGAAGGTATTTAATAGCCTTCTATCAGGCGGAAACAAGGTCTTCAACGGTTGGGTCATGCCGGTATTGATGTACTCTTTCGGCGTACTCAAATGGACTCAAACAGAACTTGACGCACTGGATAGGCGTGTTTGTACACTGCTGACTGCATTTCGAATGCATCACCCACGTTCGTCGGTGATGAGACTGTATATCCCGCGGAAGTGTGGAGGCCGTGGCTTTTTAAATGCTAAGACCCTCCACAACCGCGAGGTATGCAGTCTAAGGGAATATTTCCTAGCTGCTGGCGTGGGTATGCATCGAGATGTAGTGGCAGTAGACAAGGGCCTTACTCCACTCTCCTTGGCTAGCGAGAACTGGCGCAAAACCTCTAGTGCTTGACACTAACGATCGCAGAGAAGTATGGCAGAGTAAGGAACTTCACGGACGCTTTTTCCAGGCCCTACATGGGCCCGATGTAGATCAACTAGCGTCCGGAGCCTGGCTGCGTGTCGGTGACCTCATTGGGGAAACCGAAGGTTTTGTCTGTGCAATTATGGACGAAGTTATCATGACGAAAAATTACCGGAGATTTATTGTGAAGGACGGCACGGTTGATATATGTCGGGCATGTCATCGTCCGGGAGAATCAATCCGCCACATAATCTCTGGTTGTTCTCGTCTAGCTAACGGTGAGTACTTGCATAGGCACAACCTCGTAGCCAGGATTATCCATCAGCAACTTGCTCTGAAATACTCTCTTGTGGAATCGGAAGTGCCGTACTACAGATATGCGCCCGACCCAGTTCTCGATAATGGTCATATCTCATTGTACTGGGATCGGTCCATCATCACTGACAGGACTATTATAGCCAATAAGCCTGATATAGTGGTGGTGGACCGAATCGAGAGGCGTGCAATGATTGTTGACATTACCGTCCCACATGACGAGAACCTCGTGAAAGCCGAGAAAGATAAACAAATCAAGTATATTGACTTGGCTCGCGAGGTTGTCGACATGTGGGATGTGGACTCAGCGATCATTGTACCGATAGTCGTATCAGCCAATGGCTTAATAGCCACGAGCCTCGACCAACACCTCAGGAGGCTCTCGTTAGGCGGCTGAATCAAGGGCTTGATTCAGAAAGCAGTACTTCTGGACACGGCTCGCATTGTCAGGCGGTTCCTCTCTCTGGAGCCCTGACCGCCGGTAGCTTGGACCCTGTTCCCGATACCGGTGGGCTACTATTTTTTTATATTTTTAAATGTTTTTTATATATTTTTTTTAAGAAATATTTAAAAATGTATTGAATATGTTAAAAAAATGAATAAACGAAATAATAATAATAATATTCCAAAACTATCACACAACGCCATATAGTCCCAAGCTAAGCAGAGCTTGTGTTACGGGTACTAGACAACTGATAAACATACTTACATATTTCTAAATACATAAATATTATAGATAAATTACACCCAGACACAGAACAAAATGATCGTGCTCATTACACAAACATTTGTCCTGGGTGGGAATCAAACCCACGACCTCCGGCATAGCAGTCAGGGTCACTAACCACTAGACCAACAGGCCTGCCTAAGAGGTACCTTAGTGGTACTCTTCTTTAAGAAAGGCGTCAATGGCCTGCTTAAGAATTACAGGCCCATTTCACTTCTGAGCCATGTCTACAAGCTGTTTTCCAGAGACATGACGAACCGTCTCGTGCGCAGGTTTGACGACTTCCAGCCTCCCGAGCAAGTCCGATTTCGAAAAGGCTTCAGCACCGTAGATCACATACCTACGCTGCGGCAGGTTATACAGAAGACCAAAGGGTCCTCTTTGCTTAGCGTTTGTGGACTACGAGAAGGCCTTTGATTCGATCGAGACTGGGGCTGTACTGCAGTCTCTCCAACGGTGCCAAATCGACTATCGGTACATGGAGGCGTTGAAGTGTTTGTACGAGAACGCCACCATGTCAGTTCGACTTCAGGAACAGACCTCGAAACCTGTCCTCCTACAGCGGGGTGTGAGGCAGGGAGACGTTATTTCTCCGAAACTGTTCACGGCCGCAATGAAGGATATTTTTAAGGTTCTGAACTGGAGAGGGCTAGACATTAATATCAATGGCGAGTACATCACTCACCTTCGATTTGCCGACGATATAGTTCTCATGGCTGAGACTATGGAGGACCTCAGTACAATGATCGATGACCTCAGTAGAGCTTCCGAAAGAGTGGGTCTTAAAATAAATATGGACAAAATAAAGATACCTATGTAGCACCCAATCCTATCAAGATCGGAGACTCTGCACTCGAAGTTGTAGACAAGTACGCTTACATGGGACCAACGGTCCAGTTAGGTAAGACTGACTTCGAGAAAGAGGTCAATCGTCGAATCCGACTCGGCTGGGCGGCATTCGGGAGGCTGCGCGGTATCTTCTCGTCCCACATACCATCGTGCCTCAAGACGTCTATGACCAGTGCGTGTTGCCAAAGATGACATATGGAACCGAAACGTGGTCCCTTACAACGGGCCAATTCAGAAGGCTTAAAGTCACCAAATGGGTCATGGATAGGGCTATGCTCGGAGTTTCCTTGCGTGAACGAATCAGGAATGATAATATCCCCAAGAGAACCAAGGTAACCGACATAGCCCAAAGAATTGCCAAACTGTAATGGCAGTGAGCTGGGCACATTGCCCGCAGAACGGACGGTCGGTGGGGCTGAAAGGTTCTGGAGTGGCGACCGCGTAACGGAAGCCCCAGCTTTGGAAGGCCTCCAACAAGTTGGACCAATGACCTGGTGAGGGTCGCGGGTAGCCGATGGTTGCGAGACGCACAGAACAGGTCATTGTGGCGACACAAAGGGGGGCTAATATCCAGCAGTGGACGTCTTTCGGCTGAAATGATGATGATGATGATAATATGTACGTAGTTAGGTAAGATTTTACAGTAAGTAAATAATAAAAACGTTGTTAATACTGAGTTTATTGGTTCAAATAAAAAATCTTAGCGTGAAACTGATACCACCGTATAAAGTATATAGAAAAATTAAAGGATTGATTCGATTTTAAAAAGATGTATTTATTATAAATAATCTTTAAAGGCATTGCTTCAATGTTATAGAATTCTATAACATTACAACAAAATTAATAGGAAGCTTTCACTTTCCAGAAAGCTCAGAATAGCTACTTAATAAATAACCCCAAAAATAAATCCAAAACTGCCTGACAAATTATTAATAATAATAAAACTGTGAGAGAACCCATTTCTCAAATAAAAAAGGAGATGAAATAATATCAAACCCTAATATAATTGCTGACTCTTTCAATGATTTCTTCATGGACCACATTTCGGGTAAACCAAAACATACGTCTGGTGACTCAATTAACATAAATATTAACCTATATTAAATATTTATGACCCCAGTTATTCCTCAAGATGTCACGCGTGTAATAAACAAAAAAAAATAAAAAGAGCGTTGGCTATGATGGTATTTCAACCTCAGTTATAAAATATGTTTCTGACTGTATAGCTGCACCCCTTGCTCATATCATTAACGTTATCATATACTCAGGAGTATTTCCCGAAAGTCTAAAAACTGTAATAATCAAACCACTATATAAAAAGAATGAAAAAGACGAAATGGCAAACTATACACCAATTGTTTTAATTCCCATCTTCTCAAAGGTCATAGAAAAAATGATGTATTAATCTCTCTACAATTTACTAACAAAATACCACATACTATGTGACGAACAAAAGGGTTTTAGAAAAAATAAAAACATCAACATGGCTATCTTCGACTTTCTCCAAAAAATAATGCCAAAAGTAGACTGTATGCGCAATATATTCCGATATATCGAAGGCTTTTGACTGTGTGGATCACGACACCCTTCTAACCAAACTTCACGCATACGGTATTCGTGGTAATGCCCTTAATTCAATAAAAACGTACCTAAAAGGTCGTAGACAATGTACGGAAGTATCGAGCCTGTGTTTAGGATCTAGGAAGGAATTATAATCTATATCGTCTTCTAGAGAAATAAAATGTGGTGTCCCTCAGGGTACAGTCCTCGGACCATTATTATTTTTGCTATACATAAATGACCTGCCACATCATATACTGTATCCAATGATATTATTTGCACACAATACACACACATCAATTGCATTTTGTGTAGCACATCAATTGTTTCATGTATCAATAAATAATCATATAACAATGACATCAACAATACAATTAGTAGTTTAATAAAGTGGCTTGACAATAATAATTTAGTTATTAATCTCCATAAAACTAAATTCATGCACTTTTACCAACGAACATCTACTGGAGATATTATGGATATAAACTACAGTGGTCAAACTATTGAGAAAGTAAACAGTACAAAATTTTTAGGAATCATAATTGACATCCAGTTAACTTGGAAGCCGCAAGCAGCAGATATATGTAAACGTTTAAACACAGCCGCGTTTATGTTGCATAATTTGTCAAAAAAAGTATATTTGCCGACGATATTAGTGGCTTACCATGGTCTAGTAATTTCCATCTTGAGATTTGGTGTAATATTTTGGGGTTGATGTAGTGAACGAGAAAGCATTTTCAAAGCTCAAAAGCGCTGCCTGAGAGCTATATTTGGTCTTGAAGTAACGTAAAGACAGTTGCGTACCTATATTATGGTCTCATAAATTATTAACCTTCCCATGTTACATTCACCATTCGCCATTACACATTAAAGACTGTGTAATGGCGCGTTGATCAACTCTCTGGTCATGGCATGCTAAGACAGACCCCAGAGGTCTAATGGTGTGCCTTGTAAAGTTTTGTAACAAGAAACTTGTTTTGATGAATAAAATAAATAATAATAAAAATGTCTTGATATCCTTGAATCAGCAATTGTAGGAGGGTTGGTCGATGTCGTCACAGAAGTGAAGGAAACTCGATGATAACTTTAGACGTATATTTCAGCAGCAGGATTGTACAGTGTTTACAAACGATAATTGACTAAAACTTTATAAAATATAGGTGCAGGTCCACACAGCTGAGTCCGCTCGGACGAGGGCTGGGGACTTAGTCCTCTAATCCAAAAAATATATACTGGCTCGGCTACTCCACCAAACTATCATGGGTGTCCCGCGTGACCTTTCCCACAAGGAAGAGATCCGCCGATGCACCTCGCTGATAGCAGGAGAAATTAGTTGAAATCGAATATTACAATAACAGCAAAAATGAAATAGAATTAATCAGATCTGATAGCAAACAAATCACCGCCTCAATCCCACAAGGAAGCGTTATAGGGTGTTTCTTATTTCTTGTTTACGTAAACGACCTTCCTAATAATATAAATGAGCCATGTGTCTTGTTTGCGGATGACATATCTATACTTACGTCATGCGAAAATAATACCAATTTGAATGATAAATTAAATTCTATATTAGATTCTACAGTAAATTGGATGTCTGAACACAATCTAGAAATCAACTTCAATAAAACTAAAATAATTTCATTCCACCCTTGCCAAAAAATACCAATAAATATAAACTTTAGCTATAAAAATAATAAATTAGAAGTAGTTGATAAATTCACCCTTCTAGGCCTAAACATTGATACATACATAAATTGGAAGTCACACATTCAGAAAGTAAGAGCTAAAATATCTAAATTTTCATTCGCCCTCCGCGAGATCAAAAAAACTACAGACCTGAAAACTGCACTAGTAACGTACTACGCGTACGCCTACGCATGACTGAAATACGGTGTTATCTTATGGGGCAACAGCACAGACACGCCCATGCTATTTACCCTACAAAAAAAACTGATTAGAATCTTAGTAAATATTGAAGTCACTGATAGCTGTAAACCTCATTTTCAGGAACTAAAGATTCCCTACCCTGTCTCTATATATTTGAAGTTTGTAAGTTTGTGCGTCAGTACCCAGAATTCTTTACAAAAAGAGAGGACATACAAACGAACATTATTTTAAGACATAAAAATAGACTACACTTACCAACATCGCGGCTAATAATGCACTCCAATAGTACTTTTGTCATGTCCATAAAAAATTATAATAAGTTACCCGAAATAATAAAGAATTTAAATAAATACAACATTTTTATAAATAAATTAAAGCTTTTCCTTGTAAGCAAATGCTACTATAGTATAAGTGAATACTTAAATGATAAATTATAAGTAACTTCTTATCTATCTATTTCTATGTACAAATACTCACTAAAAGATACGCCTACCTACTCATAATACGAAAATTTTACACATATATATTTAAGTATATTTTAATAAATATGGAGCGTCCAATAAATAACTCACCTTTAGTAATAAATAAAAATAACAATAAGTTAAAAATAATTAATTGATATGTATATACGAACGAATAATCAAAGTGAATAAAACTATAATATAATAATGGTTTTACACAATGTTAGGTACTAACTTATTAGTACATAATTAAAAAAAAATTAATAAAAAACTATATAATTGTTTAATTGAATTCTATTAATTGTATTAATAAAACAGTAGTTGTCTTCCTCCTCTCTCCTACTTGATCTATGCTGTGCCCGACAGGGTCCATAATTGTGACTAATATAATAATTTAACTACCAACTATAAACATTATGGTACGCAATAAAGAATTGAGAAATAGCTTGACTTAACTTACAATTCCCTTAGGGGGTCATTAGGCTACGGAGAGTCATAACACCGCGATTCAGGACTGTGACGTATTTGTACAACTCTATCTAGTGTCGAGGAGCCATAATTAATCCGTCGAGGGTCACTGATTCACGGAGAATCTTAACACCGCGATCTAGAATCGTGACGTAGTCGTACAGCGCCATCTCGTAGCGTCCGGCGGGACTGTTATGACATCGATGATCTTAGGTTATACCACTTGACAGGCTGTGTTATCAATTAACTCTAAGTACGTGTGTTACACAATATTTGTAATAACAAATCGAAGTGTATTTGGAACTTTAATGGAAACTAGAAAACGAAGTACACCTATGAGATCACAACACCAGAATCTATTATGCACGGGCGTATTTCAAACTGGCTTATTGAAAAGAAATGTGATTTGTATGGTCTCTGTAATCTTTAATAAAATACCTGATGAAATTAAAACCTTACCGTTGCAAAAATTTTAAAAACGTTTTACAAAATTACTAGTAGATACATGTTATTATTCTGTGCAGGATTTCTTAGATGACAACTTTTTGTAATATTTTTATTATTCTTCTTTTTATTACATTTGCATGCTATATTAAATCAGAAAGTACATGGATTCTATTATTTAATTTAACAACTTATTTTTATGTACCTACATTCCAAGCAAATAAAGACTTATTCTATTCAATTCTATTCTATTCTATTCTATTCTAAAACAGTTAATCTTACTAAGATCATGTGTAAAAGGAAAATAACTTCCTTCCTACTAGAACTAAATTATGACCACACCTAAAAACAACTTGCTACCTTTTTTTTTATGAGTGGGAAATTACCCAATGACACCTCCCGCTCTGGGTGGAGCGGGAGGGCGTGTCAGACTTTTACTGGCTAAAACCCACCTCTGTTCCTTCCCTGCCCTGAGTGCCCATGGGCGCAGTAAGTCTGTTTCGAATTTATCCACAACCTAGTTTAGGGAGCCTAGTTTAGGCATCAGTCTCCCACAATAATAAAGCTTTTTTATCATTATTACTTTTTCATAATTATCATGATATATACATATAATATTGTGGTGAGAAATAAACATATTTATTAATATTATTTAATTGTGATTTCTCTGGGTTAGTAAAACGGATCCGCATACAATCGAGTGCTGATGCTTACCGTAACTATGGCGGTGAGCAGGTGTACACTAGTGGACATGGCAGGACAACAACTCATGGTCAGTATTTCCGTAGTAATCCGATATAGAAATAATACATTTTAACGCTACAAGTAAATGATTAGAGTAAGTGTACCTTGACCTGGAGGTGTTTTGTATAAAAGCAAACTTTTATTCGCATAATCGATATCATGACTGCTTTGTCACTTAAAGATTGAAAGCCCCCGACTATTATTAAGATCAGTATCCTTTTCTTGTAATGTTCTAGGTCCCGATTCTGACATGCTGAGATGGGTATATTTACGGGCGATATCCAACAGTGAATGTAGCAGTACAACTAGTACAACTACAAACATCGATGACAACACCATTTGCGCGCGCTTCTTCAACGTCACATCACAGTCTAATTGCTTTGTAAGGTTTGAGGATTTAGATCCTTTTTGAATTAAATTACATTTTTTCTTTAGTTTTTAGTTGAAAAAGTGCAAGTATCTTCTATTTCAAAACGGCCAAATTTTGACTTCGCAACACTACAAAACAAAATTTTACATAACGTGTATACTCATTCCAGAATGACCTTGGTGGCTGTTGTGGTGGTGGGTGGTGTTGAATAAATATTTTCATATATGGCTGTTTTAAAGTCAGTTTTATTTCAGGGTGACAATGGTGGCCCATTAGTGCATGTCGGCTCTGATGGAGTGCCAACCCTCATAGGAATAGCATTTTTCTTTTCTACAGCCAGTTGTAATGCTGGCAGGCCTACCGGTAAAATTTTGCACAACTTTCATAATCACTATTATTTTATTCTTTTCGGCACCATTGAGATGTCTTTAATATGAGAGAGAAAAAAGTAAACAAAAATAATTCACAACAGCAATTTTCACTAAAATGAATAGAAAATAACAGTTTTTTTTTTCATTTTGACTTGTACTCTGTCCTTTAATAAATATTTTAATTTATTTTTACTAGGTTTCCACCGTCCAGGACCTTTCTTACCATGGTTCAAAGAGGTAACGGGTATTGACTTTGAAAATCTACAAAATGATGAAGATGAAACCACTACTACCTCAACAGTACCTTCTACCACTACAACTACTACGACCACTCCCACTACTACAGCTACCCCCAGTACTACACCCACTCCCACCAGTACAACTACCTTCAGCACCACTACCAACTCGAATGGGGGCCAGGAGCCAGAAGATTTTACTACCGAAGACAATATTACTGGAACTCCAGAGGACTCTGAAGAAAAAGAAGAGGAGGAAGACTCTGAATGTAATGAAGATAATGATTTGGCGCAACTTATGAAACGCCTTGAAGTTAATGTCAATGTCAAGGTAGCATTTAACAAATATAATGTGACAAAGGAAATAGGAACAGACACAAGTATTTTGAAACATTGATTTTATTACGAATTTATCTATTTTATGGGGTTAAATGAATTTAATATTATGCTTATTCTATTATTATATTTTACTGTGTGCATATAAACAATAAAAATGAAATTATTCATCTTGAGTTGTTAATGTTTTTGTTACCTGTCATTATCAATTATTCTCCTAATTTCTTTCCAAGACCCGTTTTTACTGTTTCACTCAGACTCAGCGCAAACTATTTTTAACATCGATGATATAGTTTTATAAATGACAGTTTTCAGCTGTGTTGCTTCGCTATTTTATTAATGTTGTTTGTTAATTAACCAAATTAATTAGATATCTGAACTTATTGAACTTTTCTGCTGTAGCATTAACATATCACATGGTTTGTTTTTTCGGTTTGATACGTATGTCCAGAAGTGTTCAACATTGATGTTTAAGGCGCCCGCAAGGGGCCGCCCGCGCCGGCAGGCGCGCCCGCACGCGAGCGCCGCGTGAGCGCGCGGCTCGTTGCTAAATTAAAGCCTTATGTCTCAGAAACTACTGGAGCTATATGCAAAAAAAAAATACGTGTGTATTGCTGATAATATAGAGAATCGACATACGTGAAAACTAAAGAATGATAAAGTGTTTAAAGTACTTCAAATGAAATGTAAACGTAAAAAAACGTTAGAAATAAATGTTAATATTTGTTAACCTATGTCCTGACCAATAATTTTGTAGTTTGTACCTTTAAAACCTATTTATTATTAAACTAGACTATATAAACAATTTTTCGATACCTAGAAGTCACTAGGCGATATGTTACAGGTACCACATTAAACCAAAACAAAACACCCCTTTCTCTCATTTTTTTCCCGCCAAAATCGAGTCAAGTTACGGCAAGATGGAATACTGACCTACTTTATCGTTGTATTTTACTGTTTTATGTGTTCGTAAATATTAATTATTAACTACTTTTCACATTACGAGCGATGTTGTAAGAGATTAAGAAGTAAATAATACTAAAAAAAAATAAACATAATTTATATAATTACGTAAACATTCCACCGTTTCCATGTTCCGTTTCTCAATTTTAGCATTTTCAATACACACGGGACCTCTGACAATTTTATGTATTCGTAATCCTTGAATTTTTTCCGATTTTATGGATAGATAACATAAGTAGGTTGGATTTTTCAAAAATTCCAATTAAATCACAAAGTTGACATAAATTGACTGTTTTTTTTTTTTTTTTTTTTGGGGGGTGGAAAATCATCCTATGACTTCTTCCGCTCTAGGGTGGAGCGGAAGGGTGTGTCAGACTCTTACTGACTAAAACCCACCCCTGTTCCTCCCTGCCTCGAGTGCCCGGGGGAGAGGTAACTCTTTCGAATTTATCCTCCACCCCCGGGCAGGCATCGGCCGTGGCAGGCCCCTTCCCTTGGCTGACAACTCTTTGAGGCGCGCGAGGAATACTACGCGCCGTTGACTCTCGGGCCTGGTGCTGATCGGACGGCGAGTTACCCACTACTCGCCGTCCGCAGGCCCGAGTCTACGGTGGCCGGAGATCGTCTCGCGGCGTCCGAACCCCCTGGCGTCTCAGGCGGCGGTTGCGGCTGGGAGCGCTAGGGCGACTCGGCTGTGTTCGAGTCTCCCTAGCGTATGCCGCCTCCCTCTTCGCGAGCATTACTGCTTCGCAGAAGGTGGAGACGGCTTCCCATTCCCTCTCGCTCCGTACCATGGCCTGAACCAGGGCACGGCGCGAGAGGTCACTGCCGCCTATCGCATCCACGAGGACACGGCGGTGCTCTGCCTAAGCGGGGCAAACCTCCACCGTATGCTCCACCGTGTCCTCTGGGCGATCCTCGCAATGGAAACACCCGGGGGTCACCTCCGCCTTGATCTGACACAGGTACTTACCGAAACAGCCGTGTCCGGTGAGCACCTGCGTCAGGCGGAAGGTGAGGGCGCCGTGACGCCTCTCCAGCCACTCCTCAAAGAGGGGCACTACCGCCTCGATGGTGGCGTGCCCAGCGCTGGGTTGCGACAGTCGCTCTCTCCATGTCACCATGAGATCCTGCCGGAGCTCGGTCCGCCGAGCCGCGAGTTGTCGCGGCAGCGGAGTTTCGCCCCGGCGTTTGGCCTCCTCGCGCCACTCGTACAGGTGCGCGAGGATTTTTGCATCCAGATCCCACGGTGACAGTCCGGCAAGGAGGCTCGCCGCCTCACGGGAGATCGTGCGGTATCCGCGGATGATGCGGATCGCCATAACCCTCTGGGACGCGTTCATCAGGCGAGCTGATTGCTGCCTCAACGAACGCGCCCACACCGGTGCCCCGTAGAGGGCCATGGACCGCACGATCCCCGCGTAGAGCCTCCGGCAGGAGGCGTTTGGCCCCCTCAGATTGGGTAGGAGCCGCTTCAAGGCGGCCCCGGCCCTGTCCAATCTGGGAGCCAAACGTCGAAAATGTTCGACGAAGTTCCACCGGCTGTCGAGGACGAGTCCCAGGTACTTCATCGTACCCTCGACGCCGATGCGAACCCCTCCTACCGTGATCTGGGAACCCGACGGTGGCGCGTTCCGACGACCATGAAAACACATGGCCTCGGACTTGTGCAATGCCACCTCGAGTCCCAGTTGCCGGATCCTCTCTATGACTGTCGCAACCCCGCGTGTCATAAGGTCGGCCGCCGCCTCGTGCGACCTCCCCTGCGCTAAGACCAGCGTGTCGTCAGCGTAGCACACTACGCTGACGCCAGCGGGGAGGTCGGCGCGCAGCACCCAGTCGTATCCGATGTTCCACAAGGGCGGCCCCAGGACCGATCCCTGTGGAACACCGCACGACATCTCTCGCTGGTTCCATACTCCCTGATGACCGGGGTAGATGACGGCTCTGTCCGTCAGATACGCCTCGACTACGCGACGGAGGTAGGGCGGCACCCGGTGATACCGGAGTGCCTCCACAATACAACTCCAGGGCAGGGTGTTGAAGGCATTGGCGATGTCCAGAGACACCGCCAAGACGACCCTACCCCGGGCCATGACTGCGTCCACCGTGGAGCGCCCCCTGCGGAAGCCGTACTGGCTCTCCGCCAGGTCCGGCCCCACCCGCACCAACTGCCCGACGAGGCGGTCTGCAATTACTCTTTCAAAGAGCTTGCCCACCTCGTCGAGCAGCACAATGGGCCGGTAAGCGGACGGAGAGTCCGCAGGGCGCCCCACCTTCTTGATCAGGACCAGCTTCCCCGTCTTCTACCGACGTGGAAACTGGCCCCTCTCTAAGCATGCGCTTAAAAGCCCTCTGAGTCGAGGCCCGAGAGCCTCTTGCAAGGCCAGGACCCAGGCTTTCCCACGAAAGCCATCGGGTCCTGGGGCGGTGTTTTTGGCATTCAGCCTACGCACCGCCGCTCTCAGCTCTACCTCGGTCACCTCGGGAGCATCGTCGTCGTCGTCTTGGTCCGCGTCAGGTACCGCAGGAGACGGAGCCATAGGCGGAGGAGTATGTTCCCCTCGCGAGGGGAACAGAGCGCTCACCACGCCCTCCACGATCTGTGGCCGGAGACTCTGCGTCAGTGGTCGTCAGGTGCCCATGGGCGGAGTTTCCCCCGCACCGCTTTGTACGGGCGCCCCCATGGGTCTCTGTTCAGAGTCTCCAGCGACTCCTCGCGGGCCGATCTCTTGGCCCGCAAGATCTCCGTTCGGAGGGCGATCCTCGCAGCTCTGTACCCCTCGTATAGCTCCGCCTCGACGGCTTCCGTTTCCGGCGTGCGGTTACGGAGCCGTCTGCGGTACCTGGTGTACCGGCGTCGCGCGGCAATACACCCTTGGCGTAAAGCCGTAAGTGCCGGCGACCACCAGTACACCTGTCGCCGATCAGAAGGCTGGACCCGGGGCATTGCCACGTCACATATCTCGGACATGGCCTCCTGGAACCACTCTGCCTCGTCGTTTATGTCGGCAGGCCTGTTCGGTGATGTCACCCAGGCCTGCACGATCGAGGCCTCCAGGAGTAGCTCCCGGTCCAGCTGCTTCAGCGACCAACGCGGACCGCTCGGGGTCTGTCGGAACGGCACGCTGGAGGTCTGGGCGGAAACGTCAAACCGGATGTACCGATGATCGGAAGACGTCTCCACCTCCTCCAGAACGCGCCAGTCAAGTACGCGCGGTGACAGAGCGGGGCTGGCGAACGAGAGGTCCACCACCGATTCGGGGGGCCTGCCCCTGGCCCTGGTCTTGGCGGGTGGGGCGCAGGTCCTGCTCCCAGCCCGGTGATCGGCCGGCTAGCCAGCTGCCGCACATGCTGCGCAGTGCGGCGCGGCCTCGCGGGAGCCGGCCTTGTGACCGGGCCGACCACAGCGGAAACAGTGGTTCCCTCTGTCCACCTCCGAGGTGCACCTCGCTGCAACGTGGTCGCCCACATGGCAGCGGAAGCACCTCAGAGGTCTGGGTTCCAGCAGCTTGACCTGCGCAGACACCCAGCCCACCAAGAGCCTTCGGCCCTTCCCAGTTATCTGGCTCGCCGCCGACACGGGGCAGCTCACCGTTACGGTGAGAAGCCCCGCGCGATCAGGACGGAGAGTGCCTACCCTCACCTGCTCGGCAGGGCACCCTCCAGTCCTGGCGACGGCGGCCGCCACCTCCGCCTCCGTCACAGAGTCATCCAGGCCCATAATGCGCATGTCTGCGCTCTTGGTGGGCCTGGACACTCGAGCCTCGTCGACCAGCAATGCTCTGATCTTCTCGGCCAGGGCGTCAGCAGCTGGGCCGCTGGAGGCGCCGGGGACCTCCAGCATCCGGGCTCCGGTCTTGGTGACCTTCACCCGAACGCCGTCGGCACACCCCACCTCCTCGAGGCTCACCGCCGCCTTGGTTTTGGCGAGCACGCTGCGGTAGGTCACGCCCTTCTGGACCGCTTCCGGCTGCAGCGTGATAACCACAGCTTCCGGCTGCAGCGTGATAACCACAGCCGCGGACCTCGGGGCGCGGAGCCTGGCCGCAGCGGCCCGCTCCTTGCGCCGCTTCCGCCTCTCTCGGCGTTTGGCCGCCCTTTTGGCCTTTCCCGCCTTCTCTTTCTCCCCGGCCACTTGCCATTCGGCAGCCTCGGCCGGAGGAGGTTGGGAAGTCGGGGCAGGCTGTGACGGCCGTCTCGCCACCTGGGCTGGGGCCTTCGGGGCTTTCGCCGCCCGTGCAGCCGCCCCACCCGGTTTGGGCGGCGCCTTTGGCGCCTTCGGCGGGGCCGACCCCGCGGGTCTCAGCACAGACCCGCGGTCGGCCCGTCCCACCGAACCCTGCTTGGGCGCAGCAGCCGCAGCGGCGGCAAATGAGCCCACTAGCCGCTGGCCCAACACCGGCTGACTCGCCGCCAGCGGGGGCCGCAGCACGATGCCCTCCAGCACGGAGAACCGCCTGTTGAAGGCAGCCAGCTCCTGCCGCACCAGATCGAGAACCTGGTTCTCCGGGGCGGGCAGGGGCTGACTCGGCCGTGCTGGAGCTCATCCCGCGCGTCATTCCGGGGACCAGCTCCTCGTCGGAGCTCGGCCAGGTCTGCCCGGAGCCTCTGGTTCTCCTTAACCAGGTGCTCCGTAGTGGCGGTCAGGCGGGCGACCTCCGTCCGCAATTTGGACGTCTCGTCCGCAGACGAAGGCCCGCCGAAGCTCGCCTCCGCCGCCGCCACAATGGAGGCCGTGGCCGCTGATGTGGCCCTGCTCCTAGAAGAGGCAAGCCTCTTGTGGACCACATCCTTGATCGCGTTCGCCACTACCCCCGCAAGCCTGTCCACTCGCTCCGACTTGGAGCTGACAGAGAACGCCGATCGTCCGCTTGAGGACCCCGAGACCGATACCCGGGGACCCCCAGCGGTGGAGCGGCGCTCCTCCTCCGCGGCGAGCCTCAGGGCTCGCCTGCCACCCTTGGAGCCTTTTGACGGCCTCCGCGCCCCCCTACCCCTCGTGCTGGTGGGAATCTTGGGAGGCGGCGCCATCACCTGAGCGTCAGAGGATGACTCACGGCCATCCCCTGCTTTGGAGCGCTTCTGGTTCCGGAAGAACCGCGAGCCCTGACTCACGGTGCTTCCGGAAGCGCTCCCATCCTCACGCTCCAGGCTCCTAAAGGAGCTCAGAGCGGCGAGTAGTGGTGCTGCGTCGGTCGCCGACGCCGCACCACTCTCCGCCTCTTTGCCGACTTCACCTTGGCTTGTATCACCCGACCGCGGCTTGTCGGGCGTCTTGAAGCTAAATGAGATCATCTCCTGGAATGTAGGAGATGATCTCGAGCCTCCTCGGTTCTTGTTGTCGGGATTGTCCCCGACAAACGGATCCAGGTCGTCGTTTGTAGGTGTGAGATTAAGGCCACCCCCCCCAGTATACGAATGGGGGCGTGTCTGGGAGTCATTTGCAATAATCTTGTCGTTCATGTTTGTTGTTTCCTTTGGAGGGTGTGGTCCCTGTCTCCTCCTCTCTACCTCCCTATCCCTCCTCTAACATATCGCATGGTCCACATTCACTCTCTCTCATTCACTCACTCACTCACACACTCTGCCCCCCCCAGTTTCGGCGCCACTCTCACAGTCGCATCTGATGAACAGATGCGTACCAGAGAACAGCGACGAAGTTCCCCCAGGTTCCATGCCGTTAGGAGGCTCGAACAGCTTGCTCAAGTCTCCCAACGGCGCAGCCCTCTTGTGAGGCGCTAGCATCCGGACATCCCTCCAGTACGCATCCCATAGCCACGCCTCCAAGCTAGGATTGGGTGGAGGTCGCATCCACTGGCAGTCGCCGATGATCGACTGACAATGGACGCGACCCCCGGTGTGTTCCTCTTAGTCGGGCCTCTCCCCTGGAGCCTTCCGGCACAAGTTAGTCACTCATGCCGGAAGTCCCCAGGATCATGGAGACCCATAAGCCCCACCACGACGTCAACGTAGAAACACTCGGTGGGGCGTAGAAACACTCGGTGGGGATAAATTGACTGTTGACACTGACTGTTGACGGACGACATTTCAAATTTAAAAAAAAAAAAATCTCAATGTCATAGTGCGGGGTGCCCAGGAACAAAAAACGCGGACTTTAATACAGTGCCATCTTTTATTTACTTCTCAAAACTCAAACAATGCGACCACAGTAAAAAATCGATTTCAAGTGAACAATCCGCTTAGTCAACAAATGTGACAATGGCGCTTGAGAGTACTTTTAATTTCGCAACAAAATCGACCATGGCGCGTGAATGGTTAAGCTATCTTCGACTGAGTTGACATACGTAGAGAAACACTTCCCACACAATTCACGAAAACTAGCTCTGTGCATTGTGAAAGACTCATAATCCGATATATTTCCATACCTCTTCCACTTAATCCAGGCTTTCTGTTTCTTTTTTAAATATTCTAGAAGGGGCGTGAGAACCAAACTGGAAACGTGGAGGATCTAGAAATAGCCAGTGGCGTGTGTAGCTTTATGATCTCGTCAAGTTTATCATAAATCCTGAGAAGTGCCTCTTCTGAACTTCTATTCATAAGGAGTTGAGGCCAATCAATTTGATCAATAAGTTGATTTATTTTTTCATAATCCACCTTGTGAAAACTATATTTCTGCAGAGTTTGTACGTTCAGAGGATGATTTTCAACAGTAATATTTATGTCGCAAACGAATGGAGGGTGATATACGTCAGCGGGAAGTAAATATGGGGACTCTTGTTTGACTCGACAAGGGTAGTTGGATAATAGAAGATCTAGAATTCTACTTTTGCTGTTAAGTATGCTGTTGTACTGAGAGGCGTTTAAAAGCGGCATAAAGTTGTTTTAATGATCACAAGACTCAGTAGAACCAGAACATGGGGAAGCACTCGGAGGGGTATTTCCGGCAGATGCCACATGCCAAGTTGCGTCACGAAGGTTATAATCCCCCATTGAGAAAAAGAAATCGACGCCGGGACTAGCTAGAATGTTATTGTAGTGGACTGTATGACTTTCATTTGCTGATGTGGTACAATGAAACTTCTTTGTGGTGTTGCTCCTGATTTATTGTTCCGTCTCGTAGAGTTGTTGCTTGCTGGAGAGCTGGAGGCCGAATGTGTTGAAGCTCTGTCGGACGTTCTATCGGACGTTCTCTACATCCCCCCGCAGGGGAGGTGTGGAGGGCGTTACCAGGGCTTTGGCCCTCTAAACGCGGAATCGCTTGCCGCCCGTAAAAACGGGCGCTTCATGGGGGGACCTATCTAGTGTGGATGCCTTGGGTGACTGCCATAAGAGCCTACTAGGCAGGTGATGGAACGACACCTGCCGATGCTCTCACGGCAATCGCCCATGTGTGATACTGCAGGCTCTAAACGTGTGTTTACGGCAGCTAGACGGTCAGTCACCGCCAGGTGAGACCCACAGTTCCCTGTGGGAGGCCCAGCGGATGACGACCAGCTCACGGCCGCCGGCTTACAGTGAGCCTACAGTATTTAGTGAGTGGCCTCCGTCCGCCCGGTTTCCAGAGCTAGCCGGTTGCCGTCCGGACCGCAGGGCCGAAGGTGTATGTGTGGGCGGTATTGTATGTGTAACGCCTTCAACATGTACAACGCGTGAGTACACAATAAACATAAACATAATAATATTCCACAACTATCACACAACGCCATCTAGTCCCAAGCTAAGCAGAGCTTGTGTTATGGGTACTAGACAACTGATAAACATACTTATATATTTCTAAATACATAAATATTATAGATAAATTACACCCAGACACAGAACAAATGATCGTGCTATTACACAAACATTTGTCCTGGGTGGGAATCGAACCCACGACCTCCGGCATAGCAGTCAGGGTCACTAACCACTAGACCAACAGGCCTGACAATGCGTGTGGAGTCATGTGTGTCTGGCTTGCGATACGCGACGTGCCTATATTAACTTAGAACACGTCGCGCACAGTGTATGTACTGCTTGTGTAGTGTTCCTGTTTGAGCAGGCCGCGTGTAGGTGTAAGCAACTTACTCGGCGTCAGTTGATGCTAGCTGGCTGCTGGCGGCGGTCATGCCCTGGTAGAAGGCCAGGATGGCCGCCATGCCCTCCAGCACGGTGATAAGCGGGTCTTGGCCCCTCCTGATGGCCTTGATCAAGTCCAGCAGGAGGCCAGTGGCCCGCTTATGGAGCTCCGGCTGCGAGATGGCGTTGAAAGTGGCGCCTAGTGGCACATGGTGTAGATGCATGGTGGCGGCGGTGGTTTGGCTAACCGCAGCGGTGGCGCCCTCTGGCACCCGTTGTTGCGTGCGGCGGCATATGGTCGGCACCTTTACCGTAGGGACGACCTCTGTTACGGAGGCTGACCCGGGTGGTTCCAAACCTTGTTGGGGTTGGGGTTGCTGGTGCTGGGAGTCGATGGGGGGAGGGGGCTTCCTCCCACCTACTCGTCCTCCTGCGGCTTGGCAGGGTGGCTGCCCTGGTGCTGGGCCCGTTTGCAACCGCCATCAGGGAGGTGCTGCAGGCTTCGTGCTCTTTGACGTTGGAGGCCCGGACCGCTGTTGCGGCCGGGCGGGGTGCGGTGCTCGTCAGCGCCACCGTGCCCGCTCACCTGTTGGCGGTCTCCCGGCGGAAAATGGGGCTCTCGCGGTGCGACGCAGGATGCGGTCCGCCACAGTTGGCGCACATTGCCGGCTCCTCTCGGGGCCGGGGACACTCGCGTGCGACGTGCCCATCTCCGCATCGCACACAGGTGAGCGGGCGGTGGCACCGGTGGCTTGAGTGCCGGAAGCGCTGGCAGCGGTGGCACTGGGCCTCCTTTTGCCGCGCCATCTCTCCACCCTGACGCCACCCATCAGCAAGATGGTGGTGTCGCCATAGATGCGTTGGACGTCCGGCTGGCGCTTGAGGACTGCATGATAGATGCAGCCCGGACGTCCTTCGCGAGCCTTAATGGCCCGCACATACTCAGGCTCGAACCCAAGCCCGCGCTCCTCCTCAATGGCGGCCGGCTCGGTATCAACCGGCAGGCCGCGTATGGCCACCTTGAAGCCACGCTCCGCCGGCAGCGAGTAGAAGAACCAGACCAGACCGGCATCCCTCTCCAGGTCACACAGATAGCGCTGAATCACCCTGAATTCCTTCTCGTCTCCGGGAAGAAATAGAATGCCGCCCTGATAAGGGCGGGCTCTCGGAGGGCGACCCAGCAAATTGCGCAGGACCCTGAAGTGAGTCTGCCAATCCGGCAGCCTTTCCACTACCAACGGCGGGTAGCGTGACTTCTTATTTTGCGCACCCTTGGCGCTTCCGCCCTGAGCGGTGGCAGCCGTAGGGTGGGGATGTTGTTGCTGCGGAGGCGGGGAGTGGCTCGTGCCGCTCGTGACGCCTGCGCCGGAGGCGAAAGACAGCACGTCAGCCCCGCTGCGCCTGCGCGGTGTGCGCTGCAGCTGGCGTCGCTTCGCCTCCTCCGCATCCTCTTCCTCCTCCGGGCTCCTAGACCTCCACTGCAGGCGAGCTGCTAGTGGGCGCTTGCGCTCCAGCCCCGGCAGCGGGGGCAAAGGGAACCGGGAGTGGGCCTCCTCCGCGTCAGACTCGCCCAACGATGCCGACATGTCCGACCACTCGCTCTCGCGAGGGGAGAAACACGCTGACACCGCCGGGGAATCCTAGGCGGCGACCCTTGGTGGCGACGGTGATAGGGCGCCGCTACTCACCGCGATAACGTGCGGTGTCAGCGGCGGTGGCGGAGCTCGTGTTGGCGGCGGTGATGGCGCCGGCAAGGGAAGCAGTGACGCTACTTCCATGGCCAGGGGCGTAGTGCGCGGCCGACTCGACAACGCGGCAGGCAGCGGCTCCTGCGTAGGCACGGGGCGAAAGGCCGGAGGACGGACCGGGACGGCCGGCTGCCGGCTCGATGACGGCGCCGGCGAAACGCGCGCAGTCGCTGATGACGTCGGCGGGCCGGTGGCGGCCGTTCTTGCGGTGGATGGTAGTACGGCGGATGATGCGACCGGTGGTGCGCCGGGCGACGCACCTCCTCTTGTAGGGGGTGGCGGCGTCCGGCCCGTCACCGAACGGTCCGGTGGTGAGGGAGACGGCCCGGTACCGTGCTCCGGAGAGCGACGGGCACCGGACCTCCCCTTCGGCGGCATGTTATAGATAGTGAAATGCAGAAACAGTGAGTTGCATCCGCGAACGGCACAGTAGGTTACCCCACTGGGCAGCGACGGGGCGGCTACCCCTGCGCAGTCCCGCAAGTGGCGGCCGGAACCAGCACCTACGACAGCACACAGTGAGAACCGGTGGATGTGAGCGGGCCGAACGGAGGAGCAGCATGCGGGCACGACTGCTCCCAAAGGCAACTGGCTGATCCTGTGTTGAAGCCGGCTACACAGCCCTCCTTTATACCTGCGCACAACAGCGCAGGTAGTCCTGGACGCGTAGGTCCGACCGGCCAATGCGCGCCGCTGCGATCCGCCGCGTCATGCTCGCGCTTGACCGTCGGACGCCAGACACACACACTTACAAAATAATGTGGGGCCGCTGATTGGCCAGCGGTTGGTGTGGGAGGTGGCTTATTTTTAGAAAGTCCAACATCTGGCCTCCAGATGGACTACAGCATGATATTTCCTGCCAACTAACCAAGTTTTAATACTAAATGAATTTATACAATGTTATAATATCTTATTCTACTTACTTATAACATGCATTTCACTAGTGTTGACATAGATCGGTCCCTACATTTGATCTATGTCCTTAACCTAGATTAAAATAGCACAAAAATACCACTCTAGCAGCAGCTAGAATGGTATTTTTGTGCTATTTTATTATGATTTATACAGCAGTATAAATCATATTTATATTCCTACCTATGATGCTATATCATTTGTTACCCTGGCTGATGTACACAAAGCTACTGAAATTTCTTAATCTACGTTAAATTAACATGCAGCTATGTGGGCAATCTACTTAAATCTGTTTCCTAATACATGCAGCTTATGTCGTCAAAATTGCCGTGAAGCTTGTCTAGTTTTGCGCGATCGGCGCCATGATTCCTAAACTACATGTGGCAAGATTTGTATGACATACACTCCGTTAAAAAACGACAACACATACATAAGCCACCATTATAGTTTATCCTAAGTCTGCCATGAGACCTAATCAACATACAAGATACAGCGTTCCTGACGACTGTCTTACTTATAAATCGCCATAGGGCTTAACCATGATTGAAGCCACTATGCGACCTATTTTACATACAATTTACATGGAGTTTCCTACTTTAAACTACCACTGTATAATCCATATTATGTAACTACATATCCTCATCAGTAAGTTACATTGTTCTTACTTCAATCACCACGTGGGACGCTATATGCGCATGATTACGCCCTTCTTATTAATTCACCGCGTGGGCGAGATTCCTAATCATATTTCTAATAATCTAGTCTACTATTTATTGACTATCATCATACAACAATTCATGAGACACACTTTAACATGGAATCCTAAGATGCCTTAGTCTACACGAATTGTTCTTTGTCTGAGAATAGCCATCGCGTCTCTTCAGGGGGCGCTACGGTCGGCGTCTCGGTTTGGTGACGTCATAGGGCGCACGAAGTTTTAGTACGAAGTTACCTCACCTTAACGTAGACCACTGAACTTTAAACTACTTTTTTCACTTAAATAGCCCTATTTTGTACTATTAACTACACGTCATATTCTGATAATACATAAACATTAATACTCGTACGTATTTACCATAGTTTAGTGTCACTGTTCACACACATCACACATAGTTCGGGGCATGCTCTGCATCGTTTACAGTTATAGAGCAAATCAAAGTATTTTTATATACAAATGATGGAGTTTCAGGTGGTATGTACACCGCAGTTACAACATGACGCTTTAGGTACTGACCGCACTAGGTATTTCAACTGCGATTTGCTCAATGTAGTTTTGTAATGGAATGCCAGTAGCGCGAGTGTTTAGGTCAACTTCGCTGGGTCTGAGAGTTTTTAAAATTGCCACTAACACACCTTCACCATCGATTTTTTTTGTGTTGACCCGATCGCGATCACACCTGTACACAATGTAACGCTGGTCGATGAATTCATTATTATTAATCTCTGGCACAAGCCATGTTTCTGTCAATAAAATTGTAGAAGTTAGTGCTCGCCGTGCTACGGCACTATCTTCTGGGTTGGTTGATATTTTATGGATTATTTAGTTCGGTGGTAATTAGTTAAATAATACGAATTTGTATATTTTACAATTATAATAAATTCAACAATGGTTTAAATGGTTTATACTAAGCTAATGATATAGAGATGATTTGATTATTGAATGGTTTGATATTATTGGTTTGAGTAACGCGACTGGTTGCCGAACATGTACTAACTGGTGCACTTTTGACTGATGCGTTTATACCGATACATGCGCATAGGCAAAAGTGCTGAGCTGTTCGGTTGCAAGCATTATTCCGAACAATAATGATGTCATACGTTCTTGCAAGGATGTTCATATATAAAGTACTCAATTTTGTACGGATACCCCTACAATTTTGATAATAGATGGAAAAGTTTTTATCAGTCATTGTTATAGGTAGAATATTTATTATTATTAGTTTTATGGATTAAAAATATTAATATTAAGAAGTAAAGTAAATGAACATTGAGTGTGTAAGGCGTCAAAATTAAATAGCAATGCAATTTTATTCCAGTTATCCAGCAGCACAGATATCCAGCAGTACAGATATTTAAAACCACATAACTCAGCTCCACAATAAGCACTTTGCTTCAACGGAATCAACAACACGATTTTGGGGTTAACAATGATGCATTTTGACCAATGCATTAGGCATAAATCTAGTAAATATATATTTCGAGTTAACAATAGTAGTCCTCGCAAAATATCATGTTTTGCGATGTAAAATAGTAAAAAGTAGTGTTGTGGACTGTATTATAGATTATTGTTGATTATGATTGTCGCTCTTGTTTATAAAAGCGACGCTCGTTCGTAGGTAATTGTTGAGGTGTGAATTAAAGATTTGGTTTTGTAAAACACGTATAATATGTTTGGCTATTTTCTAGCTTAGTTACCATTCATGTTGACAAAGTGACACGACAGCTTTTAAAGAGTACATAGAGTATATGTCTATAAAAAGAGTTTATGACGACGGAATAAATCCTCATCCATAACACCTCCCCTCGAAGTCATAAGCTTCTTACACTCTTCATTTCCACAATCATGTCGTCATGCCTAGTCTACGCAAACATTCGTGAAGTTTCGTCCCGTTCAAACCTTTGGTCAAAACATCTGCTGGCATTTTACTTTTCGTTTAGATGGCCGCGGTACAATTTCCCACGTGCCATTCTTAATCTGTGCCAAATACTCATCTTCTAAGGCACTGCGCCATGCGTTTACATCATTAGTCTTTTCAACTTCACTCCATGTCATTGGGTCAACAGTTGCTATTCCCGCTATCAACTGATCATTCGTATCTTCATACTCCGAGTCAGTTCCACTGTCAGCACTATCATTGGCCGGTGTGTATACTTTACGTGGTCTTCCCACTGAACCTGTTCGAACCAATCTTGGTCTTCCCCTTCCTCTTTTAACTGAAGGGACTAAATTTTTCCGCTGAATATGTACATTTTCATCAGGTTCTCGTTCACTTTCGACTCTTTCGAGTGATGTTCTACTTGAATCACTCAGAGGAGCTCTGTGCTCTTCTCTATCTTCATGATTGACTTTAGGCGTATTTAACTGAACTGTCACATTTTTGTCATCAATACCTTCTTCTTCAACAAGCACGTCTTTATATTCTTCACGCCTGAATGCCATATCATTCATGAAATTTACATCACGGGTCACAACTATTTTTCTTGTCTTTGGATTTTGTATCCGATATGCTTTTGATTGCATGTCATATCCTAAGAAAATACCTTCTTCGGAAACCGAGTCAAATTTCCCTTTGACTTTATTCGCGCCCTTGTTTTTATAATACACCTTCGATCCAAAAACTTGCATGTATATCACAGTAGGCTTCTTTCCTTTCCATACAGTGAACGGTATCTCACCCTTCAAAGCCACAGTCGAACATCGATTCCGAATGTAATTCGCAGTGATAACTGCTTCTGCCCAAAATATAGGAGGGCTTCCGGCTTGTCGCATCATGCAACGTGCCATTTCGGTTAACGTCCTGTTTTGCCTCTCCGCTACCCCGTTCTGTTGCGGTGTATATGGAACCGACAACCTTCTAATAATACCATTCTTTTTCAGAAAGTCTTCAAAGTCTTTGTTTATGTATTCTCGCCCATTATCTGATTGTAAAGACTTAATCTTCTTCCCAGTGAGGTTTTCCACCTCAGCTTTATAGTTTTTAAAAACATTTAGCACGTCATTTCTATTACGTACAAAATAAACTTCACACCATCGAGACTTATCGTCTATGAACGTGACAAAATATCTCTTTCCTGAAAATGATTCATGTCTCATGGGGCCACATATATCCGTATGTACTATTTCCAATAAATCGCTGGTACGATCTGCGTTACCCTTTGGAAATGGTTTGCAGGTCTGCTTCTCGCTACTGCATATCGCACACTCAGACATGTTTTCACCATCCAGTTCCATTCCGTGAACAAGACCGCTTTTCGCCATAGCCTTTAAGTCACGTTCGTTCAAGTGTCCCAGACGTTCATGCCATATGTCTATAAGTTTCTTGACTTCAGCATTATTAACATTATTTTGATTCATACGTACGTGGTATAAATTTCCTATGCGATCCGCACGCATATGCACCTTATTGTCTTTTATAACAACAGCATCCTTCTTCCTGAAATGAACTTCATATCCATAATCAGTTATTTTTGATACTGAAAGTAAGTTTGTTCGCAGTTCCGATACATAGAACACCTTTTCAATGCTTACTTTTCGAATTTCACTGCCTGTATCTACTGAAATATTAACCTTTCCGGTTCCACTTATGTTAGTTTTCCCATTATTAGCTAAATTCAGCTCAGAATCCATTTCCTTGAATTCCTAAATCATACTCCTTTTGTTGCACATATGTCCCGTGCAACCACTATCAATGCACCATATATTTTTACTATGTGCATTTAACATCACTTCTTCAGTGGTGCTCAACGACATCAACATCGTCGACGTTTGTACATGATCATTATTACGTTCTGATCGATCCAGGTTTTGCACACTATGTTTTCCTTTATTTATGTTCTTCACTCTACACTCTCTTGAAAAATGCCCACGACGACCACAACGATAACATCAATCGTCCTTGTATGGCCTTGATCGTCATTTGATTTTTTATCTGATTGGCATTTGTTTTGGTACGTCTGACAAGCATAGCTCCCTGGTCCACTACTTGAGATTTGCGACCTTCATAGTCTTCGAGAATTTTTTACTTTCAACAATTCTGTTGTAGGTAGATCGTCTCGCGATTCCATTGCCGTTCGGAACATAACAAAGGAGTCAGGCAAACTGTAAAGCAGTAAAATGGCCAGAAGTTCTTCTAATACTACCAAACCAATTTCCTTCAAATTTTTCACAGCATCGAAGAAATCAGAGATGTGCTTCCGCAGGTCATCTTCTTCCTGCATACGTGTTAATACAAGCTTCTTTAACAATGAGGCTTTTCTCGCAGGTCCACTTGACTGGTACATCGACATCAATTTGTCCCATATAGCTTTTGAGCTTTCTAAGCCATCCAGAGAACTCAATTCACTTGGACTGATAGCTAACAAAATGTCCGATTCAGCTTTTCCATCCATTTTGATCCATTCAGAATATTTTGGATCGGAGTGAGGCGGTCGTGGCAGTATCCCGGATACATATTCCCACAAGTCGTTCTTCTTCAGAATTGCACGCATATGAATCTTCCACGTATCATAATTTTCTCCAGTGAGTGGATTGATTTTTATTGTCGCAGCCATGACGTAAGTTTCTTCAACCTTTATTTTCTATTCACGAAAAAATATTTATTGCTGCCTACCCATACTTTAATTCACTGTAGCACATTAAGGTCGTTTTTTTTATACGCACCTGGGCCCATAACCTGTTGAGGTGTGAATTAAAGATTTGGTTTTGTAAAACACGTATAATATGTTTGGCTATTTTCTAGCTTAGTTACCATTCATGTTGACAAAGTGACACGACAGCTTTTAAAGAGTACATAGAGTATATGTCTATAAAAAGAGTTTATGACGTCGGAATAAATCCTCATCCATAACAGTAATGATGTAATATACCGTATACCACCGTATATATACTGTATATAAACCGGTTTGTCGCTTGTGACAATAAAACAACTAGTTCTCGGGTGTCTTGATTGTATTTCCCTGTTAATCCCAGAGATGTTGCTTGTAGGAGAGCTGGAGGCCGAAAGGACTGAAACCGGCCACCCAGCCCTCTTTTATTGAATGCGAGCGCGCCCCGCTACGGTCCGCGGCGTCGCGCTCGCACCCGGCCGCTGATTGGTCAACGGCCGGCTTATGTTAGAAAGTTTCACATCTGGCTGCCAAATGTGAAACAGCGTGGCATTTTTACAAACTAACAAAACTTGAATATCAAATGAATCTATACAATATTCTATTAGCTTATCCTACTTACATATAACATGCATTTAACTAGTATTGACATAGATCGGTCCATACTTGTGGTCTATGTCCTTAACCTAGACTAGAATAGCACAAAAATGCTATTCTAGCTGCTGTATAAATTAGATTTATAATTCTACCTATGATGCTATACAATTCGTTATCCTAGCTAATGTACACAAAGCTAATGTAATTTCCTAATCTACGTCAAATTAACATGCAGCTATGTGGGAAAACTACTTCTGTCTGTTTCCTAGTACATACAGCTTATGTCGTACGAATAATACCACGGGCTCGTTACTTGCGCGATCGGCGGTTCTCAAGCTGTAGTGCTACGAGCTGTAGCTGTAGCTGTAGTGCTAAGAGTTCTGCAGAACGAGCGTTTTGATAAGTCGCTAATATGAAGTAATACTAATAACTAATATAAAGTAGACGATTAAGTTTTTGAAGAAAAGGATATTCGTTTAGATCCTGGATATGGTTGTTAATTAATACCAAAATGTGTAGGACTGCATAGAAGTTTTTGAGAGAGATTCCTATAACCAGGAAATAAGGTTGCAAACCATATAGATCAGTTTATGCCGTTGACAAGCAAGTTACACCCTTGGCTGGTTTTTAACCATAATGTGATGTCGAGTGATTCAGAATAGGAAGGCCAACAGAAGTTTTATCATAGTAGAATGGAGATATGGAGAATAAATAAGAGAGAATATAGAAAATAGAGAGACAGAATAAATAAGAGAATAGAAAAGAGAGAATGGAGATTTGCAGTGAAAGTAAGAATTATGATTTGTTTGTTATTTGGATGGTCCTAATACCTGACTATTATTTTATTAAAATGAAATGAAATAGAGCTTATACTTAAAAGTTACTTTGTTTACTAACAGAATTCTACATTGTTGATGATTATTTAATGCGATAATGAGTTGTATCTCACGTAGTTATACATAATATTATTGGATGTTTATTTGAGAATGAAACCAAGTGACCTAACTTGTGGTAAATACATAAAGATATAGTGAATTGTAGCAAGTTAATAGGGAAAGTAATGATGATGATGATAAGCCTAAAGATTAGTGAAAATGAAAACGAGTTAAGAAGACATTATTATATATCACCAAATGTTTATTTGAGAATAAAGTGAAGGGCCCTAACTTGTGGCATATACATAAATAGTGAAATATAGAAAGTGAATAGGGATAGTAATGATAATAATTATGATGTGATGATAAGCTTAAAGATTAGTGAAAATAAAAAAAGAGTTAAGAAGAGTGATTATTATTTATCACCAAATATTTATTTGACAATAAAGTGAAGTGCCCTAACTTGCGGCAAATACATTAATAGTGAAATATAGAAAGTAAACAGGGATGATAATGATAATACTGATGATGTGATGATAAGCTTAAAAATTAGTGAAAGTGAAAGAGAGTTAAGAAGATTGATTATTATATATAACCAAATGATTTTTGAGAATAAAGTGAAGTGCCCTAACTTGTGGCCAATACATAAATAGTGAAATATAGAAAGTAAATAGGGATGATAATGATAATACTGATGATGTGATAATAAGCTTAAACATTAGTGAAACCAAAAAAAAAGGGTTAAGAAGAGTGATTATTATTTATCACCAAATGTTTATTTGAGAATAAAGTGAAGTGCCATAACTTGTGGCAAAGACATTAATTGGATTATAATGAATATGATAAATGATATCAGAAATGATAAGTGAGTCGATGCAAGTTAGATTGCTTGTATTCGATGTCTAGTGATAGAGTGAGTCGATGCAAGTGAGGTTGCTTGTATTCGATGTTTAGTGATAGAGTGAGTCGATGCAAGTTAGATTGCTTGTATTCGATGTTTAGTGATAAGAGTGAGGTGCTAAAAGTGAGTACTTGTAGTCAATATTATTTATAAAAGTGAGTCGCTACAAGTGAGAGTGCTTGTAGTCGATGTTAGTTATAAGAGTGAGTCGCTACAAGTGAGAGTGCTTGTAGTCGATGTTAGTTATAAGAGTGAGTCGCTACAAGTGAGAGTGCTTGTAGTCGATGGTAGTTATAAGAGTGAGTCGCTACAAGTGAGAGTGCTTGTAGTCGATGTATGAAATTGAGAGATAATATTTTAATGAGTATGTAATATTAATAATAATGGAATTGTAATGTTTGTTTTCAAAGCTATTTTTTTTAACGTTTTACTCTTTGTTAAACGCGAGGTCGCGTTTGTCGCCAGGATTAGCCGAATGTTAGCATTCACAATAATCGACTGTTTAATTTTATTTTGCTGCAACACTTATTTTTATGTGGCAACCTATAGATCATTTTTGAAAATAAAAGAGCGCGAGCCGGCTAGTTTTGGGCTTTTTTCATGCAGAGCTACAGACGACAAAAGAGGACTCGAGTTACATTTTAAAGTTATGATATATCCATAAATTGATTTAAAGAAGTATCTACAGGTGTTTTCTTTCACTTTGATACATTTTTTTTTTTATGTTTTATAGGCTCGCGTTTGACCACTATCTCACCTGATGGTAAGCGATGATGTGGTCAAAGATGGAGCACGCTTGCCTAGAAGTAACCTATTCACTCTTGAATTTAAAGACTCCCAGGTTGTAGCTAACAGGAAACACAGACTCCGTTGATGAAACGGGCTTGGCGGAATCAAATTATGCAATTCCGTCGCACACTCCCCAAAATGTAATCAATAGAAAACCTACCGTCTTCCTCCAATCAGCATTGATTGTACTGTCGGCAGGACTGTCGGTAATATTTTGCACTACTTTCATAATTACTACAAGTTATTTTTTTCAGCATCCTATAAATATCTTTACTACTCATTTAAATTCATAATGTTCTTTCTTTACTACAAAAATGTAATTGAACACAAAACAGCAATTTTTACAATAACGAAGAGAAGAGAACAACAGTTTTTATTTTCACTAGATACTTTTGCTTATGCTATAGGTAATTAAAAATGAATGTTCATTTCCGATTTTTACCGACTTTGAGCTTTCTTACCATTGTTCAAAGAAGTAACGGGTATTCACTTTGAAAATCTACAAGATGATGAAGATGAAACCACTACTACCTCAACAGCATTTTCTACCACTACAACTGCTATTATAACCACTCCCATCCCGTTGCCCACTCCCACTTCTACAACCACCCCCAGTTTTACGCCCTCTCCCACCACTACGACTACCTTCAGCACCACTACCGACTCAAATGGCCAGGTGTCAGAAGATTTTACTCGCGAAGACAATGTTACTGGAACACATCGATGCTATAGATTTATAAATAGGTAACAGTTTTTAGCTTTGTTTCTGCGATATCTAATTGATTTTGTTTTTAAATTAACAAAATTAATTGAATGTTTGATCTCAATAAACTTTTTTGATGTAGTATTAACATCGGTAACTAAAAATAAGAACCCGGAATCATAATAATTATTATTAAATTTTTAGTTTCAATTTGATGCTTTTTTCATCCAGATATCGATGAGATATCAGATGGACCATAAATAGTAACATTTTGCGTTAAATGGTGAAAAGATTTCAAAAAATTCAGAGAAAGATTTAATTAAGAGCATTCAAAATTTTTCAAATTATTGTTACAATGTTTTAGAATATTTTCTAACGTGAAATTTCTAAGTTATTTAAGGAAAAATTACTATCTCAAAGAGCAAAAAAACAGTAGTTTTAAAGGAAAATTATATTTAGTGACAAATTTCGGGAAAATTGCAAAGAAACAAAAAAACTTGAATTTTCTCGAAAACCATGGGTTTCCGCTTTGGTTTCTACGGGTACTTAGTTGTTGAAAATGGGTTAAATGTTAAAATGTCACGTCCTGCTTGGAATTAGTCAAGGCACCAGTAACACATACAATACACGTACAAATAAAGTTAATCTTACCGGCATGACATTATTTTGAACACATGCCACTACAGAACTTTTTATGCAACATCATCATCATTCTCCTGCCCTTAATCCAATTTATTTGGGGTCGGAGCAACATGTCTTTTTCTTCCATACTCCTCTATTAGTCATCATCTCTGTAGTCACCCCCTTTTTACCCATATCCTCTTTCACACAGTCCAACCATCGTTTCTTTGGCCTTCCCCTACTCTTATAGCCATCCACATCCATACACAAGACATTCCTCACGACATTTTCTTCATTCCTCCGCATCACATGCCCATATCACGACAACCGATTATTTATGCAACAAAAAATAAATAAAATAAAAATCATTCGAAATAAAATATCGGTCATTTTGACCCATGAAGACGTGAGTAAAAATAACCCAAATAATAATTTTATTAACAGTGGCGTCAATTAGTCTATCTTTAGCAACGGATTAACTTACCTAAGTTCGTGTTCCTGATAATATTGATATTAATCTCAACAATAACCACGATTACATTCTCCTATAAATTCTGATATTGTTTGATAAATATAAAGTGGCCTCGTTAACAGAAAATTTCATTTTCTAACAAAATGTTTGGCAAATTAGGCCTGCTTTTGTGTGTACTGACTATTCTTCAGGTATAGTAATTTTTTGAAAGTTTTTGAACCTATATTAGATTAAAAATATTCCTACCCAAAATACAGCATGTGTGGTTACAGAGGAGCCCTTTTTTTTCAATACTCAACTAGTTTTCGAGTGATTTTCTTACCCTTAGGCGTCCAGCTCGTTTCTCCCTACAGTGGGTTGACCGTGATACCACTGTTCGTATTTGAGACCGACAGCGACGTGCCCATAATTATTCGAAAATTGCCAAAGATTTTTTTACTTTAAATTGTATAAAAAAGAGTAGGGTTTATATGCATGAATAATAATTAAGATAGAGCAATTTTATAAGAGAGCAAATTTTTATGGTGATTGGTTATAAGCAGAATCAACAAAGAAGTTCTCCAACTAGATGACTGACATCCATAAGGCGGTAAAGACGTCACTTTAATCAAGTTTTCTTATTTTACAGGTATCCGCTCGATACAAAAATGTGAAACTAGACCAGAACGACAATGAAATCGACTCTGGTACGTATTAATATTATTACAAAGGTAACTTAAAATAAGGAATAGGAATCACAAATATAATATCACTATGATTTTCGTCACGCAGGACCCGCAGATGTATCATCGTCTTCGTTGCGTATAGTATCAGGGTGGGTGGCACAGCCGGGCCAGCATCCTCACCATGCTGCCCTTCGTATGGTGAATACTAATGGTGGTATGCGCGTATGTGGTGGCTCAATTGTGTCCAAAGAATGGGTTCTTAGTTCTGCGCGTTGTACTGTCGAGTAAGTAACAAATTATGGAGCTGAATAATTAACTTTACCTACTGAGCTACTTTAAAATTAGAATACTTGAGCGTTCTAAATCTTCTTTTACTTTTAAGCCGCGTTCTTGCGGTGGTTCGCGTAGGTGTGGTGGATATCAATGACAGCAACCCGGAAAATATCTTCGAGACCTCGGAATGGTACAACCATCCTCAGTTCAACAACCTTTCTACAGCTTTACAGTCGCACGGTGTTACACTTCTGAAGCTGCAGCGCCCTGTTGTTTATACCAGTGAGTACCTAAACATTATTTCATTTCATGCCCTTGTTTTTGGCTTTATTGTGTGTTAAGTGATAATTATGTTTTATTTAATACTAAAGACATAATAAACGTCTAATACACATAACTATATTCTCAAATAGTTAGAATATATCTTATGGGTTGGTTTGATTTAACTGTAACTTAATATTTTTTGTGATAGATTATGTTTAAACTAAGAAGAATGAACATTTACACTTTAACACAAGTCAGTAGCACTTTCTTAGAGTCTGATATAATTTATAAAAACACTATATTCATGTATTATAATTATCTAGATATAGCACAACATTGTTACTATTACTCATTCAAAAGATTTAGTTCCTTTTAGCTTACGAACTAAGTCTGTGTGCCAAACTTTGTCAAAAGCTTGCGCGACAGCTAATAACACGGTTATTATTTATTCTTATTTTTTTAATTAATAGAACACTTATTACAAAGAATAATATTTAATCGAGTAACAGTTTCTTTACGTTTCAATTCATACCTTTGATAAAAGGCATACCCCCCAAAAATTACAACACCGCGTTCACAAAAATAATGCGGGTAAAAGCAGGAAAACAATATTGTTATAGTGACTACAACAACAACAACATCAGCAACACACAGCGTGCAAACAAGCATGCAGTATGCAATCAAGCACGTGGCATATAAGCGAGCACGCAACATCTAGCAAGAAAGCATGCACCATGCAAGCGAGCATGCATCATGCAAGCAAGGTTGCAGCATGCAACACGCAGCAGGCATGGTTTCTGTCACGGCTTCGAGCTTACGCGGGCTTAAATTACACTTAAGGGTAGGACAGAAAAGACTAGGTTTTTTTTTTATGGGGTCGGAAATCATCCTATGACTTCTCCCGCTCCGTTTACTGACTAAAACCCACCCCTGTTCCTTCTCTGCCTGAGTGCCCAGGGGTGCGGTAACTCATGTTAAGAATTTATCCGCTACCCATTGGCATGCAGGCACCGGCCACGATGGGCCCCGTCAGTGATGGCTGACAATCATCTCTTTGAGGCGCGTGTGAAACACTACGCGCCGTCGACTCACGGGCCTGTTGTTGATTGGACGGTACCCCGTGCTCGCTTCTCCTGCGGTGGTAGCGGCTAGCGCCGTAAGGGCCACTACGTTGAACTAACCTCACGCGTCCCGCCTCCGCCTTCGCGAGCATTACTGCTTCGCAGAAGGAGAAGACTGCTTCCCATTCCGTCTCACTCCGTACCATGGCCTAAACCAGGGACGGGCGCGAGAGATCACCGCCACCTATCGCATCCACGAGGACACGGCGGTGCTCCGCCCAAGCGGGGCAGACCTCAACCGTATGCTCCACCGTGTCCACTGGGCGATCCGCGCAGTGGTGACACCCGTGCGTTTCCTCCCACCTGATCTGATGTAGGAACCTCCCGAAACAACTATGCCCGGTGAGGACCTGCGTCAGGTGGAAGGTGAGGACGCTGTGATGCCTCTCCAGCCACTCCTCAAAGAGGGGCACTACCGCTGCAATGGTGGCGTGCCCAGCGCTGGGTTGAGAAAAGACTACGTGGAGTCGGTTTTGCAGCCATTTGTTTCTGTCACTTTTGTAGCACAACATATTGACTTTTGAAGACAATATTCTCATTTTTATATTTTTGTTGAAATAAAATACCATGGAAAAATATACCGAACAAACAATATTCGTTAAAAAATAATTCTACTGTTTAATAAGTTTCTTAGATAAAAAAAAATCATTGAATAATTGTTTTTCTGTAAAATATGTTTCATTCAAGAAACTAGTAGTTGAAACAATAACATTCGAAATAAAAATACATGAACCAATTAGGAAAAAGATTAAATATTTTCTGGAAGACGAAATTCTATGAAATTTCAGTCTGCGAAACAAGGGGACAACCTGATGTGTTGTTTGCAAGTGCACTTGTTTGTAACGATATGTATAACGCAAGATACAAATTAAACTCTCAAATACTGCGTGGCGCAAGCAGATTCTTCGTGTGATTTTAAAATATAATACAAAAGTCCGAAATCAACCATCGATCAGACCAGACAATACATCCGTCTAATAGGTGGATCCTTTGTTTTCAATGAAGGTTTGCAGGACTTTACTTTATGCACCTTCAAACTGGTGACTCTCAACCATAAACGTCAGCGCAGCCTTCGTGTAATTATTCCAGCGTGACGTCATCATCATCACTTCCTCAAGATCTTGAGCAGCGAGTCATAGGTACAGCCAGCCAGTGCCCACAGCTTCTACGAGTATCCTAACTAGCATGCAGTGGAATAGCATTCTTGGTCGGCATCCTCAGCCTCTTTCATCACCTTCAACCTCATCAGCGATCTCGGCGCAGCGTCTGCACTTTCGGCCGATCGATGAATCTCTCCGGGTTGACGTCAGCAGTCAAGCCACTACGTCGCACAGCACCGCTCCAACCCACTGATGCCCGCAGCACTACTCCGACTCACTAGAGCCTGCAACATCTACCCGAATTCCCTACTCACTGGGTTTGCACCACCCCGACTTACTGGGGCATCACCGCACACAGTTCTAACTCACCGAAAACTATGCAGCGTCCGGTTCCAACTTACTGGAACCAACCTTCTATTGGCCCGCCAAACATCACAAGATCTATGGCCGACTCATCAAGATCGAACTACAACAGTTCAAAATCAATCATCGGACAGTATTACCAAGACCAGATACAAAATCCTTCTGATTGGAGGATCTCTTTTCAATGAAGGTTTGTGGGACTTTACACCTTGTTCCGCATATCACTAAAAAACATTTACATTATATTACAACAGAAACATTTAATTCTAGCATAAAACGTGCACAAAGAAAAATTTACGCAATTTTGGTGTTGTCACATCAATGACAGCCAAATTCCGTTCCAAGTTGCCTGGAAGAGATCGTGGACTCCGATAAGGCCACCCATTGTAATGTATGTGTTAGTTAGAAGTTTTCTTTCTAATGTATCTTGGTGTACACTAGAGCATATAGTTAAATACTTAACTAACTATATCTACACTAAAACCAACAAAAAAATCTGAACGTCACTGTCTGTCAGGTGTTAATATAATTTTATGGCGAATAATAAATAAATAAAAATAGTTTTCTGAATCTTTGAGAGCAATCAACTACAATCCCGGCCTCCCGAGATTCTTCCTTTCATAACTGCGGAGAGAAAATACAAGGGGAGCGATGCATCATCGTCAAAATATTACTGAGAGAAAATTGAAAATGTCGTTATCTGTCAGGTGTTAATTAAATTTTGTGGTGAAAAATAAGTACCGTAAATCATCATTTTAAAAAATCCTGCCCCAAATAATACTTAGGAAGAAGCGCGGAGTTTAAGTTAATGTTCCAAGCCGTTCAGAAGAAATTATGAAGCACGCTGCCGCAGGCTGGACTCTGGAGGCGACGCTAAAGACGTGATGCCAGACTTCTATTCACCCAGCTACGGTAGCCAGGGCGCCGCTGCCAGAGACATCATAGGCATCGCAGTGCCTTAGGCCAGCGCGACTGTACTGCTCGTGTGTTGACTTGAAGTGACATTTTATAGTGGTTTTTATTAAGTGTTTTTTCTATTATTTTATTTTTTAGTAATGTAATTAGAAAATAAGTGTAAAATAATACTTCCATGCCTAACTATGACGATAGTTGTGATGCCGTACGAAGTGCCAGTCAACCTGCCCCATCGCTCGATGTCCTGGTGTTCCCTCATTGTTCCCAAACACACTTTTTAAAGGGTGGACGAGGTTTGAAGGTACGTTTGGGCAAAAAACACAAACCCCACAAGGAACCTTCTTCATGCGCAACAGTTTCAACTCCCTACCACCTGATCCACCCCATCAACCCTTTTGGATAACTCTTGCAAAATTAAAATCATCAACTCCCGTCTTGAAAAGAGTTCCTCGTGGCGCGAGGCCATCCGTGACATCAAACTTAGCACGTTGTATCCCCCTCGCAGTCCGAGAGAACTCACAATGTGCATGGGAGCAACTATTCACCTTCCTTTTCAGGATTTTACTTGTGCAAAATAAATTTAGCAATTCAAAAAACACTTACAGGTCAAATTAAAGATATTATTTTGTAATATTTGGGCCCAGACTTTTGAACCTAAATCAACATTACATCTCCTCCAAAGAGGCTTTTTGCACCTTGTGGAGTCCAAACTTGTTGATGGTGATATCAGAGGTGCAGCTAGGATCATTTTTAGCAGCGATGTGGTTGCGCCGTACTCTTCAGAAATACTTTCGGCTTTGGAGAGCAAACACCCCGCCCTGATGATCTCATCTTCCCCTACCCGCCCAACCCAGAAACCAACTCCCTCGAAATTACAACCCAACAAGTATGTGCGGCCGTGTGCTCCTTCCGGAGTGGCTGCGGCCGTGTGCTCCTTACGAAGTGGCCGTCAATCCGTCCCACTGCCGTAGGTTCTACCTACCGACGTATCCCAGCCAAAATTTTTCATTCTTAAGGTTGACATTAAGAATTGGCTCCAATTCCGTAAACAGGGACAACTTATTGACAGGAGTTCAAAAAGAAATACCCAAAATTTACAGTTTTCTCTTCCAATGTTATAGACACCCTTCAAAATTACTCTATAAGGAAGACCTTTTGGAATCAGCTGTTGGCTGTCAACAAGAGGGTCTCTTGGGCCAGTCATTTTCAGTTTAGCAATAAATTCAATCATTCGGCAGCTAAATTCTAAATTTAATATTTGCTATTTGGATGACGGAACTTTAGGAGGTGACATAGACACAGTTCTAAAAGATTTTACTTTTATGAAAACCTAATTTAGTGCCATTGGGCTACAACTAAATCTTTTGAAATGCGAATGTTACCTCCCCCAAACCACTGACAGACAGACTTCTTTCGATAAATTTAACACAATAGCACCTAATAATAAAGTCACTGATAGAAGTTGTCATAGGCTCCCCAATTTTTGATGAATCCTTTCCAACTTTCATTGAGCAGAAAATACAAAATTATAATGATTTCTCCGAAAGACTTTTTAAAATTAACAGGCATTCGGCTTATACATAAAACCTACGCTCCTCCCACCTTTGGAAACATTCCCATCTTTTGAATAAAGTCAATCGAGTCATTAAGAAAATCTCTTAACATCTAAATCTCTTAAAATCTCTTACTTTATTAGTTCTACTTGATTTCAGTTGTGCGATTAACTCAGTGGATTTCGACATACTGCTTGAAGTCCTTCGTTCTATTAACTTCTCTTCCTCTGCCTTATCCTGGTTTGACTCTTACCTTCGGGGTCGCTCTCAGTGTGTTCGCCTTGACGAGATTTTCTCTAATTGGTGCGATCTCACTGCTGGTGTTCCTCAGGGTGGCGTTCTCTCTCCTCTTCTTCTCTCTATTTTCATTAATACTGTCACTAAGGTTATCACTTCTAATTTTCATCTTTACGCAGACGATTTGCAGCTTTATCGTCATTTCTTGCTTACTGACGCGGACTCAGCGGTTAATGTCATGAATCATGACCTGGAGCGTATTCATCAATGGGCTAAGTCTTACGGCCTACAGATTAATTCTTCCAAGTCCCAGGCTATGATCATAGGCCGTCGGTATTACCGCACTGCGCTTGACGTTTCCACATTGACGCCATTATCCCTTAACAGCTCAACCATTGCATACACCGACTTAGCTAAAAATCTTGGTGTCTTAATTGACAACAACCTTTCTTGGTGTGACCGTCCACCCTTAATCCTATTTAATTAATTTCATAAAAATTATATTTATTTCAAAACTAACGCCTTGGGCATATGGCCGAGTTTTTATAGAAACACAATTGCGCAATTAAAAATGAAATATCTATTAGTTTAAAATAACATCTAGGGATAATGGCACAAAACAACATTTCTTTCAATGGCTGTCGACCCTTTTTGGAAACACATTAAAGGACCCTAATTAACAGCAAAAAAAGGATACTCTATTCATGCAAAATACTAAAACATTTGAGAGTTTTGGAAAGTGCTTATAATAAAGTATTGTGTTTTACTGCAAACATATGTCTGAAGGGTCGCTGAGAAACGATATCTTTACAAATTCTAAGAAGTTGGGATAGAAAGTTTTGAGTCCGAAAACCATTAAGATTTATTACAAAAACTAACATAAGGGCTATTCAGAAAAAAACTGTGGGAATATTGGAAAAAACTGAGCATTCGCAATGTGGGCTGGACCAAACCCAAAAATATGACACTTGGGAGTTTGAGAGGCTGAGATAGGTGGCTAAAGGGCGACGTAGGCGGAGTTTTCGAAAAACGAAGGGCAGGGATGACGTTGCTGGAGGTAGTCAGTGGAGGCGGTCGAGGCAGAGGGGCTTGAGACTTGAGAAGGCGTGGGTCGTGGTCGAGGAGTTGGGAGGCTATGTCCAGTTGAGTTTTAGAAGGACTAGTATTGTTAGTAGTCTAGTTCAGTTAGGTTAATTAATATTCAAAGTGTGTGTGTCACTACATCTCTGTGAAGAATTGACTAGGGCAATAGTATTAGTTCATAATCGAATGTTATGAGTGTAGTTTATACTAGGTTTTAAATATCAGTAAGTAGAGTATAGAGTCAGTGGTGGAACGTGAGAGGAGGGCTGCGCCTGAGACGCGTGCAGCTCGTCTAGCAGGGAACGGTAACTGAGGGGTATTGTATAAACTCAGCGTTGGAAATCCGGTGAGTGCCAACTTTAATTAATTAGTCTCTTATGGATAGTATGTGTACAGTTATTGTCAAGATACTAATATTGTGGCCACAGATTAAGTTTCATAATTCGTAAAAGACATATACCGTTGTAGCTCTAGGGAAAGCTAATGTTGTAGCTTGGTTGGTTAAAGCTATACCAAATTAATTAGACTTAATTAGTGTTTAAAGTATGTGTGTGTGTTTTCTGTTAAGCTGTATTGGTTCGGTACCAGTAGAACGATCGCCCACCTTTGGTCAGGCCAATAGATCTAGGACACCGTAATTGGCAAGTTCATGAGAATATATCCTTGTGAATCGATTGTTAGAGCGAGAGTTTCAATTATACTTGAGTAATATAAGTTTGGTCCAGACTATATTTTGTATGTTAGTAGGAGTAACGTGAAGGACAAGTGCACGAATCTAGGTGATCGTGTTGGTGACCGAATGGATGAGTGCCGAAAGTTTACCCCTCTATGACTCAAATGAGGTGACCTATACCTGCGTTTGGTTCTAGGGACTCGGGAAAAGCCCATATGGTGTGCGGTTTACATACACCAACCGACTGTACGACAACAATGACTATAAACTGACTGAACTGATGTTTACTGTTTCAATAAGGTTGAACCGAATTGTTACACGTATTATGTTCGGGCGCATTCGAATCATAATGCTATTTTGTAATTGTTAGAGAATGAGCAACCAAACGTTGGTAATGGTTCCTTCTTCCCATGGACCGACTGACTGCAGGATACTTTAGATTTGCCTGCTAGAAGAATCTCCTGGGTTTCGGGGGTAGGCTTTGCAAAGTTCTCTCTAATGGATTGGTAAACGTTCAGAAGAACGTTAGGAAATCGTTTCTCGTTAAATCACACCCGACCCCCGTTGGCCTATCACAGAAAAAAATATTATATTTAGCGAGACACGAAATTTAGGGTGAACAGCCGAAACGTTCCACTGATAGTCGCTATTCGGAGACAAAGTAAGCTGCAAACACCCTCGAACTGGGGCAGATTAAAGGAGTAAGAAGTGACGACCAGAAACCACTTCGGCTTATAGTAAGGCAATCGTAAAGAGTTCTGCAACCGACTGACGACGCGGTACGCTTGTACTAGCTTTGTTTTATCTAGATAATGGGCGAGTAGGCCGAGGTAAAGGGACTATTTTATATAGCGCGCTTCCAGTATAATTGGAAACTTGTCTCGCCCAATGGCATAGGTACTTCGTAGTCCTCTGTCTTAGGATTGAGTGAGACATGTCAGAGCATAGGGGACGTGTTAAGCTGGAACCGCGGCAGGTTCTCTCTAGGCCTACGCTTCCTAGGACCGGCTCTACACGTACGACGTGACGGCCACTGTAAAGTGACCTCACGTCACTGGGTTGGGCCCTACACTTTGTAAGAAGATCCATTATGGTAATGCGAAATAGCGCAGCACTCAATACAAGCGTTACGTGTCATATACCTACCCTTTAGTTTCCTCTCAGTCTTGTAATGTTCATAGTACAATGGAGAAGTAAGTTTCCTTTCCTTATTCCCTTATATATATGGATTATTAATCCTAATTGATACATATTAACTTTGTTTACTTCAATCCCTTCCTAGTGGACCTAGCTCTAGGTAGGTATAGGAAATCCATCCCAACTTAGGATTTGTGTGAGTGTTCGTGAGTGTGACAGGAAGAGTATTCTGTTATTCTGATTTATTCTAGGCTGATATTGTGTTTAAATAATAATTTGAACAGATACGTGGGTGGAGCCGCGGAGGGAGCCAGTTGGCTAAAGTTCTTAGAACTTAACAGGCAGAAGCGTGTTGTTGGCGCTATTGAACTGTCTGTGTAGGATTTCAAGGGAGTTGGAATGTTCAACTCTATTTACTTCTTGAGTGAAGACTCAACTTTATTACCAGTTAGTATTTGTATTAATTCCTGGATTTATATTCTCTATCTGTGACCTTTGATTCGGTCAGATACGAGCACCGTACTTTATGGATGTACTTGTTGTACGAATGATGCACTTCACTAAAGGAGTGTTTATCTGAAGTATTATGAGTACAGATGTGGAGTATCATGTGAGTAAATGTCGACCAACTACCTATTACGCTAGCGTAAAGGTTATTCACACGAACTATCGTTAATTAAAGATTTACTTAACATCCCTTAGTTATATAATATGTTTCTAAACCACTTCTTATGTGTTTCACAACTTGAACTCCTAAGTCTCACAAATCATTTCTTTCAGGCCCTTCCTCGTTTCAATAACAAGGCTTTGGGTTGCTTTATACTTATGGAATTCGAATTATCATCGGTTGGAGCCATGACCAGTCAGGGACGAGTGGCACAAGGTACGTGCGGTGATAGTCTAAGTAATAAACTTAGTACTGGTGGGGCACTACCTTTTCCCACAAAGGAAAACCGAACCTCCACACAAAAATCTAAGATATTAGGAAAAACGAAAATTTTATCAGCCTAGGGTCGGTTAGGGGGAGCTACATTGGCGAGCTCAAGTGAACGAGGTTAGTCGTAAAGTGCACTTTACCTTCCACTCTTTAAAATCCCTGCAAAGTTTCTTGCCCTTTAAAACTAAAATTATTTTAGCTCAATCCTTAATTCAGGCGATCATTGATTACGCTGACGCCTGCTATCTGGATGCCACTGAGGAGCTCTTAAAAAAGCTTGAGCGCTTGCAAAACCTGTGCATTCGTTTTGTTTTTGGTCTACGGAAATTCGACCATGTTTCTCAGTTTCGCAAGGATCTCAAGTGGCTCCCTATCCGTCTTCGCAGGAACACTCGGATATTATGTCTCCTGTACAACATCCTTTGTAATCCTAAATATCCTGCTGGCTACCTGCGTGATCGTTTTTCGTTCCCTCGCCTTGCCAACGCCCCTTGTAGATCCCGCCTTAAGCATTATCTCAATTTCCCATCCCAAACCCATTTCTATTCCCATTCCTTCTCTGTTCATGCGGTACGATTGTGGAACTCACTTCCGCCTAATATCCGTGATTCTAAAACTGTCTACCAATTCAAGAAACTAGTCAAAGAGCATTACCTCTCCACCATTCCGTGATTATATTTATTATTGATATTTATTTTATATTTAATTATTTACTTTGGTTTATTGTAAAGTTAGGTATATTTTATGTATGAATTATTTATGTATTCTAGTCTATTTTATATTTCTATAATATCTATTTATACACACTGTGTCTACATTTCTCAACCAACTTTCCAGTCGCAGGTCTGCTGGGAGAAATTTATTTTGAAATAAGCAGCACCTTTGTGCTCTTCTATCTGTATTTGTTCATTTTTCTCTTGTAATTGTTTATGTGTGTGCATAAATAAATAAGAACCCACTATCTTCGATCCTCAATGTGGCCTTGGATGACCGAACATGGCAGTAAGCCAGACTTGCCATCCGTCTGGGTGACTTCGACGTCTGCAGAATTTCAAGTCTAAGTTTTTCTTTCCTCTCCTCGGTCCACAGTACATTTTATCAACAACATTTTATCTTCCTCACTGGTTAATGTTGAGGTACCGTTTTTGAACGAAGCGTTGAACGCTTGGAAAATGGCTTGTTCTAATACGGATTTCCTCGGCAACCTGTCTTCCTAGAGACAGTGGGATGTACCGCTCTGCAGTATTATATGAAATAACCTGATAAATACAACATCGAGTACTGCTACGCAACCTGTGTCGACACCCTTGCGCCATCTCATGTTCCAAGCACAGCGGGCTGTGCCGGTGCTACCGCTGCAGCTGCCGAAGCCCTCAAGCGGCGCAAATATTTTTGTTGGCGCAAATAGCGAGTGTTCATTTTTTTTAATTTTTAGCTTGGTCGTTTCCTCGTTTAGGTAAGCTTTTCGACATATCTGTGAATGCAGTTTATTTGCTTTTTTTTTAAATAAAGGAATGTTTCCTTTATTTAGAATAATCTATCTTAAGGATTTAAAGTAGTTTACCTTCAGGGCCCATTGATATTTTCCAGCCTGTATATTTACGTAGTCAAGAGCTAGATTGGCTCGACACTTTAACGTAGACATCCCAGACGTCAGCCTGTATGAGATTAGGATGGCTCTGAAACAGCTTAAAAACAACAAGGCGGGTGAGGACGGAATCACTGACGAACTCCTGAAAGCGGGCGGAAGACCGGTCCTTAAGGCCCTTCAGAGGTTATTTGATTCCGTCATACTCGAGGGAAAAACGCCACAGGCATGGAGCAGAAGTTTAGTGGTACTCTTTTTTAAAAAAAGGCGACAATGCCCTGCTTAAGAATTCACTTCTGAGCCATGTCTACAAGCTGTTTTCCAGAGACATGACGAAACGTCTCGTGAGCAGGTTTGACGACTTCCAGCCTCCCGAGCAAGCCGGATTTCGAAAAGGCTACAGCACCGTAGATCACATACACACGCTGCGGCAGGTTATACAGAAGACCGAAGAGTCCTCTTTGCTTAGCGTTTGTGGACTACGAGAAGGCCTTTGATTCGATCGAGACTTGGGCTGTACTGCAGTCTCTCCAACGGTGTCAGATCGACTATCGGTACATCGAGGCGTTGAAGCGTTTGAACGAGAACGCCATCATGTCAGTTCGACTTCAGGACCAGACCTCGAAACCTGTCCTCCTGCAGCGGGGTGTGAGGCAAGGAGATGTTATTTCTCCGAAATTGTTCACGGCCGCAATGGAGGATGTCTTCAAGGTTCTGGACTGGAGAGGGCTAGGCATTGCTAGGCAGTGCCCGCTAACATTATTTGATAAAACTAACTACTTTTATAAATACTTTTTACAAATTATGTTAGCGGGCACTTTGCGAATTAATGAGCCAATCATAGTATAACACGAATTTGTTCTGTGGTTCACAAATCTCACGACAGGGAGCGCCACCATCGCGGTGGTGGTAGGTAGGGCTCCGCGGTCGGTCACTCGGCCGGGCAGGGTATATGTAAATATGCTGCTACAGCATTAACATCAATGGCGAGTACATCACTCACCTTCAATTTACCGACGATATAGTGGTCATGGCTGAGACTATGGAGGACCTCAGTACAATGCTCGATGACCTCAGTAGAGCTTACAAAAGAGTGGGTATTAAAATGGACATGGACAAAACAAAGATCATGCTAAATATCTATGTAGCAACCACTCCTATCAAGATCGGAGACTCTGCACTCGAAGTTGTAGACGAGTACGTTAACCTGGGACAAACGGGTCCAGTTAGGTAAGACTGACTTCGAGAAAGAGGTCAATCGTCGAATCCGACTCGGTTGGGCGGCATTCTGGAGGCTGCGTGGTATCTTCTCGTCCCACATGCCATAGTGTCTCAAGATGAAAGTCTATGACCAGTGCTTGTTGCCAAAGATGACATATGGAACCAAAACGTGGTCGCTCACAATGGGCCTCATCAGAAGGTTTAAAGTCACCCAAAGGGCCATGGACCTGGGTTTCTATGCTCGGAGTTTCCTTGCGTGATCGAATCAAGAATGATGATATCCGCAAGAGAACCAAGGTAGCCGACATAGCCCGAAGAATTGCCAAACCGAAATGGCAGTGGGCTGGGCACATTGCCCGTAGAACGGGCGGTTGGTGGGGCTGAAAGGTTAGAGAATGCCTAAGGCATTAAGTCCGCCTTTGTACATTTGTGTTGCATGAAGTTTTAATAAATAAATAAATAAATAAAGGTTCTGGAGTGGCGACCGCGTACCGGAAGACGCAGCGTTTATTTTTTTTATGTGGGGTGGGAAATCATCCAATGACTTCTCCCGCTCTGGGTGGAGCGGGAGGGCGTGTCAGACTCTTACTGACTACAACCCACCCCTGTTCCTTCCTGCCTCGAGTGCCCAGGGGCGAGGTCACTCTATTTCGAATTTATCCTCAACCCCCGGACAGGCATCGGCCATGACGGGCCCCGTCTCTTTTGCTGACAACTCTTTGAGGCGCGCGTGGAACACTACGCGCTGTCGACTCTCGGGCCTGGTGCTGATCGGACGGCAAGCTACCCATTACTCGCCGTCCGCAGGCCCGGGTCTACGGTGGCCGGAGATCCTCTAGCGGCACCGGAAGTCCCAGGCGTCTCCTGAGGCGGCTGCTGCTGAGAGCGTGAGGGCGACTCCGTTGTTGATGCTCCCTCACGCGTCCCACCTCCGCCTTCGCGAGCATTACTGCTTCGCAGAAGGAGGAGACGGCTTCTCATTCCCTCTCACTCCGTACCATGGCCTGAATCAGGGCAGGGCGCTAGAGGTCGCTGCCGCCTATTGCATCCACGAGGACACGGCGGTGCTCTGCCCAAGCGGGGCAAACCTCCACCGTGTCCTCTGGGCGATCCTCGCAGTGGAAACACCCGGGGGTCACCTCCCGCTTGATCCAAAACAGGAACCTCCCGAAACAGCCGTGTCCGGTGAGGACCTGCGTCAGGCGGAAGGTGAGGGCGCCGTGGAGCCTCTCCAGCCACTCCTCAAAGAGGGGCACTACCGCCGCAATGGTGGCGTGCCCAGCACGGGGTTGCGACAATCGCTGTCTCCATGTCGCCATGAGATCTTGCCGGAGCTCTGTCCGCAGAGCGGCGAGTTGTCGCGGCAGCGAAATTTCACCCCGGCGTTTCGCCTCCACGCGCTCTTCATAGAGGTTCGCGAGAATTTTTGTCTCCAGATCCCATCGCGATAATCCGGCAAGGAGGCTTGCCGCCTCGCAAGAGAAAGACGCAGCGTTGGAAGGCCTCCAACAGGGTGGACCAATGACCTGGTGAGGGTCGCGGGTAGCCGATGGATGCGAGACGCATAGGACGGGTCATTGTGGCGACACCATGGGGAGGCCTATGTCCAGCAGTGGACGTCTTTCGGCTGAAATGATAATGATGATGATGATATGTACGTAGTTAGGTAAGATTTTACAGTAAATAAATAATAAAAACGTTGTAAATACTGAGTTTATTGGTTCAAATCAGAAATTTTAGCATAAAACTGATACCACCGTATAAAATGTATAAAAAAATTAAAGGATTCATTGGACTATAAAAAGATATAATTATTATAAACAGTCATAAAAGCATTGCACAAATAATTCTATAACTTTACAACAAAATTAATAGGAAGCTTTCAATAGTTAATCTTACTAAGATCATGTGTAAAAGGAAAATAACTTCCTTCCTACTAGAACTAAATTATGACGACACCGAAAAACAACTTTCTACCTTGTTTTTTTTGTGTGGGTGGGAAATCATCCAATGACACCTCCCGCTCTGGGTGGAGCGGGAGGGCGTGTCAGACTCTTACTGACTAAAACCCATCCTTGTTCCTTCCCTGCCCTGAGTACCCATGGGCGCAGTAGGTCTGTTTCGAATTTATCCGCAACCTAGCTTAGACAGATTAGTTTAGGCACCAGTCTCCCACAATAATAAAGCTATTATCATAACATTTTCGATGATATACTGTATAATATTGTGGTGAGCACAGATTTATTATTACTATTTAATTGTGATTTCTCAGGGTTAGTAAAACGGATCCGCATACAGTCGAGTGCTGACGCTTACCGTAACTATGGCGGTGAGCGAGTGTACACTAGTGGACATGGCAGGACATCAACTTTGGGTCAGTATTTTCGTAGTAATCCGATCTAAAAATAATATATTATAATGCTTCAAGTAAATGATTAGCGTAAGTGTAACTTGGTGTCATAACCTTGACCTTGAGGTGTGTTGTATAAAAGAAAACTTTTATTCGCATAATCCATCTCATGACTGCTTTGTCACTCATAAATTGAAAGCCACTGATTATTATTAAAATCAGTGTCATTTTCTTGTAATGTTCTAGGTCCCGATTCTGACATACTGAGATGGGTATATTTACGGGCGATATCCAACAGTGAGTGTAACAGTGCAACTAGTGTAGCTACCAACATCTATGACACCACCATTTGCGCGCGCTTCTTCAACGTCACATCACAGTCTACTTGCTATGTAAGGTTTGAGGATTTAGATCCTTTTTTAATTAAATAACATTTTTTCTTTAGTTTTTAGTTGAAAAAGTGCAAATATTTTTTATTTCAAAACGGCTAAATTTTGACTTCGCAACACTACAAAACAAAAATTTACATAATATGTATACTCATTCCAGAATGACCTTGGTGGCCCATTAGTGCATGTCGGCTCTGATGGAGTGCCAACCCTCATAGGAGTATCATACTTCTTTCCTGCAATCAGCATTGGTTGTGATGTTGGCAGGCCTACCGGTAAAATTTTCATTATCACTATTAGTTTATTCTTTTCAGTACCATTGAGATATCTTTAATACGAGAGAGAGAAAAAAGTAAACAAAAATAATTCACAACAGCAATTTTCACAAAAACGAAAAGAAAATAACAGTTTTTTTTTTTTCATTTTGACTGGAACTATATATAACCTGTCATTTAATAATATTTTAATTTATTTTTTTAGGTTTTTACCGTCCAGGAGCTTTCTTACCATGGTTCAAAGAGGTAACGGGTATTGACTTTGAAAATCTACAAGATGATGAAGATGAAACCACTACTACCTCAACAGCACCTTCTACCACTACAACTACTACTACCACTCCCACTACTACAACTACCCCCAGTACTACGCCAACTCCCACCAGTACAACCACCTTCAGCACCACCACCGACTCGAATGGCCAGGGGCCAGAAGATTTTACTACCGAAGACATTATTACTGGAACTCCAGAGGACTCTGAAGAAAAAGAAGAGGAGGAAGACTCAGAATGTAATGAAGATAATGATTCGGCGCAACTTATCAAACGACTTGAAGTGAATGTCAAAGTCAAGGTGGCATTTAACAAATATAATGTGACAAAGGAAATAGGAACAGACACAAGTATTTTGAAACATTGATTTTATCATGGATTTATTTATTATATGGCGTTCAATGAATTTGATGTTATGCTAATTCTATTATTATATTTTACTGTGTGCATATAAACTATAAAAATACAATTATTCATCTTTAGTTTTTTAATGTTTTTGTTACCTGTCATTATCAGTTATTTTCCTAGTTTCTTTCCATGACCCGTTATAACGGTTTCACTCAGACTCAGCGCTAACTATTTTTAACATCGATGAGTTCTGGATTTATAAATGACAGTTTTCAGCTGTGTTGCTGCGGTATTTTATTAATGTTGTTTGTTAATGAACCAAATTAATTAGATATCTGAACTTATTGAACTTTTTTGCTGTAGCATTAACATAGGTAACTAAAAATAAGGACCCCGAATTACAATTCCTCTTGGGCAACCCGGGCGCATTAATGTCAAAACCCGTCAAGCACCGAGCACTCCTGCCGCCGTTTGACATGTTTACGACCATGCTCACAAAATATGGTTTGGTGACGTTTCTATTGGCTCTAGTCACATAATGTAACTGTTTTGAGTTCTTACATAAAAATACCACACTATAGCTTGTAAACAATACTTGTATTACGAGAGTTGTACTTATAAACAAATAATGATAACAGAGAATTGGCTGAAATATTGTTTGTTCCCGTGTTTTATCGAATTCTTATCAATTTACACGAAACTTTGCAAGATACATTATGAATAAACAGATCTAATAATAATAATAATAATAAGTCTTTATTTTTCAGATAACTAAGATCCAATGTGTTAGTAATTACAATAATGACTTACAGCTATTGTTAGTTGTTGTTGATCTAATAACGGCTTTTTTTTTTTGAGAGTCCTATATAACATTTTCATATTCATACTCAAACTTCGTAGTCCACCGAGCCATTTTTACGAAATTGCGTAATAAAATGCATGACTTTGTAATCGCTAATCCCAGTTATATTGAGAAGTTTCTAATACAAAACTGTTACTAGAATACTTGTCCAAATTATTCTGAGATGTTGTGTGCGTATCTATCAATGTATGCGTGTGTTACTTACCTAGCTATAGCGAATAATTTATTAATACAGTCCACATGTTAGAAGGTGTTGATTTTTTAGTGTCAATATACGGAGCGTACGAAAACGACGTTGTTTCTCTTAATTACCAATCCCTCAAACGAAAAGCAACCTAAACTACCTGAACAATACTACATAATCCTTTATTGACCTATAGCTACCTATAAGTCGTAAAAATATGCCACTATATTATTTGTAAATTGATAATATTTCTTTAAAGAGGGAAAACATTGGTATTTTTTTGCGTTAGCTAATTTCACAAGGTATATTTGGTTTTAAAATTTCAATATTAGTCAAACCTACACCATACTAAGTTATGTTTTCATATAACTATAAATACTTACTCACTTTGATGAAAAAAACAAAAATACCAACCTCTGAATTCACCTAAAAAAACTCGAAAACAAAAGAAAAAAGTAACGGTTTTTTACGAAGCATGTTTTTAGTCCGGTCAATCTAGACCAAAAAATGAGAGTGAAGGTACATAAAATCCCAACAAGCTGAAAATCAGTTAAATTGTTCAAAACATAATTATAAACAATGTTTAAAAGTTCCCCATCATTCCCGTGTATGGAAAAAAAATTATTCAAGGTCATAGGTAAAAAAAATGAGTTTTTCGCAATTTTCAAAACGGTAAGTTTTATCATAAAAGTACCTCAGACAAAAATTGTAGATCATAAAATTATCTATAAAAAATGTACCTATACTTTTTTTCTTTCGAGCCACCGTTTCTGAGATATAACGATTCAAAAAGTTATAAAAGTTGTTATCGTCATAATATGCACACGTTTCCACGCCACCTATGAGGTAGTGTACTTTGCGCGTTTTTTTTAACGTGGTTTCCCCAGTAGGCCTACTCCACGGGTCAGTTGTGATCCTGTATAATGTAAAACTATTGCAAAATAACGGAAATTTTCAAAGATTGGAAAAGATAAAAGCGATGTAAATTAAAGAAAGTGGTGAAGTTCATTCGCCTGATTCGTTAGTTTGAAATTCTTCTTGTTCTTCTTCTTGATCTTCTTCTTGTTCTTCTTCACCTGTTTCTCCTTCATCTTTATTTTGGATGCAAGTAAATTGCGTCAATAGCGATGTATCGCATGACACTTCGTCGGCATCAAACGAATCCTCCATTGTTTGTGATTCAATATTAGAGCAGTTTTTAAAAAGAGTAATTCAACTCAACAAGAAGTTATCACCAACGGCATCCGCTTTCTTCTTTTTATGTTTGGAGCTCCTTAAAAATAAATCTTAGAAAATTTCCGTTATTTTGCAATAGTTTTACATTAAACAGGATCACAACTGACCCGTGGAGTAGGCCTACTGGGGAAACCACGTTAAAAAAAATGCGCTAAGTACACTACCTCATAGGTGGCGTGGATACGTGTGCATATTATGACGATAACAACTTTTAAAACTTTTTGAATCGTTATGTCTCAGAAACGGTGGCTCGTAAGAAAAAAAGTACAGGTACATTTTTTATAGATAATTTTATGTTCTACAATTTTTGTCTGAGGTACTTTTATGATAAAACTTACCGTTTTGCTGAAAATCGCGAAAAACTCATTTTTTTTACCTTTGACCTTGAATATTTTTTTTTCCATACACGGGAATGATAGGGAACTTTTAAACATTGTTTATAATTATGTTTTGAACAATTTAACTGATTTTCAGCTTGTTGGGTTTTTATGTACCTTCGAATGTCTAAATTGACCGGACTATTTTGCCAAACTAGGTCAAATTATGATGTACTTTATATTAGTATAACTACTTATATAGCAATATTCTTGCATACATCGTTGACTACATACAAAAAAAATCAAAGTTCATCATAAAATAATGGCTGCACGAACGCGTTTACACGTAACATTTTCTTTGACCAGAAACGTATTATTATGCTGTTTTTTCTTGCTAATATTATAATTATAAAACGATGTAATAAATATTTAGAAATAAATATTTGTACACTTATCGTAGTTTATAATACTATAACACTCAAAAACACTAATAATACTGCGGAGCACGCACTCGCGAACATAAAGAATAATAATGACTTTTTAACATTTTTTTCTGATGTTACCAATATTATATTTTTCTTTGGACTATAGATTATACGATCAAAAATGTCTATGCCCGAGTGTGTGAACCTTGTCTTAGAACAAAAGACCTTGCGTTATAGTAATAATAGAGTTTTAAAACGTGTGAGTCGACTGGTACAAATTTGTACCAGCGGTGCCGGTATAGTTATTACTATCAATTTGATGCTTTGTTCATTCAGATATCGTTAAGGTATCGGATGGACCGTACACAGTAACATTTTGAGGTAAATGGTGAAAAAATTTCAAAGAATTCAGAGAAAGATCTATTAAGATAATTCAAAGTTTTTTCAAATCTTTTTTCAAACGCAAATCATAGATGTGGCTCAAAAGGCTGCCCAACTTAAATGGGTCTGGGCAGGATTTGTCTGCCGCATGCTTGACGAGTTGTGGGCCTGTAAAACACAGGATTGGTGTCCTGACACAGTAACCCGGGGCCGCGGCAGACCACGAGGGAGATGACCCGGATGTTTTCCTTAAGAATTAGAAAGAAGAAGCAAAACAGCGTGGCCGTTGGAAGGAATGGAGGGAGGCCTCCGCCCAGCAGTGACACAGTACTGGCTTCAAAGAGCAACTAAAAGCAGCAGTTTTATATGCAAATGATATTTTGTGACAAAATAAAGAAACAAAATAACTTGAAATTTTTCGAAAATCATGGGTCTCCGCTTAAGCGTCTACGGGTGCTTAGTTATTGAAAATGGGTTTTAAAATATCACGTCCTGCTTGGAATTAGTCAAGACACCCGAAGCGCATACAACACACGTACAAATAAAAATAATCTTATCGGCATGACAATATTTTGAACACGGCATGTGTTCAAAATAAAAAAAAACCTACAGTGCAACAAAAACATAAAATAAATACAATTAAAATCATACGAAATAAAATATAGGTAATATTGACCCATGAAGTAAACGTTCCGTATGGTATCGGAAGTAAAAGAATAGTACCATCCCATCACTTCCCGTGGGTGTCGTAAGAGGCGACTAAGGGAGCTTGAGCCCTAGTGCATACTACTAAAGCACCTTGGGCCACCCGCGCGGTGGCGGGTAAACCTACAACAACAGCATTCCCAAGGAGGGTTGGCGTCAGGCAGGCGGCCGGCTATAAAACTTCGGCCAAAACCTTTTGCAACATGGTAAGGAAAAATGTGAAGTGCGATAGGGCTAGGGCGGACCCCACAGGCGACGCGCAGCGGCAGCACCCGGCTCCTGTGGGAAATGGACAAGGGTTGTCACACCAGGACGGGTGGGTGCGACGTTCTGAAGTTGCAGCGCCCTGTTGTTTATACCAGTACTTATATTCCATTCAATTTCATGTCTTTGTGTCAAGTAATATGTTTTATGTATATACAGTTGCTGGCGACGGCTGCGGTCTCACAAGTTGTGGGCCGCATACGGTACCTGGGCCTTGAGGTGGCCCTCAACAAGTCGTAGGCCATGGTCTTTCACGGCCCCCAACGGGCGCCGCCGCCGGGATCACACATCGTGGTCGGGGGAGGTTCCAAATCGCTGTCGAGTCTAATATGAAGTACCTGGGATTTTTGCTCGACAGCCGGTGGGATTTTGGTCCCCACTTTCGGCGGCTGACGTCCAGGTTGATAGGCGCCGCGGGTGCGCTCGCTACGCTGCTTCCCATTCTGGGGGGCCCGAGCACCGCCTATAGGCGGTTGTACTTGAGGATTGCGCGATCCATGGCTCTGTACGGGGCCCCGGTGTGGGCTTCTGACCTGACGGCCGGTACCATCGCAATACTGCGAAGACCACAGAGGGCGATTGCCGTCAGGGCTATCAAGGGATATCGTACGATCTCCTACGAGGTGGGTTGTGCTCTGGCTGAATCTCCGCCCTGGGACTTGGATGCAAGAGTCCTCGCCTCACTGTACCGCTGGAGCGAGGAGGTGCGGACGCGGGGCGGTGAACCGATGCAGCGCGAGATCGAATTGCGTCGGTCACAGCTCCGCGAGGTCATGGTGGCGGAATGGCGGGACAGGCTTTTGCGCCCTACCGCCGGCCTCACTACCTAACTATACCTACCTCGACGCGATACGGCCAGTGCTCGACGAATGGCTCGGGAGGAAGCACGGCTCCCTATTATTTCGGGCGACGCACGTGCTCTCTGGGCATGGCTGCTTCGGGAAGTACCTGTGTCGCATAAAAAGGGAGCCGAACGCTCGGTTCTATCACTGCATCGACTGTCGGGACAGCATAATTATACTGGTAGAGTGTGTAGCATGGGAGGAGCAGCGCTGTGCCTTCGTATCTGATGTGGGACCCGACATGTCGCTGTCGGCCGTCGCTCGTTCGATGGTCGGGAGCACCGAGTCGTAGGATGCGGTGATCTTCTTCTGTGAAGCCGTAATTTTGCAGAAAGAAGCTGCGGAGAGGGAAAAAGAGGCAGTGGCTACTCTCCCGATGCGCAGCAGGCATACCGGGCGTCGGCGGGGGGCGGACAACGCTCTCTTCCAGCCCCACTAAACAGGTCCGCAGGGACGGCGGACTCGGGGTCGTCCGCCGCCCCATCCAGCAGGTCCCGAGGCGGCTGCGCGTAGCGTTCCACGCGCGCCCCGATTAGACGTCGCGGGGGGATGACACCTCACTCTCCCCGCGGACTAGAAGTGCACTAGCCGGGGGTCATGGAAGTCGAACTAGCTCTCACGATCCCCGCTCCAAGTATGGGAAGGAACACCGGGGAGGTTTTTAGTCAGTAAGAGTCTGACAGACCCCTTCGCCCAGGCGAAGGACATCCATGAGATTTTTCCACCTCGGCAACAAAAAAAAAAAGGTACCGGCTGCGAGGCGGAGCTGAGCGACGTACCCGAAGATGTTGGGTGTGTGTTCCTCTTTTGTGCTCGGCTTCTTGTCAACATTTTATTTAGTCATCAGTCAGATTAAACTTGCATCTTGCATACATTTCTTCGGTAAAAAATAGATTCTTGATGTACTTTTTATATTTGTTTAATTGTTGGGGGTTTTTTTTTCTTGCTGATTTACGTATGAAAACAATTTTGTTGAATTGTTGACTAATCGTCCTTTCTTTAACAGTGGAGTAGATTATGCCGGACCCGTACAATTGCGAACAGCGAAAGGGCGTGGGCATAAGTCTACAAAAGGCTACATTTGTGTCTTTGTCTGTATGTCTACCCGAGCTATACACCTAGAAGCGGTTACAGATTTAACGTCACAGGCCTTCATGGCGCCATTCAAACGATTGCAAGAAGAGGTCACTGTGGTCACTTGTTGAGTGACAACGGCACGAAATTTGTAGGAGCCGACAAGGAATTACGGAATATTTTTGAAAGGAGCAAGGCTAATCTGGCGGCAGAGTTAGCTAAACTTCTAGCAAATGATGGCACAACCTGGCACTTTAGACCGCCGAAAGCACCAAATTTCGGTGGTATAATTGAATGTTGGTTGAATGAAATGAAAGGTTGAATAATAATAATAATAATAAGCCAATGTTATATCTCGTTTATTCTTTATTTTAGATAATGAATTAAACACACAAATTAATTAATTGTACTTTTATTCACACTTGACCATAAAGTAAGTAAAACCATAGAGTACCCTTCCTGACTCGTTTTTCCGGGCGAACCAGTGTTGCCCTCTATTAACAATAATATAATTAACATTCCAACACTCTCCCCCCATTTAAAAAAAAAAAAACACAAAACAAATAAAAGTTATTTTTCTAATTGCTGACCACATTCCAGCAGTTGATTGGCATGTCGTTTCCATTGAAGTCCATCTATCTCTACCATGTAGGTTACACCTGGTACTAGAATTTCAATAATTCTACCTAGAGACCAATTCTTTTTATTTTTTCTTAAATCCTTAACCATTACTCTTTCTCCAGTTGCAAATGTCTTATTTAAGTTTTTACTGTTGTTTGTTAATTTTATTTGTTCATTATCAATTTTATCATGTACTGGGTTTGGCCGCAGCAATGAGAAACGACATCTCAATTCTCTTCCATACATAATTTTTGCAGGGCTTTGTCCGGTGGTTTTATGTATAGTACATCTATAGTCAAACAAAAACAGATTACAAGCATATTCCACCGTCTGCCCACTTTCTACAATTTTTACAATATGTGACTTAAATGTCTCTACAAACCGTTCTGCTAACCCATTTGTTGCAGGGTAGTATGGAGGAGAGAAAGATTGTTTGACTCCCACTATCTTACAGAAATGTTTAAATTCTTCACTGGTCCATGTTGGGCCATTATCGGTCACTAAATGTAAAGGATACCCATAACGTACAAAAATGTTTTTAAATACTTCAATAGTTTTCTTAGCAGTTATATGGAGTACAGTCCTTCACTATCCAGGATGTCGGCAGATACAGGAGAACAGCGAACCGATAAGGATCGAGCGTGGCATATTCCAGGGCGACAGTCTGAGTCCACTGTGGTTTTGTCTGGCCCTCAACCCTCTCAGTACATTACTGGAGGGTTCGGGACAAGGCTATCGGTTGAGAAGAGGTGGTCAGGTCATATCACACCTCCTTTACATGGATGATCTGAAACTCTTTGCCCCCAACAACTTGCAACTGATGAAGCTACTGAAGGTAACAGAAACCTTCAGTAGCGCCATCAGGATGGAATTTGGTGTGGACAAATGTGCAGTCATGCATGTAAAGCGAGGGGAGATTATGGAATCCGTGGGAACTCAACTCTCGGATTCCATACACCTTAGATCCCTCTGCTCAACCGAAACCTACAAGTATTTGGGTATGTCGGAAGCGTTAGGCATCAATACTGCTGACGTGAAACAGTCGCTGAAGGAGCGCTTCTTTGGCCGCCTGAATAAAGTACTAAATAGTCTTTTATCAGGCGGGAACAAGGTGCGCGCCTTCAACGGTTGGGTCATGCCGGTGTTGATGTACTCTTTCGGCATACTCAAATGGACTCAGACGGAACTTGACGCCCTGGATAGGAGGGTCCGCACACTGCTGACCGCAAATCGGATGCATCACCCACGATCATCGGTGATGAGGCTGTATATCCCGCGGAAATGTGGGGGTCGTGGCTTCTTAAATGCTAAGACCCTACACAACCGCGAGGTATGCAGCCTTAGGGAATATTTCCTAGAAACCGACGTAGGTATGCATCGAGATGTGGTCGCTGTGGACAAGGGCCTCACCCCGCTCTCCTTGGCAAACGAGAACTGGCGCAAACTTAAAGTACTGGATACTAATGACCGCAGGGAAGTATGGCAGAGCAAGGAGCTTCACGGACGCTTTTACCGGGTCCTACATGGACCTGATGTAGACCTCTTAGCGTCCGTATCCTGGCTGCGCTTTGGTGACCTATTCGGGGAAACCGAAGGTTTTGTCTGTGCGATTATGGACGAAGTTATGATGACGAATAACTACCGGAAATATATTGTGAAGGACGGTACGGTTGACATCTGTCGGGCATGCCACCGACCCGGGGAATCAATCCGACACATTATTTCTGGTTGTTCTCGTCTAGCTAACGGAGACTATTTGCATAGACACAACCTTGTAGCCAGGATTATCCATCAGCAACTTGCTCTTAAATACAATCTTGTGGAATCTGAAGTACCGTACTATAGGTATGAGCCCGACCCAGTTCTCGAAAATGGCAATATCACGTTGTATTGGGATCGATCTATCATCACTGATAGGACTATTGTTGCCAATAAGCCTGACATAGTGGTAATAGATCGACAAGAGCGTCGCACAATGATTGTTGATATAGCTGTCCCTCATGACGAGAACCTCGTGAAGGCTGAGAAAGATAAAAAAACAAAGTATCTTGATCTGGCTCGCGAGGTTGTTGACATGTGGGAGGTGGATACAGCAGTCATTGTGCCGATAGTCGTGACGGCCAATGGCTTAATAGCCAAGAGCCTCGACGAACACCTAAGGAGGCTCTCGTTGGGCAGCTGGATCAAGGGCTTGATCCAGAAGGCAGTACTCCTGGACACGGCGCGCATAGTTAGGAGGTTCCTCTCCCAGGAGCCCTGACCACCGGTAGCTTGGACCCTATCCCGATACCGGTGGGATACTATTTTTTATATTTTTAAATGTTTTTATATTTTGATATTTTAATATTTAAAAATGTAAATTGTATGTTTAAACTATAAAATAAATGGAATAATAATAAAATATAAAATTGAAATATTTAAAAATATAATTTATATGTATTTACAAATGAATAAACGAAATAATAATAAAAATGTTTATTTTTCATCCACAAATAACACTTAATAACTAAAACTTAAAAATATAAAAATGTATAATTATGTAGGATATGTTCATTTGTGGGAGACTGGTGCCTAAACTAAGCCGTGACTTGTATTTCAGGACACCAGGGACTCCCCCCTATAGGAAAAAAAATATTATATAAAAAAATAAAAAATAATAGAGAATGCCGTTACATTTATGTGTTATAAGGGCAAACTATTTGTTGGAAAAGAAAAAATAATAAAAATAAATCTCAAACTTCTAAAAAGTGTAGTGGAGTTCAAGGTGTATGTGAGATGTGGGTGAGAGTATGATGTATTTTGTGTTTGACTGTGTGTGTTTTTGTGTGTAGTGTATAGTGTGAGAGGATATGTGAGTGGGTTCATGTCTAACTAGACGAATGGTTCTTACGTGTTTATGACCAGTAGCTCTTCTGTTTTCGTGTAGTTCAATTTTTGTAGCCAGTGAGTCAATATAAGTTTACATTTAGATTTATTATAATTAAAAATACCTAATTCTTTATTAAACTTATTGTAGAGTTCAGGAACCCGGAAAGTATAAAATTTTTGGGCAAAACCTGTTTTAAACTTGATGGTGCTACATTTTTTTTTTTTTTTTTTTATGTTCGATAGGTTCGCGTTTGACCACTATCTCACCTGATGGCAAGCGATGATGTGGTCAAAGATGGAGCACGCGTGCCTAGAAGTAACCTATTCACTCTTGACTTAAAGACTCCCAGGTTATAGCTATCAGGAAACACAGACTCCGGTAGGGAATTCCACTCTCTAGCTGTACGCACAATGAATGTTTTCTCAAAACGCTTTGTGCGTATGGATGGGATATCTACCATGAACCGGTGGCACTTCGCCGTACGTCTTGTGGTCCTTTGATGAAACGGGCTTGGCGGAATCAAATCATGCAATTCCGTAGCACACTCCCCAAAATGTAACCGATAGAAAACCGACAGGCTAGCAACTCGGCATCTATGTTCAAGACTTTGGAGTTTCGACTCAACGAGTCTATCATTGCCGATGATCCTCTTGGCTCGTTTCTCAATTGACTCAAGGGCATCAAGCTGGTATTTGGCAGAACCGTCCCAAAGATGAGAGCAGTACTCCATACACGATCGGACTTGCGCTTGATAGAGTTGGAGCAGCTGTTCCGGCGTGAAGTATCGTCTCACCCTTGCGAGGATCCCCAACTTTTTGGCAGCCACTTGAGCCTTTGCCTCTATGAAGGGACCAAAATTGAGGGTAGATGTTAAAGTAACACCAAGAAGATCAAGTTGATCGGTTATCGGCACGGTTACACCTCGGAAAGTTGGAGCCGGGTGAAATTGGCTCCTTTTAGCAGAAAAAAGACACGCCTGGGTTTTAGCAGCATTGAACTTAACCAGATTGGCATCGCCCCAATCTGAAACAGCCTGCAAGGACAAGTTCAAGCGCCCAACCATAGCCTCGCGGAGAGACCGGACCTGAGACCCACTAACTCGTGCGTTAGGCACGTATCTCTCGGCAACAGTGCTGTCGTCTGCATACCCAAAGGTACCGGGTTTTAGCAGATCGTTAATATGCAGCAAAAACAATGTTGCCGAGAGCACCGACCCCTGAGGAACACCGGCATTAATAGCCAGCAGTCCGGACGAGCAGCCATCTATGACTACTCGGATAGACCGATCCCTCAGGAAATCTGCAATCCAATCACACAAACCAGCGGGCAGACCGAAGGAAGGAAGCTTGCCAATTAGGCTGTCGTGCCAGACCCGGTCGAAGGCCTTCGAGATATCAAGGGAGACCGCAAGGGCTTCCCCTTGTTTGTTGATGGCCTCACTCCAGATGTGGATGGCATACGCTAGAAGATCTCCCGTTGACCGATTTCGACGGAAGCCGTATTGTCGGTCACTTAGGATATCGTTAGCTTCTAGGTATGCCAGGAGCTTACCATTCAGTATACGTTCCATTACTCCGTACAGAGTACGGAAGTTACCGAGATGGGCCTATAATTTGCTGGGTCAGCTCGACTACCCTTCTTGGGTACGGGTTGCACGTTAGCTTGCTTCCAAGCCATCGGCACTTTTCCAGTCTCAAACGAAAGGCGATATAGGCGCGTCAAGATCGGCGACAACTCAGGCGCACAAGTCCTCAATACAATTGCCGGTATCCCGTCGGGGCCACTAGCCTTGTTCACGTCCAGGTTACGCAGTACCCTTCGGACATCCTTCTGATGAATGCGAATGTCTGACATAATCGACTCGCATCCACCAAGAGTACCAGGGGGCCTCGCGCCACCAGGATCTAGACGTGAAGATTCCGCGAACAGAGAGGCAAACAAGCTTGCTTTCTCCTCAGCGGAGTGGGCCAGCGACCCGTCGGGTTTCAGCAGTGGAGGTAGTGAGGGGCGGCAGAAGTTCGATTCAACCGACTTAGCTAGGGACCAAAACGCCTTACTACCATCTGGGCCACATCCACCAAACCATGGTCGAGCCTCGCCAGACATTGTTACGTCAGAGAATGGAATGTAGTACTCCATTCCCCTCCGCAACACATCCGTCACGGCGTCCGCGCACGACGAAACATCAGTTGAAGAAAAGCAAGTGGGCCGCCAAGGATAACATGCGAAGAAAGATCGCATACCATCCCAATCTGCTGACCTGTATCGCCAAAACCCGCGTGGTGCCTCTAGGGCTAGGATCGGGCGGGGAGTACACGGATACAGACTTCACCAGACAGTGGTCGGAAGTACCTAATGGTGAAGAAATTGACACTGAGTATTGCATAATGCCTCCTCGTTGTTAATTTAGAAAGATCGAAAGAGGACGGATCTGAATGTTGCCGCAGAATAGTAAAAAGGATGTAAATTTGCCTAACAGTTAACACCTCGGCTTCCTGATACAGTGCGTCAGTGGGATAGAGTCGTGGTTTTGAAAGGCCAACTTTTAAAATCAACCTTTGGGCTCTTTCTATTTCTAACATTTTAGTTTTATCGGCACCTCCCCAAGTTGTTACACAATATGTTAGTATAGATTGAACAAGGGCAAAATATACCATTTTAAGCGTTTTACCATTAGCTACCTGTCTTAGCTGTTTAAAAATAATAGTTAGTTTCCGTACTCTTTTACATAAGTTGTGAATGTGTTCATCAAAGGACAATCTGTTATCAATGGTCACACCCAAATATCGAATACTTTGTGTTGGTTGTATTGTTGTGCAGCTACATTGATTCAAAGGGGGAAATGAACACTGATGAACAAATATGGGAGGCTTATCTTGTAAGAAGGTTTCTACGCTTCTGATTGCAAAAGGAATGTATTTTGTTTTATCTGTGTTAAGACTAAGCGAGTTTGCAGCTAGCCAGTGGCAGACCTTGTTCAGACCTGATTGAGCTAAGGAATATACTTCTTCCCAAGAATCGCCCTTGAAAGTAAGAGTTGTGTTATCTGCGTAAGATATTATTTTACAGTTCTCAAGATCAAGTTGACATAGTTCATTTATACAGCGTGGAGAAGACAATACGACAATAAATGAAAACACGGACAATACTAGTTTATAAGAATAAGTTTAAGCTATCAAAAATGTCCTAACATCGAAAATAAAAAAATAAAAATTTCAAACAAACTAAATGGCATAAAACTAGAAACGAAATAGAACACCATTTATCAACAACAACCCATCCCATCCCATTTATCAACAACGCGCGGTCCTGTAGCGACTTTATTTTTTGGCTTTTAATTATGGATTAATGCTCAGTAAAATTACACTGAATCACAGACTATTTAGCACAGCCCAAACATTGACAGCAAGTCTGTACTGGTGCGAAGTCTCCCGTCCTACACGCGGATTCACGCGGCTCCAGTAACGAAGATTCTGTCTGTTCCATAAACCGTTCCTTGTAAATGTACTTACTTTCATCAGTCCACATCACATTGTACAAGAAATCCGGATTCTCGAAATGTTTATTTTCAATCCAGCGACAAAAGTTTTCCCTAACTGGTTTGTCTCTAGGTAACAATGCATGCAATTTCTTGTATTTATACGGCTTCCGTTTGTCGTGTTTTAAAACTTTAAGAATAGTTGTATGGTCAACACCTGACCTGCCCTTCGCGAACTACACGTTGGGTTGCGTTAAAAAAAAAAACACGAAAACAATAAAAACTAAGCGTCTAATTTCGCACAATTCACTCACTGTTTAACTAAATACCTATTAAAACGTTACGTGTCCTGTCACCAAAATAAAGCGTCCAATTTCGCACTAATACCGTCGTAAATGAATTTACAAATTTAAACACGAGCGGCGGGGAAGTACCTAGGTACACGAAAGTTAGCGGCTCCTACAAAGCGAGGACGCGTGACTCACAGGACCGCGGCGACACACTAAGCTAAAGTAAAAGACAAAGTAGTAGCAAATTTCTTCAAGAAAGCGAAGTAACAAACGAAACTAGATTTATCTCTTTCGCACACACTAAATTTTCTATTAATATTATGAGTGCATTGCAATTACCGCATTCGTTACTTTCTTATCCAACTCTGATGACACGCTATACGACTCTTATTACTCAGAATTAGGGTATAATTTTCACTAAATCAGATGAAAATACTAATTTGGCGAAAGTGTTTAAGTAGCGAGTTGGCAACGTGACTTTAATGTTTTGATGTTTATACTGATGTGGGTCGTTAACCTGACAGTGTTTCCCTATTATCAGATACATCATGTAGCAAATGTTTAAAATGAAAAATAATTTCCTGTGACTAAACTACTGGATATATTCAAATGATTTTTTGTATGTAGACTGAGAACGTCTTGAGGTATGCGAGGTTTAATTTATTGTCGTATTGTCATCACCACTCTGTATAACACAGAAACAAAGTGGGGCCAAGAACACTTCCCTGAGGAACTCCGCGCTCGATAGGAAGTTTATCACTCAAGTGGTCCCCGATCCTTACACGCTGCGTACGTTCGGTTAAATAGTCAGCTATTAATATCAGTTCATTACCCCGTATTCCCATATTACTTAATTTTTTTATTAGGGTGGGGATAGAGACTGTGTCAAAAGCTTTGGCAAGATCGAGAAAGATGGTTAGACATTTCTTGTTTTCATCTATGTTTCTTACCACAAAATCAGAAAAAGTGTGAATAGCCTCATCAGTGGATTTACGTGCTCGAAATCCATATTGTGTGTCAGCAAGAATTTTATTTGACTCTAAGAATTTTATTAGCCTATAATTATTAGTACGCTCGAACACTTTTGATAGTGAAGAAAGGATAGAGATGGGCCTATAGTTGTTGACACAGCCTATATCCCCTGCCTTATATATGGGGATTACAATAGATTTTTTTTAGTGCTTTAGGAAAGACACCTGTATCAAAACAACGATTTATGAGATCAGTGATAACGGGAGCCACCACATCCACAACACTTTGCAATAGTTTAGATGATATGATGTCCCACCCAGGTGAGCATTCACTCTTTAAATTTAGGATAGCGGTTTTAACTTCCATAATATCCACTTTGAGTAGTACGAATGAGTTGCTAGGGGAAGTGTCCCTGATTACAGCGGTGTTATTGAAAGATGGAACATTCGATGGTATGTGTTGAGCTAGTACTTTTCCAATTGTAGAAAAGAAGGTATTGACATTATTAATCGATGATTGAGGGCTTTGATCTGTATGTAGTAGTTCTTCAGGAGATTCATTATTTTTATTATAGTTTTAATAGAGTCCCATAATAATTTAGAGTTACCTTTAGGCATATTTAGTTGATTTTATTCATATTGTCGTTTTATTTTTTTAATATGATTATTGCAAAAGTTCCTGTATCGTTTATATGTTAAACTTAATATTTCATTACTTGATTCTTTTTTACTTCTAATATGCATACTGTCTCTATTTTTAATGCATCTTAGAAGTCCTGGCGTTATCCAGGGTTTTAAAGTAGTTTTGTTTCGTTACATTCTAACGATCGACATAATATGTTTTATTGTAAGATTAGACAATAATTCGATAAACTTACTAGTTGCCAGATTTAAGTCGCTTTCAGAATAAACTTGAGTAAAATCCAACTTTGAGCAGTCAGAGATGATTTCGGTCCAGTTAGGCTTCCTGATTTCTCTACTATTTAAGGGTTTTTTTGAACCCCTGTGCTTGAGACAAAACAGAATAGCATCATGATCAGTTATTGAGCTGTGAAGGTTAATAGGCTTGTAACTTGCTCTTCACTAAAACATGATCCAGGCAGCTATTTCCTTTAGTAGGTTGGTTATGTGCCGGCATTAAACCGTGAAATGAAGTAATATCTAGGTATGACGAAACATTAGAATCAATTCAATATATTTATATTAATGTCACCCACAATTATTATACTTTGAAAGGATTGCAACTGTTCAAGAATGTTGTGGAGTGATTGCAGAAAGGTATCTAAATTTTTAAATGACGGTGACCTGTAGATTGCCACAATAACTATGTTAGTCCCAAATTTAATTAACAAACAGTTACATTCATAAAGAATTGGTTCTTCTACTGTACAATAATGTTCGTTACTAACCATGACTACAACTCCATCATTTTGATTAAAGTTTCGGTTTGTTTTATAAGTGTTAAATCCATTTACAATAGGAAGATCTGATACCTGACGGAGCCAGCACTCGAACAACACTATAACGTCGCATTTGAAGCTTAATCTAGACAAAAGCACTGAAAGTTAATTGAAATTGCAATTGATACTACGTATATTTTGTTGTAAAATTTTTAGGTAGTTGGTAGCAGTTGGTATGTATTTGGAGCAACTTTCTGGGTTACAACTTAAAAAGATAAAAGCATCAAATTGATCTAAATTATTAAATAAATCATTTACCATAGCGAATGTTGTCATGTAATAATCTCGTAGGACAATTTGAGACGGAAAAAGAAAGTTTAAGACTATTTTCCGTTTTGTATATTATTAATACTAAGATGTAAGTTGTACAGAGCTCGGAACTAGTGCACCTATTTAGTAAACATGAACAAAGATTCGGCCTAACTGGTGTACAGGGAACATAGCAGGTGCCCATTTGTAATACTTGTCTATCTCCACGGAACCAAAACATGATTTTATGTAAGAAAAGGTGTGTGTGTGTGTTGTTTGTTTACATTTGTATACTTAATTTTAATTAGTGAGAATAGGAAAAAAGAGGCGGTATGTATGATGTAAAGAAGAAGAATGCAGGTGATTAGCGAGAGAAAAGCAAACGTCCTTTCACATTGATCGCTTTATTTGTTCTAAAGTTACTAAACATACCGGCCTCCAAAAACAACAGTTTTCACTAATTTATTAAATGACAGTACTACGAGTTTCCTATCTTGTTCAAACAAAATATGTATAGGTACATCGCAAAACAACTTACACTAATTGCTTAATGAGCATAGGAAACCACTATCATTATATATAATGTATACTGTTAGATTGTATTGTATATAGAAACATCTGTGACTAACTCAGTATAACTACTTACTATTAAGGCACACACACATAAGAAGATTGCGCAAAGCATAAAAATACATAACATTATTAGTACAATAGTAGCATACCTTACATTCTTAAAGAAATTACGCGTCATTTTAGGTTGCATATAATGAACAAACAACGGGCACTTATTAATATTCGTTATCAGGTACCTAATACCTACGACCAACTAAAAATAATAACACCGTATTCTGGTACTCATTTTTGTAATATCTAAGTGGACTGTATGCTATAATGTTAAACGTTTTCTCGACATACAGCCTGTAAGGAACAAGATACCGCAAACTTCGCGAAAAGGTTATACATGTCAGTAACAAAATTATCATAGTCATTAATCTCGGTAATGATCGATTACGGAAATTGACATTTTTAAGCACGCAATGTATTGTGAACAATGCGATCTCAACGCTTCGCAATGAATGTAGGCGCGCGCGAGTGCGTAGTACGTGGTATTACGTAGTTACCTACCACGTCTTATACACACAAACATAGGTGGTCGCGCCGCTACGGGCTCAAGTACCTACCTAAATACCCTTTCTACTTTGTGATAAAAATACATTTACTTCGATGTTTCCGATCGATGTGATAAATAACTAGATCAGATACTTAATAGACATAAGCGCATACGTGCGTAATACATTTAAAACGACAAATGTATAATATTCCGGGGCACCATTAACTGTTTATTCTAATGACGACAACATTGATATATCATACATTTTTAATCCCTCAAGAATACTGAAGATAAGGTTAGATAAAGATTAGGATAGATAATAATAAAGAAGCTTGTAAGTACCCACATTGCACTCCAGGAATGTAGGTATTAAAGCGCCAGCTTTACGGTCGTCAATCGCGTCCCTACAGAAGTGACCTTGGTGATTTTGAATTTTGAAATTTCTTAAGTACAGCTCTGCCGCTCGCCAACCACGAACACCTCTGTCGGGGACCCGATTAGCAACTGTGTACTTAACTAATGAACCAACTCACCTTAAATTTCGTTCATATCTTACGAAGGAGGATTTGGCGCCTACGTGATTCATGCATGAGCATTTTCCTGGGCACTGAGGTTTTGTTTAAAAACACTGTCGCACACAACAAGTACACACTCATGTTAGGAATCAGTTAGTAATTGTCATAGTAAGTTAAATATTTATTTGTATAAGCGTTATTTAATTTTAGAAGTCTGTATAGTTTTCTACTCACGGTTAATATAATACTTAAATGTATTATCTAATAAGTTATTTTATTGATTTTTGTTTTCATCCTGGCAACACTGACTTAATCGCCACTCCGTTGCGGGAGGGCGCATCATCATCATCAAGCACTGGAGGGGGTTACAGTGCGGGCTCAACGGCCAAGTGGGTCGAGTCAGTTTTGCTGCGGAAGTCGAATCGAATAGACTATAAATAAGTCAGTTACACTAGTGCATAAATCTGTAGTTGTGGATATAAGTGCTATTTGTGACAAAAAGGTATGTACACTGTTTTAATAACAAGTAATGAAAATAGGCAACTAATTTTTTTATTAGTGTTGTAATTATTCTCTATTTTCAACAAAAATAAATGCTTGAGAATCAATTTGGAGTTTCCTTTTATCTCAGAAGTGGGATAAGCGGGTTTTTGTTTCAAAGTGTGATCTCAAAGTTGATTTAGTTTTTTTAATTAAATAAAAGTTGTTTCATGTTTTTTTTGTTATTTATCAACTGTATAACTTCTTGAAGTGTGTTGTTGTGTAATTACAATTTTTATACTTCTATAATTTGTATTTAATGTTTTACCTATCGCTAAAAAATATAATAATATTGGGATATAATACCTTGGTCCTAGACGGAACTAAGTTTAATGATTAAGATAAGACGCTTTTGGTTTTCGTCAGTTTAATAACTCGGACTGTTAAAACATTTTATTGGAATGTTAAAGTTTACCAAATAAAACATAAGATACTTTAGTTGTAGATTGTATGCAGTTATTCAATTATTAAAACATTTTTTACACGACCTCTAATGATAAAATTGTGACTTAAGTCAATTTTACCTAACCAAGATTATTCACAAGCTTGTATTATCTCCTAAAAATATATAAAAAAGGACATGTACATTTTTTTACTAAGTAATTAAATAGTAAACATATTAAATAATAAGTATTTTGAGTTTTTGTAGGAGAAGTGGTGGGCCAGTGGTATTGGCCGCGACTTACAAGTTGTAGGTCTTGAGTTCAAACCCCAGCAGGCGCTTTACTTTGTGTAAATTATTTCATCACCACTGCTCTCAAAACGGTGAAGGAAAACATCGTGAGGAAACCGGCATGTCCCAGACCCAAAAATTCAAAGACATGTGACATCCACTAATCCGCATTGGGCCCGCGTGGTGGATTACGGCCCTCTCCCTCTCACAGAGAGGCGGCCTGTGCCCTAGCAGTGTGGACATTAAAAGGCTGATGATGATTCTGAGTTTCAACAAGAATACTCCAGTAGTTAATTTACTATGATTTTTTTTGTGAAAAGTGGAACTTCAAATCAATTTATTAAACAACTTTTGCAATGGTCGTTAATACAATTTGCCTTTCCAGCGTCGATATCAACAATCATTGTGCGTTACTATTATTATTATTTCAAACCTTTTAATGTTCCCACTGCTGTGACTCAGGCCTCCTCTCTGTAAAAGTCCAGCACAGATTGATTGATTGATGTTTATACGTATGTCTTCAATATTTTAGTTCTAGGACATGCATTTTTGCCTTTACCGTTATGGCAGTGGTTTTCGATGCAACAAAATACAAAGGACCTAATTTAAGCACTGATTCACAGGTTCTACATTAAAGTTTTCTACATGGAATAAGTGTAGGGGGTTAGTAAAGTTCTTATTTTTCATTTGAAGGAGGTTTAGTCTTATAGACAGTTTAATGTGACGGATGAGACGTATCCATCTGCTTAGCCTTTTCCCAACTATCTTGGGGTCGGCTTCCAGTCAAACTGAATGCAGATGAATACCAATATTTTACATGGAGCCACTGTCTATCTGACCTCCATGACCCAGTTACTGGGTAATACGATATCGCTTGGTAAGACTGGTTGTCAGTTTTCGGGCTTCTGACGACCCGTAACGACTGTCAAAGATCCACGATTGACAGCCGGGACCAACGGCTTAACATGCTTTCCGAGACACGGAGGAGTCTCGGTATGTAAAGATGGTCACCCATCCATGGACCAACCCCGGCAAGTGTAGCTTAAAGTGATGAATTCACGAGTGCGGCTGTTACTACTTTAGCCACGAGCTCCTACTATGGATGAGACGTATTTGGAGTTACAATAGATAAACATATTAACTGGAAATCACAAATACAAAAAACTTTAAAGTCACTATTCTTAAAGGTTCATTATCATCATCATCAGCCTTTTAATGTCTCCACTGTTAGGGTACAGACCTTCTCTCTGCGAGTAGGTGTTTGCCGTAATCCACCACGCGCGCCCAATGCAGTTGGTAAAAACGATTCTGAAAGCGTAAAAAAAACGTATCTATGCTATGGATCTAAAACAACTAAACAGTTTTACTGTATTGATTGATATCTAATTAATTCTAATAATTATTTCATGCTTTTCCTCGTTTTTTTCCTCGTTGATGGATTGATAATCGAAATCAAGCGTGTTATTTCTTAATTTCAATTATTAAAAATATGATAGATGGACAGGTAATATAGATACTTAAACCCATTTATGTTTCCATTAAAAAGACAGCGATCGTTAGCCCTGAAATAAAACGATGGGTTACCGAGTGACTTTATTAGCACATTTTTTTTAAAGGATTAAAACTTCTTGTACTAGAGCAGGCATCACAATGACAGAAAGAAATTTATCTTATTTTGTCAACTTCGAAAAGGCCTTTGATACACTGGAGTGGTCCAGGATTTTGTCCCGTCTACCAGTAGACGGGATTAGATGCCAGATTCTCCGATGTCCAGATATCGGAGTGCCGCCGAAAATTGTCGGTCTATTAGAGGCTTTCTACGAATTATTTTTGTTAGGTAACTCAGATGACATCGCAGAGTACACAGGTGTCCCACAGGGCTGCCCAAAAGTTGAGAACTGGTGTGAAATATTCACTGTTGCTTATATTTAAGCAAAGGTAGTATATGAATGCGCCCACAAATTTACCTATCTTGGAAGTGGCGTATCAGAAACTGGAGAGTGATGTGGACATCGTTTTACGGATCGCCAAAATCAGAGCTACATTCGCGCAACTGATACCTGTTTGGCAGTGGCGATAATTAAAATCTTCGGGTCCAATGTTAAATTCCGCGGATTCAAAACACAAAGCAGCTCTACGGATGCGAAACGTAGAAGATCACAAAGGACATCTCTCGTCAAGTCTTGGTCAAACGCTGTCTTCGTCACATCCTCTGAATCTACAGGTTCGAGACCACCTCTAAGGTGCAGCTGTTGGAGAAATGCCACAAGATCCCAATCGATTGCCAGATCAATCGTCACAAATGAACCCACCCCGGGTTGGCTATACTGTCCGAAAGGATTTTGATTACATACCCAAACAAGCGTTGAACTGTAATCTCCTCGGGAAAAGAAAGCAGTGCCGTCTCCATCAAACCTGGCACAACGTGTTGTCATAAGCGACGAGAAACGGAATGACGTAGAGAGGTGAAGCGTGCATGAGCTCAAAACATTCAAAATCTGACTAGCCTTTTCCCAACTATCTTGAAGTCGGCTGACTGTTGGAAACACAACATTTATTATAATTATCTGTGTTCGTCTTTATTGTCAATGTCACTCTTACGTCAAGGCTGTACAGGGGAACAATAAACGAAGCATCGTCTTTTGTATCCGATCTGCATTTTAATTGAAATAATTATACAAATATCCTAACACTGACAAGACATTTATCAATTTCATTTAAGCACGATAATGCGTTGTCACATAGTATTCCTTTGGTCAAAACGTATATTCAAGACATCTGTACCTGCATGAAGTGGTCAACTCGCAGCCCAGACTTAAATTCTAAAGAACCCATACATGTTCTATGACGAACTCAGGAGATACGTTAAACAACGTTCCCTAGCTCCAACTACCTGACACGAGTTAAAGAGTGCGCTAACGGAAGAATGGTCAAATATAGACCATAAATCGTATAAAAAAATAGTTTTACAGCATGCCACATCGTCTTAATGAAGTAATACGGACTTGTAGGGGAAACGCGAACTATTAAAATGACAAAAAAAAATCTTTTGATATACAGCGATGTATATTTTTGCTGTCAAAAGTTAGAAGTGGTTATTTTTAGTATTTCTTTATAATGAATTAATGTACAAAGCAAGTTATGAATTTTTTTTTATGTATTAATCAGTAATCTACAACATACAACATGATCAAGATTAATATTTGATACTAATACTGATAAAAACCGTAATGTCAGTTCGTAATAAATTCCAATGGATGTTGATAGGTAAAAGGTAGCTCCGTTAACAGAAATTGCCATTTGCAAATAAGATGTTTATGAAATCGGGCTTGTTTTTGTTTCTCTTGACAGTTTTTCAGGTAAAATAGCATAATGTTAAAAACCTTTAGTTACTTATTTGAAACAGCTATTTTTTTTTTAGAAAATTGTTTATATTTTTGCGGTATTTTAGTGCCCCTTTTCCCAAAAGTCACCTTGTATTTTGTGTATGTGTGAATAACAGCATCGGTTCCTGTGAAGTTTAGTTAAAAACATTGCCTTTACTTGAATTTCAAGTTAAAGTGACATCTGGGACGTCTTAAAATCATCATAATTCTGGTGTGAGAGAGACGAAGCTATGTAGGCCATATAGCACTATCCCTGTTTCAAATCACAGTAGGAAAAAAAGGGCCCCTGGACTAGGCTATCTTGAAAGTTTTCATACTTTGCAGGTATCGGCGCGATACAAAAACGTGGTACCAGACTACATCGAAAATGGAAATCCAGTTGGTACGTAGTTCTTTTCACTGTATCGCAACGGAAGCCTTAATTTATATATTTTTTGGCCTAGTCCTTATTCATTACAGGTTTCAACGTGCAATTTGGAACTTTTGAAGAATATGAGTAAATTTAATAATATGTGACCAAGAAATTAAGAAGACTGATTATTATTATTATTATCTCCAAAGTAGTATTTCTATGATGCCTTGTTCCTGCAGAATCCGAGGTGGTATCATCGTCATCATCGCGTATAAGAGGAGGGTTGTTGGCAACGCCGGGCCAGTTCCCTCATCATGCTGCCCTTCGTATGTTCAAAGCCGAAGGTACTATCGGCACCTGTGGAGGAGCCATAGTGTCCAGGCAATGGGTCCTCACCGCTGCGCGATGTACTGCTGGGTTAGTAAAACATCGTATGTCTGCTATTTTTGAGAGAAACTCTCTTTTCCATTCAAAATGAGAATCACTTTCACTATGATTATTACCAACATGAGAATAATTTTTCACTATGTTATTATTTGTGTGTTCTTATTTGATCCTCTTTTTGTCTACAGCTACGTTAATGTGGTAGTTCGCGTTGGCGTGCTGTCCATCACTGACGAAAACCCTGGAAACATCTTTGAAACCACGGAATGGTACAACTTCCCTACGTTCGACGACTCAAGACCAACTCCAGTGCAGCCAAACGACATCTCACTTTTGAGGCTGCAGCGTCGTCTAGTGTATTCCAGTGAGTATCTAGTAACAAAAAAATGCTCTCGCTCCTGACCATAATCAGATCCTGAGACTTGTCCTCTGTTTCCCAAAACGTGCAAGCCTGTTTATTTTTTTTATTATTGTTTTTAAGACCTGCAGCCTAAGCGACCATTGACGATGCCGTGGAAGTGGTAAAATTTTGGGTCAAAAAATATAAATGACTATCTCGCCAGTGACGCGAATGGTAGATGACCAGAATCACGACCAGAAGCAAGAAGTTACACTGAACATCAACTACCATAACAAGGTGTTGGTGTTTAATGGCTCAGGTTGCGGATATCGCTACTAAACTACAACAAAAGTTTCGTACTTCATTTGACAACCTATAGTCTGCTGGGAGAGATGAGTGATGAGGAGAAATGATTAGGGCAGGCTTACTAGGGACTAAAATAAAAGAAATAATGTGCTCAGTCTATCGGGGTCGAGGCGACAAACTGAATTTGCCTCGGTCTCCAGACGAAGTGAGATTCTATTGGCAATGGCAATTGTCTAAATACCAAAATGACCAGTTTGATCACATGACTTTCGGTAACCCATGTGTATAATTATAGAATTTTTGACAGTCGTTATAGCTGACAGAATGTCACTTAATATGGCCTGGGTTATTTTAATGTTTAACTAACCTGTTCTTGTCTGGCGTTAACTTTTCTCTCAGGTTTAGTACAACGAATCCGTGTCCAGCCGGATTCTGACGCGTACCGTGACTATAACCGCGAGCAGATGACCATAAGTGGACATGGCTGGGTATCGAATCAAGGTCAGTATCTCTTCTGTCAATATCACAAACACACAGAGCTTGGACTGAGCGTGTCCTATCCAGACACTCTAGAAAAAGTGGCATTCTTAAGTTTGCAAGGGTATCGCTCAGTCTTAGGTTTCACATCAATACATTTTTTAGTCACGGATTTTCCAAAAAAAATCTTTTATTTATTTTTTCGATCAAGCCCTTCTCACTTTGTCACCTCGTCTTTGCCACTCTTCGATTTTTCCGTGAACGCGCCACTTATTCTATCTCATAGTGGTCTGAAAATGAATTTTTTTGGCATAAACATGTTGAAAAAAGGAAAGAAAGAAAAAGTATTTATTAAATACTTAAGTAAATAATAGTAATAAGTAAGTAAGTAGTAATAGTAGTAAGTATTTATTTAGTATTTTTTTTATTTGTTTTTTTTTTTGTTTTTTTTATGTTGTAATAGACTTTGTGACGCTCGTACGCTAAAACTGTTCATTACACAAAAGAAAGTTTAGCACACAGATATGAAATTTTGTCTAGTGTAATTTATTAATCTAATCACATATATTTTCATCGGAAAATGAGTTGGAAAGGAGATATTGTCAAAAAACTGATTTTGGGTGAAATTTTTCCGAATTATTTTCATCGGAGATTGAGTTGAAAAGGAGATGTGGTCAAAAAACTGATTTTGGCAGCGCGAGCGGTAAAGGTACGAGGTGGCAAATTACCAATTTTCAAAATTTCCGCCAATCTTTCCAGGTAAAACTACCAAATGACTGGACTATGTGGCCCAAGCCCAAAACTTGAACTTGTGAAGTAATTAAAACTATTCAATGTAATATTTTTATGAGAAAAGGTTCCAAGTAACTTTTTTAGCTGGTTTAAGTTAATAATTTCACAAAGGTTTTTTTTTATATTGTATAATGTTGAAATTTATGCCAGAGCCGATTTAACATTGCCCCAGAGAAGTAAATTTGTTTTTTTTTTACGGTTTCGAACATCCAAATGTAAAATAGGAGACTTAGGATCACTCGTGCGTCTGTGTGTTTGTCCGTCTGTCACAACCAATTTGCTCCGAATCTACTGGAACTATAACTGAAATTGCATTTAGCAACAATTAATTTTATTTTTCACTTTTAAGTTGTTGTATCCCAATACCGAATCGATAACCCCGAAAACATGGAATTTTAACACATAATTGGAGAAAACTGAACATATTTTTTGTTTTTGTTGATTGTTTCAATACGCGCTGAATCAATTTTGATAAAATTTATAAAGGACCACCCCTGAAGTATGACCTACCAAACAAAAAATCAATTCACAAGTGGCCGAGCAAAGGCAAAACAAACAAAAAAAAAATATTCAATCGAATTGAGAACCTCTTCTTTTTTGAAGTCGGTTCAAAATAGAACTCAGTTTAGTTGGGAAATCGAGTTCTGTTTCGTTAGCGCAAATTTCGCCCTTAATGAAACCAAATATTTTGAATTTTTATTCTTAATTAATGTTCTAGAGCCCATTTCTGATGCGCTGAGATGGGTGTACCTACGGGGGATCTCCAACACGAATTGTATCCGGTCCTTCCCAAGCGGCTACGTCAGTAACACAATTATGTGCGCAGGATACGAATCTTTTACAAACAGGATTCCTTGCCAAGTAAGATTTAAAATTCAATACTACATGTGAAAATTAAAAAATGTATTACTATCTTCCAACAGACATCTTGTAATCGCTCCCCAAAAAATCTTTTCTTATACAGGGTGTAGTGGAAAGGTGTGGTCATATTTTAAGAGCCAGTTCTGGAAATAAACAACTTTCTCTAATATAAAATATATAATTATCAAAAAAAAAAATGACTTTCCATACATAGTTATCATCAGTTGATCAATATTTGTATGGGAGGTAAAAATTTTTTATTAGAATTTCCTCGGCTTTTCTTGAAGAAAGTTTTCATATAAATGGGCAGATGCAGTTCTTAAAATATGACCACACCTTTCCGTTACAGCCTGTATATACTAATTGATCGTCTTGTTACATTTATTGGTCGTCTTTTTACACCTACTGGTTGCTTTTTAGGGTTCCGTACCAAAAGAATAAACCGGGACCCTATTACTAAGACTCCGCTGTCCGTCTGTCTGTCTGTCTCTCTGTCCATCTGTAACCAGGCTGTATCTCATGAACCGTGATAGTTAGATAGTTGAAAATTTCACAGATGATGTATTCTGTTGCTGCTATAACAAAAACTACTAAAAAACAGAATAAAATGAATAGTTAAGGGGGCTCCCATCTGCCCGGGGGTGGAGGATAAATTCGAAAGAGTTACCTCGCCCCTGGGCACTTAAGGCAGGGAGGAACAGGGGTGGGTTTTAGTCAGTAAGAGTCTGACACGCCCTTCCGCTCCACCCTAGAGTGGAAGAAGTCATAGGACGATTTCCCACCCCCAACACCCTAGGCATAGTCTACTTTGACCAACTTACATGGAGTGTGGCTCGTCACAGTCCTTACCTAACTCAACCCATTTCGTCGGTGTACCTATTCCAGTCTTTTTATTCCTATACGGTACACGCAGTGTTTTAATAAACATCACACCAGAAAGACCAAGGAGTAGAAAAGGCGATCATTATTAGAACATCAAGTTCAAGAGAATCAGTGATTAAAAATATTACTACTAAATATTACTAACTTAGGTACAACGTTATTATACTTAATAACCCTTTTTCAACTGCTGAGACACAGTTCTCTTCTCCGTGAGATGTATCGGGCCGTAATCTACCACGCGGGCTCAGCTGCTGTACCTACACTTGAATCAGTGCAAATGTTATATATCGATACCTTTGGGTAGAAAGGTCGTATAAACCAAAACCCGACTTTTCAGGAGAGCAGAAAAACTATTTTTTTTTTACATAAAAATTCATAACTTTTTTGTTTTTGAAGTTATAAAAAAATGATCTATAAGAAAGGTTCTTACAATTTGCAAATGAAAAAGGTTAAATCATCAAAACCTATCTATCTTCTTTAGTTTTAAAGTTAGCTTGGATTTACGTCTAAGAAAAAATCAATTCTTGGTTAATACACCCCATGAAAATGTACTTTAAAAAAACTGTATAGGTCGTATATCCATTTTTGGTAAGATTATGGTCACATTTACTATCGTAAAAACCCATATATGTTGGTTTTTTTGTATTAAAAACCATCTAAAATCATAGATAAACTGAGTTCTGACTAATAAACAATCCTGTTACTCTCAAAATTAGTAGGAACTCAATTATTATTATTCTACTAACCAATAATGGTCGATTCAAATAAAATAAAACTACCTGAAATACGAAATCAACATTAATTAAGAATTGTAATACCTTCTAATCAACATTTACTATTATTTCAATAATGGTACAACATACCTAACAGGTTTAACATTTTTAAATTGAAAAAATAATTATAACAACTTAAACTGAAAAGTGAAATAAAAAAATCTACTTAGTCATAAAAAAAAAAAAAAATTATTCATACTTCTTCTAAATTAAAGTTGATTAGTTCAGAAGAAGTTTGAATAATTTTGGTTGTTTTTTGTCTACCTTGCGCGTGGCATTTTAATAATTTATAAAATTATGAGTTGATCTTTTTTTTAATTTTTGTACATATTTAAATGTACTTAATTCAATAAATTATTGAATTAAGCATTTATACTAAGGCTTACTTAATAAGTAATTTATTGAATTGCAGCTAAATAAAAAAACGATCAAGCTAACTAAACTAACTTATGTACTAAAAAGTAACTTATTTATGATATAAATTTATATTCATAATAAGTTTAAAATTATTTATGAATTGTTACTATAAATTAATATTATAAATTATTTTAAAACGAATTATGACAAAAGAATACAATCATCTAACATAGTCTTGTTTATTTACTAAATAATTTTTTGCTAACGAACGAAATGTGAAAATACGAAAAGTTATTATTCTTTTATAATAATAATTGTAATATTCAATTAGCTCTTCCTCGTTTTCTTCGTCGGTTAGCGTAAGAGAGTCAGCCACATTTCCATGGGGTAAGTTAAAATAATCAAGGTGGTACCTTTTTGGTATAATGCCGTTGTCACATAGACGTTTAAAATCTCTATATTTTACATCCGATATTTGCAATTTGTTTTTATAAAGTGTATCATTGCAGGCTTACACCTTGTTCGGGTAATATCGCACGGCTTTTCGATCTTCCTTTACCTCTACCTTTACCTTTTTCTTTGTTGCCAGATTTTTTAAATTTTAATACATTTCATTTGGATTCTTTTTCTACAACTTCTTTTTCTTTTTAATAATTACGTTTGGAATTATGTTATTTTTTTTATTTGTGTCAGCTTTTACAGGACTATTAATCGGTATAGCCTCGTTGTCATAATAAGGATGGAATAGTGAAGACGTATTCATAGACGTGCTAAAAGTATTGTCACTATTACTGGTGGTTGAATCCATAATTATTGTTTGTGGTTTCTTGGCACGTTTTGCAGGTCGTTTAGAGTCACTGTCTTCTATAACGTCGCTATTCGATAAAATACTCTGTTGTGAATGTTGTGATAATTATATTGTGTGGCAAATTAACTGCGGTCTCTACTTGTTGGATTGAACTGAAAACAAGAAATAAAGTCACAGACAATAGTATAGGAAAAAAGCTTAGATAAAAGTTACGGTTACTATAGGTTTAAATCATTTTGCAATAAAATTTTTCGTGTCGAGTCCTTAAAAAATGTTTATTGTATTATTATAAATTAAGCTACAGTAAAATTAAAACACTAGCCCTGGCTACATTTTAAAATTCTTTTCGTAATCATCACCGCAGAACCAAAATTTTATGCCATACAATATTGAACCTTATTTTTATAACAATACGCGTTGTTTTACTATGTGCTCGGGCCACGATTTTATTTTACGATTAAAGGGTTATTATGCCATCCCTTAAAAAAACGTGAGTTGTAAATGCAGGTCTAATATTAGTAGCATGTCGTTTGAGGGAATAAAAGAAAATATTTTAAGCGAAAAAGGTCGTAAAAACCATTTCCTGCAAGATGAGGAAGATTGTTTAAAATTTTTGTTATTTCGTACTTGCTAGTCTATTATAAAGTATCATAACTTGAAGGGAGTATAAACAATTTCCTATAAAATTGTTGATTTGTTAATGCGGATCCAGCAAACGTTACATGTGAAATTGAAGGAATGAAAGAAAATATTATACGAGTATTAAACGCAAGGAAGTGTAAACAAACTGCAAACGATCAAGGCCTTTTTAAATCAATACTAGGTCGTATATCTTAGTCAATTATAAATAATACCTAGGTATTAATAATAAAGGTAAATTATCAATTAGGTACTGTAAGTTTACATTTTAAATCTATACTAAGTCATAATTCATTATTTACCTATTGATAACACGAATTTCATCTACAATAATTGTTACCAAATAAGCTAGCAGTGTTAAATTAAGTGTGTAGGTACTCACGTTTTCACAGGTTCCTTTTTAAGTGACTCAATCCATTTTACAGAATTATTTAGTCATTAATTATTATTCATTTGTTGTAATAATAACAATAGGACTTGTAAACGAAACTTAAACAAATGCGCCGGTATCTGTATATCCCGTTCGCTCTTCTGCTTGTCGCTGCGCGCCAAATGCGAGCCTTGTGTGTTGGTCGTAAAGTGCTTCTTGCAATGAACATGGTTTATACACCAACGTCGCGAACTGCCTTTGGATTTACGACGTCGAATTTAAACTATGTTTAGGTAATGCATTTAACACATTAGGGCGTATAAACCATTTACAATTAATGACTATTTTTACGCCCTAAGTTAATATAAATTATGGTCATTACATCATAACAAAACTACAAAAAAAAAACATTCGGCTTTTACATTGAAAATTCACCTTTTTTAAGAGGCTATGACCGAAAATTTCTGGGTCGTATTAACCATTTTTGTGCGAACTTCTTCATTTCGTATATACAGATCGATAGAGAAAAAAATTCTGAGAAAAATGGTATATATAACTTAATTTGGCCAAAATGGTTTATACGACCTTTCTACCCAAAGGTATCGATATGATCTCCTGGTTCTAAAAATCTCAATACCGCAATAGATTTATCATCTTGTTATCACTGTGTTTCCTTCTTGGTACCAGGATGATTTTGGTGGCGCCCTCGTACATGTTGGCTCCGACGGTATTCCGACCCTCGTTGGTATCTTCGTGTTTACAACATCCGAAAACGGTTTTTGTAATCTTGGAACGCCATCAGGTAATATTTTCAAATTTTCATAAATTAAACAAGCTTTGTCTCATGGCTTCGCACCCGTGACATATCTTACAAAACCGTACTTAATTTCGGGATAAAAATTTGCATATGGCTTTCGCGGATACAGTAGTTTTCCACTTTTTTTTTGTAATTACATAGATCAGTACCTCCTTAAAAAAAATTACCACCTACCACCATAGAATGAACTTGTTACAATCTAAGTCTTGATTGATCAATAAAATTATTCTAGGCAGATTTCTGAATATTTTATTTGCATGCGACCAATTTGTTTAAATCCTACTTTTTTAATTTTTATGTACTTATTCTTATTCTTTATTTGTATTCCAGGTTACACCCGACCGGGACCTTACCTACCTTGGTTCAGACAAATTACGGGCTTAGATTTCGGCAATCTAAAAGAAGATGATGAAGACAATACCACCACTATCATCCCCACCACTCCCCCTACTACTACCCCTACTCCAACAACTACCACAGACGCCACTACTACAACTACGACTACTACCACACTATCCACTACGACTACCGTCCCCACTACTACCACCGACGCTGCTACTACCATCATCCCCACCACTACCGCCAACGCCGGTACTACGACTGACGCAGCTACTACCGCAATTCCCACTACTAACATAATCCCCACTACTACTACTGACGCCGCTACTACCATAATCCACACTACTACTACAGAAGCCGCCACTACCATCGTCCCCACTACTACCTCCGACGCAGCTACCACCACAATCCCTACTACTACCACCGACGCCGCTACTACCATCATCCCCACTACCTTCCTCCCCTCCCCCAGCACCACTGACTCTAATGAACCAGATGATTTTACTCCCGGACATACTACTACTACTGCGCAGCCAGGTGACTCAGAAGAGGAAGAAGACTCAGACAGCTCAGAGTGTAATGAAGACGATGAAATGGCACAACTACTGAAACGTCTTGAAGTGAATGTCAAAGTCAAAGTCGCTATGAACAAATACAGCATGAAGAAGGAAACGGAATTGGAAGTTAATCATCACAAACACTGAAGTTTATGATATTTTGCCTGATTTAATTAAATAATCATAAAAAACCTCGCAGAGAAAAACTACAAAAATTGTGAAATAATTAACTCTAATGGAAATAAAAATCACGCGTTCCCCAAATGTCGATTATTTCAAAGGTTTACCTACCTTATCCAAACCCTAAATAAAAGTTTTATTTCTTTAAAATTACAATTATTTCTTTTGATTAGATTGTGACTAGTATAATTATGTGAACAATTTCTTAATAGAGTACCTAAATTTTTATTTTATTTACAACTCATTTAGGCGCGTAGGTATCTTAAAGTATAATAAAACATAAAAAAGCTATTTCCAACAATCAAGTAAGTGGATAATTATCTGATAACGGGTCAATATTCGTATATCGCGCTTGTTTGATTTTTGTTATTATCAAACAAAAAAGTTTTCCTTTTATAATTTTAAGCACGTATTATGTTTGTAAGTTTTTGTGGTTCCGTACCGGGAACCCTATTTCAAAGCCTGACCTGTCCAACCGTAAGTCCGTCCGTCTGTCTGTCAGCGCGCTGTATTTCATGAACCCTTAAATTTTCCCTTTTCCCGATGAAATTTTAACAGAGTGTTAATCTCTACTGCTGCTATAGAACAAATAGTAAAAATAAAGTTAGTTTAAAAATTAAATAGGCCACACAAATGAAAGGTATTTTTTTTTTGGTTTATGCGGCTGACTCCGACTAGCACTCGGTCAGTTTTTTTGCAAGTTATAATAACCAGAAGTCGAATAAACATACAGATTTTGAAATAAATATTTAATAATACCTAAGAAATAACGTGAAATGTTTTTTAAATAAAAAAAACTGACGGAGATAATATAATTAAGTAACTTCTAGAAAAATATCTAAGAGGTTAATATAAAAAAGTTTCGAATGAAATTTAGAACTTCCTCCTTTTTTAGTCGATTAAAAAAGGTCGTCCTTCTTTTAGCAATTTATTCATTACTGAGGGTCGTGATTCCCAGGACCCGGTCAAAAGTAGACATTTTTTGACGATATTTCGCCATCTGTGCCTATCTTTGGCATAGTGAAGCGCTTCGTGGGGTTTTGTGACCAGGGTTGAGCGAATTTGGATCCAACATCTAGTGAACTGCGACCCGTTGGAGCATCGACCATGCAAGAGACCATTGCTTGCGTGCTCTGGATTATGTTTATCTTTCCTCTATTTAGGCTTCCGTAGTCCTAATAAGGACAAGAAACGCTTATAGTTTCGCTCTGTCGTTCTGTTCGTCCGCGGTAGGTTGCGTGTCTAAGCAAAGGCTTAGACACCGCTAGTACTAGAAAGCTGTAATTTTGCATGGGTATATAAGTCGCAGGGGAATGATGATACCAAGGACTCTACGAAATCCTTACCACGAAATTTAGGTAGATGTCGAATATTTTTGTTTATTACGTCTTTTACTAAAAATGTTTAATGATGTGAGAAAAATTTTGGTGGATAAAATAATAAAACAAAATTGTATATCAATTGATACATTTTTATTAAACTTAAAATTTCAATCAACTAAAAATAAAATAAAAAACAGAAGTTGAGCCGGCAATGCGCTAACAACGTGACGGTCGTAACTAAGCTACACCAACGGAGCCCCGTTGCGCAGTACTCATAGTTCTGTCTGCAGGGTTTAAAGGAAAGCTACCCGGCAACATAGTACTACTTTTCTCTTATTACAAGATTTAGTTTAGTTAAACGACATATCACTGGAATTAATTATCCTGCCGGAGTCTGTTTGCTGATGGCAACCTATGCCTATCCTGCACGTTCTATGTTGTTGGGGTTTTGATTCTGGGATATAACAATTAAAAAGTGACAATAAAAAGATGAATTTCATCTTTTTTAGGCAAGAAAAAAAAATGGATGTCTCGAAATCCCTAGGAATACCATGAAATCACGGTAGATGTCGAATATTCTTGTTCATTGCGTCTTCTTACTAAAATTTTTTAGTGATATGACAAAATGCCAATATTTTCATTATTTTTTTTAGTTGTTGATAGGCACGCGTTTGACCACCATCTCACCTGATGGTAAGCAATGACGTGATCGAAGATGGAGCACGCTTACCTAGATGTAACCTATTCACTCTTGACATAAAGACTCCCAGGTTGCTATCAGGAAAAAGACTCCGGCAGGATTAAAAAGTGAAAAAAAAAAGATGAAGTTGTGACTTATTTTAAACGGGTACCTAGTAAACGTGTAAAACATAAGCGCTTGAGAGTTACAAACATTGAAAACTTCAATGCAATGAAGTTGGATTTTACAACTCTTCAGTTACCATCGTCATAGGTGGGTTCATTTTTAACGTTATTGACCGTTAAACCGTGAACGCAATTAATATGTTCATAGTGTTAAACATAAAGCTATCCTAAATACGCATGTTGTAACGGATGACTACGGAACCCTACACTGCGCGTGGCCCGACACACACTTGGTCGGTTTTATATGTTCTGTTATTTCAAAAATCGGTTTCCCTGGATACTTTGTACAATATTTACTTATTTAGAAAGTAATAATCTAAAGACAGTCTTGCTATAGTTGTTGTATTTTCAAAACTTTCCATTATTTGGAGCTACGCATTTGTTAGTGTGTAAAACATTAAGTATATAGTAATCGCTTTGGTTGTCGCTGGTGATAATGATCTTAAAACCATAATCAAAATGATATAAATGAAGGCAGAACCACAGATAATAATATTATAATACTGCAGAACAGACAATGGGACAATTATTTTTCACCTACATTCTCAAAATATTACTATTCCGTTAACAATTTTAATTTTGTGGTGACTACAGAGGGTGACAGAAGGATCCAGCTGGGTTGGGCAGCGTTTGGAAAACTTCGTCAGGTCTTCTCGTCCCCTATCCCACAATGTTGGAAGACTAAGGTTTTCAACCAGTGCGTCCTGCCCGTTATAACATACGGTGCCGAAACGTGGACACTGACGGTCGGGCTGGTCTACAAATTCAAGGTCGCTCAGCACGCTATGGAGCGGGCTATGTTAGGAGTTTCTTTGAAGGATAAAATCAGGAATGAAGTTGTCCGGAAAAGAACCAGAGTAACCGACGTAGCTTGCAGAATAAGCAAACTGAAGTGGCAGTGGGCTGGTCATGTTTGTCGAAGGACCGATGGCCAATGGAGCAGACGAGTCCTGGAGTGGAAACCGCGTATTGGCAAGCGTAGTGGGGGACGCCCCCCAGCTAGATGGACCGACGACCTTAAGAAGGTGGCTGGGATAGACTGGATGCGGAAGGCGGAGGACAGGGTGTTGTGGCGCAGCCTGGGAGAGGCCTATGTCCAGCAGTGGACTGCGATAGGCTGAGTTGATTTTGATTTTGACAGAGGGTGACGTACATAGACAAGAGTAACGATTTCCTGTAGTTTTCTGACTAAAGTTTGTTTACCATTTATAATTGTTGCGACTACAAATGGAGAGGAACATAGAGGGTGACGTACACAGACAAGAGGTTGGTAAGTGACTCCATTTTGATCCCTGTGCTTGAATGTAAAAGTTTTCGGTCGTAGCACTGTAAGTATCTTTTAGACGAAGAAAAACAAAATGGCGGAGCGCTAAAATTAAGTGCAATTTGACAGCTAGTCGGTTCTTCACGTGACCATCAACGGCTGCGCTTTTATTTAGCCAACGAATCTACATAATGCTATTCAACGTGGCAATGCTACGCAGGTGCTCACCGGACACGGCTGTTTCGGTAAGTACCTGTGTCGGATCAAGGCGGAGGTGACCCCCGGGTGTTTCCATTGCGAGGATCGCCCAGAGGACACGGTGGAGCATACGGTGGAGGTTTGCGCTTGAGCAGAGCACCGCCGTGTCCTCGTGGATGCGATAGGCGGCAGCGACCTCTCGCGCCGTGCCCTGGTTCAGGCCATGGTACGGAGCGAGAGGGAATGGGAGGCCGTCTCCTCCTTCTGCGAAGCAGTAATGCTCGCGAAGAGGGAGGCGGCATACGCTAGGGAGACTCGACAAAAGCCGAGTCGCCCTAGCGCCCCCAGCCGCAACCGCCGCCTGAGACGCCAGGGGGTTCGGGCGCCACGAGACGATCTCCGGCCACCGTAGACCCGGGCCTGCGGACGGCGAGTAGTGGGTAACTCGCCGTCCAATCAGCATCAGGCCCGAGAGTCGACGGCGCGTAGTGTTCCACGCGCGCCTCAAAGAGTTGTCAGCAAAGGGACGGGGCCTGCCACGGCCGATGCCTGCCCGGGGTGGAGGATAAATTCGAAAGAGTTACCTCGCCCCCGGGCACTCGAGGCAGGGAGGAACAGGGGTGGGTTTTAGTCAGTAAGAGTCTGACACGCCCTTCCGCTCCACCCTAGAGCGGAAGAAGTCATAGGATGATTTCCCACCCCCCAAAAAAAAAAAAAAACGTGGCAATGCTGCCATCGTTTTGGGCAGTTTTTCCATTGTCAGAGATGTGGAAGAATTTTTTGTTGCCCGATGAGTAGTTTTCATACGCGTTTGTACATATTATTTTTACTAACAGTTTGTATATATACCTATTAAGTTATATAGTTTAGTTGTGCAAAAGCATATTTTAGTTAAATTCTGTTGTTAATAAATCACATGGATTGTGCAATTTACTGTGTCGGTAAACAAGTAATTTTCATCAAGATCAAAGGAATGTAACTTCTGCGCTTAGTAGATATACTGTTATCTATTCAGTGTTATTGAAGACTGCATTTCAAAACCGTTAAAAATTAAGATTACGATCCCGGATATTATCAATACTGCAATTTGTCAGCTACTTTACAAGAACATGTTAATTATCTTATCTTATCGTATTTTTGTAGAAATTAATCACAACATATTACAGCAGTTACATCTTCTAATTCTAATGGAAGTTGTCAGTAGCTTACAAGATGTTAACAAAATCGGGCTTGTTTTTGTTCCTGTTGACTGTGCTTCAGGTAAAATTATTTGGTTGTTTAGTAGCCTTAGTTAATATTTTACGTTATTATAATCTGTGTTTTTCCACTGTACGGCCAACTTTCCTATCCCTTTTCAATTCAGCTGCTGATACTATAAGGATCCCAATGTCATTCACAAGTCACATTAGCTACATCTCAATCTCGTTCCAACCTTTTCGCCTGAATTAATTCTTCCACGTTTTGTGTTCTTAGTTCATAATTCATTCAACATTTGTGGCATTTGTGTCAGGCCTACCTAATCCTCGGTTTATTATGTTTTACTAAACAAATCCAGGCTTAGATGACAATAATTATAAATTTATTTATGCACAAACAACACACTTAAAGAGAAATACACATAGAATAATAAAAAAAGTTTCATAATGAGAACTGTTTTCTAACAAACCACTCAAACTATTTTCACCTTACTTAACGGGTGTAAAAAGTCAGTTTCCGAAGCCGAAAGCCACATATTACATCCATTATATGGATAATTTTTTTCGACTAGGTCATACCTGGGAATCCACTGGTTATAGAGATATTAAAGGTCAAAGTCGCAATTTCATTTTTTTACATTTTTAAGAAAATTAATTCCAAGTGTTATTACTAAACTTTTTCCAAACAACATTACCTGAATTTTCCATTTATTTTTGAAATTACGAATTTTCCGTTATAAAAACGCAATGAAAACCAAACGTATCCGACAAGTACCTACGTGGCTTAAAGCGAAGGGGCGAGGTTTTACTCCACTTTCCAGGGTTCGCGTTACAATGCACGCAATAAAAATAGTATATTTTTCGTACCTAAAAATAAAAGTCGTTTCCCAACAATAATTTTTGGGCAAAGCCACTTTTTAGACATACAGTATGCGTAGTACAGGTTTTGTGATAATTATGTTTTTTTATACCCTGTATATTTTCATGCAATGGTCTCTTAGAACTGAAGGAGCATACGTGAAAGAGCCTTGTATTATTGTGATTTGAATCATGTTCGTGTACTTATCCTTTGTTGGTGACCCAAATTAATAAATAAATACTTAGCAGGTATCCGCTCATTACAAAAGTGTGGCGCAAAGCGCAGCATCAATTGAGAATGAAATCGACCCTGGTAAGTACAGGGCAACCAACTTGAATTTATACAAATTTAAATTAAGGTTCATTTTTGTTGTAAAACGAGTACTACCAGATATTTATTCATAATTGTCTTATTCAAGCTTTGCAGTTGTAGGGATTTCTAAAAAAATTTGTCATGTTTTCTTCGAATTTTCGCATACTCTGCTAAGTATTAGTGGTGTTGATTCTGTTATGCACAAACTAAACTTAATTTAGGCTATTGCTATCTTTTTCTCTCTAATAAAACAAGAAAGAGACGGACGTAAATTATAGCTGTCAAATTTAGTTTGAACTAATATTTCCATACAAATTAAGGGTACACGTAAAAACATGTCGTCTAAAAACACGGCGAAGCGCAAGGCATAAACTAGTTTGACATCTCTAACTTAGTGCATAGCTATAGCCGTCCTTTTCTCGCACTGCCTTTTAGTAAAAGATAGCAATTCTCTAATTTTAGTTTAGATATTAAACAAGAGAATCCGTGCCAGGTGTCAAAGTAACACATATTCAGCTTAGTATTCAAGATTGACCACGAAATGTTTCTTTAGACTATCACCATTGAAAAATTCTGGATCTGTCAAATCTTGTGAGTTTGGGGGTCAGTTGATTCGTAAATGAAAAAAAAAATGTTGATAAAAATTTGGTCGTCTTTCAATTCACATTAGAACTTTTGATATAAAATTAACGCAGTTTATTTATACTGTGTATGGCCTTAAAACTATCCGAAACAAAAAAATCCTTACAAAATGGATATCAAACTGCATCGAAAATTAACCTTAAATTAAAAGAGTGGCAAAGAAAGGTTATATATCAGATTTGGCAACTCTATAAAATAAAATCACATTTCGTTTGTGCGCAATGAAACTCAAAAGAAAAACAAACCAATATAGGACACAGGTACCTAAACAATTAAGAAAAAAAGGTACCTACAAAGAACTGGGAATGCCTATATAAGTAACATCACTTTGACGTCTTGTTGACCCAGAACACGAGGTGGTATCATCGTCATCATCGCGCATATTATCAGGGTGGGAGGCACAGCCTGGACAGCATCCTCACCACGCATCCCTTCGTTTGATACGATCCACTGGTGGTATTGGTAAGTGTGGAGGCTCCATCGTGTCCAGAGAATGGATTATAAATGCAGCGAGTTGTACGGCCCGGTAAGTCACATCATTTTAGAACTAAACAGCTTGTTTTAAGTGGAAACTTCAACTTTCTCGGTGTTCTAAAATACCCTTATTTGTCATTCAGGCGGGTAACTCTGGTGGTTCGAGCGGGCGTAGTGTCTCTTAGCAATCCTGAGTACATCTTTGAGACCACTGAATGGTACAACCATCCTAGATACAACGAGGCTAGTACGAATGTGCAGACAAACGACATCTCAATTGTCAAGCTACAACGCCCACTTGTATATACCAGTGAGTATATTCTCTATGTACACTAGCTGCCTCGACAGACGTTGTCCTATCTTAGCTATGAACTGTCAAAAGTTTTCTGAAATTTTCTAATTTTTCGCGCAAATTTCTTAATTTTTTCTTTCCTTAGAACCTTTTCCTGACTTTAACAAACACAACAAAAAAAATTTGCGAAATCGGTAAAACGGTTCACGTATGATGCCGTGCCCAAAGAAATAGGGACATATAAATAAATATATATTATTGATGTGATCAAAGTCTCATTAATTCATACAAGTACATTTATTTATTTATTTATTTATTTATAAGAGGTACAGTTACAGAATACAGACTAAGTTGTGATCAGGATTACTTTTAAGTGATAACATTTTTAAATCTGCACTCCAATTACTACTATAAACAGCATTCAGGATTTATACAGCTTCAAAGATGCAAGTGAAGGCTACAAAAAATAAAAATAAAATAAAAAGAAGTTACAAATAATATAGTCAAGACAGCATATTACAATACAATAGCTTAAGGTGTATTCAATTTTCGCAAGGATTCTATAAATCTGCCGTGACTATCCACAAATATATCAACATGAGTGCAAATATCATTATATTGTCTACACATTCGAAACAGTGGACTATTTTGGGACACACTGTTATTGCTCGATGGTATCTGAAACAGCTGCGGAGTACGCACAGATCGAGTAGGTACCTTGAAGTGTAACTGACTTAGGAGAGCACCATCAAATGAACCGTTACACACCTTATAAAAAGTGGACATGTCGCTCATCCATCTCCTTTTATCCAATCCAACCATGTTAAAGTACCGCAGCCTAGCCTCATATTCAGGTATTTTACGCCTTAAGCCACATTTCATACATAGAGTTCTGACAAACCGTCTCTGTATAGACTCTATACGGTCTATATGAGTTTTATATATTGGAGCCCACACAGATGCGCAATACTCAATAATAATTCTAACTAAAGCATAGTACAGAGTTATCAGTGAAATGGTTTGTCTAAAAGGTTTTGCATTCCGGAGTACGAAAGATAACATGCGATTAGCCTTATTACAAACCTGATCGTAATGTGGTCTGAAAGACATAGCCGAGTCGAAGATTACCCCCAAGTCGCGAATTTGCTTTACCCTGTCTATTACAATGCCCTTGATGTGATAATTGTAACTGAGTAGTGTTTTGTTTTTTGTAAATGATATAACCTGACACTTTTTTATGTTTAACGACATTAGATTCTCGTCACACCATTTGATAACAGTATTTATATCCGTTTGGAGAGCCTCACAGTCTCGGTGATCGGAGATACGTCTAAAAATTTTGATATCGTCAGCGTAGGCTAAACATTCACTATCAATTTTACTAAGTAAATCATTGACGAATAACAGGAACAATAGGGGCCCCAAATTTGAGCCTTGGGGGACCCCAGAAGTCACCAAAAATGGGATAGATTCATACCCACTGAGTGCAACAAGTAGAGTTCGGTTTGAAAGATAGGATGTGAGCCACCTATACAGATCTCCATGTATTCCGGCATGTTGGGCCTTCGAGAGCAATGCAAAATGGTCGACACGATCAAACGCTTTGGAAAAATCTGTATATATAGAGTCCACTTGCTGTTTGCCATTGAAAGACATCATAATAATATAATAATAATAATATGCCTTATATGCCTTCAACGGTTGGGTCTTACCGGTATTAATGTACTTTTTCGGCGTACTCAAATGACCTCAAACAGATCTTGACGCCCTGGATAGGCGTGTCCGTACACTGCTGACTGCATTTCGAATGCATCACCCACGTTCGTCGGTGATGAGACTGTATATCCCGCGGAAGTGTGGAGGCCGAGGCTTTTTAAATGCTAAGACCCTCCACAACCGTGAGGTATGCAATCTAAGGGAATATTTCCTAGCTGCTGACGTGGGTATGCATCGAGATGTAGTTGCAGTGGACAAGGGCTTTACTTCACTCTCCTTGGCTAACGAGAACTGGCGCAAACCTCTAGTGCTTGACACTAACGATCGCAGAGAAGAATGGCAGAGTAAGGAACTTTACGGACGCTTTTTCCGGACCCTACATGTGCCCAATGTAGACCAACTAGCGTCCGTAGCCTGGCTGCGTGTCGGTGACCTCTTTGGGGAAACCGAAGGTTTTGTCTGTGCAATTATGGACGAAGTTATCATAACGAAAAATTACCGGAGATTTATTGTGAAGGACGGCACGGTTGACATATTTCGGGCATGTCATCGTCCGGGAGAAACAATCCGCCACATAATCTCTGGTTGTTCTCGTCTAGCTAACGGTGAGAACTTGCATAGGCACAACCTACAAGGTTTATCCATCAGCAAATTGCTCTGAAATACTCTCTTGTGGAATCGGAAGTGCCGTACTACAGATATGCGCCCGACCCAGTTCTCGATAATGGTCATATCTCATTGTACTGGGATCGGTCCATCATCACTGACAGGACTATTGTAGCCAATAAGCCTGATATTGTGGTGGTGGACCGAATTGAGAGGCGTGCAATGATTGTTGACATTACCATCCCACATGACGAGAACCTCGTGAAAGCCGAGAAAGATTAACAATTCAAGTATATTGACTTGGCTCGCGAGGTTGTCGACATGTGGGATGTGGACTCAGCGATCACTGTACCGATAGTCGTGACAGCCAATGGCTTAATAGCCACGAGCCTCGACAAACACCTCAGGAGGCTCTCGTTACGCGGCTGGATCAAGGGCTTGATTCAGAAAGCAGTACTTCTGGACACGGCTCGCATTGTCAAATGGTTCCTCTCTCTGGAACCTTGACCCGTAGCTTGGACCCTGTTCCTGATACCGGTGGGATACTATTTTTTTATATTTTTAAATGTTTTTTATATCTTTTCTGTTGAAATATTTAAAAATATAATTTATATGTTTACAGAACAATAAACGGAATAATATAATATAATCAAAGTTTAATTGCAGTCATATTATATTATTAAAAAACGGCATTGACTTTTTAACCGACATTCAATAAGGACGAAAGGACAATTTTGATAAGTCTTTTATGTGTGGAAGAATAAAATGCCACAATGCTCTCGTTTTAATTTAGTGAAGATCTGATGAAGGATCCTTGAGATAAACACTAAAACTCTTCAATAAATGATAGCAAATCTTCCGGATTTACTGCAATCACATGTCTGATTTATTGTTAACATACAACATTTCTTACCAAAACATCATGTCGGAACGCTTTGAAGGGGTACGAAAATGTGTACAGTTTACGTTGGTATACCTTCACAAATGTGTTTTCGTTTTGGAAAATGACAAAAAAAAAATCAAAATAATCATGATATACTACTTTTTTTTGTATTTTGATTGACTTTATTATGTGACTAAGTATTTTATTGTTATTGTCAAGGGTTTTTTGCTCAAAAATAATTTGATTACACTATTATTATAATTGCTCCAACCGTTTGGCTGTAAAACCTGTATGAAAGACGACGGACAGACAGACATACGGACACATGGACACGTGAGTGACAGTAATAGGGCTCCGTTTGGACCGAAGTTGGCTGTATTTTTTTTTAGTAAAAGTATTCATATTGATGCATCGTCTTGTGTACTCAGGGCTTTTGAGACCGATTCGGGTGCAGTCACGTGCTGACGCGTACCGCAACTATCAAGGTCAAAGGGTCTACACTAGCGGGCATGGCGTGACATCGAACTCTAACTCTGGTCAGTATTATTTATGTTTTTGAAATAAGAAAAATAGTAGTACAGAAAACACATCCCACCCGTTCGGGTGGGATGTATTTTCGGTCTGTGTCTGTATTTTGTGCGTCTGCACAAAACGTTTTGGGAACAAATTAATTGTGCGTACAACTAAGTAGTAGAATTCCCTGCCAGAGTCTGTTTCCGGATAGCTACAGCCTGGGAGTCTTTAAGTCAAGAGTGAACATGTTACTCGTACTCTAAGGCAAGCGTGCTCCGTCTTTGACAATATCATCGCTTACCGTGAGGTTAAATATTAGTCAAACGATAAGAAAAAGAAACAACAAAACTAGCCAAGTGCGAGTTGGGCTTACAAAGGAAGAGTTTGTACCATAAACGGAGAAAATCATGTTTCTTATATTTTTATTATTTGTTGTTATAGCGGCAATAGAAATACACTTTCTGTGAAAACTCTTCCTATTGTGGTTCATGAGACACAGCCTGCTGACAAACAGATGGACATGATGAGGATGATGGTTATCCTTCGGGTACGGAAATCTCATAATTAAACACGTAAAAATAATAAAACCAAAACAATTTAAGGTACTGGTATCAGATTGCTGGGTCATCAATACATCGGGCAGTGAAGTACCTATATCAGTAAGGCTATCAGTGACTACTTAGCAAAGATAATATCTTGTACGTTGCGTGGTTTTTTATCATAAGCCTATACAACTTTTCGAGATGTCTACTAAAAGTCTAATAGATTAGAAACAACACAAATAATCACTACTATTACGTTTTATAAAAAAACCGGTCAAGTGCGAGTTGGACCTGCACATGAAAGGACCGTACTATCGTACAATATCATAATATGTATTCGCGTCTACTTGTTGACATTATTGTCAATGTATTTTATTATATGTTGTTAAAGCGGCAACAGGAATACACATTCTGTGAAAATTGCAACTGTCAATCTATTATGGCTCATGAGATACAGCTCGCTGACAGACAGACGGACTGACTGCGGAGGCTTAGCAATAGGGTCCCGTTGGTTATGGAACCCTAAAAACTAAATAATTGAGATATACTCCTTAGCACCGCCTTTGCCTACACAGCATAGTTTTTTTTGTGTTCAGCAAAATAATATTGTTCTCATTATTCTTCTTAGCGTGTCGATGGCAAATTTAGTAGGTATTTAAATATAATGATTGATCCAGTATTCAGTGACGTCAACTGCATTCGATAACGCAGTAATAAGTGCCTCACATATAAAGGCGGGGCGGCCTACGCATTACGCAAGCGTAGCTAGATGAGAGGTGGGCCATGTTCTGCGAGAGACGCCGCACAAAAACCGAAGATCGGAGCCATCCACGAACCCCCACATGTGGAGGTTACATTTACTAACTGCGGCCGACCTGAATACAAGAAGTCTATTTGAAGTTTTCTCATTATTTTCTAGCTACCATTTCCGAGGTGCTGAGATGGGTATGGCTCCGAGCAATCTCCAACTTTAACTGCTTTAGTTACTACATCGGGTTCCTCATCGTTAACACCACCATCTGCGCAAGATTCGACAGCGTCTCCTCGCAGTCTATTTGCAGAGTAAGATTTAAGATTTTTTTATGTATTTGAATCTAATTTACAAATAAACTGAGCACGCCGTGTTTATTTTGCAGAGTCCCGATCATAAAACTTTTTTCTATTTAAACTTTAAAACTTTTTTCTATTGAACCTGGCCTAATCATTTTGAAAAATTGTGGTAAACGTTGAAACTAGTAGGTAAATGTTAGAAAAATAACCCTCAAAAACCCTCGTCAAAATGTACGGAACTGATTTTTTTTTCACGATTTAATAATTGGTCCCATAATAAAAGTTATTCAGTTCAATGGTCTAAAGCAGTCCTTAAAGTTTCGATGGTTAATTTTTTAACACCATAACTATAGGGAGGAGAATACTTAAATTAACTTATATCCAGAAACATATTATTATTATATGAAAATGATTAAACGACGTTACTAAGGGTATTTGTCTCGAACAAATACCCTTAGTAACGTCGTTTTCGAGATATTTGAATGTAGCATTCTCATATCTATATCGTGTGTAAAAAGACAGTTTCTGAAGCGGAAAGACATATATTCTACTCATGATTTGGTTTTTCTTTTGTGTTACCAGTGGATTCCCAGGTATTAGACCATATCTGGGAATCCACTAGTTCTGGAGATATTGAAGGGCCAAGTCGCATTTTTGTTTTTTTACTTTATTACGAAAATGAATTCAAAGTGTTATTACTATACTTTTTTCCAGACAAACATACTCGTAACCTGAATTTTCGTTTTTTTTTCGAATTTTTGAAATTACGCATTTGAAGTTACAAAAACGCAATGAATATCAAACGCATCCGACAAGTACCTACGTGGCTTAGAGCGAGGGGGCGGGGTTTAACTCCACTTGCCTGCTTGCAGCATTGCGCAATTAAAAACAGTTTTTTTTTCATACCTAAAAATAAAAGTCGTTTCCCAGTTTTATTTTTGCGAAAAGCTACTTCGTTATATATTTTTCTAAAATGTTTCCAGGATAATGAACATCAAATAAAAATGGATATTATAGCTAAAAATCAAACAGACAAGCGATTTGGTGCATTTGGGAACGCAACAAATAAATTAAATCCGCGGTCGAGTTTTCCAGTGAGCGTGGCGGGCGTGCATGAGCCAACAGAAATAGCAAACTTGTTTAAGCAGCACTTTAAAGTTGAGTCACCACTTGTTGGAACGACACGGGTTGTCGATACTGAGGCCGTTTCTGGGGACAACTTTGGGACGGATCTGCCAAATACCAGCTTGATGCCCTTGAGTCAATTGAGAAACGAGCCAAGAGGATCATCGGCAATGATAGACTCGTTGAGTTGAAACTCCAAAGTCTTGAACATAGACGCCGAGTTGCTAGCCTGTCGGTTTTCTATCGATTACATTTTGGGGAGTGTGCTACGGAATTGCATTATTTGATTCCGCCAAGCCCGTTTCATCAAAGAACCACAAGACGTACGACGAAGTGCCACCGGTTCATGGTAGACATCCCATCCATACGCACAAAGCGTTTTGAGAAAACATTCATTGTGCGTACAGCTAGAGAGTGGAATTCCCTACCGGAGTCTGTGTTTCCTGATAGCTATAACCTGGGAGTCTTTAAGTCAAGAGTGAATAGGTTACTTCTAGGCAAGCGTGCTCCATCTTCGACCACATCATCGCTTGCCATCAGGTGAGATAGTGGTCAAACGCGAACCTGTCAAACATAAAAAAAAAACATTAACGTTCGGTTTACTCCTAAGGAAGTTGCATCGGTGGTAAAATCAATGAAAAGAGGTAAGTCACCAGGTCACGATGGCCTCAGTATCGGACATCTGAAATACGCCGGGGTGCACTTGCCACGTGTCCTTGCCATGTTTTTTAATTTGTGTATCAGTCACTGTTATTTACCAAATATCTACATGTTTACAGTTGTGGTGCCTGTAATTAAAAATAAAACTATACCTCTGATGCCTCAAATTACAGGCCTATATCCTTGGCAACTGTTTCAGCCAAGGTGCTGGACAGTCTGCTTGACGAACAATTGGCTAAGCATCTAATACTGCATGACGCTCAGTTTGGCTTTAGGCCGGGGCTGTCCACTGAAAGCGCTATATTGTGTCTTAAGCAGACTGTGCAGTACTATAAGGATAGAAAAAAGACTGTCTTTGCCTGTTTTTTGAACTATCGAAGGCTTTCGATCTTGTCAGTTATGACATGCTGTGGAATAAGTTATTGTCTGAAACTTCCGTGCCAATTGGGGTTATATAAATTTTTAAGTACTGGAATAGCAATCAACGCAATTGTGTAAGGTGGAACGGTTCCTTGTCGAATGTGTACCAGTTGGAATGCGGAGTGAGGCAGGGCGGATTAAGCTCGCCTCGCTTGTTCAACCTGTACATTAACCGGCTGATTGTTGAGCTCAGCAGCACCAAGGTCGGATGCCATATTGACGGAGTGTGTACCAATAATCTTAGTTACGCAGACGACATGGTGTTGCTGAGTCCATCAATCAGTGCTATGAGGAGGTTAGTGTCGATATGTGAATCATATGCGGTGACTCATGGGCTCAAATATAATGTTGGGAAGAGTGAACTAATGCTTTTTAAAGCCCGTGGTTTTTCATACCCAGCATTCCCCAATGTTTCACTGTGTGGTACTCTGTGTAGGGTGTCTAAGTTTAAATATTTGGGACATTGGGTCACCAATATTTTAAATGATAATGTAGACATAGAAAGGACACGCAGGTCGCTGGCTGTCCGTTGTAACATGCTGGCCCGCAGGTTTGCACGGTGTACAAATTCAGTGAAAATCACGCTTTTTAAAGCATACTGCCAATCTTTTTACACCTGCAGCCTGTGGGTCAGTTATTCGCAGCGGGCATACAGCGACCTGCATATCCAATATAATAATGCACTCAGGGTACTGTTGGGGCTGCCATGGCGTTGCAGTGCGTCAGGGATGTTTGCTGAGGCGTGGGTGGATGGCTTTGCCGCTATCGTCAGGAAAAGATGCGCCTCCCTACTTGCTCGCGTTCGTGGCAGTACCAACACTATACTGGGTGTTTTTACTGATAGGTGGGAGTCCCCCATGCTGCAAAGGTGGGTGCGGCTTCATGCCGTAAAATAATTTTATGTGTCTTAAGTAAATTTTTAGCAAAATATGGACCTGGTCTGAATTAAATGTTTATTATTATTATTATGTGTACAATTGTACAGTTTGCATAATAATAATCAGTCTTCTTAATTTCTTGGTTGCGTTGAAACCTTTAGTGAATAAGGACTAGGCCAAAAAATAAATAAATACCAACACACACACACACACACACACACACACACACACACACACACAACACACCCATACACACACACAACACATACATGTGGTTTTCGGCTTAGACCGTTTTTTTTTTGTAAGGTGGGAAATCATCCAATGACTTTTCCCGCTCTGGGTGGAGCGGGAGGGCATGTCAGACTCTTACTGACTAAAACCCACGCCCGTTCCTTCCTGCCCTGAGTGCCCAGGGGCGAGGTAACTCTGTTTCGAATTTATCCTCAACCCCCGGGCAGGCATCGACCATGACGGGCCCCGTCTTTATTGTTGACTGTGCACGACAACAACATGTCTGTGCCTGTTACTGACAGATTTAAGTAGGTAGCTATTGTAAAGGTTACGGAGCCGCGCGCCTGGCGACAAGTAAAAACCTGCTCACGCTGCTCGGTCGCAAATGTGCATGACAGCAACATGTCTGTGCCTGTTACTGACAGATTTAAGTAAGTAGCTATTGTAAAGGTTACGGAGCCGCGCGCCTGGCGACAAGTAAAAACCTGCTCACGCCGCTCGGTCGCAAATGTGCACGACAGCAACATGTCTGTGCCTGTTACTGACAGATTTAAGTAGGTAGCTATTGTAAAGCGACGGAGCCGCGCGCCTGGCGACAAGTAAAAACCTGCTCACGCGGCTCGGTCGCTCCGCGCACTGTCATTGGTCGGTGACAAAATAGTATGGCGGACTCGCACCCCCGCTGATCGGTGCACATAAAAAGCCTGCGCCCGGGCAATGCGCGGTCAGTCGATCGAAATTCTCTACCTAAGTTTATGCTACAATGTGTAATGTGTATCACCTAAAGAAAGTTATGTTAATTTTGCAAAACCTAAACCTATGAATAAAGTCATTTTACATTCCTACTTGTGCCGAATTTCAATTATACAGTCCACACGCCGAACACTGACAATTCTTTGAGGCGCGCGTGGAACACTACGAGCCGTCGACTCTCGGGCCTGATCGGATGGCGAGCTACCCATTACTCGCCGTCCGCAGGCCCGGGTAAGGCTTGGACCGTTGCGATACAGCGAAAAGTACTACGTACCAACCGGATTTCAATTTTTGATGTAGTCTGGTACCACGTTTTTGTATCGCTCCGATACCTGCAAAGTATGAAAACTTTCAAGATAGCGTAGTCCAGGAGACCTTCTTTTTTTCTACTGCGATATGAGAAAGGGATAGTGCTATATGGCCTGTGTAGCTCCGTTTCTCTCACACCGGCATCATGATGATTTTAAGACGTCCCGGATGTCACTTTAGCTTGTAATTTAAGTAAAGACAACGCTTTTAACTAAACTTCACAGGAATCGATGATGTTACGTATCACACATACACAAAATACAAGGTGACTTTTGGGAAAAAAGGCAGTAAAATCCCGCAAAAATCTGATCAACTTTTACGATGAGAACAATGCAAAAATCGCAAAAAAATAACAATAAATAGGTAATTGCTCACTACCTATGATTTTGTCGGCTTTATTTTACAGTAAAGATTGCCTATACTCGTATACACACTGATAGTTTGTTTAAAAGTTACCTACCCTGTGGAACACAGAAATAAATCTTTTTATTTTCTATAAAAAAATAGCTGTTTCAAATAAGTAAGGTTTTAGAGCACTAACATTATGATATTTTTACCTGAAAAACTGTCAACAGGAACAGAAACAAGTCTAATTTCATTAAAATCTTATTTGCAAATGGCAATTTATGTGAACGGAGCTACCTTTTACCTATCAACATCCATTTGAATTTATTAGGACTGTCATTACGGTTTTTATCAGTATTAGTATCAAATATTAATCGTGATCATGTCGTACGTTGTAGATGACTGATTAATAAATAAAAGAAAAAAAAATACATAACTTGCTTTGTACACTATTTCATTATAATGAAAAAAAAACCACTTCTAACTTTTGACAACAAAAATATACATCTCAGTAATTTATCAAAAGAAAATTTATTGTCATTTTAATACTTTGCGTTTCCTCCACAAGTCCGTATTACTTCATTAAGACGATGTGGCATGCAGTAAAACTATTTTTATACGATTTTTGGTCTAAATTTGGCCATTCTTCTGTTAGCGCACTCTTTAACTCGTGTAAGGTAGCTGGAGCTAGGGAGCGTTGTCTAACGTATCTCCTGAGTTCGTCCCATACATGTTCTATGGAATTTAAGTCTGGGCTAGCTGACCACTTCATGCAGGTAATACCTATGTCTTGACTACACGTTTTGACCAAATGAACACTATGTGACCACGCATTATCGTGCATCAAAATGAAATTGATGAATGTCTTGTCAGTGTTGGGGTATTTTTTTTTATTTTTTTCAATGATAATGCAGATCGGATTCAAAAGACGTGTGCTTCGTTTATTATTCTCTTATACAGCCTTGACATAAGAGTGACATTGACAGTAAAGACGAACATAAATAATTAAACTAAATGTTGTGTTGCCAACAGTCAACTGACCCGAAGATTTTTGAATCTCTTGAGCGTCATGCACGCTTCACCTCGCTCTACGTCATTCCATTTCTAGTCGCTTCTGACAACATGGTGCGCCAGATTTAACAGAAACGGCACTGCTTTCTTTTCCCGTGGGAATTCCAGTCCAACGCTTATTTGCTTTACATATAATCAGAATCTTTTCGGACCGTATAGCCAACCCACCCCCATTTGTGACGATTGATCTGGCGATCGATTGGGCTCTCGTGGCATTTCTCCAACAGCTCCACCTTAGACGTGGTCTCGAGCCTGTGGATTCCGAGGATGTGACGAAGACAGCGTTTGACTAGACTTGGTGAGAAATGTCCTTTGTGATCTTCCACGTTTCGCATCCGTAGAGCTGCTTCGTGTTTTGATTCCCTGCGGAAATTGACATTTGACCCGAAGATTTTAATTATCACCACTGCCAAACAGGTATCAGTTGCGCGAAAGTAGATAAAGACGTAGATTAGAGACGACGAGTACGGGGACGTGGAGTAGATTTAGGCGATCCGTAAAGCGATGTCCAAATCACCCTCCAGTTTCTGACACGACGACGCTTCCAAGATAGGTGAATATGTGGGCGCATTCTTCTACCTTTGCTGTTTGCTTGCATTCTTTCCTTCCCACCCTTCCTCATCCTTCCCCCCCAAAGTGAACCAACGAGCCAGCGAGCGGTGGGAAGCGTGACCAAGGGTGGGATGCGTGACCAAGGATGGGAAGGATGAGATAGGGCGGGAAGGACGCTCACCTGGTGACCAAAAGTGAGCAAAAGCGAGCAAAGGTGAGCAAGGCTGGGAAGCGTGACAAGGGTGGGAAGCGTGACAAGGGTGGGAAGCGCGACACGGGTGGGAAGCGTGACACGAGTGGGAAGCGTGACACGGGTGGGAAGCGTGACACGGGTGGGAAGCGTGACACGGGTGGGAAGCGTGACACTGGTGGGAAGCGTGACACGGGTGGGAAGCGTGACACGGGTGGGAAGCGTGACACGGATGGGAAGCGTGACACGGGTGGGAAGCGTGGGAAGCGTGACACGGGTGGGAAGTGTGGGAAGCGTGACACGGGCGGGAAGCGTGACACGGGTGGGAAGCGTGACACGGATGGGAAGCGTGACACGGGTGGGAAGCGTGGGAAGCGTGACACGGGTGGGTAGCGTGACAAGGGTGGGAAGGATGAGCAAAGGTGGGGAGGGTGTCCAAAGGTGAGCAAAGATGACCCCACCTCACCTTTACCTCACCTTTGGCCACCTTTGGCCACCTTCGCTCACCTGGTGGCCAAAAGTGAGCAAAAGCAAGCAAAGGTGCGCAAAGGTTGGGCAGCGTGACACGGATGGGAAGCGTGACAAGGTTGGGAAGCGTGGGAAGCGTGACACGGGTGGGTAGCGTGACAAGGGTGGGAAGGATGAGCAAAGGTGGGAAGGATGAGCAAAGGTGGGGAGGATGAGCAAAGGTGGGGAGGGTGGCCAAAGGTGAGCAAAGATGACCCCACCTCACCTTTACCTCACCTTTGGCCACCTTTGCCACCTTCGCTCACCTGGTGGCCAAAAGTGAGCAAGCAAAGGTGCGCAAAGGTGGGAAGCGTGACACGGGTGGGAAGCGTGACACGGGTGGGAAGCGTGACACGGGTGGGAAGCGTGACACGGATGGGAAGCGTGGCACGGGTGGGAAGCGTGACACGCGTGAGAAGCGTGACACGGGTGGGAAGCGTGACACGGGTGGGAAGCGTGACAAGGGTGGGAAGCGTCACCGGGTGGGAAGCGTGACACAAGTGGGAAGCGTGACAAGGGTGGGAAGCGTGACAAGGGTGGGAAGCGTGACAAGGGTGGACTTTTCCCGCTCTGGGTGGAGCGGGACATGCGGGGCATGTCAGACTCTTACTGACCCACGCCCGTTCCTTCCTACCCTGAGTGCCCAGGGGCGAGGTAACTCTGTTTCGAAACGACAACAACATGTCTGTGCCTGTTACTGACAGATTTAAGTAGGTAGCTATTGTAAAGCGACGGAGCTTACCCTTCCTCATCATTCCAATTGGATGAGCAAGGGTGGGAAGCGTGACCAAAGGTGGGAAGCGTGACCAAGGGTGGGAAGCGTGACAAGGGTGGGATGCGTGACCAAGGGTGGGAAGGATGAGATAGGGCGGGAAGGATGAGCAAAGGTGAGAAGGATGAGCAAAGGAGGGAAGGATGAGCAAAGGTGGGGAGGGTGGCCAAAGGTGAGCAAAGATGACCCCACCTCACCTTCACCTCACCTTTGGCCACCTTTGGCCACCTTCGCTCAACTGGTGGTCAAAAGTGAGCAAAAGCGAGCAAAGGTGAGCAAGGCTGGGAAAGGTGCGCAAAGGTGGGAAGCGTGACAAGGGTGGGAAGCGTGACAAGGGTGGGAAGCGTGACAAAGGGTGGGAAGCGTGACCAAGGGTGGGAAGCGTCACCAAGGGTGGGAAGCGTGACCAGGGGTGGGAAGCGTGACCAAGGTTGTTATACCACTTCCAGGAGTAATTTATTTAACTTAACTTACATGTCACCTAGGGTAAGACTCTGCTGCATCTCTTTCCCGTGGCGCCTATTTTCGGAGATTCAAAGCAAAACTCCGTCAAAAATGACTAGAAAGTGAAGCGGCGAATGGAGGCAGCCCTGTGGGACACCTGTGCACCCCGGGATGTCATCTGAGTTACTCGTACCTAACAAAAATAATTCGTGTAGAAAGTACTCTGATATCTGGACATCGGAGTGTCTGGCATCTGATCCCGTCTACTGGTAGACGGGACAAGATGCTGGACCACTCCATTGTATCAAAGACCTTTTCAAAGTTGACAAAATAAGGCAAATCTATCTCTGTCATTCTGATGCCTGCTCTAGTACATGAAGTTTTAATCCTTTAAAATGTGCTAATCAAAGTCACTCGGTAACCCATCGTTTTATTTCAGGGTTAGCGATTGCTGTCTTTTTAATGGAAACGTAATGATTTGTCTTATTTACCTGTCTATCTATCATATTTTTTAATACATGAAATTAAGAAATAACACGCTTGATTTGGGTTTTCAATTCAAAAACGAGGAAAAGATCGAGGAGAAGCATGAAACAATTATTAAAATTAATTAGAAATCAATCAATACAGTAAAACTGTTTAGTTGTTTTAGATCCATAGCATAGATACGTTTTTTTACGCCTTATTCATACCCTTCAATGCCTACTTCCTTAATTTCGGTTCGCCAAATTACAACGCAGTAACTTTTCAGAATCGTTTTTACCAACCGGATTGGACCCGCGTGGTAGATTACGGCCCACATCCTCGCAAAGATAGGAGGCTTGTGCCCTAGCAGTGGGGACATTACAAGGCCGATGATGATGATAATGAACATTTAAGAATAGGGACTTTAGGGAAATACCTCTAAGAACAGTGGTAGCGCAGTGGTAACGGCCTCGAATTACAAGTTCGAAACTCAAGCAGGCACTTAAAAATTATACAGCCTTATTTATAAAACATGCTAACCACGTATGCTTACTTTAAGTACTGATTAGTGGATTCCAAATTCAAGATAACATACGTCTCATCCATAGTAAGAGCTCGTAGCTAAAGTAGTAACAGCCGCACGGGTTGAATCCCAGGTTAAGCTACACTTGACGGGGTTGGTCCTTGGATGGGTGACCATCTATATATACCGAGACTCCTCCGTGCTTCGGAAAGCACGTTAAGCCGTTGGTCCCGGCTGTCAATCGTGGATCTTTGACAGTCGTTACGGGTCGTCAGAAGCCCGAAATTCTGACAACCAGTCTTACCAAGGGGTTTCGTATTACCCAGTAACTGGGTTGCGGAGGTCAAATAGACAGTGGCTCCATGTAAAATACTGGTATTTATCTGCATTCAGTTAGACTTGAAGCCGACCCCAAGATAGTTGGGAAAAGGCTAGGCAGATTGATACGTCTCATCCGTCACATTAAACTGTCTATAAGACTAAACCTCCTTCAAATGAAAAATAGTTACTTTACCAAACACCTACACTTTTTCCATGTAGAAAAATTTAATGTAGAACCTGTAAATCAGTGTTTAAATTATATCCTTTCTATTTTGTTGCATCGAAAACCACTGCCAAAACGGTAAAGGCAAAAATGCATGTCCTAGAACTAAAATATTGAAAGCATACGTATCAACCTGTGCTGCGCTTTTACAGAGAGGAAGCATGTGTCCCAATAGTGGGAACATTAAGAGGTTTGAAATAATAACAATAGTAACGCACAATGATTATTGATACAGCGATCCCTCGTAGCGCGAACTTCGTGAAAGCTGAGAAATATAAGCAAACTAAGTATCTTGATTTGGCTCTCGAGGTTGTCGACATGTGGGAGGTAGATACACTTTTGTTTCACACTGCTAATAGTCGTAACGGTTTTTTTTTTGTGTTGGAAATCATCCAAAGACATCTCCTGCTCTGGGTGGAGCAGGAGGGCGTGTCAGACTCAGAAAAATCAAAACCAAATTAAAATGGACATTTTGGCTTCGCAGAGGTCAAAGCCAACCAATAAGTTAAACTTTAAGCCGGGCCTTCCTGTGAGTGTCGGAGGCCTTGATACTTCGGAGGATGTGGGCAATATTTTCAAGGATCTTTTTGTAATTTCTTCACGGCTGGGACCATCAAGGGAGGCTGTCAATGCTGAGGTTTGTCAGGGTAAGTCTCTTTCTTGTTTTTCTGCCAAGCGGGTGACTAAGGTTAATAATAAAATGTGTAGAAGCAAGTCACCTGGACATGACAGTCTCAGTATTGAGCACTTGAAACATGCAGGCGTGTGGGTTGTTGAAGTAGCCCGGTGACAACCCGGGTTGTCATCGGGACCATAAGGGTTAAAGCGTATTGCCAATCATTCTACACGAGTGGCCTGTGGGTAAGGCATACTAAGAGATCGCTAGATGCCCTGCGTATTCAATATAATAACTGCATCAGAATGCTGTTGCGACTACCGCGCTTTTGTAGTGCGTCCGGTATGTTCGCATTTGCGCATACCGATGATATAAGGCTTATTTGCCATAAATAAACAAAATATTTATTATTAATTTGTTATTAATATATTTATGTATATACACAATATAAAATATAATAAAAGAATTCTAATTATTAATTCGGTTTACCTCGTAAGTGTAATAAAATCAAAGTTTCGAAACATTAAAATTTGTATCCGTTCCCATAACTTCCTTCGTTACATTATATTTGTTAAATGCCACCTTGACATTAACATTCACTTCGAGGCGTTTCATAAGTTGCGCCATATCATTATCTTCATTACATTCTGAGCTGTCTGAGTCTTCTTCCTCTTCTTTTTCTTCAGAGTCCTCTGGAGTTGCAGTAATATTATCTTCGGGAGTAAAATCCTCGGGCCCCTGTCCATCGGAGTCAGTGGTGGTGTTGAAGGTGGTCGTAATGATAGCAACGGGCGTAGAACTGGGGGTGGTTGTAGTATTATGGGTGGTCGTACTAGTAGGGGTGGTCGTAGTGGTTGTAGTGGTGCTCGTAGTGGTTGAAGTGGTGGTAGATGCTGTCGAGGTCGTTTCATCTTCGTCGTCTTCTTGTAGATTTTCAAAGTCAATACCCGTTACCTCTTGGAACCATGGTAAGAAATGTCCTGGACGGTAAAAAGCTGGTAGAAAAAAGGATACTTTATTATAGGACATGTATTATTTTTTCGTATTTGTGAAACTTAATTACTTTTTTATGTTAACATTTTTTTTTCTTGTAGTAAAAATCTCTTAATGGTACTGGAAAATCAACGTATAGTGCTTATGAAAGTAGTACAAATTTTTACCGAGAGGCCAGCCAAGGTCACAACTAACGCTGCTTACAGGAAAGTAGAATGATACTCCTATGAGGGTTGGAACGCCATCAGAGCCGACATGCACTAGTGGGCCACCTAAGTCAGCCTGGAATGAGTTAAAAATAGGTAAAATTTTGGTTTTTAAATGTTGCAGAGTAAAAATTTGGCCGTATAGAAATAAAAAAGAATATCATACTTTCACTTTTTCAAGTACAGCCAAAAACATTAAAACTATTTTATTAAAAGAGGACCTAAATCCTTTAACCTTACAAAGCAAGAAAACTGCGTTGTGACGTTGTATCGTGCGCACATGGTTGTTGTGTAGACGGCGCTCGAAGTTGTAGTCCGACAAGCAGTGTTGGATATAGCCACTAAGTACAGCCATCTCAACACGTCAGAACCTAGAACATTACGAAAAAGGAACAGTGACCTTAACAATGAATGTCTTTCAATCTTTGGGTTATAAACCGTTAAGGTGGTCGATTTCGCAAATTGAGGTTTGTTTTTTATGCAATAAATATAAGGAGGACACATAGTTACACTTACGATACTCATTTGCTTGTTAGATTTTCAAATATATTCTTTTTAGTTAAATTATTAAAAAAAATACCGACCTGTCCCTGATATCCTGCCATATCCACTAGCGTACACCTGCTCACCATCATAGTTGCGGTACATGTCAGCACTTGACTGTAAGCGGATCCGTTTCACCAAACCTGAGTAAAAATGACCCTCATTTAAAGTACAATGATTGGTGCAATCTAATTTATAAGTATTTATAATCAGATCTTTTAGCAGTAGGAGAAAAGATTGAGCAAGACTGATCTTACTGTGAAATGGTACGAATTTTTAACACCTTTTTAAACCTGTATTAGTAAATATAATTAGTGATTTGATTAATAGAAAATAAGAATTACACAATCCAATTATGTTAAGAGAACATTAAAAACTAGACATAAATCAAAAAGACAAAATGTTGGACGTATTACGAAAACTAGGAAAATTAATATAGATATGGCAATGCTGCCAGTCTTCTGGGCACGTTTCCAGATGACAGCGATGTGAAGGAGTACTTTGACGCCTGAACGTATTTTTTCTGTATATATGTACATAATTAGGTAAGGGTTTTTTTTTTGGTTTTAGTGTAGACATAGTTAGATAAGTATGTTATAAATATGTAAATCTAGTTTCCAATTAAATTGCTTAATTCATGTAGTCAAATGTTAGTACGAGTATACATAAACCCGTATATATAAATATATTATATATTATGTACGTAGATAAAACATATCATTAAACAGTAAAGACATGACATTGAATGGAATGGAATATAAGTACTTACTGGTATAAACAACAGGCCGCTGTAGCTTCAGAAGTGTGACACCGTGCGACTGTAAAGCTGTAGTAAGGTTGTTGAACCAAGGATGGTTGTACCATTCCGTGGTCTCGAAGATATTCTCTGGGTTGTTGTCATTGATATTCACCACGCCTACGCGAATCACCGCAAGAACACGGCTTAAGAGTAAAAGAAGGTTAAGAACTCTCAATTATTTTAATTTAAAAGTAACTCAGTGTAAAAAATCACAATTTAGCTCTGTGATTAGGTACTTACTTGACAGTACAACGCGCAGAACTAAGAACCCATTCTTTGGAGATGATTGAGCCACCAAATATGTTAAAACCACCATTAGTGTGCACCATACGAAGGGTAGCATGGTGAGGGTGCTGGCCTGGCTGTGCTTCCCAACCTGATACCATACGCGACGAAGACGACGATACTTCCACGGTTTCTGCGTGACCAAAACAATAGTATTATTAGTTTTGTGATTCCGGTTCCATAAAATTTAAATTCAAATTCAAATTATTTATTTCAAATAAACCATTTACAGGCAGTTCTGAATTGTTAGTAAGTCGGTCAGTCAGAAAGATGAAGCTAATTGCACATTCCAAGGCGTAGATTCTATCTCTATGGAGAAGAACGTGCAAGAAACTCCATGGACACTCTTTTAAACAATGTTATATATTACAAAAATCCTGGTTACATAATTATGTTTTGCTGCTTCCAATATATGAGAACAATGTTAAATAAATAATTCATAAACAATAAAAATAAAAGATTAAAATAAGCCAGTGGCAGTTGAGAGATAACCAGTCTTAACTGACGGCGCGCGTTCACGAACAGCACTATTCAGCTCAGCTTGATGCTATATTGAAGGGAAGCGAATGGCCCAACAGCGAGACATTTCAGCGAGCATGACAGACTCTCAACTGCCATGCTCGTTCATGTCAAAGAAATAAAATAAAAAGCAGTTACATTATATGCCCACATTTACAAAATTAAAAATGCTTCGAAACTAAACATTTTCAGAAAGTTACGAAATAAAAAACCGTTAAATATTTAATAACAAAAAAAAAATGAAAAAAAAAAAAGTCTTTAAAAATAAAAGAGAGCATTTCTTCCAAATATACAAATACAAAAAAGAATTAACTAGTGGACACAAGTGGCTGTGACTGTGGAGCAGGACCGGCATTAAGCCAACCATTTTTATTAAGGATATAAGCAAATCTTATGCACTTCGTTTTTTGTTATTTAATACTCGATTATTAGCAGTGAACCAGTTTTGAACCTGCTGATGAGCGTTATTTACGTCGTCAAGATTTGAGGAACGACAAGCCATTTTTTATATAAATGAATGCGTCACCACAGACTAAACAGAGTGGAACATTGGCGGAGCATTGGCGGAGGCTTGGTAATAGGGTCCCTTGGTTACTCTTCAGGTACGGAACCCTAAAAAGTATCCTACATCCTTTTCTGAGATCCAATCTACTTTACCAGTATTCATCAGAACTGGTTTAAATAAGGCATGAAAACGTAACACATAAACATATTATGACGGCACGGTTGGCGCAGTGGTTCAGCGTTCGACTGCCGCGCTGCATGTCGCGGGTTCGATCCCCGCACGGAACAAATATTTGTATGGCCTACAGATAGTTGTTCCGGGTCTGGGTGTCTTGTGTATGTGAGTTTTAAATGTTTGTGAACGCACCCACGATACGGGAGTAATTCCTAGTGTGGGGCAACGTTTTATTTAAAAAAAAAAAAAAAAAACGAACCGAACTTATTTGGAGATTTCTTTGTAAATGCCATTAATACTTACCGGAGTTGATTTCATTGTCGATATGTTCTAGTTCCACATTTTTAAATTGAGCGGATACCTGTAAAATACGAAAACTTGAAAGTGACGTCTTTATCGGCTTAACGATGACAGTCATCTAGTTGGTGGACTTCTTTCTTGATTGTGGTTATAACCACTCACCATAAAAATTAACCCTAACAATATTATTATTTATGCATATAAACCCAACGCATTTTTCTACAATTTAAAGTAAAAAAAACTTTGGCAATTCTCGATTAAAAGGTATATTTTCAAACTAATATAAGTTCAAAAACTATCAAAAATTTCAAAAAATTACAATACCTGAAGAAAAGTCAGTACAAACAAAAACAGGCCTAATTTGCTAAACATTTTGTTAGAAAATGAATTTCTCTGACAACGGGGCCACTTTATATTTATCAAACAATATCAGAATTTATAGGAAAATCTAATCGTGGTCATTGTTGAGATTATTATCAATATTATCAGGAACATGAACATAGGTAATTTAACTCGTCGCTAAAGATAGACTAATTGACGCTAACGATAACAAAAATGAAAATTATGGTTAATTTTAACTTCCGTCTTCATGGGTCAATATTACCCATATTATTATTTTATTTTGTATGATTTTTTTTTTTTTTGCATTGTAGGTTTTTTTTTTATTTTGAACACAATATGCCGTGTTCAAAATATTGTCATGCCGGTAAGATTATCTTTATTTGTACGTGTGTTGTATGCGCTACTGGAGTCTTGACATATTCCAAGCAGGACGTGATATTTTACCCATTTTTAATAACTAAGCACCCGTAGAAGCTTAAGCGGAGACCCATGATTTTCGAAAAAATTCAAGTTTTTTTGTTTCTTTGAAATTTTCCCGGAATATATCACTAAATATCATTTGCCTTTAAACACGGTCACGATTTTTTGGTTCTTCTTTCCAATTTTTAAGGAAGACATTCAGGTCGTCCTGCCATTTCCCTCGTGGTCTGCCGCGGCCCCGGGTCACTGTGTCAGGACACCAATCCTGTGTTTTACAGACCCACAGCTCGTCAGGCATGCGGCAGACATATCCAGTCCTGTCCCATTTAAGTTGGGCAGCCTTTTCAGCCATATTTAGGATTTGCGTTTGAAAAAAAATTTAAAAAAACTTTGAATTTTCGTAATTGATCTTTCTCTGAATTCTTTGAAATCTTTTCACGAGTTACTTCAAAATAATACTGTGTACTGTCCATCCGATACGTCTGAATGAACAAAGCATCAAATTTATAGTATCAATTATACCGTAAGGCCCCCTTTTTTTTTTTTGGGGGGTTGAAATCATCCTATGACTTCTTCCGCTCTAGGGTGGAGCGGAAGGGCGTGTCAGACTCTTACTGACTAAAACCCTCCCCTGTTCCTCCCTGCCCTGAATGCCCAGGGGCGAGGTCACTCTTTCGAATTTATCCTCAAAGAGTTGTCAGCAAAGAGAAGGGGCCCGTCATGGCCGATGCCTGCCCCCCCCGGGCAGGCATCGGCTGTGTGGTAAAATGAAAAAAAAATACTGTTATTTTCTTTTCGTTATTGTGAAAATTGCTGTTGTGAATTATTGTTGTTTACTTTTTTTGTCTCTCGTATTAAAGATATCTCAATGTTGCTGAAAAAAAAAAACTAATAATGATGATAAAAATAGTGCAAAATTTTACCGGTAGGCCTGCCGACAACACAACCAATGCTGCTTGCAGGAAAGAAGTATGATACTCCTATGAGGGTTGGTACTCCATCAGAGCTGACATGAACTAATGGGCCACCAAGGTCATTCTGGAATGAGTATACATATTATGTAAAATTTTGTTTTGTAGTGTTGCGCAGTCAAAATATTGCCGTTTTGAAATAAAAGATAATTGCACTTTTTTATAGTTGATAAGCACGCGTTTGAACACCATCTCACCTGATAGTAAGCGATGATGTGGTTGAAGATAGAGCACGCTTGCCTAGAAGCAACCTATTCACTCTTGACTTAAAGACTCCCAGGTTGTAGCTATTAGGAAACACAGACTCCGGCAGGGAATTCCACTCCCTAGCTGTACACACAATGAATGTGTTCTCAAAACGTTTTGTGCGTGTGGATGGGATGTTCACCGATGTCGAAGGCCTTAGAGATGTCAAGGGAGACCGCAAGGGCTTCCCCTTGTTTCTCGATGGCCTCACTCCAGATGTGAATGGCATACGCTAAAAGATCCCCAGTTGACCGATTTCGGTAAAAGCCGTATTGTCGGTCACTGAGGATATCATTAGCTTCTAGGTATGCCAGGAGCTTATCATTCAGTATACGTTCCATAGTCTTACTGAGTATGGAAGTTACTGAGCTGGACCCGTAACTGTGTCTGTGTGTAAACTATAGAGTTTGCTAGGTTGGCTCGACTATCCTTCTTGGGCACGGGTTGCACGTTAGCTTGCTTCCATGCCATTGGCACTCTTCAAGTCTCAAACGAAAGGCGAAATAGGCGTGTCAAGATCCGGGGCAACTCAGGCGCACAAGTCCTCAGTACAATTGCCGGTATCCCGTCGGGGCCACTGGCCTTGTTCACGTCTAGGTTACGCAGTACCCTTCGGACATCCTTCTGATGAATGCGAATGTCCGACATATTCGACTCGCATCCACCAAGAGTTCCAGAGGGCCTCGCGCCACCAGGATCTAGACGTGAAGATTCCGCAAAGATAGAGGCAAACAACTCAGCGGAGTGGGCCAGCGACCCGTTGGGTTTCAGCAGTTTTCAGGAGGTAGTGAGTGGCGGCAGAAGTTCGATTCAATCTACAGTTGTACATTACATAGTCGTGGCTTAATACTCGTGTATAGTGTGTGTAATGTTGTTACAATAAAAGTAAGTTTTATGTCTTCGATGATCTTTATTTTAATTCCTAATCTTAGTAATTAGTAATTACAACAGCTCCGTGTTAGCCGAACCAAGGTAATGATGTGCAGGTTATCTCAATGGTACCATACGCATCTGACACTTGACAGCCAGTGTCATAGTGACGTACCGTTACTACATCATCCCCTTTTAAAAGAAAATTAATATTACATTACAGTATATAAATACATGTTACCCTTTTCTCTCCCCTTTAAAGTTACTACATAATTTACAATACTTTATTTAATGTAGTACTTATTAAAGTTTTTTATTTTTAACAATTTTATTAATATAACTAAACTACCCCTACCCATTCAACCAGCCGTAGTCAACCCTCGACTGTTGAAACACAAAGTCTATGCTGGTCGTATATGAAAAGAGGTTCTTGTATATTGTACATGATTATTGTCTACTATTACATAGGATCTGTATCTATTAATTTGTACAATTTTTCCTTCAGTCCAAATATTCTTATTTGGATCTTTCTTAAACCATACACTTTCACCAACATTAAATGGTTTTTTACATCTTGTTATTTTATTATAATTTTTTACATTTCTATTCTTAACATTATCAAATTGTTGATTGCTATTCTCATTTAACTTTGGTATGAGATATTGCGAGGTGACAACTAACTTAGTCTTCAGATTTCTATTCATTAGTAATTCACTAGGGGAAAAATTTGTGCCTGAAACGGGAGAAGCCCGGTACTGTAATAAAGCAAGTCTTATATCAGTTTTATCTTCACTACATTTTTTAAACATTTTTTTAGCAATCTGTACACCACGTTCAGCCATTCCATTTGATTGTGGATACCTTGGACTTGAGTAAGTAAACTTGAAACCCCAACTAATAGCAAATTGTTTGCATTCACTCGAGTCAAATGGAATGTGATCTGCTATTATTTCTGCTGGTATCCCAAAGTTACAAAATATATCTTTTAAGCTATTAATTATGCTTGTTGAACTCTTATTATGCAAATATTTGATGTCCAACCATTTTGAATAATAGTCATATATTACTAGATAGTTTTTCCTCTTAAATTCCATTATATCAACACCTAACTTCATGAATGGCAGTTTTGGAACATTATGTAATATTAGTGGTTCCTTTGTATTATTATTATGATGTGTTTGACAGGGATAGCTTTTTTTTACATACTCTTTAATATGAGTGTCCATATAAGGCCAATAATATAACTTCCTAGCCATCTGCTTCATTTTTGACATTCCTAAATGTCCTTCATGTAAAGTTTTAATGAACTGTAATCTTAGACTCTTCGGTACTACTAATCGGTTCTTATAAAAAACTAAATTTTCATCTACACTAAGGTCAGTTCTTAATTTATGATAACTTTTTATAATGTCTGGTATATTACAAATTTTATCAGGCCATCCATTTTTAACTAATTCTACTACTTTTGTTATATCTTCATCTTTAGAACTTTCTGTGATTAATGATAATTTTTGTTCTTCAGTGCATTCTAATTTTTGTGCTAAACCAATGCAATGTATAACTTCATACATATAAGAGTCATCTATTTCTTTACATTCTTGATATGACCTTGATAGCAAATCTGCTATAAACATTTCTTTACCTTTTAAGTAATTGAAAACAATGTCATACTTAAGTAATTTTAATTTTAATCTCTGTAATCTTGGAGACGGTATTTCATGTAAAAGTTTTTTTAATAAACTGTCCAATGGTTTATGATCATTAACTACTGTAATTTTGTGTCCATAAATGCAATAATGAAATTTTCTAGTTGCCCATACAATGCTCAACAATTCCTTTTCTATTTGGGAAAAATTACATTCTGAGGGTGTTAAACTTCTTGAAGCAAAGCAAACTGGTTTACCATTTTGAAGTAAACAACATTCAAGGCCATTCTTAGATGCATCTGATTGTATTGTTATTGGCAATTTACTGTTAAAGTTCTGTAGAATTGGTGCTTTACTTATTTTACTTTTTATATCATTATTTACTTTATCATGAAATTCCGTCCACAACCACTCAACATCCTTTTTTAGTAATAACTGTAGCGATGATGCAATATCGGCTAAGTTCGGTATAAATTTTCTTAAATAATTGACCATGCCAAGGAAACTCTGTAACTCTTTTTTATTTGACGGAATTTTCATATTAGTAATTGCACTAACCCGGTCTGGATCTATTTGCATACCTTTCTCTGAAAAAATATGGCCGAAGTACTTCACTTGTTTTAATTTGAACTGAAATTTATTCTTATTGAAGCGAACATTGTGCTCTCTTGCTCGTTCAAAAACTTTCTTTAATATTGCATCATGCTCTATTTCATTTTCTCCACATATTAATAAATCATCGCAGTACACAATAACACCTGGAATATCTCCAAAGGCATTTTCACTATATTTTTGAAATATTTCTGGCGCAATTGACAGACCAAATGGTAATCTTAAAAATTTATAACAACCAAGGGGGCTATTAAATGTACATAAATCTGTTGATTCTTCTGAAAGTTTAATATTATAAAACCCATCTGACAAATCAAGCACTGAGAAATATTTCTTATTACAAAGTTTAGAGACTATTTCATCAATTGTTGGAATCAAATGATGTTCTCTTATTAGTACTTTATTAAGATCTTTAGGATCTAAGCATATTCTAAGTGAACCATCTTTTTTCTCAATAATAACCAAATTGCTTACATAATTTTTAGGATGATCGACCTTAGCGATGACTTTGTGCTTCACCAGAGCGTCCAACTTGTCTGCTAGGCGATTCATGAGTGCGTTAGGCACTCGCCTTGGGGGCCGCACCACAGGTTCCACGTCTGGTTGAATGCGTAGCTGCAGTGTCGTCTTAAATCCCCAACTCCCTGAAACAGTTCGTTATTCATATTAATAATAGAGTCTTTACTCATTTTCATAGTATTTTCATCGCTCGTAATCGAGACAGTATTAATATTGCTATTAGTAGTTAAAAGTTTAAGTTGTATCAGAGACCCTAACCCGAGAATCGGTCTAACTGGTGCGTTAATAATTAAAAACTCAGTTTCATAACATTCATTGTAATTATTCTTAGTGTTAGGATACACTTTTAATATTACTTTTCCTATAGGAAACAACTTTCCTCCACCGAAGACCTCTATTATGGTTTTTGTCTCAGACCATTTTATTTTAGTATCATCATCGACAATTTTTTTTAGATCAATTACACTTAGTACATTTATTTGTGCACCAGTATCACATTTAAGTTTCACTCTCTTATTTTCCACTCTTAAGAACTCTGTCCACTCGTTAGATGTTAAATTGATAGTGTGAACTAGTCATAAATCATGTAAATTATTATCTGCCTGCAAATTGAGGTTATTTACATTCTTTTTAAGAAATGTAGTGCATCCCATGCTAAAATGATTTAATTTATTACATGTTCTACAAGCTTTTCCATACGCAGGGCACTGACGAGGGCCATGTTCAGTATTACACTTTTTACACTGATAGTGGTTTTTATTAAACTCCCTTTGATACTTATTATTACTACTTGGCCTATTCTTAATATTAGTATTATACTTAGCTTGATTCGATGAAGTATGTTGCCCGGGTGTTCCGGCCGCTTCTACCGCTTGCACCTCTGAGCTGTTCAGCATTTTGACCTGCTCACCAGACAGCTCCGCAGACCTGCAGATGTCTAAAGCCTTCTCAAGACTTAAGTCTTTGATCTCCAAAAGTTTCTGCTGCACTCGCTGATTTCTTATGCCGATCACTATTCTGTCCCGTAACATTCTGTTCTTTTGGTCTTCAAAATTACAGTTTTCAGCTAGTTTTCTGATGTCCGCATAGAAGGCATCAAAATTTTCGTATTCGCCTTGACATCTTTTGTTGTACTGAAAACTATTTATGACTTCATTTTGTTTTGGCTTGAAATATCCGTCAAATATGTTAATGACATCTTCTAATTTGGGTTTTTCTTCAATTTTGAGCACACTTAGGTATAATTCCAATGCCTGTGTTCCAATGCAGTTTAGCAAAAGCGCCGCCTTCCGCGTTTCCGTGAGCTTCTCGAATCCGGCTGCCAATATAAATATTTTGAAGGAATCTTTGAATCTCTTCCATTGTGGCCAGCAGTTATCCAAGTTGTCCATGTTAATGCCTCCCGGCATTTTAAACTCCACGCCGACCATGTCACCCGCCATTGCATCCGTTTGCATTTTTCCACACGTAGTTCAATCCGGTTGAATCTTCACGATATCTTCTTTTTCGGCTGCGCCATGTAATGTTGTTACAATAAAAGTAAGTTTTATGTCTTCGATGATCTTTATTTTAATTCCTAATCTTAGTAATTAGTAATTACAACAGCTCCGTGTTAGCCGAACCAAGGTAATGATGTGCAGGTTATCTCAATGGTACCATACGCATCTGACACTTGACAGCCAGTGTCATAGTGACGTACCGTTACTACAGTGTGTACCTCATATTCGAGCAAGCCACGCATGTACCAATGACCTCAAATTATGCGTAGTGTGTCCGTTGGTTGCAGCGGACACAATCACAATTTCTTGCAAAAGCGAAGCTTAAACACACGTGCGTTGCCTCTTCGTGCGCCTCGGTGGGTCTGCGCCTTTATGCCATGCTACACGGTTTAAAACAGCGGTTTCAAACAGAGGTTTAAAACAGTGTGGACGGTGGTTTTAAACCAAATGTAGTGTGGTAAGTATGACCTCTAAACGCCCTTGGTAGAAAACGTGCGTTACAACCCAATACTGAGGTTTCGAGTTTGTTTTAAACCGTGTAGACGGCAAGGGCTCACTCACTTCTTTTCAAGGTGACCTTGGTTTTAGTTTGGTTTTAAACCGTGTAGCACAGGCACAGTCAAACCAAGCATACTTACAAATACTCCTATCAAAATTTCAATCAAAATCTTCCTTCCCTCATCCAAAACGAATTTCTAATTACCTTCTATACATACCTACATAAAAGCCGTTACCACCATCAGGTATCGTGTTACATAGTAATCTCAAACCGGAACATAAGCACAGCGTTGATTAAACAGCCCTGTTGGTTCCGGGGACATGGACCACAGAATATAATAGACACAGAAGTTCAACTTCATAGGAGTGAAAATGCATGCACAAATTAAAACGCGTCTACGCATCACTAAAAAAAATACAATATAGTTTAAGAACTCAGTTTTTACAATAATTAAAGCTTTCTGTTAAAAATCACAGTCTGTATACAAAGTAATTTAAACTATCGTCTAAGAAATCAGTTTGAACAATAATTAAAACTGCTAAAAATCAGTATGTGTATAAAATAATTTAACTTATCGCCATAGAAAAAAGATCATGAGCAAAATTTATACGTGATAAATAAGAATCTATTCTCTACATCGTAACACTTTACCGGAAAACTGTACCCTTGTAGCTAATAGGCATATAAAAAAGCGTGCGAGTTGGGACTAGGGATGAGTTGCAACTAAGCCGCTTTTCTGGCTGCTTTTCTGATGCTCACCCCTGCACTGTACAGATAATTAGACTCGTGTCTACGCGTTCTACTTTAATAACTATACGTAGCATGCTATGCTGTTGGTCATGTTATTATTGTGAAAAATAAACAGAAGAACTTTGCCACTTATATCAGTGCTACCTACTTTTAGTAAAATTTTTGAGAAAATTATTTTAGATCAAATTCAAAGATATTTTAATAAACACAAATTATTACACAACAAACAGTTTGGTTTCACAAAGGGTTGTTCAACAACTGATGCTGGTGTTGAACTTTTGGGACACATTTATAATGCATGGGAAGATAAATGCGATAGGTTGGGCATTTTTTGTGATTTGTCTAAGGCTTTCGATTGCGTTCTCCATGATACTTTGATCAGGAAGCTGCACTACTACGGAGTCCGGGGCGCCTCTCTGGATCTTCTTAATTCATACTTGAGTAATAGGATTCAGAGAATTGATGTGAACGGCAAAAGGTCTCCCGGGTCTGTAGTCAGAATGGGGGTTCCTCAAGGCTCAATTCTGGGTCCTTTTTTGTTTCTAATCTATATCAACGACTTGCCTTACCTCATAAAGGATAAACATGATATAGTACTGTTTGCAGATGACACTTAACTTTTATTTAAACTCAAACGTCAGCAGGTGGTTGTTGATAATGTAAAATAGTGCTCTTTCAACTGTAGTTAACTGGTTCAACATCAATAATCTTCTCCTTAACGAGAAAAAAAACAAAATGCATAAAGTTCACATTACCCAATGTAATACAAGTGAACACTAGTGTGTCAATAAAGGGTGAAGAGTTGAAACCCGAGGATTCCACAGTGTTGTTAGGTTTAACTTTGGATGCGCAGCTTCAGTGGAGCCCCCATATAGATAAACTGTCCAAAAAACTTAGCTCTGCAGCATGCGCCGTAAGGAAAATTCGTGGTTTAACTGATTTAGAGACAACTCGTTTAGTATACTTTAGTTATTTTCATAGTGTGATGTCGTACGGCATTCTGTTGTGGGGAAATGCCGCCGATATTCAGACAATTTTTGTTTTACAGAAAAGGGCTATTCGTGCAATTTATAAATTAAGTCCCAGACTCTCCCTCAGAGACAAATTTAAAGAGATTAATATTATGACTGTTCCCTCTCAATATATTTATGAGAATCTCATGTATGCACATAAAATATTAATCTATTTAAAAGATACAGTGATATCCATAGCATAAATACTAGGAACAAACACAAATTTATTGTACCTAAAACCAGGCTCAAGAAAAAAATTGGTGGTTCGTTTAGATGCCAATGTATACGTTTCTATAATAAACTTCCTAGCCAAATTCAAGAACTAAGCATAAATAAATTTAAATCATTTATTAAACGTAAGCTATGCCAGAAAGCTTTTTACACAATTAATGGCTTTCTTGAGGACAAAAAGGCGTGGGATTGAGCTGCTTCAATGCTTCAATGATATACATGAGCCATTGTTTTCATATGTACTACTTACTGATGAAATTTTTTATATATATATATATATATATTTTTTTTTATATTCGTTTTTGACATGAATACTTGTATAGTATTATGTTATATTTTTTTTTATTGACATTTTATTATTATTATTTTTTGTTTTTTGATTGACATATTATTATTACTATTTTGTTTGACACAAATATTTACTTTGTAAAGTATTATATTTTTATTTTTTTTGATAACTTAATTATTGTAAATGTGAGGACTATGTGGGTTATTATTATTATTTTCTCCTCCTTTTTACAGTAATTTTTAACGTTGTCTGACAGTTTGAGTACTTTTGCGGCCTACCCAAATGTCGTTTCTTTGGTATTGTTCGTCATGTCATTGAGCTCTTTAGTGGTTTTTAAGTTGAGCTATTCGACTATTGACAAATGCTTGCACTGACTGGACAGGTCAACTCAAATATGTTTGGTTCTTTCTTCAAGAGACCACTACAGACACTAAGCTGCATGGTCCTCATATAGAATAATGTGAATGCGAGAACTATGTATGTCGCTATATTCATGTAGATTTTATGATTGTCTGGCAGTTTGAGTATTTTTGCGGCCTACTCAAATGTCCTTACTTTGATATTGTTCGTCGGTTCGTTGAGCTCCTCAAAGTTCTGAGTTGAGCTTCGCGATGACTGACAAATGCTTGCACTGTCTGGACAGGTCCACTCGAATTCGTGTGTTGCTTTCTTCAAAAAGCTTATCCCAGACATAAACGTACATGGTTCTCATTTGATTTAACCAGTACACATTGTATGGATTTAAACACTATAAGAGACTTTGACCTCTGAGTTTGTTTCGGTGTTTCTTCTCAGGGTAGTCAGCTAGGAAACACCGGCATCATCTAGCTTAAACTGACAAAAACCATTGACGTGTAAAAGTGTTCCTTGTAACCTATTTCCTGAATAAACATCATTTATCATTTATTTAATCATTTATCATTTGTAATGATTTTTGTTGACGTCAAACTGCATGAAGAAGATGTTTTCAAGGAAAATTTACTCAAAGTGTGTTAAAAAAATCCTACAAACATGAAATCCATAAACCTACACTGAGTCTTTATAGTGTATTGCACAGGATGCCTGAGTCCCAGAAACGGGAATATTATTGGCTTATTTCTAAGTCAATAAGCTTCATTAATGTCCATACATTTCCCTCTCTTCTTCTTCTGTAACGTATCGTGCTGATTTACACTAAGGTAAACACACCGCCACCTCAAACTTTTGTTCACGGTATCACGGCACGGTTGACGCAGTGGGCAACTGCGCAGCGTGCTGCGGGTTCGATTGCCGTACGTAACAAATATTTGAAAGGGAGATCAGGACGTCATGTGTATGTGAAACACGATACCGGAGTTGTAAGACATAACAATAAAAGAAAATTACAATCACACGTCAGTCGTGAATGTGCTTGCACTAGTATTCGTAGCTGCTCGTCTATGTGTGCACACGTTAGCACTTGTGAGAGTTGGCCTTCTGCACCTTATATATTCTGTAACTCAAGCCTTCCCTTGGGAAATTACAACGGCCTGAGGCGTTACCACGTAAAGATGTGTGTCCTCCTAATAGTTTAGAATTTCTGTTTAACTTTTTTGAAGCTTGTTTTTATGATGGAATGTAAGGAAATAGGTGACGGTTATTGATGCAGTAATTTAAGGTGTCGGGAGTGTTTGAAAGAGTAATCACTGCACTGGCAGAGGCAACTGAAGGAACACGGGTTTTAGTCAGTAAGAGTCTGACACGCCCTCCCGCTCCACCCAGATTGGGAGAAGGTATTTGATAATTTCCAACCAAAAAAAAAAACGAGCGAGCCTTACAGTAGTCGCATATGATGTATATAATATATAACATTTGAAATCTCACCTTGATAATAAGCAAAATTAAGAGGGAACAGGGGCTGGCAATTCTCCATACAAATGTATTCCCCTTTTCTATTCCTGAATAATGCCTCTAGAAGAATAGTTTTTTTTTTATAAAGTCAAGGTCTGCTGTAGACCCGTCCCTGTCATTTCCTTTTTTTAGAAACTAATAAGTAAAGAAAATATGACCCACCAAAAATTACAAAAAATGGCCCATTTTTATCGCCGTGATAAGAGGACTATTAGACAAATTCGAAGAGTTTTTAAAATAAAACATGTAATGGGAACCTAGACATACTCTTTTTTAATATATTTGTGACAAAAATAATTGAATCGGCTCAGTTTTTGAGGAGAAAAAAGGGGAATACGAATCATCGATCTTGTCAAATAAATTGTGATAAAATTGGTCTGAGCTGCAGCTGTCTCTATCGCACTTTACGGGGGCAGGCTTGAGGAAGCACGACGGCAATAGTTTCTTCAAACACCTACTTTTGAAATTCCTCGCAGGTCCTGTTCCCTCTTAACATTCTGTCCTGAGAAATAAAATTAAAATGTTTAGTTTCGATTTTAACCACGCGCTAACTTATCGTGCGCACACTCTACCATCTGACGGGCAACTCTACCATCGCGCGCGCTCATTGGTCAAATCAAATAGCACACGCTTCCCCGGCTTCCTGTTACACACTTCCGTCCCATTTCACGAAACCACTCCCACAGATGAGAGAGATGTTACACATCATAGAGGCGTTGCTTTCTTTTGGGTAGTAAAGGGTGATCAATTTCAAAGTTCCTATGTTTGAACCACTGTAATTTAGACAGCTATCAATAATGACGCGTAATTCATGTTGCAAACATTTCAGTCTCTAGCGGCACACATGTGCGCCACCGAGGAAATTCCGTTTGCCTTGCCAAAAAAATTGCCAAAAACCCGATTCACGCGTTTTGAACCGCTATTATTACTATTACCCAAGGTCTATAGACCTGTGGCAAGGTTTATACACCCGGATTCTGACAAAGTCTGTAGTTACACGATGGCCGACAGTCAACGGGGCTTGACAGATGGTTTACGATATGACTCACTTGACCCCAAAACTACTGCTCATGCGTTAAAATTATTCATTTGTTTAACACAGAAACAACAATTCGTGTCGCTTTTAAGATGCAAAAAGAAGTTAAGTATAATAAAAAAACTTTTTTACAAAAACTACATCCGACTTCTAAAAACTGCAAAATAACTTTAATTTAGGAAGTCGGTGCTTGTATTTTGTGTCTTCGTTATTTGACACCGACATCTGAAATTAAAGTTATTTTGCAGTTTTTAGAAGTTGATTGTATTTTTGTAAAGAAACTTTTTTATTTTTTAGTTGTTGTAGGTACTCCAGAACTAAAACTAAATAATAAAGTTATGCCTAAATGGATAACCCTAACAACATGGAATTTGAACACAATTGGAGACAACCAAAACGTCATCTGTTTAGACATAGTTTTTGTTTATGTTAAAAAAGCGCTTAATCAATTTCGATAAAATTTATGTGGGACCACCTGTGAAGTATGGCCTATCAAACAAAAAATGAATCATCAAAATCTATTTACAAGTGGAGGAGAAATCGCGTAAAATATCTACAAAAAAAAACATTCAGACAAATGGAGAACCTTCTTTTGGAAGTCGGTTAAAAATAAACTTAGATACTTTTTTATTTAAAATCTTGACATTTCAATCTGATAGATTCACTCAAATCACACTCAATTTTAGTCAGGTATACAGATTTATAACGAGACTATAAGAGATTTTAATAAATAAAATACTGATTTCAGTACATTTCACCCAAAGGGCAATGGAGAGGGCTCTTGATGTTTCCATGCGCGATCGGATCAGCAAGTGTATTCTCAATTGACATAAATTTGATAGGCACTATGCAGTACATTGCTGCTTTGACATATAGGAAAACAAAAACGTACTACGTAGTGCCTATTATAATCAATGCCCACCGAGCAAAACAGCAATGTACTGCAAAGACCTATCAAATTGATGTCAACTGAGTTAGCCAATACACCTGCAGGAATGCAGATTTCTGCAGGAGAACTAAGGGTACCGACATAGCTAGAATCACCAAACTGAAATGGTAGTGGGCAGGGCATATTGCTCGGAGAACAGATGATCAATGAGCCCGAAAGATTCTGGAGAGGCGACCGCGTACCGGAAGACATATCTTTGGAAAGCCTCCCACAAGTTGGACCGATGACTTGGTGAGGGCCACGAGAATTCTATGAATGTATACGCCCAGAACCGGTCGTTGTGGTTACACTTGGGGGAGGGCTTTATCCAGCAGTGGACATCTTTCAGCTGATAAGATGATGATGAGTACATTTACATTGTTGAACTCTTTGAAATAATAAAAAAAACTTTTAGAAGAATATTCTTTAGGAGAATCCAGGAGCCAAAATTATATTTTTAATAAAACTACAAACAAAATGCACATTGCACACTAAAGGTTGAAGAGACCATTCACTTTTACGAACACAATCACCTCTTAGTAGTAAGTTGTGACTAAACTTAGTCGTGTTTAGTGCAGTTTAACTGTCAGCGTAACTATTTAGTTTAGTTTAGTGTGGTATTAAAAGTTAGTTATGTTTATATTGAAGTATTAATTGGATGCTGACGCTGGTACGGAGACTTTATCACTAGAGTGAATATGCTGAATAATTTTGAACTTGTATTAAAGAGAGAAGATGCTTTGGTGCTGCAAAATATGAGTAGGTTTATTAATTGACGTAGCATTTTCAAAATTTATATAAACAAAAATATCTCCAAACTTATTCGGAATTTTATTGTAAATCTCAAATAAACAGAATGACTGAACGGATATGGGTGAAATTAATTTGGCACAGAGATAGATTATAGTCTAGAATATCACATAGGCTGTAATTTATAGTGAGGGGAGTACCTACTAATTTCACTCGGGCGAAGCCGCTGGCAGAATCTAGTACACTAATATATTAAGTATTAGTGAAGTGAACACATAAGTAAGTAAAAAAACACTATTCAAGGACAAAAAACGTTCAACCTATTCGTTTCCTGGAGTTTATAGCCACTTATAGATGGCAATGAAAGAAATCCAATAAAGGATAGAGGTGTAAAAACATCCGGAACTCACCCTTGACTGTAGGGTAACCACTCATTCTTCTCCTTTTCGTGTCGTGGTGTATTTACAAAGTTATACTGATTAGGCCCAGTAAGCGGACACGTTTATAGCTGCGTGGGAAGCCTTGTTCAGATCATCGACGGTGCAGGTGAAAACACGTTTGGGACACTCACAGGATGAGATATAGTTTGTGTCATATAGAATAATGTGAATGCGAGAACTATGTATGTCGTTATATTCATGTAGATTTTATGATTGTCTGGCAGTTTGAGTATTTTTGCGGCCTACTCAAATGTCCTTACTTTGGTATTGTTCGTCGGTTCGTTCAGCTCCTCAAAGTTCTGAGTTGAGCTTCGCGATGACTGACAAATGCTTGCACTGTCTGGACAGGTCCACTCGAATTTGCTGCTTTCTTCAAAAAGCTCATCCCAGACATAAACGTACATGGTTCTCATATGATTTAACCAGTACACATTGTATGGATTTGAACACTTTAAAAGAGACTTTGACCTCTGAGTTTGTTTCGGTGTTTCTTCTCAGGGTAGTCAGCTAGGAAACACCGGCCTCATCTAGCTTAAGCTGACAAAAAACATTGACGTGTAAAAGTGTTCCTTGTAACCTATTTACTGAATAAACATCATTTATCATTTATCATTTACAGGAGCTTCGGACTCATACTGTGTATGATGGATTGATGAGCCTTCACTTCGCCAGATTGTATTTCCAGTGGTCTACGGAGGGTGCGCAACCGATTCAGAGCTTTCCATATTGGACACTGCAGTTCTCGACCGGGAGGTGAGATAACCACTAAGGTTCATATTCTAAGTCAGTTTGAAAGCTCGTCTCCTCCGATTAATGCCAATAAATAGCTGACTAGAACTGAAAATTGTGTGATTTGAGGTGGAGTCGAGTTGGGGAACATGACTTGAAATACAACTTCTATAAGGGTAAGAAACAAAACTAGTTTATGCAATAGAACACAGAATAAACCATAAAAGAAACAACTACTCGTAGAGTTGTCATACGTAAATTGATTATTAAAAAAGTTAAAAATGATCGCAATTGATGGCTTTCCTGAGTGGGTGGATTGTGTGAAAGGTTGGGGCTGGAAAAGAATAATACTCACGTATTATGAGATACATAAAAAAAGAAATGAATGGAAGAAGAATATGCTGTACCAAGTCCAAATAAATTGGGATAAGCGATCGTTATAATTTCATCTAGTAAAGACTTCGTTTTGAATAAAACTAGCGACCCGCCCAAGCTTTGCACGGGTATAAATAATACACCTAAACTTTCCTAATGAATCACTCTGTCTATTAGTGATAATCGCATGAAAATCAGTTCATTAGTTTTTGAGTTTATCGCGAACAGAAGACAGACGCGAGGGGGGGGGAGGGGGACGACTTTGTTTATATATGTGGTGATGATCTGCTTAATGTCTTAAATACTCAACTATTTGGTCACCCTACCCACCACCGTTTTGATACGTAAACTGTTGACAATGCACACACTGGTGAAAACACATTCCTTGAGAAATATTACCGAAACTTTGTCTTTATGTGTCATTTATATAATTATTACGGTATCTACTTAAATACGAGTTTCTACGTAAATATTACTTTGATGTAAATAATTTTAGCTTTCATAAACTACAAACTATAAACTACGTTTATAAGCGAGGCGAACGGATCGAAGCGCTGGCTAGATCATTGTATAGTCACTAAATCAGCTCGGGAGACTATTGTAGGTGTACAGGTTAAGGAGGACGTCCTGTGGTCCGATCATTTTCCTCTCGAGATTGAAATATTGTTAGATAAAATCAAACCTAAATTTCTTAATAATTGTATGCAATATAACGATGTGCGCTGGGGTGATAGAAACTCAGAACAATGTGGCATGTATAGTAATTTATGTAATAATAATTTAAAATTAATTGACTTTCCAATTGAAATGACCGAATGTTGTGATTATGTATGTAATAATGTGGATCATAGACTTGTTATAGACAATATGTACAATAAAATAATTCAAATATTATGCCGGGCAGCTTCCGATAGTCGTTCGTCTAATGTTCTCAGATACAAGAAGCCGGTTCTCGGTTAGAACAAGCACGTAAGTGATGCTCACAGGGCAGCCAGGGAAAAGTTTGAGTTGTGGGTGTTGTACGGTAAGCCGGCTGAAGGTCGCGTGTGGAATGACATGCAGACGACTCGTAAGATTTTTAAATCACGTTTACGCTGGTGTCAGAATCATACTGACCAAATAAAAATGGATATCCTGGCGTCGCATCATTCCAGGAGCGACTTCCGCAGTTTTTGGAAGTCTACAAACAAACTTAATAGTAAACCAGGTCTACCAGTGAGTGTCAGTGGTGCTTGTAACCTGTCGGCAATAGCAGACTTATTTAGGGACCATTTTATCGTTAAGTCACCTTTGGCGGCGACTCAGTCCACGAGCGATGAAGGTTGTAGTGGTCGAGAAGTCAGCGTCCGGTTTACGGCCAAAGACGTACGGCGGGCAATTAAATCTATGTCACGGGGCAAGTCTCCGGGCCATGACGACCTGAGCATTGAACACCTAAGGTACGCGGGATATCATATGCCCAGAGTGCTGGCGATGTTTTACAATTTTTGTGTGGGACATTCATACTTACCTGCGCCAATGATGAAGACTGTGGTGGTGCCAATTGTCAAAAACAAAACCGGTGATATTGGTGACAAATGTAATTATCGACCGATTTCCTTAGCCACTATAGTCGCAAAGGTGCTTGACAGTTTGCTGAACACTCAGCTTGATCAACATCTACAGATACACGACAACCAATTTGGTTTCAAGTCAGGTCTCTCTACTGAAACGGCGATACTGTGTCTGAAGCAAACTGTCAAGTACTACACGGATAAAAATACGCCCATTTTTGCGTGTTTTCTTGATTTATCGAAGGCGTTTGATCTGGTTTCTTACGATATTCTGTGGCAAAAATTACACCAAACAACAATGCCCGAGGAACTAATCTGTACTTTTAAATATTGGTATGGGAACCAGATCAACGTTGTTCGGTGGTCAGGGGCGTATTCGACGCCATACAGGTTGGAGTGCGGCGTGAGGCAGGGGGGGCTGACATCGCCGAAACTTTTTAACCAGTATGTGAACGCGCTTGTGGAGGAGCTCAGCTGCACACATGTCGGCTGCCATATCGATGGAGTCTGCCTTAATAAAATTAGTTACGCGGACGACATGGTGTTGCTGAGTGCTTCTGTAGGTGGACTGTCGCAGCTGCTCGACATTTGCGCAAAATATGCTGGGCAACACGGGTTGATGTACAACAGCAACAAAAGTGAGTGGATGGTCTTTCAGGCTCGGGGAAGGTCCTTAAGCCAAACACCTAAAGTTAGACTGAATGGCTACCCCCTTAGTAGGGTAGAACAGTTTAAATACCTTGGGCACTTGCTAACCCCGGATCTAAAAGATGATAATGACATAGAAAGGGAGCGTAGAGCGCTGTCTGTTCGTGCGAATATGATAGCACGCAGATTTGCTCGTTGTTCAAGAGACGTCAAGATCACCCTATTCAGGGCATTTTGCACGTCCTTCTACACGAGCGGTCTGTGGGTGAATTATACGCAAAAGCAGTACAGCGCTCTACGCGTCCAATACAATAATGCATTCAGGGTGTTGTTGGGGCTGCCTCGCTACTGTAGCGCTTCGGGGATGTTTGCCGAAGCGCGCGTGGATTGTTTTTATACAACCATGCGCAAGCGGTGCACATCCCTGGTGCGCAGGGTGCGGGTCAGCCCGAACAGTATCCTGAGCATGTTCGCCCAGCGATTCGACTGCCAGTACATGTATCACTGTGACATGGTACATGTGCGGGCTAATGTGGAAATATTGTTTTAATTGTATTGACTTGTATTTGTATTGTAGTGTATTTTATTTGACATTGTATTTGTATTGTATTTTATTGTATTGACATTGTATTTGTATTGTATTTTATTGTATTGACATTGTATTTGTATTAGTTTATTTTTATAATTGGTCCGTGTTGACCTTTAACTCAATAAAATAAATCAATAAACTAAAATAATCTTCTTCGTCGTCACACTCTTGGTAGAGTTGTCATGGTCGTCACATCAGGGGTGGTGGAAACTGACGGGGCCCATCATGGCCGGTGCCTGCATGCCTAGGGGTAGAGGAAAAAAATCGTAACAGAGTTACCGCTCCCCTGGGCACTCAGGCAAGAAAGAAACAGGTATGGGTTTTAGTCAGTAAGAGTCAGACACACCTTCCCACTCCACCTAGAGCGGGAGATGACATTGGATGATTTCACACCCCCAAAAAAAAAAAAGTGTGGTGGTAAGCTATACAAACCATCGCCATTATTCCAGTACTGTAGCTCTTCTAGTACATTCCTGGAATGAAGTGCAGTTTTGACTTGGTCGATCCAATGTATTAATAATAATAATAATAAATCTTTATTGACATAATGAATACAATTTGGATTATAGGAATCCCTAGCACCTGCGCTAGTAAAAACTGTGTTGCAGGTGTTAGTGATTGGGTATTGATGACCTACTACGCGTTTTTGTGCCTTCTACTTTTCCTTGCATTGCTAGTCATTCACAGATCTGGTTATTCGACGTATGATATGTCTACAGAAAGTCAGATCATCTTTTCGCTAGTTAAAGTTAAACTAGCTATCTATAATTACATAAAATTCAAAGTCCTGAGTGACTTTTTTTTTTTTGGGAGGTTGCGGAATCGTCCAATGACTTCTCCCGCTCTAGGTGGAGCGGTCGTCGTCGGCATGTCAGACTCTTACTGACTAAAACCCACCCCTGTTCCTTTCCTGCCTAAGTGCCCAGGGGTGCGGTAACTTATTTTCAGAATTTATCCGCTACCCCTAGGCATGCAGGCACCGGCCACGATGGGCCCCGTCTTTGGTGGCTGACAACATCTCTTTGAGGCGCGCGTGGAACACTACGCGCCGTCGACTCACGGGTCTAGTACTGATCGGACGGCGAGCTACCCACTGCTCGCCGTCCGCAGGCCCGGGTCTATGGTGACCGGAGATCGTCTCGGGACGTCCTACGCCCAGTACGCCCAGTACCATTCCTGCGGTGGTAGCGGCCGGGGCCGTGAGGGCCACTCCGTTGAGCTTCCCTCACGCGTCCCGCCTCCGCCTTCGCGAGCATTACTGCTTCTCAGAAGGCGGAGACTGCCTCCCATTCCCTCTCGCTCCGTACCATGGCCTGAACCAGGCCCGGGCACGAGAGGTCATCGCCATCTATCGCATCCACGAGGACACGGCGGTGCTCCGCCCAAGCGGGGCAGACCTCCACCGTATGCACCACCGTGTCAAGTCCTGACTGACTGATATGTCAACGCACAGCCTAAACTGCTGGTTCTGAGACGTGAAATTTGGAGAGTGTGTTCTTTGTGAAGAAGTATCCACTAAGAAAGGGTTTTTCGAAATTCCACCCCTGAGAGAGTGAAATGCAGGTTGAAACTTTATTACAGGGAAAGTACTAATTCCAAGCAGGCGAAGTCGCTGGCAGAAACTAGTCCTTTATAATAACGTGATTAAATAAAGTAATTTTCTCAGTCCCACGATTTTCTGTTAAATCGAGGAGCTCGTGGCTAAAGTAATAACAGCCGCACGGGTTGATCCATCAGGTTAAGCTACGCTTGCCGGGGTTGGTCCATGGATGGATTACCATCTTTACATACCGAAACTCCTCTGTGCCTGGGAAAAGCACGATAAGCCGTTGGTCCCGGCTGTCAATCGTGGATCTTTGACAGTCGTTACGGGTTGTCAAAAGCCCGAATGTCTGACAACCAGTCTTACCAAGGGGTATCGTATTACCCAGTTACTGGGTTGTGAAGGTCGAATAGGCAGTCGCTCCATGTAAACAACTGGTATTCATCTGCATCCAGTTACACTGGAATCTGACCCCAATATAGTTGGGAAAAGGCTGGGCAGATAGATTTTTTTGAGTACCGTTATTGTTTGGCCTAGTATTCACATTAGTGTTTGACTAAATTAAATTATTTAATTATTATTTGTAAGAAATACCCTAGGGTGGATTACATCACGGCCTTGGCACTAGATGCTTATCTTCCACCAACTTTTTTGACTACTATTATATCGATACTGGAGAATAATGTAGTGAAAAATGTACCTCTAAAGTGGCGCCAGTCACAGAAAAGTTGAAAGGGATCCGCTTATCTTGGTATGGTCATGTGAAGAGGAGGAATGAAACACATGTAACTAAAAGAGTTATGAATATAAATGTGGATGGATGGAGAGGGAGAGGGAAGGCCAAAGATAAGATGTATGGATTGCGTGAATAGTGATATGAAAGAAAAGGGAGTTAGTGATAGCGTGACGTTTTTTTCTTCCCGTGCTGACAGGACAGAATGGAAGAAAAAAACGTGTTGCGCCGACCCCAAGTAACATGGAATAAGAGCAGGCAGATGATGAGAATAAATATAGTAGCTAACTAGTAAAATAAACATTATCGAACTTATTCATAAAATAAATAAGCACGTGATTAGATTTAACACTAATTAGCAGATTCTTAATTATTTTCTGCTTAGAAGAAGTATAAAATATGGGTGGTAAAGTACTGACTAGTCAATTGAAGGAGTTTTTGGTCCTATAATTCGACTTTTAATTGTATTCAGTAACTTGACAGTTCTATGAAAAATAATATTACGTTTTTTCTTGTTTTAAGACAAGTTATTAAATTTAAAAAAAGTTTGCTTCCAAGTGCATTATTGATGTTCATTCATATTATTTCGAAACTAGGATTTTTGTAATACATAACATGGTTTAAAAGAGTGTCCATATACGTCGATATACCTCCTATTATGTCACACGCGCGCGAGCGTCCTACCCACATTTTCCAAACATCGACTCGACTCACTTGTCGGTCCAACTCGCATTGTTGTGTAATGAGGTCCGAAGTATATTTTTATATAATGAATAAATGTATAAATAAATAACGAAGTATATTGTTATATAATAACAATATGCTGTGTATTAGTGTAGTGTGAGTGTAAATATACATAAACAAACTAAATGGTAGGAATGTACCCTACAGTTTATTTGAAATAAATGCTTTGAATTTGTTTTCTTAGACCAACTCATTATCTATTTTTAGGGTTCCGTACTCAAAGGATAATAAACAGGACCCTATTACTAAGGCTCCGTTGTCCGTCTGTCTGTCAGCGGGCTGTATCTCATGATCCGAAATAGGTAGACAGTTGAAATTTTCACGGAATATGTATTTCTGTTGATGCTATAACAACTAAACTAAAATTCGTATGGAAACCTTCGTGGGCGAGTTAAATTAGCGCTTAACCGGTTTTTTTGTCAAAATCTGGTCCCTTCAACTGTCAAGCTACGGAATACAATTTATAGTCAAACTACCTATAGTCCGGTCAAATTAAACCGAAAAATAGGGGTGAAGTTACAATAATTTACACTTGGCTGAAAATTGGTAGGATTGTTCAAAACACTACTAGGATAGATGAATTGTGAAAAGTCCTCATCGATGCGACACCTGGAAAAAAAATTGCTCGGGGTCAAAGGTCACAAAAACGGGTTTCTCGCGATTTTCAGCAAAACGGTAAGTTTTACCATAACATTAGCCCAGACAAAAATTGTAAATCAGATATTGGGGCAATTTACTTGCATACAGGATGAAGAAGATAAACAAGAAAAAAAAAGAACAAGAAGAAGAAGAAGAACAAGGAGAAGAGGAAGCAGAACTTTCAGATAATGATTATTCCGATGGATAATTTTCCCTATTTTTTTTTTTAAATTTATACCTCTTTTATCATTTTCAACCAAGTTTTGCTGAAAATCGAGAAAAACCCGTTATTGTGACCTTTGACGCCGAGTAAGTTTTTTTCCAGGTGTCGGATCGATGAGGACTTTTCACATTTCATCTATCCTACTGGTGTTTTGAACAATCCTACCAATTTTCAGCCAAGTGTAAATTATTGTAACCATGAATGTCTAAATTGACCGGACTATAGCTGAAAGTGATGGCTGAGACATTGTTTTCTTGAATTATGAATCCGCTTTTTTTTTTGGGGGGGTGGTAAATCATCTAATGAATTCTTCCGCTCTAGGGTGGAGCGGAAAGGCGTGTCAGACTCTTACTGACTAAAACCTACCCCTGTTCCTCCCTGCCCTGAATGCCCAGGGGCGAGGTAACTCTTTCGAATTTATCCTCAACCCCGGGGCCGGCATCGGCCATGACGGGCCCCGTCCCTATTGCTGACAACTCTTTGAGGCGCGCGTAGAACACTACGCGCCGTCGATTCTCGGGCCTGGTGCTGATCGGACGGCGAGTTATCCACTACTCGCCGTCTGCAGGCCCGGGTATAATGAATCCGCTTATCAGATTTTAAACTAAGCATACGGTTAAATAGTTTTATAAACCAATATTCAGTATGTACGAGTACCTACTATATAATTTTTGGTAAAAGCAATACCAATGTTAACAAAAACTTGAGAATAACATCAATAAACTTAATTCCCTAGCTACTTAGCACTTCGTTTGAACTTTGCTAAAGTAAGTAAAAGCACAGATTATGTTTTAAAAGATTACTTCTTTTGAATCTTTTGCTTAGCCGTTCTTATTACAGAGGATTTCTTTTAACGAACTTTTGAACTTAAAGATTAGGCTCTCGTTAAAAGAATTACCATCAAACGGGAAAAAGAGGGGTATTGAAGAAAAAAGTGCGAATCGGACTCGCTCGCGAAGGGTTGCGTACTATCTTTTTTTTCTGTTGGAAATATAAGCTGGGTTGATTACCAACTTATATTTCTAGATCAAAAAATATTGTCCCGTGTTGTAAAGAAAATTTTTCTTCCACCGGCTAGCGTCAGAGATATTTTATGGCATGAGACCCTGTTTACCAATCCTCGGGTATACTGCGCACGTGGTTTGTATGTAGTAAATAAGAGTCCTTTGATTTGGTCTTCACATTTATCACATTTATTGCTAACACTGCATCATACCAGATAGCACTCAGTACACAGAAAATTGTATGTTGAACTTACAATTTATGATGAATCACTTTTACCCTATCGTTCGAAGACAGAAGATTAAAGGTCCAATGAGGTGAGATCCACAAGCAATATCTAAGGCGTGGTCATCTAATCATGGGCATCTTTGGACACGTGGACGTTGGTGTTCGGAACCCTTTGACAAGACCGCATTGTTCTTCCAAAATATAGTGAAGTTTATGATCCGACCATTTTATTTATTGTTCCTTCCTTAATATAAATTAAATGTAAAGTAGGAACCCTGCCGACAAGAGAACATTCGGTGAGACTCTTAAATGCCATGTTTAAGACTTAGCGTTGCCACAGAAAATCCCAATAATAGTACTTACATCGTCCTACATTCTTATGCTTACAGCATTTGAACTTGACTCTGATCCCTTTTACACCTCGAGCCATCATTAGGTGCTTTTAAGTAATTTTTTCCAATATATAAAATTTAAGACTCGCTGCAGATCAAGTTGGAGAAAAAAAACGTCAAACAACTATCTGTCAACTCGCAAAATAACGCTCCATTCCACGAATCTAAATTTAATCAATTTTTAATTGTTACAGTGTATCGAAATTCGTCACGGTCAATTCCCCAACTGCAAATGTTAGTAACTATATAATCGCTAAAAAAAATGTTATGTGATGAACTACAAATTCCCCGCAATTGTGGCGTGCCCAAATGTACGGAACCCTTTTTTTTTTTTTTTGGGGCATTAGGAAATCATCCAATGACTTCTCCCGCTCTAGGTGGAGCGGTCGTCGTCGGCGTGTCAGACTCTTACTGACTAAAACCCACTCCTGTTCCTTTCCTACCTGAGTGCCCAGGGGTGCGGTAACTTATTTTCAGAATGTATCCGCTACCCCTAGGCATGCAGGCATCGGCCACGATAGGCCTCGTCAGTGGTGGCTGACACTAATTCTCTTTGAGGCGCGCGTGGAACACTACGCGCCGTCGACTCACGGGCCTGGTGCTGATCGGACGGCGAACTACCCACTGCTCGCCGTCCGCAGGCTTGGGTCTACGGTGGCCGGAGATCGTCTCGCGACGTCCTACGCCCAGTACCTCTCCTGCGGTGGTAGCGGCCGGGGCCGTTAGGGGCACTCCGTTAAGCTTCCCTCACGCGTCCCGCCTCCGCCTTCGCGAGCACTACTGCTTCGCAGAAGGCGGAGACTGCTTCCCATTCCCTCTCGCTCGCTAAAATTTTTTTTTTTTTTTGAGTGGCATCTTGCAGGTCAGCCTCTGAGGCTATCATCTGCTTAACCTTGCTTGCCTGTGTAGGCACTGGAGGGCAGCACGGGAAGGCTGGATCAGATTTCCATTATTTAGGGGATTTACAGGGTCAGCGGCACGTGCTGGCGAGAGACGGGGAGGACAATGACTTAGATTTCGCGACGGGCCTCGCCGGCGAGGCCGGAAAATCGGCGGTCTGATGTGTTTTCTGAGGGTGCTAGTCTCCCTACGGCTCTCTTGGAGCAGGGTGGTAGCGTCGTCAGGGACTAGAAGGGTATGCCGGGGGTGGCGAATCCTAGAGATTTGAGAGGGAACGTATCGCGTAGCCGATGCGATAAGGGGGTTACGATGCTTAGCAGCAGTTTCAAGGAAGCGCTGGGTGGAGCGTTTCATGAACTGCTGCAAGGTGGGGATTTTGAGGTCAACATGCAGATCCTCATTCCTCACAAAGTAGGGGGCATCCACTACCTTGCGGAGAAAGCGGTGCTGCAATGTCGACATTTTATGGAGGCGACGGGGCTTGACATGTGCGAACACTGGGCAAGCATAGGTCATGATAGGTCGGATGACCGAGATGTAGGTACGCAATTTGCACTTGAGTGACAATTTGCTTTTACCGTTCAGAAGGAGATGGAGTCTACCTTGAGCAAAGGCGGCCCGCGAGCGAGCCTGCCTTATGTGCTCAGTGAAGGAGAGATGCTGGTCGAGGATTACGCCTAAGTACTTGGCCTGCTTCTCCCAAGGGATCGGCTTGTCGTACAAGGTGATCGGACGAGGGGGTCTAACCGTATGATGCGGTTTAGAGTATAGGACAGACTGACTTTTCTCAAGGTTGACCTCAATTCTCCATTTCCGGAACCACTGGCCCAGCTGGGTAGTGTAGGTTTGGAGGTTGAGACCTATCTGAGCGGGTGAGCGACCCGTGTAGAAGATGGCCGTGTCGTCAGCGAATAGTGCTAACTGAGCCTTTTTGGGTTTTGGGATATCGCTGGTGAACAGCGTGAAGGCTAGAGGGGCTACCACAGAGCCTTGAGGGACACCAGATCTTATGGGGTGAGGGGAGGATAAAGCGCCCTCTACGCGATAGCGAAAGGTGCGATTCGACAGGTAGTCACGCAAGATGAGTACGAGACGATCTGGCACTCCTAGTTGGTACAACTTAAAGATTAAGCCGTTGTGCTACACTTTGTCGAATGCTTTCGCTATATCGAAGTACAAGACACCGGTCGCATATTTACGCTGGAACCCAGCGCTCATATGCTCGACCATGCGGTATACTTGTTGGACGCACGAGTGTTCGGAGCGGAATCCGAATTGCTCGTTGGGAATGAGACTCTTAGCCTCAGCAAAATCTTTGAGCCGCTTACAAATAAGCTTCTCGTAAATCTTGCCAAGGACATTGAGTAAACTAATGGGGCGGTAGCTAGTATCAGGCTTGGGCTTGCCTGGTTTTGAAATACCAATGACAGTGGCCTGTTTCCACGCTTGGGGGAACATATTATTACTTAGGGCGCCATTGAAGATGGCGGTCAGAAGCATAATAAGTTGGGCTGGAAAGAGTTGAATAGCTCTGTTGGATATGCCATCAGAGCCTGGGGCTTTTCTGGGTTTAAGCTTCTTGATGACGTCATCTACCTAGTCGAGAGTGACGGGGGGTAGTGGGTCATCAGGATCTTCGACCGGAGGCAGGGAAGCTCTCCTTTCGACCTCAGCATCCACCATGTCTATGTGGGCTTGATCTACTGGTTGAGAGCTGGGAGAGCATTGGGAGAACCCAAAAAGTTGAATTTGAATATTTTATATTATCCATGAGGTGGAAAATGTAGCACTTAAGTTGTGTTTTATTAAACTACTCGTAGTTCGCGCGAGGGTCCTTTGGCATACTAATTCTACAGAAGCTATGAATTATTTCGAAACTAAGGTAACCTTGACTCTAAATAAAAAATGTTACATTCTGACACAGAAATTATTTTTGTAATAGGACCAGTTACAGATCCTATTACGAAAATTATTTCTCTTATATTTCTAGAGATTTAGTCCAACAAACAAGCAATTTTAAGACTATTATATTTCTATTTTTTTAAACTTTGGCCCACACATGAATTACTCCTGTATCGTGGGTGCAGATCTCAGTACTCAGGTCCGGTAAAACTATCTGCTGCTGCTAGCTAGCTGTAGACCATACAAACATTTGTTGTGTGCGGGAATCGAATCCACGACACTCAACGCAGCAACCAATCGCTCAACCACTGCGCCTACCGTACAGTCTAACTATATTTTTAATCGACTTCAAAAAGAAGGAGGCTATGAATTCGGATGTTTGTATTTTTTTTTTAATGTATGTTCGGGCATAACTCCATCACATATTGACGCATTTGCAAAATTATTGTTTTGTTTGAAAGAGGTTTGTTTCGAAATACTTCCATTTAAATTTCATATATATCTGATTATGGGTTTCGGAGACAGGCAACAGAACTCTTCAAAAATTGACAGCAAATTAACCGCGATTGCTGCGATCGTATGTTAATGAATGGGTAACACAATTTAATGGGAAACCACAACTAAAAAGTGAAAAATAAAAAAACTTTTTTACAAAAAAAATAGAACCGACTAAACCGACAAAAGTCGGTGTCAAATAACGAAGACACAAAACTATGAACACCGACTTCCGAAATTGAAATTATTTTGCAATTTTTTTGGAAGTCGGTTCTATTTTTTTTGTAAAAAAGTTTTTTATTTTAATTAGTATTTGAATTTTAAGAACCGGCGCAGAACAAACAGTTTAAAGACATTGAATGACATTCACCAATCCACACTGGTATTGCATGATACGAGTAGATTGTGGGCCACTTCCTCTAACAGAGATTAGGTCTCGTTGTGTACCGACACCTGCATTGAACCTATGTGGTGGATTACGGCCCACACCCTTCCACAGAGAGGAGACCTGTGCCCCAGCTGTGGGGTCATGAAAAGGCTGATGATGATGATGTATGTGATCTTCAACCGTTATCGACGAGTAAACGTTTGTAGTGTTTTTTTTTTTTTTTTTAAATTATTGTTGATAGGCACGCATTTGACCACCATCTCACCTGATGTAACCTATTCACTCTTGACTTAGAGGCTGCCAGGTTGTAGCTATCAGGAAACTCAGACTCCAGCAAGGAATTCCACTCCCTAGCTGTACGCACAATCAATGTGTTCTCAAAACGTTTTGTGCGTGTGGATGGGATATTCACCATGTACCACAGACCCCGGATTATAGCTTGTTTTTACCTGACTGCCCCAAAAGGAGGGTAATGTTTTTCGAGAATATGTATGTACTTATGTATGCAGCCTAGTGCTCTAGTGTGAGTTGGTGGATTAGAGCCTATTTTCTGTTACAGAGAGGAGGCCTGTGTGCCAGCAGTAGGGACATTATCATCATCATTATCAGCCTAAAGCAGTTCACTGCTGGACATAGGCCTCTCAACTGCACGCTATTCAGCTCGGTTCTCGGCAACTCGCATCTAGCTGCTACATAGGGATATTATATCGGGTGTAAAAAGACAGTTTCCAAAACCGAAAGGCAGATATTCTACCCAAATATTTGGAGAATTTTCTTCCAATACTTCAACTGAAGGTCAAAGTCGCAATTTTTTAAAACTTTTTTACGTTAATGGATTGAAAGTGTTAGTACTAAACTTTTTTCCAAACAAACATTACCTGAATTTTCGATTTATCTTTCTACAAAATTATTTGAAGTTACAGAAACGCAATGAATATCAAACGTAACCGCGTATTTAATGAATATCAAGTACCAACACAACTTAGAGCGAAGGGGCAGGGCTTACCTCCCTTTGTCTTTTTTTTTTTGTGGGGTGGGAAATCATCCAATGACATCGCCGGCTCTAGGGTGGAGCGAGAGGGCGTGTCAGACTATTACTGACTAAAACCCACCCCTGTTCCTTCCCTGCCCAGAATGCCCAGGGGCGTGGTAATTCTGTTCCGAATTTATCCACAACCCCTGGGTAGGCATTGGCCATGACGGGCCCCGTCATGTTTTGCTGACAACTCTTTGAGCCGCATGTGGAACACTACCCGCCGTCGTCTCTCGGGCCTGGTGCTGATCGGACGGCGAGTTACCCACTACTCGCCGTCGGCAGGCTCGGGTACTTCCACTTGCCTGGGTTCGCGGTATATTGCGCGCAATGCCTGGGTTCGCGTTATATTGCGCGCAATAAAAATTGTTTTTTTTGGGTGTTGTACTTGACGGGTCCAAACAGAGGCCTATTACTGTCACTAACGTGTCCATCTGTCTGTCTGTCCGTCGTACAGTCTTCTTATTTTCACAATAAATGCATCTTGTGAACCGGGAGTGTTAGGTCATTTAAAAGTCCTAATTTAGCGAATAAATATTTTAAAAATTATTTACAGTATGAACCCTTCGAAGTTGTTAACAATCACGCATCGAGCGTTCATAGTGAAACGGCAGTTATTCCATTACTGGTTACCTTTGGAAGTAAAGTGTTCCATAAGTTTTATGTCTACAGTGTTGACGATAGGTATGATGGATTAATAGGTAGCAATTTGCTGAAGTAATTACAGGCAAAGATGAATATGGAAAGTCAGATATTACATTTAAAAAATATTGACATTCCAATCGTATATACACCACCTATGAGAGAGGTATATAATCTACCATCTCGTAGTGAACTTAGAGTAAGACTCCCGGTTAACTTAGCAAAGCTATACTAATAGTCAAAAAACTTTTTTCCAAAAAAAACAACCGACTTCCAAAAAAAAATACACTAAAAATTTAAAAATAACTTTAATTTCGGAAGTCGGTGTCAAATATCGAAGAAATAAAATACAAACAGTAATAGTCGGTTATTTTTTTTGTAAAAAAGTTTTTTATTTTTCGCTTTTTAGTTGTTATACCCCAGAACTAAAAACCCAATAACATGGAACGTGGAATTTAAACATTTGGAGAACACAAAAACGTCATCAAGATATGCGTATTTTTCGTTTTTGTTCTGTTTCTCAAAAAGTGCTAAAGCAATTTCGATAAAATTTATATGGGACCACCGCGGGAGTAAATTCTTTCGGATAAAAAAAGAATTTTGAAAATCGGTCCACAACTGACGGAGAAATGCGCGGACATACATAAAAAAAAAAAACAAAAAAAAACAAAGTCGAACATAGAACCTCCTCCTTTTTCGAAAGTCGGTTAAAAATACATTCGGTAATAGTATTAATAGTATAAGTAGTATAGTAGTAATAGTATAAGTACCTACCTACAAATAAGTATTAATAGTATAGTAGTAATAGTATAAGTACCTACCTAAAAATAAGTCGTATAATCGTTTCCGAGCAATAATTTTTACGCAAAGCTGACGTTGATGCGTAGTTGACGGCTTTGTGATGTTTTTTTACATCCTGTATATAGCCAAACATTGACATTTGCTTGATCTTGTTCTTTCTTTTCTGCTGAGGAACTGAACAAGCGGATATCTAATACCTTTAATTAAACGAGCAATTGTTGAATATTATATGTATAATTATATACAGCATGTAACAAAAACCCTATCCGATCCTGAAGGGTATTACTTGGTATCGTACTGCGTACACATATACGTAATCATTTAATGGATACGAGATAATTATTTTTCCCCAATGAAAATAATTAATCACACTAATATTATAAAGGCGAAAGTTTGTTAGTGTGTATGTTTGTTCCTTATTCACGCGCAAACGGCTGGACTGATTTGGATGAAATTTGGTAAGTAGATAGCTTATACCCAGGATTAACACATAGGTTACTTTTTATCCAGGTCTACGCGGGTGAAACAGCGGGACGCAGCTAGTTTTAAATAAAATAAAAAACTTATCAAAAGCAACACTGAGCGCTCGACAAATTTCATCTACTGTTTCCTTTGAAGGATGCGTCCTGAGCGATACAGAATGCCTAAAGCGCGGCTAGTGCAGGGCAGTATCGTTTGAAATAAAAATAGGTAAAAATGAAAAGATTTCGCCGGACGGTGGAGTGTTGTCCACTTATGAAAATTTGCCATATTTAGTGTTATTAAACACGGAATACGCCTTTAATGGATCGGACAGGGTTTTTATTACATGCTGTATAATCTGAATCTCGGAAACGGCTCCAACGATTTTCATGAAATTTAGTATGCAGGGGGTTTCGGGGGCGATAAATCGATCTAGGTTTTATTTTTAGAACACGTCGTTTCATCCCTGTAAAAACCAAGCAAAGCTCGGTCATCCAAGTACTTATTATTATTATGCAATAATAGTTGCTTCTGTTAGTGAAACTTTAAGGATAAACCGAATAAACTAGATGACTACCAAATATCAGACAACAGAAATGTCAGAAACAAACTGAAACAGTACAATAAACTTTCGCACAAAGAGCGACTAGTTCTTTCGGTAATCTATTTTAGTATTATACAACGAAGAGATACTGTTGGGATTATTATTTTTATTGAATCTTACCTTAGTCAAGGGCGTGGTCTGCTCACTGTGCTACAATATTTGTGTACTGTGAAGCTTTCAGAGCTCCAGAGGAGCACGGACAAATTCGAAACAGAGTTATCGGTCACCTGTACACTCAGGCAAGGAAGGAACAGGGAGTGGAGTTTAGTCAGTAAAAGTCTGAGACACTCGCCTTCCCAGAGCGAGAGAAGTCATTATATTTTTTTTTGATGTCGGTTCTATTTTTTTGTAAAAGAGTTTTTATTTTTCACTTTATAGTGGTGATTCCCCATTAAATTGTGTTAACAATGCATATCTATGCGATAGCAGCAATCGCGGTTGATTTGCTGTCATTATTTGAAGAGTTCCGTTGTCTGTCTCCGAAACTCATCATCAGATCTACATGAAATTTAAATGGGACCATTTCGGAATAAACCCCTTTCGAACAAATAAAGTTTGGAAATCCGTCTATAAATGACGAAGTTATGCCAGTTATGCCCAAACATATATAAAAAAAAATGATGTTTGTATTTTTTTTTATATATGTTTGGGCATAACTTCGTCATTTATAGATGGATTTCCAAATTTTTTTTTTGTAACGTAGAATTGATAACCTCCTCCTTTTTGAAGTCGGTTAAAAAGTCCGGGATGGTATAATACGCAATATCCATTTTTTACCCTCTACTTTTTACGAGAAATAATGGCTTATTTACGAAGCAATTCAGCAATACAGCATTAATCCTTATTCAATTAAGTACCTTAAATACATATAAAGACATTCTGTAGTATATTTAGAATCAGCATTGCACCCGTTTTGAGGATACCGCACGGACTCCTGTGAGGCGGCGAGCGTCCTTGTCGGACTGTCGCCATGGGCTCTGGAGGCCAAGGTCCTCGCGCTGCTCTGGAGTGGTGCGAGGAGGCCAAACGCCGGGGCAAAACTCTCCTGCTGTGAAACCTCGTGGCTCGGCAGACGGAGCTCCGGCAGTATCTCATGGCGACATGAAGACAGCGACTATCGCAACCCAGCGCTGGGCACGCCACCATTGCGGCGGTAATGCCCCTCTTTGAGGAGTGGCTGGAGAGGCGTCACGCGTCCTCACCTTCCGCCTGACGCAGGTCCTCACCGGACACGGTTGTTTCGGGAGGTTCCTGCATCAGATCGGGTGGGAGGAAACGCCCGGGTGTTACCACTGCGTGGATCGCCCAGAAGACACGGTCGAGCATACGGTGGAGGTCTGCCCCGCTTGGGCGGAGCACCCGCGTGTCCTCGTGGATGCGATAGGTGGCGGCGACCTCTCGCACCCGGCCCTGGTTCAGGCCATGGTACGGAGCGAGAGGGAATGGGAGGCAGTCTCCGTCTTCTGCGAAGCAGTAATGCTCGCGAAGGCGGAGGCAGGACGCGTGAGGGTAACTCAACGGAGTGGCCCTCACGGCTCCGGCCGCTACCACCGCAGGAGAGGTACTGGGCGTAGGAAATAGAGTTCCCGCGGCCCGTGGCACTCAGGCAACTGAATTAACAGGGGTGGGTTTTAATCAGTAATAGTCTAACATGGTCCACAGCTCCACCCAGAGCGGGTGAATTATTCATTGGATGATTTCCCACCTCCACAAAAAAAGACAAAATTTAGCAAGCTCCCATCAGCCAATGAGTTGGCTAAACAGAACGAGACGATACAATTGTATGTATAAAAAGATCATGAAAGTTTTTGATCTCGTGATCGCCTCGCAGACGTAGATTAGGTTTTTAGGGTTAAATCTAATTGCCATGTATCCATCAACTCGACACAAGTTCAGATCCCGTACTGCTTCTGAGAAATTCCAGATATAAACACCCAATAAAATCCAAAATTTACAGTGAGCAGTGGTGGCCTAGTGGTAACGGGCGCGACTAACAAGTTGTAGGTCGCCGGACACGCGCTTTTTTTGTATTAATTATTTCATCAGCACTCATTGCTCTCAAAACGGTGAAGGAAAACATTGTGAGGAAAACAACATCCACCAACCCGCATTGGGCCCACGTGGTGGATCACGGCCCACATCCTCTCACAGAGAGGAGGCCTGTGACCCAGCAGTGGGGGGGACATTAAAAGGCTGATGATGATAATGATGAAAATTTTACCCGATCCGAGAATCAAACCCAGATCTTCATGCTCAGCAGTAGCGCCTACGATACTAGAACAACAAGCCAGAGAAAATTATCTGTTAAGTCAAATCTTCATAAACATTAAATGCCAAAGCAAAAAAGTACGGCAACTACAAATCGAATGCACCATTAACAAATTACCAACTGCCATTAGGTACTTATTCACCCAGACTGAGAAATGCACAAACATTAAATTTTTCTCCAACCCAAGACAAATATTAACCCCTCAAATTCCACGACGGGTTAAACGGCCAAATTACAGAGACCTTTGCAGTCCTTACATCAGAACTTTTTCAATACATCTCCTAGAGTTTCCAGGGGTCTTTTACTCTGGTCCAAGTTTTCAAAGTTGGCCTCTTGTCTTGCAAACTCCTGGTGCATTTAACGAGATAACTTTGTCAGATGGGGAAGATGGGCAAAAAGACATTTAAGTACTTCAGTATTATACTGGCTATCTAATATAGCCACCGTGGTTTAAAATTGAGATTCAAATTAAGATGGATATTTCCTTGCTGGCTACAAAATTGAGGTAATTAATTTAATAAAGGACTTGGCGTTTAATATTTAGGTGTTTCATTTTAGAGAGACTGGGAATGGTGTATTGCTGATATTTAAGAAAACGATAATTTTTGCCCTTAAAACAATTGAGAAACGAGCCAAGAGGATCATCGGCAATAATAGGCTCGTCGAGTCGAAGCTCCAATGTCTTAAGCATAGACGCCGAGTTGCTAGCCTGTCGGTTTTCTATCGGTTACATTTTGGGGAGTGTGCGACAGAATTACATAATCTAATTCCGCTAAGACTGTTTCATCAAAGGACCATAAGACGTACGGCAATGTGCCACCGGTACATGGTGAACATCCCATCCACACGCACAAAACGTTTGAGGAACACATTCATTGCGCGTACAGCTAGGGAGTGGAATTCCTTGCCGGAGTCTGTGTTTCCTGATAGCTACAACCTGGGAGTCTTTAAGTCAAGAGTGAATACCACCACATCATCGCTTACCATCAGGTGTGATAGTGGTTTCAGGGTAAAAAAATAGTATTTCTATTTAGTTCGTAAATTAGATTATCAAAAAATATTGGACTCGCATTTTAGCTGTATCAAATCAATGAAAAATGACAAAAATAAAACGCATCAAAGTTCAGGAGTCCCGGCTTGTTACGTTACTTCTGAGTAAAAAAGTTTTTTTACAAAAAATACAACCGACTTCTAAAAATTGCAAAATAACTTTAATTTAGGCAGTCGGTGTTTGTATTTTGTTTCTTCGTTACTAAACACCGACTTTTCACTTTTCAGTTGTTGTAGGTACCCAAAAACTAACTAACTAACCAAAGTTATGCCCGAATGGATAACCCCATTATCATGGAATTTGAACATAATTGGAGACAACCAAAACGTCATCTGTATATACATATTTTTTGTTTATATTGATTTTTTGAAAAAACATTGTATAAATTTCGAAAAAGTTTATATGAGACCACTTCTGAAGTATGGCCTACCAAACAAAAAAAGAATCATTAAATCTATTCACAAGTGGCGGAGAAATCGCATAAAAACATACAAAAAAAGAACATACAGACGAATTGAAAACCTCCTCCTTTTCGAAGTAGATTAAAAAGATAGCGATTCTCTAATTTTCTTACAATGTGACTAACTTTCACAAGAAGATAAATAAATTCAGTATTTTTAACCGACTTCGAGAGGTTCTATGTTCGGCTGTATGTATGTTTTTTTTTTATTTATTTTTTTTATGTCCGCCCATTTCACTGTCAATTGAGGACCGATTTTCAAAATTCCTTTTTTATTAGATAGAATATACTCCCGAGGTAGTCCCATATAAATTTTATCGAAAATGCTTCAGCGCTTTTTGAAAAACTGATTAAAAACGAAAAATACGTATGCCTAGATGACGTTTTGGTGTTCTCCAATTACGACTATGTTTAAATTCCACGTTCCATGTTATTGAGGTTTTTAGTTCTGAGGTTTAACTACTAAAAAGTGAAAAATAAAAAAACTTTTTCGCAAAATAAACACAACCGACTTCCAAAAAAAATTAAAAAATAACTTTCAAATCAAAGTCGGTGTCAAATAACGAAGAAATAAAATACAAAAACCGACTTCCGAATTTAAAGTTATTTTTTGATTTTTAATGTATTTTTTTTTAGAAGTCGGTTGTTTTTTTTTGTAAAAAAGTTTTTTCAATACCTTGTTGGAAATTTCAAGCATGTTCTGGAATCAAAAATTCGAAAACATGTGACATACTCGTATATACCAAACCGAGCTAAGCTCTCATGATGGTATTATTTATCCTACTCTCTAATACAAAGATCTGCTTCCCACAAGTTGGTTTTTTTAGGGAAATAATAAAGCTTTCGAAAAACAAATTAACTTCCAACGATCTGTGGTTGACTGTAATACTAATTAAGCTGTGTTCAAATGAATTACCAAAAAATTATTCAAAATTAACCGACAAAGAATGTTGTATTTAACAAACAAACATGAGGTTATTCATATTACAATTCTACGAAAAATAATCTGTACTAACTAAATTTCCAAAAAAAAATCTTAACTTACAAAAAAATTGTATTTTTTTCGGAATTTTCCGAAAACATAATTATGTTCTGCTTAAATAATCGTTTTCTTAACCTCTAGAGAAACCAGCTTAATTTCCACTATTGGTTATTAGGAGTAACTTTTATAACTCTCAATTTTAATGAAAATAACTACCTACCGGTCGACCCGCGCGAGCGCTTTGTGCGAACTTCGGGGGACAACTTCGGTGGCGCTGTCCATTCTCTGGCTACCATTGCTTTGAGACTTTCGTGAATATTATAGGCTGATTATATTCTTATGATAAACATAAGACCATGTCCTTCCAGATACTCTTTTCTGGCGCCACCTCAAACAAACCTTCGTGGTGCGCGTCCGAGTTTTCTTGTCACCGCTTTCTGGGCCAACTTCGGTGGTTCTCCGGCACCCATTGCGTTGAGATTTTCAGAAATATTATAGGCTGATTCTATTCTTATGCTAACATAAGAATTAGCAACATTTGCAACACTAAATTTGTCACACCTACACGTTTGGTTTCGTACATAGGAATTAAAAGAATGTACAAATTCTTAGCACACACCTCATCATTCTCCTGCCCTTATCCCAATTTATTTGGGGTCGGCGCAACATGTCTTTTTCTTCCATACTCCTCTATCAGTACCCCCTTTTTACCCATATCCTCTTTCACACAGTCAAACCATCGTTTCTTTGGCCTTCCCCTACTCTTATAACCATCCACATCCATACACAAGACTTTCCTCAGGACATTTTCTTCATTCCTCCACATCACATGCCCATATCACGAGAACCGATTTCCACACAGCTTTTCAGTCAGCGGTGCCACTTTCAGACTTCCTCTTATATACTCATTCCTAATTATATCCATGCGCGTAACACCACACATCGCTCTTAGCATTCTCATCTCAGCCGCATGCAATTGCTTTTCATTCATCCCTTTTGTGGCCCAACATTCTGAACCATACAAGACAGCAGGTCTGACCATTGTTACACACACCTAAGAATTTTATTTATTTATCTCCCTTCAAAATAACCTCTGCACAATATCGACAGATGCGAAGTTTTATAAATAAGATATGTGAAAACTTCTCGGTTTAATAAAACGCTTTCTTCGTAGACAGTTTGACATAGGATCTGGAAAGTTAGAATTAGGGTTGTCACCCTCTTAATCTTTTTAATAAGTTAACAATGTTCATATAATTTTCTTGGAAGACATACAAAAAAATACTTCATTCTAAATCTAATATTATAAATGTGAGAGTTTGGATGGATAGACGTATGTTACGCAATCCAAATCCTGATCTACCTGTGTTCCAAACATCAAAATACTTCATGTCTTATGACGTTATTGATTTTATAAAACATTCTCAAACATATTACTATTACATTTTTTTTTAAGTTATACTTCTTTAGGCGCGTTATAAAATAATGATGAGAGTGAAATTTTAAGATGCCCGCGCATCGCTGTCACACAAAATTCACAGGTTGAAGTTAGCTATGGTCTGTGGTTCATGAAGAATGATTGTTTTCCTTTTGTAAACTTTGTGACAGTTTGGTTTTTTTATCTTGTTACGCCAAAGAAGTATAACTTCTTACGTGCGTACATAAGTACACACACACTTTTTTTTTTAAATGCGTTAACTGTTCACTGAATTGTTCTGATTTTCTTACTTTACCAATGTGCGAGGAAATTTCTCGAGGCCGAGACAAACAAAAACATCATCGCAATAAGTCAATCCGTTCTCAAGATATCATAAAAAAAGCTGTTTCATACAAAAAGTATGAAAAAAAATCATTTTCTGAAACATTTTATTTTCACAATTTTTTCCGATGTTTCAATAGTTATTAGATTTGTCTTCGCCCTAAATCTTTGAGATTCGGGGCGGAGACAAGTCCAACAAATCAAAATTCATAAAAATCGGTCCAACCGTTTTTGAGTTATAAAAATGCAGTAACTGTTACTGTAAAATTGTAAATTCTCAAAGATAGTAAAATTATAAATTTATTGAGAGTCCCTAATCTCTTATGATATTTTACAATCTTACGGAGTTAACAATTTTTCAGAGAGAAATACATAAGTATATACAATAAGGAGGATAATCTTTAGTGCAGCAGATCAAAATAACTTACAACGACTGACAACCCTAGTTACAAATACCTCTTATTTCAGTACTCGAAATATTTGTAATATACTTCTTTAAATAAGTTCTGAAAATACGATGAAAGTTTTATAGGGGACTGTCGCAGTCAAGTTGATTTCAACAATATTTTCAGCTGAATTGGTAGATTTATTATTTATGAAACAATTTTGGGAACCGATAATGTTTAATTTGCTTTTGTTGTTGAAGTAAGATGATTGTATTTTTTGTTTTATAAAAGCTTACGATGTTATTTGGGTTAGTTCCGGATTCGCCACACAAAGGTCGCCTCATTTTTGATATTTCGTTTTCGTCCCACTTTTTGGTTTTGGAATTTGGCACTCAGAACGTGTCAAACAGACAAACAAACGAAAGAACGTGTTTTACTGGTTTGGTTTTCAACCTAAAATAGAGTTTGACAAATAATCTCTGTTGCCAAAAAACCTTAAAGTCCGGAAACCAGCATTTGGTTTTATTATACCTAATTAACTATTGGAACGAAGTTCCTTATCGCGCGTTGCGAAAGGGGGCTAGACGGAAAAAAATCTTACGAAAAAGTTGTCACGACACTTTTTTGCTATAGTAAAAAAAATAAAATTTTATTACAATTACTTTTGTTATAGTTGTTGTTATTGCTAAAGAGTTGAGTTGAGTTGAGTTGAGCTGAGTTGAGCTGAGCTGAGCTGAGCTGAGCTGAGCTGAGCTGAGCTGAGCTGAGCTGAGCTGAGCTGAGCTGAGCTGAGCTGAGCTGAGCTGAGCTGAGCTGAGCTGAGCTGAGCTGAGCTGAGCTGAGCTGAGCTGAGCTGAGCTGAGCTGAGCTGAGCTGAGCTGAGCTGAGCTGATTTGAGCTGAGCTGAGCTGAGCTGAGCTGAGCTGAGCTGAGCTGAGCTGAGCTGAGTTGAGCTTAGCTGGGCTGAGCTGAGCTGAGCTGAGCTGCGATGAGATGAGATGAGATGATGATATAACTTCTTACGTGCGTGCGTGTGTGCGTAGTTAATAATAAAAAAAATATTATAAATTAAAAAAAAAAAAAATATATTACAATTCCTTCACTAATTAATCGAAAGGAACTTCGTTCCATCCGGGTGTCCCTTGACACCTCTCAAGAGTTTTTATATTATTTAGGTTCCGACAATACTAAGATGGGAATAAATAGAATAGTTTAACTGCCATGTCAGTCACTGGTGCCTCACAGACAGTTAACGTGGTAAAAGAACAAGATACCAATAAAAATAAAAATTCAAACAAACCCCAACGCTTAAAAGAAAAGTGAATATTTAAAAGAAAAGTTAATACTTAAACACAAAAGAGCTAATGACCTTGAAACAGCTGAACCGATTTTGATAAAACATGTCTAAGAACCATCGCTAGAAAACCTGCTTTCGCAAATCGGTTCACCCGTTTAAGGCGCTATTAGCTGCCAACGACCTTGAGCGGTTAGCTTGCGTGTTCTGTGCTGAGCTCACGCAACGCGTCGTATGTCCACCCAGTAATAGGACTCGCCCATCAAGGAGGGCTGTCCGAAATTAGAGGCATTATTAATTTATTACAGATAAAACAACAAGTATTAAACTAAAACACTGAGATTATTATAAATAATTAAATGATCTTTAAAATGGTGAAGGTTTCATAATAATACGCTTTATAGTTTTTGCGTGATTCTCAATTTTTTATCCGCGTTAGACTAAATTTTACAAATTAATTACACTCTGTTATAAAAATAAAAATTTAAATATTCTCAGGTCAAATTACGACGGAAATTGTTTAGAGTAACATATATTTTTTTCAATGAAATAAAACAAGTCGTTTAGACGTGATGTTCAATTAAAAACCATTAAAAATCGTATAACTGCCCCTTAAGAGCTATGGTGCCACAAACAGACACACAGACAGACACACACACATAGCGGTCAAATTTATAGCACTCCTCTTTTTGCGTCGAGAATTAAAAATATGTCTATCCTATAAGTACCTTTAATTTTACATTTTTTAATAACCTTTTTTCATGACCTTACTCGTATATACAAGTCTTTCAGTCGGATACATAGTTAGATACAGAATACATTTTTTTCCATAAAAATGCAGATGTAACACATTTTAATGTTTTTGTAGTATTTGGCAACAAATGTGTTGAGTCAGTCTTCTCAGCAAGCTTCGCTGAATAGTCAATACTAACATAAAATTCTCAGCTTCATTTTACCGAGATCGCGCCTGTTTCAATGAGTGTTGACAGTTGCGTAGACACTTGAGAGACAAAACTACACCAATTTTACATCACAATATCCACTAGGAATCAATTAGCGAGTAATTAAAACACTCACTGAACTTCACTCGAAAAAATCCTACCATAAACTCTTATTTTACGTTATTTTACTATAAACAGTATTGCCGTATAAAAGAGAAAATGTACCTAACATTTCCAGAAACATTAAGACGCCTACGCAATCATTTAAAACAGTAGGTACCTAAAAACCTGTAGCTTCATTACTACTATGTCATGCTAAAAGGGCGTAAGTCCCCGACATGACAAAGTGTTCCACGCACTCAATCACTCCAAGTATAATGACGTAGAAAAAGGTTTTGTTCCCTACCTTGAGCACTTGAAAAATAATAATTACTGCCAAGCACTGCCGTTGTACGAAGATAAGAGTTCTTCTCTACGGAATAATGAGAGTCTTGCTTGCAAGGGGGGTCAAGGGTCGAAAAAACATTTGAAATCGTTGTACGTTGAGATGTTTTTTGTGCATGACTGTACTTTGAGGAAACGGTGTTGTTTAGAAAACGTTTAGAATGAAAATAAACATTTTTAACATCGGACCAACCGTAAAAATGGCGTGGACTTAATTTACTAGGTACAATGAGAGTTTTCTAAAATGACACACACAAGATGGCAACACTTAGTGAGGTTAAGGCCCGCCATAGACGGACTGCTTAGAGCAGTTGACACCAACTGTACGAGAGTAGTCGGGTTGCGGTCGAGGCCTCCATAAACGGACTGCTTGGAACAGTCAGTACATTTTTAACTATGAAAACAAATGAACTGCTTGAGCGAATCATTGAAACAGGCGCGATCTCGGTAAAATGGAGCTGAGAATTTTATTGTAGTATTGACTGCATCAGCGAAGTTTGCCGAGAAGGCTGACTCGACACATTTGTTGCCAAATACTGCAAAAACATTAGAATGTGTTACACCTGCATTCTAATGGAAAAAAAGATATGTTCCTTAATTACTATGTATCCGACTGAAAGACTTGAATCTATGGTCATTGATAATAATTAATAAAAAAAAAATTGTCGGCTGTCGTTGTCAAAACTATTGTGTTTCTGGCATTAGTTAAAATGACGTCAATGTTATGTTTACGTCATTATGTTTAGTTTTTAACCGACGAAAAGAAAAGGAGGAGGTTCTCAATTCGATCGTAAACAGCATATAACAAAACCCTGTCCGATCCAGAAGGGTATTATTTGGTATCGTACTGCGTACACATATTCGTGATCAAAGAATGGATACGAGATTATTATTTTTCCCCAATGAAAATAATTAATTTAAAAAAAGAAAAACTTACACTGGGCAACACTGAGCACTCGACAAAGTTCACCTACAGTTTTATGTCTAAGTGCCTACAGTGCGGCTAGTGCAGGGCGGTATCGTTTGAAATAAAAATTAGGTAAAAATTAAAAGATTTCGCCGGCTGAAAATTTACATATTTAGTGTTAAATGTCGCATATTTTATGAAAATTAAAAATCTATAACTTTTGGTTTTTAGGAGTTACATTTTTTTCTCTATTTTTCTGCTACGTATGTTAAACCTTGAATACGCCTTTGTTGGATCGTACAGGGTTTTTGTTACATGCTGTATATATGTACATTTTTTTTTGTCAAATTAAAAGACTGATAACGTAAACTGTCCTGATAATCCTTATTATTCAACTGTTACTTCAGCAAACATATTAAATGAACATCAAAAGTCCGAAATTGTGTCGTTTAGTGGAAGAAAACTGTATTTTCTTACAAGACACTTAAAATACCTACTCTGCTTAAAATTGTGGGTAATTTTAACTGATATCCAATCTTTCAGGGGATGAAATTTGTCACCTGATGTCAATATGGGACCAAACGTGAAACCATAATTATAATACATTTTAACTATGCGAAAATAAATGTACTGGACGTAACTAAGACTCAGAAAATTAGATTCTGCCAACGGCTTTGCCCGCGTGGAGTTATTACTGCCTCCATTATAAATTAAAACCTCTGTGCTATTCCAGACTATAATCTAGATCTCTGTGTCAAATTTTATCCAGATCCGTTCTGTCAGTGATTGAGTAATGTGTAGGTTGCAACCTCACGCACTTGTCACTGTCTTTATAATAAGCTGTCACTACTAAGCAATTAGCTGTTTCATTTTCACGTACGTAACAGTGGCGACGAGGATGGGATACCGACAGTGCTTTCGACGCGTCCGATATTGAATCTGTTCCAGAAATCACATCACAATTGGAACCAGACTGTCCAACTACCACCGCTCATCTTACTAGGGCTGTGGAGTAGGAGACGGAGACTCACAGCAAAAAATCGTCAGTAGTGTTTTCTGAGGGCGGAGCTACGACTCCTGATAGAAAATGGGATTGTGTCGTCGGAATCACGAGTACTAGGACCTAATACCTACCACCTACTGCCCCACAAGACAGTGCGAAACGTCATCGTCCTCATGTAGATTGTACACAGTTTTTCTAGAATTAAGTCATTACTTGTAAGGGAGGGATGTTATATATGTAAAAGCAGGTTTAGTCTGTGTAGGTTGCAACCTCACGCACTTGTTACTTTCTTTATAATAAACTGTCAGTGCTAAGCAATTTGCTGTTTCATTCGCACGTACGTAACAAGTAACAAACATCCAGCCATCTATCTAAACTTTAATTAATAGGTATTAGTAGTGTAGTGACATCTATGACGCCACAAGCAAACTAAATACACAAATTCTGCATCGCGCAAGCAGAGTTATATTTAGGAAAACGGAAGGTGTAATAGCAGAACAGTTAGAGTCCGATTAGTGAGATTGAAAGGTCCCGATTTGACTTCAATTGTGTACGATTTAGGATAGTGTAATCGCATCACTACGATTTAGAGTTAAGTGTTGCCAATTTAGCAACTTTTTCGATAGAAATGGGCTATTAGTATTTTATATGTGTTTAAATTAAAATTTAATATTCCAAGGTCCCTTTCCCAGAAAAAAAATCTGAGTCGATACCGCGCTCTCAGGTTTAGCGACTTTCTAGGGACTTTTCATATTCTGTCTAGCGGTTAGAATTTTTAAGAGTTGGCAACACTGCCGACTTAGGATGCCGATTGATGGCAACACTGCTGATTTAGGATTCCGATTTAGGAGTCCCATTTAGTGTAGTGTGATCGCTTGCTTCAAACTTCCTAGTCAGATTGTTCGTAAATCGGCTCCCTTGAAATCGGATGGTGTATTTGAGCCTTTAAAGTCATATATTTCATTAGAGCCACCTGACACCCGACCAGCACCGCCTCGCCTCGAGCAGTTAGTATTCTTTGTATGGAGTACTATGGTTAGGTTAGGTATACGCTCACTACATCAACTCCGGAGCACCTCGCCCGCTCGCGAAACACGCGCGGACGGCGAGTGGACCACTCGGTGACCACCTGTTGCTCGCACACACGCGCAGGTCCCGAATGGACCACACGCTGTCCGCGAGTGGTTAAAACAATTTTTTTGACATATGATAACTATGTATAAAATCTTTTCTCGTCAGCTAACAAATATCTACGAGCGGTCCAATATTCACCCTATTTTTGTCTCTTTTTAAACATTTTGTGCACCCAATAACCTTTCCTTTTTCTCTTACGCCATTTATTTTTTCCTTCATCACCAAAGGGGGGGCCAATTCACGGTTTGTAAAGTTAGAAATAACGATACACACGTGTACACCTAGTAATGATCCCTGACAAACTACTCATCCATTCGCGGACAACGCAATGTCCACTCGTTGACCACGCGACGTTGACACGCGGCATCCAACCGACGGATGAGGTGGTGCTGGTCAGGTGTCGGGTGGGCCTTATGAGCTAAGACCTTTATGCGTCGGTTTGATTAAATTAAAAAGTCAGCTCTTTTTTGCTATAACAAACAGCAAATAAATATAAAAAAGAACTTTCCCTTAATCCAAATCACAACCATTTCACTTTTTCTTCATCCCAAGATAAGCGAGCAAACATATCACTTTTAAACTCTCAAATAAGCGTAGTCTACGTAACCCACTTCAGCATCTTCGCTTACACCCCGTTAAACACCTCGCTCTATATTCAACCCTATCTTTAGAAGTTTAAGGTGTATTTTTGATGGAAGACAGAGCTATTTTTAATATTCATACAGCGAGACACATCTTGGGCCTTCTCGCTCCAAGTAATTTAGAGTCTATTGTCATATAATTGTATTACGTGGCTCGAATACGGAGGGATGTGAGAAAATTATATTTTCTAATAAACATCAGTGTTAATTATGGGTGGAGAGGAGGAAATATGAAGAAGGAGGTTTTGCATGCGGGTTCTCTCGTGCTTTAGTGTTTTATTGTCATAATTTATTTATTTACAAGCTTCTGCTAGTGGCACCCGCCTTTTTTTTTAACCGACTTCAAAAAATAGTAGGTTCTCAATTTCGTGTATATGTTTTTTTTTTGTAAATTTGTTACGCGATATCTCCGCCATTTGTGAATAGATTTTGATTTTTTTTTTGGTAGGTACTTCAAAAATAAAATAAAAGAGGTGGTCCCATTTAAATTTTATCGAAATTGATTCAGCACTTGATTGATTGAAAAAATCAACATAAACAAAAAATATGTATACACAGATGACATTTTGGTTGTCTCCAAATGTTCAAATTCCATGTTGTTAGGGTTATCCATTCGGGCATAAGTTTAATATTTAGTTTTACTTCTGGGGTATAACAACTAAAAAGTGAAAAATAAAAAACTTTTTACAATAGAAGAAAGAAAGAAAGAAAAAAAATACGTTTATTTACGGTAAACATGACGCAAAAAACAGAGAAACACAAAAACAAAGAAAAGCTGAGGGAAAAAATGCGTCACATCCACGCAAAACGGCCATCGCTCAGCTTAAGTGCTATGACCCTATGCAAGACAGAGCCCCAGCGCTGGTTTTCAGCGACAGCCGGCGCCGACGTCATGACGTCGACCGGTGCAGAAAACAATGAGTAAAACTTCTAAATACAACCGACTTCTAAAAATTGCAAAATGACTTTAATTTCGGAAGTCGGTGTCAAATAACGAAGAAACAAAAAAAAACAAACACCGACTTCCGAAATTAAAGGTATTTAGCAATTTTTAGAAGTCGATTGTACTTTTTTGAATTAAAAATTAAAGCATTTGTGCTTTTATAGACAATCACATAATAATATAACTATCTTTGTGCCAAATTTCATCCAGACCCCTTTAGTCATTCTGGCGTTATTTAGTAACAAATATCTATCCATTCAAAGTTTTCCCATTTACCTATATAATAACAGTACGATTACTAGCTCTTGCCATATAAAAACCGGCCAAGTGCGAGTCGCACTCACGCATGAAGGGTTCCGTATCATCGTGCAAAATTATACGCATCTACTTGTTGTCATTATTAAGATCGAGCAAAAAAGCCAAAAAAACACGTTTCTAGTATTTTTTTTTCTTTCCCTTTAATTTTAATTTTTTTTTATTATTTGTTGTTACAGCGACAACAAAAATACACAGTCTGTAAAATTTTCAACTGCCAACCTATTACGGATCATGAGCTACAGCCCGCTGACAGACAGACGGACGGACGTACAGCGGAGGCTTGGTAATAGGGTCCCGTTGGTTACTCTTCAGGTACGGAACCCTAAAAAGTATCCTATATCCTTTTCTGAGATCCAATCTACTTCACCAATATTCATCAGAAATAAGGCATGAAAACGTAACACACAAACATATGACGGCACGGTTGGCGCAGTGGTTCAGCGTTCGACTGCTGCGCTGCGTGTCGCGGGTTCGATCCCCGCACGGAACAAATATTTGTATGGCCTACAGATAGTTGTTCCGAGTCTGGGTGTCTTGTGTATGTGAGTTTAAATGTTTGTGAACGCACCTACGATACAGGAGTAATTCCTAGTGTGGGGCAACGTTTTTTCTTGTAAGAAAAAAAAAATTGCGTCTATTTATAATATAAGTATGGGTAGTATGGAATTATAATTTTAAATGGATACTCCAGTTAACTCAGTTTTCTGTAGCAATCTAACTATTTTTTTATTTTAGCTAGAGGTGATGAGTTTGGATACGTCCTTCCAAATAAAGCACGTAGACAGTTAAGATGTTTTCAGACTTATAATTGTGTTGTCCATCTGAGTATCATCTAATTGTATAGTAATTTAAACCTTCTTTAGCGCTAAGCTGACTGAAACTTATGTAAAAGGTTCGGGGTAACTTAACAAAAATATTTTATCTCCAAAAATTTTATATATTTTTTTTTTCGGAGTGAGTTCTTTAACTCTCTCCGAAATATAAGCAGAAGAAATAAATATATTAATTAAGATCACATATCTTGGAAAAAAAAAATGGTTTTGGTCGAAGTGAAATAATTTTTGAATCAGTAATACGTACATTGGCTGACTCATTATTTTACGGATAGAAAGCCACACTACCTATTTATTTGCAATAGGATATTTAAGATTCAAAATTGATTTCATGAATAAAACCACGTTCCGAAACGAGAAATTTATTGCCATACATTTACAGAGTTTGCCATCAAAAGTTCTAGAAACCGGTGTGTGTTCTCAAAACCAAATTATTATTAATATTTAGCCATCTCACAACGTTCAAGTTAACTTCACATACATCAAAACTCATCAGAATAATGCACCAACAATTTCAACAAACATCTTACCAAAACTTGCATACCTGGCTTTTGATCAGAACTCACGACAAAGCGCTGGGCACCTATTATTAGAACATCGTGCTCAATATGCTGATAAAGTTACTCCCAAGTTTCTGGTCTTAAATTAATTTCACACTCGGTAAGTTGTCTGCCTCCTCGGGAAAATTTACTGCTTCCACTGTCTTCTTGTTTCGGTCGGTGTTTGAAATTATTGCAGCGGCAGCCATATTGTTTTTTGGTGTAACGAAGATTTGGGGAGCTCGTCGCTAAAATAATAACAGACGCAATAGTTGATATTCGAGGTTATTACTCAACCTTGAATATCGACCCTTGCTTCTGTAGCGCTTGTTGCAGAAAGCACGTAAAGTTGTTGGATCCAGCTGTCACTTGTAGATCTCTGGTAGTCATTACGGGTACTCAGAAGCCTGAAATCAGACAAAAAAAAAAAAAAAAAAAAAGGGTTGCCAAGGGGTATCGTGTTACCCGGGCCTGCGGACGGCGAGTAGTGGGTAACTCGCCGTCCGATCAGCACCAGGCCCGAGAGTCGACGGCGCGTAGTGTTCCACGCGCGCCTCAAAGAGTTGTCAGCAAGAGACGGGGCCCGTCATGGCCGATGCCTGCCCGGGGGTTGAGGATAAATTCGAAACAGAGTTACCTCGCCCCTGGGCACTCAAAGGCAGGAAGGAACAGGGGTGGGTTTTAGTCAGTAAGAGTCTGACACGCCCTCCCGCTCCGCCCAGAGCGGGAGAAGTCATAGGATGATTTCCCACCCCACAAAAAAAAAAAAAAAAAAGGGGTATCGTGTTTCCCAGTAACTGGGTTGTGGAGGTCAGATAAACAGCCGCTGCATCTAAAATATTGGTATCCAACTGCATCCAGTAAGACTGGAAGACCCCATCATATTTGGAAAAAGGGAAGGCAGATTGATTGATGATGGTGTTTTGTTTAGTGATTTGCGGTTGGTGGAAAATGTTTTTTTTTAAAAAAAAAACGTTGCCCCACACTCGGAATTACTCCTGTATCATGGGTGCGTTCACAAACATGTATACTCACATACACAAGACACCCAGACCCGGAACAACTATCTGTAGGTCATATAAATATTTGTTCCGTGCGGCAATCGAACCCGCGACACGCAGCGCAGCAGCCGAACGCTTAACCACTGCGTCAACCGTGTCGTCTAATTGGTGGAATGGTTTGGATTTGAGGAACCACCACATCACCTTCATGAATCCATTCTGTATAGTGGAGAAAATCGCATGAAAATCTGTTCAGTAGTTTTTGAGCTGATCGTGTACAGACGCGGTAGGGGACTTTGATTTATTATTTTTAGATACTACAGACTTTTAAAAAGTTATATTCTAACAAAGACAGCATGGCGACTGCGATTGTCAAAGTCAAAAAGTATGAAACTGACAAGCGCTATCGAAATGTTACACTTTGTGTGTGTGTGTGTGAGTGACACTTTGTCTCAAGCCTCTTGTAGTTAAGCTGTGAGCACTTCATCAATTACTTGAGAGCATTCGTTCCTTCATTGAAGAGGGGAACTAACTGGAACTCGGATATACCCGTGGTTTTGCTATAGCAAGATTGTCTGTATGCGATGTCAATTACTGAATAGACATAGGCCAGACATAAAGCAAGATCTAATGGACTTGGCCGTGCGAGGATCGCCCAGAGGACACGGTGGAGCATACGGTGGAGGTTTGCCCCGCTTGGGCAGAGCACCGCCGTGTCCTCGTGGATGCGGTAGGCGACAGCGACCTCTCGCGCCGTGCCCTGGTTCAGGCCATGGTACGGAGCGAGAGGGAATGGGAGGCCGTCTCCTCCTTCTGCGAAGCAGTAATGCTCGCGAAGCGGGAGGCGGCACACGTTAGGGAGGCTCAGCAACAGCCGAGTCGCCCTAGCGCCCCCAGCCGCGACCGCCGCAGGAGACGCCAGGGGCCGCGAGACGATCTCCGGCCACCGTAGACCCGGGCCTGCGGACGGCGAGTAGTGGGTAACTCGCCGTCCGATCAGCACCAGACCCGAGAGTCGACGGCGCGTAGTGTTCCACGCGCGCCTCAAAGAGTTGTCAGCCAAAGGAAGGGGCCTGCCACGGCCGGTGCCTGCCCGGGGGTGGAGGATAAATTCGAAAGAGTTACCTCGCCCCCGGGCACTCGAGGCAGGGAGGAACAGGGGTGGGTTTTAGTCAGTAAGAGTCTGACACACCCTTCCGCTCCACCCTAGAGCGGAAGAAGTCATTGGATGATTTCCCACCCCCCAAAAAAAAAAAAAAAATGGACTTGGCCGTATGTGCTTATACAAATAACAATTAATTGTTGAATACTGGAAAAAATTAAACTAAATAATTTCCGAAGTCAAAAGTGAATGGCTTAGTTCTAGGCAAGCGTGCTCCATCGTTGATCACCCCATCGCTTAGCATCACATGAAATAAAAGTTAAAAGACAAGAAATTACAAAATTATGTAGTTATTTTTATCAATCCCTTCTTTTAAAACAATACACATATCAAAGTTGCACTTGCATTTACCAAGAAACTGAACAAGAACTTATAAACAAATCCAATCATCTTAGTACCATCTTATTCTATATCAAAAACGAACAAAACTCAAAATATTGAATCACTTTCAAAATAACTCTTTAGAGTTTAAACTTCGTCATTGGTACAAGTTCGGAGCGAAACGATATGAATCAATAGTTTTCAAGTGTCCCTTCTGAACCCAGTTCTTGTTGTTTCAAATATTATATTATATTGCAGGGCCGTGTGTTTCAGTGTTTATTATACTTACTTCTGAATTCCATAGCATAAAGCATAATCAGCTTTTATTAATATCTTGCACTTCCGAGACTCAGGCCTTCTCTTTATTAGAGGGCCGTAATCAACAATGTGGGCACAATATGGGTTGGGGGATGTCACATGTCTTCGAATTTTTGATTCCAGGACATGCCGGTTTCCCCTCGATGTTTTCCTTCACTGTTTTGAGAGCAGTAGTGAAGAACACAAATTAAAGTGCCCGCCTGAGTTTGAAGCTCGTGGTAAATTCGTTACCACTAGGCCATAACTGCTTTTCTGAATTCCATAAAGGATCAAAATAAATATACACATTTTTGATCTTTCAAGGCAGACATGAGAGGAAAAGCCGGGAACTGCCCTAGAATGACATTCACAAAATCTATTGGTGATGTTCATCAGAAAGGCCAGGTGCATAGTAGTCACAACCACTGGTACTGGTTCTTGTATAACCAAATGTATGTTCGTAAACTAAGCAAAATGAGTATGTAAGAATCGTGGTTGTCTAAAGTGTCTACTTCCATGTTAAAAAGCGTGAGTTTATTGATGTAAGATGTGCGGAACGCATCATATGTAAAAAAAAAAATCCCTATAATGTCCAGGGACATGAAATCATTAGCTTGTTTTGTGTGCGAGTACATCTACGATTTATTTCTAACAAAAACAAACTTACAAATTATTCGTGCTTCTTTTAAAATTCACTCGGGCCTATCAGATTTAATTTAATCCGACAATCTTATTCATTTCAAATCTCGAATGAATGTTTATTTCTTTTAATTACAATGTGAGATTACTTGTTAAAGCCTCTAAAGAGGAAGATACAGATGGCTGATGAAGTAAAGAAATTGCTGAGTACAAAGCATTTTCTCACCTTATAGTCTATGACGTTTTTAGTGGCTGCGCCAGCTGCTGACTTTTAAACAGACATTTTTCATCTCTGTATATTCTTTATTCGTATATTATTTCTTTGTATATTTAATAAAATGTGTCGGTGACACTTGCATTTTTAATAGGGTCTATACATATAGTTTCAGACAGTCCACTCTGCAGAACCTGCATAGAGGAGGACGAGACAGCAGCTATTTTGCTAGTAAACTGCCCAGTGGTCGCTAGATATAGGGCAAAATACTTCAAAAACCTAGGTAACCTCCGTGATGTAGTCAGTAACATCAGGATGCTGCTGGCCTTCCTTGAGGAGCTGGGGTGGATTGAATAACAAACCTGTCCCACCTGTACGCAAAATACAAAAATCAAAAACGGGAGTCCAAAAACGTCACTAATTTTTTACCCGACAGCGCGACGCAAAGGAGGGTGTTTACTGTCTCAGTATCCACATTACTCCAGTCTCTCTAGTCCACATTGTTCCCATAAGTAATATTCTCATTCCTAAGATAAATTTTTAGGAAAAAAAAAAACTTGAGAGGTGTCAAGGGACACCCGGATGGAACGAAGTTCCTTTCGATTAATTAGTGAAGGAATTGTAATATAATTTTATTTTTTTTAATTTACAATATTTTTTTTATTATTAACTACGCACACACGCACGCACGTAAGAAGTTATACTTCATCATCTCATCTCATCGCAGCTCAGCTCAGCTCAGCTCAGATCAGCTAAGCTCAGCTCAGCTCAGATCAGCTAAGCTCAGCTCAGCTCAGCTCAGCTCAGCTCAGCTCAGCTCAGCTCAGCTCAGCTCAGCTCAGCTCAGCTCAGCTCAGCTCAGCTCAGCTCAGCTCAGCTCAGCTCAGTTCAGCTCAGCTCAGCTCAGCTCAGCTCAGCTCAGCTCAGCTCAGCTCAGCTCAGCTTAGTTCAGCTCAACTCAACTCTTTAGCAATAACAACAACTATAACAAATAATGTTTGATAATGCTTGATCTGCTTGCAAACTTTGTACCTACCCACCAAAAATACAAGAAGTTTTTATTAGATTGTTTTTCCAACACAATCTTTTTGGATGGACAGCCTCATTAGTGTCGTGACAACTTTTCGTAAAAAAAAATTCCGTCTAGCCCCCTTTCACAACGCGCGATAAGGAACTTCGTTCCAAAAACATATTTTTGTTTCTATCGGTTTCATTTTATTTAAACTTTTAATAAAGAATTACATTAAATTACCTTGTTTCATGCCCACCGGACGGTTAAACCTTAAATACTTTGAACAAAATAATTAATAGGTCTCACCCCTCCATTTAAGGGGAGATACGGTCATAAACTTTTTTTCTACCGTTTAACACTCGAGACACGAATTTATTACAATTTTTTATCCCTTTAAAGCGTTTCGAGTCGTAATTAGCATAAAACGTTTATCCTTTAAAATTTTGCTTAGAATTTTTTCTTAGCTGTCCTTGAGAAATGTGGCATGTCAGTTATTTTTGTAATGAAAAGAAGTGTGTTTGACATTTTATAATTAAATTTTGAGGAAAGATTTAAAGATTATTAGAACAAATTTTAGAGGGAATTGCTCAGTTTGTTAGGGCACTCTGGCCTGGCGTGGACATTAACATTCCTAAGAAATTAATTTTGATTTTATTATTTTGTACCATAAAGAAACTAAAAAATATAATAAGGTACTAACTAGCATGCAAAATATTTTGATCTTTTCACTAAAACATTGTAAAAATGAGTATCTATCTCTAAAATAAATTATTTTTTCTACACTTTAAAGAATATTAGGGTAAATCTACTGGCGTTTTGCAGAAAATAATGACGGAGTGTTGCCGATAATGACGAGTCGTGGGAAATTCAACTTTAATACACTCGTATTACGTTACGTACAAAACGCTAGGAGATTCACCCATTAACTTTTAGTTATGGGCACAGCAACAGTCGATCACAAAAGAATGTTACAAACAAATGGTATTCATTTAATGTCTTTGCAAACAAACAATAAATCCAAGAAATGGTGCATCATTGTATGACAAAAGTGTTTTTCCGTTGCCTAGGACGACTCACCTGTCGGTCCAAATCGCACTGCTGAGTAAAGAGGTCCGAAGTGTATCGTTATATAATGAATAAAAATAAATAATAATATTATACTGCGTATTTGTGAGTGTAAATATACATAATAATAATAATTTAAGAACCACATTTGTATACAAAAACAATTATGACATAAATAAACTAAAGTGTAGGAATGTACCCTACTAACTTATTTATATCTTGTGGTACTTATAATTCTACAAAATAATTTTAATTGTAAGAGAGCCCAATAAGGGATTTGGGATTTAACTATTCGAGCGCGACAGATAAAATAGGGGGATACCTTGTGTTAGGTCATAAACTATTTAAGAAGCATTATATTTGCGACGGAACAAACAACTTACGTATATCGCCCCCACTGCGACGCCCCACTACCAACGCGGAGCTTATAAGGCGTGCGCAGTGCGGGCGCAGGGCATTCGCTCGCTGGCGTTCGGGCAAGTCGGACATGTTACTTTGATATTATTATTTTATTTTAAATTGAATTATAATTAAAGTGATTAAAGTGTTTTTAAATAAGTATTTAATATTGGATTGTGTATTCCATGTACAAGTTCTTCTAACTTATCAGACAGATGTGTTGCTGGGGAGTTTATTGCACCACTCCTTCTCCTCAGCTACTCGTAAAACACTAGGAAGTGGTGACGGGTGGGCATTTTGGGGAACTCTCTTAATATGATTCATAAAATAAAAGTAAAATTTGTGATTACGGTGCGTGTTTCATTTCCTGACCAATAGTTCAGAAGTGGGATAATCCAGAAAATTTCATATTTTCTTTTCACGTCCACGGCTCGGTGAAACGTTCTGCACTCCTTCTCCATATAAACTATGACTGTGCTGAATTTCATACTCCTCATGTACTATGCGTGAATAGTGATCAAGACTCTGTCATCTCATATGTACACACCGCTCACTGTCGTGAGGTGGCGGAGTGAGGAATACCCCCCTCCTTCAGTTACTATTATGCTTGCTGCGAACCGGGACGGACATGCACACGGTGTGTAAAGCAGTGAGATGATACAGCAGATAAGATAATATAAACAAACAGTACATTTGGCGACAAGTCTGTGAGTATTACTTTTACATTTTTGACCTGTCATAATTCACTGCTTGAAGAAAAAAAAACATAGGTTATTGAATATTTCTTACGTACCCATAGTGGAACAAGATACCAATTGAAGTAAAAAAAAATATAAACTATAGTACTGCATAGTCTACATCTAGATCTTCAAACTAAAATACATAGGCACATTAGGTATGCGCTCGATAATATATTTAAGAGCGTGGTGCGGGTAGCATAATAAATAATTACCATATAAAGTGGTCGTCTTAATTTTTTTCGTTATAAATTTCTGTACCTATTAATTGAAGAGAAAAAGGAACTTAAAATATTGCAATACACTGATGCGGTGTCTAAATAGATAATTTAAATAGTTTTTTCCAAGGAATTTAAAAAGGTAGATGTTTGTAAAGTATTCGGTTTATTATATTATTCGGTTCGCGGGTGGTAACCGGGAAGCTATGAAGTTTAATTGTTGTGGCGTCTATGGACATCAAGCGTTCATGAGTGATGAATGCTTTGTTTATCATCATACGAACAGTGGTCATCTTTGACTTTGCTTGCTTTCATTATACATCCGTTCTAAATCGATGAAAGTTTAAACGTTGTATGACTAGGCCATGTAATAGGATATTTAATTCTTAATCTTTCCCGCGTCTACCGCACACATGGTGGGCGAGACACATAAGTGTTATTGTGTAGGTACATACATACATAAATCATGTTCCGTTTTAATTATTACCCATTAACGATATACTATACCCACTGCAGTGCTTTAATGTTACGGATAAAGCAATATCGAGTTCAATTCCCGATCGAATATTGAGTATTGATAAAAAATTAAAAAAAAAAAAAACATTTGTAACTTACATGCAATAATCACTATTGCAAAATAAGAAGACTTAAATAAGAGTTAAAAATAAAAGAGAACGATTGACAAATAGAAGCAAGTCATGTTAACGGACGATACCCATTTGAGACCGGACGTATTTTATGTGCTTACATGTAACAAAAGTAACAATGGCAAATCTTATATTAGAAAAAAAAAATATGTGAAGAAGTGACATCAGTGTATATGTGGGATGAAAAGGATGGAAAATGGCTAGTACATTTATTTAGAAGTCTCAAATAATAATACAAAATCAGAAATAATAAATAGAAAAAAATAAATAAAAAAATAAAACTTAAAAGGGGGTTAATGACAACAAAATTGCATTATTACTACAAATTAACTTACAAACGGCAAAAGATCTAATCTGCATTTAGCATTTAACCGCAGGTCAAAACGATTGCAAAACAAAATGAAAAAAATTTGAGTTGGTAGTTGATGATATGTACCTACAAGGGAATTTGGTGGACGCTTGGCAGAAAGTGCCATGGTCTTTTTTGTTATTGTTTTTGTTTAACGATGGGTTATTTTAGAAGTTTTTTTTTATACGTTTATTAATGTCATGGTAGGAACATACAAGACATTTATTTGATTCAAGATAGATTTTATAGCAAATACTTTAAGAATAAAAAAATGAATACACTTGGTAATGGAGTGCGACACATCTCGTGGGTATTTGTGCAAATAGAATTATGTACATACCTAATACCTTATAAATTACGGATACCTTATCAAATTAAATAATGGTACTTTGATGCTTCCATTAGATGGGAAATATTTGATCCAAAGGCACTTCTATTGAATTGGAATATCGTAAGTCAACAAAGTCGCAAAGGTCTTTAAATTCTTAAAAAGCCACCCCGCACACAATCTAATATTAGAAAAACTAGATTTGGAAGGTGATAGTGCCTCATTAGGGCAGCGCTGGGAAAAATAGAAACGGTCTTGAGATATTTACCTCGAGGCGGCAAATATTACAACATCTGTAAAGAAAAGAGTTACGCTTTTATTGCTTGGTGGATCGCGGGCTATAGTGTTAAAAGTGCCAGTTCTCACTAATACTACACGTCAAGTCATAGGTTTGGATTCTACGTTCTTGGCCAGAACTTAGCTTCGCGGACGGGTTTAGGTCTTGGGGCATGTATTACTAGCTGTGGGTGTTAAATACGCTTCAGTGTGCCAGGTCACTGACTTAGCCAGGTCAGGTATAAAATGTTAGTATTGCTAAGTACCTATGTGTAAGCGTCAAGTGATGAATGTGTAGCATACAATATCGATGATTTTCAAGTTTACTATGAAGTTGGGTTAAGTTTACTATGAAGTTGGGTTAAGTTTACTATGAAGTTGGGTTAAGTTTACTATGAAGTTGGATTAAGTTTACTATGAAGTTGGGTTAAGTTAACTGTGAAGTTGGGTTAAGTTGACTGTGAAGTTGGGTTAAGTTGACTGTGAAGTTGGGTTAAGTTGACTGTGAAGTTGGGTTAAGTTGACTGTGAAGTTGGGTTAAGTTGACTGTGAAGTTGGGTTAAGTTAACTGTGAGGTTGGGTTAAGTCAACTGTGATATTAAGTCGAGTTGACCGTGGGGTTAAGGCCAATTAATCAAAAGGTTAAGTCGAGTTGACTGTCGGGTAAGGTCGACTGTCGGGTAAGGTCGACTGTCGTGTAAGGTCGACTGTCGTGTAAGGTCGACTGTCGGGTAAGGTCGACTGTCGGGTAAGGTCGACTGTCGGGTAAGGTCGACTGTCGGGTAAGGTCGACTGTCGGGTATGGTCGACTGTCGGGTAAGGTCGACTGTCGGGTAAGGTCGACTGTCGGGTAAGGTCGACTGTCGGGTAAGGTCGACTGTCGGGTCAGGTCGAATGTCAAGTCGGGTGGAATGTCAAGTCGGGTGAACTGTCAAGTCAAGTTAACTGTCAATTTTAGTCTCGAGTAAAGTAAAGTAAAGTCTCGAGTAAAGTAAAGTCTCGAGTAAAGTCTCGAGTAAAAGTAAAGTCTCGAGTAAAAGTAACGTCTCGAGTACGGTCTCGAGTAAAGTCTCGAGTAAAGTAAAGTAGAGTCCCGAGTAAAGTAAAGTAGAATCTCGAGTAAAGTAAAATAGTAAAGCAACATAGTCTCAAGTGAAGTAAAACAGTCTTAAGTTGAGTAAAGTAGAATCAAAGCGAAGTCTAAACCAAGTTAATTTACATAAAAATGTGGATCCTTTCATCACTTAACTAGTGTTGACTGTGTCATGGGGACCAGTGTCTTCGCCAATTTACATCAATATAGTATTATCATATTTTACTTAGTCATTTAATGAGATTTATAATAACTTCCTCATTGTAGCTATTGATCTTAGTATTATAAATTTTTGGGAATGACGAGAGATGTCATTTGGAAAAAAAGAAGCTTGTAAAAAGAGTACAGTGGTGATTTTAGTAAGAGACAAATAAGTCTTAATGTAGAGGAGAAAAAGTGATTTATTAATTCTTGCCTAAAGCGGGTGAGAGATTTTGGGGTATGATGACAGAAGTAAACTCCATTAAGTTGGGACAACTTCTTGGTTGGAAGTTATTTCCATTAAGTTAGGAAACTTCTTGGTTGGAAGTATCAACCTCCATCAAATTAGAAAACTTGGTTAAAAGTAACCTGCGTTAAATTGGGAAATTTGGTAGGAAGTAACTTCCATTAAAATGGGAAACTTGGTTGGAAGTATAAACCTCTATTAAATTAGGAAACATTGTTGGAAGTAACCTCCATTAAATTGGGAAAACTTGGTTGGAAGGGCCTCGCATTAAATTGGGCAATTTGGTTGGAAGTAACCACCATTAAATTGAAAAATAATAATAAGGTGTGGAGTGAAGGAAGAATTAGTAGAATTAGGAAATTAATAATATAATGAAAAAAGTATAGGAAACGGGATGATAATAGAGAATGAGTAATAATTAAGGAGGTAAAGGAAGGATTAGTAGAATTAAGAAATTATTAATTTAAAGAAATAGCTAAAGGGTCTAAGGAACAGGCAACCCGAGGTAGGGACCTATAGGTAAACAAACCCATGGTAAAGGGTCTTATGAAAAGGTAACCCGAGGTAAGGGACCTGTAGGTAAACAAACCCGTGGTAAAGGGTCTGATGAACAGGCAACCCGAGGTAAGGGACCTGTAGGTAAACAAACCCGTGGTAAAGGGTCTGATGAACAGGCAACCCGAGTTAAGGGACCTGTAGGTAAACAAACCCGTGGTAAAGGGTCTGATGAACAGGCAACCCGAGGTAAGGGACCTGTAGGTAAACAAAACCGAGGCAAAGGGTCTGATGAACAGGTAACCCGAGGTAAGGGGCCTGTAGGTAAAGAAACCCGAGGCAAAGGGTCTGATGCACAGGCAACTCGAGGTAAGGGACCTGTAAGAAAACAAACCCGTGGTAAAGGGTTAAGGAATACTTGATGTGACTTGAGCAGGGGAAGGTCTGACACATATACAGTGAGGAGAACCGAAGGTTACAGGTCAAGATCAGATTATGGTCAATCTGAACTTGGAGAGGCGGACACAAAGCTCGAGGCAAGAGCCTGTGCACAGTAATTCTGATGGAATATAAAGTATCACATTAGGAGCATATGATCAAACGGAATATGAGGAATGGAACGAAAGAAAGTAAGATTATGCAGAGCTTTTGACGGAAATGTTAGCCAAAAAAGCAAAATGGATGGATAAATTTTAACAGAGTTTTAGAATCTGATTCATCAGAGAATGATTCATGCACAAGTGAAAACGAACAGAGATGTGTCCAAGGCAAGGAGGAATGAAAACAACTACCCTATCAACTTATCGAAATTTGTATTATATCCTATGATTTCAAATGTTAAAGTTGAACGAGTTTTTTTTCCCATTTGGTATCTATAGATAATATAAAATGTCATACTGTCAAAGAAGCGGAAGGGACTCGCTTGGAACAGGATGGCCGAGCTGTTAGGTCATAAACTATTTAAGAAGCATTATATTTGCGACGGAACAAACAACTTACGTATATCGCCCCCACTGCGACGCCCCACTACCAACGCGGAGCTTATAAGGCGTGCGCAGTGCGGGCGCAGGGCATTCGCTCGCTGGCGTTCGGGCAAGTCGGACATGTTACTTTGATATTATTATTTTATTTTAAATTGAATTATAATTAAAGTGATTAAAGTGTTTTTAAATAAGTATTTAATATTGGATTGTGTATTCCATGTACAAGTTCTTCTAACTTATCAGACAGATGTGTTGCTGGGGAGTTTATTGCACCACTCCTTCTCCTCAGCTACTCGTAAAACACTAGGAAGTGGTGACGGGTGGGCATTTTGGGGAACTCTCTTAATATGATTCATAAAATAAAAGTAAAATTTGTGATTACGGTGCGTGTTTCATTTCCTGACCAATACTTGCATCCTATTGAGTACCTCCGCCATATATGAGCCCTTTATGTAGGACCGTGCGTCTAGGTCAGTCCAACAGATTAGTAAAAAAAACGATCGTCGGAAATACTGAAGCGCGTCAGATTAAGGATTAATTCCCTAACCTTAGTCTAACGCGCTTCAGTATATACTAGCTAAAAAGTGAGTGGCTGGAGAGGCGCCACAGCGTCCTCACCTTCCGCCTGATGCAGGTCCTCATCGGACATGGAAGCTTCGGGAGGTTCCTGTGTAGGATAAGGTGGAGGGAAACGCCTGAGTGTCACCACTGTGAGGATCGCCCAGAGGAGACGGTGGAGCATACGGTGGAGGTCAGTCCCGCTTGGGCGGAGCCCCGCCGTGTCCTCGTGGAGGCGATCGGCGGTAGCGACCTCTCGCACCCGGTCCTGGTCCAGGCCATGGTACGGAGCGAGAGGGAATGGGAAGCAGTCTCCTCTTTCTGCGAAGCAGTAATGCTCGCGATGGAGGAGGCGGAACGGGTGAGGGAGGCTCAACAGAGTCGTCCTCACGCCCCCAGCAGCAGCCGGCGCAGGCGACGCCCTGGGTGTAGGACGTCGCGAGACGATCTCCAGCTACCTTAGACGCGGACCTGCGGACGGCGAGTAGAGGGTAGCTCGCCGTCCGATCAGGATCAGACCCGAGAGTCGATGGCGCGTAGTGTTCCACATGCGCCTCAAAGAGTTGTCAGCAATGCATGACGGTGCCTGCCCAGGGGTCGTGGATAAATTCAAAACAGAGTTACCGCGCCCCTAGGCACTCAGGCCAGGGAAGGAACTGCAGGGGTGGGGTTTAGTCAGTAAGCGTCTGACACGCCCAATGACATCTCCCGCTCCACCTAGAGCAGGAGATGTCATTGGATGATTTCCCACCCCAAAAAAAAAAGCTAAAAAGTGTACATTTAGGAAATCTGACAATTTGAGCGTAATGAGAGAGTATGAAAAATCACGAAAAAAATATAATCAGCCTATTTACACAAGCCGAAATAATAAAAATCTATGTCTATGAAGAAAAGAGCATGCATCAGGACTAGAGCTTAGTACAAAATGTATGGCAATGACATTACCTGCGTTTGGCGTGAACGGAAAATTATTTGTATGGCTTGTTTGTGTACAAAAATTAGTTTTAAAACATTTAAAATTAAAAAAATAAAATTAATCTAATTTGCTGTCAGGTTAATAATACTCCTCAAAATGATCGTCAGATTTTTGGCTACCGTGACTGGAACATCAAGTTGAGCCTTCTGTATAAAAATCTGACACACTCGAGTATAATCAATATGATGACTTTCTAAGTAATTTCTAAAATTCGCTACGAGCTTGTGTCACTTCTGAATCGTCAGTCTTTTTAGGCTTTAGAGCATTTTTAGGGCTCAATTAACCTCCCCTCTGAATATCTGATGTGCTCAAAAAAAAACTGTTTTCTGCCCAATATCTGACACGTGTGTCAGATATTGATAGTTTATTAATTTATTATATATTTCCATGTAATTGTTTTTTATACCTTTGAAAATCTGTAGACGCTTTCCCCACCACTGAAACCTATCATCGAATCTATAAAATCCAATAAATGTCACCACGACGCTCGGAGTAAATCCCCGTTTAGCATCATGGGCTCTACTAGATAGTTTGTTTTGTCTAACATTGTTGGTTGACAGACGACGCCATTTATATTCAAAAATATTTATTTTATTACCTGGCAGCACCAATGGTACCACAGAGATTGATATATGGGTTTGATAATTATATCGTTGGTCAGATTTAAAATGATTTACATTGAAAAGTAACACTGTTTTTGTTTATTTAAAACTAATTACAGATAAAAAATATAACTTAACTTTATTTATTTATACACACTATGTCTACGTCTCATATCCAACTTTCCAGTCGCAAGTCTGCTGGAAGAAATTTCTTTTGAAATAAGCAGCACCTTTGTACTATTCTTTCTGTAATTGTTATTTTTTTTCTCTTGTGTTTTGTGTACATAAATAAATAAAACAAAAAAATAAAAAGTCTTTACCAAATCACTTTGTTAGTAAAATGTCCTCAAGAAAAAATAAATATTTTTACTCATGTACTAGAAATCGACTTTTGATTAAGAAATCGCATTCTCATTTAAGTGGTAACATAGAATCGAGCCAAAAAAAAAGGTACAACAAAAAAAAAATGGCGGCGCTTTGTGCGTGCAGTCAGCGAGAATACTTATTTTGACAACTTTTTTAACAGAATACTTTCTTGCTACTAGGTTTGCATCAATAATCATTTATGGATTAATCATATCTATTCAATAAAATGTTTTTTAATGAGCAACCTGTCTACGCTGAGCCAAGATTGAACAATTCCCTTTGTTGGTATTTTTAACAGACGGCAGGTCACCGGGACTATCTGCGACTCCCGCATTCCTCTTAAACTTAAGGGGAAAATTTATGAAACAATGGTCAGACCTGCTGTCTTGTATGGTTGAGAATGTTGGGCCACAAAAGGGATGAATGAAAAGCAATTGCATGCAGCTGAGATGAGAATGCTAAGAGCGAAGTGTGGTGTTACGCGCAAGGATAAAATTAGGAATGAGTATATAAGAGGAAGTATGAAAGTGGCACCGCTGACTGAAAAGTTGAGTGGAAATCGGTTGTCGTGGTATGGACATGTGAAGTGTGGCCAAAGAAACAATGGATGGACTGTGTGAAAGAGGATATGGGTAAAAAGGGGTTGACTACAGAGATGGCGGCTAATAGAGTAGTATAGAAGAAAAGACATGTTGCGCCGACCCCAAATAAATTGGGATAAGGGCAGGAGAATAATTATGGTATTTTTAACAGAAATCTAAAAAGGAGGTTATTTTATTTATCTATTAATAATTGAGTAATCTGATTTCCCAAAACCGTTTCTGAGTAGGTACTCAGAAATATATTAATAAAAAAAAACAGACGCAAGATCCAAGTCAATATCACTACGTAATTATTGTAAAACAAAGTCCCCCGTCGCGTTTGTTCGCGATAAACACAAAAACTACTGGACGGATTTTCATGCTGTTTGCACCAATAAACAGAGTGATTCATTAGAAACGTTTAAATGTATAATTTGTACCCAATCAAAGCTTCGTCGCCGGGCGGGTCGCTAGTTTAAAATAAAATAATCCCTATACGAAAGGAAATCATAATTAAAAATAATTAAACACCCTGAAATTCTCTTCTCATTCAGTGGTTTATGTAAAATGTAAAAACCGTTATAATTACATAATGCTAACAATTAAATGTCTTTTATTACCTAATTAAACAAAGGGATGAAGCGTTAATTTTAACGCTAGACAATTTTACGCCATACCTATTTCAATAGATAAGATGTTCCTAACATTTAGTAATGTATTTTCCTTCTTTCGCTTGGATTTATCATGATTGTTCATGTACAATATTTACATGTACATCCGTATATCATCACTACTTCAGTCCACTGCATAGAACAGTTTGCGTGAGCAGTGGTGACCCAGTGGTAACGGCTGCAAGTTGTAGGTTGTGAGTTCAAACCCAGGCAGGCGCTTTACTTTGTGTAAATTGTTTCATCACCACTGCTCTCAAAACGGTGAAGGAAAACATCGTCAGGAAACCGGCATGTCCTAGAATAAAAAATTCGAAGACATGTGACATCCACCAACCCGCATTAGGCCCGCGTGGTGGATTACGGCCCACACCCTTTCACAGAGAGGAAGCCTGTACCCCAGCAGTGGGGACATTAAAAAAAGCTGATGATGATGATGCATGGACACAAGCTATACCAAACGTCGTCATACCGATCGGCTCGGTGCTTCTCACATCCTCGTTTTTTCATTCTGTACAAGGCTAGAACACAGCCATAGAAAACTAGTTCTGTGTACATTGTAATGCTATCTTAACCTGATAGAGACCTGGGGCACAGGAGTGTAATGGTTTTCGAGAGTATGTATGTATAAATGGTGTATGTTTGTATGTCTATTTCTTGGCATGCACTGTAGCCTAAATGGCTTGATGGATTTTAAAAAATGACGTATTATTAGATTGGTCTTGACTGTCGAAATGACATAGGCCATATGAATTTTGATGAAAAAAATAGCGACCGTCATTAGGTAAGTGCAGTCATATTTTTTGTGACTTAGTCATGTGTGGTATCAAAATAAAGAGCTCGAGGAAACAATTCCAAAAATTTAACTCACTAAAATCTAGGAAACAAAAACACAGAAAATTTTCAAAAAACCCGACTGATAAAAAAACCAAAAAAGTTCCAAACAGGTTACTTTTCAAGCAGTTTGATGCAGCTGGTGTGGCAAATCTAAAAATGGACTAAAATATATATATTTTTTATTTATTGGTTATTACAATATACAGCGTGTTAAAAATACCCTGTCCGATCCAATAAAGGCTGGTTTAACATACGTAGTCAAAAAAATAGTAAATAAATGTAAACCAAAGTTACAGATAGAAAATATGCGAAATTTAACACACAAATATGGCTGATTTTTCATAAGTTTACAACACTCATCCGACCGGCAAAATCTTTTCATTTTTACTTTTTTTTATTTCAATCGATACCGCCCTGCACTAGCCGCGCTGTAAAGTATAAAAAAAACCGTCTCGCTCAGGCGGCTTCTTTGACACAAAACTGTAGATAAACTTGATAAGTTATTCTTGTTTTTTTTTTTAATTAATCATTTTCATTGCGGAAAAATAATAATCTCGTATTCATTAAATGATTTCGTTCAATATGTGTACGCAGTACGATACAAACTAATACCCTTCGGGATCGGACAGGGTTTTTGTTACATGCTGTATAAACAAACTTCCATACTGTTCAAGTACATAATATGTTTTGTGTGCACATATATAAATATATAATAGTGTGTTACGTCTACGCTGCATGTCCAGGTTCTAAACCATACTGCATTACTTACGCCCTGATAAAAGTTTTAAAGATACTCCGCCATATTCATAAAACATTACAGTTTTTAAATGTCACTTTTGTACATTGAACGACGTTTCAAAGGTTTTGTAAGGTTTCATGAATAAGAGGTTCAAAAGTTAATTTAATATTTTATGGAATGATATTGAAACTTTTTGCAGTAGAATTTAATAAACAATTAACAATAAGGGTCCGTGACAATTCAATCCTGGCATAGTCGAAGACAGAGCAAAGCCAGCTTGGGAACTTAGGACACTTCAAAAAGGACGTTAGGTTCCCTTGAACCTTGCAGACAGGAATAAGAGCCGAGTGAAGCGGGGCTTCGTCGACGTACTTACTACCGTAATTCAAACTGACTTTACATCCAATGAAATTATTAAAATTAACAATAAACAAAAAAAGTGCAAAAGAACTTCAATTTCGGAAGTCGGTGTCAAAAATCGAAGAAACAAAACCAGAAACACCGACTTCAGAAATTAAAGTTATTCTGCACTTTTTTTGTTTTTTCTTGAAAGTCGGTTCTATTTTTTGGAAAAAAGTTTTTTTTGTTTTTATAGTTTGACATTTTCGCTGATAGAATGTCACTTTGTTTACGCCCTTAGACTCCTAAACCTGCAAGTAACAACAATATTACCATAACAGTCTATGGGATACCACATGCCATCCTCATAAATTTAAGCAAGCACTTTAACTAACTAGCTTAGTTAACCTAACTTGAACTAAGTTTTGTGATCATAGTTAATGGTAAGTTGGTTGTTTGGAGATTATCTTACGGTTAAGTTTCGTCTGAACCATCGGTTTTTGTTAGTACTTTTTGTAGGTCGCGGTTAGTTTACCAACTGCAATTAAGTTTATAATCACAATTTTTATTAAGTCCCCACCTATGAAATCAGCGTTTCGAATGAAGAATTTTAAAGAATTTGCATTTTTCATACTCACATTTTCTTAATTTATTTAACAACTATGAACAACAATGTTTTAAAACTTTTATGCAATAAAGTTAAAAAACTAAGATAACGTATGCCACTTAGATTTGACAAGACAACAAAAATAAGTTTTGGCTAAGTTAAAAAACAAATGGTAGTCATTTCTGCTACCCAAAAGAGGAGTCATTTTAAGGTTTTTTTTTTGTTTTATAAAACTATAAGTAATAAGGTTTTTTTTACTATTGGCAGTTGTCTATGACGGTCATGATTCGATATAATAATAAGCAATTGATGAATATTTTAATTGATAGAAGTGACGAGGTTCTCTCATCATCATTCTCCTGCCCTTATCCCAATGTATTTGGGGTCGGCGCAACACGTCTTTTCCTTCCATACTCCCCTATTAGTCGTCGTCAAAAAAAAGCCGCCAATTTCATAGGTGGGAACCCAATATATTTTTACGGTTTCCGAATTTTATTCTTTACTTGTGCTCTATGCCAGTGCTTCTTGGCAAATCTCATGATTCTAGATCAACGGGCAGTGCCCTATAGGTTTTGTTTCCCTTGATAGTGTCAAAATATGCGGCATTTAAAGAATGAGCCGTATCTTATGACAGCTGTATTTTTTTTTTTGGGACAAGCCCGCCACACTATTCCCAAACCACTGTAACTTCTGTAAGCCAGAATCAACAGTGGCGACCACCAGAAAAAACTCCGAGGCAATGAAGCTCGACGAGTCCCAGAGAAACGATTAAACTGTCTTGGGTCCCGCAACGAAATTAATCAGAAAAGACAGCGGAGGAGTAAGAAAAATATAATTTCCACTTCCCTCCTAATCAAGCGGGAGACAGAACAAAACTAGGCCATTTGGCACAAAGGGGGTTTTTACAACTGGGGTAAGCCCAGTTGCCAAGCACCACTGGTTAAAAACACTAATATTAATGGGTCCTAAAATTGTGAGCTGTTACACTTGATTCCAATAATAGGTATGGCAAAAACGCTTGTACGCACGGAAATTCGTTCTAGTTTCTACAAGGTCCGTGTAATAGACAACTCCAGACGTAGGCTGAATACTATCCAACATAATATTGCACTCGGTTTGCCAATGAGTACACTCCCACAGGATATGATGTGCGGATTGTTCGTATTCGTAATCAGGAGTGGAACATTGACATAAAGGTGAGGCAACAAGCTTGAAGGAAAATAATTTACTCTTAAAGTTGCCATGACCTGTGAGAAATTGGGCAACACAGTGATCCACCTCCAGCCATGTCCTATCCAGTCGTTCGCGAACCGATGGGAAGAACTGGTGGAGGTGTCTGCCTTTGATGGAACTTTCCCACCTACATTGCCATTCAGATAAAAGGTCCTCCCAAACTTCAGTTTGAGGTTTAAGAAATCTAGAAATCTTGGCACGATCACGTTGAGGTAAAAAGTCTGGGTCCGTAGTCTTTCGTGCAGACAGTACATTACAGCACGTTGCTGCACCTCAAGATCGACTGGAAGTACACCTGCAAGTACCGGTAAGTCTTCAGTGCTAACCGTCCCATACGCTTTACATAGGAAAATCAAAGCCAAACGTTGACTTTGTAGCAATTTACGTCGTACCGCCCCAATGGTGGCCCAATCAGCCCAAACAGGTGCCCCGTAGCACATACAACCCAGGTAAGTAACCCCATAGATTGTTTTTAACGTTAGGAATGATAGGCCCTAAGTAGCCTTGGGAATCCTTGTCAACGCATAGAAGTTCTTTTTAGCTTTTTTACCTACTGTTTTTACATGCTCAATAAATGGAAAGTTATTTTCTAATACCATAACGAGGTAGCATACAGACTGTTTTTTTTTAACGGGAACGTTATTAAACCTTATACTAGGCCAAGACTTAAGGTTACCTTTCAACATAAGTTGATAGGTTTTATGCGGTGCGAAGGTAAGACGGTTCCGATCACCCCACTGAGATATTAAACGAAGGGAAGTCTCAGCCAAACTCTCAAGGCCAGCCCGAGTACTTGACTGAATGATCAGCAGCCCATCGTCCGCATACCTGGTTAATGAGCAATCGCAAGGAAGCGGAATCGCGAGAAAATCATCGTACCCCAAATTCCATACGTATGGGCCTATCACTGAATCCTGAGGACATCCCATGGTTAGAGATTTCGTCACAGAATGATGTCCAAGTTTGAGTTTCGCGAAACCATTAAAAAGTACGAGTGAACCAGAGAATAAATATTTTTGCAGCAACCACGGGTTTTCATTTTTAGCAGTAGCATTGGCCACCATGCGTTATCAAAAGCCCCAGAAATACCCAGAAAAATCCCGATAACGTATTTATGTTCGGAAAGATTAACAATTTTACGGACACAGAGTGTTGCATCGACGGTAGATTTTCCAACAGTAAAACCGAATGGGTTATTATGAAATTTAGGTCCGTTCGGTAGCAAGCGCGGAACGATTAGTCGCTCTAAGAGCTTACCCAAAGATGGAAGTAGTGTTATGGGCCTGTTGATTGCTATATCCTAAAAGTTTGATTTTTTCACTGCTCCAAGGGATTGCAGATATGAGTATTTGATATTAATTCAGTTTGATACATCCACGCGTTCCTGAGAAAAAGGGTTTTGACAGATGGGTAGACAGACGGACAACAAAGTGATCCTAGGGTTCTTTTTTTCCTTTTGAGGTACGGGACCCTTAAAATAATATATACTTAAGCGTTGAAGTATTCCTACAGATCATCGTCATCAGGGCAAGCCAGAAACGTGGCCAGAAGCCTGGCAGCATTACCACGTTGAATGGCGATGCTAATTTTTTGAGCGAAGAGCGAGCTAACCTTCTGGTCACGCAAAGTAACGGTGCCGTGCGGTGCGGTGCGGTGTCGGTGAGAAATATCTTAAAAAAGATGGCGTGCACTTGGACCCCATGACACAAGCGTTTCGACCCCAAATGGCTCACAACTGTAATTTTACCAAAAAGGTTACAGTATTTGCACCACTTGACAGCATTGCAAAGCAGCTGTAGTGGCAGCGCTGGTACAACCCGCTGTACCTATTTAGAACATGAGATGTCGCAAGGGTGTCGACACAGGTTGTGACCCACACCAAAGGCCTACCCACCTTCCAAGGCACCGACGTCATGTTATCTTTACAAATTAAATATGTTTTAATTACTCAAAAATATTACCCCTGCGGGTAACTCGCCGTCCGATCAGCACCAGGCCCGAGAGTTGACGGCGCGTAGTGTTCCACGCGCGCCTCAAAGAGTTGTCAGCAAAGGACGGGGCCTGCCACGGCCAGTGCCTGCCCGGGGGTGGAGGATAAATTCGAAATAGTTACCTCGCCCCCGGGCGCGTAGGGCAGGGAGGAACAGGGGTGGGTTTTAGTCAGTAAGAGTCTGACACGCCCTTCCGCTCCACCCCAGAGCGGAAAGAGTCATAAGATGATTTCCCACCCCCCAAAAAAAAAAAAACCCCTGTGAAATACGAAAAAATGCGATTTTTTTTATTCTTTAAAGTTACTTGATCGACGATTCATCTGTTTAGATAAAATCTGTATATATAAAATTCATAGTCCTGACTGACTGACTGATGAATTATGACTGAATGATGACGCGCAGCGTAAACCGCTGGCCCTAGAGACAAATGAAATTTAGAGGGCGTGTTCTTTGCTTTGACTTTGACTTTGTGAAGAGTAGGTATCCACTAAGAAAGGGTTTTTTTTTCAAATTCTACCCTAAAGGGGTGAAAAAGCGGTTGAAAGTTTATAACGGAAGTACTAGTTTTCTATAATTATTCAACTCTATATCCAGAACCTACAAAACTATCTCATCAAAGGTACTAATTAACTTAAATCTTCCAAAATAATATGAAAAGCGAACATCTAAACGATAAAAAACAAGCACAATAAGACTCCCATCTTCCATTGAGATAGCAATCTAAGTGCTCCTAAAAATTTTCAAACAATAATAAATTTTGTTCTTCACAAATTCAAACCCCTTTTTATTATTCGAGTACCTGCAGAAATGTTTTCCAGCGAATCTTTATTACGGAACATTATCTTAATTAGTAAAGAGGTGTAAATTCTGCCTTAGGGCTGTTTTATAATGATCAAGCTTTCGTTGGAAATTAAATTGATTTTCATTATGTTTTAAACTTCGTGATAATAATTTTGAGGGGGGGCGAAATGTCGTAAGAGTTTTACGGAAGCAATTTTGACTGTGTGATTTTAATAATAATATTAGCCTTGTTGCAGACATTTTATTTTTTCTTTATAAAGTGAAAGCCGCAAGGTAGGTCTAATAATGAATACGTCAAAAACTAAAGCTATAACAAACGAGTTTGAAGATCTTGTTCTACGAAACGGCGAGCCCATAGAGTATGTTAAAGAGTATACCTACTTGGGCCAGCTCATCTCAACAATTGATTTAATTTCAAAAGAAAGAGATACAAGAATAAAAAACGCGTGGAAAAGCTATTGGATATTTATAAAAGTAATGAAAAATATGGAAATTAATATGTTCGTCAAAAAGAAACTCTACAACACATGTGTGCTATATGTTCTCACCTATGGCTGCCAAACTTGGGTCCTCGCCAAACCGCAACACTATAGACCAGCTAGACTGCAATGAAGAAGAGCGTGCTGAGTAATAGGAAAAGCGACAGAATAAGAAACAAAGCAAACTATAGACCAGCTAGACTGCAATGAAGAAAAGCATCCTGTGTATTAGGAAAAGCGACGGAATAAAAAACAAAGCAAACTATAGAGCAGCTAAACTGCAATGAAGAAAAGCATGCTGAGTATTAGGAAAAGTGACAGAATAAGTAACAAACAAAGCAAACTAGACCAGATAGACTGCAATGAAGAAGAGCATGCTGAGTATTAGGAAATGCGACAGAATAAGAAACAAAGCAGACTATAGACCAGCTAGACTTTACTGAAGAATGCTGAGTATTAGGAAAAGCGACAGAATAAGAAACAAAGCAAACTAGAGACCAACTAGACTGCAATGAAGAAAATCATGCTGAGTATTAGGAAAAGTGACAGGATAAGAAACAAAGCAAACTATAAACCAGCTAGACTGCAATGAAGAAGATCATGCTGAGTATTTGGAAAAGTGGCAGAATAAGAAACAAAGCAAACTATAGACTAGCTACACTGCAATGAAGAAAAGCATGCGGAGTATTAGGAAAAGCGACAGAATAAGAAACAAAGCAATAAGAAAGCGCACGAAAGTAGAGGATGTAACATTAAGAATATAGAAACTGAAGTGGAAATGAACATGCCCCATAAGGCATAAAAAATGAATAATGTCATTGTATTCTTGTATCCCAGAAACGCAAATAGAAAACGTGGAAGACGATTTCGAAGATGGGAAGATGATATCAAAGCAACTGCAGGAAATACATGGAAAAGGATAACACTAAAGAGAAGAATGAGAAGGAATGGAGAAAGCCTTTTCCAAAGTGCGAATATGGAACTGTATTGATTGTGTATTCATTTTAAAACGTAAGGCTGCGCTCGTAAGTATGGTGACTTGTATTACCAAGGGTTATGTACTCGTATGTTATATGTAGGTATGTCAAATTACTAGTTTTCAGATGTAGGTATCCAGTTGGACCCCAACATAGTTGGAAAAAGGAAAATGATGACGAGGCTATTCGGTTGTTGTAAGGGTCATAAATTACGATTAGAGATGCAAAATAACGTAATTTTACTGAAAACGCTGATAAAATACGGGTATTTTACAGTCATTTATATAAATCACGGTAAAATTACTGATGCAAAATCATTACGCGGCGTTGCCGATTAGTGTAGATAGTCCATCATATGGCGCTATTCCAATTCTGCTCCGCTGTCGTGTCGCATCAGCATCGGATGGTGGCATTGGTGGTTTGGTTGTTTTTTTTTTTTTTTTTTGGGGTGTGGGAATCATCTTATGACTTCTTCCGCTCTAGGGTGGAGCGGAAGGGTGTGTCAGACTCTTACTGACTAAAACCCACCCCTGTTCCTCCCTGCCTCGAGTGCCCGGGGGCGAGGTAACTCTTTCGAATTTATCCTCCACCCCCGGGCAGGCATCGGCCGTGGCAGGCCCCTTCCCTTGGCTGACAACTCTTTGAGGCGCGCGTGGAACACTACGCGCCGTCGACTCTCGGGCCTGGTGCTGATCGGACGGCGAGTTACCCAGTACTCGCCGTCCGCAGGCCCGGGTCTACGGTGGCCGGAGATCGTCTCGCGGCGTCCGAACCCCCTGGCGTCTCAGGCGGCGGTTGCGGCTGGGAGCGCTAGGGCGACTCGGCTATGTTCGAGTCTCCCTAGCGTATGCCGCCTCCCTCTTCGCGAGCATTACTGCTTCGCAGAAGGAGGAGACGGCCTCCCATTCCCTCTCGCTCCGTACCATGTCCTGAACCAGGGCACGGCGCGAGAGGTCGCTGCCGCCTATCGCATCCACGAGGACACGGCGGTGTTCTGCCCAAGCGGGGCAAACCTCCACCGTATGCTCCACCGTGTCCTCTGGGCGATCCTCGCAATGGAAACACCCGGGGGTCACCTCCGCCTTGATCCGACACAGGTACTTACCGAAACAGCCGTGTCCGGTGAGCACCTGCGTCAGGCGGAAGGTGAGGGCGCCGTGACGCCTCTCCAGCCACTCCTCAAAGAGGGGCACTACCGCCTCGATGGTGGCGTGCCCAGCGCTGGGTTGCGACAGTCGCTCTCTCCATGTCACCATGAGATCCTGCCGGAGCTCGGTCCGCCGAGCCGCGAGTTGTCGCGGCAGCGGAGTTTCGCCCCGGCGTTTGGCCTCCTCGCGCCACTCGTACAGGTGCGCGAGGATTTTTGCCTCCAGATCCCACGGTGACAGTCCGGCAAGGAGGCTCGCCGCCTCACGGGAGATCGTGCGGTATCCGCGGATGATGCGGATCGCCATGACCCTCTGGGACGCGTTCATCAGGCGAGCTGATCGCTGCCTCAACGAACGCGCCCACACCGGTGCCCCGTAGAGGGCCATGGACCGCACGATCCCCGCGTAGAGCCTCCGGCAGGAGGCGTTTGGCCCCCTCAGATTGGGTAGGAGCCGCTTCAAGGCGGCCCCGGCCCTGTCCAATCTGGGAGCCATACGTCGAAAATGTTCGACGAAGTTCCACCGGCTGTCGAGGACGAGTCCCAGGTACTTCATCGTACCCTCGACGCCGATGCGAACCCCTCCTACCGTGATCTGGGAACCCGACGGTGGCGCGTTCCGACGACCATGAAAACACATGGCCTCGGACTTGTGCAATGCCACCTCGAGTCCCAGTTGCCGGATCCTCTCTATGACTGTCGCAACCCCGCGTGTCATAAGGTCGGCCGCCGCCTCGTGCGACCTCCCCTGCGCTAAGACACACACTACGCTGACGCCAGTGGGGAGGTCGGCGCGCAGCACCCAGTCGTATCCGATGTTCCACAAGGGCGGCCCCAGGACCGATCCCTGTGGAACACCGCACGACATCTCTCGCCGGTTCCATACTCCCTGATGACCGGGGTAGATGACGGCTCTGTCCGTCAGATACGCCTCGACTACGCGACGGAGGTAGGGCGGCACCCGGTGATACCGGAGTGCCTCCACTATACAACTCCAGGGCAGGGTGTTGAAGGCATTGGCGATGTCCAGAGACACCGCCAAGACGACCCTACCCCGGGCCACTGCATCCCCCGTCGTGAGGGCTCTTACGCGCATGACTGCGTCCACCGTGGAGCGCCCCCTGCGGAAGCCGTACTGGCTCTCTGCCAGGTCCGGCCCCACCCGCACCAACTGCCCGACGAGGCGGTCTGCAATTACTCTTTCAAAGAGCTTGCCCACCTCGTCGAGCAACACAATGGGCCGGTAAGCGGACGGAGAGTCCGCAGGGCGCCCCACCTTCTTGATCAGGACCAGCTTCCCCGTCTTCCACCGACGTGGAAACTGGCCCCTCTCTAAGCATGCGCTTAAAAGCCCTCTGAGTCGAGGCCCGAAAGCCTCTTGCAAGGCCAGGACCCAGGCTTTCCCATGAAAGCCATCGGGTCCTGGGGCGGTGTTTTTGGCATTCAGCCTACGCACCGCCGCTCTCAGCTCTACCTCGGTCACCTCGGGAGCATCGTCGTCGTCGTCTTGGTCCGCGTCAGGTACCGCAGGAGACGGAGCCTTAGGCGGAGGAGTATGTTCCCCTCGCGAGGGGAACAGAGCGCTCACCACGCCCTCCACGATCTGTGGCCGGAGACTCTGCGTCAGTGGGGGGGCCCATGGGCGGAGTTTCCCCCGCACCGCTTTGTACGGGCGCCCCCATGGGTCTCTGTTCAGAGTCTCCAGCGACTCCTCGCGGGCCGATCTCTTGGCCCGCAAGATCTCCGTTCGGAGGGCGATCCTCGCAGCTCTGTACCCCTCGTATAGCTCCGCCTCGACGGCTTCCGTTTCCGGCGTGCGGTTACGGAGCCGTCTGGTGGTTTGGTTGTTTAAACCCAATTTTCTGTTTCTCTACATTCCAATCATTCCAATACTGCTTAGGTATATCTCTTTCAAATTTCATTCAAATTTATCCTTAAAAGAGTGAAGCAGTAACATACTCACAAACGTATTTACTTCCATATTTATAATGTTAGTGGGTATGAGTGCCTACGTTTAATACGTTTTTATTATATATTACCATAATCGTATATTACCGAATATTACCGTATTTTACGTAAAATATCGTTATTTACCAGGGTAATTTTACTGCTTCACATCATGTCTAGTTACTACTAAAAAGGTGGTCCTGGATTCGCAACTCAGCATAATCAGCCTTTCAATATTACCACTGTTAGGAGAGGGAAAGGCCTCATAGGCCCCTCTGCGAGAGAGAGTGGGCTGTAAACCACTACGTGGGCCCAGAGCGGATTGGTAGATATCAAGTTTTAATATTTTTGGTTCTAGGTGGCATGCCGGTTTCCTCACGATGTTTTCCTTCATCGTTTTGAGAGCAGTGATTATGAAACAAATTACTAAAAGTAAAGCGCCTCCTTGGGTCCAAACCCTTGGACCTACAACTTGTAAGTCATGACTATTACCACTAGGCCCCAACTGCAGCTCTCAGGGGATTTTCAGCGTCTATTGGGTTTTTCGATTGGTTCCAGCATACACAACAGATTGTATTGTGAAATCAGATTTTCACCAAAATAAAAAAAAGTCTTTATGCAATCAGCCTTACTGGTCTATAGTCGCTTATTGTTGGCTGTACGAAAAAAAAACTCGTAACAATAATAATTTTCGCTGGCAATCCTTTTGTTTTTTTTTTCAACGCGAACGCGATAAAACTTTTTTTCTTTCTGAGATACAAAAGTTACATTAGAATTGAATTAGCGAAGTTTAGTTCGGAACAATGCTTGAATTGTATTTTTTTAAGTAACTTTTTGTGTATTATGTTTGTTTAAAAAATGGAGGGTAGGTATAAAGACCAACAATAAAGCTTTGAGAATAATGCAAGCGAAACTCAGCAGATTTTTTTTTGTCATTGATAAGCTCGTGTTTGACCAGTATCTCACCAGATGGTAAGCAATGATTTAGTTGAAGATGGAGCACGCTTGCCTAGAAGTAACCTATTCACTCTTGACTTAAAGACTCCCAGGTTGTAGCTATCAGGAAACAGACTGGCAGAGAATTCCACTCTTTCGCTGTACGCACAATGAATGTGTTCTCAAAACGTTTTGTGCGTGTGGGTGGGATGTTATGGGCATCAATATCTTATGACGATGCAATAAAAAAAAAGAGAGGAGCTTGTTGCTGAATATCAGCTGCACGGGTCGATCTTCGAGGTTAACCAACGCTTGCCGAGGTCGGTCTGTGGATTGGTGGACACCTTAACATACCGACATTCCTCCATGCATCGAAAATCACGTTAAGCCCTTGGTCCCGGCTGCCATTTGAACATCTTTGACAGTCGTTACGGGTTGTCTGTCAGATGCCAGAAAAAAAAAGACTCCGGTCTTGCCAAGGGGTATCGTAACGCCCAGTTACTGGATTGTGGAGGTCAGATAGGCAGTGGCTCCATGTAAAATGCCACTACACAGCTGATGGTTAATTTGGAAATTTGGAAAAAGCTAGGCAGATTGATGCAATAAAAGAAAAGGAAATAATCCAAATTACTTCAAGTAACAAAACTGATCCCGTAGTCAGTTGAAGTAACACTGTAAATTAGGATTCTCGTTTTTTCCTTGTGTATACTTCTTAATCGGAGTTGAGAGATTTTTAAATGAAGCAAAACTTATGGGTTCGTGTTACCGCACCAGACTGGCGATGGGTAGCGGCCAGTAGACATGTATCAATTGCGTGTTAGACTCTTTTTGAATGGGTAAACTCTTGTAATTTCACGTCACCGACATGCTGTACTAGCAGTAAGTGAAGTTGACACCTTGAAAAGTTTCATTTGTGTATACTGCGCATTGTTTAAAATGTGTTTTATGGAATTAATCATTATTTTAAAGTTTTATTTTTATTTTATAGTCACCATAACGTTGGTTTTTTGACCTTGTATAGTAGTCAGCCACACGACAATGCTACAAATCTCTTGCAGCAAAAATCGCCACAGACCTAAAAATACCCCAATTTTAGGAACTATCATTCTTCCAACTAAACCTAAATGAAATCACTATATTTTTTCTGGATCATGGCGACTGAATTTCCAATTCAAAAATTCTACCAGTTCTCTTCGCTTTTCGTAACACTTCAATGAAAATATCTTCAATACAGACACTAGCTTTGAGTTTCCTTTATTCCTTTTCCTTTTAGTATTTTTTTTTTATTTTCTCGCAGACTGAAAAGTGGCCTATATTTCAGTAGACGCTTAAGGGTTTGTACAAACATGGACACCGTTGAAGTTGTGGCGGATGCAAAGCAACTAAGAACTACATACAAAAACCGGCCAAGCGCGAGTCGGAATCACACACGATGGATTCCGTAGCATAAACTGTAAAAAAAGAAACAAAAAAAACACGTTACTAGAAACGTATTTTTTTGGTTTTTTTTTGGGCTGTATCTCATGATACGTAACAGGTAGACAGTTGAAATTTTCACACAGCGTGTACTTCTATAGCCGCTATAACAAAAAATAATAAATTAAAAATTATAGATACAGCCCAAAAAAAACTCCGCTATCAGCGGGCTGTATCTCATGATCCGTAATAGGTAGACTGTTGAAATTTTCACACAGTGTGTATTTCAATAGCGGCAATAAAAAAATTGGATGCTCTCTAGGGAGCCTTCAATTTTTTTTTTATTATAGCGGCAACAGAAATACTCATTCTGTGAAATTTTCAACTGTGTAGGTAGCTATTACGGATCGTGAGATACATCCCGCTAACCGACAGACGGACAGTGGAGTCTTAGTAATAGGGTCTCGTTGGTTACCCTTTGTGTACGACACTCTAAAAAGTAAGTATTAGATTCGTGATATTAACTTGCAATTTTGCATCGTTTGCTCTCTGAGTGATGAGGTAGATTTGATTTTTATTTTTAATAACTAAATTTTATTTTTTGTGTTTAAAACTTATACCTAGTAAGTTACTTCAAGCATAAGAAAACTGAGGTTTTTGTGAAATAAATCATGAGTGTTTAAAAGAGTTATTAAAACATTCGTATCTATAAACAAATTCTAAAAGTAAGTGAAGTGATGGAATTTTTATACGGTCTGTTAATGGATACCGCAACCAAGGTATCTTATAACAGAGTCCCGTGTCAGCAACAAGTGTCCGAGTCTGCGCAGGGCCTTATATTTCCTGGGTATGAAGATTTTTATCCAGGTATTGCTGTTTTTCTTTGACGGTAGAATGAACTTGGAATTCTAATTCTGTAGTCTGACATGATTTCTTTTGCTAACTTGGCAGTTGTTATTAAAATTTGATCTTTCAATAGGATTTGTAATTGTTTTTCCTACCACAAAGTAAAGTTGTAAAAATAAATTCCTTGCTCTTCTAAAAATGTATACTATATCCGTCCAATATTTTTTTTTTCAATCCGGAGTGTTAGGTTCTGCGTGTTGCTGTTAAGAATATAAAAGAAATGAAGGTATAAAGTCCGTTTCAGATTAAAATAGGCGAAACGCAACAATAGTATACCTACATATTTGATACCAGAAGAAGATTATACACGCAAAACAGAAGGATATATACGAGTATCGTATAGAAGACAAGTAATATCCGACCGAAGGTTCGGTTTCGACCAGTTTCGGCCAAAATACTGGTTTCGCCTACACTTTCAATTTTAGCCAAAAAGTAGCTGAATATTCTGCCTCACCGAAACTAGCGTCTTTGAGCTAAAGGTTGTGACAAAGACCTAAAACTGACTGTCTCGTTCGTCAATGTGTGTAATCATGTGTGAGTTGTCATTGTTTTATTAACTTATTTAGTGTTTTATGAAAGTTACGGGTGATAATTCAAAGGTCTAATATCTTTTTAAAGTCTACACTTTTAGTCAAGTTTTCAGTTACCACGTGAGTTTTGGTTTTGGTTTCGGCCGAAACTGAAAGGGTAACAGTGATTATTCATTGATCTACTGATATCTTTTTCAGGACTAAATTTTTTGTCAAGGTTTTTGTTACCACGTAAGTTTTAAACTGAAATGAGAACAGTGATTATTCATTGGTCTGATATCTTTTTCAAGTCTATATTTTTATTCAAGTCTTCCGTTATCACGTGAGTTTTGGTTGCGGATTCGACCGAAGCTGAAAGAGGAACAGTGATTTTTCAATGGTCTGATATCTTTTTCAAGACTAAATTTTTTGTTAAGGTTTCCGTTACCACGTGTTTTTATTCCACTTGAGTTTTGGTTTTGACCGAAGCTGAAAAGGGAAAAGTGATTATTCATTGGTCTAGCTGATATCTTGTTCATGTCAAAATATTTTTTCAAGGTTTCAGTTACCACGTGTTATTTTTATTTCGGTTTCAGCTGAAACTGAAAGAGAAACCGAGCATTCCATTACGGTTTCGGATGTTGGATAAAGGTCACCCTCTCTAACAGAGAGGACGCCTTGTCCCAGCAGTGGGAAGATTATAGGCTGATTACGATTACGTAATGCTCAAGCGTAAAAGGCGGTTACAGCAAGTAATAAATAAATTTACTTAAACAATTTTCCCTTTATTCCCCAGCTTAACACTCAACAAACAAAAATGGCCCTAAATAAACCAGTGTTAATTATGACATGAGAAGCAACAAACTGATTGTGGTGTCCTTTCACCCTTTGTCTAATATTAACCTTCTTGTTGCTTTTTTAGGGTTCCGACTTCCGAATCTACTGGACCAATTGAGTGGAAATTTGGTCCAAGAATGTACCTGTCGATGGCAACCGTGCGCTCTGACGATTTGGCGCCGACTTGAAAAAAAATATCAACACTTGGGTTTTGAAATTTTATTTTAAATGATTGATGACTTAAGACAAGGTGCGGCGAGGTAAATTTTACAAAATACTAGCTGACTCAGCAAACTGGGGGAAACTCCTACCCCACGGCAGGAGGGTGAAAAATACTTTACAACCGATATTCTAATACTACCAAATACACAAAAAAAAAAAAAAAAAATTGGTCGAGCCATTTCCTAGGAGTGCAAACACAAACATCGTGACACGAGATTTATAAATATTATATAATTTTTCACTTTTGAGTTCATGTTTTACTGAAGGCGGTTCATTTTTCTTTGACAAAAAAGTATTCTGAATAAGTTTAAGTAACACAGTATTTTTCATGTCCTTTTTTTCATTTATATTGAATAACATTTAATATTATGCCTGACATGTCCTGACAGAGTAGACTTATTTTATTTTTCTCTCAATGTGCCACTGACAAGCATCAAATAAATCAAAGTCCTTTGAAGTTACAGCTTCTTATCTTTTAAATCTTTGTCTTGTTATGACTTGGTTAAGACCTTTTACAGAAAATTTGTAGGTTACTTTTTAGGGTTCCTTACCCGAAAGGTCCAAACGGAGCCCTATTGCTGTCACTCACGTGTCCGTCTGTTTGTCTGTCCGTCGTCTGTCGCACAGGTTTTACAGCCAAACGGTTAGAGCTACAGTCTTCAAATTTTCAAATTTTGTTGATCGAAAGCCATACAAATAGTCAAAAATATATTTGGTACGGCACTTTAAATGTTTGAAGTCCGACACGCACTTGGCTGGTTTTTCTATCTTTTGTTTGGGATAAATCTGTCTCCACACTGGAGTTACTACTTATCTCACATAACAAGACACCCAGATCCGGAACAACTATCTGTAGGTCATACAAATAGGTATGCCTTGTGGGAACCGAACCTGTGACAAGCAGCTCAGCAGCCGAACACTCAACCACTTCGCCAACCGTGTCGTCTATGGTAAGATGATTTTTATTTCTATTTGATTTTGATAATTTGATTTAAATTATATATTTTTTTAATATATTTAGATATTTATTATTGTAGAGGTATTGATTATTGTAGAGGCATTGTAAAACTACAACAAGAAAATACTATTGTTATATCTCAATAGTTTTAATATGAAAAAAATATATAATCTAAAGCTCATTCATAACTTTATGAACTTCGGAATAAAAAACCTAATTCTCATTTACTACATTTTTGCAATGGTTTTAAGCAAATCTTTTTTACATTAACATGTATTTAATACGAGATCACCCTCAGCTACATAAAAGGCATACAAAGAATCCTTTCACAAATGCATGAAATACTCATATTCAAGCTACAAACAAAATGTTTTTAGTTAATCTTTTCTTCATTAACAATGTACGTAATGAAACTATTATAGACTTGAAAAGATAGGGGAACTAATATGATACGATTTACGAAATTTTAAATCTTGTCCACAGGCAGAAAATAAGCCTACACCATTATAAAAAAAAATTAGAGAAGGAAGTGAAGAGAGTGGAGTGGAGAGTGTGTGGGGGTTTTTTTTTTTTTTTGGGGGGTGGGAAATCATCTCATGACTTCTTCCGCTCTAGGGTGGAGCGGAAGGGCGTGTCAGACTCTTACTGACTAAAACCCACCCCTGTTCCTCACTGCCCTGCGCGCTCGGGGGCGAGGTAACTCTTTCGAATTTATCCTCCACCCCCGGGCAGGCACTGGCCGTGGCAGGCCCCGTCCTTTGCTGACAACTCTTTGAGGCGCGCGTGGAACACTACGCGCCGTCGACTCTCGGGCCTGGTGCTGATCGGACGGCGAGTTACCCACTACTCACCGTCCGCAGGCCCGGGAGAGTGTGTGGGGTAGTGAACTAAAGGTGATGCTCTTTAGAGCATTCTGTACCACCTTCTACACTTGCAGCCTGTAGGAGAAGTATTCGCGGGCGGCTTATGGAACCCTTTGTGTCCTATATAATAACGCTTTCAGAAAACTGATGGGGTTGCCATGGCGTTGCAGTGCATCAAGGATGTTTGCCACGGCGCATGTAGATCGTTTTTACACAAATAAGCGCAAGCGCGCAGCATCGCTGGTGGCCCGTGTCAGGGATAGCCCTAACAGGGTTCTGAAAATGATTGCTGACAGAGTGGACTGTCCGTATATAGTTCGCTGCTGTCAGTTGCATGTATCACCGTATCGTGTTGTTTACTAACGTTTCGTTTTTAAGGGCATTGTTATTAACCCTATGTGAGTCTTTGCTAGAAATAGAGATTTTGAATTGAATTGAATTGAAATACCCTTTTGATCGTACTCCGATTTATTTGACAGACATAATTTTAATATTTCACCCAATTGGTCCATCGTTAGTTCTTCCTTTTCTAAGCTATAAAAAACTGCAGTACCTACACCAGAAGGACCAATATTTTTCTCTTTATTGAAATTATCTTTCGTATGGGCAAGAACTAGAATGGGATACGTTAGAAATATTCGCCAGTCAACAAAGTGGTAAAATCTTTGATTATCAAAGACACTTAATAAGGAACTACAAAAAACCCTGACCAGAAACCGTCACACACAAAGCGCAGTTCTTCGCGTGATTTGAACATTGCCCGACAACAACCATCGGGCAGTTTTCCACCAAGCAGAAATTCCTTCTGGTCGGAGGTTTTTTCCAATTTCAATGGAGTCATGGGCAATAAATGTGCCGGGCGCACAATGTCGTCGGCTAGGTACTGTTAGAGTGCCCCATTAAGTGAGCATCATCAAGCGGGTCCACACAAAATACCGTCCCGTATGTCCCCACCATTCCAGGATAATCCTTTCCATATTTTGAGCCAAGTCCGTGCCTTAGCCAGAACGCAGCGGATAACTGTGGCCTCTGACCTAACATTAAGGCGCTGCTCCATAGCAGCCCACGCTAAGCTTAGCACGCATACTTAAGTTCGACTGCTGAGCGTGGGATTCAGGATGATACGAGTATCCTTTGGCAAGATGTTATTGGGATTTTATAATAGGAATTTCTCAGCGCCCATCCGTAGTTTAACGATCGGTGGTGTGTCACCCTCGTGGCTCGGGAAGTATGTTAAGCCGTAGGTCTTGTAGATACCTGCCAGGTGTCTGCCTGGGGTGCGGATACGATACGTGTCCTTCAGTTGCCTGAGGGCCAACTCAGGCATCTGAAGGAACGGTTTTGGTCAGTAAAAGTCTGACACGTCCTTCCGCTCCACCCAGAGTGGGAGAAGTAATAGGATTTTTTATTTTTTATTATTATTGATAGGAACGCGTTCGACCACTATCTCACCTAATGGTAAACGATGATGTGGTTGAAGATGGAGCACGCTTGCCTACTAGTAACCTATTCGCTCTTGAGTTAAAGAGTCCCAGGTTGTAGCTATCAGGAAACAGAATCCGGAAGGAAATTCAGGGATATTTTCCCATCACCACAAAAAAGGCGGCCCCTGGCACAGGGAATTTATGAAACATAGGTGGGTTTTAGTCAGTAAGAGTCTGACACTCCGTCCTGCTCCAGCCAGAGCAAGAGAAGTTATTTGATTTTTTCCAACAAAAAATACCGTGCTCATGCCTTGTCGAATCCCCAAAAAAAAAAAATGGTCGCGTAATTTGAACTAAGATTATGATCTTAGTTCAAATTACGCGACCATTCGACAAGGATTTTTTTTTTTTTCCGTAACGAAGCATAAAAAAGTAGTGGAAGGTCAACCTTAGTGTCCGGCCATACACCTTTATATTTTAGAATGCTTACTTACGAGTAGTTTCAACCGCGAGTGTTTGTTTGTTTAATTGGGTTAGACTTAAGACTATTTTGTAGTGCTACTGAACTGAGTATTGATATTGTGTTTTTACCTGACTGCTCCAAAGGGAGTACTGTTTTTCGTGATTATATATGTATGTTTACTTCTTTGGTTTGCCCAGTAGCCTAAACGGTAGAATGGATATCAACAAATGAGATATCATTATTAGCTATATAAAAAGTAATCTGTGATTAGATTGAGTTTGACTGCTGAAGTCAAAAAAACTTTATGAATGTTGAAAAAAAAAACCGGGCAAGTGCGAGTTGGACTCGCGCACGAAGGGTTCCGTACCATTATTTATAAAAACGAGCATAAAAATCACGTTTGTTGTATGGGATCCCACTGAAATTTTTTTTTTTTTTTTTTAGTAAACCTGTAAAGCCCGGAAACTTACTGGTGAGTTTCATAGATCGAAAACCCGTTGAGCACTGAAACTCACCAGTGAGTTTTGCGATTCTTGCGATTCACTCGTTTATTACCTCTATTATTACCAAAACGCAATGTATTTTATGCTGTGGCAACATTTACACGCTTGGCCATAGACATTATTGGTCGTCTCAGGTGCCCTCCGACAGAAAATATATGCTGTCATAACTGAGAAAAAATGTCAAACTGACATTTGAATCCGGTTTGTCGTATGCGGGCGGGGCTTGACGGATGTTACGTTTGACGAATGGCGAGATTTGTTCATAGAGCGGCAACAGAAATACATCATCTGTGAAAATTTCAACTATCACGGTTCATGAGACACAGCCTGGTGACAGACGGACAGACGGACGGACAGCGGAGTCTTAGCAATAGGGTCCCGTTTTCACCCTTTGGGTACGGAACGCTAAAAATCAATTCGGCCGCCATTAGGCTAGTGGGGTCGTATACTTTTATATCATGATCATTTGGGGTATCAAAACAGGCTATAGGAAGCGATTCAAAAAATGTAACTCAAAATGTAGAAAATAAAACATTTTAAAAAACCCGACTGCAATTTTATTTGTGACCTCAAATCTATGATTGAACTAAAATAATTGCCATCATATGAATCAGACTGCTTGAAAAGTGACTTGTTTGGAACTTTTTAGTTCTTATGTAGGCAGAATTTGCGAAAATTTTCGATTTGTTGTGGCACTGAACTAATTATTGATACTTTTTAACAAGGAAGTGTGTCAAAAAGTTAGTTACTACTTCGATGATCTCATATAAATTTATGGGAGATATAACATGCAAAATAGGGATCAGAGTAGAAGGATAGATGGAAAGGGGGGAAGTTTTGAGTATGACTGTGGATAGATATAGTTATTGGAGAAACAAAGAAATGATAGAGAGATTATCTCAAAGATGGCTACAAAAGAGGTGACTATTGAGATTGCAATAAACACAGATGTATGGCAGAAGACGATAAAATACTACCGCAGTAAAAAAAAATCCCAACCCTTAGGAGGTTCAATGAACGAATTAATAGTTTGCTATAAATCTGCTGTTGCACTGCGTGTCGCGGCGAACGCATCCACGATACAGGAGTAGTTCCTAGTGTGGGGCATCCTTTTTTTAAAGATAAAAGAAAGAAAACTGAAATATTTAATGTTTCAGTCAGAATTTGAGAAAACTTTGCAGACGAATTGATTTTGTAGATAAATTGTTGGGTTCAATACCCAATTCTACTATTTCACTCAACAAGATAATGTAACGTTCTGAATTTTATAGGATATGAATATATCATGCTCAAGAATGTAAACCTACCTAGGCGTACTCGTAAAATCATACATTGTTTCAAATTGCGAACTCCTACGCAAACCGCTATGAATAGCCTAGCGTTGAAATAAATTAGTAAAATGCCTACATCCTACGTGCCTTCAAGAATTTACAGGTTCAAACACAAAGGAGGCTCATAGTTCTATAAAAATCTGCCCTTTTGATAATTTTATGAGGTAAGGAGATTGGTTTGAAAGCTTTGTCCTTTATTGTTTCTGGATTTTTATAGAAATCTGAATGAAAAATATTATTAAAGGATATATCCATCCTATAGTACAAAATTCAAATGTTGTATAAATGGACTAACTTTTTCTCCGAGTGTACCAAGTATTTTTTACGATAAAACTAGCCTATGACACTACAAAAGAGAAGTTTCTATCAGTAACATAATTTTCATAATCGAAACCTACTTACTATCATCGTCCTATCATTATCATGATTTCTGCCTTTCTTGACCAAACCCTCTCTCATGCGTCGTCACTTCGACTGAGGCGATCCATCTGGTCATTAGTCCACCTTGTGGGAGGCTCAAAAAAGCGTCTTTTGGTCACAACTCCAGAACTTGGCGTCCCCATAATAGACCATCTGTTCTGCGAGTTTGTTTTCGATCGATGTCAGTTACAGCCTCGATTCTCTTGCGCTTCTTTTCATTTCTGATTCATTCTTTCCATTGCTGTTATCATCATCTGCCGAGCTTTTTCCCAACTATCTTGGGATCGGCTTCCAGGCTAACCGGATGCAGCTGAATGCCAGTATTTTACATGGAGCGACTGCCTCCCTGACCTCCACAATTCTGGATAATACGATACCCCTTGATAAGACTGGTTGGCAGACTTTCGGGTAGTAAAGCGCCTGCCAGAATTTTAATTCACAATGACAACTTGTAAGTCGCGGCCGGTACCACTGGGCCACCACTGCTCTAACTGCAACTGCTCTTACTAATTATGTAAACTAAAAACAAAAACAAACTTTCAAACAGCGGCGACACATACAAAAATACGCGATTAACTCCTCCGAGAGATTGCCAGATGTAGGCACAAAGTGAGGCACTTCACTCATGAATAAACCATATTGTCGCGTCTGTTTTGAGGTCGCGTCGACGCTCGTCTATGTTTTTTTAACCCGAATTAAAGGGGCTTGAATAGTTAAGTTTAAACTTGCTAGATTTCATCATCATTATCATCATCATTTCAGCCGAAAGACGTTTACTGCTGGACATAGGCCTGCCCCAAATGTCGCCACAACGATCGGTCCTGTGCGTCTCGCTACCCGCGACCCTCACCAGGTCATCGGTCCACCTTGTGGGAAGCCTTCCAACGCGGCGTCTTTCGGTACGCGGTCGCACTCCAGAACTTTTCGGCCCCGTCGACCATTTCTGTTCTGTGAGCAATGTGCTCTGCTCACTGCCACTTCAGTTTGGCGATTCATCGGGCTATGTCGGTAACCTTGGTTCTCTTGCGGATTTAGTCAATGAAAAATATAAGGTTTCTACTGGATATCTCTTTTAGGCTTAGTATGTTCCAATTGTCACCAAATTAACCGTTGTATAACCTGGCCCGGCTCCTAAACTGCCAACATATTGTGATATTCTATCAGCAACAATGAAAGAAGAGAAAAAAAGAGAAGAGAGAACAGAGAAAAAAGGAAGAAAGAAAGAAAAGAAAGAAAAGAAAGAAAAGATAGAAAAGAAAGAAAAGAAAGAAAAGAAAGAAAAGAAAGAAACGAAAGAAAAGAAAGAGAAGAAATAAAAGAAAGAAAAGAAAGAAAAGAAAGAAAAGAAAGAAAAGAAAGAAAAGAAAGACAAGAATTTTTTCGTGATTTTCAAAAAGTCCATAATGTATGGGATTGACATGCGCTACCGAAATATTACGAGGTCAAGTCCAAACATGGCATTTCGGCAATCATTACCACTTAGAGTACTTTTTCTGGGTTCGCATCCTTGGTTCCCCAGCAGAATCAGATCCGGATTGATTCCGCATTTCTCCTCAATAACCTCATTTATATAAATCTTTATTGTAAACCAATAAAAGGCTGGCTTAAGCTGGCCTCTATTATTAACTGTCCCTTTTTTTTTGTATTTGTAAGTTTTATGTGTGCAATATAGAATAATAATATATGTGATACAAAACATTTCAAATGTAGCATTTATTTTACTATACGAAACTTATGTTACTACTAAATTCATCACCACGGATAGACACAGACCGACTCCAAACGTCATCACATCGACCGATCCCGTGATTTATTTGCATTGAACAGTCTCTTGCGTTTCTCTCCAGGTCTTCGGATCATGTAGAAGGTCGTCAACACTGTGTCTTCAAACTACTGCTCCTAAATTGCAATAAAAAAAATGTAATATTTCTAAATCCAATCCAAAATTGCAAATCCATAAGTCCCATGATGGTACAAACATAAACCAACAAAGCATCACTGTCATAATCTTAAACCCCATAAAGATTCATCCCCCAATCTCATTATTATTTTTTCCATCATCACAAAAACTCCAAAAAATCGTGACAAACATATCCCCGAGCAACAATACTAGTAAGGACTCCTAAAAATATATTCAGTATTAAATATTTTTGCACACAACATCCTTGGGAACTTCTGAATACATTATGGGGTTGAAAGGGGCAAAATACACGTAAATATTTTACAAGCTCGGCTTCTCGTGTCTTTGCAGTTCTCGTATAAATTGAATCATGTCAAAATGTTTTTTTCGAGCGTCAACTTTGAAAATGATCTGTATGTAAAGTGGGGGCTTGGGGCGTTATGTATATGATAAAGTAGCCTCTTGTATTCTAGAATGTTTTCGTTTTTATTAATGTCTTCAATGGATTTTAATTTTTGTAATGATAGTTTTGTATATTTTCTTTAATGTTAAAATTGGCATTTTGATACAATGGTTTTATCAAATAGTACTCGTACAATGTTATTATCAAAATTGGTATTTTGATAATCACACTTGCTGAAAGAAAGATATTTTGTCAAGAGCCTTAGACAACATTCAGTCACACAATGGCATGCAGACTACAATTTACAAACTCTACAAGCTTTTAGCATGGAAGTTCCCTATATAACTGTATCCCGTAGTATGTTCAGAGACTGCCTGTGGAGTCCTCATATTGTTATCAAGTTAAGCTGTACACAAAACTAATTAAACTTGGCAAAAGACACGCTTTATAACTTTGAATGCTTTTTCACATTTGCTTTACGAAGTACGAAATGCAGAGGTCCATGATAAAAATTACAACCATTATGAACTGGACACTACAAAGCGTCTGAAAATAACAAGATTTGCATAGAAAGCGTTATGCTTTTCAAAATGCATATTCTTGTATGAATTACGGACCATACATTCCTCCACGCTTTTACCTACATTATCCATTTTCTGTGAACGTTTAACTTTCATAATTTAGATTTTTAAAATGTTGAAATCTCTGAGTTGTTTGTTGTTGTATTTTAGTCTTTTTGTGCCTACAAAATACAAAGATTGAAATTGTAAATCTGAATATAAAGAACTTATTTGTCTGCCGTTTTCTATATAATATGCATTTACATTAGGTTTATTATTATTTAGGTATTTATTTAATCTTAACTGTTACATAGTAAATAACATAACACCTGCCGAACTGCAAAGCAGTTTGTTCTCATTAGGTTCTCGTGGATCTCGCACGAGATCACTAATAAAATGGTTATAATTTAAATTTGAAATGATAGCTAAGTTAATATTAAGGCTTATTATAGAACTAAATATAGACTTCAATTCTGCAAGCAACAACTTCGTACGTGCATACAGAGTAGTTGCTTCCACGATCAAAGTACCTACCTAAAAATCACTTAATGCAGCGGTACCAGCCGATAAGAATTATGAGACCACATCATCCAGGTAACTGTACCTACATTTACAACATCCACACTTCCATTCCACTCTAGAGACCACAGTTTGCGAAGCTATTCACATCGCCGAAGATAGGACAACATGGCAAACAACATGACAAAGTCATTCGTTGAGGTCACGACACACAGCATTGAAGACAAATGACGCTCCATGGGGATGGACATTTTCCAAAGCTAACCCATCAACCAGTATAAAAATACATATTGTCGAAACTCGCTAATCCGTGACGCACGAAAACAGAATTTCCACAGTTCCACTTGAAAATCTTTCCCACACATTGTAAGGCATAGGTAAATTTATTCGGAAAGATGATCTAGGAGGATCAAGGAATAATTTATGCGCTCTTTGCTTGGAATCTTTCCCTTTGAATGATAGATTGGTCACGCACGAGACCGGATAGAATGAAATGAACCCCAGTGTGAGGGGGTCGAGAGGCAACCTCAATTTGAGGATAGTGCCTGCTGCAAAAGTAATAGCAAAGTAGTGGAAGGAATTGATGCTATCTGAAATTTAGCACCGTAAAATGGTTCTTTGGAATTATGGGTTTTTAAATGTAATGGTCCAACTGAGCCTGAATTTGACGTGTAAAAGAGTTCAATAAAATCTAAGAACTTACATAAAAATGTGCAGAAATAGACATACATATTCTCGAAAACAAAACCATCGACTCGGGAGACGTTCAGTAATTTAGCTTAGCAGTATCCTGGGATACTGCTAAGCTCCGGGATTTCATAAAGCCAATTTTATTAATAATGCCAGCATTATTAATAAAATTGGCTTTATGAAAGCCCAAGTTCAGCATACTTTAAAATAGAAAAACCAACGATTAAAATAAAAATTAGATCAAATCAAGATAATTCTAAATCCTACGACGACGCGCAACACTTCTAATGTTTCCTTTAAAAGCAAGAGTACAAAATGGCATCCGTAAAGGATCAACTAATCCACTGCTGATAAGTGTTACAAATATAATAAAACCTCACATGAGAGCTAACGCGGAAAATTTTTCACGTCGCACGAGACTTCAGTATGAAATTGGATAGCAAACGCAATTTGTTGGAGAGATGAAAACGACGACACTTCACTTTTCGCAAATAAAAATATATAATAAAAATGGGAATTTAAAATAGGGTTTAGGCGTAAACGAGTATTTATTATGGCTCATTGGCTTTTGCAGATGTGGTTTTTGTGAGATCGTGGGTCTCGGAAATGTCAGTAATTCTTGGTTTCTCCCGTACGGTACTTTTCCTGCTAGCTAAAAACACTTGATGGGAACAAAAACGATAACATGCTAAACAAGACAACTAGATAAATCTTCATTATAAATAATATCGCTAATGATGTAAGCACTAAAAAATATACAGAACAATTTGCCAGTTATTTTCCGCGACTTCGGTTATTAATACTAGTTAAGGATTTCTAGTAGGTACCCGTCAGGGACCACTCGTTACCGATCGGTACCGCGACAATAAGTTTTTAATTGTGTCTGCTACTCCGGTACCTGACGTAGTTTATAATTTGTGTGACACATAAACATATGGATAAATGTAAAAAAATGTTATTTTATAAAAAATCACGTAAAATTATAAACTCTTTATTTTCAATAAGACTCGGATACTTTGTAAATTATCAAAGGCTGAGTCTTATTGCATATAAAATGATCTATAACTAATAATAACAATAATAATAATTTCGAGAGTTCACACTCTCGCAAGATTAATTACAATCTTACGGTGTTCACACTTATTGTTCGTTGACGTATGCGACATGCATACGTCAGTTCTGTGACAGTAAACTCTTTTTTTTTGCCGTCCCAAATGACCCGTACATTTTAACTTTTTGAAGTGCTATTCGGTAGGACGGTCGTATAATCCAAAATAACAAATCCACGTTCATGTGGGGTTCTCCGTGTCTGGTATCGTAGCAAGGGTCGTACAAGAAGTAAGATCAGAAGACCGTAGAAAAAAGGCAGGAGTTGAGGAAAATGTCAATACAACTTGGGAGGACACAAACTCAATAAGCACTTAACCATACGAAACGAGTGAGTGAGTGGCATTGTTTGTCAGTGTCATGGATGTCATATCAGCACAGACTAAATAAACAATAATCGATTAACAAACGTGAATAGATTTTTTTTCTTTATTTTGTAGATATGTAGTTTGATTGTAGATATAGATTTAATTATTGTAATTTAATTAATCATCTGGTAAAAGCATTTTTTAAATACTATAAACTCTGTCACGATAATCGTTTAAAATTTCATCGATATTTCATTTTACTCACACCACTTAATTTTTAGATTTCTAATTTTCTAGATTGTGAATTGGGCTGATTTTTCCCATTTTGAAATAGAAAATATAAATTGAGAGATTTGGCTAACCATACATACCTCTACTTATTAAAATCAGGCCCAGAAAACCCCGTCTCCTAATTTTTTAATTTTTTTTTTTATTTGAAATGATCTATTCATATTACGTATATCGAGAGTTTACACTCGTCATTTTTATACAATCTTACGGGGCTTACAATCCGGTGACATAATGTTATAACTTTAAATATTTTTTTATCCAACGAAGATAAATAGATATTTTTTTTCATAATTATAATATTCAGGTCTCGCAATTTTGTATAGATACCAAAATTTAGTGTTCGTCAGGTCGTTGAGCTCCTCAAAGCTCTGAGTTGAGCTCCTCAAAGCTCTGAGTTGAGCTCCTCAAAGCTCTGAGTTGAGCTCCTCAAAGCTCTGAGTTTAGCTTCACGATAACTGACAAATGCTTGCACTGTCTGGACAGGTCCACTCGAATTTGCGTGTTGCTTTCCTCAAAAGCTCATCCCAGACATAAACGTACATGGTTCTCATATGATTTGACCAGTACATATTGTATGGATTTAAACACTAAAAGAGACTTTGACCTTTGAGTTTGTTTTGGTGTTCCTTCTCAGGGTAGTCATCTAGGAAACAACGGCTTCATCTAGCTAAAACTGACAAAAAATATTGACGTGTTAAAGTTTTGTTAAAACCTACTTACAAAAATAAAATCATTTTTTATTTATCATTTACTAAAATACCTGTTTGATGTCTAAAAATTCGCTAGCTTTTGCCGTTCATCAAAATTTGCTCAAAGACATTTATACATATTTGGTAACCCATTATGAAAATAACCCCACTACTGGTACAACTATAAGCGAAATAATTATTTTTATTATATAGGGTTATTTAAAAAATCAGTCTATGATCTTTTAGATGACCCCACTGACAAGTTCATGATCTGTCCAATCTCCTGAGTTTTTTTTTTTTTTTTTGGAGGTGGGAAATCATCCTATGACTTCTTCCGCTCTAGGGTGGAGCGGAAGGGCGTGTCAGACTCTTACTGACTAAAACCCACCCCTGTTCCTTCCTGCCCTGAATGCCCAGGGGCGAGGTAACTCTTTCAAATTTATCCTCCACCCCCGGGCAGAAATCTCCTGAGTTTGAGGAGCAATTGAATAGTTACCCAAAACAAAAATTGCTATTTTTTTTTATTGAAACTAAAACAGTCGTAACGATCTTAATAACTATCCAAAAAAATGCAACTCTACAAATAAAAACTGAATTTCAAACAACAGCAAGTATCGACCTCAATAAAAAAATGTGCCAAAAACCGAAAAAGTAGTATAGATGTAAATATCATTTATCTTAAAAGTGCGTAAGTAAGATTATAGAGCAACAGCTCTCAAACATGTCTCAATAACAACTCGACAAATTAAGTTCATCCCGACATTAAAACAGGACCTTACAATACGACCACCCGTTCCGAATTTACAGCCATTTGGTATTGCCTGAATATTTTGATAATAGCCCCTGAAGCAAGTTCATTACACTAGCTTTGAGAGCCACCACTAAATATGCCAATGTCTAGATAATTTGGGTCCCGAATTAGAAATTCTCTTGGTCAGTAACCGCTGGGGTCTGTTAAATACGTATTAGAATAGTGTTTATGGCTTGTAGTGCGGCTCAGACCGTTGTTAATAATTTATTTTAGTGAAAATATATATTTTGGGTGTGAATTATTCGTTTCTCGGTTTCACCGCAAAATGGTAAGCGGAATTTCGTGGAATCTTGAATCTGTTGCACGGAAAAACAAGTCGTCAATCTCGTTGTTTTTGCTCATTATATGGCTGGAAGCGAATAATCCTGTTTCTTCAAATTATTTTGGGAACACAAAGGACCAAAATCTGGGAGCCTGCTCAAAGGAAGCTTTATTATGAAATCTGTTATTTCTAATTGCTGTTGCTCAAGAAATATCCAAGAGAGTAATTATATTATTCTATTTGATTAAAAAAAGAGAGAGTAATTATTATTTTATTTGGAGGAAGAAACGATGGATCACGCGAAGAGCTAAGAGGACTTCTGAGGAGACGACTAATTGAAAATAATTACCACTAACTGCACCATACTGCTTGAAAAATTACTTGTTTGCGAGAGTTTTAGTTGTTTTTTACAGCTGGGTTTTCTGAAAATAATCAATTTTTAGGGTTCCGAAAGTCCGAATGAAAAAAACGGAACCCTTGTAGGATCACTCGTGTGTCTGTCTGTCACAGCCAGTTTGTGCCGAATGTGCTGGACCAATACAGTTGAAATTTGATACACACATGAATCTGTGAAACTGTAACCTAAACTAGAACGTGGCTTATCTCCGAAACTACTGGACCTAGAATTAAAAAAAAATACGAAAAGGAGTTCTTTACATAGAGATTACAGGAAAACCTACAAAGTACCTACTGTACTTTAAAAAAAAAAACTGAAAAAAAATATGATTTATTCGAGACCCTTTGCGCTAGAGTCCAACTCGCTCTTCTATCATTCCTAACACAATCCATAAACCTTTCAACTCTCTAATCATATGTGTTTCATTACCACAGTGTTATAATAATAATATAATAATATTTTGTTTACTTATGGCAACTAGGCCCAATTGTTAGTAACATAGTTCTTAAAAAAACTGTTGTTAGTAAACAAACAGAAAAAACACAGAAACAAAAAAAGAAAATTGTAAGGTCGACAACCAAGGTGCGTCGCACTTATCCATCAACATACTTAGGATGCTGTTAGTACTAGACCGCGATCTTTGTTGACGGAATTTGTTTTTTTGGGCACTATGGCGTAAAAATCATTGGTATGCGCAAATGCAAACATATCGGACGCACTACAAAAGCACGGCAGTTCCAACAGCATCCTGAAGCAGTTATTATATTGAATACGCAGGATATCTAGCGATCTCTTAGTGTGCCTTTCCCACAGGCCGCTCGTGTAGAACGATTGCCAATACGCTTAAAACAGCATAATCTTTACCCCAATAGTATATCAAGTGAACCTGTGTATCAGCATGTTGGCCCTGGCCGCTAGCGCCCTGCGCTCTCGATCTATATCTACGACGTCTTTGAGGTCTCCGGTTAGAGTCCAGATTAGGTGTCCCAGGTATTTAAATTTGTCAACTCTTTTGAGTGGCAGCCCATTCAACAATAAAACTGGGTTGCTATGTACACATCTACCAGAGGCCTCAAAAACCATGTATACACTTTTGTTTACATTGTAAAAAAGCCCATGACTTATGACATATCGCTCACACACGCGTAACAGCTCTCTGATCGAGCCAGCCGTCGGGCCCAGCAGCACCATGTCGTCTGCATAACTTAAGTTGTTTACACAAACGTTGTCTATCCAGCATCCGACACGCATACTGCTGAGCCAGACGATCAGCCCGTCCATGGACAGATTGAAGAGCTTTGGCAAGGTCAAACCACCCTGTCTCACCCCGCACTCCAACCTGTACGTTTCGGACAGAGACCCTCCCCATCGAACACAATTAAGCTGATTCGTGTACGAATATTTAAAGGTTTCCAGCAGTTCGATTGATACCGCCCGCTTCCCTCAGCTTCTCCCACAGGACATCATAGGCCACAAGGTCAAACGCTCTGGAAAGGTCAAGGAAGCAGGAATAAATGGGGGTATTTCTATTCGTGTAATATCGAACGGTTTGCTCGAGACCAAGAATTGCGCTTTCAGTGGAAAGATTGGGCCTAAACCCAAATTGTGCGTCATGTAACTGTAAAATATTACCTAATTCTTTATCAATCAAACCGTCCAATACTTTCGCTATTACAGTGGCAAGCGATACAGGTATGTAGTTGGACGGATCAGTTTACAAAGAGAATATAATAATATCAAAGACAACATCAACATAAGCTCAGGAAGGTAACAATGTAAGAATTAATCAAGACTAGATAATAATATTTTTTATTATTTTGTCTTTTTGACATGTTCTTAATATTTTTTTTGACATTAAGTGCTAATGTTGTTAGTTGAATTACTTTGACATTTTTGTGTATGACATATAATTTTCTAAATTTTTTATTTAATTTTTCTAAATTGATGTGAAGTATTCATATTTATGTTTGAAATTCGAGTGTATTAATTGTTAACATAAAAACGTTTGGTTTGTAAACTGTAAGCTTGTAGTGTGTTTTATTTATTTTTGAATAAATAAATAAAAGAAGTAGCTACAAGCAATAAAAGAAGTAGCAAGAAATACCCCTATTACCACCTCTATAGAAACAAAGAGGCTTATAATCATATGCAAGCACAGAAGCATGAAGACCAAATGGTCCTGTTTAGCCTACCCACAGAATGGCACTAGTAGCAATCAGATTAGTGCTCCCATTCTCAATGCGTATCCAAATGTCCATTACACTATAGGTATCCAATTGCAATGTTTAGCGGAGTCACTGGCAACTTTACCAACTTACGCTTCACCTCCACCAAGCCAGAAAGAACTCTAATTACACTGTCTTAAGGGTTGTGACGAATGCAAAATGGATTTTAAACTTTGTGTTTTCTGTTGAGGTCAAAGTAGACTTTAAACTGGTTATAATAAGGGCGAATACTGTATTTTGTGCATCAGATAGAGAGAAGCTTTGATGTCTATTATCGTGGATCGTGTAGCTGATATTGTTGCAGTCAGTTACTTTGAGAATTAGCTTGAATATCGTTTTTGAAGACTGCTGTAATGTTCTGTTTAGCTTACCTAAGGATTGTTAGTTTTAAAATATGGAATGTAAATGAAGCTGACAATTGACTGGTTTACTAAAAAAAAAATATGTCCGTCAGTTAGATTACCAAAAAATATTAGACATGTAATTTTTTTGTCACTTAGACCAAAAATGAGGACGATACAGTGCGTTGAAATTTCGCGTGAAGTCATACCTTGATACACTTTGTACCAAGTCCCCACTCCTGAACTTTGATGCGTTTTATCATTGTCATTTTTTGGGTTACTAGTTTTCCTTCTTTCTTCTTTTCTTTCAAACGGAGCCCTATTGCTGTCACTCACGTGTCCGTCTGTCCGTGTGTCCGTCTTCTATCACACAGGTTTGACAGCCAAACGGTTGGAGTACAGTCTTCAAATTTTGTTGACCCAAAGCCATACAAATAGTCAATAATACATTTGGTACGGAACCCTTAATGTGCGAGATCCGACACGCCCTCGACTGGTTTTTGAGGTTTCCTACCCAACGGGTAACCAACGGGACCCTATTACTAAGACTCCGCGGCCCGTCTGTCAGCGAACTGTATCTCTTGATCTGTAATAGGTAGACAGTTGAAATTTTCATAGAATATGTATTTCTATTGCCGCTATAACAACAAATAATAAAATTTGTACGAAACCCTTCGTGTCCGAGTTAAATTCGTACTTAACCGGTTTTTCAATGGTTGGTAAAGCAATAAATATGTGTCCAACAATTTTTGATAATCTTTACGGACTAAATAGAATTATTATTTTTATACGCAGGGAACATCTCATTCACCTAACGCTAAGCGTGGATAGTTTTTACAGGATAAACTGACAGGCTATTTCAAGGGCTCTAGTGACGGTTCGTAACATGAACACTTTTTTTTTGTTGGGTGTTTGAAATCATCCTAAGACTTCTCCCGCTCTGGGTGGAGCGGGAGGGCATGTCAGACTCTTACTGACTAAAAGCCACCCCTGTTCCTTCCCTGCCCTGAGTGCCCAGGGGCAAGGTAACTGTTTCGAATTTATCCAAAACCCCTGGGCAGAACATGGACACTAACAACCTTATTTATTACTAGCTTCTGCCAGCGGCTACACTTGCCTGGAATTAGTCCATCCCCCGTTATAAATTTTCAACCCCTTTTTCACCCCCTTAAGGGTTGAAATTTCTGAAAACCCTTTCCTAGTGGATACATACTATTCACAAAGACACACACCCTCCAAATTTCATGCTTCTAGGACCAGCGGTTTAGGCTGTGCGTTGATATATCAGTCAGTCAATCAGGACTTTTAATTTTATATATACAGATAACTGACTAACTAATTTTTGCTGTTTAAATAGTCTTCTTTTGAATCAATATATTATTTCCTAACTTTTTAAATACTTAGGTTCCGAAAGCTGGCCACATTTATTGCAGCGTCAGTAGCGTTTATCAGGTTCACTATAGTGTAGGTGTTTGGGCACACTAATATTGTAAGTAATAATGATGGTTCGATTAATGAATTCTAAATTCAAGATACGAGTAGATCAATCCATTAAATTCTGCTGTCTATACGACAAATGTTGCCAGTGATGACTTAATGAACCGAAACGTGGTCGCTGACAATGGGCCTCATCAGAAGGCTTCCAGTCACCCAAGGGGGAATGGAGAGGGCAATGCTTGGAGTTTCCTTGCGTGGTAGAATCAGAAATGATGATATCCGCAAGAGAACTAAAATTACCGACATAGCCCGAAGAATCGCCAAACTGAAGTGGCACTGGGCAGACATTGCTCGCAGAATAGATGGTCGATGGGGCCGAAAAGTTCTGGAATGGCGACCGCGTACTGGAAGACGCAGCGTTAGAAGGACTCTCACAAGGTGGACCGATGACGATGATGGTGAGGGTCGCGGGTAGCCAATGGATGCGAGACGCACAGGACTGATCATTGTGGCGACACTTGAGGAGGCCTATGTCCAGCAGTGGACGTCTTTCGGCTGAAAAGAAGAAGAAAAAGACACGACAAAACCTGCTTAATAATTATGATTAGTCAGTATTTGGAGGCATGCGGCACAGGGTGTAAAGTCGCATACCTCCATTGAAAAGGGAGGATCCTCCGACCAGACGGGTGTTGTGTCTGGTCTGGCCAATTGCCCAATGGTTGATTTCGAACTGATGTATATGTTGTATATGATTTGTTGTTTTTTAGTTTGTTTGTGGCGTCATAGATGTCATCGAGACATCACTCATCCTCCGGAGATCGGAGATCATACACACACACACATCACCCACACACTACACACCACACATCTCAAACACCATCACATGTGTTGTGACAGACCCCACACATCCACCCCCCCCCCTCACACACACAATCCCTCCACATCTATCTTTCATTTCATCTTCTTCAGGCCTTGTCTCATTTCTAATTGGAGTCGACTCTTCTAATCATTCTTCTCTAGAGATATCGTGTTTGGGTCGTCAGTGGGTATTTATTGTCTATCTGTGGCGAGGTCTTTCTTATTAACTGACCTCCATGTTAGTAGGGAGGAGGTCGTGGCTAAAGTAATAACAGCGGCACGAGTCGATTCATCAGGTTAAAATACGCTTACCGGAGTTGGTCCATGGATGGGTGACCATCTTTACATGCCGAGACTTCTCCGTGCCTCGGAAAGCATCTTAAACCGTTGGTGCCGGCTGTCAATCGTGGATCTTTGACAGTCGTTACGGGTCGTCAGAAGCCGAAAGTCTAACAAACAGTCTTATCAAGGGGTATCGTATTACCCAGTAACTGGGTCATGGAGGTCAGATAGACAGTCGCTCCATGTAAAATACTGGTATTCAGTTGCATGTGGTTAGACGGGAAGCCGACCGCAAGATAGTTGGGAAAAAGGTTAGGCAGATTGATGTTAGTCCGGGTCTACCACGGCTTTTTGGTCCTGAGTCAAGCTGTAGCAATTTCGTTGTCATGTGTTCATTAGTTCTTCTCTGTCCACATCTATATAACATCCGAATAAAAAAAAAAATAAGGTACTACTTTTATTTAGAAACAGTTACTTACGCCTATAAGGCATTAAATACAAGTATATTTGTTCGGCTGATATTTCCTCTAGTTTTTCGATCCAGTAAAATAACTTTAGACAGCTTAGGTCAACCAGTTTAACATATAAATTACTTATCATTAGTTCACATTCCTAATTTGATAAATTAATATAACTGGAATAGTAGCATTACTGGTTGACATGTAATTTTATTTCCGGCAGTGTTTGCTAGGTAGGCAATCTTCAGCAGAAACCTCTCGATCGAGACTCAACGGAGACGCCCTCACGCCCCTAGCAGCCACCGCAGGGGACGCTTCTGGCATCGAAAGATGCAGGGCGACTTCTGGCCACCGTAGGTGCGGAGTTGCGGACGGCGAGTAATGCCGGGTAGCTCACCGTCCGATAAAGACCAGGCCTGAGTCGACGGTGCGTAGTGTTCCAAGCGCGCCTCAGGAGATGTCAGCAAAAACTGACGGGGTCCGCCAGGACCGATGCCTGTCTGGGTCGCGGATAAATTCGAAAGAGAGTTACTGCGGTCCTGGCACAAGCAACTGCAGAAACAGGGGTCAGTCAGTAGTAGTTTGTAACACCCTCCCACTCCACCCAGAGTGCGAGAAGTCATTGAATGATTCCCCATCACAAAAAAGGTTGTCTTTTAATATGCCCAAGAAAATATATATTTCTATTCAGCCTTTTAATGTTGCTACTTCTGAGAATCTGGCTTACTCTCTAGAAAAGCAAATGGGTTGTAATCGACCACGCGGGCCCGGTGCGTGTTGGTGGATGTGACATGTCTTTTGAAGTTTTGGTTCTAGCAATAATAATCTTAATTGAATAGACGTTTAGTTTTTTGTAACTATGTCACCTCAGCTGGTTTGTCTTCGTAAAATGACGTTCGAGCCTTTACAGAAGCCTGTCTCGCGCAATATGGCAACATAGGGAGACACAGCCAATCATGGCTCAGCTGTCACTGCTTACAATGTTGCCACTATAATTCCTAGTTTTTGTTTTATGCTAAATGTTGCCCGATCATTTTAAAAGTTATTCGAATTATCGTGCAACGTTACAATAAATCTGCTTTGCCTTTTCCCAACTAACTTGGGGTCGGCTTCCGGTTTAACCGGATGCAGCTGAAGCGCTCCAGTATTTTACATGGAGCGACTGCCTATCTGACCTACACAACCCAGTTACTGGGTTATTACCCAATAACTGGGTTGTGTAGGTCAGGCCCCTTGGTAAGACTGGTTGTCAGACTTTCGGGCTTCAGACGACCCGTAACGACTGTTAAAGATCCACGATTGGCAGCCGGGACCAACGGCTTAACGTGCTATCCGAGGTACGGAGGAATCTCGGTATGTAAAGATGGTTACCCATCCATGGACCAACCCCGGCAAGCGTAGGTAGCTTAACCTGATGGATCGACCCATGCAGCTGTTACTACTTTAGCCACGAGTTCCTCTAAACGTGCAACGTTATAATAACTATGTTTGCCTTCATCGTTTTGAGAGGGCGATGGTTATAAATAAATTACACAGAGTAAAACTTTAGCTTGGGTTCGAATTCACGACATACAACTTATAAGTCGGGAATCTTCTTCTTTAGCCTCGCCTTATCCCGTTACACGGGGTCGGCTTTCTTTATCATGCGGCGCCATGTTGTTCTTTGTTTGGTGTCTTCAATGCTGACATTGAGGCTTCTCATGTCCTTTTGGACATTTGTCATCCACGTGGTTTGCGGTCTTCCCCTACCCCTTTTTTTAGTAGCCATGGAAAGGCACTTCTTCACAACATAATCATCGGGGATTCGCATCACGTGCCCATATTATTACCATCTTAGCCTTGATTCGGACATCTTGTCAGTGATAGGTGCAACTTTAAAACTTCCCCTAATGTGTTCATTGCGTACTCTGTCCTTGAGTGTCACTCCACCCGCCCATCTCAGCATACGCATTTCAGTAGTGTGAAGCTTTAGTTCATGAGTTTTTTTGACTGCCCAAACTTCACTACCGTACAACAGTGCTGGTCTTACTGCTGTTTTGTACACCTTGCCTTTTGTTCTTACTGGCATTTTGGAGTCGCATAGCACCCCCGTTAGAGTACGCCACTTCATCCAAAGTCAACAATAAGTCCAAGTCGGGGATAAATGATAAATTATTTTATTTATGTAAGTACGTTTTATGAACACTTTTACACGTCAACATTTATTTTTGTCCGTTTTAGCTAGATGAGGCCGCTGTTTCCTAGCTGACTAACCTGAAAAGAAGCACCGATACAAACTCAGAGGTCTACATCATCATCATTCAATCATCATCATCGGCCCTTTAATGTCTTCACTGCTGGGGCACAGAACCTCCTCTCTGTGAGAGGGTGTGGGCCATAATCCACGACGCGGGCCCAATGCGGATTGGTGGATGTCACATGTTTTCGAATTTTAAGTTCTAGGACATGCCAGTTTCGTCACGATGTTTTCCTTCACAGTTTTGAGAGCAGTGGTGATGAAATAATTTACACAATGTAAAGCGCCTGCCTGGGTTTGAACTCACCACCTAAGGTGTACAATAATACGTAATAAATAAATCGAAAACCTCATTGATCTTCACTAATAAGGTATCCAGCACACAAATACTGCAACAGCATAAATTATAAGCTATCCAATAAGATAAACGGTATCTGTTAGTCAATCTATCATACTCAAACTAATTAGTGATGCCTCGGGAACTGCACTTTGTCAATAAATTAGTATATAATAGGTAATAAGTCTTTCCATTAAAGGCTTACGCACACCGGGACGGAATGGCAGACGATTTTGCCACTGGTTAGAGCACACTAGCCGCTTGGATATTGTAGCAATACGGCGGCCCACCAAGACATCCCGCGACGTGCCACGGCATGCCGCGTCAAGCCGAAGTATGCCTAAAATAAAAACATGTGAAATGGGTAGCTTGCACTAACTCACCCCGCGGCATGTCACGGCGTACTTCGGCGTGCCGTTGCATACTGCAGTGCGCTGCTGGATCCCATAACGCGCTCTCCAATGCCAAGTGTCATGAAATCCCTTTTGATGCCACGGAATTAATTTAAGACATTGGCATTTATGTCGTATTCCTATTAGATAAGTCTGAAAGTCCTTTGACGAAAATTTAAATCCCCTGCCATTCCGTCCCGGTGTACGTAGGCCTTAAGTAGGTGACAGCAAGCACGACTATAAGGTACCTATTTATGAAGGAGTATGCCGCTACATCATGACCATACTAGGAACGTGTCAAGTTTCAATTTTTAATAAAATTTTGATTAAGTTTTTTTTATGGTAGGTACGTCTCCGATAACTGTGTGTAAAGTGGGTATAATTACTTTTTCTCGCATATTCTATAGTGTGGGTATCATTGGATTGGTCTTTCAAAATTATTGCGAGGTTTGAAAACCTCGCAATTATTTTGACGACAAGTTTTCGATTCAGTGAAGTTGTTACGTTTATTAAATATTTAAAACGGTTAATAAACATGTAGTTTTGGAAATTTAAAACCTTTTTTTTCGTTTTTAATGTAAACGTTGTTGTCTGTTAAACCGTGAACTTAAATAATATGTTCATAGTAATAAACACAAAGCCCTCCTCTATCTTCATATGTTATTACGCGCGACTACGGAACCCTACACCTGCGCGTGGCCCGACACGCACTTGGCCAGTTTTTAATCATTGATATGCATTTGACCACTGTCTCACCAGATGGTAAGCTAAATGTGGTCTACGATGGAGCACGCTTGCGCTTGCTGTTTGTACAAATAATTTGAGCCTGGTTTCGTGTAAATATGCCAAGGTGCTCCCAGTAGTTTCAGATATATATAAGAGATCAAGCACTGATCAATACCATAGAAATACAAAATCTAAGATCAAAATAATTATTTGGTTGGGAAAAAGTGGCAGCAAGTACCTACTGTTGAGAATCTGTGGCATCAAGTGCCAATTATGCCTATAAAAGGGAACGCCAAACAAATGACACCCCTGTCCTGGCTGGAGGCTTTAATAAATTAGAGCCTTCATAGGCAAGTTCGGTTAAGCAGTCGACAACCAATAGGGTTGAACTGCGAGTAGTCAATCACAAAAAAAAAAAAAAAAGATGACACCCCGTTTCGCTCGCCTGTCGTCGAAGCGTTCACACGTCTCAGCTGTGTCGGAATTTAATTCTCTTTAATTATATTTGTGAATTATTCAATCGTAATTAGTGTTTTATGTGGTAATTGTTGATCCGTTAAAATTATTTGTTTTCATTAAACCCTCTGTAGCCATTTTTGCCATTTTTTTAAATAAAACCCGCTTCTGAGTCCTAAAAATACTATGATAAACATTGATCATAGATATCCGTCTGGGGTGAACGGAGGGTTATGGCAAACTACTACGACTTTCAGGCTTAGTTGTTTTTCTATTACCTATTGTTTAAGCAATCTCCAATTTAAGAATAATTTGAGAAATAGATGAGCAGTTTCGTGTTCAAAACCTTAATTAATATAATTATAGTGAAACACACTATGTAAATAAATCATTCAACTAGTAATTAAATTACTTAATGACGCTTTAAGCGGCCATTGCTACTAGAATTTCCGCATAACAGAAACAAAATCAGAATAAAAATGAATGTTGAATCTTGTCAAGACTGACAGAAATAACACACTTGTAATTTATTTATTTAAACTTCATGTACAGTTTTTGGCACATAGGCGCATTTATCCTCATTAGCATTCAAAAACTGGTTTCAAAATACATAATTACTTAAATACATAATACATAATATCTTTGTCCTCGGCCAGAGATTAAGCATTGCAATGCCGCCAGTCTTTTGGGCACACTTCCAGTAGACAGCGATGTGGAGGAATTTTTTGACGCCAGATTTTAACGATCTGGATGAAATTTGGAACAGAGATAGTAGATTATAGTTTGTAACACATATATACATAGGCTATAATTTACAATAGGGAAAGTACTAAATCCACAGAGGTGAAACCGCTGGCAGAAGCCACATAGTTATACAATAAAGGACTTTATTCCAAAATACTAACATTTTTGATGATGATGATGATCTGGCCACTTCCACTTCTGTTGGTCGATTTGATATTGACCTTGTATCTGTTTTTCTAATCTTATTCGGACGTTTATAAATACGTTTTTTGGGGAGTGTGCGACGGAATTGCATGATTTGATTCCGCCAAGCCCGTTTCATCTAAGGACCACAAGACGTACGGCGAAGTGCCACCGGTTCATGGTGGACATCCCATCCATACGCACAAAGCGTTTTGAGAAAACATTCATTGCACGTACAGCTAGAGAGTGGAATTCTCTACCGGAGTCTATGTTTCCTGTAAGATACAACCTGGGAGTCTTTAAGTCAAGAGTGAATAGGTTACTTCTAGGCAAGCGTGCTCCATCTTCGACCACATCATCGCTTACCATCAGGTGAGATAGTGGTCAAACGCGAGCCTATCAAACATAAAAAAAAAAAAAAAATTTTCACTAGAACTCAAAAAAATATAGAACTTTTAAAAGTCTCTTAGTTCGGTGTGCCTATTGACAAATGCCCCCTCCAATGTTCCCTTCTCCAGTTCGGTCCTGCTGTCAGTTTTATTTCGTCTTCCCACCTTGTGTATTCTCTTCTTTCGCCATCCCGTAGGTTCCATCATTCTGTGACTTTTTTTACCCTTTTTTTATTGTTAATAGGCACGCGTTTGACCACCATCTCACCTGATGGTAAGCGACGATGTAGTCGAAGATGGAGCACGCTTGCCTAGAAGTAACATATTCACTCTTGAATTAAAGACTCCCAGGTTGTAGCTATCAGGAAACACAGACTCCGGCAGGGAATTCCACTCCCTAGCTGTACGCGCAATGAATGTGTTCTCAAAACGTTTTGTGCGTGTGGATGGGATGTTCACCATGTACCGGTGGCACATCGCCGTACGTCTTGTGGTCCGCTGATGGAACGGGCTTGGCGGAATCAAATTATGCAATCCTGTCGCACACTCCCCAAAATGTAACTGATAGAAAACCGACAGGCTAGCAACTGGTCTTCCAACTTCTAGCAACTTCCCCACTTTATCGTGCATCTTATGATCTGGCCACTTCCACTTCTGTGGGTCGATTTGATATTGACCTTGTATCTGTTTTTCTAATCTTATGCGGACGTTTATAAATTCTCTCTTCTGCTTTTGAGTACCTTAGGTAACGTATACAAATACAAGCTTTAGCCAGCGGCTTTCCCCGCGTGAAAATCTAAGTTTATTCCAAAGGTGTTCCTTTGGAATAAACTATGTATGTGTGTGTATGTTTACTACCGCGAAAAAAAGAATCGTAATTATATTGTAATCCATGTTATGTTCTAGCAGTGTTTCAAACATACAAATCCGTTATATTAAACAGGTCACAGGGCAATACATAGTTTTTAGTAAGACGTAAATATCTCGAATGCCTAAATAAATTAATGAACAAGTTCACAACAGTAAACTTTGGGGTTTGCTGCAAGAAAACCTAAACGCTTGGTTAAGCTCGCCTTTGTAATTAACTGTCCCATTGTGTTTTTAACCGTCGAAAAAAAAGGAGGAGGTTCTCAATTCGACCGTATATATGTTTTTTATTTTTTGTGTATGTTCAGCCCTCACTACGTCATTTATGAACCGATCTTTATGATTATTTTTCATCGAAAATTGGGCACGAATATTGTTTCTGTTTACTTTTCATAACTTAATTAGGTATTTGCATTTAGGAATCATCACATCATGAATCAGAGCTGATGATGGAAACCATACCTTTCCTAAACAATAGAAGTTAGATATAAAAAACTGGTTTTAGTGACAGATACCACTTAATATGCTTTGAAGAAAAGACGCCTTTAGAATATTGGAGGTAACCTCAACTGGTCAATATCCTGGGAACCTCATGGAAGGATGGTTACTGGACTTCCGAAATTAAAGTTATTTTGCACTTTTTTTGGAAGTCGGTTCTATTTTTTTGTAAAAAAGTTTTTTATTTTTCACTTTTTAGTTGTGGCTCCCCATTAAACTGTGTTAACAATTCATAAACATACGATAGCAGCAATCGCGGTTGATTTGCTGTCAATTTTTGAAGAGTTCCGATGTCTGTCTCCGAAACCCATCATCAGATCTTTTTGAACTTTAAATGGGACCATTTCGAAATAAACCCCTTTCGAACAAAAAAAGAATTTTGCAAAACCGTCAATAAATGACTGAGTTATGCCCGAACATACATATTGATAACCTCCTCCTTTTTCGAAGTCGGTTAAAAATAACTAAAAAGTCGTTCGATAATTATTTTTTATTTTATTTAGATAGGTCTGTAAACAATTTATTAAGATAAAAAAATGATCCTCTATATTTTAACTGCTGTCATTTATTCGTTTACAAAACTGTTCACCAGATTCAACAGATTTTACACCAAAATCCTTATCAATCAACACCCCTAAATTAATAGTACGATACATAATTCCCTAAGTTCATCCGCACTCGTCGAATACAATGGCTGTGAGATGTGGGATCAATTGCTAATCGCTGGACAATAGGGCCGATCCTGACCTCTGCTTCGGCCATAACCGTAGACTAAGTATGCAGACGTAAAGACGCGACATTTGGCTCCAAAACCTTACATAAATTCTATTTTTTCGGAACGTAAGAATGTTGCCCTGAGTGCCCAGGGGCGCGGTAACTCGGTTTCAATTTTATCCACGACCCCTGGGCAGGCATCGGCCATGACGGGCCCCGTCATGTTTTGCTGACCACTCTTTGAGGCGCGCGTGTAGCACTACGCGCCGTCGACTCTCGGGCCTTATACTGATCGGACGTCGAGCTACCCACTACTTGCCGTCCGCAGGCATGGGATCGGTCCACCTTGCTCCTTCCAACGCTGCGTCTTGCAGATCCATCCGCGCCATCGACCATAAGTTCTATTTGCAATGTGCCCTGCCAACGCCACTTAAGTTTGGCGTTTCTTCGGGCTATGTCGATAACCTTGGCTCTCCTGCGGATATTTACACTATTGATTCGATCACGTCAGAAAACTCCAAGCATATCCCTTTCTATTGATTCGATCACGTCAGAAAACTGCAAGCATATCTCTTTTCATTGCCCTTTGGATGACTTGAAGGTTTCTGATGAGGCCTATTTTAAGCGACTACGTGTCAGTGCCATATATCACCAGTGGCAACATTCACTGGTCATAGACTTTCGAGTGCAGTGGTGATTTCATAATTGACACAAAGTAAAGCACCTGCCTGGGTTCCCTACGACCTACAACTTGTAAGTAGCGACCATTACCACTGAATTTCCACATTACGTACTAAGGAACCACACTTAGGCAATCGCAATTTGGAGCAGGCTTTGCTTCCTACCCACCTTACCTTATCGAATTTCCACTAAGATAGCCATGGGTAAATTAACCAAGTAGGCAACTATTTCGGTAACATATGAGACCAGTCTTGCAAAATTTTACTTCTTCGATTGCGAAGGTACCCAAATAGTCCGTTGCAAATGTAATTTACTGAAATGGGGGATTACTGATCTATAAACACCCAGTGCGATTGCGGTGCTCCTGTTACTATGACCCATTTGCTGGAGTGCCCCAGGTATCCGTTGACCCGCACCCTTGAGGACCTGAACAATAAAGCAGTTAACCTACTGAGCCCAAACATAATTATAAATATAATGTACCGACTAACGAAAAGAAACAACACGTTGGAAAGGGAAAAAAACCACAAGGGAAAGAAATGCTGGTAGACCTATAAGACGGTGCACTGATGACATTATCCAGGTGTCAAGAACACTAGACAAATACAGACAAGGACAGGGGTTTGCGGAAAAAGCTGCAAGAGGCCATAACCCAAAACGGGGTCCATATTTCAATGAAAGAAGACTAACAATATACAATAAGTAAATTTACTAATATCTTAGTAACAACATTTGAAATGGAACTCAGAAATATGGAATAAGCGGCTTTTTAGGGTTTCATACCCCAAGGGTCCAAACGGAGCTCTATTGCTGTCACTCACGTGTCCGTCTGTCTGTCTATCGTCTGTCACAAAATTTTGTTCCGAAGGTTTTTTAACTTGCTATTGACATATGAACTTGAAATTTGGTGATAATATTTATTATTACGTATAGTAATATATTTATTTATTTATTTTATTTAATCATTTATGTACACACAGAGACACAGTAACAATAAACATAATTATAAATATAGTACAAAGGAACTGCTTATTTCTTAAGAAATTTCTACCAGCAGACCTGCGATAGGAGAAGTGAGAAAGAAATGTAGACAAAAGTGTGTAAGAAACAGAAAAAAAGAATACAAGATGTCCTATACTAAGGTATCAAATAAACCTACACATATATTGTAAATATATATATATATATACTTACATAAATATATACCTAAACCTGTAAATAGATACATGACATACAAATATATAAAAAAATATTATAATAGAGAGGAAAGGTAGTGCTCTTTAACACGATTTTTGAAGAGAGAAATTGACTTCAAGTCTCGAATGCTAGGCGGAAGCGAGTTCCACAATCTTACTGCATGGACAGAGAAAGAGTAGGAATAGTAACTGGATTTATGAGGATGGGTTTTGAGGAGGGATCTAAGGTGAGATCTGCACGGCGCGTCACCAGGGCGAGCGTAAGAAATTCGCTCACGCAGGTAGGAGGGATAAGACGGGTTGTGTAGAATGTTGAAAAGGAGACAAAGAATCCGAGTGTTCCTGCGAAGTCGGATTGGGAGCCACTTGAGCTCCTTGCGAAGGTGAGAGACATGGTCATACTTACGCAGACCAAAAATAAACCGAATACCTAAGTTTTGCAGACGCTCAAGCTTGCTTAGTAGCTCCTCAGTAGCATCCAGGTAGCAGGCATCGGCATAGTCTATAATCAGCTGAATAAGAGTTTGGGCTAAAGAGATTTTTGTTTTTAAAGGCAATAGACCCTGAAGGCATTTAAGCGAATGGAAAGAATAGTTTACCTTTCGACTGACCTCATTGACCTGCGCACGCCACGACAGATTGGAGTCAATAATAACACCCAGATCTTTGGCAGTATCGGAATATTCAATGAGAACACCATCGAGATATAAAGGTGACAGGGACGAGACAACAGCCGCAGTACGCACAAACCTGCTGCCTATGATCATGGCCTGAGATTTATTAGGGTTGATCTGTAAGCCAAATGACTTGGCCCAGGCGCTGATACAAGCCAGGTCATGATTCACAACGGCGATAGCAGCATCCGCATCGGCTACAGTAAAATGTCGATAAAGCTGCAAGTCATCTGCGTAAAGATGGAAACTGGAAGAGATGACTCTTGTAACAAAGTTAATAAAAATGGAAAATAGAAGAGGAGAGAGAACGCTACCCTGAGGAACACCCTCAGTGAGGCTACACCAATCAGAGAAGGATTCTTCAAGGCGGACACACTGAGAGCGTCCCCGAAGATACGAATTGAACCAGTCTAACGCAGAAGAAGAGAAATTAATAGCTTTAAGGATTCCTAGTAAGATGTCGAAGTCTACTGAGTTGAAGGCACTGCTAAAGTCAAGTAACACAAGGACAGTAAGGGACTTATTCTCCATAGCCCAGCGGATATCGTCAGTCACTTTTAAAAGCGCAGTAACCGTACTGTGACCTGCGCGAAAACCGGATTGGAAGGGAGATATTATCGAGTTCGACGCCAAGAAAGAAGATAGTTGTCTATGAACTATGTGCTCAAAAACTTTAGAGAGAAATGGAAGAATAGAAATAGGTCTAAAGTGAGTTAATAAAGAAGGATTGTTAGTTTTAGGCAGCGGTATAATGTGCGCCTGTTTCCAGACTGACGGAAAGGAGCAAGAGGTAAATGAGTGATTGAATATATGAGTGAGAATAGGCAGTAATGAGGGAAGGATGAGAGTTATCATTCTGGAACACAACTTATCATTACCAACTGCAGAAGAAGTAATAGCGAGAACAGATTTCTTAACGTCAACCTCAGTAACATCTTTAAGGTTAAAATGAGAACAATGAAGCAAAGGCAAACTAGCAAGACTCTCTAATGTCGCAGCTTTGACACAAGGATCAAGAGAAAAGGGAAGGTGAGAGAAATGCTTATTTAGATCATTAAGGTTCACATCCTTACACTGGGTGGTAGATGATTTGCCTATTCCAACAGACTTAAGAAATTTCCAAATATCGGAGGAACTGCGGTTATCGACTTATTCGTGGAAATAGCGTCTCTTAGCATCTTGACACAGACGCCTGCAGCGATTACGTAGCGATTTATAATAATTGAGATTCAGCTCTGAGGGTCTGCGCTTATATCTCCTCTTAGCTTTATCCCTGTAGGCCATAAGTTCTTTAATTGCCTGTGTTATCCATGGAGCAGGGTTATATTTTACCTTGACACGTCGAATAGGGGCGTGTTGGTCATACAAGTCGAGAACAGTCGAGTTAAAGGAATTCACCTTGCCATCGATGTCATTGATCTCAACCAGCCGAGACCAGTCGACATCCTCGGCATCACGCTGCAACGCCTCCAGGTCCATGCCCTTATAATTACGGAGATACATGAACTGAGACTTACGCTTGGGAACACGGATACGGTACGACAGGTAAATAAGGTCGTGGTAAGAAAAGTTGGCAGTGAGTTGACCATGATAAGAGACATTACTAGGCGAAGAAACAATCATAAGATCTAGTAAAGAGGGTGTACAGTTAGGGGAATAGTGAGTTGCAGAAAGTGGCAAGACTTGAAGATTAAAAGAAGATAGGAGCGAAAGGAGTTTATGAGAGCGAGTGTCATTTTTGATCAGGCAAGTGTTAAAATCGCCCATCAAAATAACGTGTTCATACAAAGGGCAAAGATTACTGAGAGTGCAGTCAAGAGAATCAAAGTAGTCAATGTGAAGGTTAGGGCTGTACAGCACTGCAAGCAAGACTTTTGTGTGATGTACAGAAATTTCAAGAAACAAGTATTCAGCCGACTCAGAGTACAGAGAAGGAGATGAGCTGACTACCTTGTAGGGTAGGTCAGCGCGTAAGTACATAGCTACACCTCCTCCACCTTTACCAGTCCTATCGTTGCGGATCAAGACGAAGCCAGGAAGTGTAAATTGCGTAGAGAGAAGAGAAGGCTTCAGATAAGATTCCGAGATCAATAGGGCATCAAGGTGGGCACTGCTAAAGGATGCCAGAAGATCAGAATAGTGACCAGGAACACTCTGGGCATTTATGTGCGCTATATGCAGATTTTTAGGATCAGTAGAGAAAAGAGATGAGAGTTTACTATGTAAAGTGAGCGGAAAGGAAGAGTCACTGTCCGCACTAGCAAAACTATCAGAAGAAGAGCAAGAGAAAAAGCTGTCGTTAAAGTCAGCTACATTGTTCATATTAAACAAATAATAATATTATATATTAATATATAAATAATGTAATAATATACAATAATAACTTAACTAAAATGCAAAACGCTAAAATAGATTTTCTTTCAATAAGAAAAGAAAACCACCCCACCTCGCTGGTATATTGACAGAAATCTCACAATAATAGATGTAGCTTTAAACAAGAAACGCAAAAGAGATATAAAAATTGCGTAAAACGAAAACAAAACGAGAACAACGATTCACACATCTTAACGCACATATAATAAAACGCAACACGATCACGGCCACCATACACATGGAGCGGTGACACCGTCATCGGACAGATGACAAGTTTGTCAACGTCACCATCTGACAGATGACAACTGTCACATTCATACAGATAGTGGGACACCGGCATAAGGTTAATAAATTAAAATAAAAATAATATTAAGAACTACCGGCCCAACAATTGATATGGTGAAAGCGATCGTGCGAAGCGGCCAAATTTAGAAGGACTAAAGTAAATAGACCGACAATAACAACAACAATGATTGCACTACTTGCGCAGACGCGTCTTCCTCAAGTTCCTAGCAGGCGTACCCGAAGACGCGACCGCAGGAGCTCCAGGTTCTTCAGATTGTGCAGAATCGCCGGCGTCGACTGAGCAGCACGGGAATTTGGCAATAAGACCGAGAAGTTCGCCTGTCGTTTCTATTTTCTTACGGGATTTGTCTGGGCAAATGACAACAATCCTGCCTTCCGTAGACCAGCAGTTTGACATGCCGAAATGCTTACGAGCTGCTGCAAACACACGGTGCCTTACTTGTGTCAGAAACTCGGAGATTGTAGTCCCGGTACCCTTGAGGGTTTTCTTGCTTTCCCAAACAAGTTGTCGGTTCTCCATTTTGAAGAAGCGTACCAGTATGGGACGGGCCTTCTGCTGTGAAAATCCGAGTCTATGACAGACATGGATGACATTCTTGTCCCTGCTCAGGTCTGTCAATTTCATTTGGTTAGATAATATATTGTAGACCACATCGCTTAACTTCTCATTATCCTTCTCCGGAACACCATGGAACAACAGGACCTTTCTTCGCATGATAGTTTCATGCCTGTCGAACCCAGCAGCGAGCAACTCAATCTGAATCTTTAATTTGGAGAGTGCTTGACAGACAAAATTCTTAAACTCTGAGAACTCACATGCGATTGATGAAATGTCAGCTGAAGCTGAAACGGTGCCAGTAGCTTTTTGCAATTTGGCTTCATACTCTTGCATGCGGGAGCCAAACAACTTCTCCAGGTCCTCTAGGCTGGCAGCAAGCTTCGTGTCCATATTCAGTGTAGTGATGTGTAATAAACTGATCAGGTTGCAGGTGTGTACAAGTGCTACTGTCTTGATAGTAATAGATAGCGGGTGTGGGGCGATTTAATACAAAATGAACTGGTTTAATACATTAAATATAGGTATAAAATAATATTAAGACTTAATTTAACTAAGAGCACTCAAAACGAATTGTTAATACTTTGTCTACCCTCAATGTGAGATATTGATAAATCAGATTTTTCTTTGATAATGCCCTCATTTGGTACGGCACCTTAAATGTGCGAAGCCTGACAGATACTAGGCCGGTTTTTATTTAATTAACGAAAAGAAGAAGAGACTTCTACAGCTTCCTTGATCTATGCTTCTGGTCCGGTCATAACTCATGAACGGCACGCCCAACTGCCAAGGGTCATTCTTGGTACCGAATCGTATCTGTTATATCTATGTTTATGTATCTTCTATTGTTTTGCTGTATTCCTCGTAGTTCTGCGATTGATGGGATTAGGTTTGATATCATAAAATGTAGTGGGTAATACAGAATGAAAATTAGTTACAATTAACCCGTCATTAGCAGGCACAATTTTATTAGTAGGTGGGTAGGTAGTAGAGGTCAGAAAATACAAAGCGAAATAGCTATTTTATACTTAATTGGCTAAAAAAAATACAAAGCAAAATAGCTATATCTTAACTGGTTTAAAAACAGGCTTAAAAAGGTGTAATAAGAGAAAGGATTGTGTATTTTGCCCTGATCTTAAAGTTTATTATTTTATTTTTAGGGTTCCGTGCCCGAAAGTTCCAAACAGAGCCCTATTGTTGTCACTCACGTGTCTGTCTGTCCGTCGTCTGTCACATAATTTTGTAGCAAAGAACTTTTAACTTCCCATTGACCACCAATTAGTTTAGTTTTATTTTATATTTGCTTGGATACTAGGCTTTTGTAAATTAATGTGCGTTTATAGTCTGTGCAAAATAAATAATTTTTCTTTGTTTTTAATCTATGAACTTGTTATTTGGTGATAATGTTCATTATTACGTATACTAACAAATACCAATATATGGTATACGGAACCCTTAATTTGCGAAATACAGTGGGGCCAGTTTTTTTGGGTTCCGTACCCGAAGGGTCCACAAGGAGCCCTATTGTTGTCACTCAGGTGTCCGTCGGTCTGTCTGTCCGTCGTCTGTCACAAAATTTTGTAACGAAGATTTTTTTAACTTCCCATTGACATATGAACTAGAAAGTTCTTTATTATTACGTATACTTTACTAACAAATACCAATATTTGGTACGGAACCCTTAACGTGCGAAATCCGATACTCAATTGGCCAGTGTTTTATTTATTTCGTGGGTGTTCTTTCAACAACCAGGAAATCATTTGATGCAAAAATCTATCTGGCTAGCCTTTTCCTTATTGTGTTTCTTTACCTAGGTTATTTTTATGAAGTCTAACAGAATTTTACACATAATAATTCTTAAAATTCCCCTTTAAAAAATGTCTGGATGAGCGGTAAAGACCCACAAAGTAAGTATAGTATTTTATGTATGAATTATTTATGTATTCTAGTCAAAGCACACCCGCTTTCAACAACCAGGAAATCATTTGATGCAAAAATCTATCTGGCTAGCCTTTTCCTTATTGTGTTTCTTTACCTAGGTTATTTTTATGAAGTCTAACAGAATTTTATTCATAATAATTCTTAAAATTCCCTTTTAAAAAATGTCTGGATGAGCGGTAAAGACCCACAAAGTAAGTATAGTAATTTATGTATGAATTATTTATGTATTCTAGTCTATTTTATGTTTCTATATCTATTTATACACACTGTGTCTACATTTCTCAACCAATTTTCCAGTCGCAGGTCTGCTGGAAGAAATTTCTTTTGAAATAAGCAGCACCTTTGTACTCTTCTATCTGTATTTGTTCGTTTTTCTCTGTAAGTGTTTTTGTGTGTGCATAAATAAATAAATAAATAAAAATTTTGGAGCTGGAATCATAAGCGGTAAATACTCACAATACACCAGGATATGAGAAACATGAGAAGTATTTCTAGGGCTGCAATCATGAGCGATAAAGACTCAAACTACCAAGAGATCAATATTCACGAAAGAGTAGTGCCGGAGCTAGAATCATTAGTGGCATAAATACCCAAAATTACCAGGGGACCAGAATCATGAAGAAGTGTTTCCGGGGCTAGAATCCAGAGCATTATAGATTCACTAACTACCAGGATATCGGAATCACAAAAATGAATTCCAGGGCTGGAATTGTGAGAGGTTTCACAAATTAACATGAGAAGAAAAATTTCAGACATATACGCGGGTGAAGTTGGAAGTAAACTAACAGTTTACTTCCGACTCAGTCAGGCGAAGTCGGAAGCAAACTGCTAGGATGCCAAAATCATGGAAAAAATAAATTTACTAATATTATAAATGCGAACGTTTGTATGTTTATTAGTTTGGCTGTCAATCGCGCAAAAACAGCTAAAAGGATAAAAGTTTTACACACAGATAGTTTACAACCAATAATTTCAGGAAACATGCTTTCTGTAAAAGTTATCGTCAGCTGATGAAAATTAGAAAAAAGAAAGAAATAAAGAAACAGTATTTATTTGTACCTCACACAAGAAATTAGTATGAACGGTACTTTTCTTTTAAAAATTGACTATTAATTCCTTAAACAAAGTCATTCATTTCCATAGGTAGAAGCAGTTTTAAAAATATGACATTTTTCCGAAACACCCTGTATAACAAACTGTTCAAGTGCATGTCGGACTTCACATATTTATGGTTCCTACCAATCAATCTGCCTAGCCTTTTCCCAATTATCTTAAGGTCGGCTTCCAGTTTAACCGGATGCAGCTGAATACCAGTATTTTACATGGAGCGACTGCCTATATGACCTCCACAACCCAGTCACTGGGTAAGACTGGTTGTCAGACTTTCGGGCTTCTGACGACCCGTAACGATTGTCAAAGATCCACGATTGACGGCCGGGACCAACGGCTTAACGCGCTTTCCGAGGCACGGAGGAGTCTCGGTACGTAAAGATCACCCATCCATGGACCAACCACGGCAAGCGTAGCTTAACCTGATGGATTCACATGTGCGGCTTTTATTACTTTAGCTACGAGCTCGTCAACAGGAATTTCATCCGAAAGTTCCCACCAAATGAGGAAATTTCAATGAAAAAATCTGATTTATCAATATTGGTATTTGTTAGTAATATATACGTATTAATAAACATTATCTATATAAGCTTTGAAGTTCATAAGATAATGGGAAGTGAAAAAATATTTCGTAAAAAAAAATTGTGACAGATAACGAACAAACAGACAGACGGACACGTGAGTGACAGCAATAGGACTCCATTTGGACCCGTCGGGTACGGAACCCAAAAATATATTCTTGATGGCAATAGTTAGTGTCGAGAATCCAACCTCGACTTCTTCGGGTGCTGCAGGTGCAGCGCCTGAGCGTCAAGCTCAGTCTGAGATGTTTCCCACTGTGTCTGTTATCTTAAAGGCTGGCAAGGCCTTACCAAGCAATAATAGATTGCTAAGTTTGTCACCCTTCATAGATGAAAATCAAATTATTCGCGTAGGTGGCAGGTTGGATAACTCGCCGTATTGCTATGATGTTAAGCATCCCATACTCATTTGTAGCAAACATGAAACAAAATTATTATTTCGTAAGTATCATTTAAAGTTATTGCATGCAGGACCGCAGTTGCTATTGTCTAATATACGTCAAACATATTGAGCACTAAAAGGTCGAAATTTATCCAAAGCAACTGTAAATAAATGTTTAAAATGTTTTAGATATAAGACTCAGACTATTCAACCCATAATGGGCCAACTTCCTTCTAATAGAACTAATTTAGAATTTCCCTTTCTGCACTGTTGTGTGGACTATGCCGGGCCAGTGCTGATAGCAGATCGTAAGGGTCGAGGCTGCAGGCTCTTGAAGTCCTACCTGTGTATCTTTGTGTGTATGTCAGTTAAAGCTATTCACTTGGAGCTTGTTACAGAACTTACGAAAGAAGCATTCATAGCCGCGCTAAATAGGTTCATTGCTCGCCGGGGGAAGCCACAAAGCATCTCGTCTGATAACGGGACGAACTTTGTTGGTGCATCCAATGATCAACACAAATTTCTCATTAGTTCTAATGTTCAATATGATATGGCACAAGAAGGTATTGATTTTAAATTTACTCCTCCATATAGTCCTCATTTTAATGGAATGGCAGAAGCAGCTGTCCGTTCGACTAAACATCACCTTAGACGTCTATTACAGGTAGTTCATTTTACATATGAGGAAATGGCCACATGTTTGGCTCAAATTGAGGCTATTTTAAATTCTCGCCCACTTACTGTCCTGTCTACTGATCCTTTCGACTTCACCGCACTCACCCCTTCCCATTTTTTGATAGGACGACCACTCTCGTCAATTCCACATCCACAAATTTTAGAAAAAGATATAAGTTGTACGGAGCGCTACAAGAGAATCGAATATATTCGGCAACATTTCTGGGCCCGATTCCGAGACGAATATATCTCAACTCTGCAGCAGAGAACGAAATGGTTGACATCCTCAAACAATGAGCTAAAGCCTAACGACTTAGTCCTTATAAAGGACAAGACTCTTTCACCATTATTATGGCCACTAGGAAGAATCACTAATGTTTATCCTGGCGTCGACGGGATCAATCGTGTTGCTGAAGTGAAGACGAGAAGGGGCAAAATACGGAGAGCATACAATAACATTTGCCCTCTTCCAGCTCAAGATCAACTTCCTCAACATTCAGTTAGTGAATGGAAAAAGAACGGTTTCAAAGGTATGTCGTTTTTAAGTTAAACAAGTAGAATGACGTCAGTATAAGACAAAGGTATTTCGATAATGATTCATTTATAAACATATAGCGACAACCTGGGAGTTTTTAAGTCAAGAGTGAATAGGTTACTTCTAGGCAAGCGTGCTCCATCTTCGACCACATCATCGCTTACCATCAGGTGAGACGGTGGTCAAACGCGTGCCTACCAACAATAAAAAAAAAAAAAAATCAACGAACGACTTTTCCAAACACATGAAGCAACGTTATTTAGGGTTCCGTACCCGAAAGGTCCAATGGAGTCCGTCGCCTGTCACAAAATTTTGTTCCAAAGAATTGTTTAACTTTGTAATGGCCTGAAATTGTTTGGTGATAATGTTTATGGTTTACTAAAAAATAACATTAAATGAATAAATCTGATTTTTTTTTTGATAATTCCCTCATTTGGTACGGAACCCTAGATGTGGGAAGTCCGACACGCACTTGTCTGGTTTTTTTTTAATTCAAGTTCCAAGTCAATCCGTAGGTATAATTAGATGGTTTAACTAGTCAGGAACCACTTTGATACTTGGTCCCTGACCAGTTAAACCACCAAGTTAAGCAAAGACAGGTTTCTGGTGGTAGAGATGGTTCTTTGGTACCAGAAACCTGCTTTTGCTTTCCTCGTATTGTTATAATTACTCATGTAGATGAAATTGTATAAAATACATCAGCAAAGAGGCTTTTTTGTATTCTTCATCATAAGCCTTCTGCTGGGGCCCAGGTCTCCTCCACGCGGGTACATTGCGGGTTGGTGGATGTCACATGACTTCGAATTTTTGGTTCTAGGACAGGCCGGTTTCCTCACGATGTTTTCCTTTACCCTTTTGAGAGCAGTGGTGATGAAATAATTTACACAAAGTAAAGCGCTTGCCGGGGTTTGAACTCACGACCACCTTGTAAGTCGCGGCCTTTACCACTGACACACCACATGGTTTCCTCCAATTATGTTCAAATTTGATGTTATGGGGGTTATCAATTCGGACATAACTTTAATGCTTAGTTTAATTCTGGGTTACAACCACTAAATAGTGTTTTTTTTTTTTTTATAAAAAATACAACCGACTTCCAAAACAAAATATACTAGAAATAAAAAAATTGTAAAGTAGCTTTAATTTCAGAAGTCGGTGTTTGTATTTTGTTTCTTCGTTATTTAACACAGACTTCCGAAATTAAAGTTATTTTGCAATTTTTTGTGTAAATTTTCCTTTTTGGAAGACGCCAGTATTTTTTTGTATTTGTATCATAGTCTCCACATAGAATAAAAGGTGGCCAAGGCACATTTAGATTCCGCTTCATTACTTGAAAACCTTTAGTCACTGTTGTCATTGTCATCATCATCATCATCATTTCAGCCAGAAGACGTCCACTGCTAGACATAGGCCTCCCCAAAGTATTGCCACACGGCCTTTGGCCGACCGGTCCTGTGCGTCCATCATCTACCCGTGACCCTCACCAGGTCATCGGTCCACCTTGTGGGAGGCCTTCCAACGCTGCGTCTTCCGGTACGCGGTCGCTACTCCAGAACTTTTCGGCCCCGTCGACCATCTGTTCTGTTAGCAAATGTACCCTGCCCACTGCCACTTAAGTTTAGCAATTTTTCGGGCAATGTCGGTAACTTTAACTGTTTCTAAACCTAACCTAGAAAGATGAATACCTACCCTAAATACTTTGCCCGCTACTGAAAGCTACGATGGGCATAGATTATGATAATGATGATCACGCTCTTTTAAGGCGCTATTAACTGCCAACGACCTTGAGTGGTTTTTTTTTTTTTTGTGGGGTGGGAAATCATCCAATGACTTCTCCAGCTCTAGGGTGGCGCGGGAGGGCGTGTCAGACTCCTACTGACCAAAACCCACCCATGTTTTTTCCCTGCCCTGAGTGCCCAGGGGCGAGGTAACTCTGTTTTGAATTTATATTCAACCTTTGGGCAGGCATTGGCCATGACGGGCCTCGTCGTTATTGCTGACAACTCTCTGAGGCGCGCGTGTAACACTACGCGCCGTCGACTCTCGGGCCTGGTGCTGATTGGACGCCGAGCTACCCATTACTTGCCGTCCGCAGGACCTTGAGTGGTTAGCTTGCGTGTTCTGTGCTGAGCTCACGTATCGTGTCGTACGTCCACTCAGTAATAGGACATTATTAATTTATATTACATGAAACAAAAGGTGTTATACTAAAACACGTATACTAAAATATAAATATTAAAATGATCTTTATAATGCTAAAAGTTTAATGAAAATACGCAATATAATTATTGCGTGGTTCTCAATTTTTTATCCGCGTTAGACATTTGACAAATTAATTACGCTATGGTTAAAAAATATAACTTCAAATATTCACATAACAAATTACAAAAGAAATTGTCTTGAGTAACATATAATTATTTTTTTCAAAGAAATAAAACTAGTCGTTTAGACGGAATGTTCAATTAAAAACCATTAGAAGTCGTATAAGTGCGCCTTAAACTTTACACGTGTCTTCAGAGGCTTGGTTGTCTATCACGGAACTGTTTTTTTTTTTGTCTTTAGATTAAAAACTCTTTTGCACGTGATTTTGTTTTTTGTTAATAACAAAATACACGTCCACCATAAAAACTAGGGACTCCCATAAACCGGTTAATCACAGGGAAAACAGATGTAATTACCGTGGTAGTGCGGTGATCTCCTTTGTTGGTATTAAATTAGCGTTAGCAAATAATATACCTTTGAGAATGTTTCTTTATTGGAACAATCAGAGGCCCGAATTTTGCTATTTACTCCATCGCGTTAACATAAACGTTAAAAATAAAATAAAATCTGTCAAACAGTGTAGGTAAAAAAAATTGAATATTTTCAAAAAACCCGACTGTAAAAAAACAACTAAAAATTTCCAGACAAGTTACTTTACAAGCAGTCTGATGCAGTTGTTGGCAGTTATTTTAGTTTAATTATTAATTTCAAGCCACCAACCGCATCAGACTGCTTGGAAAGTAATTTGTTTGGAACTTTTTAGTTGTTTCTTACAGTCGGGTTTTTAGAAGATATTCATTATTTTATTTTCTACGTTTTAGTGTGTTTTATTTTTGGAATCGCCTCCTCAAACCCTTTGTTTTGATACCCCACTTAATATAGTTTTTCGACTTTCATTTTTTTCTTTTTCACAACATGGCGTCTGATTGTCGCCATATTGTATTTTGATTACTGTCATATTGTCTTTAGTAGCACTTGCAAGATTAAGACGAATCAATTGACGTAAGAATTATCCAAATCGGCCCACACGTTTGGTATCTGTAGCCACAAAGGAACAAATATACATAATATATATTCATAGGCTCATAAACACATTACCAGAGGGTATTGCGTTGCGCAGTCAGGTAAAAATAACTGCACGGTGAAAAAATTACTGGGGTCTGATGTTTAGAAGGCGAAGTCACCATTGGAGGGCTCCAATATCTAAGTTAAGGAGTACCTGACCAGGGCCAGGCAGGCCGTATGCAGCAGGGCGCGCTCATACTTTGGGATGACGGCGTGCTGGACGCAGGACAGGATCATTGTCATCAGAACCCCGGATGGAAAACGGCACAAGTTTACTTCTTCAGACGAACTTACTCCCATGTTGAGTACGTACCCTAAAAAAGCTAGGGAAATATCATCGGGAAGCAGTACTGAAGTGCGTAGAGACTAAGTGTTATTGCAGTGTTTATTTGTGGTTCGTCATTGATAACGTATTTAATAAGCAACTATTTTCATACGCATTTACCCGCTTGTAATGTTCTAGTTTCACTACACATCTTGATTATTTTTGATGGTGTTTGCTCAGTATTTTGTTTGTTTCTGTCAGTCAGTAACTAATTTTTGTCTTGTTGCGTCATATCAAATGTCAACGGCACATGTCAGTTGTATATAATTAGGTATGTCTGTCATTATGTCGAAAATATTACTATTTATCGGATGTAAAAAGACAGTTTTCGAAGCCGAAAGCCACATTCTACCTATTATTTAAATCATTTTTTTCAGTAGACCATACCTGGGAATCCACATTTTCTGACGATATTGAAGGTCAAAGTCGCAGTTTTTTTTTTACTTTTTTACGAAAATGAATTCCATGTGTTATTACAAACTTTTTTCCAAACAAACATTACCTGAATTTTCGTTTTATTTTTTTTGAAATTATGCATTTATAGTTACAAAATCGCAATTAATATCAAACGTATCCGACTAGTACCTACGTAGCTTGGAGCGAAGAGGCGTGGTTTAACTCCACTTGCCTGGGTTGGCATTAAATATCGCGCAATAAAAAAATGTTTTTTTTTTCATACCTAAAAATAAAAGTCGTTTTCCAGCAATAATTTTTGCGGAAAGCCACTTTGTTAGACGTACAGTATGCGTAGTTAACGGCTATGTAATGTGTCTTTTTACACCCTGTATTGTTTGTCGTTCAATGTTCGTTTTTTCGTGTTTGAGTTGTGAATGTTATGATTGGTGGAATGCGTTTGGTTTTTGCTCATTTGTTATGATTATAACGTTTCGTAATTCTAGTTTTTGTGTGTGTTTATTATTTTCTTACAAATTTATATTACTGAATAGTACTGTTGCTGCTGGTGGGTAGTGAACAGATAGTGGTGTGGCACCGTAACGCTTAAATTTAACCATAGTTTATTTGTACACTTATTTATTTTATTTTAAATATGATTTCTGATGACGATTCTTTTCACTCCGCAAATGAATCCTTCAACTCATATGCTGATGCATGCTTTGGCTCCTTGACTGACAATCTTGGTGACTTTGTGCATCGGAGCTTCGGCCAACAGAAACCTCATTTATTTAATGTTTGTCATATCAATGCTCAGAGTGTGGCATGTCAATATAGTGATCTGTTTGACACCTTTTCTGACGCCAATGTACATACAGTCCTGGTTTTTGAAAGTTTGCTTAAACCTCATCTTCTTTCTATCACCTACCCTCTTCACGGTTTCATTCCTAACCGCAATGATTGGATTGGAAAGTAAGGAGGTGGTGCTGCTGTCCACCTTCGTAGCGATTTCCCTTACAAAATCATTGCATCAACTCCTTCCATAGTGCTTCCACTGAATATCTATTTTTGGAGGTCTACGTCAAAGGTGTCAAGACCTTGCTTGGCATTGTCTACTGTCTGTCTGCCGTTGACTACTTTTCCAATTTAGAGTTGGCGCTGGAATCAGTGGGGTCAGAGTATGTAAATTGTGTCATCGTGGGCGATTTTAATATAGACTTTTCTTACTCATCCTCTCGTTTCAGTAAACTCCTTCACATAAACGAGTCCGTTGGTCTCCATGTCCTTCCACTGCAACCTACTCACTTAAATATCTCAGGTGATGACACGTGCCTCGACTTAATCCTAAAGTCCACTCCCTCCCTAGTTTCCTCTCACGGCCAGTGTCCTGCACCTGGCTTTTCCCATCATGACCTCATTTTCCTCTCATATATCCTAAAACCACATTAGCTTCACCCTAAAATACTGCACATGCGTTGTTTTGCTCGTTTGAATACTGAAAAGCTGCACCAGGATGCGTCGATACTTGACTGGGACCACCTTACAGCAGCAACATCTGTTGAAGACAAACTGCGTATTTTTAATTCGACAGTCCTTGCACTGTACGACAGACACGCTCCTGTCAAAAGGGTTAAGCTTAGGCGTCAGCCCGCCCCTTGGATGACGACAGGGGTTTGTATGGCGATGAGGCGTAGGGATCGGGGCTTTCGAAAATATAAAAAGAATCACAGTAATGAAAATAGGGACCTCTTTAAATCTGCAACAAATCGGTGTAATTAGGTGTTACGCAACGCTAAACGCCGTCATATTCTCGAAAACATATCCTCTTCTTCTCCTGCTGATACCTGGATATTCCTCCGAACTCTCAGTATCGGTAAACGGTCATGTGGACTTTCCTAAAACAATCGTCCTGGATGATATCAACCGTCATTTCACAACCACCTGTTACTTGGATTCCCATGTGTTGTCTCAGACGGTTGAGTTCATCACTGGCCTACCAGGTCCTATCATAGAACCATTCCACTTTGCTCCGGTTACCTTGGATGAAATAAAAAAAATCATCCTGTCATTAAGTCCAAGGCTGTGGGCTGTGACGACATCAGTTGTTACATGATCACCTTGGTCCTCAACTTTCGTCTTCCGCCCACATTAAAAAATTGATAATTACCCCTTGATAGACCCTTGATTCCGGACAATTCCCATCCGTGTGGTGTATGGTTTACGTTCGTCCACTTCCTTAAATCAATAATCCTTCCCTACTTAATCATTTTCGTCCAATTTTCATTCTTCCTGTCCTGTCCAAAGTACTTGTGGCCTGCGTCTACAAGCAGTTTTCAGGATTTGTTCAACGTAATAATATGATTAGCTCATCCCAATTTGGACTCTGGCCTGGCCACAGTACTGCCTCTGCTCTCCTGAAAGTGACTGAGGACATTAGAGAAGCTATGGAGGATACTAAGGTTACCGTTTTGGTGTTAATTGATTTCTTCAATGCCTTTAATGCCATCAGTCACGATATTCTCCTATCAATCCTTTCACATCTTATGGTTTCTTTTGAGGCCCTGGAATGATTCTCTTCTTATCCTCGGCGACGTCAGCAGTCGGTGTGCGTTGACGAGAATTTGTCGAGATGGCGTGACCTGGATACTGGTGTTCCTCAACGGTATTTTTTCTCCGTTGTAATCTCCATCTTCATAAATTGTATAAGTAACTCACTGTCTTCGGTGTTCATATCATCTTTACGCCGATGATCTTCAATTGTACACAGCTGCACAGCACAGCTGGAAGGTTTGTCAGACGCTGTAGAAGATGTAAACCGGGATTTGGATGCAATTCGTGATTGGTCTGATAGATTTGGGGTGCCTGTAAAGCCCTCAAAATGTCAGGCCATAGTTACTGGAAGCTCGCGTGATGGGTAGAGTGGCAATTAGCTCTCTTCGTCCTGTCATTTTCAATGGCGCCGTTATCCCCATCAGCCTTAGCGTAAACGATCTCGGTTTGCATCTTGATTCAATGCTTGGTTGGAAAGTGAAGTTTCAAGTGTCAGTCAAAGAGTCAACGGAACTTTGCGGTTTCTGTACCGCCTGAGGTACTTTTTGCCCGCGAAGACGAAGACTATGCTTGTGCAGACTTTAATCTTCCCTATAATCGACTATGGTGACGTGTGCTGCTTTGACCTGAACGCGGTGTTACTGAATAAGCTTGATAAACTCCTGAACAACCGGTTCGTACTTAATTTGAGGAAATATGATCATGTCTCGAGCCACAGATCTGAGCTCAAATGGATGCCCATTTGCCAGAGAAGAAGTTTGCGGGCTCTGACTACACTTTTCTCTCTGCTGAACTCTCCCATTCCTCCTTCTTATCCTAGATCTCACTTTCAATTACTATGTTCTTCACACTCTAGGAATCTGCGTTCCTCTAATAATCTCCTACTGGTTTGTCCTTCTCATACTTCTGATTTTGTTCATTCTTCCTTTCATATTCAGTCCATCCTACTGTGAAATGCGCTTCCTCTCGATATCAGGACGGCCACCAGTCAGTATGTATTTATGCGGAGGTTGCGGAATTATTTTCTACACAAGGAGTAGAGTCGTCTCAAAAACCTTTTCTATTACTTTATATTAAATGTATGTATATATTTATTGGTAGTTATTATATTAAATATATATGTATGTTTATTATTCATATATAGATTTTCGTTACCGTTTTTTTATTATTTCTACTTATGATTACTTTGTTTGTTTTTTTTCATGCACCTGTCATATTATCTCTCCACCACCCTTGGTTGACTGGTAGAGAATGCCTAAGGCATTAAGTCCGTCTTTGTAGTTTTGTTGCATGAAGTGTAAATAAATTAATGAATCTGCCAAGAAGGAACTACGCTCCTAAGTAACGTATGTCTTTTCGTATCACCGCAGCAGCGACACTCGCTTCAAAGTCGCGTAGATTCGAAACAACAAAATTATAATTCCACTAAATTTTCGGAGGAAACAACATACAGTCAGCAAAATAATACAATACTTTAAAATGCAGACAGTCTTAAGCATGTATAAGCGTGAGTTTGCGTGAACTGTGCACATAAACTTCATGAAAGAAAGCAGCAAACCATTGTCAGATGACAACCTCTTGCCCGGGGGTTGAGAATAAATTCGAAAGAGTTATTTCGCCCCTGGGCATTCAGGGCAGGGAGGAACAGGGGTGGGTTTTAGTCAGTAAGACTCTGCACGCCCTTCCGCTCCACCATAGAGCGGGAGATGTCATTAGATAATTTTTCAACACCCAAAAAAAAAAAAGATGGCAACCTCTAACTGAATCGTGCACTAGCACTACTTCAAATAAAGGAACCTACAATCTAGGAAACATCATGACGAGAGTGGCCTACGTAACGTGACAAAGTCACGGTTATTATTCACTGTGAATTTTTAATCTCTGGTACGACAGTCACGGTGAGGTAAAACCGGCCAAGAGCAAGTTGGACTCGCGCTCAAAAGGTCCCGATTCCGAACAAATCAATGTTTTTTCGGGTTTTTTTACGCTACCTCCTCCTTCTCTTCATTTTTTTTTTTTCTTTTCCAGTAATTCTTCAATGTTGTCTGACAGTTTGAGTACATTTGCGGTCAACACAAATATCCTGTCTTTGGTATTGTTCGTCGAGTCATTGAGCGCAAAACGGGCATCGCTCAGGATAATGCTGCGACCCTATGCGAGACAGAGCTCTAACGCTGGTTTTCAACGACAGCTGGCGCTGATGTGATGGCGTCAACCGGTGCAACAAACAATGAGTAAAAGCGGTCGGTGTGCAGTTGCGTTGGAACTGCAGGCCAACTGCACACCAACTACAACCCAACTGCACACCAACTGCAATCGGACTGCACGGTTGCTTTTCTGTTTTATTGCAGTCGTACTAACTGCTATCAAACTGCAATTTTTTAATCGGAGTGCAGTTGAAATGCAGTCCGTTTGTCTAGAGAATATAGTTGAAGATAACTCAAGCATCGTCTGAAATCGAGAACACAGCGTGCTATTTTTAAACATAACATTTATTCTATTTTATTAAGTCCAAGGATTAGAAAGATATTTTACTGGTTTTGCAATACATTGAACTCATTAATGGCGGGCTAAAATTAGAATAGTAACATTCTTAGTTTTGACAAGATTTACCACTGATGTACAAGCAAATAATAATATAATGTTAGAGGTCAGTTTAGAACGGAGCAAAATCTTGTATTAGTCCTTGTTAGGGTTCTGTACGAAAATGTACCGAAGGAATTGATCTTCAAATATTGGTTTGTTGAACAAGCGTTCTAAATGAAAATGTTTTCTAAATATGAAATGTATTTTTTTTGTATATACATGTTGGTGGTTAAAACGTACCATGATACGATGTCTTGAAATCATCATTCATGTTCGTCAGTTCTTTAAAAAAAGGTGACTTAAAAAGACTATTTTTATTGATTGTCTCTTATTCATTTGGTTGGCAAAATGTGTCATAAGTTCTCAAGGTGAAATTATGGTTTTAAAAAGCATACTTTTGTTATAGGTAAGAAAACCACAAGATTCGTTTCCAACTCGTGTTTGATAGGTTTTTCGTATGGAATATTTTGCCTTTTTTATTATTTTGGGTCTTTACAAGGTCAGATTTTGTTTTGATCTTTTTTTATAGTTTCCGCGAAATTATATTTGGATTTCTCAGAAGTAGTTAATACATTTCGTATTTCTAACTTCGAAAATTTTACTAAAATATTGGTGAGTAGTATCGCCCGCAGAGTCGATATGACTTGTGTTGATTTTATTCAAAGTCTAAAGTAGTCCAGGTAAGTTTAAGAAAGTTCTGCTATTCAACTAAAATTACTAGGTGGGTAAATTGGTTGGTTAAAGACCGTCATATACGAGAACGATGCTATAATATGTACAGTAATTTAGAGCATATTTCACAAAATTGCCAGCCCTATATATGATTAAAGCAACACACATAACGAAGATACACACATCAAAAGTGTCTAGGGATCAAATACGTTTTGGAGTATCGCCGCAATTGAGTATTATTATTTAAAAAAAGAATTTCCTTTAAATTTGATTAAAAATAGAAAATCAACTGTCAATCAGGATTCATAGAAAAGTGCGTAATAGCGTTTTTTTCAAAACCATTTCAATTTCTGGATCGCAACTGAAAAATATTGCATCGAGCGACGACAACATTTGACATGTAAAGAGATGATGAGAGTCGTCGGAATGTTGCAAGCTGGTTCCAGGCAACGTAGTGTGGCTGACGCTCTTATTTTGAGGCTAAATAATGATATTAAGTATAAATAAATATGGCCAAAGAAAAGATGGATGGATTGTGTGAGGAGTGGTATGAAAGAAAAGGGAGTTAGTGAAAGCGTGACGGCTGACAGGACAGAATGGATAAATGGATCATAGCAGCATTGAATCTGACCAGATTGGCATCGCCACATTCTGAGATAGTCTGTAAGGACAAGTTCAAGCGCCCAACCATAGCCTTTCGGAGAGACCGGACCTGAGACCCACCAGCTCGTGCATCAGACACGTATCTCTTGGCAACAGTGCTGTCGTCTGCATACCCAAAGATACCGGGTTTAAGCATATCGTTAAGGCGTATATAGCCGCCAAGTGGCGCCCTCATTGAATAAAAAATCGTAGCAAAGCGTAGAAAAGAAATATTAAAGAATCCTATGTTGTGTTTGTTACAAAGAGAATAAGGTATTTTTACGTTGTGGAAGCATGACTCAAAGTGTTTCGTATCCAAAGTAGTAAGCAAAAGTACCAATAACGGCCGTTTTTGACACTTTGAGTCCTGTTTTAACAACGTAAAAATATCTTATCTTATGTGTAACAAACGCAACATAGGATTCTTTAACCTTTATTTTCTATGCTAAGATACGAATTTTTATTCAATGAGGGCGCCACTTATGTGGAGGTAGGCCCTTAATATGCAGCAAAAACAATGTTGCCGAGAGCACCGACCCCTGAGGAAGACAGGCATTAACCACAGATCCCTCAGGAAATCTACAATCCAATCACATAATCCGGCGGGCAGACCGAAGGAAGAAAGCTTGCCAGACCCTGTCGTAGGCCTTCGAGGTGTCAAAGGAGACCGCAAGGACTTCCCCATGCTTCTCGATGGCCTCACTCCAGATGTGAATGGCATACGCTAGAAGATCCCGAGTTGACCGATTTCGGCGGAAGCCGTATTGTCGGTCACTGAGGATATCGTAAGCTTCCAGGTATGCCAGGAGCTTATCATTCAGTACGCGTTCTATACTCTTATAGAGTATGGAAGTTACCGAGATGGGCCTGTAATTTGCTGGGTCAGCTCTCCAAGTCAAGTCTATTCATGGTTAATTTTTAGATAGGGGCTTTATAAAGATGGTTTCAATAAAGATGTATTCTTAGAGAGATTTTTTCTCAAGCTCGATTATTTTTAGAGCATTTGTTCTATAGCAAACTTATTTTAAGTACGTTTATAGGTATATTTAATGTTTTAAGATAAAATGGTCTACAAATAGTTATTAAAGCCTAAAGGTAGCCAACTTAAAGTAATTTTATAGATATGATGATACATTTTAAGATAAAACATTCTGTTTTAGCTATTGATACTTTATTTATATTTTTGTTAATAAAGAGACTTAAATCTAGATAAAATTCTTTAATAGATATTTTTCAGTTTGTCTAAAAAAATGATAGTGAAAACGTGTTTTTAGTGTTTTTTTTCCTAAAAATGGCTAAATTACGTGCATTTGTTTTAAATATTTGAATTGGATGATTTTATGCAATGGAGACAGTCAAAAAAATTGAAAGACTCGTCGTAAAATCGGCAAATATTTAAAAAAAGAAGAAAAATAAAGAAGAGCTGCAAAATAATTCAGATTCAGAATCGAAACTTTCTAGTAACTTCCTCAGAAACGCGGGCAATTGTTCTACAACAAAAGATACAACTGAATTTGCAGTGTCTTCACAAAATTATGTTAGTGAGCAGTCTGATTTGGATGAAAACAATACAAATGACGACGACGAAAGTCGATCCAATTGCCTCAAAATGGATCTGCGCCAGTGGTCAGCCACTCATGTCATAACTCACATAGCCTTGAAATACTTATTTCAAATAATAAATAATTTTCAACCCGATACTCTGCAAAGGATCCGAGAACATTGCTGCAGAGTCTCTTTAAATACTTCAAGACCCAGAAAACCAAAAACATACTAAAACTTTGATTATTCTTTATTAAACTTAGAGGTAATTAACAAAACAATTCTTTTGTTTCATGATGGTATGGTATTGATTTGCAAAAATATTTTTTAATCAATAATGCCTCAGATTGTTGGTTTTTCACTAAAAATAGCGATATAGTGAAATTAAGATGTGTAGTTGCTCACAATAATTTATTTTTTACGTTTATTAAACCATCTGTGCTTACCCCTGTGAAAAGTGGACGTCACACTTACCCTCTTGAATTGATTAATTAAATTGCTCTTTTACTGCATAAAATGGTCTTCCGTTCAAAACACATAAAATTACCTGTTCACTTATGAACGTCTAGAAATACTGTGAGAAGATAAAAACGAATACAGAGATGACGGTTACTAAGTAATCTTAAAGCACTCATAAATCTGTTTATTCTTTCACTAGATAGTTTAGTATGTAGCAAGTGAAATTATTCTTGTCATAAAGTTAGAGCACTACTACAGAAAATTCTCTAGAGTGTTTGTATTAAATTCGTTTTTCTAATAAATTTTATCTTGACGCCATTTTTATTGCCTATTTTTGCTTCAAATGAATTTTCATTACATATTTTAATGCTTATTTTTATGTTTTTATCATTAAATTATGTCTAATTAAACATTTAATATGTTTTAAATTACTATATTTTAAATAAAATGAGTACTGTAATCATTAAAGTGCAATTTAAAAAAATTGCTTATATAATATTATAATATTCATAATTGGTAAAAAAATATTAAATCTTACATTTACAGCGGGCGCTCTTATTTTAAGAGAATTTCACATAATATTCGACGATAGAATTGTAATGGCATATAGATTTGCTTGTTTACCCATTCCACCCAGTCTATAAGCGTTCTTGAATATTACTTGGGAGATATTTTACTCATATGGTAGACAATAAAATTAAATTCTATTAGATGTCTAATAGTTCGTTTTTAGACGCGATTGTGTTACTTCAACTACCCTTCTTGGGCACGGGTTGCACGTTCGCTTGCTTCCAAGCCATCGGCACTTTTCCAGTCTCAAACGAAAGGCAAAATAGGCGTGTCAAGATTGGAGACAACTCAGGCGCACAAGTCTTCAGTAACATTACCGGTATCCCATCGGGGCCACTAGCCTTATTCACGTCTTCGTTACGCAGTACCCCACGGTACGGACATCCTTCTGATGAATGCGATGTTCGACATAATCGACTCGCACCCACCAAGAGAACTAGGGGGGCTCGTGCCATCAGGATCCAGACGCGAATATTCCGCAAACAAACAGGCAAACAAGTTTGCTTTCTCCTCAGCGGAGTGGGCCAGCGACCCGTCGGGGTTCAGCAGTGGAGGCAGCGAGGGGCGGCAGAAATTCGATTCAACCGACTTAGCTGGCAGGTACCTAGTCACAGTGTATAATTTTCGTACTATTAATGAGTGCTTCATATGTTAAAGCCTACTGTTGTAAATAACAAAATATACGTCTTAACTTGTTGTGTGTTATTCTTCATCCAACTCCTTATCTGTGGTCCTCCTACTCTACGGTCCTTTTACTCTACATCATCAACGGTCGTCCTCTACGGACGTCCCTTTACGTGTCACCATTACTCCGGCTCCGCATCGTGACATACTCCTACGGACGCGGGTGACTTGGCCCCCAAATCGGCCCCAATATCAAACAAATAAACGGTTAAGTGCGACTTTAACTCGCACACGAAGGGTTCCGTACGATTTTATTATTTTTTGTTATAGCAGCAACAGAAATACACTTTCTGTGAAAATTTCAACTGTCTACCTATTACGAATCTTGAGATACAGCCCGCTGACAGACAGACGGACAGTGGAGGCTTAGTAATAGGGTCCCGTTGGTTACCCTTCAGGTACGGAACCCAAAAAAATATAGTTTATGAACACATAAATTATGGTTTTATACCGTTATGGCATGAGGATTGATAATTTTATGGTATTTACATATTCAGTGATTTGTAGCTTCAATAATAACCAATTCATAACAAACCTGGTGGTGAGATGTTATTTCAATAGTTTTTTACTCTACGTTTAGTGCAATCTAGATAGATCAAATATTTATTCGGCACAGCAAGAAAGGAAAACACAACACATGTGGAGCCATGTGGAATAGGGTGTAAAGCCCCGCAAACCTTCATTGAAAAGGGAGGATCCTCCGAACAGACGAGTGTTGTTTCTGGTCTGGGCAACTACTGCCCGATGGTTGATTTCAGACTGTTGTATAGTTGAAATCCCGCGGAGATCAATGTTTGCGCGATGCAGGATTTGAGGGTTCGTTTGTAACGTCATAGATGTCACTACATCCCCTCCCTCCGGAGATCGGAGATCGATAGTTCTTGATAAGTCGTGCTTACATCTTGTGATGCTTTTGTGGCAGTGGAAGGCCGATTCCAGTGGGTCGGAAACTGAAGTCGCATAGTTCTCGGCGAGTTGGGCTGATGCTGCAGACTCCAGTGAGTCGGAGTAGTACTGCGGGCTACAGTGGGTCGGAGCGGTGCTGTGCGACATAGTGGCTTGACCGCTGGCATCGATTCTACCGGCCAAAAGAGCAGATCGCTGCGCCAAAATCGCTGATATGGTTGAAGGAGATGAAAGAGGCTGAGGATTCTGACCAGGAATGACCTCGTCCATGAAATCCAGCTGGTACTGCAGAAATGCCAAGACCTCGTTCACCACAAGTTCTTCCGAACGCATGGTGGCAGCGGCACTCGCCGCGTTCGGCGTATACTAAATAGTAATTTCCACGTACAGTGCAGGCGCGTCCGATTTCAGCGGTGGATCGCAATGCACTGATTTATGCGTAGTGTTATATTGACGACACACAGTAAATGAGCTAACCAGAGTCTTTAGACAAAACACTGTTCTGTTAACGTTAACGCTAACGCTTCGTGCAAAATGTATGGCAACGACATTACTGGGCGTGAGTCACATGACAGTTCTCTCCACAGGTAATGTCCTTGCCATTAGCGTTATTATAAAAGTTACTTGGCTAAGGGGGCAGAGCCTTTACACAAAATACTTTTCTGTAAACGTTAACGCTAACGCTTCGTGCAAAATGTATGGCAAAGACATTACTGGGCGTGAGTTACGTGACAGTTCTCTGTCTAACGCTTCGTGCAAAACGTCGTTGCCATACATTTTGCTAAGGGGGCTGGGTAGGATAAAGGTAATGATGGACTTACTTGGGAATCCTCTGGGTGGAGCACGCTGATACAAGGACAACCTTGGGAAGATGTAGCAAGATTTTCTTCTTTATTCACTGTGAACTTAATTTGGTCTTTGTATATCACACTTGTGTCGACCAACACGGATAATAGAAAGTTTTTAGAGTGTTAGATATATATTTTAGCGGATCAGCGCGGCGCAGTTTTCAGAGCGGTTGTTTTGCAAGTGGTGCGGTGAAGTTATGACAGAAAAAATTGCAATGGCGGCAATCAGTGTTTCCAACTTGCGGGGTGCACCTCTGGTCGGCGCGGGCGGTTGGCATTTCTTCCTCCCTCTGCTGTATAGGAATGAGTTAAGAGGGAAAGGTCAAAAAGAAATGGAATGCGTTCGGAAATATTATAGCAAATTCATATTACTAAAACTTGCGCGAGCAATAATATTACTAGCTGCGCCCCGCGGTTTCACCTACGAAGACTGAGATAAAACGCCTTTTTGTTAATTCAGGGTATAAGCTATCAACATACCAAATTTCATCCAAATCGATCCAGCCGTTTGAGCGTGAAGAAGTAACAAACACACAACAAACTTTCGGCTTTATAATATTAGTGTGATATAGTAGGCAGTAGGATGACGCCTACACAGTTTAAATTACCGAAGCAAGCACCTTCTGGTGATAAAATAAATAGTATTATTCACCTCAACAATAAACTTGGAATCCTTCAGTCTCCCTGATGTCTCACAACTTTCATAAAACAGTAAGAAAATAAAGTCATGCCCAAAGATTAGTTACAGTAGCTATGTGCAGGAAATGCCATATTTTTATTGTTTTTCCTTGTTTTTTTGACATTTGCAAAAACAAGAAAAAACCAATAGGTTTTGATTTGTTTCCAATTCCGAAGATTTTGTGGTCAATATTTTGAATTTGAAATTATGTTTTTGAATTAGTGATGCGGTTAGTTAAATTGTTTTTGGTTGTCTAGTCATTCAGACACTTTTAATATGTTTGTGTCTAGGAGGTAATCTCTGTACCTAAATCCTAATGCCGACGACGTCGGCACGGTTGGCGCAGTAATTGAGCGATTGACTGCTACGCTGCGTGTCGCGAGTTCAATTAACGTACGGAAAAAATATTCGCATGGTCTACAGATAGTGGTGCCGGATCTGGATCTTATGTATGTAAGTTTACGTGTTTGTGAACGCACCCACGACACAAGAGTAATTCCTAGTGTGGGACAAAGTTAAAAAAAAATGAATAGTTGCTGTGGGAAAGCCCACGGAAGCAAATGTGCGAGAAAAATTCACACATTTAATTTACACACAACTGTGAGGCATGTATGACTATGGCAAGACAAAAAATCTGCATTATGTTATAATCTAAATATATCCTTAGAACTAACTATAAATACATAATTATTATATAACGCTTCGAATGAACGAAGCGTTACTTAGTTGTTTATTATAAATTCTTCTAGCATTACAATTAATTTAGAAACTCCACTTAATTCTTGGTAGATTGTAATCACTTATTTTATTCAGACTGTTCTAGTACATTAAATAAATAAAATAAATAAATATTCCACAACTATCACACAACGCCATCTAGTCCCAAGCTAAGCAGAGCTTGTGTTATGGGTACTAGACAATTGATAAACATACTTATATATTTCTAAATACATAAATATTATAGATAAATTACACCCATTCAAATTAATTCACGCCAATCGAAAGAAAAAATTTGAATAAATACAGAGTTGTCATATTTTCAACGCAGTGTTGGAAATATGACCACACTTTCTGTTACACCCAGTATGTGGATAAACATAAGATAGCTAGATAGATGTAGTCACATAAAAAAAGACTACAATAAAACTTTTTTTATGTTATTAGGTTGGTATTTTTTGTAAAAAAAAAAACAGAACTAATACTAAATGTTAAAGTTACGCCTAATTTGATTACCCCAATAACATGGAACAAGAAATTTGAACATACATATTAATTGTAGGAAACCAAAACGTCATCTACGAGTATGTATATATATTTTTGGTTTTTGTTGATTATTTCAAAAAGCGCTGAAGCAATTTTTACAAAATTTATATGGCGTAAGAGTATACCTCTGGACTATGAAAATCGGTCCACAACTGACAGAGAAATCGGTGGACACACATACAAAAAAACATACATACAGTCGAACAAAGAACCTCCTTTATGCGAAGTCGGTTAAAAATAACTTACTAATATTATTTATAATCACAGAAGTAATAATAATCCTCTCGACCGAATTTCGATCACGGTAGCAAATCTCAATGGAGATAAGCTATATAGGTACGCAGTAGATATTATATTGCACCAGCGCGTGCGCAAACATAGGTGTATTCTCTGTACCTTTACTCTCATAATCCGATGGGACGACAATCCGATACGACCAGGGCCTGCAGTCTTGACATTGATAGCGAAAGTTACGTTAGCTACCGATCGCTAAATTACTAGCCGTTAAAAAACTCCCTCATTTGTGATGATTGTCTTGAAATATGTACAGAGATGGCGTAAATTTTAACTTGCAAGCACTATTTTTCATGAAAATTTATATAAATTATATGAATAACTTTTACCGCTGGTAACAATTAAATTAACTTGTCAAAATAATAAAGGACATAAAAGTTTGCCTCCTTGCAACATTAATTTCTTAGCGAACGAATTCGGTCGTTACGCGATCGGTAACTACATCGAGACTGCAGGCCCAGGGCCTGCAGTCTCGACATTGATAGCGATCGCTACATCGTAACAACCTATCGCTACGTCGGAAAACTAATTGATTTTCTTGAAATATGTACAGCGACGGCGTAATTTTTAACTTGCAAGCACTATTTTTCATGAAAACTGATCAACTGATCTGCTGGTCTCTGTACATATTTCAAGAAAATCAATTATTTTTCCGACGTAGCGAACAATCCTTAGGACGTAGCGATCGTTATCAATGTCGAGACTGCTGGCCCCGGGAAAGATCAAATGTAGCGTACATCTACATCATGTAGGACCAAAGGCTTAACACGGATTCCTAGGCACGAGGGTATCACACTACCAACTTCCAAATTCTCGGCTACTACTGAATAATTAATAATGAAAAAAACCCAATAACACTTTGCCCGACCCAAGAATCATACCTAAAAAAAAAAAAAAAAAAAAAACCCAGAACTTCACGCTCAGTAGTCTAGATTGCAAATAAGTATTACATTAACATAATGAGACAGCTCAAGCAAAAACATACATAGGTGTGAATACCAAACCTTAAACGTTTGGGCCCATTATGTCCAATTCGTAGAATGTCGAACTGTCCAATACTCGGTTTGTCCATTCAGTTCGCAATTGGACATAAATTGACATAATGCGCCCAAACGCACTCAAAGTGCGAAGATAGCGAGGAATCGAAAATACTTCGTGTGTCAACTGTTTCACTACACAACTTCATAGCGACCGCACCGCTCCTCGAACATGGAACCCTTAAGGCGCTATTAGCTGCCAATGACCTTGAGTGGTTAGCTTGCGTGTTCTGCGCTGAGCTCACATAACGCGTCGTATCCACCCAGTAATAGGACTCGCCCATCAAGGAGCGCTGTCCGAAATTAGACGCATTATTAATTTTATTACACATAAAACAACTGGTTTTAAACTAAAACACTGAGACTAAATTATAAATAAATAAATGATCTTTAAAATGGTGAAGGTTTCATGAAAATACGCTTTATTACAAATTAATTACACCATGTTATAAAAATTCTAGAGTAACATATATTTTTTTTTCAATGAAATAAGACTAGTCGTTTAGACGTGATGTTCAACTAAAAACCATTAAAATTCGTATAATTGCGCTTTAATCCCAGTTACTAGACTGACAGTTGACTATCGCCAGGTTCTATTTTCTATTTCCCCTATTTTCCGTGACCTATGACTATGTTACGCGTTGTTGTTATGTGTATATTTTACTAACAAATACCAATATATTGATAAATTAGATTTTTTCTTTGATAATTCCTTCATTTGGTACGGACCCTAAACGTGTGAAGTCCGACACCCACTTGGCCAGTTTTCAAATCTGGGTGTTAAAAATCTAGAACTCTACGCTAATCTTAGTCCTTTTAAAGAGGAACATGGGATTTTTCGGGGCTTATAGGATTACTTATCCAAGGATTTTGATGAAAGAACAAGAAAAAGGGCGTTGTAAAAGGTGGTTATGGGATTGTGTTAACAGAGTGTCTTTATGTTATTTTGTGTCTAGTTTCATATATCCATAAAAATGAATCCTCTCGGTCACGCACGGCATCACGCGTGAACGGTTGGACCGATTTCGCTAATTCTTTTTTTGTTGTGTTTGTTATTGTCAAGAGAAGGTTCTTATGAAAGAAAAAAATAAGAAAGCTGCGCGGAAAATTGGAAAATTTCATAAAACTTAAGGCGAGGCTAACCCGAGCGCCGTAGGTATTTAACGCATACCTCTGCCCCCGCAAGGCGTAGCGATACGTAAAAAATTACGATGCGCGGAGTCTCGCGCGCCCAGAGGCTCTGCTCATGAGTTCACGAATTCGAGTGGGTACTAAGTTGCATCACAATAAACCAACCAACCAATCAACTTGAATGAATTAGTATAATTAAGTTTATTTTGTTTTATTTTTCTAGTTCCTAAGTATTTTTTATGGTTATCTAAAAGTTAGGTATGCATTGTATAAACTTTAACTTAATAATTTAATAAACTTAATAATTAAAAATAAATAGGTATACTTATTTATTTTGTGAATAAGGTGGATTTAAATATGACTGACACGAAGATCATGAATACGGATACGATTCATAACTACGCGCCGCGTGCCTTTTGACTTTCCATAAGGGTGCGAAATATTCATGCTACAGTATAAAAAATCTAATCAGCGAGAATTTTCTAATTCTTTGTCATGGGTGTCATTTTCATAGTTTTCGAGGGTAGTAAACCCAAACGTGAGGTCAAAATGTAAACCCGAGATGGCGGTAGAAATATCGTGATGGGATTTTATAGCGCACTGGATTTTGAACTCTCGGTGTTGAGCCGAGCATTGAGAATCCAACTCAACAACAACAGAGTTAACTCCAGCGCGTCAAAAAAAGACACCGTTGGATTTTCAACTCTCCGCGCTAAGCGGAGCGTTGAAAATCTAGTGCGCTAAAAAAAAATCGCCGCGATACGTTTACGTCTTTGCGAAAGTCGGCTTATAGCTTTGGCGCGCGTGGCATCTGTATATCCATTGCCAGAGGGTTTAAATTCAACTGTTTTGCACATATTTGTGGTTTGTAAATCTATTCCGCGTAGCTAAATACCTAGTAAGTAAAGTAAAAATATAATATAGGTAAATAATAATATTGTCACAGCACCCTTACTATTTTAGGGTTCCGTACCCAAAGGGTCTACCCAAAGCACCCAAAGGGTAACCAACGGGACTCTATTACTAAGATTCCGCTGTCCGTCTGTCTGTCAGCGGGCTGTATCTCATGATCTGTAACATCTACACAGTTCTGTCTACCTATTACAGATCATGAGATATAGCCCAAAAAAAACAAACAAAATACGATTCTAGAAACGTGTTTGTGTTGTTTTTTTTTTTCAGTTTATGGTACGGAACCCTTCGTGTGCAAGTCCGACTCATCCTTGGCCGGTTGTTTTGTTTATTCAGCCTTCGTAGAGCCAGCGATGACAACTTTTTATTTATTCTGGTTTTGCTCACTTTGTTTTAAAAAAAAAAAAATATCATAAAAAAGTAATAAATGAACTCTCAGAGTTTAATGAGACTAAACGATATACTGGTACTTATTATTATTTTTATAAACTACTACTACTACTACTATTGTTTATTTGAATTCTCAAAATTTTCTTTCATAAAAGCTTTGTCCTAACAAACACGAACACAACAAAAAAAGAATTATCCAATTTGCTGCAGTCGTTCAGAAGTAATGCACGTACATACATTGCGATGATTCATTTTTATTAATAGATTTTTGGCTCAGCCGGTAACAGACCATAGCAGGGGTGGTGGGTTTGGAAAAATTGGCACACATCCGACCTCCAACACGTTCCGCTCGGGACTAAAGGACACGGAGCGAGCGCATGAACAGGGGAAAACACTGGCTTTTGGAATTAGTGATATAGATATTTTGATATTTCGCATTATGTCGGCGTTTTATATCCCATTTTTTACGATCATTACTATGGAATTATTTTTATTTTTCAAAGCCTAATTTAACTCAAATGAAATAAGAATTAGATTATAATTTAGACTTATCTTTGCGATTTAATTGGATGCAATCAAGTGTAAGTAATCGTGTATCGCACAGCCGAAATATCTAGATCGAAGTATGAAATATGTAATATATTTTTTTCAAAATTTAAATCCGTGTTATCTACGAATAAAACACAATAAAAAACGACGTTCATTCGGACTGTTAAGCACAGAATTAACACTGGATGGATGAAATGGCGGCAGGTCACCGGGACTATCTGTGATTCCCGCATTCCCCTAAAACTTAAGGGGAAGATTTATAAAACAATGGTCAGACCTGCTGTCTTGTATGGTTCAGAATGTTGGGCCACAAAAGGGATGAATGAAAAGCAATTGCATGTAGCTGAGATGAGAATGCTAAGAGCGATGTGTGGTGTTACGCGCATGGATAGAATTAGGAATGAGTATATAAGAGGAAGTCTGAAAGTGGCACCGCTGACTGAAAAGTTGTGTGGTAATCGGTTGTCGTGGTATGGGCATGTGATGCGGAGGAATGAAGAAAATGTCGTGAGGAAAGTCTTGTGTATGGATGTGGATGGCTATAAGAGTAGGGGAAGGCCAAAGAAACGATGGTTGGACTGTGTGAAAGAGGATATGGGTAAAAAAGGGGTGACTACAGAGATGACGACTAATAGAGGAGTATGGAAGAAAAAGACATGTTGCGCCGACCCCAAATAAATTGGGATAAGGGCAGGAGAATGATGACAAAACGACGTTCATTCGGGTAACCCCGTCTTAACGACCATATTTAATCTTCGCGAGTTTCACAGTTCGCGCGTCAGGACAACGTCTGTCAGATCGGTTAGTTATAGATAAATATTTAATGGTCGATCGGCCGGCTTTACATTGTAGCTGAGGACTCACTTAAATCCATAGATACTGTAGAGACCTCCTCAAAACCTCTTTAGAGGGTTAACAACTCATTACACATTATGAAAAAAAAAAAACAAGAATTCGAGTTTCAAATAATATAATTGGATTATCATAAGTAAGATGTGAATGAAATAAGGCTTGGAGCGCGAGCGCCGGCGCGCCGCCCCCGCGTCCCGCGCCGTTCGTCACGGTGCAGTAAAGCAGGAGGCAGATTGTGTTCTAGGCTCGGCGGACGATCCCTTTCTTTGTCTTAATGTCGGCAACCCAAGCAACGCCGTCCTTGCCTGAAAGAACCCATTCTACGCTGCCCAGTAGCCACATTAGGGGTGGCAGCGCCTTCTCCTTCAGGACCACCAAATCACGGCGCTTGAGATCACCGTACGAGATGTGCCATTTAGTTTTCAGCTGAAGTAACGTGACAGAAAACTGACCCCAAAAGTGCTGCTTCAAATACTCGACTCGTTGAAATTGCTATAGTGACGTTATCTTAGCTTTTGTCTGCCGGCGCGGCGGCCCGTCCCCGGATCCCGCGCCGTGTGTCATCATAATTTTATAATATAATTATAAACAGTGGTTTCCATACGCGTTTTAGAATATACCTATTACCTGTGAAGCCCCGCGGCCAAATCCGGGTTGTCAAATTGAACCCCGACGACAACCCGGGTAGACAGCCGATTTTTTTTATTTTTTTATTCTCCTTAATTTTTTTTTTTTTTGTCCGACTCACCAGTGAGTTTATTAGTTTAGGTTTAATTTAAATAAACAAATATATGAAACAGATACTTTTAATAGAATAAATAAACTTATAATTTATTTGGTATTGAGTTTCCGTGTTTCTGTTATTACACTCCACAATGTAATAATACCTACACATACTTGAAGATGTACCTGTATCACTGAGCTACACAAGAAAAACCCTTAGTTTATATTATACTTAGATACTAATCCATACTAATACATTTATGTACGAACATTATAATTCTGTCAATCGGACTATTTGTTACCTCTTCACGTCTTAAGGGGCAGTTACATGACTTTTAATAGTTTTTAATTGAACATCACGTCTAAACGACAAGTTTTATTTCTTTGAAAAACATAAATGTTACTCTAGACAATTTTTGTCATATTTTGATCTGAGAATATTTGTAGTTATATTTTTTTTAGCATAGTGTAATTAATTTGTAAAGTTACGTCTAACACGGATAAAAAATTGAGAATCACGCAAAAACTATAAAACGTATTTTTATGAAATCTTCAACATTTTAAAGATCATTTAATTATTTATAATTTAGACTCAGTGTTTTATTTTAATACCTGTTCTATTATGTGTTAACAGACGGACACGCGAGTGACAGGAATAGGGCACCTTTTGGACCCTTCGGGTACGGGACCCTAAAAAAACAATGGTGTAGTAGTCATTTGCTTTCTTACTTTTGATTGGGAGACCAAATTAAATCAGTTCTTAGAAATACATTAAAGATGTTTGTATTTTTCTCAGAGTTTTCCTTCGTATTTCCTCACTACTTTCGCGAGTATTTTGCTGTATTTCTTACAAAGTAACTGGTATAAAAATCTCAACAGGTTCACTAACAACGTCGTTACGGTAATATAAGTTGTTAAAATTGGTCATTGTTTTTTTTTTGCTTTTTTCTAGGCATTGCAAACTAGAAACTTCTTAGGCGTTTAACAAACTATGTGTTTGTGTAAGGCCACGGACATGAATTCTGCGCGTGCGGTGCGCATCGCTTGTACACAGCTCCCCGCACCGCTGCTTTCGAGGCCAGTTCCATATAAACCGCTATCTACGCGGTCGGCCACCAAACCAACCTCCTTTTTTCGCCCTTGGTCGCTAGCACAGCTCTTTAAACAACGGTCGTTGGAAGGTCAAACGAAATTTGGTCTTAAACCACCATCTACAGGGTTGTAAACCACGAAGGTCACCTCTGTCGGGACGTGGTTGGCGTCCGTGTAGCAGGCACTTATATCTATGCATTGAAACACGTCGCTCCCCGCGCTGCTGCCACCGCCGCCGCCCCGCTTCCCGCTGACTTCGTGTCCGCGGTCTAAAGGATATTTAGTGTAACCTAAATTATGCAAAAATAGCTATATTAGTTTACAAACACTTCGCCCACGACTTTGTCTGCTTGGCAAAATTCTGATAGCTCGGTTAATATGCATGTATAAATATAATTTTTATAATCTATGTCGCTAAGAAAATCTGTTGCGTGGTTTAAAAGCAGTTAGCGGAGATACAGACAGACGCGGCAAATTATTTGTTTTATACTATGTAGAGAAGATAAACGAAAACAAATTAATGTCTAGAATTCTTATTCTGAGTAATTTAAGTCTTAGATAACACGAAGTGACAAAATTTTCCCAGACCCGTGCGAAATAAATATTGATTATAATCTGAACACAAAAACAAACTGTTTTTATCAGCATTGGACAGTGGGTTTTAAAGTTATTTTGCATTTTTTTGTAATTATTTTATTTTTGATTTTGCCTAGAAAAATACCATTCATACTTTTCCGTATCAATAGCAGACAACAAAAAAATCTTTTTACAAAAAAAAAAACAACCGAATATCAAAAAAGAACATATACACTAAAAATTAAAAATAACTTTAATTTCGGAAGTCGGTGTTTGTACTTTATTTCTTCGTTATTTGACACCGATTTCCGAAATTAAAGTTATTTTTTTAATTTTTAGTTTATTTTCTTTTTTGGAAGTCGGTTGTTTTTTTTTGTAAAAAAGTTTTATATTTTTCACTTTTTAGTTGTATATACCCCAGAATGGATGAAGTCAGAAATGAGTACATTAGAGGTAGTTTAAAAGTAGTGCCAATGAAAGAAAAGTTGAAAGGGAGTCGCTTATCTTGGTATGATCATGTTAAAAGAGGAGAGATGAAAAACATGTAAATAAAAGAGTAATGAATATAAATGTAGATGGATGGATTGTGTGAGGAGTGATATGATAGAAAAAGCAGTTAGTGATAGCGTTACGTCTGACAGGACAGAATAGAAGAAAAAAACGTGTTGCGCCGACCCCAAGTAACATGGGATAAGGGCAGAAAGATGATGAGTTGTTATACCCCAGAACTAAAAACCCCAATAACATGGAACTCGGAATTTAAACATACTCGTAACTGGAGAAAACCAAAACGTCATCTATGTATACCTATTTTTCGTTTTTGCCCAGTTTTTCTAAAAGCGCTGAAGCAATTATATATGTATATTCTTTCGGATAAAAAATAATTTTGAAAATCGGTCCACAACTACATGAAAAAAAAACATACTAGTCGAACATAGAACCTCCTCCTTTTTCGAAGTCAGATTAAAATCAACTTTAAGTCTTTATTATGATATTATTATTACAAACTTCTGTCAGCGGCTTTGCCCGCGTGGTATTAGTACCTACTTCCCCGCCATTATAAGTAATACCCTATGTGTCTATTCTGATGTATAAGCTATATTACTGTAAAGTTTCATCAAAATCCGTTCTGTACTTTTTGCGTGAAAGAGTAACAAACACGTCACCTTCACAAACTTTCACATTTATAATATTAGTAGGATATCACTGTTTGGCAAAGACCTCCCTCCATTCCTTCCACTGATTACGGTTTTGTGCCACCTCTTTTCAATTCTCAAGAAAGACTTCCAAGTCATCCCGCCATCTCTTTCGTGATCTGCAGCGGCCGCGTATTTAACCGACTTCGCAAAAAGGAGGAGGTTCTATGTTCGACTGTATGTATGTTTTTTTTTTATGTTTCATGTTATTGGGGTTTTCAATTTGGACGTAACTTTAATATTTAGTTTTAGTTCCATAGTTTAACAACTAAAAAGTGAAAAAAAAAACTTTTTTACAAAAAATACAACCGACTTCCAAAAAAAGAAAATACACTTATTATTGAAAAATAACTTTAATTTCGGAAGTCGGTCTCACTTAACAAAGAAATAAAATACAAACACCGTGTATTTTCTTCTTTGGAAGTCGGTTGTATTTTTAAAAAAAGTTTTTTATTAAATTAATTATGTTAATAACAATATCAATGTTTCCTAATGCTAAGTGAGAAAAGTATTTTTGAATAAATAGAAAAACCAATTATAATGATTACTATTTAAAAATGATTGAAATTGACTTGGATTGCATCAACACTATAAATTACCTAAATATAAATCTGACCCAACGCAATAAAATTATGCATAATTTATATTATTATCAAAAACTGGCTTCGTTATTGGTTTGTATATGCATTTATTTTTAACCGGCTTCAAGAGGAGGTTCACAATTCATCACAATCTTTTTAGGGTTCCGTACCGAAATGGTAAAATGGAACCCTTTTTTTTTTTGGGGGGTGGGAAATCGTCTTATGACTTCTTCCGCTCTAGGGTGGAGCGGAAGGGCGTGTCAGACTCTTACTGACTAAAACCCACCCCTGTTCCTCCCTGCCCTACATGACCAGGGGCGAGGTAACTCTTTCGAATTTATCCTCAACCCCCGGGCAGGCTTCGGCCATGACGGGCTCCATCCTGTTTGCCCCAAAACCAAAATGGAACCCTTATGGTGCAACTCAGTCTGTCTGTCTGTCCATCTGTCACAGCTGGATATCTCAGGAACTACTAATGATATCAACTTGAAAAATTTTAGATGACGTTTGCCCAACTATTTTGCAAATAAGAAAGAAATAAAAATATACATATTTTTATTTGCAGCAGGGGCTAAAAGGTCTTTAAAATTCGGAGTGGGGCTACTAAGGTATCACATCATGAAAGAGCGCTGTTTGAACATTCTCACACATATTTTCTTTTTTTTTTTAGGCCACATAGTTTTCAATTTTTGATGAAAAATGTAAAAAATAGCGTTCCCCTCCCCCCCTTACCTCCGAAATTTACATAGAGAAAAATCTGAAATTATTTTATGTTATAGAAAGTTATGTAAAAATTACAAGGCAAGATAGAGAGATAGACAAAAGATGGCACTGACCTAAAACTGCAAGATTCTACACCGCAGTGTTGAAATTATCTGACAAATTAGTAACATTTCCAAAATATATATATATGATGGTACGGAACCTTCTCGGTGCCCGAGTCCGACTTGCTCTTGACCGGTTTTTATTCTTTATGTATGTTTCCCGATCTATCGATTCGGGCATAACTTTACTATTTAGTTTTTGTTGTGGAGTACAATTAAAAAGTGAAATTTAAAAAGTTATTTCCAAAAAATACAACCGACTTCCAAAAAAAACACAAAAAAATGAAAAATAACTTTAGTTTCGCGAGTCGGTGTCAAATAACAAAGAAACAAAACTATAAACACCAGTTATTTTGGATGTATTCGGATAAAAAAAGAAATTTGAAAATCGGTCTACAACTGATAGAGAAATCGGTGGACATACATAAAAAAAAAACACATACGTACAGTCATAGAACCTCCTCCTTTTTCGAAATCGGTTAAAAACAGACAAAAAATTACAATAGCTTATTACAAAATATTGGCTTTTAAAATATTAGTAACTATTGACCCGCCCCAGTTTTGCACGGGTGCAAACTATACACCTAAACCTTTCTCATAAATCAATCTGTCTCTCGGTGAAAACCGCATGAAAATCCGTTCAGTAGTTTTTGAGTTTATCGCAAACAGACAGACAGACGAGGAGGGAAACTTTGTTTTATATGTAATGAAGTGTACCTTTTATCAGGCACACCAATACTTGTCACAGTAAGTACTGTAATGACTTGATAAGTCATGCATTTATGATTTTATACACTTTGCATGATTTTATAGTAATATGCTATAAGTTTTCCTGATCTTTAAGTATCATTAAATGTCATAAAATATTGAGTGGTAAAGTGCTCATTTTAGAATTTTTTTTTTTTTTTTTTTGGGGGCTGGGAATCATCCAATGACTTTTTCTGCTCTGGGTGGAGCGTGAGGGCGTGTCAGACATTTACTGACTAAAACCCACCCCTGTTCCTTCAGTTGCCTGAGTGCCCAGGGGCGCGGTAGCTCTGTTTCGAATTTATCCGCTACCCCTGGGCAGGCATCGGGGATGTCGGACCCCGTCAGGTAGAATTGAAATCTGATGCAAAACGTATACCTACCTTTATTCTGAGGGTAGAAAGTCATCAGATGAATTCTCCAGCTCTGGGTGAAGCAGGAGGGTGTGTCAGGCTCTTGCTGACTAAAAACCAGCCGTATTTCTTTACGACACGGTTGGTGCAGTGGTGGAGCGTTCGGCTGCTGCGCTACGTGTCGCGGGTTCGATCCCCGCACGGAACAAATATTTGCATGGCATACAGATAGTTGTGCCGGATCTGGGTGTCTTGTGTATGTGAGTTTAAATGTTTGTAAAGGCACCCAAGATACAGGAGTAACTCCTAGTATGGGGCAACTTTTTTTTTATGTTGCTTTTACGTTCCAAGGCCGCGCGGCCTCTTTCAAACATTCCCGCGGTACATACTTACCTACTTACTATACTAATCTCATATACCTAATAATTTCTGCTTATTAGTTCAAAGTTTGCCTGTAACTGCACATAATTAGTCTAGATACGAAGGCAAGATAACGTCTCAAAACCTATCTCTAGATAAAACAAAAAAACAAAAAAAAACAATATTAAAGAACAAAACCATTTATTAAAAAAAAAACATCCATTTAAAAAAAACAGTTATTATTCCAAAACATTGAGTGAAAGACGGTTTGTGATTTTAAAAATAGAAGTCGTCATAAAACGAAATAGTTTTATTTAAAGTAAGGTTGGCAAAACAACTCGAAACTTCGAAATTTGATTAAAGTAAGTGATTTAAAAAATAGGACTCGTCATAAAATGAAGAGTCTATTAAAAGTAAATTTGGCAAAACAATTATTTGAAGTTTGACAAAAGTTAATGTTTCTATAAATAGAAGTCGCCACAAAAAGTTTTTGGTTTTTACGCAAAGCGCTAATATAATAAATTGGACGAAGGTCGAGTAGTACAGACTTTATCAGGTTGTGCAGCAAGAACCAAGTGTTTAGTGCGCGTTTGTGAGATAATCAGTGCAAAATGACTATCGGAGACGAGATTGTTGTAAGTTTTTTTTATCTTTTATGTTTTTTTGTTGTTGTTTTTTAAATATTTTCTATTATTTAAAAAATACATGGTTACAAGTTTAAAAAAAAAATCACAGTAAAATAATAAAAGTCTAGCAGTCCCATAATTTAAACAATAAGTAGTTTAGTTAGTAAAATGTTAATTAATATAAAAATAAAAAGCAGTGTCTAAAAAAATCTAAAATGTTTAAAGTTTTTTCTAAAGCGTAATTTTTTCCCAGTAAAATAAGAATGCAGTGTTGTCAACAGTAAAATAATTTAGGTAATTTACTTCTAAATAATATATAACAAAAACATAATGACATTTTGTGCAAAGAAGACAAGGATGATTGCAGTTGCGTGTTTTTAGATTTATTACAATAATGATTTTTGTTTCCTTATCAATCATAATAAAAACCGGCCAGTTGCGTGTCGAGCCACGCGCAATATTAACAATATTGGGTTCTGTAGCCGACTCAAAATTAGTTTATATAAAATTTGATGTTTTATGTACCTACATAAGAGTTGAGCTGAGCTGGGCTTAGCTGAGCTTAATTACCTAATTAAGCTCAGCTAAGCCCAGCTCAGTTGAGCTGCTTTTTAGCTCTTTTTTTTTGTTCGTTTTCTTAGCGTGATAGGCTAAATTGTAGATTTCTAGTACTAAAAGTCTGTAAGCTATGCCTCGGACGGACAGACGGACAGACAAACACTTTAAGGGTTTCTTGTCTTTGCTAGGACTACGAAACCCTTAAAAGTAACATAACAATATGTAGTAATAGTTAAATTTTAACTACATCAGCCTAACTATGTACTTACTTGATTTTCTGTTTATTAGAAGTTATGAAAGTTATAGACAAACAAGATTAGAGTAATTTCATTAGCATTTTAATGTAACAACAATTTTTTTTATATCCCTAAACAGTTAAAATCACATTTCATAACAAGAAAAACTACCATCGGCAAAAAAAGGACTTCTTCCAAAATACTCTAGAACTTTCTTATATTTTTAACAGTACCGAAACTTCGACTACTCTCTGAACGCGAGCAAACTGCTCAGCGTCAAGGATGGCGATCTCGAAGTCTTGCTGAAACTGTACAACATCAACCATAAGGCTTTGGAGGAGATGATCAAGAGTATTCGGGAGTGGTATGAGAAGCAGCCACATCTGCCCCAGGGACAACTGCGTGAGTATTTTTTTTTATCATTACCAAGCTGTCGTTTGACCACTATCTCACCTATTGGGAAGCGATGATGTGGTCGAAGATGGAGCAAGCTTGCTCTTCACTCTTGACTTAAAGACTCTCTACAACTTCTTATCTTTGATAACGTTGAATTAAACGGGGCTTGTGGCTAAATAATAACAGTCACACGTTTCGATCTTCAGTTAAGCAGTGCTTGCCGAGGTCAGTTTATGGATGGGTGACCATAGCTTACATATCGGGGCCCCTTCGTGTCTCGCAAAGTGCGTTAAGTCGTTATTCCGGCCGACATTTGTAGATCTTTGACAGTCGTTACGGGTATTCAGAAACATAAAAATCTGTTTTGTCAAGGACTATCGTGTTTCCCAGTTACTGAGTTGTGGAGGACAGACAGGCAATCGCTCCATGCAAAACACATTAGTCCCACTAATCCGACATTTTATAAAACCGGCGAAGCGCGTGATTCACACATTTAGGGTCCACACCAAATGAGGGAATTATCAAAGAAACAATCAGATTTATCAATATATTGTTATTTGTTAGTAAAAAATACGTAATAATAAACATTATCACCAAATTTCAAGTTCACAGTGGGAAGTTAAAAAATTCTTCGGAACAAAATTTTGTACACACAAACGAAGCCCGATTGCTGTCACTCACGTGTCCGTCTGTCCATCTGTCAGTCTGAGTGTCTGACACAAAATTTTGTTCCAAAAAATTCCTTAACTTCCCATTGCCTTATGAACTTGAAATTAGGTGATATTAATGTTTATTATTACGTATATTTTATTAAGGCGTATATAGCTGCCAAGTGGCGCCCTCATTCAATAAAAAATCGTAGCAAAGCGTAGAAAATAAAGATAAAAAAATCCTATGTTGCGTTTGTTACAAAGAGCTTAAGGTATTTTTATGTTGTTGAAACAGGACTCAAAGTGTTTCGTATCCAAAGTAGTAAGCAAAAGTGACAAAAACGGCCGTTTTTGGTACTTTTGCTCACTAGTACTTGGATTCTTTAATCTTTATTTTCTATGCTAAGATACGAATTTTTATTCAATGAGGGCGCCACTTACGGGGAGGTAGGCCCTTAACTTCCCATTGACTTATAAACTTGAAATTAATTAGGTGGAGAATTAGGTGATATTAATGTTTATTATTACGTATATTTTATTAACAAAATAACAATATATTGCTAAATCAGATTTTCTCTTTGATAATTCCCTCATTTGGTGTGGTCCCTAAATGTGTAAAGTCCGATACGTACTTTGCCGGTTTTATGTTTAAAGTCACTAATTAACTGCACTCGTGGGTTGCAGCTGAAAATCAGCGTCAGATGGCATCCTGTGTTGTCATCTGACATTATGCTGAGCTGAGGCCCTTTTGGCATTATTAATCTTTCTGTTTTTTTTTTCTTTTTAAGGTGTAATTATTACCATTTTTTGCTGTAATGCCAATACACGCATTTTTCTTTCTTTCTTTTTACTAGTCTCAGATGAGAGTAATTTCTCATTGAATTTGTTTTTTAGAATTGTATAGAGCTGTGAATCTATATTTCTGTAATCACTATAGTCCTACTTTCCTACTAATGTTATAAATGCGAAAGTTTGGATGTATGGGTGGATGAGTAGATGTATGTTACTTTAAATTTGGCACAGAGATAGATTATAGTCTGGAATAGCACAAAGGTTATATTTTCTGTAAAGGAAGTACTAATTCTAAGCGGATGAAGCTGCTGGGAGAAACCAGCACAAAATAACCTACTAACAGCTCCAATTAGATGCCATCATTGCGCATTCGTATTTCCGAAGGAAGACGATAATTACCGAAGCGCATACTTTTATGGGCGTATCTGCGCGTTCGTATTTCCGAAGATTGACGGTGATTCCCGAAGCGCATACTTTTCTAGGCATATCTGCAACTCGTTTAATGTAGGTACAGTTAGGGTGCGCTTCCACTGAAGCGGAGCTGAGCGGAGCGGAGACGTGTAAGAATCGCCCAATCACAGACGAGACGAGAGACGCGATGACGATTTAAACCATTGTGATTGATCGATTCCTACACGTCTCCACTCCATTCCGCCCAACTCCGCTCCGCTCCATCCAGCTCCGCTTCAGTGGAAACGCGCCCTTAAACTATCATATACATAATATCCGTACAGATTTGCTCAGTACTTTTTGTTTAACTAACTATGATGATGTTTGTTTGTTCAATTATCGCCTTGTCATCGCATGCTGTCATACATGCGCACTGGTGTTAGACGTAGTTTGAACCTTTTCAAGGTCGTATCAATAAGATCGCTATATACCTTTCTCGGAGAATTGCCGGAGGTGCCAGTGATTTTAGAGTTCTAATATATTATTACCTAGTTCACCGATTCAATAAAAGCATCTCGTTCTGTCAGTGGCTTCGCAAGCATGGAATTACTTCTTTTCCCATTATAAATTTCAGCCAAGTACTATTCGAGACTATAATCTATCTCTGTGCCAACTTTCATCAAGATCAGTTCAGTGTAGAGAGAGGGCCTGACTGAGTAACAAACATTTTGAGTAACAGACATCCATTCACCCAATGGTATTGATGAAACCCGGGCCTGCGGACGGCGAGTAGTGAGTAACTCGAGTAGTGAGTAACTCGCCGCCGGATCAGCACCAGGCCCGAGAGTCGACGGCGCGTAGTGTTCCACGCGCGCCTCAAAGAGTTGTCAGCAAAGGACGGGGCCTGCCACGGCCAATGCCTGCCCGGGGGTTGAGGATAAATTCGAAAGAGTTACCTCGCCCGTGGGCACGTAGGGCAGGGAGGAACAGGGTTGGGTTTTAGTCAGTAAGAGTCTGACACGCCCTTCCGCTCCACCCTAGAGCGGAAGAAGTCATAAGATGATTTCCCACCCCCCAAAAAAAAAAAAATGGTACTGATGAATATCTGTTACTCAAAACATTTTTTGCATTTATAATATTATTATTTCTAATATTAGTATTTACTAATCTGTAGCCTCCATGACTTAGTTGTCATGACATGTTGTCTACAGATTAGGAGGCGGCTCCAAAAGATGTAAAAATAAACGCATACCAACCAAGCTATTCGTAACTTGTATACAATCCCAGATTTGAACGCTACTCTTGACACAAAGAACTTCTTTACAGTCAAGTGCGTATATTGAACTGTATTTAAAAAATAAATAACTAAAAACTGGTCATTAAAGGGCATGCGTGTCTCACGTATAGACCCAGTTCATAATGCCAGACAACTATCTATTTTTGAACGGCTGCCCTACAGCAAAGACAGGGTTATTTTTTTTATTTTTTTTTTTATGTTCATGTTGATGTACTCGTAGTGATAGGAAAAAAATCCGGCCAAGTGTGTGTCAGACTTCGCATACTTAGAGTTCCGTACCAATATATTGTTATTTAATAATAATAATAATAATAAGTATTTATTCTCTCACCACAATAAACTTTGCAGACATTGTTACGCTAGCTTTACATACATATTATAATAACGTTTACTGTGGGCGACTGGTGCCTAAGCTAGGCTTTATGGGCCTGTGTTTCAGGTCACCAGGTCTCCACCCTCTAGCAGTTAATAGACATAGAATTTAAAAATATTAACAATATAAAAAATGAAAAAAAAGTGCTTCAACAATATTTTAAATTCTGTCTGTAGCTCAACAAAGTGTTTTAAAAAAAAAAATTAAAATTAAAAAAATTAAAATAACAAAATTAAAAACTAAAACATTGTATGGTTTGGTATAGTGTTAGTATTGTTAGTAAACTTGTAGTGAGAGCGTGAATAAGTAGATGTGTTTCGAGTGTGTATGTCTGAGAGTGTATATGTGGAGATGCGTGCATATGTGGGTGAGGATTTGGTATATATATTAAGTCAAGGTGGTAAGTAATTTTTCGGTGTCATCATAGTTGAGTCCCAGGAGCCACGTGGTAAGCTTCTTTTTGCACTGTCCCTTATTGAGATTAAATATGGGTTGAATTATATTGATTTTGTTGTACAAAAATTGTCCCAGATAGCAAACGAAGCGGTTAGAAAAAACAGTTGAAAGGGGAGAACGATAATATTTGTTAGTAATTTCCACCAAATTTCGAAGTATTCTCGTTTGAGCACCTATGCATTGAGCACGAATTGTATTCCCATTTGAGCACCAATCAATATAATAGCTTCAAGTTCATAGGTCAATAGTTGAAGTTGAAAAAATCTTCGGAACAAAATTCTTTGTCTGTGTCTGTCTGTAGCACCGTAGCTCTTAAATGGGTGAACCGATTTGAATGCGGTTTTTTATACGCTTTTATTAGCTTAGTATGTATCTATGTAACGGAATCCTTGAACGTGATTTTCAACTACTTTAAAACGTCTTATTGAATTGAAACTTCGCACACTTATCAAGGACCGATAACAATGCATGATTAGCTAAGAGATGTTATTCTAAATCAAATATGGTTGACTCCCAAAGACGTTGGACTAGTTATTATTAAAGGTTTTGCTCAGAAAATAGAAAAAAAATAATTAGAGCGTAGGAACTTTTAGTTTTTTTTTTAAACTATGGTAAATTACTTTTAATTGAAAGCAGGCTTTCCAGCGATAGTTCTTAAAAATCTTTTATCAAAATCGTTTCCTCCATTTAAAGGTCATCAGCTCTTTTGGGTTTTTTAATGTTCGCTCTACTTTTAAGCGTTGGGGGTTTTTAAAATTTAATTTTTGTTTTGTTTCTATACAATCCAGTAATCTGAACATTCCAATAATCAGGCACCTCCTGGTTCTTATCGACAGACTGTATTCGATATCGACAGCGAATTTCCGAAGACGTGATAGGCTCAGCGCAGAAGGAACGGAGCGCAGCGGAGAGGATTCTATTAACGCACTTGAAAATAAACTTTAAAATTATTACAATAAAGTGCATAAATGATTGAACCTGACAAAAAATGCTCGCGCGTCCTCGAAGATATCGCGATCCGTAAAGAAAATGCCCGAGACCGCGCGGGGATTATTCCTCTCTGTCTGCGCTGACCCATCATCTCGTCTTTGGAGCTTCGCTTATAGTTAGTAGTAGGTAGTGTTCCCAGTCCCACCACCGGCGGTAAGCGACTAACGCTCGGCTATTTTGATGTTCAAGAAACGTACAATAGATCTACATTCCGTGTAAATAAAAGAGATGCACATATTAAGGTGCAATTATACGACTTTTAATGGTTTTTAATTGAACATCACGTCTAAACAACTAGTCTTATTTCTTTGAAAGAAATATATGTTACTTTAGACAATTTCCATCGTAATTTGATCTCAGAATATTTGAAATTATATTTTTATAACATAGTGTAATTAATTTGTAAATTTATGTCTAACGCGGATGAAAAATTGAGAATCACGTAAAAACTATAAAGCGTATTTTTATAAAACCTTTTCCATTTTAAAGATCATTTTTATTTATAATTTAGTCTCAGTGTTTTAATTTAATATCTGTTGTTTTATGTGTAATACATTAATAATGCGTCTAATTTCCGACAGCGCTCCTTGATGGGCGAGTCCTATTACCGGGTGGGCATACGATGCGTTACGTGAGCACAGCGCAGAACACGCAAGCTAACCACTCAAGGTCATTGGCAGCTAATAGCGCCTTAAGACGCTATTAACAGTGAATGACCTTGAGTGGTTAGCTTGCGTATTCAGTGTTGAGCTCACGTAACGCGTGGTACGTCCACCCTGTAATAGGACTTGCCTATCCAGGAGCGCTGCCCGAAATTAGACGCATTATTAATTTATTATACATAAAACAACAGGTAATATACTAAAACACGTATACTAACATATAAATAATTTAATGATCTTAAATGGTGTAATTTTAATAGAAATACACATAATAGTTCTTTGCGTGATTCTCAATGTTTCATCCGCATTAGACTATGTTATTAAAATATAATTTCAAATTTTAACATATTACATTACGAAAAAAAATATCTAGAGTAACATATATTTTTTTAAAGAAATAAAAATAGTCGTGTATACGTGATGTTCAAATGAAAATCATTAGAAGTCGTATAATTGTGCCTTAAAAGTTGATCGCTGACTTTACACCGCCGGCGAGGATGCGCTCCTCAAGTTTGTCGCTGAGCGACAGGAGCTATCAAAGGTTACTCGCTCAGTGTTGCTCGCTCTTCAGTCAGAACTCATGCCGAGGGACAAACCGGAGCGAGTGGTGCGAGTAATCGCGAGTCGCACTCGAGCACTCGCGACAAAACTATCGGAACAACCACCCGCTACTCGCTGCTCGCCAACTTGTTTTTAGTTGGAAGCTCTACTCGCTACTCGCTCATCGCCTGCGGTGGGACAAGTGCGTTGTTTTATATTGAACCTGTATTTAAAACAGTTCTATGATTAAGAAACAAAGCACAGCAATACCACAGACATTAGGACTACGAAAGGGTGTATCCCTTATTTATAAAACTCGCTAACCCCATGCTTAGAATTAATTCAATATAGCATACGTTTCATCCATCAAATTAAACTGTCTATAGGACAAAAACTCCTTCAAATATACTAATATACAAACAAACAAACAACAGTACAAACTTTACCACACACATCTATCCTTTTTACGGGTTAAAAAAAAATTGGATATTTTAAGGGGTTCCGTACCTGAAGGCTCCAAACGGATCCCTATTGCTGTCACTCACGTGTCTGTCTAAGTCTGTCGTCTATCACAATATTTCGTTATGATAATTTTTTTAACTTCGCATTGACCTATGAACTTGAAATTTGGTGATAATGTTTATTAATACGTATGGTACGGAACTCTAAATGTGTGAAGTCCGACACACACTTGGCCGGTTTCCAGGGTTACGTACCTGAAGGGTACAAACGGAGCCCAATTGCCGACACTTACGTCACGTCTGTCACAAAATTTTGTTTCGAAGAACTTCCCGTTGACCTACGAACTTCAAATTTGGTAATAGATAATGTTTATTATTACGTATATTTTAATAAAAATACCAATATATTGATAAATCAGATTTTTCTCTAATACCATTTCATCTGGTATTCATTTGGTACGGAACCCTAAATGTGCAAAGGCGAAGGTTTTTTATAAATACGACCCATAGTAGTTAGAAATAAGAAATACCTTTAATTAAAGACTGGTTGAAGTTTGTAACTATATTATTATGAACAAAGACTCAGACATCGACTCAGACAGCGTAAACTGAATGATATTCAAGTACATACCTACAGACATAATTATGAACTTCATGAGAGAGGAAGCATAGTTTATTACGACTTAAATTTTCGAATGTTGCTTGCTGTGAGTTGTAAAATACGAGTAGAAGTCATAAGTTCGTTTAAGTATATGGACAAAAAAGAAAAAAATACTGTTAGTCCAAATACACGATAATGCTTTATATTCTTACAGAATCAAAAATAAAAATAGTACAGAATAGTAAGATCTTCCTGATGAAGACTGGAAAAAAACACACTAAAAACGAACTCTAGAATGCACTAAAATTAGTAATGAATATTTTTATAACTGTAAATAATGTAAACCAAGCAGGTTTATTTCCACTCACTTGAATTTATAAAATGTTATGTTATCTATAGATGTATTACTTATACAAAACAAAGTCGGGTTAGTTACACCACTTATAACTTAAGAACGTCCGTACCGATTTTAATGATCTTTGATTTGTTAGATACTCGTATGTCTTCGCCCCAAATAGCAGAATAACTATTAAAACATCGGAAATAAAATTATGAAAAAAAAAATCATTTTCCCATACATTTTATATATATATATTTTTTTAATGAACGACAATTCGACCATATGGAACGACTTTTTTGATGTTATATCGAGAACGAATTCATTCATTGATTCAGAGGCAGTACGAAGTTCGCTGGGTCAGCTGGTATTTTTTGTAATTGACACAATGTTTACTAGTGCAATAGTTACGTCAATAGCATAAACCATAGTAACAATAATAATAAATAACTAATTATAGGTATTAAATAATTATATATTCAATGAAACCGGTTCCTAGGTATAAGGACTCTTGACGTGATTTTCATATTAAACTAGTTTTCTTTTCTACAATTAACTATTAAAATAAATCGTGGATATTTGACAGGTCGTTTCGGGTCGTCACAAGCCCGAAAGTGTGACAACCAGTCTTATCAATGTGTATTTAAAATACTGGTATTCAGCTGCATCCGGTTAGACTGGAAGCCTACCCCAATATAGTTGGGAAAGGACTAGGCATATTGATAGCTATCAAAATAAATGAGTAAAATCACGAAATCGGTTTTATTTTAAACCGGTTTTTAGTAACGAGTTTTCAAAAATTCAAATTCAAATTCAAAAATAATTTATTTCAATCCATTACTTTCAGATCATTTCATTCCAAATGAAATTAAAATTATAATAATATTACATGTCATATAAGTAGTAATTAAATAAAAGTAAACATTACAATTTAAAACTATAAAACCAAAATTAAAATCAAAAAACAAAATCAAAATTAAAATCAAAAATCAAAATCACAATTAAATTAAGTCATAAAATACAATAAAATACAATACATTTCTTTTTTGTTTTCTTTCTTAAAATTTTCCAAAACATCTGCTCAAGCGTTAAATTGTAAGATTTTATTTAACTTGCAATGTCCGTATATAAGATGTCCGCTTCAAAATTCATAATTCATTCATCAAATCATTCAGCACATATCAGCAAATCATTTTTCGACCGATTGTTTGTTTCCGACAGAGCTAAAATTTGGCATACCTATGTTATTCCGGTGACAATGCAATATTAAGATACTATCGAGCTGATCTTATGATAGCGCTGGGATGTTGGGACTGGAACTCATTGATATCAAATAGACAGTTGAATTTGGGCTAGTATGATTTGCTCTTCTTGTTGTTTTTTCCATTACACATGATGACGAGGGCCTAAAGCTTGTTTGAGTAAAATTTTTTGTAGTTTAAAGAACTCAAAAACACACTTATTTTTATTATTTTTCGTGTTCTTGCCAGCAAATTACAAGAGATGAAATCCTGACTTTTAAACTAGGCAGATGCCTGTATCTTAAAAATCAATCATTATTATGTCTCTCCAAGAATAAATTAAAAATTAAGAATTATGAGCTTAAAGCAGATCATTGTGAATCCTGCTTCCCACTATACATATAATATTATAAATGCGAAAGTTTAGACGGATGTTTGTAGTATAATTTTTACCTTTAATTTTGATTTTTAACTTTAAGGTATATGTTGTAAACTTGATTAGAAGAATCTCTTAGCATGTATTTTGGGCTACACATATTGTCTATTCTCAGTGGTATGGCGCTGTATGCCGAGATACAGGATCCGCCCTAGTTCAGCTACAGATGCTCCTATGTACCTTTAGAACTTATAGTTTTTAAGATTACTGTAATCTGATGTTGTATTTTGGTGAAATAAAAATATTATAATTTGATAAAGAGATATATTTATTTCTGGAATAGCATATAAGCTAGTACTAATTCCATGCAGGCAAAGCCGCGGGCAGAAATTAGTTATTACCTATAATAATCGATGTATGCGATAATCTAATAGGTATGCATTTACTGAGAGAAGTTACCTAATTGAATAAATTATGCGGGTCAATAAGGACCTCAGCTTAGCATAACTAATATTGGCAGTTGTTGTCGATTAGTAAGTATGTTGACATTCCAGTTAAGTCTGCCTACGTATCTATCATTACTTTAATGAAATTACCATGAATATTAACAACTTTTACGTTGGGATCATCTAAAATATGAACCAAAAACCCGACTATAAAAAACAACGAAAAGGTTCCAAACAAGTTAATTTTGAAGCAGTTTGATGCAGTTAGTGGTATTTTTCAATCGCAGAATTATTTCCAAACACGGAATCAGACTGCTTGGAAAGTAACTTGTCAACTAATGAAAGATTGATTTTCTGACGAATTAAAAATCCTTCCTGAATATTTTTTTTAAAAATGTTAGTGTGGATCGTACCATAATATTGATGTAACCAATGTAAAAAATGCATAATATCTACCTATATTAATACAACTTTAAATAAATAAGAATAAAAGGAAAAGGTAATGATCCAGTAAAGAAAGGGCCGATTTCACCAATTGTAAACGCCCAGTTAAACGCGTTTAAGCGAGCTTAAACGCGTTTAGCCGCTGTCATAAAGCTGAAGTGTTTGTTTGTTTGTTTGGTTGAACGCGCTAATCTCAGAAACTACTGGATCGAATTGAAAATATATTTTTGAGTTGAATAGTCTATTTATCGAGGAAGGCTATAGGCTATATAACATCCCGCTGTGACTAACAGGAGCTGAGAAATAATGAAAAAAAATGTGGCAAAAACGGGAAAAAAATCCTTTTGAGAGCTTCAGTTGCGTGCGCTGCGTAAACGGTTTAAGTTACCCAAAAATTATGTATGTTGGAATCTTTTGTGGTAAACTCACTATATTCTTTTTATGGATTTTATTTTTTACGCTAAGCTTAGTTTAGTAAAACTTAGTTTACACAGCGAATGGTGAAATCGGCCCTAATTTAGCTTTTTATAAAAAAAATACCTAGTTATAAAGCAAGATAAAAAATATTTGTCTAGATATAACTCTATAAAATAATCGTGAGAAAAAGTAAACCAATCCAATTTTAAATCCCTCACTAAAATTCTAAACAATAGAAAATCTAACTTCCGACGCATTGTTTTAAGGACATTGACGTGCTCGTTCAAGTCAACGTACTTCCCAAAAACTCCGGTTTTAACATTTTTTTCTTCACCGTTTTTATAAAAACTAATTTTATACATAAACCGTTATAATTTCGACGTCAGTAGGGCAGTTAATTTTTTTTAAGTATAAAGCAAGATACACAAATATAAAAATATTCGTGGGAAAAAGTTAACTAATCCAATATTAAATCCCTTACTAAAATTCTAAACAATAGAAAACATAATTTTCCATGCATTGTTTTAAGCGGCCCCTACACGTTCAATTGCGATTGTTAATGTGCTACGTTATTGACAGTTGCAATTGAAGGTGCCATTGATGCACTTCAATTACAATTGTCAATTGTTTGCGCTAACTCTAGACGATCGCGTTATAAATGCCCGGTCCTCGATATTACGTGGGGTATCCGCCATATTGGTTTTCACTGCTGTCAGACGCGCAAATGATGGAAACGATTGTCAATGACTCAGTTAAAAGATCAATTAGCAGCTTCAATGGCTCGTCAATAATAATAATAATCACTACATAGTATAAACCAAAGTCGCTTTCTCTGTCCCTATATCCCTATGTATGCTTAAATCTTTAAAACTACGCAACGGATTTTGATGCGGTTATTTTTAATAGATAGAGTGATTGAAGAGGAAGGTTTATATGTATAATTTGTACCCGAGCGAAGCTGGGGCGGGTCGCTAGTAATAAATAAATTTATTTCAGACCAGAGTCCATAATTAAAAACATTACAATCAGATAACATACACACACACACGTAGGTACAATCAAAAATTAAAAATACACATTAGAATTACAATGTCAAAATTAAAATTAAAATTAAAAACAAAAATAAAAATCAGAATCAAAATTAAAATATTACACATTAATACAATCAATAACAAAATTAGACACACACAATACAAATACGCATCAAATAATACGAGGAGAGGCGCCAACATGAAGCTGCATCCACCTCTGTATCAGGGACAGGTCCCACCGCTCGGACAACACCTTCAGGAGACTGTTCGGGCTACTTCGCAGGCGACTTAATAGCGAAGCGCTCCGTTTTCTTATGATTGCGAAAAAGTCATCAGTCCGCGCCTCAGCAAACATTGTCGAAGCACTACAAAACCGCGGAAGCCCCAACAGTATCCTGAAGGCATTGTTGTACTGCACGCGCAGTGCGCTGTACGCCCGCTGCGTAAAGTTGGTCCACAGGCTGCACGTGTAAAACGACTGACAATATGCCTTAAATAAAGTCACCTTCACAGGTCTAGTACATCGGGCAAACCTACGAGCCAACATATTACACCGGACAGACAGCGCCCTGCGCTCCCTCTCAATATCCAGATTGTCACACATGTCGTCAGAGACCCAGTGGCCCAGGTACTTGAAATGCTGCACCCTTTTTAAAGGAATGCCGCAAAGAGTGACAGGAGGTACAGAGTAACATTTGGTACCGGCTTTAAAGATTATAAATTCACTCTTTTTAGCATTGTAACTGAGCCCATGGGCCTCCGTATATGACTCACAAATACGCAAAAGTCTTCGTAACGCACCGATCGATGGACTCAGCAACACCATATCATCCGCGTAACTAATGTTGTTAATACACATTCCGTCTATGGAACATCCAATATTAGTGCTGCTGAGCTCACCGATCAGCCGGTTCATGTACAGGTTAAAGAGGCGAGGCGAGGATAAACCACCTTGTCTCACTCCGCATTCCAACCTATACACGTCCGACCGCGCATCCCCCCATCTTACGGTATTCTGCTGCCCACTATACCAGTACCGGAACAAAGACACTATCTCATGTGGCACATCTGTTTCACACTGTAGCTTCTGCCAAAGCTTGTCATAACACACCAGCTCAAAAGCTTTTGAAAGATCTAAGAAGCATGCATAAACTGGTGTGTTTCTGTCCGTATAGTACTGAACAGTCTGCTTGAGACAGAGGATAGCACTCTCAGTTGACAAACCGGGTCTGAACCCAAACTGAGCGTCATGCAAGTGGAGGTGTTTCTCCAACTGTTGGTCAAGCAAACTATCCAGCACCTTAGCTATGACAGTCGCAAGCGAGATCGGTCTGTAATTAGACAGATCCGATGAGTCACCCGTCCTGTCTTTAACAATTGGCACCACGACTGTCCGCATTAAATCATCGGGTAAATAACTATGACTAACACATAAGTTAAATAATAGTGCAAGGACTCTTGGAAGGTGTACGCCCGCCTACTTCAAATGCTCGATACTAAGACTATCGTGACCTGGGGACTTGCCTCTCACCATCTTCTTTATAATTCGGCCCACATCCTTGGCAGAGAATCTAATGTTAACATGCCCAGGGCGATCCTCAGCCGCGAGCACCTGCGACGCAGACCCGAGCGGTGATACCACACTAAAATGTCGCTGAAAGGCGCAGGCTATATCCCGCGGTTCATGCACACCACCTACACTCGCCGGAGAGCCAGAGCCAGACCTTGGATTCAGTTTATGGGTATTTTTCCAAAAATCACCAAAGCTTTTATTTGTATGATGTTCCGCAATGATGTCCATCTTTATCTGACATTCGTTATTTTGGCAGTACTTTAATTTTTCTTTAAATAGTTTCCTAGACTCACACATATTATTATACTCATGACCAGATCTAGGACGTCCATATCGATACCTTTGGGTAGAAAGGTCGTATAAACCATTTTGGCCAAATTAAGTCATATATACCATTTTTCTCAGAATTTTTTTCTCTATCGATCTGTATATACGAAATGAAGAAATTCGCACAAAAATGGTTAATACGACCCAGAAATTTTCGGTCATAGCCTCTTAAAAAAAGGTAAATTTTCAATGTAAAAGCCGAATGTTTTTTTTTTGTAGTTTTGTTATGATGTAATGACCATAATTTATATTAACTTAGGGCGTAAAAATAGTCATTAATTGTAAATGGTTTATACGCCCTAATGTGTTACATGCATTACCTAAACATAGTTTAAATTCGACGTCGTAAATCCAAAGGCAGTTCGCGACGTTGGTGTATAAACCATGTTCATTGCAAGAAGCACTTTACGACCAACACACAAGGCTCGCATTTGGCGCGCAGCGACAAGCAGAAGAGCGAACGGGATATATAGATACCGGCGCATTTGTTTAAGTTTCGTTTACAAGTCCTATTGTTATTATTACAACAAATGAATAATAATTAATGACTAAATAATTCTGTAAAATGGAGGGAGTCACTTAAAAAGGAACCTGTGAAAACGTGAGTACCTACACACTTAATTTAACACTGTTAGCTTATTTGGTAACAATTATTGTAGATGAATTCGTGTTATCAATAGGTAAATAATGAATTATGACTTAGTATAGATATAAAATGTAAAGTTACAGTACCTAATTGATAATTTACCTTTATTATTAATACCTAGATATTATTTATAATTGACTAAGATATACGACCTAGTATTCATTTAAAAAGGCCTTGATCGTTTGCAGTTTGTTTACACTTCCTTGCGTTTAATATAATATTTTCTTTCATTCCTTCAATTTCACATGTAACGTTTGCTGGATCCGCATTAACAAATCAACAATTTTATAGGAAATGGTTTATACTCCCTTCAAGTTATGATACTTTATAATAGACTAGCAAGTACGAAGTAACAAAAATTTTAAACAATCTTCCTCATCTTGCAGGAAATGGTTTTTACGACCTTTTTCGCTTAAAATATTTTCTTTTATTCCCTCAAACGACATGCTACTAATATTAGACCTGCATTTACAACTCACGTTTTTTAAGGGATGGCTTAATAACCCTTTAAATCGTAAAATGAAATCGTGGCCCGAGCACATAGTAAAACAACGCGTGTTGTTATAAAAATAAGGTTCAATATTGTATGGCATAAAATTTTGGTTCTGCGGTGATGATTACGAAAAGAATTTTAAAATGTAGCCAGGGCTAGTGTTTTAATTTTACTTTAGCTTAATTTATAATAATACAATAAACATTTTTTAAGGACTCGACACGAAAAATTTTATTGCAAAATGATTTAAACCTATAGTAACCGTAACTTTTATCTAAGCTTTTTTCCTATACCTATTGTCTGTGACTTTATTTCATGTTTTCAGTTCAATCCAACAAGTAGAGACCGCAGTTAATTTGCCACACAGTATAATTATCACAACATTCACAACAGAGTATTTTATCGAATAGTGACGTTATAGAAGACAGTGACTTTAAACGACCTGCAAAACGTGCCAAGAAACCACAAACAATAATTATGGATTCAACCACCAGTAATAGTGACAATACTTTTAGCACGTCTATGAATACGTCTTCACTATTCCATCCTTATTATGACAACGAGGCTATACCGATTAATAGTCCTGTAAAAGCTGACACAAATAAAAAAAATAACATAATTCCAAACATAATTATTAAAAAGAAAAAGAAGTTGAAGAAAAAGAATCCAAATGAAATGTATTCAAATTTAAAAAATCTGGCAACAAAGAAAAAGGTTAAGGTAGAGGTAAAGGAAGATCGAAAAGCCGTGCGATATTACCCGAACAAGGTGTAAGCCTGCAATGATACACATGAAAAGGTGATGATTATGTCCCCAACTGCACTTTATAAAAAAAATTGCAAATATCGGATGTAAAATATAGAGATTTTAAACGTCTATGTGATAATGGCATTATACCAAAAAGGTACCACCTTGATTATTTTAACTTACCCCATGGAAATGTGGCTGACTCTCTTACGCTAACCGACGAAGAAAACGAGGAAGAGCTAACTGAATATTACAATTATTATTATAAAAGAATAATAACTTTTCGTATTTACGTAATTTCACATTTCGTTCGTTAGCAAAAAATTATTTAGTAAATAAACAAGACTATGTTAGATGATTGTATTCTTTTGTCATAATTCGTTTTAAAATAATTTATAATAATAATTAAAATAATTTATAGTAACAATTCATAAATAATTTTAAACTAATTATGAATACAAATTTATATCATAAATAAGTTACTTTTTAGTACATAAGTTAGTTTAGTTAGCTTGATCGTTTTTTTATTTAGCTGCAATTCAATAAATTACTTATTAAGTAAGCCTTAGTATAAATGCTTAATTCAATAATTTATTGAATTAAGTACATTTAAATATGTACAAAAATTAAAAAAAGATCAAGTCATAATTTTATAAATTATTAAAATAGTAGACACAAAACAACCAAAATTATTCAAACTTCTTCTAAACTAATCAACTTTAATTTAGAAGAAGTTTGAATAATTTTTGTTTTTTTTTATGACTAAGTAGATTTTTTTATTTCACTTTTCAGTTTAAGTTGTTATAATTATTTTTTCAATTTAAAAATGTTAAACCTGTTAGGTATGTTGTACCATTATTGAAATGATAGTAAATGTTGATTAGAAGGTATTACAATTCTTAATAAATGTTGATTTCGTATTTCAGGTAGTTTTATTTTATTTGAATCGACCATTATTGGGTATTAGAATAATAATAATTGAGTTCCTACTAATTCTGAGAGTAACAGGATTGTTTATTAGTCAGAATTCAGTTGATCTATGATTTTAGATGGTTTTTAATACAAAAAAACCAACATATATGGGTTTTTACGATAGTAAATGTGACCATAATCTTACCAAAAATGGATATACGACCTATACAGTTTTTTTAAAGTACATTTTGATGGGGTGTATTAACCAAGAATTGATTTTTTCTTAGACGTAAATCCAAGCTAACTTTAAAACTAAAGAAGATAGATAGGTTTTGATGATTTAACCTTTTTCATTTGCAAATTGTAAGAACCTTTCTTATAGATATTTTTTTTATAACTTCAAATATAAAAAAAGTTATGAATTTTTATGTAAAAAAAAAATAGTTTTTCTGCTCTCCTGAAAAGTCGGGTTTTGGTTTATACGACCTTTCTACCCAAAGGTATCGATATGATACCCACGTCTGAAAACATAGCCTGGCCCTCCTGTGGGCGTCCCTAACATGCCTGTTCCACCCCGTTACATACTTAAAATTGGTGCACTTAGGCGCAATGCAGTTTCTCTTAGCGGCTTCAGTCAAAATATTTACAATATTATTATACATCCTATTTATTGTCATTTTATGGTTCTGATCACTGCACATTCCATCTGCGCAATTACCAAACTCAGATGGGAAGTCAATCTGCCTAAATCTTAAATTACAGTAACTAGTATAGTCTTGTATTTGATTAATGTCCCTATGTCCCCATTTTATATAATTGAAAGTATTTGGACTGGTTGTAACTTTAGGTTTAATAATATTCACATTACATTCAATCATTAACGGATAGTGATCCGACCAGTATGTATCGTACAGTACGCACACGTCCACAACTGCGCGCCGCGCCGCACCTGTTACTACACAGTGATCGAGCCATCGCTGGCACCCGTGCGCGTCACTTACAAATGTATAACTATCGCGAGGCAGCCAGTCAATGTCTATACACGACCACGATTGTTCCGTGCAAAAAGTTAACAACTCATTAGCGAACAGCTCACCTGGGTGCGCGTTGAAGTCTCCGAGAATGAACACAGATTCCACATCATTACTCTCAATAATCGCGTTTAACTCACTAAGGCACTCTGTAAACTCAGTCAGATTTTCGATCGAGTCAGTAGGCATGTAAACTGTTATCACTAGCATAGACCGGTCCCGAAGCACTACCTTTAACGCAGCGAGACGCACACTAGTACACGCGATCACAGACACCGTTGGAAACATCGCCTTCCTCCACAACAACGCGACTCCACCATACGGCCTTCCTCTAAGCACTCCAGCGGATGTATCGACAGCAGACTTTCCAGTAAAGGAAAAAGCGTCATCAATGTTGCCCAGGAACTGTACGTCGTGTGGCAGAAGCCAAGTCTCCTGTAGTGCCACAATATCCGCCGTCTGACAGAGACCCTTCACACATTCCACCGATCTAGTGACACTCTTGCAGTTAAACGTAACAAGCTTAATTGTACTATCCATTTACTGATGATATTACTCGATCTATCTCCCGGTAGGTAGGTTTGACCGCGTTGCGACTAAAATCAACAAAACGGCGATATAGTACCCCGACGGGCCAAAAGTCATCCGTCATAAACATATCAAACTTGTATTTAGGCACAAAAACAATGTATCCATTATAATCCTTGTCTAATTTCATATTCATTTTCTGTAATTTTATGTCTAAGTTTGTTTTTTTCAGCAGATAAGATTTTATATCACTCGCAGACGTCTCTTTAGACACATTGTAAACATAGATCGGAACTTGAGTACTCGCTGCCTTGAAATTATTGTCCGAATCAACAATAGCTTTCCCTGTATTTCCTACAAAGCGGTTTCTCAACCTGTGTCTCTTTTTCTGAACCAGGGTCCATTCCTCATTAGACATTTGAGTTTTAGACTCTGGATTCAACACTCCATCCTGCACGATAACAGAGAAACTCTTTTTATTTTCGACGCGTGACTGTTGACTGGTTGGTCGGTCAGACTGTTGCGTACAGCTTACGGCAGAGGTCGGTAATGTTGTGCGATTCACAATCACATTAGATAGAGCGCAATCAGCTGTTAACTTCTCACTCGCAGGTGACGCTCCGTTCACAACTGCACGGGGTGTTTTTATCGCGCTACCCACATCCAACGAAATGTTAGACTGCTTTCTCAAGGGTGTTGTCGTAGGCTGTTTTTCTGCAGACTTATAAGATGCGCCACATACGGGAGATAAACCCATAGGTCCACTCTCGTGCTCAAAACTCGACAGTGCACAGGCACCCCGTCTCACGTTAATGTTTCTACAGACATTGTTAACTATAGACGCATTCTTAAGTGCTTCCACTTCTACTGCCAGCTCCTTAACCAGATTCACTGTCGCGTACTCCTCAGATATACGATCTATCTCGCTTCGCATCAGCAACAGATCCTTGAGAAGTCTCGTCACATCTACGTGATCAAACAAAACCGGGGGTAGTTTTTGTAAATCCCGAGCGACAAAGACAGGGATTTCTTCGGGATCTGTTTCCTTTAACAGGCAGACAATATCATCTATGTCACGTAATGTCTTCCCCTGTCTTTTCCTTATCTTCTTGCGCTTTGCTGTCGGAATAGAATCAAACAACAAGTTTTTGGCGTTCAAAATTTCACTTTCCGAAAATGCACTGACACAAATGCGGGCAATACTTTGCTCGTCCATCACGTCCAGTTTATTGCAGATAAATGCCAATGTCTCATTTATGACGACATTGCAGCTGGCACACTTTACAACATTAGTAGCCATTGTTTACACAACGACTTCCAAACCCCGTGCAGACGAACAACACAGCGCGACTGAATGCATTGAATGAGCCAAAAAATGTAATGCATTGAATGAGTCAATGAGCATCAATAAATTTTTTCATCAATTACTTTCAATCACGTAACTGCGATTGACAACCCCTTCAATTGTACTCGTAAACGATCAATCGCAATTGACAATGACGTAAAATTGACAATCGCAGTTGAACGTTTCGGGACCGCTTTAAGGACGTTGACCTGCTCGTTCAAGTCAACGTACTTCCCAAAAACTCCGGTTTTAACATTTTTTTCTTCACCGTTTTTTGACAAAAACTAATTTTATACATAAACAATTATTAGTTATTTATATCGTGATCAATTTATAAAGAACCTGTTTTTCTGATTACAGTATTGTTTTTTTTTTAATTTGTCTTCATACGATTTGTGCATTTAGCCAGTGTCAAGTTAAGAAAGTATTAATTTTACATATAGAATACTGTCACTTTTTTCCCATTAGAATGCAGATTTAACACATTCTAATGTCAGCCTTCTCGGCAGACAGCTTCACTGAGGTAGTCAATACTACGACAAAATTTTCAGCTTTATTTTACCGAGATCGCGCCTGTTTCAATGATTCCACATAAATTGTCCAGTGGCGTAGACACTTGAAACACAAAACTACACCAATTTTACATCACAAAATCCACTAGGAATCAATTGGCGATTTTTAATATTTCGCAAAATGATTCCTAATAAAAAAGAGTGGCACTCCGGGAGTGCCGATTGAAAATAATGGAAATAAAAACTTGAGCAAAAATGCCCAACGCGCCTAAAAAAGGTATCACTTAAATCGATCGTGTCGGTGTTGAGTTCATTAGTTTTTTCCATCTCAAAAATAAAAATAAAAGGGCATACTGTGTGTAGAGGATCCACCATCACCCCGGTGTTGAAAATGGCGCCATCACTCTGACCATAGCAAATTACAGCTAGCATAGTTTGTTTTTGTTATGTCCTAAAGTATGCTTTATTATGTCATAAGTATGTCTTTTCATGTCCTAAGTATACCTTATTATGTCTGAAGTATGCCTTGTTATGTCTTAAGTATGTTTTCTTATGTTTTAATTACGTATCATTATGTTTTAAGTATCATAAGATTAAAGGTAAAAAACATGTTCAATGTCAAGGTTTATGAGGTAACTTTTTTGTATAGCGCAAGTAGTGCATGCTAAGGCGCTAAAATTGACCAATTGTGATAAAGTCAGTAGTAAGAAATTTCGGCTAGTCAGCGATTGGTTGATCATAATCATGCTTCTCATGATTGGCTACATACAGTGGAAAGTTTTCGGAGTCCACCATGTTGTTTTATGTACATATTGAAATACATATGTAAAGTTCCTTTGTTTTTATTGTAGTTTATAGATTTGTGAGAATGTGAATTTAGAATCTAATAGTAAAGTATAACGTAGATTCAGTTTGTCCTTCGAATACATATTTTGTATTATGTATAAATGTCAGTTTTGTCGTTAGAAAGACAAGTAAATATGTAAAGTAAATATGCAGGTGTTCATTACATAAGAGATAAGAAAAGTCTTCTCTGATTGGTTGTCGTCAAAATGTCAGAACGCCTGTGATTGGTCGATAGTTAATGTTCAAGTTAATTTGTAAAATTAACTAAATGTATTGGCTGTCCGGGTCGGCATTATCTTCACTACGTGCCCCATAGAATTTGGGTGATATATATAGGCGCCCCTGGCAGTCAAAATTAGTCTCTCAGCGTTAGTGACTCAAGTGAGCTCGTAGGCCTCTGGCTTCGCTCCTATCGCCTAGTACCACACCTTGTACGGCGGTTTAAAGTGTCTTGTACCACTCCTTGTACAGACATTAGTTACTGTCCACTATTGGGGCAGTAATTCATATTGTGTTTCAACCGTAATTCTGTGTAAACCTGTGCTTCATCTAACTTTTTACCATTTACCTTTTATTTTATGTGCCAATATACCATTCTATATTTTCATCTGTGTATCAATTGATTGACCCACTTGCTCATTTCATCACACGTGAGTGTCGCGAGACAACAATACGCCAGTCACACACAAATCCATCAACCCTCGCGCCTATCGTGAGAAGCATCGTGTACAATTTGGTCCTTCGAGCGCGGATCATCGTGTACAATTTGGTCCTTCGAGCCGGATTGTGTGTTGTGACTGGGTATTATGAGTGAGCATAGTGCGGTCACGACAAGAAGCAAGACAAGAAGAATGGCCAGTGCAAGACACCTAGAGTCGGACTCGGGCGTGCCCAGTGAAAGGGCGCCCGCCTCACCATCGATGGCACCAACGACGTCGTCTTTCCCCACGCCGGCAATACCTCTGGTGGGTGGTCGAGTTATAGATCACCGTAATGTGCAAGCACCAGAGGTAACGCCACGAAGAGGCCGTGGAAGGGGAGAGTCGAAAGAGCCCAGTGTCGCCGCCTCATCCAGGAGCGGGCAGAGCCACTCCACGTACCTGAGGAAGAAGGCGGAGTACGAGGCACAACGGGAGTTGGTGCGCCTCAGAGAGGGGCTGGTGAGGAAGAAGCTGGAGGTCGACTTAGCAGAAATTGACGCTGAGAACTCATCGGGTACGGACGAGGAGGGGACTACAACCCGACGTGTCGAACAGTGGATGGACACGACTCCACGAATAGATGAACGTCAAGAGTCATCGGAGTGCCGTGTACCGTCCACACTCGCCGTACCTACACCTAGTGACGCGCATGTGCAAGTGACCGCGTCGGCGCCCGCTTCGTACAGCGGAGCGCCCGCGACCGCGCCCGTTACGTATACCGGTGCGCCCGCGACATATGTTACACGCGCCGCGACGCCAAGTGCCGCGGTGGCGACGAAAGTTAGTTCCTGCGCTACGACAGCGCCCGTGCTACGGTTTGTGCCCAGTGAACAAAGACGACCACCCACAGTGTCAGTGCAGTTTGCGGATCCAGTGTTGGCGGCGCCAACTCGTGAGGTTGCTGGTCCGCAGACATCAGCAGCAAGGGAGGGAGTAAGTTGGGGGCACGAGCCCGAGGACGCGGAGCGCAAGCCGAGGGACAACCGTTTCGACCAGTTGGCCGACGCTATTGCAAGCATAGCTCGGCCACGCCCGGTGCCAAGGCAGGCTTACGAGCTGCCCATGTTTGGTGGCAACCCGGCAGACTGGCTCGCATACAAAAATATGTTTTGGGAGACGACGGCCCAGTACAACTTTAAATCGTACGAGAACCTAGCTCGGCTGCGAACGTCGTTGCAAGGCGACGCAAGGCGGGCAGTGGAAGACCTGCTGCGCACATGTTTGAATCCAGCCGACATAATGAGGGCGCTCGACGAGGAGTTCGGCCATCCGAACCTATTATTGGAATGTGCCATCAGGAAAGTGCGTGCATTACCGAAGATCACCGAAAGTGGACGTGAGTTGCGTACGTTCTCCACCACGGTACGTAATTGTGTGTCGTTGTTAAGGAACATCAACGCGAATGGATATCTCAACAACCCACAGCTGGTAAGTGAATTATTGTCTAAACTTACACCTATTCAACGTGCTCAGTACGGGGATTTTGCGATGGGGGTGGCATCGTCACAGGGCATTGATGTCAGAGTGTCACCTAGCCTAGAGTTACTTTCAGAATTTCTAGTGCACCTAGCCAGGGCTACTTCATATTATGTTCAACTAGACTTGCCTAGCCCTGGCCCAGCTGTTAATTTAAAATCAAGATCTGCTGTGCCTAATAAAAGTAATCAAAATGTCAATAAACAGAAATTGTTCGTGCAAGCTGAAGCGGGCACTGAAAGACAAACAGCTGATGTTACAAATGAGTATAGATGTTCCTTATGTCAGAAAACGCACACTTTACTGCATTGTGAGAAATTTGCTAAATTAAATAGTGAAGAGAGGTGGAGACACGTCAAAAGTACGCGGGTATGTTTTAAATGTCTAGTTAAAGATCACCCACGTATCCACTGTCGAGGTAAAAGGTGTGAAAAATGCAACGCGGCACACCATGTAATGTTACATCAGGAGAAGAAGCACGAATCGGTAACCAACATGCGAGTTAATGTAGGTAGTGCTCTCTTGAAAGTTATACCAGTGACGGTAAAAGTTGGCAACAACATTAAGAAATGTTACGCCCTATTGGACGACGGGGCCACGGTGTCTTTGGTGGACAAGAGTCTAATTGGAAATGTTAAAGGTGTCCAAAAACCAATTAGAATCCAAAGCGCACGTGGTATCGAACTGTATGATGCTAGTTCGAAAGTTATTAAACTGTCAGTACGCGGAGCTACAAACAAAACATTTAATATTATGTGTCGCACGTTACAGGACCTGGACCTGCCGGCGCAGTCGGTGCCTGCTGGCATCATGGAGGAGCATCGCCACCTCCGTGACTTGGGCTGCGAGGAAATGTTGGGAGCCAAGCCGCTGCTGCTGATCGGGCAGGACAACTGGGAGCTGCTCGCCAGTGAGGAGACACGCCATGGAAAGTCTGGTAAGCCAGTTGCCTCTCTCACTAAGCTAGGGTGGGTAGTTCACGGGCCTATTAGAAAATTGTTTTCCGCTGACGGTTCATGTAAAGTCAATTGTATGTCTAGTCTACCCATGTTGCATGACATGGTCAAGCAACAGTTTGACCTGGAGGCCATCGGTGTAAGGGAGGCCCCACGCAAACATTGGGAAGATGAGCGAGCCACTGCCATCTTAGAATCTACCAGTAAGATGACGGCAGATGGCAAGCAATGGGAAGTAGGTCTGCTATGGAAGCATGACAATGTGCAACTTCCTGATAACAGAAGGCAAGCGTTGCAAAGGTTAGGTGGCGTGGAGCGTAAGCTACACCGTAATGTCGAGTATGCAGCAGCATACTGTAATCAAGTGGACAGGTTGCTAGAGGAGGGGTATGCCTCCAGGGTCCAGGGTGGCATAAGTAGTCACCCTATCTGGTACCTGCCTCACTTTGGGGTGGTCAATCCCAATAAACCAGGTAAGTTGAGACTGGTTTATGATGCTGCTGCTGCATATGGGGGCACGTCACTTAACGACAACTTGTTAACTGGCCCAGATATGTTAAATTCACTACTAGGTATTTTAATTAGGTTTAGACTGGGACCAGTAGCCTTCAGCGGGGACATAGCTGATATGTTCATGAGGATCCGTATCAGGAAGGAGGATCAGGGTGCCCAGCTGTTTTTGTGGAGAGGCCAAGACAAGGTTAATGAACCACAAACATATGTCATGAACTCGATGATATTTGGTGCAGTGTCCTCCCCGGCAACCGCGATCTTCATTCTTAACAAGAATGCAGATAGGTTTTCAGGAGAGTACCCCCAGGCTGTGGAGGCCATACACAGTCGTCATTATATGGACGACTATCTAGACAGTGTATGGTCTGTAGAGCAAGCTAGTGAGCTGGTTGAGCAAGTCACTCACATACATGCTCAGGGGGGCTTCATGATACGGGGGTGGATTACAAATTCATCGGAGTTACGGGAGCGCCTACAGCTGGAAATGCCCGAAAGAGTATCGCTGGACAAGGGTGAGTCCGCGACAGAGAGAACGCTAGGTATGATATGGTCGCCTAGCAACGATCATCTCGCGTTCGATCTGTCATTTAAGCGATTACCTGACGAGATAAAATCGGGTAAGTCTATCCCTACAAAGAGGGAATTCTTACGTTTTATCATGTCGATTTTCGACCCGTTAGGCCTGTTGTATCCGTGTGTGATTCAGTCGCGGATATTGATGCAACGTGTGTGGAAGTCTGGGATAGACTGGGACGAGCCGCTGCCTGCAAATGAGGTGGACGCATGGTTCACATGGCTCAATAATTTGCAGTGCCTAGGTAACCTAGAAATACCTAGGTGGTATGGGCTAAGTTTAGGTAAAGTAGAGCTGCATGTTTTTGGTGACGCTAGCGAGTTAGCGTATGCAGCAGTCGCTTACCTAGTAGGTACCACCGAGGATGGCAAGAGACATGTTGCCATGGTACTAGGCAAGGCAAGAGTGGCACCCCAAAAGGTTGTATCGATACCGCGACTAGAGTTACAGGCGGCTGTGCTTGCATGTCGAGTGGCAGACACAGTCGTCAAGGAAGTAGGTATAGATATTACACGTAAGTACTTGTGGACCGACAGCAAAACAGTTTTGAATTGGATTAACTCTGATGCCAAAGATTTTCAAAAGTTTGTGTCTCATAGATTAGGTGAAATAGACTCGCGTTCTGAGAGATGTGACTGGCGCTGGGTTCCATCGGCGGAGAACCCAGCTGACGTAGCGACCAGGTTGTCGTGGCCGATAAACAGTGGTGCGTGGCTGTCGGGTCCCGCTTTTCTTCTGAGTTCACAGGAGCGGTGGCCGGTGTGTTCCGACTTGAGGTCGGAAGGTACTGACGCCGAGAGGATCCAGCGCACCTACAACCTGGTGGTAGTGGAGGAGCCAGTAGTTGATCACACCAGAGCGTCAACATGGAGACGCACACAGCGAGTACTAGCACGCGTGCTGGCATTTATCTGTAGATGCCGCAAGCAGAGACCGACTGCCACACTCTCCATAGAAGACCTGCACGACGCCGAGATACGTCTCCTGCGCCAGATGCAGAAGGAAAGTTACCCAGCCGAGGTGACAGCACTCTCCGATGGAAAGCAGCTGCCACAGACAAGCAGGTTAAAAGCTCTTGACCCTATGTATTATGAAAGTCTCATTAGAGTGAGGGGTAGGCTGGGGGCTTGTGAAGCGCTCTCTTTTGACGAGCGCCATCCTATTATTTTAGACGGGCGCCATCCGCTAACCCGTAAATTAGTTCTGCAATATCATGTGTCTGCCTTACATGCCAATCAAGAGGCAATAGTGAACCTAATAAGGGAAAGGTTTTGGGTCACTAACATACGGTCCACAGTAAAGGCCGTAATATCAAAATGTCAAGTGTGCCGGCTGTCTCGAGCTAAGACAGCGGCACCTAAGATGGGTAACCTGCCGGCCGCGAGGCTGGAGGTGACGCGTCGTGCGTTCATGCACTGCGGGGTCGATTATTTCGGCCCAATGGAGGTCACCATCGGGAGGCGCCGGGAGAAGAGGTGGGGGGCGCTGTTTACGTGCCTCACCACACGCGCTGTCCACGTGGAGTTGGCGGCCTCGCTGAGCGCCGACTCAGCCATCCTCGCCCTGCGGCGCCTAGTGGCGCGCCGGGGCCGGCCCGCCCACATGTACTCCGACAAGGGTACAAACTTTGTCGGGGCCAACACCGAGCTTCGTGCTGCGCTGCGGGACCTGGACCACACCCGGGTCCAAGAAGAAGCCGTCAGCCGGGGTATCGCCTGGCACTTCAACCCTCCCGCGGCCCCACACATGGGTGGCTGCTGGGAGCGTCTAGTGCGCTCAATTAAGAGCGCCCTCAAGGCGACGCTGCGAGAGCGCGCCCCACGTGAGGAGGTCCTTTACACCCTCCTCACCGAGGCCGAGCTGGTCGTCAACAGCCGGCCGTTATGTTATGTCTCTGACGACGTGAGCCATCCCGTCGTTTTGACACCCAATCATCTCCTGCTGGGCTCAGCCGCGGGGGATGCTCCGTACGTGCGCCCTGATCCGGGCGACATCGACTCGCGACGCATGTGGCGTCGTGTCAACGCGTTGGCAGACCTCTTCTGGCGCCGGTGGCTGCGTGAGTTTCTTCCGGCTCTGCAGCGGCGACAGAAGTGGACGAGCGACGTGCCCAACGTCAAGGTCGGCGACGTCGTGCTGGTGACCGACGAGAATAGGCCACGTAACCAGTGGGTAAAAGGAATAGTTAAGAATGTAAGTCCCGGGATGGACTCTGTTGTTAGGGTAGTCGACGTGGAGACGACTTCGGGGGTCTTACGTAGACCTGCGGTCAGGGTGATTGTGCTTCCTACCGACGGTAGCGTGATCGGTTGAAGCCTCTCACGGGGGGTGGTATGTAGAGGATCCACCATCACCCCGGTGTTGAAAATGGCGCCATCACTCTGACCATAGCAAATTACAGCTAGCATAGTTTGTTTTTGTTATGTCCTAAAGTATGCTTTATTATGTCATAAGTATGTCTTTTCATGTCCTAAGTATACCTTATTATGTCTGAAGTATGCCTTGTTATGTCTTAAGTATGTTTTCTTATGTTTTAATTACGTATCATTATGTTTTAAGTATCATAAGATTAAAGGTAAAAAACATGTTCAATGTCAAGGTTTATGAGGTAACTTTTTTGTATAGCGCAAGTAGTGCATGCTAAGGCGCTAAAATTGACCAATTGTGATAAAGTCAGTAGTAAGAAATTTCGGCTAGTCAGCGATTGGTTGATCATAATCATGCTTCTCATGATTGGCTACATACAGTGGAAAGTTTTCGGAGTCCACCATGTTGTTTTATGTACATATTGAAATACATATGTAAAGTTCCTTTGTTTTTATTGTAGTTTATAGATTTGTGAGAATGTGAATTTAGAATCTAATAGTAAAGTATAACGTAGATTCAGTTTGTCCTTCGAATACATATTTTGTATTATGTATAAATGTCAGTTTTGTCGTTAGAAAGACAAGTAAATATGTAAAGTAAATATGCAGGTGTTCATTACATAAGAGATAAGAAAAGTCTTCTCTGATTGGTTGTCGTCAAAATGTCAGAACGCCTGTGATTGGTCGATAGTTAATGTTCAAGTTAATTTGTAAAATTAACTAAATGTATTGGCTGTCCGGGTCGGCATTATCTTCACTACGTGCCCCATAGAATTTGGGTGATATATATAGGCGCCCCTGGCAGTCAAAATTAGTCTCTCAGCGTTAGTGACTCAAGTGAGCTCGTAGGCCTCTGGCTTCGCTCCTATCGCCTAGTACCACACCTTGTACGGCGGTTTAAAGTGTCTTGTACCACTCCTTGTACACTGTGATGCAAAAATTGGTTTAGTTTGGTATCTCAACTACAAAAATAACCAAAAAAAAAATAAGCGAATTATTGTTTTAAAAAACTTTTTTACAAAAATAAACAACCGGCTTCCAAAGAGAAAATACAATATAAATTAAAAAATAACTTTAATTTCGGAAGTCCGTGTTTGCATTTTATTTCTTCGTTTTTTGACACCAACTTCCGAAACTAAAGTTATTTTTTGAATTTTTAGTGTATTTTCTTTTTTGGAAACCGGTTTTTTTTTTGTAAAAATGTTTTTAAATTTTTCCCCAGAACTAAAAACCCCAATAAAATGGAACGTGGTATTTAAACATACTCGTAATTGGAGAAAACCAAAACGTCATCCATTTTGTACAGTTTTTCAAAAAGCACTGAAGCAATTTCGATAAAATTTATATGAGTGGTCCCATCGGGAGTAAATTCTTTCGAATAAAAAAATAATTTTGAAAATCAGTCCACAACTGACGGAGAAATCGGAGGACATAAATAAAAAATAAATAAATACACTTGAACATAGAACCTTCTCCTTTTTCGAAGTCGGTTAAAAACTCGGTAAATGATGTTTACATGTCGTGCTAATAGTAGATATGATTTTAAAAGCGATAGTCTTTCCTTGCAACAAGAAAACAAAGTTGAACTCTAATCCCATCAGTCTAAATGTACTAATAATAAGAGATCATACCTATTTGAACAGGGTTTCCTCTATCTGGCAGAATCTTGTTGCTCCGAAATTTGTTTGGCATAACACACTAGGCATAATCTTCTTTAAACGAATATTTTAAAGGCATAAAAATTATTAAATATAATTATTGTCTAGCCGAATGTGCATATGTCCGAATTTACAATGGCATACTTTTAAGATGGCAGAATTTTATTTGGCATACCAACCTTTGGCAAAGTTAAAGTTCCGCATAATTTTGTTAAGCATAACGTTTATTTAGAGCGACAAGTATTTGGCACAATTTCACTTGGCATATTATGAAGATGGCAGAATTTCATTTAGAATATTTTTACTAGACATGTTGCCATTTCTATGATACAAAAGTTAGTTACAGAAACGAATCGCTGCAAAACCGACTCCACGTAGTCTTGTCTGCCCTACCCCTAGAGTGTAATTTAAGTCCGCGTAGGCGCGTAGTGGTGAGGCGGCCTGCGAGCTGAGGAGCAGGTGGTTTTGGTACGCTCGCCACCGCGGCGAAAGAAGGAAAGCCGGTCAAGCCGAAGCTGTGGTGGTGAACGTTAAAACCATCTGCAACGATAAGCTCACTTGGGACCGCCAGAGCCCCGCAGTGCCGGAGCCGTGACAGAAACCATGCCTGCTGCATGATGCATGCTTGATGCATGATTGCTGCATGTATGCTGGTTGCTTGCTGCCTGCTTGCTGCATGCTTACTGCATGCTTGCTGTGTGCTTGCTGCATGCTTGCTGCATGCCTGCTGCTTGCTTGCTGCATTTATATGCTTGTTTGCATATTTCATGATTGCTACATGCATGGTGTATGCTTGTTTGCTTATTTGCATGCTGCATGCTTGCTGCATGCATGGTGTATGCTTGTTTGCATGCTTCGATTGTGAACATGTGGTTTTTCTTTTGCCTGTACAATTAAAAACCACATCTTCACTATCAAATGTTTTATTTAGTGGTAATAATACATGCAGAAAAATAATATGTAATATTATAGCATAGACAATTTATGTAAATTAAATCAATTTTGTTAGTGTGGTAAGAAATACAAAATTATTCTAGTGTGATAGATGAGTTTTGTAATTATTATGGATATGAAATGTATGCCAAAAGATGATTCTAACTATAAACTTTCTGAGATATGATAATTCTGCCTTTTAATGATTATAGATAGGAAATATATGCCAGAAGACGATTTTAACTGTGAACTTTCTGTGATATGATGGTTCAACTTTTTAATTATTATGGATATGAAATTTATGCCTAAAGATGATTCTGCTTTACAAAATTATGAGATTTGAATGTATGCGAAATGAGTGTCTGCCAAACGATTTCTGCGAAATGATGTTTATGCTATCCGCTGTTATGAAAAATAATATTATGACATAAAAAGTTCTGCTATAAAAGGTGGACCCATTTGAACACTAATCCCAGCAGTATACCTAAGTACCTATACTAATAATAAGAGAACATAGTCGAACTCGAATCCCATCAGTTCATAAATAACTAAAACAATGATCTAATCTATTTAGAAGAATGAAGACGCAGGAAATTCGCAATTAAGCCATAATTAATACCTAGTTAAAGACCTTAAGCAAGTAAATATCATCAAGTAACACCAAGGCTAGAATAATTTGTGATTAGCACTAAACGCTTGGATAATGTTCACAAATGATCTTGTTTTTATATCTTTTAATTGCGAAGGAAAACTAGGAAACTTAACAATGAGTGAATTCATCGTTTTTTTTTGTGGGGTTTGAAATCATCCAATGACATCTCCCGCTCTAGGGTGGAGTGGGAGGGCGTTACAGACTCTTACTGACTAAAACCCCACCCCTGTTCCTTCCCTGCCCTTAGTGCCCAGGGGCGCGGTAACTCTGTTTTGAATTTATCCACAACCCTCGGGCAGGCATCGGCCATGACGGGCCTATTCATTATTGCTGACAACTCTTTGAGGCGCGCCTGGAACACTACGCGCCGTCGACCCTCGGGCCTGGTGCTGATCGGACGGTGAGCTACCCATTACTCGCCGTCCGCAGGCCCGGGTCTACGGTGGACGGAGATCGGCTCGCAGCGCTGGAAGCCACAGGCGTCTCCTGCGGCGGCTGCTGCTGAGGGCGTGAGCCGATTCTGTTGTTGAGTCTCCCTCACCCATGCCGCCTCTCTCTTCACGAGCATTACTGCTTCGCAGGAGGAGGAGACTGCTTGACATTCCCACTCGCTCCATACCATGGCCTGAACCAGGGCCGGGTGCGAGAGGTCGCAGCCCCCTATCGCATCCACGAGGACACGGCGGTGCTCCGCCCAAGCGGGGCAGACCTCCACCGTATGCTCCACCGTGTCCTCTGGGCGATCCGGTGAATTCATCGTCTGCTTATAATATACATTCATCTTTTTTTTGCATTGATTGGCTCGCAATTGATCACTATCTTATCTGATGGTAAGCGATAGTATGGTAGACGATGGAGCACGCTTGCCATAAAGAAAAAATCGTGACTTCAAAATTGTTCATCATTGAAATTCTAGGTTCGTGGCATCCGAGTGCTCATGAACTATTTAAATATTAAACTAAACGCCTAGTTCACACTTCGCGTGACCCAAGGGCTGGCTTTCACCTCGGCCATTCAACGTGGCAATGCTGCCAGCGTTCTGCGTGCGTTGCAATATCTGTTTGTATTATATTTATCGATATACCTTTTAAGTTCTTATTAGATAGTTGTGAAAAATATTGAATACCTAAATAAAAAGTGTATCTAAAAAAAATACATGAAGCGACTGCCTACCTGAACTCTACAACTCAGTTACTGGCTAAAATCGGAGTTGAGAACGGGTAGTCTACCCGTAGCGACTGTCAAAGTGTCAAGAATCCACAATAATCACAGCTGAGATCAACAGCTTAATGTGTTTTCTGAGCTATACATAATATGTCTCAATATGTAGCGGATGATCATGCAAGTCATGCGTTATTATTTTATATATGATCTTCAACGTTGCTTAAAGTTTGAAATTAACAAAACATTATAAAATAAAACAATTTAAGAGCAGCAACACTTAGATAAAATAAAGTATTTGTAAAGGGCCTACCTCAGCATAAGTGGCGCCCTCATTGAATAAAAATTCGTATCTTAGCATAGAAAATAAAGATTAAAGAATCCTATGTTGCATTTGTTGCTAGTAGGATAAGGTATTTTTACGTTGTTAAAACAGGACTCAAAATGTTTAGTATCCATAGTAGTAAGCAAAAGTGTCAAAAACGGCCGTTTTTGGTACGATTTTTTATTCAATGAGGGTGCACTTGGCGGCTAATAAATTAAAAATTACAAATCATACAAAGTACGAGTTAAAACAAAATATTTAAAAGTACAAATTGAAGACTTCAAATAAAAAAATTGCTAAAATAAAGGTAAGTACTATGTCATACTATACATGAAAGTTATAGCATATTTTTCGTCATTGTTTATTATAAAAATATTTTTTTTAAACCAATTTTTTAAAGTGTGTAAACAATTACTTTCATTATTGCAGAAATAAAAAATGCGGAGGTTTTATTATTTTTATGCATTATTTTTGCAGAAAAAAAAATTATAGGTTTTCTTCCACACATTTAGTTAAAAAAAATAACACTGGAATATTCAATCCATAAGATTGCAGGTATGAATATTTTTCTTTGTCTTGCCAACCATTAAAAAACTTGTCACAAACGGCCTTGTGTTATGATCAGTATATTTTGCACGCAATATCCACAATGCGGACACTGCCATAATTGTGTTGAAATTGGTTTGATTTCGTCACTCCTTTGTTATTGGTTGCCAATAGCTACTTATATTGATTGTAATACAGTATTTTCGTGAAATCCACTTTATTTTTAGGTTTCCGTACTTTAAAAAAAGGAACTTTTGTAGGATCACTTGATTGTCCATCTGTTAAGGTGCCATTGACTGCCATTGACCTTGAGTGGTTAGCTTGTGTGATCTGTGCTGAGCTCACATAACGCGTCGTACGTCCACCTAGTAATAGGACTCGCCCATCAAGGACCGCTGTCCGAAATTAGACGCATTATTAATTTATTATACATAAATTAACAGGTATCATACTAAAACACGTATACTAAAATATAATATTTAAATGATCATTAAAATGATGATGGTTTCATAAAAATACGCTTTATTGTTTTTTCGTGATTTTAAATTTTTATCTGCGTTAGACATAACTTTTACAAATTTTTTACACTATCTTATAAAAATATAATTTAAAATATCAGAATCAGAATTTCATTTGTGAACATAGGTACATATACACGTTGTGTGAGATGTCAATTTTTTTTTAGTTTTGCCATTAGGCGTACAAATATTATCATTAATTTAATTATTCATTATCCATTATCAGTTAAAATTATAGGAAGAACTAGAATATAATAAACAAAATATTTCCATGTCGATTAGTTCAATTCCAAATAAAAATAGGTACTAGATCAACCCAAATGTCAACAATTCAATTTGTGATAAAACATAATAGAGATGTCAAAATTAAAATATGATAATGTCAATTAATTAAATTTCAAATTAACACAAGAATGTCAAAGCAAGTAATCAATAAAATAATTTCAAAATGTCAACAATAAAATTTAAAAACGTACATACTCGTAGCTCTTTTTTTGCATCTCTCCTTTCACAGGTATGCTGTAAGAGATTTCTATAGAAATAAGCATAACCTTTGTACATATTTCTCTGTTTCTCTTCTTGTCTGTTTTTTTTGTATGTGTGTACATTAATTGTTAAATAAATAAATTGCTGTCAAAATTAAAAAAAATATATGATAATGTCAAGTAGTTTTTCAAATTAATACAAAAATAACTAAACAAGTACTTACAAAGTCAACAAATTATTTCTAGAACAGTAAAAGCTTAAAATGTGAAGTCAATTATGTAAATATCGAAAAATAAAAAATACAAGAATGTCAAAACAGGTATCTGTCATCAAAATAGTCCATAAGCGAGTAATAACATTTATTGGTTAGAATTTTCATGAGTACACTTTTGAATCTGTCCAGATTTAATCATTTTAATGCCTCAGGCAGCTTTGTATTCACATATCAAATCACGGCGGAAATTGTTTAGAGTAACATATATTTTTTTCAAAGAAATAAGACAACTCGTTTATACATGATGTTCAATTAAATACCATTAGAAGTCACAAATATCTGCGTCTTTAAGACGCTTTTTTATCAGCGATTGAGGTATCAAGTTTAAATTAATATCAAATTCGTAAGTCTACGGTCTCTTAGTGCTCTAAACAAAACAACTATACCTTCTTTTTTCTAAATTTGCCAGGTTTTCATGATAATTATTATTCTTAATTCAGAAACGCGGATTTAGAATATATATGGGAGTTAGCTTAGACAACTCACTTTGATTAATACATAACTGATCACCAACAAAATGAATAATCAGTAAACTGCAGTGACCTTTCTGCCAGTAAATAATTTTATTTTAAACTAACTTCGCACGGATACAAATTATACACCTAAGCATTCCTCATGAATCACTCTGTCTGTTGGTGAAAACTGCATGAAAATTCGTTAAGGAGTTTTTGAGTTTATCCCGAACAGACAGTTAGACACGGCTGGGGTCTTTGTTTGTATAATACGCAGCGACTAGCTTCTGCCAGCGGCTTCTCCCGCGTTAAACTTAGAAATTTTTCTAGGGGAACATACTCCCGGGATAAAAACTACCCTAAGTCCTATTCCAGTACGTGTTCTATCCGTGTGCCAAGTGTAATGTCATCCGAACTCGTTCAGCCGTTAAGATGTAAACCGGTAACAGACAGACAGACAGAGTTATTTTCACATTTATAATGTTATTAGTAAGTCTGGATTACATTATTGTTCCCCGTCAAGTTCAAGCCAGTTTTGTTTTTTATCTTGTTGTCAGTTAAACATAATAAGGGGAAAAACATACGTGGGTTTTTTTGTTAAAAAACCTTTTCTTGAGTCCTATAATAATTGTGACGCTTATAGAATAAGTGGGTGGGGCAAGTGTAGCGAGCGAGACAATGTTGCTTGTAATCTTGTTGAAGTTAATAACTATTAACTGGTTGTAAAACTTCATATTCCTGACTAATATTATAAATGCGAAATTAATATTGTTTGTTACCGTTTCACGCCTCGACCACTGAAGCAATCATTATGAAATTTTGCTTATACGCTGTCAGGAGTACAGAAAATCCCGCTTGAGCAGAGCCCCGCCGTGTCCTCGTGGAGGCAACCGGTGGCAGCGAACTCTCGCGCCCGGCCCTGGTCCAGGCCATGGTACGGAGCGAGAGGGAATGGAAAGCAGTCTCCTCCTTCTGCGAAGCAGTAATGCTCGCGAAGGCGGAGGCGGGATAAGTGAGGGAGACTCAAGTAGTACGGAGTGGACCTCTCGCCTCCAGCCGCTAACGCCGCAGGGGACGCATTGGGCGTAGGACGTCGCGAGACGATCTCCGGCCACCGTAGACCCGGGCCTGCGGCCGGGGAGTAATAGGTAGCTCGCCGTCCGATCACCAGGCCCGTGAGTCAACGGCGCGTAGCCACGCGCGCCTCAAAGAGAATTTGTCAGCCACCACTGACGGGGCCCATCATGGCCGGTGCCTGCATGCCTAGGGGTAGCGGATAAATTCGTAACAGAGTTACCGCTCCCCTGGGCACTAAGGCAGGAAAGGAACAGGGGTGGGTTTTAGTCAGTAAGAGTCTGACATGCTTTCCTGCTCCTCCCAGAGCGGGAGATGTCATTGGATGATTCCCCACCCCGCAAAAAAAAATGGTGTACCTTTCATACAGAACAAAAGTACTGTTCCCGAGGTACAGAAAAACAACTTTCAATGGCCACAATTGGTTTAGCACGCTAGATGGCGCTACCTCCTTCCGTGAGAAGCTGGTGTGTCGCTAGTAATAATATAATTTACCATAAGATGCTGGTAGGGATCTTGATCCTACTTCTAGGATTTCCCTGGTAGCCGTGGAAATGATGTTTTTCTTACTCTTTCGGTGTCTTTTCTGATTAAATTCGTTGCGGAACCTAAGACAGTTTAATCGTTTCTCTCGGACTCGTCGAGCTTCATTGCCTCGGCGTTTTCTCTGGTGGTCGCCACTTTGATTCTGGCTTACAGAAGTTACAGTGGTTTAGGAATAGCGTGGCGGGCTAGTCCAAAAAAAATACCTCTCCACTCCTCAATCACCTCAGGATATGTTGTCCTCTTGTTGCTACGTCACAACGTGCTTGCGACCGTTTTTTGGGGCCCGATAATTTAGTATGCAAGTCACTTTGCCTTGTTTATCGATGTATTTTAATCATTTGTGCAAGCAGGGGTCATATTTTTAAAATTAAATAGTTCTTGGTATTTAACTATCTTTTTCTCTTTTCTAGATGACCAAATGATCCTCGGTCATCTAAAGACTAGAGGTTTCAGCGTGGAACAATGCAAGGAGAAGATTGATAACTACTTCGCCGCCAGGGCGAAGATGCCTGACATCTTGGCAGGAAGGGAGCCCCTTCCTCCTCTCATGGATAAATATCTGAAGGAAGGGTACTGGGTCGTACCTCCGATGAGAACTAAGGAAAATCATCGAGTTCTTATGTTCAGGTAAGCAAAGATATTTATTTATTTGAATTTCATGTGCCGTAGTGGTACATATGTAGACTTAATTCAACAAGGCCTTCTTCAGTCAACCTTTGAGCTAAAATAGTCTATTCGAAACAGAGTTACCGCGCCTCTAGGCACTCAGGCATGGAAGGAACAGGGGTGGGTTTTGGTCAGTAAAAGTCTGACACGCCCTCTCGCTCCACCCAGAGCGGGAGAAGTCATTGGATGATTTCCCACCAACACAAAAAATAAAAAAGTTGTTGGTACAACAATAAATAAATTATATTTAAAATCGAAAATAGTCTCATTAAGATTAGGTACGACGTTACGGTTACGGTAGACGACTAAAAAAATCTAATCTCTCTCATCTAATTAGTCCGTCAAGATTACCAAAAAATGTTGTCTCGTAAACAAAAAATAGAGGCGATACAGTGCGTTGAAACGCATGATGTTACACCTGACTTAAAATTGTACCAGTTTTTACTCAAAAGTGACGTACCAAGGCCACACTCCTGAACTTTAATATGTTTTATCTATGTCGTTTTTTATTGATTTGATGAAGCAAAAAATCCGTGGCCAATATTTTTTGATAGTGTAAGTTACGGACTAAATAGTATTTTTTTTACCCTGGATTCGATTCATCCTAATAGTAGTAGGTACCGCATTTAACGCTTGAAGGAAAATTTATGATATTGAAATCGTAACTCTGGGAAATATACCACGTTAAGGATGATTCACGTTACACCGTATCGCCACCGGGCCGTGCCCCGGCCGGGACACGTCGTTGAAATGTCGGTGGCAATTGTTTCCCGGCTGAGGCACGGCCCAGTGGCGATACGGTGTAACATGAACGTGTGCACCGGGCCCGGACGGGGCACGGACGGGACACGGTTAAACATCTATAGTATACTTTTTGTATGAAGAGATCCATGCTTAGCCGTTCCCCGGCCGGGAAACAATTGCCTCCGTCATTTCAACACTCGGTGGCGACACGGTGACAGCCCGGTGTAGCATGAATGACTAGCCCGGCCGGCGCACGGTGTAACGTGAATAATCCTTTAAGCCGTTGGTCCCGGCTGTCAATCGTGGATCTTTGACAGTCGTTACGGGTCGTCAGAAGCCCGAAAGTCTGACAACCAGTCTTACCAAAGGGTATCGTTTTACCCAGTAACTGGGTTGTGGAGGTCAGATAGGCAGTCGCTCCATGTAAAATACTGGCTTTCAGCTGCATCCGGTTAGACTGCAAGCCGACCCCAAGATAGTTGGGAAAAGGCTAGGCAGATGATGAACTCTGGCAAATATGGGAGCACTCCAGACTAGTTCTATCAGGTGCTCTAGACAAAGAGGCAATCTATCAGCGATACCGATTGCTGAGGTGTAGTCCAAAGAACAGGGAATGTAATTTTTTTTGATGTAAAACATCTATTGGCGCGGCTTGACAGTAAAATCGACTCGAATGCCGTGACAGAAAATGGCATGACGCTGTTGTGCCCCGATGCCCCCACTACGCCGCCGCTCTCAACTCCCTTCTCTCTAGAAACATCTTTGCGAAAAAAAGTAACAACAAACCACTACAACAACAACACCAACCAAAAACAACTACAGCAACCACTACAACCAACAAAAACAAACAGCATCAACACCAACAACAACAACGACTGTAACACTAACAACAACTAACAACAATTTTGAATTCTAATATTAAAATAGATGTTTCACATCTGCTGGGTGCTCCGTGACGGCCAACTTTATTTTTGCAATAGTAACACATCCAGGTATGTGTTAAGTAATTTCATTCCCAACAACTAGTTTTTACAAAAACTCAACATAATTATGTCGCTTTAACTACGAGTACGTTACTTTTCACCTAAAAACAATATCGCTTTTTAGCTTTAAATGCGTTTTTCACATAATCAGTTAATTGGTACATTGCTTGTTCCCTTCAAATTAGGTTTGGTTTAGCCAACTTTTCCAGGTGTCTGTCATCGCATGTCTAAGTAAAAAATAGTAATTAATTTTTCGCAACATAAAGTCAAAGTCAAAGTCAAAACGTTTATTGCGAACTAAGTGTACAATGTTGGTGTTATAATATTTGGTACTTATGACTTAGCAGCCTTTTGCAACATTCACACCGATGTGTTCACATACATGTCATAGTGCTCAAATCGATCCTCTGAAAGTTGCAAATATAAACCATCAGGCGTTCTCCGTAAATCCAGCTGCAAGAACACCAAAATGGTATACCTACTATTAAATAGGTCTTATGACTTCCTTCGTTCCACTTGGTAAACTCTCCTAGAAACATAAATACCATAGACTTATTCAAAAATAATCCTGCTTCAAAAATCTTTTATTAAAACACCTTCATAAAATTCTCCATCAATCTAAACTCAAAAAATAATATTCGGAATCACAATGCACTTCCAATTTGTAACGGAACCCTTGCACCGGGGAAGCGTGTTCAAATATTCAGAAGTGCCCAGCAAAGCCGTTTACACACTGCCAACGCTGTCAGAGGTCGCTTCGTGAAAATTTTAACAGACTTACGAGAAACGTTGGGTCTGTTTTATTCCTTGGGTTGGTGGGAAGTTAGGTAACTGTTTGTGAATAAAGCTTGGACTGAATGTTGTCTTGTGGGTTATTGAATGTGAATAAATGTTTTGTGCTCATAATAATGACTTTGTGAGGTTCAAGGCAAGTCATTTGAGACAAACTGGGGTGTAGTTACTTAGACCAGTGATGACCTAGTAGTGATCACGACTTACGAGTTGTGCAACGACGGGTCAAAAACAAGGAAGGCGTATTACTTTTGTTAATATATTTCATCACCAAAAGACTTATTTAATTATTTTTTGTCTCAAGAAAAGATTGTGAGGAGACCGGCATGTCCTAGAACTAAAAAATCGATGGCATGTGACATCCACCAACACGTACTAGCCCCGCGTAGTGGCGGGAGTTACGGCCCATTACCTCTCCTAGAGAGAGCTGAGTTCCAGCTAAGGGAACTTTATAAAGGCTGATTATGCTTATAGATTGGATCTGGTCTAACGATGGGTAAATATGTAATAGTTGCTATACACCGTGTAAGGCACATAAACGATTCAGATTGAACATACATGATTCTGAACCCCCTTGCGTTGGAACGTTTGGTCGGCGTTTTCTCCAATTTTTTCATTTTTTCTTCAGTTTTTTTTTACTTTTGGCTGTTCAAAATCATCTTTTCTATTCGATCCAATGAGAGTTTTGATTACAAATTTATTAAATAGTTAATTACACTAAAAACAGCAGTGTAAAGAAAATACGTACAGCTGTTTCGCTAGAGTTCATTCACGTCACCGGCCTTATACCTACGGCGTGCGGCGCCTTTTGCTGCCGTGAGTGTAGATAAGTGGTAGTGCGGAGCGTTGAGATCGCATTGTTTACAATACATTGCGCGCTCAAAAATGTCAATTTCTGTAACCGATCATTATCGAGATTAATGACTATTATAATGCGGTATCTTGTTCCTTACAGCCTGTATAGTCTCGATATTGCAAAATCTTTTGAGTTTTATGTTTCATAGCATCGCGGCCCTGGGCAACCTCCAGGGCTTTCGTTCTTTTTTAAGAAAACACACATTTTCTTTCCATTTATACCCTCCTACAGAGAGAGAGCAAGTTACTTAGAAATATTTTTGTCATAATACACAAAGGGTTCATGGCTAAATACTCAATAGTAACTACATGCATCGAAGATTAAGCCAAGCTTGTGGTCCCAGTTGGCTTAAAGATTTTTGACAGTCTTAACGGGAATCAAGGTTACCGATATAACCTGAAGAATCGCCAAAATTGAGTGGCAATAGGCAGGGCACATTGCTCGCAGAACAGATGGTCGATGGGGTTGAAAAATTTTGGAGTTGTTCGTTCCGGAAGACACAGTTTTGGAAGGCTTCCAAAGTGGATCAATGACCTGGTAAGGGTTGCGGGAATACGAAAGATGCGAAACGCAGAGGACCGGTCGTTGTCACCACAACGACCGGCCCTCTGCGTCACCACTCTTGGGAGAGTTTTATATCCAGCAGTGGACGTCTTTTGGCTGAAATGATGATAATAATGAACGGGAAGTCTGAAGCTCCAGTTTCCGTATGGTGTCGGACGTAAAAGAATAGTACCATCCCATTACTTCCCGTGGGTGTCGTAAGAGGCGACTAAGGGAGCTTGAGACCTAGTGCATACTACTATAGCACCATGGGGCACCCGTGCGGTGGCGGGTAAACCACCAACAACAGCATTCCCAAGGAGGGTTGGCGTCAGGCAGGCGGCCGGCTATAAAACTTCTGCCAAAACCTTTTTGCAACATGGTCTGGAAAAATATGATGTGCGATAGGGCTAGGGCGTACCCCACAGGCGACGCGCAGGGGCAGCACCCGGCTCCTGTGGGAAATGGACAAGGGTTGTCGCACCAGAACGGGCGGGTGCGACGTAAGACGCAAGCTCGGAGAGTGAGAGAATTAAGATTGAGGTGTGCGAGCTGGAATTTAGGTACTATGACTGGAAAAGGAAGAGAGTTAGCAGATGTTTTAAAAAGGCGACGGATAAATATAGCGTGTTTGCAAGAAACGAAATGGAAGGGTGCAAAAGCAAGAGAATTAGGAGAAGGATATAAGTTTTATTACTGTGGAAGTGATGGCAAACGGAATGGTGTGGGCATAGTTTTGGATAGTGAGTTAAAAGAATGTGTGGTGGATGTTAAAAGAGTAAGTGATAGAGTGATAGCTATTAAAGTGGTTGTGGAGAGTATGATAGTAAATGTTATTAGTGCGTATGCACCCCAATCAGGATGTGAGGATAGTGTAAAAGAGAAGTTTTGGAAGGACTTCGATTGTGTGATGATGAATGTACAGGAGAGTGAAGAGGTGTTTGTGGGGGATGATTTTAATGGGCATGTAGGAAGTCTGAAGTACGGTTATGAGAGAGTGCATGGTGGTTGGGGGTACGGAGACCGTAACACTGATGGCGAGACATTGCTGCAAGCTGCTTCGGCTTTTGACCTGGCAATAACTAACACCTGGTTCAAAAAGAAAGACGAACACCTGATCACTTACAAAAGTGGCCAGCACGCGACCCAAATTGACTTTTTCTTGGTGAAACGAAACAGTCTCAAAACAGTCAAAAACTGTAAAGTGTTGCCAGGCGAAGGCTTAGTCTCTCAACACAGGCTCATAATGATGGACGTAACAGTCAGTGCCTCGTCCAGTAGGAACAAAGAACGGCCCCCACCCAAAATCAGATGGCGTATGATAGAAAATGAGGAGTGTGCAAGTATGTTTAAGAGTCAAGTGGTAGATAAAATGTTAGTCATGAAGGATATGGAAGGAAAATCTGTGGATGAATGTTGGAAAGAGATGGCGGATTGTATAAGGCGAGTAGCAAAAGATGTGTTTGGAGAATCGCAAGGTAAAGGCATGATAGAAAAGGATACATGGTGGTGGAATGAAGATGTGCAAAAGATGCTAAAAGAAAAGAAAATTTCGTTTAAAGTATGGCAGAATGTAGAAACCGGAAATGATAATTTGAAAGAAGAGAAAAAGGAAATTTATAAAGAATGGAAGAGGAAGGCAAAAAAGGCGGTTGCAGTTTCCAGGGCTAAGGCGCAGGAAAAGTTATATGATTTATTGGACAGCCCTAGAGGCCAGAAGGAGCTCTACCGGATTACAAAATTAAGAGAAAGGAGAACGAGGGATATAATGCACATAAAATGTATGAAGGATGAACTCGGTAAAGTCTTGTCGAAAGATGACGAAATAAAAGAGCGATGGAAGGTTTATTTTGAAAAGTTGATGAACGAAGAGAATGAATGGAATGGTGTGCTCAAAGAGGTACAAGTAAATATAGGTTTGGTGAGAGAAATTAGCATGGATGAAGTAAGAAAGGCAGTTCAATGTATGAAAAATGGAAAGGCCATGGGCCCTGATGACATACCAGTAGAAGTATGGAAGTGTTTAAAAGAGGATGGGTGTATGTGGCTGACTTTATTCTTCAATAAGTTGTTGTATGAAGAAGTGATCCCACAAGAATGGTGCAATAGTTCGCTAGTGCCCATCTTCAAGAATAAAGGGGATGTACAGGACTGCAACAACTATCGAGGGATAAAGCTCATGTCACATACTATGAAAGTATGGGAGAAAGTGATAGAGGAAAGATTGCGAGAGGAGAGTGAGATTACCCCGAACCAGTTTGGGTTTATGCCAGGTCGAGGGACAATGGACGCCACCTTCGCTCTCCGTCAATTGTGCGAGAAGTACAGACGTGTGCACAAGAACTTGCACATGGTGTTCATTGATCTTGAGAAAGCGTATGATAGGGTACCTCGGGATGTGTTGTGGTGGGCCTTGAAAGAGAAAGGTTTGCCTGGGAAGTATGTTGAGTTGATTCGTGCTATGTACAGACAATCTAGTACCTACGTCCGGTCGGCTGCTGGCAACACCGATGAGTTCAGTGTGGCTGTAGGCTTGCATCAAGGGTCGGCTTTAAGTCCTTACCTCTTCCTATTGATTATGGACGCTCTTACGTCGGAAATACAGGAAGAGGCACCCTGGTGCATGCTGTTTGCCGACGACATTGTTCTGGTCGGTGAAGATGGACCTGAGATCCAGAGCAGATTGGAGAAGTGGCAACAGAAGCTGGAGAAAGTTGGCTTGAAAATCAGCAGAACCAAAACTGAATACATGTTCTGCGATTTCGGCGGTCTCTCCAGTTCTGAAGCTGTAGTGCTAGATGGCGCGCTTCTCCCAGTCTGCTCCGATTTTCGGTATCTCGGTTCACTCGTGCAAAGCGATGGTGAAATAGATCGGACTGTTAAGCACAGAATTAACACTGGATGGATGAAATGGCGGCAGGTCACCGGGACTATCTGTGACTCCCGCATGCCCCTAAAACTTAAGGGGAAGATTTATAAAACAATGGTCAGACCTGCTGTCTTGTATGGTTCAGAATGTTGGGCCACAAAAGGGATGAATGAAAAGCAATTGCATGTAGCTGAGATGAGAATGCTAAGAGCGATGTGTGGTGTTACGCGCATGGATAGGATTAGGAATGAGTATATAAGAGGAAGTCTGAAAGTGGCACCGCTGACTGAAAAATTGTGTGGAAATCGGTTGTCGTGGTATGGGCATGTGATGCGGAGGAATGAAGAAAATGTCATGAGGAAAGTCTTGTGTATGGATGTGGATGGCTATAAGAGTAGGGGAAGGCCAAAGAAACGATGGTTGGACTGTGTGAAAGAGGATATGGGTAAAAAGGGGGTGACTACAGAGATGACGACTAATAGAGGAGTATGGAAGAAAAAGACATGTTGCGCCGACCCCAAATAAATTGGGATAAGGGCAGGAGAATGATGAAGTCTGAAGCTCCAAATTGTTTTTTATTATGGGCGTGGGCTCTCCCGCTCTGAAACGAGCGGGAGGGCTTGTCAGGCTTTTACTGGCTATAACCCACCCCTGTTCCTTCAGTTGTCTGAGTGCCCAGGCGGCGAGGTAACTCTGTTTCGAATTTATCAGCGACCCCTAGGCAGAAGCTCGAGTGTTTGAAAACCACATTTACTAAGGGGTATTGTGGTTCTATCCATGTCTATGTCCTCTTCTAGTAGGTTGTTGAAGTCAGTTTATTCAAGACGAATGTTTCAATCAATTTCACCATCTTCTCTTCCAGGATAGTGAACCCAGACATGGTACTCCTTGACGCGGTCAAGCTAGGCTTCCTCATGGGAGACTACCGGCTCTTCAACGAGAGCACACAAGGAGACCACTGGATCTTTGACTTCAGCAATGCTACCCTCAGTCATGCTATGCAGTTCACTCCTATTATGATGAGCAAGATTTATTATCACATTACGGTAAGATTTTAACATAATTTCATAGATATAAAAATTCGAAGACGTGACATTCACCAACCCGCACTGGGTCCACGTGGTGGATAGCGGCCCTTCTGGATCTCCTAGAGAGGAGGCCTGAGTCCCAGCAGTGGAAACATTATTTATGAGGCTAATAATGTAAGATACTGAAATAAGTACATATAAAACAATATTAAATTAGATAGATATAACACTTATACTCAGTAAGAAGAAGAAGAATAAAAATGGTATAAAGGCGGGAGGGGGGGGGGGTGTACGGTATATAATACAAAATCAATGTAATAACCACAACATTTTCCACATATAAAATTAACAAAAAGATATGCTTTGATGAGTAGGTACTCATCGGTAAGCCAGTTATTAAAATTCTTCACATTCAAGTAAACATTTTATATCGTTACAAACTAACAAACTAGTCAGTTACCACAAAATATATCTAAGTTGTTCAGTACATCGATAATTTTACTTCGAAAAGCATTTTTATTCAGCACAAAATATCAATCTATGAAATGTTCATTGTACATTTGCGTGAGACGCCGAAGGGATGCACGTTTACCTGCGTTTGTCTGGTTTAATATTATGTGTAACCAGACACTATCTGATAAAAAGTCACCACGTAGATTTATAGGTACATACGAATATAACACATATTATTATGACATTCATCCATAAATTTTGAACTATTTCACAATTTATTGTTATTGCTATTACTCGTTGTTTGTTTACTTGACTAATCTAGAGCCTCAAAATTCCAATTCTCGTTCTTAAAAAAAACGTTTACAAAGTCTGAATGTCATCTCGGCGACAATCAATGTGAAAAACTAGTCGAAATGTCTAATTTAGAGGTGCTGAGACAGAATGCGATTGCCCCTCAGGTTGTTGTTAAAATCGAGTAGTAAGACACTGTTGCCCATTTTAACACTACGATATTTTTACAATAGCCTCGTGTTTTAAAAATACTAGACAAAATCGCGGCAGACTAAGGCGAAGATGGCGGGACGAGCTCGACTTCTACCGAAAGGATTAGTCCGTACTAGCAAAGGACAGAGTTGTGTGGAAGGGGCGGCCTTTGCTCAGCAGAGGGACAAAATAGGCTAGTCAGTTAGTTAGCCTAGAGTAAAAAAGAAGATGCATAATAAAAATTCACGCCATGTTCTTTATCCACAGTCATGTTACGCTATCAAGATTAAAGGCCTACATCTGATCAACGTGCCGTCCTTCGGTCACTCAATCTTGGCCCTTTTCAAGAAAATCATGAAAGCCAAACACGTGGAGAGATTGCATCTATACGAAGGTTTTGACCAGATATTCAAGGTGTTGCCTAAAGACATGTTCCCTATTGACCTAGGTGGTACCGCTGACATGACTGTTCAGAACATTTGTGGTAAGTTATTTTTTTTATAATTATGAAAGAAAGAAAATGCATTTATTTGCGGTAAACATGACGCAAAGACAGAGATACTCAACAAAAACAGAAAAGGCTGGGAGAAAACATGGGTTACATCCACGCAAAACGGCCATCGCTCAGCATAGATGCTGCGACTCTATGTGAGACAGAGCCCCAGCGCTGGTTTTCAGCGACAGCCGGCGTTGACGTGATGACGACGACCGGTGCCGTTGTCTTTTCCATTATCACGGCAAGGTTCTGGAATGGCGATCGCGTACCGGAAAACCCAGAGTTGGAAGGCTCTTCATATTATTATGGTTGGCTATCGAAAACCGCCGCTTGCGTGAAGCACTACATTGTTTAATCGAGTTTGAAAGTCTATGTTTGAGAGATATTCAGCAATATTTTAGTCCAGAATATCCTATTCTTTTAATTGAAATGATGATAAACCAGTAGCAGACTGCTATTGGACAACTAAACTTCTTCAATCAGACGCTAATTCACTAACTACTGTAAAAACGTAACTCTCCTTCTGTGGTAGATAAATAAAAATTCCCATAGAGACGTTTCGTTTTTTGTTTTTCTAGTAGTGTTTGTGTAGGCACAAGTTACAAGCATGGGTTTCTGGGTTGATGAAAGAATTAGATCGTTACAATTTATAATGGAATTCTCAGCAGCCACCTTTTTTTTGTTGGGTGGGGATTCATCCAATGACTTCTCCCGCTCTGAGTGGTGCGGGAGGGCGTGTCATACTTTTACTGACTAAAACCCAACCTTGTTCCTTCTTTGCCTGAGTGCCCAAGGACGTGGTTACTCTGTTCTTAATTTATCCGCGACCCATTACATAATAACATAATAATGACCCAGAATTTTTTTGCTGGCATCTTTTTGAGGCGCGCGTTGAACACTACGCGCTGTCGACTCTCGGGCCTGGTGCTGATCGGATGGCGAGCTACCCATTACTCGCCGTCCGTAGGCCCTCTCAGCAGCCACCTGGAATCTTTGTATACAGTTATAAGAAAATCCTTCTTATGAATATAGTGACTGTTGCCTACAGGTTATTGGTGGCTAGTAGTTTAGTGTTATTTTGACGAAGCATATTTTCGTGGTTGTGTGATGATTTGTGAAAGCAGCTTGCTTGCGGAAGCAGAAATATCACTAAACAGACAGCCACATAATTTTTTTACATGCAGGCGTTTCAATCTTTGAGATATATTAAGTTTTTAGAATTTACATTTGAATTACAGCTCAGTAGTACAAAATAGGTAGCACTAAATATATAATACTTTGCACTGTATAAAAAAAAACACAACTTAATTATTCTAAAGTGCCATTCTATTTCTTTTGCAGACATATGGTACGAAACCCTACAGTCAGACACCTGGAAAGAGTTCTTTGCGAACCAAGAAAAGAACTTCCACGTCGACGAATCAAAGAGGACAACAGCATCAAAGATTAGTGACTCGTTTGGAGTCGAAGGTTCCTTCAGAAAATTAGAGTTAGATTAGTTATTAAGACCTAAAGAAGCTTGACTTGTTAACTAAGAAAATAATGATGTTTGAGGTATGCACACACTGGTTTCCTCGGAGCCTCGCTGTGCTCAGTAGCATCAGTGATCACAGTGCCGCCGTATTCCCTGGAATCACTCTGTAGGTAATCAGAGTCGTGCTTGCTTAGTGCCTAACTAAAGCCTATCGAGTCACTTGTCGAGTTTCAAAGTAAAAACATTGCTAGGCGACTCGCGAAGGCGCCACGCGCTACTTGCACTCAGAAACATTTTAGAACGCGCTAAATTTAATTTACATGCCTTTTGGCGGGACATTGTTGGGACATTATATTATATTAGGGCATAGGCCTCCCCCAAGTGTCGCTATCATGACCGGTCCTGTGCGTCCCGTCCCATCCATTGGCTACCTGCGACTCTCACCAGGTCATCGGTCCACCTTACTGGAAGCCTTCCAACGCTGCGTCTTCCGGTACGCGGTCGCCACTCCAGAACTTTGCGGCCCCATCGACCATCTGTTCTGCGAGCAATGTGCCCTGCTCACTGCCACTTCAGTTTGGCGATTCTTCAGGCTATGTCGGTAACCTTGGTTCTCTTGCGGGTTTCAACATTCCTGATTCAATCACGCAAGGAAACTGCAAGCATAGCCCTCTCCATTGCCCTTTGGGTGACTTTAAGCTTCGGATTACTTCAACTTGTTCACAAATAAATAATCTGAATTTGAATCTACTTCGTCATTTAGTTACATTGAAATCTATAGTTTCAGACAATATTGTATCTTCAGGCTCATACTGTGTGTGCATACATTTAGAAAAGACTTCATTATGGTTTTACATATTTAGCAGTATTTTGACATTTTCAAATTAATAAGGAGTGATGTAGGATTCTTTGTGAGAATACAATAACCCTGAAGTGACTGTTTTATCTCTTTGAGGCACAATTTATTAACTAGGTTATGTAAGTTTTTTTTATATTGCATTTGAAAACTAATTTTGTAGATAGGGTATTGTTCGAAAACAAGTCTTCATTTAAAGTGACTACTATGAAGCAAAGACTAATGGCTTGAATAGTGAATATTTAAGTGATAATTTGTATGAAGAAAACAGATATAGCTAAATTCGTTGAGGCTTATTGAATTCATTTCTAAGAATCAGATTTTTAAAACTTGAGCAGTGATGGCCCAGTGGTATTGGTCGCGACTTACAAGTTGTAGGTCGTGAGTTCAAACCCAGGCAGGCGTTTTACTTTGTGTAAATTATTTCATCACCACTGCTCTCAAAACGGTGAAGGGAAACATCGTGAGGAAACCGGCATGTCCTAAAACAAAATAAAAAATAAAAAATTGAAGACATGTGACATCCACCAATCCGCAATGGGCCCGCGTGGTGGGTTATGGCCCACACCCTTTCACAGAGAGGAGACCTGTGCCCCAGCAGTGGGAACATTAACAAAAAAAAAAGGCTGATGATGATGATGTTGCTTGTGTTGAAAAAATATTTCATTTGTAAAATTGTGTATAAACTGAATATCTACGTATTTTTTTAACAGCGTAACTCGATATTATATTTGATATTACAGAGAAATTAAATTAATTACTCTTCAAAATCACTCAACAGAAACTTAAATATTTAAGTAATATTTAGAAAGATTAAAATAATTACATTAATGACAGATCGTGCCGATTTAAAACTTTTTCCTTTACTTAGTACTTAAGGCAAAGAGAAACTTGGTAAACCTGCTAAGAGTTACTCAAATATTTTAATAACTCTCTAACTATTTGGTGTAACCTTTCATTACGTGGGGTCCTTTAAACCCAAGCAATTTTGATTTGGACATATTTCTACAAATTAAAACGTACGTAGTCCTTTCAACTGGCTTCCTTCTTCACGTGGCACTCCGTCCTGAGTAATTCACTGATCACGGCGATGATTACACGTGAAACAAGAGGATGGGGTGCCGTGCGACAGACCCCACGTGACTATTTCTGTAGTATAATTTTAGTGAAAATACTCCTAACTGACAAGAAGTTTGTAATGAACACCAAAACCAAAAGTTTGTGATTATTATGCTTACTAATCAATAAGCATCTTTGAAGTAATTTCTAGAAGTATCATTTTTGTTGAGGATGTTGATCTTCTAAATTGCATAATTTTTTTTTGTTTCTTTTGCACTAATTCTGGTGGGGTCCAATAAACCCCACGCGACTAATAGTGGAAGTATTTTAATGCAACTAGCTGGAGGTTACATAACACCACTTATTTTATTTAAGTATATTTAAGTGACTTGTAAAATAATGAGTAAGAAAATCTGGCATACCAATTTAAAAAATAAAAGTTTGAATAATATTCCCATAATTTATAGATTGTAAGTTCTTTTTAATTAGTATCTAATTAAACTGTGTATAAGTTAGTACCTACGCGTGATATTTGAAATAAATTAAGTTAAATTTGCATTTTGCGTTTTTATTATGGTTCCGTACCCGAAGGGTCCAAACGAGGCCCTATTGTTGTTACTCACGTGTCCGTCTGTCCGTTTTTCTATCTATCCGTCCGTCGTCTGTCACAAATTTTTTTTAACCAAGAATTTTTAACGTCTCATTCACCTATGAACTTGAAATTTAAGTCATAATGTTTATTATCACTACATCACTACATAGTATAAAACAAAGTCGCTTTCTCTGTCCCTATATCCCTATGTATGCTTAAATCTTTAAAACTACGCAACGGATTTTGATGCGATTTTTTTTAATAGATAGAGTGATTGAAGAGGAAGGTTTATATGTACAATTTGTACCCGAGCGAAGCTGGGGCGGATCGCTAGTTACGTATACTTTAATAACAAATACCAATATTTGTTACGGAACCCTTAATGTGCGAAATATGACACGCACTTGGCCCGTTTTTTACCTACTTAGCTGCCAAGAGAAAAAGATGTTGCGTTGAAGCATTAATTTTATTTAGACATCGCAAATGGATACTAAGGCTAATAATTTTATTATATAAAAGAATGTGCCCCAGTGTCTTCAAATACCTAGCAAACATAGGAAATTAGAGCATATTAACTATAACTACATAGTATAAAACAAAGTCGCTTTCTCTGTCCCTATATCCCTATGTATGCTTAAATCTTTAAAACTACGCAACGGATTTTGATGCGATTTTTTTTAATAGATAGAGTGATTGAAGAGGAAGGTTTATATGTACAATTTGTACCCGAGCGAAGCTGGGGCGGATCGCTAGTTACGTATACTTTAATAACAAATACCAATATTTGTTACGGAACCCTTAATGTGCGAAATATGACACGCACTTGGCCCGTTTTTTACCTACTTAGCTGCCAAGAGAAAAAGATGTTGCGTTGAAGCATTAATTTTATTTAGACATCGCAAATGGATACTAAGGCTAATAATTTTATTAAGTATATAAAAGAATGTGCCCCAGTGTCTTCAAATACCTAGCAAACATAGGAAATTAGAGCATATTAACTAGGATAGAGTTAGCCTTCATTGGAGTGCAAGCACTGCAAGCTTGAAAGTTGGAGCATCCTTTGGAGGTGATGACGTCATGACGAAGGCTGCGCTCACGATCACGTCGCGGTCACCAGTTTAGAGGCAGGCGGAACAGGGTGTAAAGTCCCGCAAACCTCCATTGAAAAGGGAGGATCCTCCGACCAGACGGGTGTTTTGTCTAGTCCGGGCAACTGTTCAAATCGCGCGGAGAACTCTGTTTGCTCGATGCAGGATTTTTGTTATTTTAGTTCGTGTGCGGCGTCATAGATGTCGCTACAATCCTAACTGAGGCGGGTTCTTTTAAGCGTGTCGATGGCACAAATTGAATATGAAACTAAATTAAATCCCTTGCCTGTTCCACGCGCGCCTCAATGAGATTACTGTCAGCCACCACTGACGGGGCCCATCGTGGCCGGTGCCTGCATTCTTAGGGGTAGCGGATAAATTCTCAAAATCAGTTACCGCACCCCTATACACTCTCAGGCAGGGATGGAGCAGGGATGGGATTTAGGCAGTAAGAGTCTGACACACCCTGCTCCCGCTCCACCCAGAGCGCAAGATGTCATTGGATGATTTCCCAACCCGCCAAAAGGAAAACAAGGTCGCTGGCAGTTAATAGCGCCTTAATTGAAGAATGAGCAAAACGAGCTCTTATTTTGGAGTATACTGGACGTGGCTATTAGTTATATTTTCATTTAATCTACTGAGAGATATTAGTCTGAATGAAGTGAGCTGGGCAATTCCTCCATACCAAATTGGTTAGGTTAAGAACATTTGTCGATTGTCTTAACACCGTTGGGGCCACTGTAGGGGACTGTACCATAACCGTATTATTAGAATGGCCTTATTATTATAAAGATACAGAAGAGTCACACTAATCTTGCAGTCTTAAAAACCAAGGAGGTAGCTGATTATTGGAATGTTCGGATTACTGGATTGTATAGAAAGCTAAGCTTCTGTCAGCGGCTTCACCCGCGTAGAATTAGTACTTCCCCCGTTAAAAACTTTCAACCCCTTATGCACTCCTTTTTTTTTAGAGTGGGAAATCATCCAATGACATCTCCCGCTCTAGGGTGGAGCGAGAGGGCGTGTCAGACTCTTACTGACTAAAACCCACCCCTGTTCCATCCCTGACTCTCGCGCATGGTGCTGATCGGACGGCGAGCTACCCATTACTCGCCGTCCGCAGGCTCGGGTCTACGGTACATAATATTATACACCCAATAAACCACAACTAATAATTTATATTGCTTAATTGAATAACTATTTAGCGCTCTTCCTCTCCTCTCTTTTACTTTGCTGTGCCCGACAGGGTCCATATTGATATTTTATTATGTTATACCAGCTATTTAACACATATGGAATGCAATAAAGTATTGAGTATTGAGTACGGTGGCCGGAGAGCGTCTCTCGGCGCCGGAAGCCCCTGGCGTCTCCTGCGGTGGCTGCTGCTGAGGGCGTGATGGCGACTCTGTTGTTGAGTCTCCCTCACCCATGCCGCCTCCCTCTTCGCGAGCATTACTGCTACGCAGAAGGAGGAGACAGCTTCTTTCATTTTCTCTCGCTCCGTACCATGGCTTGAACCAGGGCCGGGCGCGAGAGATCGCAGCCGCCTAATAATACTGCCTTTTAATACATTTAAAATAAAGTTAAATCTAGTCTCTGTTCGAAGTAATACTATACCATCAACGACTATTTAGATGATAAGAATAGTTGGTCGCTCTGTTGAACGCAAGACAATGTTAGACTTGATGTCCTTTCTCCTTATTTAGCTTATGACAGATTATATGAGTTCATATAGATAATAATTGTTTACTAATTTTACTGTGATGGCCCTAGTTTATAACTTGTGGCTTCGAATCACAGCCCTTTGATAGATTCTACCGTTACACGTGTAAGCAGGCACACCAGTTATATATGGAGGATAATTTAGTTTGGTTAATAATGTTTAAACTGGCGATTTTTTTGGCGGATAATTTAATTTTATGAGTATATTTTGGACGAAATATCTTTATTTTGCTGTTTTTATATGTTACATACAAATATGTTAAGATTGTTGCATATAATTTTATAGATTCAAGTTCTTCAAACCTAACAGACAGATGTGTTGCTGAGGAGCTTGTTGCGCCACTTCTTTTTCACAGCTAAAACACTAGGAAGTGGTGACGGGTGGGCATTTTTGGGGGACTGTCTTTATGTAGAACTTTGACGTTCAAAAAGTGCTAGCCTAGTTTGAATAAATGACTTTTAATTTTTTTTTGTTTTTTTGAATATCCTAATTTAATAAGTTACCATGTAGGAAGCGGGTGTGGATGGGGAAGGTCCGGATGGAGAGTGTTGGTATTGAAGTGTCGGATTAGTAAGACTACTGTATACATATAGCGAATAGTCGAGGGAGCAATGCCTACCCTTTCCCAACTATCTTGGGGGCGGGTTCCATTCTAACCGGATGCAGCTGAATACCAGTATTTTACAAGGAGCGACTGCCTATCTCACCTCCACCTACACTTTCATAAAATCCAACGTAATTATGTTATTTATTCATAAGGATAAACATAAATAACATAACTACGTTGGATTTTATGAAAATTCCAATTAAATCACAAATATGACATAAACAGACTGTTGACACTGAGTGTTGACGGACGACATTTTAACAATTTATTAAAAAAAATCTCTATGTCATTGTGCAGGGTGACCAGTAAAAAAAATGACGCGGCATTTAATCGAGTATCGTTTTTCATAGAGTATGAGCAACTAAAGTTGACGACCACAGAACAAAACCGATTTATGCCGCGTTTTCACTAGGGGACATGTCGCCCAACATTCACGTAATATGTCACTGCGACATTGTGGGACAATGTCGCTCGACATTTGCTTTGTTCACACTACCCAGTGGTGAATAGTATGTCGCCCGAGGAGGCAGTATTGTTCTACCACACTACTGCCATTTCGGAACACAAAGCGACACCCTTTCTCACTACTCAAAGCCTGTCCGGCAACTGTCGAGGGGCACGAAGGTTGCGTGTGACGACGCTCGCAGAGCATCAACTAGCGACTAGTTGCACGACCCGTAAATGTTCCAAGCGACGTCAGGCGACATCGCGCGGGACACGTGAACTTCGTGTCGAGCGACAGAGTCGGGGAACATTATTATGTCCCCTAGTGAAAATGCGACTTTAAAGTGAAAAAAGCCGCTCGAAGGTTTTTGACGTTTCTGTGGATTTGCAAAAAAAAATAGACAGTTATACTTATAAATTTAATCATTAATAACTTACCAATTACATTTAACTTAACACCAATAAAAACAAAGTTAATCAAAATCTAATTTTCTAAAGGATCCAGCCAGAAAATCTTCGTTGATGTCAGAGTTTGGTCGCTTCTTCTCGTTGGAGACCATCTTCATTGCGTTTAAAAGGAACTGCTTTGTGTTCGTGCTTCTTATTTCTTTTTCGTATTTATCTGGAAATTGAGAAAAAAACATAAGTTTTGAATAAGAGCACTTTGTGAAGAAGTCTCTTTCGAAGTGGAACACTGGCAGCTTAGAATAATTTTTTGAGCTCCTAAAATCGAGTTGAATAATACCTGAAGAATTTAATATCCCGATTTTATTATCTTCAAGTATCTGATTACCTTATAGAGTAGTGTGGTGGCCCAGTGGTAACAACCGCAACTTACAAGTTGTAGGTCATGGATTCGAACCCAGGCAGGTGCTTTTACATCATCATCATCATCAGCCTTTTAATGGCAGGTGGTTTACTTTACGAGTAAGTACCTAAATTCATCACCACTGCTCTCAAAACGATTAAAGAAAACATTGTGAGGAAACTAGGCATGTTCTAGAAATAAAATTTCGAAGGCAAGTGACACCCATTAGCCCGCAATGGGCCCGTGTGGTGGATTGCGGATAAGACCCTCTCACAGAGAGGAGGCCTGTGTTCCAGCAGTGGGAACATTATGGTCTGATTATGCTTTCTGATAACAACTAGCAATTTACATGTACAACCCTATTTTCACTTTATAGTAAACCTCTCTAGGAGTCATTGTACTCATCATTACGAACAACTTTTACTATGGGATCAAACCCGAAATGACGAAAAGAAAATCAGCTGTTCAGTACATTTTGTCGAGTTATTCGCACATAAATGTACTGAACAGGGGGAATAAACAGTTACAATACCTCAATACTGTTCTAAATTATGTGAAGAGCTGGTATCTGTGGTGTGGATCACCAGGGCCCCAAACGTTTTAGGTATGTAAAATTTACAAAGGAGATTCTTGTGTTTTTTTTCTAGACTACTTACAGGATAGAGACTATATTTTAATAAATATTATAATAATAATCAAGAAAAAATATATGGAAGTAAAAATCAAACAATTCGTAGGAAGATTATTTTTATTCTGGAATAGTACTATTCCAGACAATAATCTTATATATACATATATATATATATATATCTGTGCCTAATTTCATCCAGATCCGTTCAGCCGTTCTGGCGTGATTGACTAACAAACATCCATTTAAAGTTTTGCATTTATAATATTAGTAGGAACTAGGCTAACTTTATTTTTTAACCGACTTCAAAAAAAGGAGGAGGTTCTCAATGCGACTGTATTTTTTTTTTTTTTTTTTTATGTGTGTTACCTCATAACTTTTCACTACGTGAACCGATTTTAATGATTTTTTTTTATTTGAAAGCTGTTGCTTCACATGTGGTCCCATTTTAATTTGGTGAAGATCTGATGGAGAACTTCGGAGATACACAATGGAACTCTTCCAGAATTGCTGCAATCGCATGTCTGTATATTGTTTTCACCACTTCACAACATTACATCACGCTGATACGCTCTGAAGGGGTATACAGATTTATACAGTTCACCCTGATACACCCTAATTTCACCAACTACTCGTATGTTCAAATTCCCTATTTTTGGGGCTATCAATGCGGGCATAACTTTACTATTAATTTAGTTTTAGAATGGGGTACAACAACTAAAAAGTGAAAAATAAAAAACATTTTACAAAAAAAAATACAACCGACTTCCATAAATAAAACTAAAAAATGCAAAATAACTTTAATTTCGGAAGTCGGTGTCAAATAACGAAGAAACCAAACTAGAAACACCGACTTCCGAAATTAAAGTTACTTTGCATTTTTAGTTTTATTTATGGAAGTCGGTTGTATTTTTTTTGTAAAAAGTTTTTTTTGTTACTTGAAAGATAAATAATTATATACAAATTAATAATAATACCTATCAAGTACAAATGCGTATAAAAACAACTTATTGGGCATCAAAAAATTCTTCCACATGGCTGTCAATGGAAAAAGTGCCCAGAACGCTAGCAGCATTGCCACGTTGAATAGCAATGCTGATTCGTTGGCCAAAGGAAAGCCTAGCCCACTGGTCACGTGAAGAGTCGACTAACAGCTTGCTGATATGCCAAGTGTCACAACAATGACCGGTCCTGTGCGTATCCCTCGGATTTCCGAGACCCTCACCTGGTCATCGGTCTACTTTGTGAGAGGCTTTCCAACTCCGGCACACCATCACCACTCCTGAACTTTTCAGCCCAGTTTTGTTGTCTACTAAGAACTACTTAGGGCCGATTTCACCAATTCTAAACGCCCAGTTAAATGCGTTTAAGCGAGCTTAAACGCGTTTAGCCGCTGCCATAAAGCTGAAGAGTTTGTTTGTTTGTTTGCTTGCTAATCGCAAGAACTACTGGATCGAATAAAAAAAATATTTTTGAGTTGAATAGTCCATTTATCGAGGAAGGATATAGGTTATATACTCGTACTCTTAACATTCAGCTGCTACCAAGAGAAGCAGAGCATCAATGAAAAATGTGGAAAAGCGGGGAAAAATAATCCTTTTGGGAGCTATATTGCGTGCGCTTCGTAAACGTTTAAATTTACGCAAAAATTATATATTTCGGAATTGTTCTTTTTTACGCTAAGCTTAGTTCAGTAAAACTTAGTTTAAGAAGCGAATGGTGAAATCAGCCCTTAGTTACGAAGTAGCTAGCTACTGTTAAACTCACCTTTAAACTCAGCCATAGCTGGCTCGTCACCTCCATAATCTTTCGGCAGATATCTTTTGGGAACACTCATGTGCAGGTCATCTAAGTTCTCATGCACCACGACACGGTCTATGATCTTTGGACTGAAGAACTGCCTCATGAAGCTGATGACGTGCTGGAGTAGACTGGTGGCATTGAGAACGTGGATGGAGTGGATTCGAAGACCAAGTCCTTCCTGGAATTGGAGATAATTGTGGATGTTAGAGTTATTGAAAGTGAAATAGTAGCCTATCGGCATTGGGAATAAGGTCCAAGCTACCAGCGGTTAGTGCTCAAGAAAGGAACCTCCTAACAAGTCAGTCAAGAAGTGCCGTTTTCTGAATCAAGTCCATTCAGCTGCCTAACGAAGATCTCAGATTTTAGTCGAGGCTATTGGCTATTAATCCATTGGCTGACACGGCTATCAGTACAATAGTCGCTGAGATCACATCCCACATGTCGAACACCTCTTGAGACAAATTACGATAATTGATACGCCTGTGAAATAAGTATAGCTGCGTGAAGCAACATTGCTATGTTGCAATATAAGGGGAAACTGTGTTTTTTTTGTTTTCTACTTGAAAAATGTGGAAGTAGACGTGTTTCCCAAACTATACATAGTCTGAATCTTGGTTGCCAAACAGCTTATAATATATATGTATAATCTTAAGATTTTGATTTGATTGACTCATAGGCTATCCAATCAGCATTCGAGTTTCCAATCGTCCCAGACTAGATTTTTGGCCAAAATTCTGTTTCAGCTTGCGTTATAACAAAATTCTGTCATAGTTTCCAATAATCCGATCTTTTGCAAAAATCCTAGAATTTTACCACAAAAAGAGCGGTTTTAAAAATTATCCTGTGACAAATATAATTATGCTTAACTTACATGGAACAAATGAGCCGACTTCTGCATAAGAGTAGGATTTAGTCTGAGCAGATGCGCGAATGTAGCATGCTTCATGTCCAGCACCCAGATGTCGCCAAGAAAGTAGTCGTGTTTCATTCTGATGTCGGCAAGCTGGAAAATTATAATAAAAATAAATTATAATTTTAAGGATTATGTTCAACAAAAGGTTGATGAGCTAAAACGCTGGTATTAATACTGAAAACTTAATTTTAAACGAAATTTTAAAATTATGTTTTCAGTATTTAAAATATTGTAGTTTTGTGGCCAATTAATCTTAACGGATTTAATTGTTTATACAGTGCCTACAATTTGAATTTTTCCAGCAAGTATTTTAACAGTGTAAAATTAATTATTATATCAGTGTCTTTCGCAGGGAAGCGCAAAGTTTCCTGAATTAAACTAACAGTAATATCAAACCATAATTATAAAACCAAAATACCACAATACCATACCGCAATTATTAAACAATAATTATAAAATGGAAACCAATTTTTACAATAAATTTAATTAATTCAAAAGTGTTTCATGAAAGTTAAATTTAGCAAGGAAATAAATAGGATTACTTTTGTATTTAAGACTGGGAAATAAAGGTTGAATGTCCTTTATAGTCATAAACTGACAAGAGTATTAGTTATGTGACAGTTAGATACTTTTAACCTTCCCGAATTGACTATTTATTTCTTAACTAATATCGAAGTACGTTGACTGCCAGACAACAGACACAATAGAAAACCTATCGTTTGCGGCTACTGGTGACCTATGTGGCGGTCAACGACCTTAAGTGGTTAGCTTGCGTGTTCTGTGCTGAGCTCACGTAACGCGTCGTAACCTGGTAATACCCGGTAGACGCATTATTAATTTATCGTACATGGAACAACAGATAATAGACAAAAACACCTATACTAAAATATTTAAAAAATTAATGGCCTTTACAACAGTGACGATTTCATAAAAATACGCTTTATAGTTTTTGCGTAATTCTCAATTTTTTATCCGCGTTAAACATAACTTTACAAATTAATTACACTATGTTTTAAAAATATAATTTCAAATATTCACATATCAAATTACGAAGAAATTGTCCAGAGTAACGTATTTTTTTTTATTCAAAGAAACGACAAAGACAAGTCATTTAGACGTGATGTTCAATTGAAAATCATTAGAAGTCGTATAAATGCGCCTAAAGAGCAAATTAATGTAGCCCAGTGGTAACGGCTCCGACTTACGTGTCGGTCGTGGCGGGTTCAAACCCAGGCCTTACTTTACTTTGTGTAAATTAATTCGTCATCACTGATCTCAAAACGCTGAAGGAAAACATCGTGTGTAAATCACAAATTCGAAGACATCTGACATCCACAAACCCGCACTGGGCCACGTGGTGTATGAAAGCCCATTCCCTCACACAGAGAGCAGGCCTAAAAAAAATGCCTTTGTCCCAGCAGTGGGAACGTTATAAGACTGATTACCTCTTTTTAGGGTTCCGTAGTCCTAACACGACAAGGAACCCTTATAATTTCAGTCTATCCGTCTGTACGCTTGAGGTATTCCTTTAAGCTGTATGCTATGGCTTAGAGACTGTTAGTATATACTAGGAATATATATATTAATCACGCCAAGAAAACGAAACAATACAATTTTGAAATAAATAAAATTAAAACTATCACGGCTAGTGGTCCGTTAGTTTAAGAGTAACACTTGACCAACTTAGGAAAATATCTACCTGGAAAATTTCGTGCAAAAGCCAAATTAATTAATTCAAAAGAAATACTTATGTGAAGTTGTTACTTATTTAATATTTAGAACGGCAGTAAACATGTATAAGCTTGGAAAAAAAATCGTTTTTAATTTAAACGTTACTGTCCGGTAAACCGTGAACTCAATATGTTCATGGTAATAAACACAAAGCCCCCTTCTAATTCTGCATTTTATAACGGGTGACTACGGAACCCTACCATGCGCGTTACGGGCCGGCAGGCACTTGGCTGGTTTTTTAACCGACTTCAAAAAAAGGAGGAGGTTCTCAATTCGACTGTATTTTTTTTTTTTTTTTTTTATGTGTGTTACCTCATATCTTTTCACTACGTGAACCGATTTTAAACATTTTTTTTTTATTTGAAAGCTGTTGCTTTACATGTGGTCCCATTTTAATTTAGTGAAGATCTCATGAAGAACTTCGGAGATACACAATGGAACTCTTCAATAAATGATAGCAAACCTTCCAGAATTGCTGCAATCGCATGTCTGTATATTGTTTTCACCACTTCACAACATTACATCACGCTGATACGCTCTGAAGGGGTATACAGATTTGTATAGTTCACACTGATACACCCTAATTTCACCAACTATGTTCAAATTCCCTATTTTTGGGGCTATCAATTCGGGCATAACTTTACTATTAATTTAGTTTTAGAATGGGGTACAACAACTAAAAAGTGAAAAATAAAAAACTTTTTACAAAAAAAAACAACCGACTTCCATAAATAAAACTAAAAAATGCAAAATAACTTTAATTTCGGAAGTCGGTGTCAAATAACGAAGAAACCAAACTAGAAACACCGACTTCCGAAATTAAAGTTATTTTGCATTTTTTAGTTTTATTTATGGAAGTCGGTTGTTTTTTTTTTGTAAAAAGTTTTTTATTCAACGGATAGTCAGCTAAAGCCACTACGCGTTTTGTAACAAGGCAAGCCCAGTTTTTTAAATTGAGGTTAAGGCATAATTTTTTAATGGGAAGCCCATGAATACTATCAGTACCTACAAGGGGTGTTTCTAGGCTCCCCTAAATTATATCCGGTTAGACCGGAAGCCGATCCCAACTTATACTATACTACTATTCTCTCTCATAAAAACTATCATAAAAAACTTACCATAAAAGTGTTTCTGAGGAAGGCTTCACAGGAAAAAGAGCTCGGGTCTGGGTCCACAAATTTGATCACACTGACCCTATGGCCTTTGAAAATCTTGGGAGTCGAAATCTGGATGCTGTAAAAGTAATAAAAAAATAATCAGACATTGCAGCAAAGGTATTTCCAAATAAAACGGCCAAGTGCGAGTCATCGTATCAGCTTGTAGGTTTGAAAACTGTTAGTTCGTCCATCACGGGAATCGAATCTCGAACAAACTTAAATTTGCCGTTGAAAAACTGTCGTCCCCATACATGGACATAGGTCGCGGTTAGTTTACCAACAGCAAATAAGTTAGTAATCACAAAAAAAAATAATTCTGGTTTAACTACAAATTCAATTTACGCTTTTCGGATCTTTTCCTCTACTAAATTTCTTGCCAAATTTCATAATTCTAGGTCATCGGGAAGTACCTTATAGATTTTGATTCCCTTAAGAGTGTCAAGATATGAGTTATATACGGCCGTATCTTTTGATCGGGTTGATTAAGAAGTTTGATTTTTTCATTGCTCCAAGGGATTGTAGACTCAGGTCTGGTCAGGTCTGGTGGTCTGTCAGGTATTTGACATCAATTTCAGCTTGATATTTCTACGCGTTCCTGAGAAAAACGGTCTTGACAGACGGACAACAAAGTGATCCTGTAAGGGTTCCTTTTGAGGTACGGAACCCTACAAAACTGTGCTTCAGGCAAAAATAGAAATAACATGTTAATCCCAAGGCGAAATATATCAACAGAATGTCATCATCGAATTTCATCGTTTAAGCCGAAAGACGTCCACTGGTGAACATAGAGGGGAAGCCCTATGTTCAGCCAACAAGTGTCGCCACAACGACTGGTCCTGTGCATCTCACATCCATCGGATTCCTGCGAACCTCATCAGATCATTGGTCCACCTTGTGGAAGGCTTTCCAACATAATGTAAAACTAGATTTTTACCGTGGCACAGAAACCACACCTTTATCGGGGAAAAAATTTCCTGTGATACTCAATACTATCAGATAAAGAACTTTTGCAATGCAATTCTATCAGATAATGAATTTTGGCAATAAGAACAGTACTTCCTAAGATACCTACCTCCTACATACCAACAATTTCACCTCTTTACAAAATTAAGAACAAATCTTAACCTAGGTAAGTTTTAATGACGCAAATGTTTTAAACTAAAAATCTTGCGTCGTAATATCGATTTGTTGCCCCCAAAATAATAATAACAAAAATTTATTACTAAAAAATGAAAAAAGTACCTACGACACAGAATTTTTTGGAAAAAACATTTTCATTTTCTTGGTAAAAATTCACTAACGTCCTCACTATTGTTCGTAATGAAATAAACAATAGAGTAATAAATCAGTTTTTTTAAAACTATATTTGAAACTGAGTCGTCTCTTAAGATATTTTCAAGATTGCTTGAAAAGATAGTACAATACATTTAGACGATTTTTTTGTTTAGATAGTTGTAATAACAACAAAAAAGTGTAGTAACTAACCAGAAAGTAATAGTTTGTAGCTCAAATAAAAATAAAGAAGTAATAATGACGTGAACAAGGCTCTAGAAAAATTTGCAATAGCGAAATTTTAAAACAATCCGACAAAAAGTTACCTACGTATCAAGCAATCTGATACTGTTGGTGGTGTTTGTAGTAGATCAATCGGTTTTAATTTTTTCAATTTTTTTTAAATTTTTGCGTGATTTTTTAAATCGCTTCCTCAAGTCCTTTATTTTGATATCCCACATGACCATGTCACAAAAATAACGATCAAACTAACCTAATAGCGACCGCCATTCCTATGTACTCTCGAAAAATATTATTCTGGTCGTCATTATTCGTGTAAAATTCCCAGAATGTTCGGGATTGACTTTTTTTTTTGAGGGTGGGGGAAATCATCCAATGACTTCTCCCGCTCTGGGTAGAGCGAGAGGGCGTGTCAAACTCTTACTGACTAAAACCCACCCCTGTTCCTTCCCTGCCTGAGTGCCCAAGGGTGCGGTAACTCATTTTCAGAATTTATCCGCTACCCCTAGGCATGCAGGCACCGGCCACGATGGGCCCCGTCAGTGGTGGTTGACAATCATCTCTTTGAGGCGCGCGTGGAACACTACGCGCCGTCGACTCACGGGCCTATGGTGGTGATCGGACGGCGTGCTACCCACTGCTCGCCGTCCGCAGGCCCGGGTCTACGGTGGCTGGAGATCGTTTTACGACGTCCTACGCGCAGTACGCTCAGTGCCTCTCCTGCGGTGGTAGCGGCCGGAGCCGTGAGGGCCACTCCGTTGAGCTTCCCTCACGCGTCCCGCCTCCACCTTCGCGAGCATTACTGCTTCGCAGAAGGCGGAGACTGCTTCCCATTCCCTCTCGCTCCGTAGCATGGCCTGAACCAGGGCCGGGCGCGAGAGGTCGCCGCCACCTAAGATCGCATCCACGAGGACACGGCGGTGCTCCGCCCAAGCGGGGCAGACTTCCATCGCATGCTCCACCGTGTCCTCTGGGCGATCCGCGCAGTGGTAACACCCGGGTCGGTATTGACATGCGTTACCAAAATATCGCGTAGTTTTTGACCCGTTAGGCAATTGTCCCACCGCCAGCGAGGAAACTACTAACTATCGGCTATATTGATGCTCAAGAAACGTACAATGAATATAATTATATTCCGTGAAAACAAAAGAGATGCATAATATATTAATAGTTGATCGCTGACTGTTTACACTGCCGGCGAGGACTCGCTCCACAAGTTAGTCGCTGAGCTACGAGTATAAGATAAGATCTATCAAAGATAATACTCGCTCAGCGAAACTTGCTCATTGACGCTCGCTTGACGGTCAGAACTCACGCCGAGAGGACTAGCCGCCCCAAGCGATTAGTGCGAGTAATCGCCCATCGCATTCGCGCACTTGCTTAGATCCCAGCAACAATACTATCGGAACTACACACTCGATACTTATCCGATACATATCCGTCCAAATACAGATCTATAGAAAACTTGGACCGAACTCAGATCGGTAGTGCGTAATCTACCGTACAAATTGTTCTACGACCACGCTGGACCGTATTTTCACGGATAAGTATCGGACATAGTGCGCAACCGCTCTTAGGCTTCCGTACCCAAAGAGTCCAAACGGAGCCCTATTTTTGTTACTCACGTGTCCGTCTGCCTGTCTTTCCGTCTGTCATCTGTTAATTAATTAATTTTGTTACGAATAATTTTTTAACTTCTCATTGACATAGGAACTTGAAATTTCGTGATAATGTTTATTACTCGTATAACGTATACTTTACTAACAAATACCAATATTTGGTACGGAACACTTTAATATCCGAAATCCAATACGCACTTGGCCAGTTTTTATACTGTTTTAATAAAAACGCAATTGCTCTCGTTATTGAGTTTTTTTGTACGAAACAGTAGACTTTTTTTTGGATATTTCCAAGTTGATCTGATAGTGAAAGTTGTTTATGTTTGGAAGTACTTTCACTCCCTGCATGCCAGTGATTTTAATTGCATTCTTTATGGGAAGCATGCAGGAAATATTGGTGGCAACACAAAGCCGACAGCAGAGACACCGTGCGGATAGATAAAGAATCTTTCTCGACCATCCAATCATGCAGGTACAGCTTGGCAAAAAAGAGTCTGGAATAAATGAGGTCGCCAGTATCGCACCTGTGGCAACCCGGAATACTACTCAATAGTTTTTGATTTTTTTAAAATAATTTAACCAACTTTCGAAAAAGGAGTAGGTTCTATGTTCGACTGTATGTATGTTTTATTTTTTTTATGTATGTCCGCCGATTTCTCCGTCAGTTGTGGACCGATTTTAATTTTTTTTTTTATCCGAAAGAATATACTCCCGAGGAAAACGCTGAAGAAATTTTAATAAAATTATATGGGACCACCCATATAATTTTATTAAAATTTCTTCAGCGTTTTTTGAGAAACTGAACAAAAACGAAAAACACGTATACCTCGATGACGTTTTGGTGTTCTCCAAATGTTTAAATTCCACGTTCCATGTTATTGGGTTTATTAGTTCTGGGGTATAACAACTAAAAGGTGAAAAATAAAAAACTTTTTTACAAAAAAAAAAACAACCGACTTCAGAAAAAAAAAGTACACTAAAAATTTAAAAATTATGGTGTGGCGAGTTGCCGCCACTCTGCAAGTTGGGTGGGGTTGGTATCACGTCGCGTGTGTGTCTCGCTTTAATTTGTCGGACAGACGTGAGTGGCCGGCTTTACGCGAGCTATAGACAATTTAAAATGCAACAATCGACGTCACGTCAGTTTTGACGTCAGTGTGTGTGTCTAACGCCGCGAGGCACAGCGCGCATCTCACCGCAGACTAAATTAATGTCTTAAAATAATATCGTCCCCGCAAATACGCTAAAATCCCGAGTAAATCCCGTAAACGTTGGGGATCCTCCGGGAATAATAAATAACCCATATTTACCGCGTCCGTTAACTACTGAACAAGAATAATCAGGAGTGTTGGTGTGAAGAGAACGAGTGGCCACTCGACAAGTCGACGTGCAACCATCGAGAACAGCCCGGAAAGTCAGGTACCACTTGTTTTACAAATTGTGAGTAGGGCCACATTCGCCGACTGCTGCCGACCACTCCTAACTTGAAGTTATACAGACAAATATAGGCAATTTTGGGCCAGCATTCCCTCCAAGTGCTTGGTCGTACTTACTGTTCTACATCCGCAGAGACCCACGGCTATTTACACGCTTGGGCAACTCCATTAGATGGTCCTTCGAGCCGGATAGGCATCAGTAAAATTCAGTAAAAATTAAGTACAAGTCATTACAGTAGGTAGGCACATAACTTTATTAGTGCCCCCAAAATGGCGTCCCGCAAGCAAGAAGCTAAATTGGCTCAGCTTACCGCTAAAAAACAAATGATTTTCGAGCGAGTTAATCGCATATATAATGATTCCAGAAACATCTCGAACTATGATTCACGTTCAAATGAGACATTCTTGGCGCAGTCAGAAACAATTACTGAGCAATATAACAAATTTGAGGAAATAGTAGAACAAATGAATGAATTGCAATTCGAGATTGACCAAACCGCACCAGACTATTCGAGTCTATATTCTATTGAAGACTTATATTCTAATATTAAATATAAACGTAATCTCATACTTTCGAAAAACGAAACATCGGAACACAAAGTGGGTACTCGGATAAAATTACCGCCCATAGATTTGCCAACGTTTGATGGTAAAGCGGAAAATTGGCCCATATTTTATGAAATGTTTCGAAGCAATGTTCATTTAAATACCGATCTGGTTGACTCGCAGCGTGTCCAGTACTTGATCAGTAAATTGACTCATGATGCCTTGAAGCTGACCGCGGGCATTGTTCCTACAGGTGATACATACAACGTTATGTGGAACAGTCTCGTAAAAAGGTATCAAGATAAGCGTAGTTTAGGGATTCATTATCTCAATAATATACTGGACATTAAACAATGCGCCGGAAATGCCGCGAGCCTCAATACTTTTGTGGAACGATATTCAGCGTCCGTCGCAGCCTTGAAGCAGTTAGACATTCCAGACTTACTGGATTTTGTTTTATTACACTGTGGTTTAAGAAAGGTTGACGCGCAAACTGTCTTACAGTTTGAATCACGTGTGAGTGAAAAAGAATTACCTTCCTATGCGGAGTTTATAACATTCATGCAAGCATATGTTAAAGTGCTGCAGCGCTCATACGGTAATAATTTACAGACGGAACCGCGCGCTAAGTCTAGTTCAGTTAATCATCAAACAAAAAATAATACCGCTAAGTCATTCGTATCGCGTAATGAACCGGTTTCGAATGGCAAATGTACGCTTTGCGATAAGGATGACGTACAACATCAGCTGTTCGATTGCCCGCAGTTTAAAAATATTAGTACACCGCTTGCACGTTTTGAATTTATAAAAGCAAAACGTGGCTGTATAAACTGTTTAAGTCTATCCCATTCTTTGGTTAAATGTAAGTCACGTAACGTTTGTAAAATTTGTAAGAAGAACCACCATTCTCTCTTACATTTCCGAGAAAAACATGAGTCATTATCGCCCGAGCCGCAAGCGCCTACTAAGGATACATCTGTTTCGCTCACTACAGCTGTTAAAACTGGGTCAACCATTTTGCTAGCGACCGCGCAGTTATATGCATACTATAGCGACATCAGAGATAAGGAGGTGGTTCGGTGCCTACTAGATAACGGATCGCAAAATAATTTAATTACTGTGGACTGTTGTAAACGTTTGAACTTACCCATAATTAAATTACGCAATTCATTTTTACAAGGTGTTGGAATGTCATCGAAACCAATACACGGTTTTATTCATCTCAACATAGAATCTCGGTTTGATCCTCATACGAAGTTTTCGATACAAGCGTTAGTTGTTGATTGTATTACAGATAGACTTCCCGCGAAATTAATTAGATTACATAACAATGATAACATGTCATACTTAAATAGCTTACCGCTCGCCGACTCGCTCTGGAATGTTCCGAGCGGAGTAGATCTTGTGCTTGGAGCACAATTGTTCCCCTTTATTTACCTGGGAGACAGGGTCGACACAGGCACCCGCGCACCCCCTGCTGTACTGACTAGCTTCGGTTATGTACTTATGGGTGATATTGATTGTTGTAGTAGTGATGTGACACACATTACATCTTCGTTTACCGCGCAGGCCGACATTGAGGTCGGGTCAAGTTTGCATAAGTTTTTTGAGCTAGAGGAAATTCCACCCGCCGCCACCGCCGCGCCGCGCCGCGCCGCGCCGCGTTCCGTTATTGGTCCGCACGAATTAGAGAGTGAAAATAATTTTAATTCTTCAGTCTTATTTGAAGACGGCAGATACTTTGTCGATCTGCCTTTTGCGCGCTCACCCGGCGGGCTAGGTAGCTCGCACGGTTACGCCCCTAGGCGCTTGCTTGCGCTCGAGCGTAAGTTAATGACCCTACGCGAGAATTATAATAAAACTATCGCGGATTATATAACTCACTCGAGGTTGTCGCTCAATGACATTTTGCATGTCGGACCTAATTTGCAAGCAGACTTGTTTTTGTTATTACTTGATTTTCGTACATTCCCTGTCGCGATGACAGCGGATATGAAACAAATGTTATTACGTATCGGTGTAAGAGAGCACCACCGCAAATATTTACGAATCTTGTATCGTTTTAGCAAAGGTGAGCCTATTCGCACCTTTCATTTTAACCGCGTTCCCTTCGGACTAAAACCTAGTCCTTATTTAGCGATGCGCACATTGCGTAACTTGGCGTGTGAGCAAAGCGACCGCTTTCCTGAGGCTTCTAAATTGGTAGAAACTCAGTTTTACATGGACGACTACGTCTACTCTGTTTCGGACGAACAGACAGCTATGCGTCTATCCCGCGATTTAATTGATTTAATGAAGGTAGGTTCCTTTGACTTAGTCAAATGGGCTACCAATTCACCCGCTTTATTAGAGATTTTCCCAGAGTCTCACCGCTTACCAGTTAATTTTTCTGGCATGGATAATGATGTCCATAATTTCAAAATCCTTGGATTAACCTGGGAACCCGCTGATGATTATTTTTCTTTGACAACAATCGCCGTGGATGATAAATGCACGAAGCGCGCGATTCTATCGCTAGTTGCCCGCTTGTTCGACGTACTGGGCCTTGTAGGACCCGTTGTGCTGTACGCGAAGGTATTAATCAAGGAACTTTGGTTAGCTAAAGTAGGATGGGATGAGGTTCCACCGGAATCTATCACAAATCGGTTTGCCGCTTTTACGCGCGATTTTCCTTCACTCTCTTCTCTAAAGGTTCCTCGCCACATTGGCGTCTTTAGAGAAGCTGTAGTGAACATCGTAGCCTTTTGCGACGCCAGCTTTACTGGTTATGGCTGTTGTATTTATTTACACATTACCAACCCTACTGGTGATATCACTGTCCGACTCTTATGTGCAAAGTCCAAAGTCTCCCCCGCTAAAATAACAACGCTAGCTCGATTAGAACTTGTCGCCGCTTTACTTCTATCTAAACTTGTTCGCGTAGTCAAGGAAAAACTTTCCGCTCGTGTACCTATTACAGGTGTCCACGCTTTCTCGGACTCCACCATAGCTCTCTCGTGGATCCACTCATCTCCCCATAGATGGTCTATTTTTGTCAGCAACCGCATTGCTCAAATACAGGAAAACTTACCTGCCGCTTGTTTCCGTCACGTGTCCGGGAAAGAGAATCCTAGCGATTGTCTGTCTCGCGGCATGCTGCCGTCGGATTTAATAAGACACTCGTTGTGGTGGAACGGCCCCACATGGCTCCATCAGCCCATGAGCGAGTGGCCTTTAAAGTTCTCTCCTGCTCAATGTGAAACATTGCCGGAGTTTAAATCAAAGGTTTTTCTTGTAGAAACTTCGAATACTGAACCGCGTATTTTAGATACTATAGCTGACCGTGTTTGCTCATGGAATAAATTGTTACGTGTATTTATGTACATTCTTAAATTTACAAACAGACTACATAGTCATAGTTCTGTTGAAAACATTCAAACCGCCGAAAATTTCATTGTTCGAACAGTTCAAACGAATATTAAAAATGAGCTTCTTAAATCACGCATCGAGTGGACAAGAATACCACCGCGAGCTCCACACTTCGGAGGTATTTGGGAGTCGAATATTAAGAGTGTTAAAATTCACTTGTTTAGAGTCGTAGGTAAACAACTTCTCACTTACGAGGAACTCTCGACCGTATTGGTGCAAATTGAGTGCCTTTTGAACTCTCGACCACTTAGTGTCATTTCGTCAGACCCACATCCGGAGGTACTCACGCCCGCGCATTTTTTAATGTCCAGTCCACTCACGTATTTGCCTTCTTCTGAATTGGCAGAAGAAAGCATAAACCTAAACAACCGCAAAAGGCTCTTGGATCAACTTGTGTTATCCTACTGGAATAAATGGCGAATTGAGTACTTGCACACGCTGCAAGTTCGCCAGAAGTGGTGCACTCCCGATCGCCCTATAGAGATAGGTACTGTCGTTCTCTTGGGTCAAGATAACGTACCTCCATTGACTTGGCCATTAGGTATCATAGAGGAAGTTTTTCCGGGATCGGATGGTGTAATTCGAGTCGCTTCAATAAAAACCGCGTCAGGCACGTATAAACGTCCTGTCACTAAGTTGTATCCTTTGCCAACTCAATTGATTATTATTACTACATAATTTAGTTTAATTTAGTTTAGGGTTCATATTATACGTTCCAATGGTACGCCATTACATAGTTGTAATTTAGTTTATTCGACTTACCATAGTCAAGTCGAACCGCAATTCATTCTTAGGACACTGATAATTATTTTTCCCGAGCATTATATCAATGCGATGGTGTTTCGGACTGCTGCTTGGATTTCCCTCAAAGCTCTTCAACAAGTTAATGCTTACATATCATCACCGCTTCTTGAACCTCACTCGCTCCGCATAGAGTAGCAGCTTTTGAAAGCTCCTGGACCTTTCAAGGCGGGGAGCATGGTGTGGCGAGTTGCCGCCACTCTGCAAGTTGGGTGGGGTTGGTATCACGTCGCGTGTGTGTCTCGCTTTAATTTGTCGGACAGACGTGAGTGGCCGGCTTTACGCGAGCTATAGACAATTTAAAATGCAACAATCGACGTCACGTCAGTTTTGACGTCAGTGTGTGTGTCTAACGCCGCGAGGCACAGCGCGCATCTCACCGCAGACTAAATTAATGTCTTAAAATAATATCGTCCCCGCAAATACGCTAAAATCCCGAGTAAATCCCGTAAACGTTGGGGATCCTCCGGGAATAATAAATAACCCATATTTACCGCGTCCGTTAACTACTGAACAAGAATAATCAGGAGTGTTGGTGTGAAGAGAACGAGTGGCCACTCGACAAGTCGACGTGCAACCATCGAGAACAGCCCGGAAAGTCAGGTACCACTTGTTTTACAAATTGTGAGTAGGGCCACATTCGCCGACTGCTGCCGACCACTCCTAACTTGAAGTTATACAGACAAATATAGGCAATTTTGGGCCAGCATTCCCTCCAAGTGCTTGGTCGTACTTACTGTTCTACATCCGCAGAGACCCACGGCTATTTACACGCTTGGGCAACTCCAAATTACTTTATTTCGGAAGTCGGTGTCAAATAACGAAGAAGTAAAATACAAACACTGAATACCGAAATTAAAGTAATTTTTTTAATTTTTAACCGACTTCGAAAAAGGAGGAGGTTATCAATTCGGATGTTTGTATTTTTTTTTTTTAATGTATTTTCGGGCATAACTCCGTCATATATTGACGGATTTGCAAAATTCTTTTTTTGTTCGAAAGGGGTTTTTTATAGGACCATTCCGAAATGGTCCCATTTAAATTTTAAAAAATATCTGATGATGAGTTTCGGAGACAGACATCGGAACTCTTCAAAAATTGACAGCAAATCAACCGCGATTGCTGCTATCGTATGTCTATGAATTGTTATCATAAAAAACTTTTTTCCAAAAAAATAGAACCGACTTCCAAAAAAAGTGCAAAATAACTTTTATTTCGGAAGTCGATGTCAAAAAGTACAGACACAAAACAGGAACACCGACTTCCGAAATTAAAGTTATTTTGCACTTTTTTTGGAAGTCGGTTCTAATTCTTAATAAAAAGTTTTTTATTTTTCACTTTTTATTTGTGGTTCCCCATTAAACTGTGTTAACAATTCATAGACATACGATAGCAGCAATCGCGGTTGATTTGCTGTCAATTTTTGAAGAGTTCCGTTGTCTGTCTCCGAAACCCATAATCAGAGCTTTTTTAAATTTAAATGGGACCATTTCGGAATAAACCCCTTTCGAACAAAAAAATAATTTTGCAAATCCGTCAATATATGACGGAGTTATGCCCGAACATACATAAAAAAAAAATACAAACATCCGAATTGATAACCTCCTCCTTTTTCGAAGTCGGTTAAAGATAGAACCGACTTCCAAAAAAAGTGCAAAATAACTTTAATTTCGGAAGTCGGTGTCAAAAAACGAAGACACAAAACAGGAACACCGACTTCCGAAATTAAAGTTATTTTGCACTTTTTTTGGAAGTCGGTTCTATTTTTTTGTAAAAAAGTTTTTAGTGTATTTTTTTTTGGAAGTCGGTTGTTTTTTTTGTAAAAAAGTTTTTGAGGATATGATCCCAATCCCAAGTGGGTGATTCAGTCCCTTGACCGCTACGCAAACACCATGGAAGGCTTCAATGTCCAGTTTCATTTTTAGTTTAAGCTGTCACCGCGTCAGACTCTTTTTGCCAAGCTGTATGTAGGTACTTTTATTAGGAAAGCAGTAAAATTTTACGCCATTTTATATAAGTTTGTTTTTCATTGATTTTTTGGAGCAACAACAGTACTTTTATAAATTTAAATGTTACTTTTCACTCCTTTATCATTGACAGTTTACTATCGTAATGAAGTATGAATGTCCCATATTTATGTAAAGAGATTCGGATTTGCTCCCTTCAAAGGGATTCGGAGAGCCCTTGTTGTGCGCGTTCTCTGTATCAAGATACTCTTACATTTTGACATTTCGACGATAATAATTAGATCGTCGAAACGTAAAAATTTGGAAATGTTCACTTGACATGTGTACGTCAACTCGATACATTTTGGGATTTTAACATTTTCCCTGTAGCCTACAACGCATTATGCAAATACCCCACGCTCACTGGTTTTTTGTGATGACGAGTTAATACAACCTGACAATGACCTGCAAATTGCTAAAAACGTAAGATAACTTAACATTCACCATAAAGTATAATTTTCATAAATTATTAGATGTAAAGTTAGCCTATTTTGGTTATTTTATTTTATGACTCATATGTGACTCATGGACGTATGACGAAAAACTTTTTTTACCAAAATTATATAGAGAAAAGAGTTACATGTGACTCATGAACTTATTTCACAACGCTCTCGTGAGTCATATATGACTCGTTGGACAAGGAAGTTGTTAACAATCTCTATCACTGATAGAATAATCCTTTGTTTTGTATCTCTGTTAAACGTGTGCCCTTTCATTCACTACAGTATTATTTCAAGTCATGTTAGTGGAGCATATTGCCAACAATCGTGGCTCACTAACCGTAACGCAGTTCCGATTGCAAGCTCTCTAATTACAGCAAACGATAAAACTGTTATTACTTATGGTCCGTTTTTTATCTATTAGTTATTATTAGTTTGGAAAACAGACTGACTGACCAATTTTTTTTGTCTGCAAAAGCATTTAAAATATACTTCTTTGGGCATCAGTTTACACTAATAGGTGCTAACTAAATACTTTGTCTTCAATTAAAGAGTCTAACGGCTAAAATCGTTTTCTTATCAACAGTTCTTTGATCCATAACCTCAAAACAAAGCGGGGTTAAAAGTTTTGGTAACAATACTCACTATGAAGTCCACAAATCTTCTGAGTCTGATAGCACTTTCTCCCTGTTCTGAATTATCTCTGGTGCCAGCAGTCTATATTTGTAGAAGTTGTCTATTCTTCGCTTTGCCTTCTCCATCGACCCTTTTGTTACAATCAGCATTCTTTCCACATAGTCTCTATCTGAAATTATTTATTTATTTATTGGATCTCTAACTAAGGATACGATAATATAACACATAACACAATAATACAAATGGCTCTTTCACGTGTGCTCCTTTAATTATAGGAAACCATAACATGCAAAATAAGTTTGAAAAGAAGATTAGGCAAATCATTCCGATATAATTATGATAATTCGTTATTAAATTCAAATTAAGTGGAATTAAGATATAGTATTATTGTTATAATTTACTTTTATTAATTGAATAGCAAGATAAAGGATAATATATACCAGATACCGTCCATTAAATTGGAAATGTCAAATTTAAATTAGTTGCAGCTGAATATCAGCATTTTACATGGTTTTTATATTTTTGAGATTATAACTTAACAGGCTTTTTTTTGTGGGGTGGGAAATCATCCAATGACATCTCCCGCTCTGGGTGTAGCCGGAGGGCGTGTCAGACTCTTACTAACTAAAACCCACCCCTGTTTCTTCCCTGCCTGAGTGCCCAGGGGAGCTGTAACTCTGTTACGAATTTATACGCTACCCCTAGGCTTTAACAGGCTTAAAATTAATAAATAGTAACCACTAACAAACGACTAAATTATATTTATTATTTGGATTTAATTAAAACGCAATATAAATATAGTTAACTTTAATTAGATTAAAAAAAAACAAATTAGGTATTTTCAAACCCATTAAAAATAAAACAATAATAAAATTCAAATTAATCTGAATAATTATTACCAGGATTTAAATCACGTTTCGGCAAATGAATTATTATGAAAAACTAAGATTTGAATGGACATTTATGAGAAATGTCTCATGGTTTAAATTCAGTTATTTTTGACGACAACAGTTGTACGTAGGTACTGGTGTTGAATATTTTTTTTGTTTGTATTTATGGCACCGCTGATGATAGGCAACTTAACATAACGGCTGCTTTAAGTTCCATATTTAAAAAGGGCGAGTCTATTGCCATCAATTGGACTTTGGACTTCAACGAGAAATCCCAGAAATAAAAAGCCACAGTAAACAAAAATATCGCAAAAGTAGGAAGATACATTATTGGGAGCGTGATTGGTTGGGTGGGCATTATTAGTCTGAAAATAAATGAATTTAATTTTAATAAATTGGTTAAAGAAACGTTTATAGTAAATTACAGCAGCTGTTGACACTAATTTTGCTCTTTATTCGTTCGAAAAAATGAAGGGTAAGATGTGAAAAATCACGGTAACTCAGTAAACGGTTGACATCTGTCGGACATACCACCGGCCCAGGGAATCAATCTGACATATTATTTTTGGTTGTTCTCGTTTAGCTAACGGAGACTATTTGCATAGACACAACCTTGTAGCCAGGATTATCCACCAACAACTTGCTCTTAAATACAATCTTGTAGAATGAGAATTAGTACTAGTACTATAAGTATGTGCCCGATTCAGTTCTCAAAAATGGCAATATCACGTTATATTGGGATCACTCTATCATCAGTTTGTCACAGACAGGATCATAGTTGCCGATAAGCCTGACATAGTGGTGATAGATCGACTAGAGTTTCGCACAATGATTGTAGATATAGCAGTCCCTCATGAAGAAAACTTCGTCAAAGCTGTGAAAGATAAGCAAACAAAATATCTTGATCTGGCTCGCGAGATTGTCGTCGTGTGGTGGATAAAGCAGTCATTGTGCCAACAGTCATGATGGACGAAGGTTTAATAGCCAAGAGCCTCGACCAATATGTGAGGAAGCTCTCGTTGGGCAGTTGGATCAAGGGCTTGATCCAGAAAGCAGTACTCCTGAACACGGGGAGTATTGTTAGGGGATTCCTTTCTCAGGAATCCTGACCACCAGTAGCTTGTACCTTATTCTCAATACCGGTGGGCTACAACTTTTATAATTCAAAATGTTTTTATGTAAATATTTAAAAATGTAGATTGCATGTACATACGATAAAATAAATGTAATAATGACAATCTGATTTCGTTTGAATTATTTTATAACTAGTAAGTACAGAATGTTAACAATTTGGTATGATGAAAAGTGCATTTCAAATTGCAAAATTGCCGATGATGCACGCTACATGATAATGCGAAGCGTTTGATTTCTTCGACCTCCATCACTGTTTTAATAATTATTACTACTGCAGATGTGCAATGTAGTGCGCTTGCAAACGGAATTCTAAGAAATTAAATTAAATTTTATTGTTTTCTTTACAAATTACAATCTTTGATACCACTAGTGTCTAACTTTCCGCAAGATATTGTGTTATTGAACACAATATCTTGCGGAAAGTTAGACTCAAAAGAGCCTCTAGACGAATTGACAATTTAAAAAAAATGTCACTATCAGTTTATGAAAAATCCCGTAAAATTGTAAATTTTTCATTTTCAATAAGCCTCTGATACATTGTACATTATATTAAATTTGGATGACATTTATTGTATTTGAAATTATCTATTCATAATATCCACCAAACCGCATTGGGTCCGCGTGATGTATTACGGCCCACATCCACTCACAGAGAGAAGGCCCGTGCCCCAGCAAAGAGGACATTAAAAGGACTACAAAAAGTGTCATTTATACGAGACTAGCTTATACCAGCGACTTCGCTCGCGTAGTATTAGGCCGCGGACACAAAGTCAGCGGGCAGCAGGACGGCGGCAAAGGCAGCGCGTTGAGCGGCGCGGCAACGCAGAGCCGGTCTCAAAGTCAGCGACAAGATCGCGCGGCACTAGAGCGGGGTAGTGTTGTGTTATGAGAAATTAGTGTCTTTGCTCACAAACAAAATGTCTAAACAACAACAACAACATCTTTTTGATACAAATTTCTAACTTCAACATTGTGCAAATAATAAAATACACAACACTACGTCAACGCAGACGTGCGGACATTGCTGGACTGGTGCGCATCGCTCGTATGCCGCTCCCCACGCCGCTGTCTTCGAGACCAGTTCCATAGAAATCTATGCATTGAAACACGCCGCTCTCCGCACCGCCACCGCCACCGCCCCGCACCCGCTGACTTCGTGTCCGCAGCCTTAGTATTTCCCACATTATAAATTATAGCCTTTGTCCTATTCTAGACTATGACCTAACCATCTCTGTGCTGTTCAGCCGTTTTGGCGTGATCGGGTAACAAACATCTATCCATCCAAACTTTCGCATTAACTACAACTGCCAATGACCTTGAGTGGTTAGCTTGCGTATTCTGTGCTGAGCTAATGTAACGCGTCGCTCGTCCACCCAGTAATAGGACTCGCCCATCAAGGAGCGCTGTCCGAAATAAGACGGTTATTATACTAAAACACGTTAGTTTTTGCGTGATTCTATTTTTTTTATCCACGTTGGACATAAATTTACAAACTAATTACACTAAGTTATAAAAATATAATTTTAATCTTTCACATAACAAATTACGACGAAAATTGTCTAAAGTAACATCATATTTTTTCAAAGAAATAAAACTAGTCGTGTAGACGTGATGTTCAATTAAAAACCATTAAAAGTCGTATATCTGCGCCTTTTTATTTTTAAGTTGGATAGAATTAGGATGCTTGTATCAAAATATCACGTTCTCAATCCCGGAAATCGTAGAATTTTGGCTATAACTTTCGTCGATACAATGTCACATTGTCTGGAGCCCTAGATAGACATTCATAATGACGAATCTTTTAATAGCCTTATTGTCAACACACAATGGTGTTGATCATTGCTTCTACGTTTTCCTTATGTATATTTGTGTCCCCTTAACGGGACATATCTAAGAAACCGATATTATTTCATTTTAACCGACGTTAAAAAAGGAGGAGGTTCTCAATTTGTCGGGATTTCTCGAAGACGTCTGAACCTATTTGGAAAATTCTTTTTTTGTTTGAAATTTTAATTGTGAATCCAATTTGAATTTGGTAAAGATCTGATGAAAAACTTTACAGACAGACAATGGAACTCTTCAATAAAGGATAGCAAACCTTCTGGAATTGGTGCAATTGCATATCTGTTTGTCTGTGACTGGCCTGTTGGTCTAGTGTTTAGTGACCCTGACTGCTATGCCGGAGGTCGTGGGTTCGATTCCCACTCAGGACAAATGTTTGTGTAATGAGCACGATCATTTGTTCTGTGTCTGGGTGTAATTTATCTATAATATGTATGTATTTAAAAATATATAAGTATGTTTATCAGCTGTCTAGTACCCATAACACAAGCTCTGCTTAGCTTGGGACTAGATGGCGTTGTGTGATAGTTGTGGAATACTATATTATATTATATTATATTATATTATATTATATTATATTATATTATATTATATTATATTATATTATATTATATTATATTATATTATATTATATTATATTATATTATATTATATTATATTATATTATATTATATTATATTATATTATATTATATTATATTATATTATATTATATTATATTATATTATTATGTATTTGAAAAGGTGATTTCTACTCGGGACGAATCCCGGTGATTTTCCTTGCTCCCGCCCTGAGACCCTCAGGGAAAAGGAGGTTCGGATCCCCTGCTAACTCGTAATGAATACTGTGTCCCCCAGTACTTTGCTCAAAATAGTAACGGTATGAATGGCTGCTTGTTTTTGAATTATGTGTATGTTTATACCTGAGTCTAATTTGTCACAATATCTATGAATGCTTTTTGCTACTATTCCTGTCGCTCCTATTACTACCGGTATTACTTCTGTAGATGTATTCCACAATCGGGCTATTTCAGTTTTAAGCAGGTGGTATTTGCTTAGTTTTTCTATCTCTTTGGGCCCTATGTTATAGTCTGATGGTACTGTAATGTCTATTAAATATGTTTTATTTTCTATTTTATTTATGTATATGATATCTGGTCTGTTATGAGTAACTGTTACATCTGTCTGGACTGGAATCTCCCACATTAACTTTGCTGTCTCGTTTTCTTTTATCTGTGGCTGTGTTAAGGCTTCTTGCCACCAGAGGCTAGCAACTTCAAATTTGTGTTTTCTTGCTAGTGTCCAGAATATGTATTGTACGATATTGTTGTGCCGTTTGGTGTAGTAAGTGCCAGCCAGTTTTTCACACCCAGAGATGATATGTTGAGTGGTCTCATCTTTTGTCAGACATAGCCGACACTTACCATCGACAGGTAATTTTAAAATATCTCTTTCAAACTGTCTAGTCATAATAGCTTGATCTTGTATTGCAAAAATTGAAGATTCTAATGTAGATGATACTGGTTGTTTTTTGAGCCTTTTGAAAGAATATTTCCTATCTATATTTTCTTTTCCTAATACTGATTTACAAAACTGCCCATGAAGTGGTTTGGCCCTCCACTTCTCTATTGCTTTTTGAGTAGTTGCCATATTATATTACATTATTATGTATTTGAAAAGGTGATTTCTACTCGGGACGAATCCCGGTGATTTTCCTTGCTCCCGCCCTGAGACCCTCAGGGAAAAGGAGGTTCGGATCCCCTGCTAACTCGTAATAAATACTGTGTCCTCCAGTACTTTGCTCAAAATAGTAACGGTATGAATGGCTGCTTGTTTTTGAATTATGTGTATGTTTATACCTGAGTCTAATTTGTCACAATATCTATGAATGCTTTTTGCTACTATTCCTGTCGCTCCTATTACTACCGGTATTACTTCTGTAGATGTATTCCACAATCGGGCTATTTCAGTTTTAAGCAGGTGGTATTTGCTTAGTTTTTCTATCTCTTTGGGCCCTATGTTATAGTCTGATGGTACTGTAATGTCTATTAAATATGTTTTATTTTCTATTTTATTTATGTATATGATATCTGGTCTGTTATGAGTAACTGTTACATCTGTCTGGACTGGAATCTCCCACATTAACTTTGCTGTCTCGTTTTCTTTTATCTGTGGCTGTGTTAAGGCTTCTTGCCACCAGAGGCTAGCAACTTCAAATTTGTGTTTTCTTGCTAGTGTCCAGAATATGTATTGTACGATATTGTTGTGCCGTTTGGTGTAGTAAGTGCCAGCCAGTTTTTCACACCCAGAGATGATATGTTGAGTGGTCTCATCTTTCGTCAGACATAGCCGACACTTACCATCGACAGGTAATTTTAAAATATCTCTTTCAAACTGTCTAGTCATAATAGCTTGATCTTGTATTGCAAAAATTGAAGATTCTAATGTAGATGATACTGGTTGGTTTTTGAGCCACTTGAAAGAGTATTTCCTATCTATGTTTTCTTTTTCTAATACTGATTTACAAAACTGCCCATGAAGTGGTTTGGCCCTCCACTTCTCTATTGCTTTTTGAGTAGTTGCCATATTATATTATATTATTATGTATTTGAAAAGGTGATTTCTTCTCGGGACGAATCCCGGTGATTTTCCTTGCTCCCGCCCTGAGACCCTCAGGGAAAAGGAGGTTATATTATATTATATTATATTATATTATATTATATTATATTATATTATATTATATTATATTATATTATATTATATTATATTATATTATATTATATTATATTATATTATATTATATTATATTATATTATATTATATTATATTATATTATATTGTTTACTGTTTACAGCACTTCATAACATAACATCACGCTGATACGCTCTGAAGGGGTACACAGATTTGTACAGTTCACGCTGATGGATACACCCTAATTTCACCAATTATGTTCAAATTCCGTGTTTTCCGGGCTATCAATTCGGGCATAACTTTACTATTTACTTTTAGTTATGGGGTACAACAACTAAAAAGTGAAAAATAAAAAACTTCTCTACAAAAACTACAACCGACTTCTAAAAATTACAAAATAACTTTATTTTCGAAAGTCGCTGTCAAATAACCAAGAAACAAAATATAAACACCGACTTATTACTAATTATACGAATATTTTTATCATTATATATCATCATCATCAGCATATCCTTTTGCCAACTATCTTGGGGTCGGCTTCCAGTCTAACAGGATGCAGCTGAATACCAGTATTTTACATGGAGCGACTGCCTATCTGACCTCCACAACCCAGTTACTGGGTTATATGATACCCCTTGGTAAGACTGGCCGTCAGACTTTCGGGCTTCTGACGACCCGTAACGACTTTGAAATCTACGATTGACTGCCGGGACCAACGGTTTAACGTGCTTTCCGAGGCACGGAGGAGTCTCGGTATGTATATTTCACTATGTATATTGGAGGTTTAGTCTCTTGTCATGTTGACTGAGTTGTGTGGAGTGGAGGAAGTTTCCTTTAAAAGGACTTATATATATAGTCTTATTTATTAACACAAATTTTGTTTATATTAAAATATGTATGTTAAGGTTAAGGTAGTTTTCTATGGGCCTGTGTCGCCTGAAATAAATGATTTATTATTATTTATTATTATAGTTGTTATAAGTCTTGTCAGTTTTCTTACCTATTCCAGCCTCAACCAAATGCGGCTGCTTGTGGAACCAATCGACAATGGCGTCGACGTCTTCTTCTATGGTACTCTCCTTCAACCCCAGCTCTTTTCTGATCTCCTGCACATCCTCCTTGGTGTACGGGAACATCGGATGCATGCCGTCTTCCGACATCTGTAATTTAAAGAATATTTTATTTATTTATTATTGGCACATTAATAACATAAACACAATCATTGACATAAAACATTTTAGGAGGACCTGTACTAGTGCTCATGTCAATTACAGACGTGCACAATAATTCAAGAGTAAGCACAAGTCAGAATATTTTAATTTAAGGGCCTACCTCCCCGTAAGTGGCGCCCTCATTGAACAAAAATTCGTATCTTAGCATAGAAAATAAATATTAAAGAATCCTATGTTGCGATTGTTACAAATAGGATAAGGTATTTTTACGTTGTTGAAACAGGACTAAAGTGTTTAGAATCGATCGATACTACTGAATACCTACCTCTGTAACAAACATAGGCCTTTTTCATCTTTTGTTTTCTACGCTTTGCTACGATTTTTTATTCAATGAGGGCGCCACTTGGTGGCTATATACGCCATAACATGAAAATTTAAGCAAAATTAATAGAAAATAAAATAATTAATTAAAGTTTACAAATCAATTCATCAATTCAAAATTTAATTAGGTTCCTATGTTTATCGCCAGCTTACTGCACTTGTCTCTAGTTACTTGAATTCTATTCTATGATCTCAAGCGTTCCGCTACCATAGACTCTCTTTTGTTTCACAATAGTCCAAGATTCTAGAGCCACCAGAAATGAATTATTTTTTGATTAACGAAATATTATGTGGGATTGAGTAGTGACAGTATGTACTATGAATATACGGATACCGACTAGTTTGGGCCGACAGCCAATTAACTGGTATCAGGTGCTAAAGTTACAATAACCATTATTCACATTCTTAAAATCTGAGTATTGTTTTGCCTTGTATCTTGGGCATCAAGCACCATCTTGGTTTGTCGCGATGCCGTACGATATTAAGATGTTAGTACACGTTGCGGTAGTCTACTGAGACTTTAGTAGAAACTTTAGTGTTTTCTCAACTTCGAATTACATACACATTAGTTACCAGAAAACATAATAACAACAATAAAATAGCGATCAGAAACAGTCGATCCCTTCGATAAACTTTTACCATATCAAAATACGCATGTAACTTAAAAGTTCCTTGATCTTTGCGATTTTTATTTAAATCATTTTTATTCTAATTTTGATATTCATATATTTTGATGTATAGGTATTATGAATATCAAAATTTTGATTCGTAATAAAAATATGCTTAAATGACATTGATCTTTGAAATGTTGCAAAAATCAAAGCTGTTGTTGATTTCAAACACGTGATTGCTATTGCAACATTTTGAAAGGTAGCCTAAAATTATAAAGAGTTGTACTTGAAAGTGTATCTATTACCCATATTATTAGTACTGGATATTACTGTCATTAATTATGTTTCTTAAGTCTAGATTTAGATCGTCAATCATCTCAAAATCTTGTCCATCTATTTAAGTTAATCTGATTGAGTAATCGACCGTGAAAATTTATACAAAATTTTAAATTTTATTACTATTACTTCTAAACAAGTTAAGCAGTCGATATCTTCAGCTAGCAAAAAAGAAACTAGTGATGCCCAGTTTGTGGAATAAAAATTACTACAGTAAAGGGTGATGACACAATGCTTGCAGTTTATTGCAAAATACGAGTATGAAGAGCACTTCGCCCGCGACTTCGTCCGCGTGGATTTCCAAAAATTATAACCTATGACACTAATAACGTGAATTTCTATTGGTTAAAGAATTTTCAAAATCGGTTTAGTATAGATCCAGAGATTACCACCTAGGTACAAACTCACAAACTTTACCTCTTTATAGTATTAGTATAGATTAACCCAAAACTAAGTTGAGCTATTAAAAATCAATAACGTTCAACATTCGAAAAATTATTAGTTATATTTTTACCGACGCACATTGGCTAGTAGTACCTACGTGAAAAAAATAATATTTAACCAGAAATATTTGAGTACTTGCGAAGCGTTCGCAAACTGACATACCTAATTAGCTGCTGACATTTCGTTTAACCAATCACAGCCGTTTACGCACGTTTGAGACATATTCATCATCATCATCATCATCATCGTTGTCATCATCATCAGCCTTTTTTTTATAGTCCCCACTGCTTGGGCACAGGCCTCCTCTCTGTGAGAGGGTGTGGGCCGTAATCAATGCAATGCAGATTGGTGGATATCACATGTCTTCGAATTTTTGGTTCTAGGACATGGCGGTTTTCTCACGATGATTTCTTTCACCTTTTGAGTTTTGAGAGCAGTGGTGATGAAAAAATGTACACAAAGTAAAGCGCCTGTCTAGGTTTGAAGTCACGATCTACAACTTATAAGTCGCGGCCAGTTCCACTGGGTTAACACTGCCCCCATAGTCACATTAATTTTGCTATATTTTTTGTACCAGGAACTACATAACGACGAATGTAATTGATAATTCAGTGATACATAGGTAATATATATTAAAAAATATGAAAGTTTGGATGTATGGATGTTTGTGTAACGGCTGAACCCTGAACGGATGAAATTTGTACAGAGATGGTCTGGTACTAAAAATACGCTTTATAGTTTTTGCGTGATTCTTAATTTTTTATTCGCGTTAGACATAAATTTACAAATTAATTACACAATGTTATAAAAATATAATTTCAAATATTCTCAGATCTCATCTCATTACTTTATTGTCACATTATTGTCACATTTAAGTATTTCACAAAAGATTACTTTATTGTCACATTTTTGAATTGTCAAACGTACAAAATTCACTGATGATCATATGTTACCTGTCAGCTTTATCGAATAGGCCACAACACTTCAAATTAACAGTTACTTTTTAAAAATTTTATCTTGGTATCTTTATAACTTTACGCTAGATTTATAAAAAAATAGTATATAAAAACAGCACATGCTGTGCTAAAGACAAACACACTCTCACTTTTAAAATTCGAACTAAACTGATACACATCTCGTCTTGCTTTCGACCACAACACAACCTTACCTGATAATATTGAGTAACAATAATGTATTCGAGAATGAAGCACGCTTGAATAAAGATGAGGAGTCCATTCAGTCATGATTGGGCAAGAAGACCTCAGAAAGAATCGGTGCGTCATCCTAGAGGTGGAAGGTAGCATAGATTGGCTTCAAAATACTTGCGGGTTACATAAATATAATTATTATAGCTCTGATTGATTAGATAACTAATTTCAAAACAACAAAATGTAGTTGATTTGTTAAATTCAATATTCGATCATTAGTCTATACTAATATTATAAATTATAATATATACTAGGTATTATTATAAAGAAACAAAACCAGAAACACAGACTTCCGAAATTAAAGTTAAATTTGCATTTTTTTTTTAAGTCGGATCTATTTGTTGTAATAAAGTTTTTTTTTTCACCAATAGACCCTGTTCCTTCCCTGCCCTGAGTGCCCAGGGGCACGGTAACTCTGTTCCGAATTTATCCACAACCCCTGGGCAGGCATCGGCAATGACGGGCCCCGTCCTATATTGCTGATAACTCATTGAGGCGCGCGCGCAATCGACTCTCGGGCCTGTCGGACGGCGAGCTACCCACTACTCGCCGTCCGCAGGCCCGGGTACATATTGACTATTTTGCCCTTAGCTTTTGTTCAAAATGGATTATATTTATTCCGAACTAGTCTATCTCAAGAGCAATGTCAAGTGATAATATATGCAAAGTTTACGATTATCGTACATTGCCAAAAAATATCAATTGGTCAAGGTTTGCAACAAGGTGTTTCCTGTTTTATTTTGAATTATAATAGGCATTATACTCGTAGTACACATAGAGAGGCAGCTTTATTTTTTCTTACAAATTTTGAGATCACGTTTAACTTTTACGATCTTATATTATCTAGTATGTGTGTCATGAAAGACTTCTAACGATTTTTAATTGAACATCACGTCTAAACGACTGGTGTTTTTCATTGAATGAAAAACACATAATATGTTACTCTAGACAGAGTAGTAGTCCGTTTTTAGTACTTTTGCCTACTACTTTGGATAAGAAACATTTTGAGACCTGTTTTATTTAACAACGTAAAAATACTTTTTCCTCTTTGTAACAAACGTGACGTTGGATTCTTTAATATACGAGTACATTTTCTATGCTATGCTACGATTTTTTATTCAATGAGGGCGCCACGACTGGCGGGTAGTGGATGCTTAAGATAAGCAGGGGATTTAGGATTGAACTGAAGACTGTAGAGAAGTCACAAGAAGTGTAAGAACAAGTTGCAGATGATCCTATGTCCTTATGTTGATCATAATCAAGTTCTGTAACGAGTTTTATTCAAATCGGCAGGATTTGAGGTGTGTTTTATCAATCATTCAAACTTTCACATTAGTAATTATACTATGAAATATTATTGTGCTAATAATACAAAAAGATATCGGTATTTTAGCACACTCTTCCAATAAACTGTCTACCACAACCTATATCTGTTGCATTTCAGTGCAAAACGAAACAACATTAATTTATTTTACGAGCAAATGACAATATTTCTTTTTATTTGCAAGCCAACCTATAGTGGAAACCTGTTGCTGGACTTTTTTTGCAAAAATGTTGACCAATTTCTCCTTTTCATTTATGCCCAAAATAACTAGTGCGCTTAATAACCGGTTATTGCGATGAGATGAGATTCTTCTAAATAATTTATATTATCCCTTAGAACGTCAGTAATTTAAGTGATCCAATCGACGTTTAAAGAGTTTTAATTATTATTTATTTATTAATCCGTTATTTCAGGCAACTAAGGCCCATAAAACACCCGGTTACACTGGAAGCCGACCCAGACATTGTTGGGAGGTTTGGGAGGAAGTAAAGCTGACGATGATGTTTAATAATGCATTTCTTTCGATAAACCATCCAAATTCTAGTGCAAAGACGCCGAGTTGCCAGCCTGTCGGTTTTCTACCGTTCATATTTTGGGGACTGTGCGTCAGAATTGCATAGTTTAATTCCGCCAAGTTCGTTTCATCATCGGACCACTTGATGTACGGCGATGCGCCACCGGTACATGGTACCCGGGCCTGCGGACGGCGAGTAGTGGGTAACTCGCCGTCCGATCAGCACCAGGCCCGAGAGTCGACGGCGCGTAGTGTTCCACGCGCGCCTCAAAGAGTTGTCAGCAAAGGACGGGGCCTGCCACGGCCGATGCCTGCCCGGGGGTGGAGGATAAATTCGAAAGAGTTACCTCGCCCCTGGGCACTCGAGGCAGGGAGGAACAGGGGTGGGTTTTAGTCAGTAAGAGTCTGACACGCCCTTCCGCTCCACCCTAGAGCGGAAGACGTCATAGGATGATTTCCCACCCCCCAAAAAAAAAAAACCGGTACATGGTGGGCATCCCACCCACACACACAAAACGCATTGGGAACACAGTCATTCACTGTGCGTACAGTTAAGGAGTGGAATTCCTTGCTGGAGTCTGTGTTTCCTGATAGCTACACTCTGGGAGCCTTTAAGGCCCTACTCACGGTCCAATGGCGCCCTCATTGAATAAAAAATCGTAGCAAAGCACAGAAAATAAATATTAAAAAATCCAACTTCACGTTTGTTACAATGAGGATAAAGAATTTTTACGTTGTTAAAACAGGTCTCAAAATGTTTCGTATCCATAGTAGTAGGCAAAAGTGTCAGAAACGGCCGTTTTTGGTACTAACAACGTAAAAATTCTTTATCCTCTTTTTAACAAACGTGAAGTTGGATTTTTCAATATTATTTTCTGTGCTATGCTACGATTTTTTATTCAATGAGGGCGCCACTTAACCGTGAGTAGGGCCTTAAGAATGAATAGGTTACTTCTAGGCAAGCGTGCTCCATCGTCGACCCGTGTCCACAAATTTTCATGATAAGCCTTTTTTAATGTCCCCACTGCTAGAGCACAAGCCTCCTCTCTCTAAGAGGGTATGGACCGTAATCCACCATTGACGGATATCACATTTCTTCGAATTTTTGGTTCTAGGACATGCCGGTTTCCTCACGACGTTTTCCTTCACCGTTTTGAGAGCAGTGGTGATAAAATAATTTGCACAAAGTTAAGCGCCTGCCTGGGTTTGAACTCACGACCTACAACTTGTAAGTCGCGGCCGATACCACTGGGCCGCCACTGCTCTATAATGAAAAATTTTCTAGGTATTTAATTTTTCATTTGGGTTTAGAAACAATGGTATAGGTACTAGCTTCCGTCGGCGGCGTCGCTCTCGTAGAATTAATACGTTGGCCCTATAGCCTATATGTTAATCTGATGTATAAGCTATATTACTGTAAAGTTTCACCAAAATTCGTTCAGTCGTTTTTGCGTGAAGTAACAAACATACAAACACACACACTCACAAACTTTCGCCTTTTTAACCGACTTCGAAAAAGGAGGAAGTTCTATGTTCGACTGTATGTATGTTTTTTTTTATGTATGTCCACCGATTTCTCTGTGAGTTATAGACCGATTTTCAAGATTCTTTTTTTATCCGAAACAATATACCTACTCCCGAGGTGGTCCCATATTTAAAATGTTATCGAAATTGCTTCAGCGCTTTTTAAAAACTGAACAAAAACGAAAAATATGTATAGTTAAATGACTTTTTGGTTTCCTCCAATTACGAGTATTTTAAATTCCACGTTCCATTTTATCAGGGTTTTTAGTTCTGTTTTTACTTTGATTTCGTTTTTATTAATAGAAAAAGCAATAAACGAGAAAGGTTTGTGTATATAAGTTGTTCCCAAGCGGAACCGGCACGAGTAACTAGTTTTAAATAAACTAATAATCTTGTACTTTTATAATTATTATTATTTCCTTGGTTTTTTTATTATTCAATGCAATCAAAATAAATCAAAACTCATAATTAAAACAGAATAAAAACACTTACTTTGTCAATCACTGAAAAATCAGCACCCCACTTAATTTATAAAATATTTTAATTGCTCAGAACCACTTTCTCACCGAACTTAATAAATAATATTGATTATTATAAAAAAATCGGAACCAAGTTTTATTTTTTATAGACACGTCCAATGCAAAGGACACACGATCGAGTTTTGGCATGCCTTCGTAAATGTTTATAAATATGAAGCGTGCGAAAAATTGACCTCCAAGGTTTTTTGCCTACAATAATAGCTTCATTATATTATTGTTATATTTTATGTGAAATAAGACTATATTAACATAATATTTAATATTTAATGGTCATGTCTGTTTGCATTCTAAGCAATTATAAGGTTATTTTTTATTATTTCTCAATTTATAAATCAAAAACGTGGGTTCCATTTTCTTATTAATTTTCACACAGATCACCATAAGCTTAAACACAATTTAAATATATAAAATAATAATGCATCGAACACAGAACTTTTAGTTTCATTTCATGTTTGTTATTTGTATGGGCTCAGAATAAATATTTACCTAATTAATTTAATTAGAATTTATTTGACGCCAGATTTTAAGTTTTATTTAGTTTGAATTTTTTGTTTTATTAACAGTTAGTTCAGTATTTTACAATTATTAATTAGTTAATATCCCATATAAACTAATGTCTAGAGTACATTGTGATTTTAGTGTTTAAACTCAATTTTTTTATTAATTTAATGTTTGTTTTTATAGCATATTATATAAGTTTTTAACGGAACTATGAGCTCAAAAAATTTAAATGGTAATAATAAAATCATGTGCTCGTGAAATTGAAACTATAATATTACTATTAAGTACAGATTATTGAACTGAATGAGCAGTGTTGGCCCAGTCCAAACGGCCGCGACTAACAAGTTGCAGCCCGTGGGTTCGTACCCAGCCAGAATCTTTACTTTGTGTAAATTATTTCATCACCACTGCTCTTAAAACGGTGAAGGAAATCATCGTGAGGAATCCGACAAAACTTCGAAGGTATGTGACATCCACAAACGTGCCCGCCTGGTGGAATGGCGCACACCCTCTCACAGGGTGCCTGTGTTCTAGCAGTCGGAATAGTCATTATTGCTTCAGTTTAGTTATCGATATTGTTAATAAAAATAATTGTGGAAAAACTTTCAAATTATAATGAAGGGCAGTGCTTGTTAGTCTGTGTTTCCTGATAGCTACAACCTGGGAGTCTTTAAGTCAAGAGTGAATAGGTTACTTCTAGGCAAGCGTGTTCCATCTTCGACCACATCATCGCTTACCATCAGGTGAGATAGTGGTCAAACGCGTGCCTATCAATAATAAAAAAAAGTTATATAATTATACTAATAATTTATTAGAAAAACACAACAACACCTTGTAACAACTTCACATATGTATTTGGTTTACTAAGGATTTTGTGTTTTGTATAAAATTTTCCAAGTAGGGACGTTTTTTATACTCGTATGTTGGGCGACTATTACTCTTAAAATATGAAAGCCGTGATAGTTTTTCTTAAAAGTTTGTTCAAGCTGACAGTTTAGCTTTTATAGGGAGGGGGTGGGATGCTTGACTCGAAAAAATAATTATTTTAAAGTTTATTATTTCGCAAACAAATCACTGAATTGAAAAATTGTTTTGACAACCCTCTAATGATTTAAAAAAAAAACCTATGTAATGATACCCCAATCTACAGGATGCGCGAAAAAAAAAACATCCCCATTTTACATGTCCGACGAGCTACCATAAAATATTTTTTATTTTATTATTTTATTTTCTTGGCGTGAATACAAAAATATACCTACCCATGCAAAATTGCAACTTTCAAGTATGAACAGTCTCTTAGCTATGCCTCTGACGGACAAACGGATATACCGAATTTATAAGGGTTCCTTGTCCTTAATAGGACTATGGAACCCTAAATAGGATTTAATTAATGCTACAGTATCTTGTTAAACCAAAGATCGGTTCAAGATATTATGAACAATGCATGTTTTTATTAAAATCATTCCCTTTTCCCAATTAAAAGTACTTGAAATAAATCATTGTGTATTTGGATTTTGTAGGTAGGTTTAAATAAATTAATGGATTCTAAATTCAAGATATTGTCTTTTAAATTATGCTATATTATCTGTGGTAATTATTATGATTCAGTAGTTGTGTTGATTTGATATTATCATCGGATGCGAAACAGTTAAATCCTTAATTATTATTTTCACGTATTAGGTGCCTAAAACATCATCATCGTCATCATCATCATTTCAGCCGAAAGACGTCCACTGCTGGACATAGGCCTCCTCCAAGTGTTGCCACAATGACTGGTCCTGTGCGTCTCGTATCTATCGACTACCCGCGACTCTCACCAGGTCATCGGTCCCCCTTGTTGGAGGCCTTCCAACGCTGCGTCTTCCGGTACGCGGTCGCCTCTCTAGAACTTTTCAGCCCCATCGACCGTCTGTTGAGCTGCGAGCAATGTGCCCTACCCACTGCCACTTCAGTTTGGCTATTCTCTGGGCTATGTCGGTAACCTTGGTTCACTTGCGGATTTCATCATTCCTGATTTGATCACGCAAGGAAACTCCAAGCATAGCTGATGATTACTTCAACTTGTTCACAAATAAGTCATCTGAATTTGAATCTACTCGTAATTTAGTAACATTGAAATCTATAGTTTCAGACAATATTGTATCTTCAGGTAATATATAAAAGTATAAAAAACAACCGACTTTAAAAAAAAATACACTAAAAATTAAAAAAATAACTTTTATTTCGGAAGTCGGTGTTTGTAATTTACTTCTTCGTTATTTGACACCGACTTCCGAAATAAAAGTTATTTTTTTTAATTTTTAGTGTATTTTTTTTTTAAAGTCGGTTGTTTTTTTTGTAAAAAAGTTTTTTATTTTTCACTTTTTAGTTGTTATACCTCACAACTAAAAACCCCAATAACATGGAAAGTGGAATTTAAACATTTGGAGTACACCAAAACGTCATCGAGGAAAACGTATTTTTCGTTTTTGTTCAGTTTCTCAAAAAGCGCTTAAGCAATTTCGATGAAATTTATGTGGGACCACTTAGGGAGTATATTCTTTCGGATAAAAAAAGAATTTTGAAAATCGGTCCACAACTGACGGATAAATCGGCGGACATACATAAAAAAAAAAAACATACATACAGTCGAACATAGAACCTCCTCCTTTTTCGAAAGTCGGTCAAAAAGTCACCAAAAGGGCAATGGAGAGGGATAGCCCAGCCCTCTCCATTGCCCTTTGGGTGAGTTTCTCCTTCCTTCCTTCCTTCCTTCTGATGAGGCCCATTGTGAGTAACCACGTTTCTGTTCCATATGTCATCACTGGCAATACGCACTGGTCATAGACTTTTGTCTTGAGACACTGTGGTATATAGGACGAATCGACGATTGACCTCTGTTTCGAAGTTAACCCTACCTAACTGGACTGTTTTTCCCAGGTAGACGTACTCGTCTACAACTTTGTATTGGGGTAACCACTATTGTATTGGGGTCATCCTGTAAAGATAGTGTTTTTAAGTTTAATAATAAATAAATAAATAAATAAACTTCTAGTGTAATCTCCGATCATGATAGGCGTAGGTGCTACATGGATATTTGCCATGATCTTGGTTTTGTACATGTTCATTTTAAGACCCACTCTTTTGGAAGCTCTACTGAGATCATTGAGCATTATACTGAGGTCTTCCATAGTCTTAGCCATGATGACTATATCGACTATATTTACAAAAAATACAGCCGACTTCAAAAAATTGCAAAATAACTTTAATTTCGGAAGTCAATGTTTGTATTTTTTTTGTATCTTCGTTATTTGACACCGACTTCCAAAATTAAAGTTATTTTGCATTTTTAGAAGTCGGTTGTATTTTTTGTAAATTTTTTTTTTTTCACTTTTTAGTTATTATACTCCAGAAGTAAAACTAAATATTAAAGTTATGCCTAAATGGATAACTATAATAACATTTAATTTGTACATTTGGAGACAACCAAAACGTCATCTGTGTATACATATTTTTTGTTTATGTTGATTTTTTCAAAAAGTGCTGAATCAAATTCGATAAAATTTAAATGGAACCACCTCTGAAGTACGACCTACCAAACAGAAAAAATCATCAAAATCTATTCACAAATGGCGGAGATATCGAAAACAAACATACAAAAAAAAACATACAGATGAATTGAGAACCTCCTCTTTTTTGAAGTCGGTTAAAAAGGCGGCAAGGTGATCCGATGTTAAGACGGTTGTAGGGAGGTGAAGGTACTTCTTCGATGACAGCGGAACCAACCAGTACTGATTGTAAGCCAACATAGGCACTAACTGTATAAGTAATTAAGAATAGTAAGATCCATTAGTGTAATAAGTGAGTCGTCAATTTTTGAAAAGTACAAGAAGTATCTCCGAGTTTCATTTCAATAGCATAGGTACGTCTCAACCATGATACCCACACCTATCCATCTTCTGATAAATGATAAATGATGTTTATTCAGTAAATAGGTTACAAGGAACACTTTTACACGTCAATGTTTTTTGTCATTTTAAGCTAGATGAGGCCGGTGTTTCCTAGCTGACTACCCTGAGAAGAAACACCGAAACAAACTCAGAGGTCAAAGTCTCTTTTAAAGTGTTGAAATCCATACAATGTGTACTAGTTAAATCATATGAGAACCATGTACGTTTATGTCTGGGATGAGCTTTTTGAAGAAAGCAACACACAAATTCGAGTGGACCTGTCCAGACAGTGCAAGCATTTGTCAGTCATCGCGAAGCTCAAGTCAGGACTTTGAGGAGCTCAACGAACCGACGAACAATACCAAAGTAAGGACATTTGAGTAGGCCGCAAAAATACTCAAACTGCCAGACAATCATAAAATCTACATGAATATAACGACATACATAGTTCTCGCATTCACATTATTCTATATGAGGACCATGCAGCTTAGTGTCTGTAGTGGTCTTTTGCAGAAAGAACCAAACATATTTGAGTGGACCTGTCCAGTCAGTGCAAGCATTTGTCAATAGTCGAATAGCTCCACTTAAAAACCACTAAGGAGCTCAATGACTTGACGAACAATACCAAAGAATAGACATTTGGGTAGGCCGCAAAAGCAGACAACGTTAAAAATTACTGTAAAAAGGAGGAGAAAATAATAATAATAACCCACATAGTCCTCACATTTACAATAATTAAGTAATCAATAAAAATTTAAAATATAATACTTTACATAGTAAATATTCGTGTCAAACAAAATAGTAATAACCTGAGAATTCTGGGTAGATAAAAAACTTTTTTACAAAAAAAAAACAACCGATTTCCAAAAAAAGAAAATACACTAAAAATTAAAAAATAACTTTAATATCAGAAGTCGGTATTTGTATTTTATTTCATCGTTATTTGACGCCGACTTCCGACATTAAAGTTATTAAGTTTGTAACACCTAAAAATAGAATAAATTTAGTTTCGTGGAATGAAGCGTTGTTTTGCGAGTTGACAGATGACAGATTGTCGTTTGACGTAGCTTTTTCCAAGTTGATCTGGAGCGAGTCTGCCACGTTAAACTTTATTTATTGGATAAGTTCTTAAAAAGCACCTATGATGTCTCGAAAGGTAGCTGGAACCAGAGTTAAGTTCAAATGCATTAAGCATTCGGATGTTGGACACTGTGAGTATCTTTTTTGGGTTTTTTTTTTCTGTGCTGATGCTAAGTCTTAAGCGCGTGGCATTCAGGAGTCTCATCAAATCTTTCTATTTGTTGGCAGGGTTCCTACGTTAGATTTATTTAATAACTATGCAAAAACCTAATAAAGTGGTCGGATCATAGGATGGTTCCGTACACAAGCACCCACGTGTCGAGAGATGCCCACGATTAGATGACCCTGGCGTAGATGCCGTTTGAGGATCTCTGAACTGGACCCCTAATCTTCGAAAGATGTGGTAAAAGTGTTTCGACATAAATTGTAAGGTTAAACATACAATTTTCTGTGACCGGAGTGCTCTCTTGTGTGATGCAGTGTTAAAAATAAACGTGATATATGTGAAGACCAAATCTAAGGACTCTTATTTACTGCATGCATACCTCATGTACAAAACCCGAAGATAGGTAACAGGGTCTCAGGCCATAAGTATCTCTGACGCTAGCCGGTGGAAGAAATAATTTTCTTTACAATGTACGCCCAACGTGGGGCATGAGGTTTGTTAGAGGTAATTTATCTAGAGTTATGGTTAAGCTTATTAGCTAATTCTAATTTACTTATTGTCTTTAAGGTCAAACATTTTGACACTATTCTGGTTAAAAGGCACATTGTTGAAAATTTATATTATAGTTTCCAATTTTAAGCCTTTGTTTATTAGTTAAAACTTAAGTAGTGTTTAACTAAATTTGTAAACATGTTAAATGTTAGTTAAATTGCTGTGACAATCTTATTCACTGATTTTGTGCACATGGCAAAATTTTAGGTTGCCTGTCTTATGCTTTATGTTTATTAGTTAAAACTGAAATAGTGAATAACTTAAATTGTAAACATCTTAAATATTAACTAAATTGCTGTGACAATTTTATCACTGATTTGATAAGCACATGGCAAAATTTTAGGTTGCCTGTCTTATGCCTTATTAATTAAGGGTTAAACTTAAAATAGTGATTAACTTAATTATTGGAGTTGTTCAATACCGAATATTATTGCGAAGGTACTTAATTTGAGGTTATCAGCACATGGTCTGTTGATCCTCATCCCGTGATATGTATTCTTTAATTTTATGATTGTAACAACTCATTTATATTAGATGCACCTATGAGTGTCTAATATAAGCTTCTTATGTTCACTTAGTGAAACTTAAACTATAATTTGTATTGATCACTATTGTTTCAACTTATGGTAATTTTTTTTACACTTACTATTATGTAATATTAACTTGTTTATTGACTTATATAATATTAACTTGTTAATTTAACTTAAGAATGGAAACTTAAGATAGATTTCTTTTGTTCAGGGTGTATAAATTGTGGATTGATTACCTTCTTAGGTAGGAATTTGTACATGAATTGAATTATTTAATGTTTCAGTCAATCCAAATGTATCCTGGGATGAGATCTGCAAGCGGTATCTGGGTCTGTGTGGCAGTTTCAAGTAAGAGGACTATCTGGCACCTACGGTGGCCGATGAGGTACGCTTGTGTTCGGAACCAATTGCTGACCAATTTCTGACTTGTACCGTTTACTTGGATAGTTGACTGTGGATTGATAGTGAAATAGTCAAACGAATTTTAACTTGGTCTCAATATTTAATGAGAATTTCTCGGATGACTATAATACTTCACCGGAGTTATTAAAACTTTAAAATTTAAACTCACTTTACTTAATTACTTTATTAGTATAAATAAACTTCTCAATTCTCTTAGTAACTAGTGATACCAACTTTTATAATTGTGGGATATTTACTCAAATTTATTTATTGATGATCCCACAGGCGCCCAACTTAATTAAATAAAACTCAATTTAACTTTTATTCATTGAATCCTTTTAAATGGATTCACTTATGGAATTTTATGTTTAATTCACATATTGAATTGGTTATAGGACATCTTATGGTTTGTTCACTGAAAGATACATGATAAATGTATCTGGTATATTGAATATCCAAATTTGTTTAGATGGACAGTTGAACCCCAATTTGTTTATTTTATTAACAATTGGCTAGGATGCTCGTAAGTCTGTCCATTAAAAGATACACGATAAGTGTGTCTGGTATATAGAATACCCAAATTTGTTCAGGTGGGCAAATGGTCCTCAATTCACTCTTAGATAACTAAATTTAACTTTTATTTATTATATTTATAATTAACTTTTGGAATTGATTATAGGACATCTTAAGATTTGTTCACTAAAAGATACATGATAAATGTGTCTGGTATATTGAATATCCGAATTTGTTTAGATGGATAGTTGAACCCCAATTCGTTTATTTTGTTAACGGTTGGCTAGGATGCTCGTAAGTCTGTCCATTAAAAGATACACGGTAAGTGTGTCTGGTATTGCATACCCAAATTCGTTTAGATGGGCAAATAGTCCTCAATTCACTTTTAGTTTTTGGCTTGGGGTTCATGCTTGAATTGCTCCCAAGCCAATACTTATGAAATTTGATTAAACAGTTACTGATAATCCTGTTTAATTAAATTATCCTTAATACTTTTGAATTTCAAATATATAGAATATGACTTTTGTAAATTACTTAACTACAAAGTTAAACTCAATACATAGATAAATCACAATCACTTAGATTTGTGATGTGATATTACTTTCTTTAAGAACTTGTTGTGATGGTATTACTGTTACTTGCTAGGATTGGAGATTGAGGGTAATAAAATAAAACTTAATACTTACTCATTGAATCTCAATTACTTGAATAAGAGATTAATGTTGTCAAAACTAAATATTTTTCTTTTTATTAGTTTTGAAATAGTTTCTTGTGAATACTTGATACTTCTAGTATCTAGTAGTTATTTAGATTTAAAATTTATAGATACTTTGGAATAACAATACTCCGCGTTGAGGAGTATTGATTATTTAATTAAACTAAACTTGAAACTTTATTTAAATGTGTGCATACCTACATACAGACTTTTGTTAAGGTGTATTGGGGGTTATGCATACCTTCTCTTCCTGTTTCTTGATTTTTATTTGATACTTAATACTTAATTGAAAATTTAAATTAAATTAGTACTTATATAGTAGTAATTTAGTCATTGTGTCTGAGGGGAATCTAAATTCAGATTTGTTTAGGATTGCCCCAGTTTCTGTCGAGGGTTTTGGTGAGATTCTGAATGCGCATGGCAATATAGTTTTGATTGAGGAAAAAAAAAATCTTTCTAATGAAAGTTTTTTTTTAACCGGGGTAAGGTGTATTGTAACACCTAAAAATAGAATAAATTTAGTTTCGTGGAATGAAGCGTTGTTTTGCGAGTTGACAGATGACAGATTGTCGTTTGACGTAGCTTTTTCCAAGTTGATCTGGAGCGAGTCTGCCACGTTAAACTTTATTTATTGGATAAGTTCTTAAAAAGCACCTATGATGTCTCGAAAGGTAGCTGGAACCAGAGTTAAGTTCAAATGCATTAAGCATTCGGATGTTGGACACTGTGAGTATCTTTTTTGGGTTTTTTTTTTCTGTGCTGATGCTAAGTCTTAAGCGCGTGGCATTCAGGAGTCTCATCAAATCTTTCTATTTGTTGGCAGGGTTCCTACGTTAGATTTATTTAATAACTATGCAAAAACCTAATAAAGTGGTCGGATCATAGGATGGTTCCGTACACAAGCACCCACGTGTCGAGAGATGCCCACGATTAGATGACCCTGGCGTAGATGCCGTTTGAGGATCTCTGAACTGGACCCCTAATCTTCGAAAGATGTGGTAAAAGTGTTTCGACATAAATTGTAAGGTTAAACATACAATTTTCTGTGACCGGAGTGCTCTCTTGTGTGATGCAGTGTTAAAAATAAACGTGATATATGTGAAGACCAAATCTAAGGACTCTTATTTACTGCATGCATACCTCATGTACAAAACCCGAAGATAGGTAACAGGGTCTCAGGCCATAAGTATCTCTGACGCTAGCCGGTGGAAGAAATAATTTCTTTACAAGTTTTATTTTTTAGTGTATTTTCTTTTTTGGAAGTCGGTTGTTTTTGTTTGTGTTAAAAAAAAATATTTTTTACTTTTTCGTTGTTATACTCCAGAACTAAAAACCCCAATAACATGGAACGTGGAATTTAAACATACTCGTAATTAAAGAAAACCAAAACGTCATCTATTTATACGTATTTTTCGTTTTTGTTCAGTTTTTCAAAAAGGGATAAAACAATTTCGATAAAATTTATAAGGGACCACTTCGGGAGTATATTCTTTCGAACAAAAAAAGAATTTTGAAAATCGGTCCACTACTGACAGAGAAACCGGTGGACATAAATAAAAAAAACATACATACAGTCGAACATAGAACCTCCTTTTTTGAAGTCGGTTAAAATACTGAAATGCCTACTAATCAGCGTTTAACGCGTCGGGTACCAACGGATTAGGTAACAATAGATTTTTTATTGTGTCTCTCAGGTAACTGACGCGTTAAACTAATCTCATAATAAAGCCCATAGTTTTAATATTAGACGATCAGTACGATAAAAACGGGGCTAATTGCTGAGGGGACGGCCCATTTATTCTTAAACATACTCACGAAGGCTCCTAAAATATTTGTCAAAGAATCAGCTGCAGTGCTATTGCTCACAAAGGTGTTAATTTTAGCTGTGACGAAGCCGTTAAACGTCTTCAATCATAAATATTTTGCATAAATAATAGTTAAACATTTGATACCTTCAGACATAACTAGCCTTGATGGTTTTGCAAGTGCGAAATCTTCAATTTTGTTGTTTAGCCTTGTTGATGCTTAAAATATCAAATACCTTGCCCTAAGCTAGTACACACATATAATTATTTTATTTATAGACTGCCATAAAATATACCTATTAATAATTGTAAAGTTACTGTTTTAAACATAGCGGAGTTCCTAATTATAGTCTGATCTTGCGAGGCAATCGATAAATAATAATTATAATTTGTACGTGTGAAATTGTGAACAACCATAAGCAAATAAGGCAAGACGTTTTAGGCTTGTTCTCTCCTTAGACTATGAAAGGTTATAGACGCAACGTCATTGGACATTAAATGAAGCAGGATCGTTAAAATGTGTGAATGACCTCGATGAACATAACATGACGTTTCGGCTTATAATTTAATCTGTGTGAGCTTATTTCGCGTGTACAGATACAAGCCGGTTTCTCATTCTGGTGCTTCAGATTGCTGGCTTTTGACACTCTGTCTATAACCTTTCATAGTCTAAGGTTCTCTCGAATCGATGGTTTTCTAACTTTTTAAATACTTTGGCCCGCGTTTATTAGGTCCTTCATAGTGCAGAGGTATGGGCGCTCGGGTCACTCGAGTGTGTGAGTCAGTTCTGGACAAGGGCACCTAACTCACATTGGGTATCTGACAGACTACCTTTTTCCTTTTATTTTTTTGGTTTGGGATATCATCCAATGACATCTCCTGCTCTTGGTGGAGCGGGAGGGCGTGTTAGACTCTTACTGACTAAAACCCACCCCTGTTCCTTCCCTGCCTGAGTGCCCAGGGGAGCGGTAACTCTGTTACGAATTTTTCCGCTACCTCTAGGCATGCATGCAGGCACCGGCCATGATGGGTCCCGTCAGTGGACCTGTGGCTATGCGGTGGCTGACAAATTCTCTTTGAGGCGCGCGTGGAACACTATGCGGCCCGGGTGACAGGACAACCTGGCTGCGCAACCAATCTCTTCAGATTTTAGGGTGAAAATGTATTTTTCTTAGACACTCATTATAACACTGTATTTATGTTAGTCGGCTAGTGTTTGACTTTTTACTACATTCTTTATTATTTTACGATTTACTATTAAGTTTATTAACCTGTAAAGCCCGGAAACTCACTGGTGAGTTTCATTGACCGACAACCGTTGAGCACTGAAACTCACCAGTGAGTTTTGCGATTCACTCGTTATTACGTCTATTATTACCAAAACGCAATGTATTTTATGCTGTGGCAACATTTACACGCTTGGCCATAGACATTATCTTTTCATCACAGGTTTTGGTCTTATCTGAAATGTATTTCTGTCTGTGTTGTTATATATTTCCATCAATTACTTCCCAGTAGAAAGCTATAAACCAGTAATGAAATTGAAAAAGATAAATACATTTATGTAAAAACTCATGTGTTTACATTATTTATACATGGTAATAATTTTATAAGATATGATAATTATTCTTCTGTATGAAATAAAAGGCTTTTTTATTTTATTTTATTATACTTCTCAGTAGCAACACAGGAACCTGCTGATGATTATAGCCTCACCGATTAAAAAAATTAACGAAACATGGGGACACCCCTACAAGCCCCGCCTAAGTCTTTAGTGAATAACGGCGTGGTGTTACGATAAACAAGGTGGAACGACAACACGACAGTACATAAAAACGCTAGCAATACTCATCATTTACATTTACACTGTTAAAGCAGATTATATTAATGCGTTCATTTTTCTAACCCAAACACCGACAATATTATGTGAGTCCATAATATGGGCCGATTTCACCAATGAAACTAAACGCGATTAGTTTAAACTAAACTCAGTTCATGCGTTTAATAGAGATTAGAGCTTCATTTTGCGTTTCACCGAAAACTGGGCGTTTAGAATTTAAACCAAGTTAAGCTTAAACTACTTTAGTTTGTAGTGGTGAAACTTAAAATGAAGCTCTTATCTCGATTAAACGCATAAACTGAGTTTAGTTTAACTAATCGAGATTCGTTTCATTGGTGCAATCAGCCCTTCGACTTACACATACCCCATATTAAATGATATTCAATTAGTTAAGTTATTTTAATGGTAAAGAATATCTAGTAAAAAATGTTTAAAATAAAAAATGCATGTAATAAAATAAATCCTAATTGTATACAAATTGAATAAGATCATTTGTGAACAGTGTTATTAAGAATTAATAAAGACCGTGAAAAATTAAAAAAAAACAATACTCAGCATTATGAACCACTTATATTTATGGTACGATCATGGTTTGGTACGGTGTAGTGGTCAGACTCCTTAAACCGTTGACCTCAACTGTCATTTGTGATCTTTGACAGTCGTTACGGGTAGTCTAAAGCCAGAAAATCTGACACCAGTCTTGCCAAGGGGTATCGTGTTACCCAAGTTAGAATGGAATAGAATAGAATAAACATTTACTCGACACAGACACAACACAACAGCAACAAACAAAAGGTAAAGAAAATAACAGTAGGTACACAAAGATACAATAAAATTGTGCTGCGCGTGCCCATACCGAAAGGGTTACCATCTCAGCATTTGCAAGGCGTTGGACACCCAGTGCTGGTTTTCAGTTGGCACCCCGCAGTGACGCACGGACGAGGGCAAATAAAATGATAACTGAATTAAATATCAATGTTTATGTAATAGGTAATATTGTAATTAAAATACGTAAATAAATAGTGTAAAGATCTGGGTTGTGGAGGTCAGATAGGCAGTCACTCCATGTAAAATACTGGTATTCAGCTGCATCCGGTTAGACTTTAAACCAACCACAACATAGTAGGTGTGTGTCAGAATGGCTGGTTTCCTGTGGCTTTGGTCTATGAGAGTTGATTAGAAAATTGCTACATAATTGCTTATATTTGCTACATTTAATAAATAATTGCTACATACTATATATATTTAGAAATAACATTTTTTTTTTGTACAGCCATCCTGACGTTTGGTTGGCTGGTCGCCTCCTAGTTTAAAGCCAAGCATGCAGAGTTTCCCGAAATGTATTGCGTCAATAATTGCTACATATTTGCTTCATTTATCTAATTTAGTTGTATCTTCAAACATATGTTAAATAAAGGATGTAGCGATTATTTTAATTATCCCAAGGAAAAGTGCCTGATAAAACAATAAAGGCAAATACTTAGTTATGTTGAATCGGTTTAATCGTTTAGGCTCTGGCAACAGCGTAAGTAATGCGATTCTTGCGTTAAAAAAAAAATGTACCTACCCTCAATAATCCAATAATTATCATTATTACAATTATTCTTAGTCATTGCTAGTGCAGATATCGTATTGGAATCACAGTCTAGGCTTATTTAATTTTATTCGACAATTTAAATAGATCTATGTTATTATAAGGAACAAGTTCCTACCTATAGAACCAATTTTTAATTCGTGTTTTGGGTAACTATTATATAATCTGTGGTTTTGGTGTTTGTGACGATGAAGAGGGGAAAAAGAGTAAATTGTAATATTATTAAAATGAATCTTATGAACGACCCGACGTTTTTATTTACGATATCCTTTTAATGTGCTTCCACTTGCCACCACTTCCACTTACCTACTCATAGTCATAACATAAAGTAGCAATAATAGCCTCCTAAAGTAGCAATACCGTTGATTGAAGACACTGCAACTATTTGCCTTTATTGTTTTATCAGGCACTTTTCCTTGGGATAATTAAAATAATTGCGACATCCTTTATTTAACATATGTTTGAAGATACAACTAAATTAGATAAATGAAGCAAATATGTAGCAATTATTGACGCAATACATTTCGGGAAACTCTGCATGCTTGGCTTTAAACTAGGAGGCGACCAGCCAACCAAACGTCAGGATGGCTGTACAAAAAAAAAATGTTATTTCTAAATATATATAGTATGTAGCAATTATTTATTAAATGTAGCAAATATAAGCAATTATGTAGCAATTTTCTAATCAACTCTCATAGACCAAAGCCACAGGCAACCAGCCATTCTGACACACACCATAGTAGAGGAAAGGCTGGGTAGATGGAATGGCTATTAAAATCAAACAAATTGATTTATGATTATACTAACTGCGCCCCACGATGTGTCCGTCGTAGACCGGGATAAAAAGTAGCCTATGTTAATCCAAGGAATAAGCTGCGTTTGAGCGTAAAGAAGTAACAAACATACAAAAACACACACTCATAAACTTTCCCATTTATAATATTAGTGATATATAACTAGCTGACCCAATAAACATTGTTCTGTGATTGAAAATGGTAGAAGGGTGAAAATACTTGACCACCTATTCTCATTTCTACCAAATATGCATAAAATAACATTAAAATCGGTCGAGCTGTTACAGAGGAGTGCAAACACCTTAACACGAGATTTTTACGAGTATATACATCATCATCATTCTCCTGCCCTTATCCCAATTTATTTGGGGTCGGCGCAACATGTCTTTTTCTTCCATACTCCTCTATTAGTCGTCATCTCTGTAGTCACCCTCTTTTTACCCATATCCTCTTTCACACAGTCCAACCATCGTTTCTTTGGCCTGCCCCTACTCTTATAGCCATCCACATCCATACACAAGACTTTCCTCACGACATTTTCTTCACTCCTCCGCATCACATGCCCATACCACGACAACCGATTTCCACACAACTTTTCAGTCAGCGGTGCCACTTTCAGACTTCCTCTTATATACTCATTCCTAATTCTATCCATGCGCGTAACACCACACATCGCTCTTAGCATTCTCATCTCAGCTAGATTTTTATATATATATTACATTTATTATATTTGATTGATTGATGAAAATATAAGGAAAAGTCAACCATTAAATTATTTCGATCGCGTAGTACTAAAAATAACGCTCGCAATAAACGCTGGCTTGTGTAACATGCCGCGTAGTTTTCTTTCTAAATACTTCGCAACTCATTTGTTATACATAATTACTAAGCAGGATGCGAAATTCTATCGCTCCACATTTTTTTTTCTATCCGCCTGTATATTCAAGATGGCGTCATGCGGAATACGTAGGTAACGCAGTATAGTTACGAAATCTTCGCGTTTTATGTGACGTATGATAAAGACTTGCTTATAACTAGATGTTATTTAATAATGATCATAATTAATGTGATATGTAATTGTATTTATTTGTTATGTTCAAGTAAAGATTTTTAAAAGTGTTTTGGTGTTTTATTTTCAGATATTTTTCCGTGAATTTTTACGTTTTGACGGCGCCTATTTTAGTAGTTATACAATGGTGCGGATTCGGTTGTGCAAAAACTAAACTTAATTTAAGCTATTCCTATCTTTTTCTCTCTAATAAAACAAGAAAGAGACGGACGTAAATTATAGCTGTCAAATTTAGATGAACTAATATTTCCATACAAATTAAGGGTACACGTAAAAATATGTCGAATAAAAACACGTTGAAACGCTAGGCATAAACTAGTTCGACATCTCTAACTTAGTTCATAGCTAAAGCCGTCCTTTTCTTGGACTGGCTTTTAGTAAAAGATAGCTAATTTTAGTTTAGTTATTGAACAAGAGAATCGGCACCGATGTTTCCAAAAACTGTGAACATATAATTAATTTTGTTGAAAAATATAAAGATAACATTTTTTTGAGTGTGTGAGTTCATCAAATAACTTCTCCGGCGCAGGATATAGTGGTAGGACGTGTCAGACTCTTTCTGAATAAAACCAACCCGTGTACCCGTACGTTCCAGGGCTGCGGTAACTCTATTTCAAATTTATCCGCGACCAGTCTTTCCCAACCTTATTTTTTTTGTGTAGGGTTGGGAAATCATCAAATGACTTCTCCCGCTCTGGTTGGAGCGGGAGGGCGTGTCAGTCTTTTACTGAATAAAACCCACCCCTGTTCCTTCAGTTGCCTGAGTGCCAAGGGCCCCCGGAACTCTACGAGTATTTCAAATTTATCCACGACCCCAGGCATCGGCTCTGACAGGCCCCGTCAGGTATTGCTCAAATCTCTATGAAGCGCACGCGGAACACTACGCGTCGTTGACTCTCGGGCCTGGTGCTGGTCTGTCTGCAGGCCCGCGCCAACGGTGGCCTGAGATCGGTTTGTGACCCCGACGCCCAGGGCGTCTCCTGCGGCGGCTGCTGTTGGGGCCGTGAGGGGGACTCTATTGAGTCTACGGATACGGTGGTGCTCCGCCCAAGCGGGGCAGAACTCCATCTTATGCTTCACCGTGTCGTCTGGGCGATTCGCTAGTGGTGACACCCGGGCGTTTCCTCCCGCCTTATCTGACACAGGAACCTGCCGAAACAGCTGTGTCCGGTGAGGACCTGCGTCAGGCGGAAGGTGAGGACGCCGCCGTGGCGCGTCTCCAGCCACTCCTCAAAGATGGCCTCACCGCCGCAATTGTGGCGTGCCCAGCACTGGTTTGCGACAGTCGCTCTCTGCATGTCGCCATGATATCCTGCCGGAGCTCTGTCCGTCACTTTAAGGAACGGTCGTATTCACATCTCAGTCAAAATATTTTTTGACATTATGACAAGTTTTTGACATTGGTGGTCGCTTGCATGATATTGTGATTTGAATTTGAACGTTTTACAAGAATTTACCTTCAAAGCCCTAGACATTCTGTCAATGCAACATTTTCTCAAAAAAATTCACTGTTATCAATCATTCTCTTTTTTTTATTATTTACTAGCTTTTCCCACGGGCTTCGCCCACGTGAAATTAATACTTCCTTTGTTATAAATTTTCAACCATGAATATCCAAATTTGTTTAGATGGATAGTTGAACCCCAATTCGTTTATTTTGTTAACAATTGGCTAGGATATTCGTAAGTCTGTCCATTAAAAGATACACGGTAAGTGTGTCTGGTATTGAATACCCAAATTTGTTTAGGTGGGCAAATAGTCCTCAATTCACTCTTAGGTAACTAAATTTAACTTTTATTTATTAAATTCTTTTAATTGAATTCACATATGGAATTATATATTTAATTCACTTTTGGAATTGATTATAGGACATCTTAAGATTTGTTCATTAAAAGATACATGATAAATGTGTCTGGTATATTGAATATACGAATTTGTTTAGATGGAAAGTTGAACCCCAATTCGTTTATTTTCTTAACAATTGGCTAGGATATTCGTAAGGCTGTCCATTAAAAGATACACGGTAAGTGTGTCTGGTATTGCATACCCAAATTCGTTTAGATGGGCAAATAGTCCTCAATTCACTCTTAGATTTTGGCTCGGGGTTCATGCTTAATTTGCTCCTAAGCCAATACTTATGTAATTTGATTAAACAATTTCTTATAATCTTGTTTAATTAAATTAACCTTAATGCTTTTTCAATCTTAATCCAACTGCTGGCGGTGTACTCACACTCACTTGTTCTGTCGAACACCCTTGAGCCGTGATGCGATCGCCAAATCCCAGCAGTTGTAGTTTGCATTGGCAAATATTTTCCAACTTAATTACGCGATTTCAACCCCTGTAACTGGGGTCCCAGATCCGGATTCCCAGATCCAGATTTCCAGACCCGGATTCCCAAATTCGGAAGATGGAGGGGAAGGACTTGGAGCCCTACGCTCTGAGCAAGCACCTACATCGTCCTCCATCGCGGCCATCCTGCCGCAGTCCCTCGTGGCGCGGCCACTAGGCCACTCATCACGGCGGCTTGCTCCACGCCGGGTGCCTATTTACCCGCGTGGCCTCAGCAGGCCGTCTCCGAGCCGGCTAGACCACCTGCCGGCCGACCCATCCTGGCTCCTGTCGACCCTGCGAGCCGGCGCTGCCGCCTGCCGGCCAACACCTCCGGGGGCAAACGCAACGTGGCTTCCCCGAGACACCAAGGCTGAGTCAGGGCAGTAGCGTGCTATCTCCCAGGGAATACGAAATCTTGTGACTGCAAACCTTCCCACACCCTTTCTCTATTTTAAATTATATATTTTTAACGTTGACCGAGGTACGTGTTGTTATTTTTCATCCCACGTAGGCTCCTTACGTCACACTTTAAAACCATGATGGTTTTAAAACAGAGTTGAAAATTGAAAACGAATTTCGGTGTGAGAAAGGAATCGTGCTAATAGGTATAGGGCTCCATCTCTTTCTTAGACCGGAATTCTGATGACTCTAAAACGTTAAAGTAGGGCAGCATTACTTCCAGATATTTTCAAACAAACATCTTTACGAATTGGCCATATTTTTGTAACAAGTATAACCTACCTACATATTTATTTTGGCATTTCGACAGCATCAGTTAGCTATATTGTATGTAGTGTGATGTGTAAGGTAAAAAAAAATGGAGATAGGTGATAAGGCTAGTGATAGGATACCATTGGTCTAAAAAAAAAGTCTAATTTTTTTAGCATTTTGCGTACACTATGCTGTCTGAACAGTTAAATAAAACCTGTATTTGCAGTTAAAGACACTTTTTTTCTTTACAACTTTATCATGAAATGCAATATTCGTAAAATATCAGCTGACGTCCGCGCCTTCCTCGAGTTCAAAGTGCGCGTGCTTTCGCCGACAGCCATGCGGTCAACGACCCCACGTCCACGCGACGCCAAAATAAAGCGAAAAATCACTGGTATCTGTTTGCATTTAAGTTCCACATAATCTACGTTCTGGCTTCGGAAGCGTTCCCCTTACACCCAGTATAAAAAAAATCCTTTCAAAAAGTCACAGGCGTGGCTTTTTTTATTTTTCTAAAATACTTTGTTTTGACGTGTTCTAAGACGCATCAAGAACAGATTAGCTAACCTTGCCAATTTACTAGAGGTCACACTATTTATTTTTATCTCAATATATTCTACATATTCTACTTCCCTATATAACTCATCCTCATTCAAATACTTGCCTTGCTCGCTTGCTTGCATGTTGGACTTCACACATTTTGGCTTTGGGTCAACAAGACAGACAGACGGACCGACGAACAGACGGACCCGTGAGTGACAGCAATAGGGTTCCGTTTGGATCCTTTGGGTACGGAACCCTAAAAACTATTTTTAGAGTTCTGTACCTCTAAAGGAAAAAGCAACCCTTAAAGAATCATTTTGTTGTCCGTCTATCAATCAACACCCTTTTTCTGAACGCTTGGAGCTATCAAGTTGAAATTGACAACAAATACGTAAGTATGGTCTCTTAGAAATTTGAAAATAAAACAAGTTTCTAAGTCAACGCAGTCAAAAGAAACGGCCTTTTTTTCGTATATTTTAACATTTTGCAGCGGAATCAAATCCTATACGGTACTTCCCGTTGACCTAGAATCATGAAATTTGGCTAGACGAAATGGAAAAATCTGAAAACTGTTAGTTTGTAGTTTTATCACATACATTATTTTTTTAGCGTTTGATGGGATGTATGGTATATCATTTTTTCAACTACTAAGTTAAGTTTGCCAATTTGATAATTTTCATGTATTTTGGAACAAATAAAATTATCTTATCTTATCTTTTCGGGAAGAGTAGGTAACTACGGAACCCTACTCTGTGCGTGACCTGACACGCACTTGGCAGGTTTTTTTAACTGGTACCTATTTCTACCAATTCCTTATGTAACACCGACACACTAACTGTGTGTGCAGGTTACTGACCTCCACAGTAAAAAAAAATCGGAACAAAATATAAGAAGTGCAAAACTGACCTTAATTTCAGATTCAAGTTCTAGTGTAAGGCCAAGTCGATTAATCCTAATTTATAGCATCTTTAACCTTGAGTCCATGACCTTATGTTCTAAAATTTAATTGGTCGTTATGTTTCTTAATCAATATCCGGTAATGTAGCAGTTTACCTTAAGTTACTTCCTAAAGTTTTTGCATAGAACAGAGGTGGAAGTCTAGAATAAGTTAAATATCATATACAGCTGCATAATTAACCTTACCTATTTATATTTCGGCATTTGAATGAGTACATTAGAGATAGTTTAAAAGTGGCGCCAGTCACAGAAAAGTTGAAAGGGAACCGCTTATCTTGGTATGGTCATGTGAAGAGGGATGAAACACATGTAACTAAAAGAGTTATGAATATGAATGTGGATGGATGGAGAGGGAGAGGGAGGCGACGGTGATAGCGTGACGGCTGACAGGACTGAATCGAAGAAAAAAACGTGTTGCGCCGTCCCCAAGTAATGTAATAAAAAAAAATAAAAAAATGAATTCCAAGTGTTATTACTAAACTTTTTTCCAAATAAACATTACCTGAATCTTCGTTTTTTTTTCGAAATTACACATTTGTAGTTACAAAAACGCAATGAAAATCGAAAGTATCCGACAAGTACCTATGTGGATTAGAGCGTAAGGGCGGGGTTTTACTCCACTTCAGGTTCACGTTACATTGTGCGCAAATAAAAAGGAGTTTTTTTTTCATACCTAAAAATTAAAGTCGTTTCCTAGCAATAATTTTTGCGCAAAGCTACTTTGTTAGACGGACAGTATGCGTAGTTAACGGCTTTGTGATGTGTCTTTTTACACGCTGTAGAATGTCACTTCAGCGGACAACAACAAACATACATACGTACCTACGAACTCTCGAAAATCATTACGCTTCTGCCACAGAAGGAGGATAATGTAACCAATAGGGAAATACCTAATTAACTTTTTCAGATAATAATTAACGAAGTATCTTCTAAAAGTGACATATGATTGCAAAGTTACGGAAATATACATGAGACAAAGTTTACTCCCTAAAAAACAAAACGTTTTTTATTGAATTTGATGAACCTTAAAAAAATCACGTACCTAATCACCTTATGCGATTTTTTCAATACAAAACATTTTGTTTTAAGGCCACGCATCGCGTTCAAAACAGTTTTAAGGGTCAAAATAGCCTAATGATATTTTTTTACTGACGCAAGTTTAACAAAAAACTTGACTTTGTCCCATATTCACGACTGTAAACTGATACCTACCTAATATAGTTCTTAAAGAAAGAGCTCCGTATTCAATATCATTTTGAGAGCAATGGTGGCCCAGTGATATCGGCCCCAATTTACGAGCTGACGTTCGTGGGTTCAAGCCCAGCCTGGCGCCTTCAGAGGACACGGTGGAGCATACGGTGGAGGTCTGCCCCGCTCGGGCGGAGCACCACCGTGTCCTCGTGGATGCGATAAGCGTTAGCGACCTCTCGCGGCCGGCCCTGGTTCAGGCCATGGTACGAAGCGAGAGGGAATGGGAAGCAGTCTCCTCCTTCTGCGAAGCAGTAATGTTCGCGAAGGCGGAGGCGGAATGGGTGAGAGAGACTCAACGGAGTGGCCCTCACGCCCCCGGCCGCTACCGCCGCAGTAGAGATACTGGGCGTAATGGGCGTAGGACGTCGCGAGACGATCTCCGGCCACCATAGACCAGGGCCTGCGGACGGCGAGCAGTGGGTAGCTCGTGTGTTCCACGCGCGCCTCAAAGAGATGTTGTCAGCCACCACAGACGGGGCCCATCGTGGCCGGTGCCTGCATGCCTAGAGGTAGCGGATATATTCTGAAAATGAGTCACCGCACCCTTGGGCACTCGGGCAGGGAAGGAACAGAGGTGAGTTTTAGTAAGAGTCTGACACGCCCTCCCGCTTCACCCAGAACGGGAGAAGTCATTGGATGATTTCCCGCCGCCCCAAAAAAAAAACAAGCTAGATTCTACGTTACCGAGTGCTAGCTGCCCAGGGTGCGCAGTGCGTTTGTAATCGCATTAAGATATTTTTAATACCGCTCGAGGAGGTCAACTGAAAAATACTGCTACAGAAAATATTATTATTAACTAAGCAGGTTACCAAGATTTCTTTATGATTCTGCCCGTGCTTATGTGGTTTTAAAAATTACAAAACAAGCTTTTTATAGTGTTGTGAAAAGTATTCATGATAACAAAACATACTAGCCCAAATTCAACTGTCCTACCATTTGCCATCAGGGAGTTTCTGTCCCAACATCCCGGTGCTTTCACCAGATCAGCTGACCGGGCTTACATAAGTATGCAAAATTTCAGCTCTATCGAAAACTAACAAGTGGTCGAAAATGGTAATCAAATTTTGAAGCGGACAACTTACATGCGTTGATTGATTAATTTAAATTAAAATTAAATGAAAATAATAATAAAAATAAAAGAAAATAAATAAATAATCACAACATAGTATAAAACAAAGTCGCTTTCTCTTTCCCTATATCCCTATGTATGCTTAAATCTTTAAAACTACGCAACGGATTTTGATGCGGTTTTTTTTAATAGATAGAGTGATTCAAGAGGAAGGTTTATATGTATAATTTGTACCCGAGCGAAGCTGGGTCGGGTCGCTAGTAATTTATAATTAATATGAGAGCAGTGGTGGCCCAGTGGTATTGGCCGCGACTTACAAGTTGGATGTAGGTCGTGAGTTCAAACCCAGGCAGGTGCTTTACTTTGTGTAAATTATTTCATCACCACTGCTCTCAAAACGATGAAGGAAAACATCGTGAGGAAACCAGCATGTCCTAGAACCAAAAATTCGAAGACATAATACATCCACCAATCCGCATTGGGCCCGCGTGGTGGATTACAGTCCACACCCTCTCACAGAGAGGAGGCCTGTGCCCCAGCAGTGGGGACATTAAAAGGCTAAGATGAATTAATATAATTTTAAATTTAAATTTAAATTAACTGATTAATTTCGTTGCGGGACCTAAGGAAGTTTAATTGTTTCTCCGGGACTCGTCGAGCTTCCTTGCGTCGGCGTTTTTTCTGGTGGTCGTCACTGTTGATTCTGGTTAATAGGAGTTGCAGTGGTTTGGGATTAATGTGGCTGGCTTGTCTCAAATAAAATATAAATATGTGTGTGCATATTAGTACACAAGCTGCTAAACAAGGACATACATTCAAAAATAACTTTTACCAAAAAAGGACAAACACAAAAACGTATTACTAGACGAAAAAACAACATCTGCCTTAGACCACCACGTACTAACTATGGAATGAAAAACATACAATATGAAGGAGCGGAGTTATATAATAAGTTGCCAAATGACATTAAAGAGATCCAGTCCTTTACTCTTTACAAAAAAACCGTAAAACACCACATCTTGAAGGATTTCTCTCGATTTTAAATCAATCTCCTACTATTTATAAGTCAACTAGCTTCTGCCAGCGGCTTCGCCCACATGGTGGGAGCTTATAATCTATCTGTGTGCAAAATTTCATTCAAATCCTTTCAGCCGTTTTTTGCGTGATTGAAACACATGCATACAAACTTACAAATTTTCACATTTATAATATTAGTAGGATGTTACTTCTGCTACCTCTACATTTGTGTCTACTATAATTATCCAACTACTACTAATTGTAAATAAATAATAAGGTGAAAATAAAATAAAAGACTAAGCTTTTAATATTACGAGTATATAAATTTTAACAAATTCAAAATATTTGCCCATTTAGTTTGATGTAACGACGTGTAATTGCTATTTGACTTGCCATCAAGAAACGATATGTAATAGTACACCCACTTTTTCTTGTTACCCACTTGCTACAGAAAAGTTGTTTGTGCATTGTTATTAGCTTATTCACGAGTACCCGCCGTTCTTCATAAGTTCGTATTTTTTAGTATTAAGATTAACCTGTATTTCTCATGATAAGTGAATTGTATTCTTTTTGAGAAATAAATATCTTAAACCGTATATACATACGTAACGTAAGTTAAATAAAAACATAATTGCAGCAAAAACAATAACAATGGCATGATTAATGATAGCGTTTATGTTTAACCAACAGAAATGTTTTAAGTTTAATATTTTTTTAAACTTTAACAATTCAAATCATGGTTTAAGTAGAAGGTCTAAACTAATAGTGCTGGGTCTCCAGAGACAATAGGTAAATTTTTCAAATGGCGGTAATTAATAAATTAATGATAAATGACGTGCCGTCATTGAGGCGTTTATATGCAGTAAGTATACATTTAACGAACTCTCAGTGTGAAAACACTTTAAAAAAGAGGCTCTACACACTTTGACATGCTATCAGTGATAGAATGCAAAATAAACGCTACCGAAATGTTACGTAATCAATCCCATACCTATATTTTGGCATTTCCACAATCTCTATCGCTAACAGAATGACACGTTGTCTGGAGCCCAAGGGAGCCTAAAGTGACATTCTATAAAAAAAAAAACTAGCCAAGTGCTTATCGGATTTCGCACATTAAGGGTTCCGTACCAAATATTGGTATTTGTTAGTAAAGTATACGTATTAATAAATATTATCACCAAATTTCAAATTCATAGGTCAATGTGAAGTTAAAAAATTCTTCGTAACAAAATTTTGTGACAAACGACGGACGGACAGACAGACAGACGGACACGTGAGTGACAACAGTAGGGCTCCGTTTGGATCCATATATTTTGGCATTTCCACAATTGCTATCCCTATCGCAAACAGAATACATGTTGTCTAGAACCTAAGAGGACTCAAGACTCTAGACAAGTAATAGTCTATCAAGAAAAGCGTGGCGGGTAGCAATTGACAAAAAGTCAAACACGTATGGGATTGACAAGCGTTATCGAAATGTCACGTAATCAATCCCTTGAATTTTGATAATCGTAATCGCTGTTAGATTGACACTTTATCTGAGGCCTAGTGGCATTCTCTATCCGCGACCATAGTTGTCAAAATGTTGACCTGGTAAGTTTCATGCCCAAAGTAACCCTTATAGAAGATGTTCTTTATTCCTTCCTTAGTGCTCTTTCATTCATAGTTGCTACCTTAGTGTAACATTACTTATGTAACAAACATACATACTAACACTCACACACACACACCACCACCCATACAAAACACACACACATACTTATATGCCCACATATATATATGTACTAAAGGAAACTTATCGATAATTTATGTTCAGGTTTATCGATAAATGTAAAATACCTAAAAGTAATGTATCGAGATTATTTACTGTGTAAATGGCGGAGTCCGGTTGTCCTGAAATACAGGCTTGCAGCCTAGTTTAGGCATCAGTCTCCCACAATGTTAAAGCCATTATCATAAAATTTTCGAAGATGTACTGTATAATGTTGTGGTGAGAAAACAAACATTATTATTATTATAGCTTGGAAGCCGAACCCATCATAGTTGGAAAAAGGTTAGACAGATTGATAGCCTTTGACCCGCTTTGCTTGACATTGCTTTGTCTGACAGTAAAGGATTAATTAGATTTTAATCAAAAATCATTAAATCATGTGGAGTTTCGTGTGAGAAATATCAAGAAAAACTTAAACAATGTAATCTTGATATCCCAGATGTAAATTTTCTTAAGGAAAATATTTTATTTTAATTCATTTTCTTTTACTTCTTTTTCACAGCCCTGTTTGGGAATAGAACATGTGGTGTGGCGAGTTGCCGCCACTCTGCAAGTTGGAAGAACCTCACTCGCTCCGCATAGATTAGCAGCTTTTGAAAGCTCCTGGACCTTTCAAGGCGGGGAGCATGGTGTGGCGAGTTGCCGCCACTCTGCAAGTTGGGTGGGGTTGGTATCACGTCGCGTGTGTGGCTCGCTTTAATTTGTCAGACAGACGTGAGTGGCCGGCTTTACGACGAGCTATAGACAATTTAAAATGCAACAATCGACGTCACGTCAGTTTGACGTCAGTGTGTGTGTGTGTCTAACGCCGCGAGGCACAGCGCGCATCTCACCGCAGACTAAATTAATGTCTTAAAATAATATCGTCCCCGCAAATACGCTAAAATCCCGAGTAAATCCCGTAAACGTTGGGGATCCTCCGGGAATAATAAATAACCCATATTTACCGCGTCCGTTAACTACTGAACAAGCATAATCAGGAGTGTTGGTGTGAAGAGAACGAGTGGCCACTCGACAATTCGACGTGCAACCATCGAGAACAGCCCGGAAAGTAAGGTAAAACTTGTTTTACAAATTGTGAGTAGGGCCACATTCGCCGACTGCTGCCGACCACTCCTAACTTGAAGTTATACAGACAAATATAGGCAATTTTGGGCCAGCATTCCCTCCAAGTGCTTGGTCGTACTTCTGTTCTACATCCGCAGAGACCCACGGCTATTTACACGCTTGGGCAACTCCATTAGATGGTCCTTTCGAGCCTGGATAGGCATCAGTAAAATTCAGTACAAATTAAGTACAAGTCATTACGGTAGGCACATAACTTTATTAGTGCCCCAAAATGGCGTCCCGCAAGCAAGAAGCTAAATTGGCTCAGCTTACCGCTAAAAAACAAATGATTTTCGAGCGAGTTAATCGCATAAATAATGATTCCAGAAATATCTCGAACTATGATTCACGTTCAAATGAGACATTCTTAGCGCAGTCAGAAACAATTACTGAGCAATATAACAAATTTGAGGAAATAGTAGAACAAATGAATGAATTGCAATTCGAAATTGACCAAACCGCACCAGACTATTCGAGTCTATATTCTATTGAAGACTTATATTCTAATATTAAATATAAACGTAATCTCATACTTTCGAAAAACGAAACATCGGAACACAAAGTGGGTACTCGGATAAAATTACCGCCCATAGATTTGCCAACGTTTGATGGTAAAGCGGAAAATTGGCCCATATTTTATGAAATGTTTCGAAGCAATTGTTAGGTTTTGTTATTTAATCTGAATATTAATTGTTTATATTCGACTATTTATTGCAATCGACTAATTGTGCTGGCAGCACCGAAACGTTGAATTTGTGATTGTCTGTGGAAAGTTGTCGGTGTAGCGTTATGGCGGGCAACGGCTTGAATAACGGCCTTGTTCCCTTGGCGCTCGTCGAGATCGGTCACACAATTGGTCTATTGCCTTATTGGTGTACAGTTAGCATAATTTTATATTAAAGCTAGTAGAAGTAATAGCTCTATAATATTGTATTATTGATAAACCTGTAAATATAATATTCTATACTGGAGTGAGCGGTTTTATTACAGTTCAGAAGTGGTAAGTACACGCCTATTTATAAGTGCTTGAATTTCGCTTTAGAATCATGGTTACGATTCTATTAGATTACACTAACAAAATGTTGTGTTATAACTACGTTTCATATGAATTTAGGTTTTATGGTTCTTTCTACGGGGTTTATGGGTGAAGATTTTGGTTATTTTAGAGCTGATGGTTTCAAAGATATTGTCAAAATACCCTGCAAAACTTTTCGCAACGTTTATTGCTTCTTTTTTTACAAAGAAATCGTGAGGGTAGAACGAAATGATCTTTTAAAAATTTAGGTTTTTAACCGACAAAAAAAAAAATGGATGGATCCTTCTACAGCGTTTATTAAAGGGGGTGAAAATTTTGGTTATATTTGAGCTCAGACGCACCGTTTCAGAGATATTGTCAAAATACCCTGCAAAACTTTTCGTGACTTTTATTGTGTGTGTGTTTTGTTTTAAACCCTTTTTATTATTTCTGTTTCATGAACTTCGCACCATGCCACGCGATGAAGGGACTAGCTCGTGGCGCTTATCGACGCCGACGAGGGGTCAATCGCACCATACAACTGAAGCCAGATCGATAGCAACTAACAACGGCAGTGCGAGGCCAAGCAGTAACAGGCGCCCTCGGATTCGAAGTCGGCATACAGCTCAAGCCAGATCAAGAGCTCGTAGCGGAGGCAATGCGAGGCAAAGCGGTCTCAGGCGTCTCCGAAGTCAAAGTTGCAGTCTTCGCCGGCACCCTACGTCGTTGAGTCTATGCGAGAAGGAGAAGGAGCTGGGACGAGAATGAGAGCGTCTCAGAGTCATGGAAAGCGGGGTGAGCAGTGCACTTAGTCGTTTATCGTCAAAGCGCCGTTTTCGTCCACATTCTCGTGAATCGTCTGTACATCGTGAAAACTTTACGAAATTAAGTCGTCACGTTTAGGCGCCTACGACTTCTAATGATTGTAAAATTGAACATCACGTCTAAACGACTAGTTTTATTTCTTTGAAAAAATATGTTACTCTAGACAATTTTATTCGTAATTTGATATGTGAATATTTGAAATTGTAGTGTTTTATCATAGTGTAATTAATTTGTAAAGTAATGTCTAACGCGGATAAAAAAAAAAAATAGAATCACGCAAAAAAAAAAAACATTAAGCGTATGTTTATGAAACTTTCACCATATTGAACATAATTTAATTATTTATCTTTTAGTATTTTAGTTTCAATGTAGGCGAAAGCATAGCTGATTCTCGGTTTAAATCCAGGAATGATTCAGATAAAACAAATGTGGCAACAACCAAAATCAATGATTCCTTAGTTTTTAACTGCTTCAATTGGGTATTTTCTGTTAGTGACAGTTTCCCCTTGCACTAGATTTGAAAAGGTTCTAACTTACTTATTTTTAATGCATTTCAAAAGTTCTTTCTGTTTTCGATTTCAGTTTGTTTCTTTTTGATACAAATACCTAATTAAATAGATTAGAATTAACTACCTAAATGTAAGGAAAAGGAACATACTTTCTCTAGATACCCAAAGCCCCTCGTAACGTGTACAAAGTGTATTAAAGTTGGTCATAGTGCTGAAGAATGTTATTCTACTTAAAAAAAAAATTAGGTTTAGGACTAATTCCATAACTGATATTCAGTTTAGTGAAGCACAATATTCAATGGTTATGCTGTTAAGTAGGTAGTGCTAATTGGTGGCTTACACTCAAGTATAGGTTATTCCAAGTTGAATAGATACATGGTCTTAATCTACTTTCTATCACAATCATGGACGTAGAAATGTTATGTCTTTTACATTGGTGATAAACAGCTATTGGTGTTGATTCTGTTATGCACAAACTAAACTTAATTTAGGCTATTGCTGTCTTTTTCTCTCTAATAAAACAAGAAAGAGACGGACGTAAATTAGAGCTGTCAAATTTAGTTTGAACTAATATTTCCATACAAATTAAGGGTACACGTAAAAACATGTCGTCTAAAATCACGGCGAAGCGCAAGGCGTAAACTAGTTTGACATCTCTAAATTAGTGCATAGCTATAGCCGTCCTTTTCTCGCACTGCCTTTTAGTAAAAGACAGCAATTCTCTAATTTTAGTTTAGATATTGAACAAGAGCTCCCGCGGTTTCACCCGCGTAGACCGTGATAAAAAGTTGCCTATGTGTTAATCCGGGGTATAAGCTATCTACTTACCAAATTTCATTCAAATCAGTCAAGCCGTTTGCGCGTGAAGAAGTAACAAACACACACACTCACAAACACACACTCACAAACTTTCGCCTTTATAATATTAGTGTGATAGGTATTATGTAAATAATAATTGAATAAATTAAGATGTCAAAGAGCCATTTAAGTAGTAAATTAAATTAAAGCAACATTACTTTTTTTCATTTCTTTTTCAATCTAATCGTATATTTTTTAAATTTTATTATAAAATAGCGACCCGCCCCGGCTTCGCACGGTTGCAATTTTGTTTATTTGATTTCCCAAAATTTTCTTTCATACAAACCTTGTCCTGACAAACACGAACAAAGAAAAAGAATGATCAAATTTGGTGCAGTCGTTCGGAAGTTATGCGCGTACATACATTTCGGCGATTTATTTTTATTTATATATATTTGCGGGGCTCGGCATAATAATTATGCTTTTTCACATGAGAGCTGTACTGGCTCTGCATCAGCGTAGCTTGTTGTTTCTCCTGCTACGTTAAACAGTATCAGATGATAAGGCAACTTTGGATTTAATCTTACAAATAAGTTCAAATACATATATACAAAGCTGTTAGTGTCAGAATTTTGTGTTTTCTGAAATATGGTACCGAAAAGGGCATCAAGCATGCGTTGAATGCTGTCGCTAGCCCACAATCGAAAGAGCAAGTAGAACGGTACGACCGGACTATTCTAAGTTCTTAGATAGCTCAGAATTTCGGGGACGACAAAGGGTTGGGGATACCAAAGTTGGCAAAATTCATTGAGGTTTAAACTATACCGTCCAGAAGATGACGCAAAGGACCCCAGCGGAGGTAACGTTCGGTACTCGCATGAATAGTAAAAATGATCCACGTTTGAATGACATATGAAAAGCTACTATAGAGACGCGACTAATCTTGTTACCATTCGCGAGCAGATAAAATGATCGTTATGATAGTAATAGACATCCAGCTCGTAAGTAGGAAAATTAGTAAAGATTACGAAAACTACATTTAAAAAAGAAAAAACTATGGGCCTATATAGGGTCATACCGAGTAGTTGCGTCGCTCGGAAATGATAGATAGAAGTTAGCCGCGATTCCCGGAGCTCGAAAAACAAGAGAATGTTACCATGGGTTCATGTAGCTGCTTTAGATTTTAATGAGAGTAGTAGTAAATTGTGAATGTACTGATGATGAAATTGATGATTGTAAAGAAAATTAGAACAATTAAGTAGATAAAATATTCAAGTTATTGGTTGTATAGTGTCAATTTGCTGTTTATTGAATTCAATGTTTGAAGTTTATTAAGGTTGCGTGATTTCTGAGTTTGTTATAAAAAGAAAATGGAGAAGAGATTGTAAACTGTTAAGTTGTTGTTTTGAGTGAAGAGTTGACTTGTGGGAATGACTTGTGGGGATTACTTGTGGGAATGACTTGTGGGAATGACTTGTGGGCATGACTTGTGGGCATGACTTGTGGGAATGACTTGTGGGCTGGAGTCTTACGGGGTGACTGGTGCTTAGGGAACTCCATGCAAATGTTGGAGGACTCCAAAAGTTGGAGACTTATGGGGTGACTGGTGCTTAGGGAACTCCATGCAAATGTTGGAGGACTCCAAAAGTTGGAGACTTATGGGGTGACTGGTGCTTAGGGAACTCCATGCAAATGTTGGAGGACTCCAAAAGTTGGAGACTTATGGGGTGACTGGTACTTAGGGAACTCCATGCAAATGTTGGAGAACTCCAAAAGTTGGAGACATATGGGGTGACTGGCGCTTAGGGAACTCCATGCAAATGTTGGAGGACTCCAAAAGTTGGAGACATATGGGGTGACTGGTGCTTAGGGAACTCCATGCAAATGTTGGAGGACTCCAAAAGTTGGAGACTTATGGGGTGACTGGTGCTTAGGGAACTCCATGCAAATGTTGGAGAACTCCAAAAGTTGGAGACATATGGGGTGACTGGCGCTTAGGGAACTCCATGCAAATGTTGGAGGACTCCAAAAGTTGGAGACTTATGGGGTGACTGGCGCTTAGGGAACTCCATGCAAATGTTGGAGAACTCCAAAAGTTGGAGACTTATAGGATGACTGAAGCTTAGGGAACTCCATGAAAATATTGGAGGACTCCAAAAGTTGGAGACTTATGGGTGACTGAAGCTTAGGGAACTCCATGCAAATGTTGGAGGACTCCAAAAGTTGGAGACGTATGGGAACATCAGATTTGTTTGGGTAGCTCCAAAAATTGTACAAATTCAGTAACTTCAGGAGATAATGGGTAACTCCAAAAGTAGGGGACTTTAAATTATAAAAAAAAAAGAGATGTATTAAGCATTTATAATTGATTGATTTGTAATTGACTTCAATATTTGTATTTACACTAGTGTATACATTTTGAAATATGTGTGTTAAGCCGAGTGTTAGGTTTTAGTCTTTACTTGATACCGTATATGAGGACATACACGTTGTCAGGATGGACGAGTGTTAGGTTTTGTTATTTAATCTGAATATTAATTGTTTATATTCGACTATTTATTGCAATCGACTAATTGTGCTGGCAGCACCGAAACGTTGAATTTGTGATTGTCTGTGGAAAGTTGTCGGTGTAGCGTTATGGCGGGCAACGGCTTGAATAACGGCCTTGTTCCCTTGGCGCTCGTCGAGATCGGTCACACAATTGGTCTATTGCCTTATTGGTGTACAGTTAGCATAATTTTATATTAAAGCTAGTAGAAGTAATAGCTCTATAATATTGTATTATTGATAAACCTGTAAATATAATATTCTATACTGGAGTGAGCGGTTTTATTACACAATGTTCATTTAAATACCGATCTGGTTGACTCGCAGCGTGTCCAGTACTTGATCAGTAAGTTGACTCATGATGCCTTGAAGCTGACCGCGGGCATTGTTCCTACAGGTGATACATACAACGTTATGTGGAACAGTCTCGTAAAAAGGTATCAAGATAAGCGTAGTTTAGGGATTCATTATCTCAATAATATACTGGACATTAAACAATGCGCCGGAAATGCCGCGAGCCTCAATACTTTTGTGGAACGATATTCAGCGTCCGTCGCAGCCTTGAAGCAGTTAGACATTCCAGACTTACTGGATTTTGTTTTATTACATTGTGGTTTAAGAAAGGTTGACGCGCAAACTGTCTTACAGTTTGAATCACGTGTGAGTGAAAAAGAATTACCTTCCTATGCGGAGTTTATAACATTCATGCAAGAATATGTTAAGGTACTACAACGCTCATACGGTAATAATTTACAGACGGAACCGCGCGCTAAGTCTAGTTCAGCGAATCATCAAACAAAAAATAACACCGCTAAGTCGTTCGTATCGCGTAATGAACCGGTTTCGAATGGCAAATGTACGTTGTGCGATAAGGATGACGTACGACATCAGCTGTTCTATTGCCCGCAGTTTAAAAATATTAGAACACCGCTTGCACGTTTTGAATTTATAAAAGCAAAACGTGGCTGTATAAACTGTTTAAGTCTATCCCATTCTTTGGTTAAATGTAAGTCACGTAACGTTTGTAAAATTTGTAAGAAGAACCACCATTCTCTCTTACATTTCCGAGAAAAACATGAGTCATTATCGCCCGAGCCGCAAGCGCCTACTAAGGATACATCTGTTTCGCTCACTACAGCTGTTAAAACTGGGTCAACCATTTTGCTAGCGACCGCGCAGTTATATGCATACTATAGCGACATCAGAGATAAGGAGGTGGTTCGGTGCCTACTAGATAACGGATCGCAAAATAATTTAATTACTGTGGACTGTTGTAAACGTTTGAACTTACCCATAATTAAATTACGCAATTAATTTTTACAAGGTGTTGGAATGTCATCGAAACCAATACACGGTTTTATTCATCTCAACATAGAATCTCGGTTTGATCCTCATACGAAGTTTTCGATACAAGCGTTAGTTGTTGATTGTATTACAGATAGACTTCCCGCGAAATTAATTAGGTTACATAACAATGATAACATGTCACACTTAAGTAACTTGCAGCTCGCTGATCCGCTTTGGAACGTGCCGGGCACGGTAGACGTCGTGCTTGGAGCACAATTGTTCCCCTTTATTTACCTGGGAGACAGGGTCGAAACAGGTACCCGCGCACCCCCTGCTGTACTGACTAGCTTCGGATATGTACTTATGGGTGATATTGATTGTAGTAGTAGTGATGTGACACACATTGCATCTTCGTTTACCGCGCAGGCCGACATTGAAGTCGAGTCAAGTTTGCATGGGTTTTTTGAGCTAGAGGAAATTCCACCAGCCGCCACCGCCGCGCCGCGCCGCGCCGCACCGCGTTCCGTTATTGGTCCGCACGAATTAGAGTGTGAAAATAATTTTAATTCTTCAGTCTTATTTGAAGACGGCAGATACTTTGTCGATCTGCCTTTTGCGTGCTTTTGTGGGCTAGGTAGCTCGCACGGCTACGCCCCTAGGCGCTTGCTTGCGCTCGAGCGTAAGTTAATGACCCTACGCGAGAATAATAATAAAACTATCGCGGATTATATGACTCACTCGAGGTTGTCGCTCAATGACATTTTGCATGTCGGACCTAATTTGCAAGCAGACTTGTTTTTGTTATTGCTTGATTTTCGTACATTCCCTGTCGCGATGACAGCGGATATAAAACAAATGTTCTTACGTATCGGTGTAAGAGAGCACCACCGCAAATATTTACGAATCTTGTATCGTTTTAGCAAAGGTGAGCCTATTCGCACCTTTCATTTTAACCGCGTTCCCTTCGGACTAAAACCTAGTCCTTATTTAGCGATGCGCACATTGCGTAACTTGGCGTGTGAGCAAAGCGACCGCTTTCCTGAGGCTTCTAAATTGGTAGAAACTCAGTTTTACATGGACGACTACGTCTACTCTGTTTCGGACGAACAGACAGCTATGCGTATATCCCGCGATTTAATTGATTTAATGAAGGTAGGTTCCTTTGACTTAGTCAAATGGGCTACCAATTCACCCGCTTTATTAGAGATTCTTCCAGAGTCTCACCGCTTACCAGTTAATTTTTCTGGCATGGATAATGATGTCCATAATTTCAAAATCCTTGGATTAACCTGGGAACCCGCTGATGATTATTTTTCTTTGACAACAATCGCCGTGGATGATAAATGCACGAAGCGCGCGATTCTATCGCTAGTTGCCCGCTTGTTCGACGTACTGGGCCTTGTAGGACCCGTTGTGCTGTACGCGAAGGTATTAATCAAGGAACTTTGGTTAGCTAAAGTAGGATGGGATGAGGTTCCACCGGAATCTATCACAAATCGGTTTGCCGCTTTTACGCGCGATTTTCCTTCACTCTCTTCTCTAAAGGTTCCTCGCCACATTGGCGTCTTTAGAGAAGCTGTAGTGAACATCGTAGCCTTTTGCGACGCCAGCTTTACTGGTTATGGCTGTTGTATTTATTTACACATTACCAACCCTACTGGTGATATCACTGTCCGACTCTTATGTGCAAAGTCCAAAGTCTCCCCCGCTAAAATAACAACGCTAGCGCGATTAGAACTTGTCGCCGCTTTACTTCTATCTAAACTTGTTCGCGTAGTCAAGGAAAAACTTTCCGCTCGTGTACCTATAACAGGTGTCCACGCTTTCTCGGACTCCACCATAGCTCTCTCGTGGATCCACTCATCTCCCCATAGATGGTCTATTTTTGTCAGCAACCGCATTGCTCAAATACAGGAAAACTTACCTGCCGGCCGCTTGTTTCCGTCACGTGTCCGGGAAAGAGAATCCTAGCGATTGTCTGTCTCGCGGCATGCTGCCGTCGGATTTAATAAGACACTCGTTGTGGTGGAACGGCCACACATGGCTCCATCAGCCCATGAGCGAGTGGCCTTTAAAGTTCGCTCCTGCTCAATGTGAAACATTGCCGGAGTTTAAATCAAAGGTTTTTCTTGTAGAAACTTCGAATACTGAACCGCGTATTTTAGATACTATAGCTGACCGTGTTTGCTCATGGAATAAATTGTTACGTGTATTTATGTACATTCTTAAATTTACATACAGACTACATAGTCATATTTCTGTTAAAAACCTAAACAACCGCAAAAAGCTCTTGGATCAACTTGTGTTATCCTACTGGAATAAATGGCGAATTGAGTACTTGCACACGCTGCAAGTTCGCCAGAAGTGGTGCACTCCCGATCGCCCTATAGAGATAGGTACTGTCGTTCTCTTGGGTCAAGATAACGTACCTCCATTGACTTGGCCATTAGGTATCATAGAGGAAGTTTTTCCGGGATCGGATGGTGTAATTCGAGTCGCTTCAATAAAAACCGCGTCAGGCACGTATAAACGTCCTGTCACTAAGTTGTATCCTTTGCCAACTCAATAGATTATTATTACTACGTAATTTAGTTTAATTTAGTTTAGGGTTCATATTATACGTTCCAATGGTACGCCATTACATAGTTGTAATTTAGTTTATTCGACTTACCATAGTCAAGTCGAACCGCAATTCATTCTTAGGACACTGATAATTATTTTTCCCGAGCATTATATCAATGCGATGGTGTTTCGGACTGCTGCTTGGATTTCCCTCAAAGCTCTTCAACAAGTTAATGCTTACATATCATCACCGCTTCTTGAACCTCACTCGCTCCGCATAGATTAGCAGCTTTTGAAAGCTCCTGGACCTTTCAAGGCGGGGAGCATGGTGTGGCGAGTTGCCGCCACTCTGCAAGTTGGGTGGGGTTGGTATCACGTCGCGTGTGTGGCTCGCTTTAATTTGTCAGACAGACGTGAGTGGCCGGCTTTACGACGAGCTATAGACAATTTAAAATGCAACAATCGACGTCACGTCAGTTTGACGTCAGTGTGTGTGTGTGTCTAACGCCGCGAGGCACAGCGCGCATCTCACCGCAGACTAAATTAATGTCTTAAAATAATATCGTCCCCGCAAATACGCTAAAATCCCGAGTAAATCCCGTAAACGTTGGGGATCCTCCGGGAATAATAAATAACCCATATTTACCGCGTCCGTTAACTACTGAACAAGCATAATCAGGAGTGTTGGTGTGAAGAGAACGAGTGGCCACTCGACAATTCGACGTGCAACCATCGAGAACAGCCCGGAAAGTAAGGTACCACTTGTTTTACAAATTGTGAGTAGGGCCACATTCGCCGACTGCTGCCGACCACTCCTAACTTGAAGTTATACAGACAAATATAGGCAATTTTGGGCCAGCATTCCCTCCAAGTGCTTGGTCGTACTTCTGTTCTACATCCGCAGAGACCCACGGCTATTTACACGCTTGGGCAACTCCAACATGCATGCATTTAAATTGGTCATCATCATTAACATCAGCCTTTTTTAATGCCCCCACTGCTGGGGCATAGACCTCCTCTCTGTGAGAGGGTGTGAGCCGTTATCCACCACGCAGGCCCAGTGCGAGTTGCTGGATGTCACATGTCTTCGATTTTTTGGTTTTAGGACATGCCGGTTTCCTCACGATGTTTTCCTTCATCATGTTGATTGAGATTTTCTTAATTAATAGTAGTACTTAATTATATTAATCGCCGTTGGCCTCCTCCAAGTGCCATCACAACGGCCGGTCCTGTGCATCTCACATCCACCAGATTCCCGCAACGTTTACCAGGTCATCAGTCCACCTTCCAACCATCCAAAGCTGTGTCTTCCGGTACGCGATCGACACTCCAAAACGTTTCCGCCCCATCGACTATCTGTTCTGTGCAGCTTAGTTTTGATAATACATCTATATTTTATTAGCGCAATACTTTGCTTCCTCAACATCTTTAGGTCGCTTTGGCGGTAAGTTTTAGCGGACAGTAAGGGCGTTCCTTTCTCTGGAACCCTGCCTGCCGGTAGCTTGGACCTTGTTCCTATCACCGGTGAGATACTTTGTTTTATATTTTTAAATATTTTTTTTAAAGAAATATTTAAAAATTACAATATATGTATTGATTATGATTAAATAATTATACGAAACAATTCAATAAATTCTTTATTGAAGTAAGTTCTTTACATTTTCAAATGAAATTCCCTGGCTCCTGAGCTAGTTATAAACTGTACATGACAATGTCTATAGTCTGCAATGAAAGTCTCCAGTACCACCCTTCATCCGTAGCGTCGAGGTATCACCACTTCACCAGATTCGCCTATTAACGGCCAGTTTTCTTTGACTAATATATTGCAACTAAAAATACTAATCTAATCTACGCATAAAGTCTTGAAAGATCCAGGCATGCCAGAATATTCCTCGTTGAATTTACAAGCTTGTCTACAGGATTCGTCTGTAGAAGCTTTTTCCATGTTCTTTACGCTTGCTACGTGTTCATCGGTGCTCACTTCTTTGAAGTCCATATCTGGGAAAATAATGGATCTTTGGTTAGTATATAATGACAGCTAGCATCCTAGTGAATATAATGTTCCTTGAAAAGTTTTTTTTTTTTCATTTTTGTTGGGAGTAAAGTAGACTATACTTTGTCAGTGTGATCGTGCTTTGTCTATTTAAGAAGATGCTTTTGGTCTGTTGTAGGACAGTTACAGACAGTTATTGTCAGACATAATTACGTATGAAGAAACATCAATTTAACAAAAAGGTTAATAAAAAGTTACAACGTGATTAATACAGTTTGCTTGTCAGTAAACTTCAGGCACTTTAAAAGGCCTATATGTAAGTTATGAAAACGAACCATATTGATACCAACATTACCAACTCATTAGTAGATAGTTATCTCATTGTATTTCTAATCACCAATGTCTGAAAGATATAAGAAGCCTATAAGAGATGTTACAGTGGTAGGTACTGTAACATCTCTTATAGGCTTCTTATATCTTTCAGACACCTGGTTTTATTAAATGCCATAGTTCGATTGAAATTGTAAATACATCGCACTTCAACGCCTAGCGTATTTATTATGGCAAGAATTTTGCCCGTGTCTTTAAATCGGAATTTACAAGTTAATGCACTCACAATTAAAGTCTTCCAGGACATGTTATTTAGTAAAATAATCATGTCGATTTGTCACTAAGAGTTTTCTCAAAAACACAGAAAGCGTGACCAGTTTTTGGTATTTTGAGCATTATTATTTTTCACGCTTTATCCTATAAGACGGTACTGTATCTGTGTCACAAAGTCCTGAGAAGCGTTATCTACAAGATATATTTTTACTATTAAAATATCTCACCAGCCAACTCCTTCATCGTCCTCTCATTACCGCCGAGGTCTTTCGGAAGATGCTCTTTAGGTATATGGTCATACAACGACTCAACACTGTTATGCACCACTAATCTTTGGGCCAGTTTTGCGCTAAGAGCCTGTTTGAAGACCAGGAGAATAGTGTCGAAGAATTTCGAACCGCTTATTAGATGGATCTTCTTCATTCTTTGGCCTAAGGCTTCCTGTAAACAATAAATATTGTTACGAATGCTGGTGTTGGTGGTGGACCAAGGAGTATCGTTTTATCCAGGAACTGCGTTGTAAAGGTTGAAGAAGCAGGAGCGATAAAAATGCTGGACTGACAACCAGTCTTAGCAAAGAGTATCGTGTTATCCGGTAACTGAGTTCATGTCAAATTAAGCCCAGCCAAGCAGCAAAATATTTTCCTTCCTGCTAGCTTATAGCAATGAAGTAGATCAGCAGTTCTTTTTGTAATACAACCTTTCAATATCACTTTTGGGTGAAAGAAGGTGAAATTCGTGAGTTTGTTGCTGTTTAATATTTTTTTAATGAGGCTAGCCAGCTAACCTATTCCTAAACACTCCTATCACTATTAACAACTCCTGCCGGTCAATTCTGTTCATAGCTCACCGTGAAAACATAGGTGGAGTGAGCGTGAAGTGAACTGTCATTCCACCTTGATTATATGGATTGACAGCCCACTTCACGGTCACTTCACCTAAGTTTTCACGGTGAGATTTTACAGAATAGCTCTACTGAAAGCCAGAATAAACAGTGGCAACCACCGTAAAAAAATTGAGATAGTGAAACTGGACGAGTCTCGGAGAAACGATTAAACCGAAAACGAAGTTAATCAGAAAAGAACAGCGGAGGAGTAAGAAAAAAAAACCGGCCAAGTACGTGTTGGACTTCCCACATTTAGGGTTCCGTACCAAATGAGGGAATTATCAAAGAAATAATCTGATTTATTAATAATATATTGGTATTTGTTAGTAAAATATACGTAATAATAAACATTATCACCAAACAAGCTCATAGGTCAATGGGAAGTTAACAAATTCTTCAGAACAAAATTTTGTGACAGACGACGAACAAACGGACACGTGAGTGACAGCAATAGGGCTCCGTTTGGACCCTTCGGGTACGGAACCCTAAAAAATGAAAGAATACTTACGACTATCAAAGTAAGAGCCTTGTGTATGATAATCGGATTCAGTTTCTTCACTGTTCCCATTGTGATGTTCCTACTGTCACCTACTAGTTCATATCCGTTACAATAGTCATGCTGCAGCATGTACTGACCCAGCTGAAAAATAAAGAAAAATAGTAAATTTTATTATAGGTTTTGCCAGTGCCATTGCTCGTGTAAAAAACTTAAAAGACTTTACACATTTAGGGTTCATTACCAAATGTATTTTTTACTATTTGTACGGCTTTGGATAGATACTAGAATAAGATACTTGTACTGTGCAAAGAAGGATGGCCAAATCGTACCCGACAACGAAACGATGGCCTCCCAATACGCCATATTTATGAAAAATACCCTTATTTTTTAAGGTCATAGAAAACACAAGAAATATCTCAATAAGTAGCCACAAAAAAAAGTTATCCAATTTTTTTGTTTTTGTAACTTTTTCTAAATTATTTAGAATAATAGTTTCAGAACGCACCTCTTGACGATTTATTTCGCGTTTGAAATGACTTGGTATTCAAAGACTGTAATTATTCACGTTTTTCTGAAAAGTTTTAACTGTAATTCTATTCAATTAGTTTAAAGGCATCAAATCAACGAATATGCTGATATTATGTATTGGATTCTTGTCATAAAAAATAATTATGTTGGTGTATAGTAAGTAGTTTTGTTCAAATGCGTACAACGGAACGTCATTTGTCATCGACAAGTTACTTAATCTGTCTGTGGTCATCGTTCATCGACCCGCGCCATTGATTGACATCCCGGCAATGAAATTATATTCTCTTTGCCGGCAATCATTCGTATTCGCATCCTATTCGATTTACTTGTTGTGAATCGTGATAAGCACTTGTGCTATTTTGGATTTCCTTCTGTTTTTTTACCTTGGCATTGTTTTACGGACTGATAACTACCACTTGTGACGATTATTCTGTGCTTTTGATTTCTGGACACCGATTTTGTTTCTTGGATATTTGTGAGAGAAATCATGCAGACGCCACAACTAGCCCTGCGATTGCTATGTGTTAATTGTAACATACGCATTGATACACTTCGCTGCCATCTCGTTTTTGATCTTGATACGAGAGTAATTTGTAAGATCTGCGAGAGGAATTCTTCAATAATAGTACGTATTTATACCTACGCATTTTAGTACATATACCAACATAAACTATACATCCACAATCATACATCATATAACAACTCTAATTTTTATTTTAGATCACTGAAGGACTACATATTATGTGATGCCTGTAAACAATTGGCAATGCAGCATGTCAACTCCGAATTAAGTAATGAACCTGGTGCCTCATCTTCCCGTGGCCACATGCATGTTTGTATACTTTGTGGAAGTTCTCTGCGGAACCGTAAACGTGACCTTATTGTGAGAGAGAATCCATCTCAGTTGCTACAAGCAATAGACATTCAACTTGAAAATAGAATTGCCCCACGGCAGGTAATTATGATCTTTTTTATTGTTGTCCTATGTTATAGTGAATTCATCACTGCAATCTAATATTGTTTTGTAATAATGTTTTTATTTCCTTATGTTTAATAAATAATGAGCCCAAAGATTTATAATAAGACAATGCTGTATGGTTGTTTCAGGCAACTTCATCAGACCATTTTTGTCATCCCTGTTGGCTGAGACTCGATAGAGTTGCAATGCATAATATGTAGCAAAATATTGAGCAGCAGGCAGAGCCGAAGCCAGAGCCTGAGCCGGAGCCAGAGCCTGAGTCGGAGCCAGAGCCAGAGCCGGAAACAGAGCTGAAGCTAGAGCCTCAACCCCTAGGGTCGGTGTTTGGAGACACCGACCAGCAAGCTGACGAAGTACCCAGGGTGATTAGTTTATCGCAGTATTGACGAGCGGCTAATACTGCAGCACATTGTGTTTTTCTGGTTGCCGAAACAGAGATTTGCATAGAATTTCTGACCCTCTAAGAGCAATAACTAAGCAAAAACAAATATTACTTGCCTATAAATGTTCGTATTTGTGAAGAACATACATTTAGTACTGATTGGGATATATTGTTCAATTAAAAAAATAGTTTAAGAACATTTACGGCTGAACAAGTGGAATATGCGCTTTCCTTTATTAACGCTTTTAATACATTTCCGGATTTCTCAAGTATGGACAATATACTACGACAATATCAGAGCCAGCAGAATTCCTCGATGGTGTAGTGATAAGAGAGGATGATGAATAAAAAGTATTTTTCTCAAGCCTATTTCTTTCATTTAAGTACTCTACCAATTATACTTCATTTACTCCTGTTAACAACCATTACTCAATTTGTCAATATCTATGCAACTTGAGCATTGAAGACTGAAAGGCAGTAGGTATCTAGTGACTAAGTCTTCAGCCAGAATTGAAGTGATCAAACCACAAAAAAGGCTTGGAAGTCTTTCAAGAACCACTTCACTTCAGCTTTGTTGTCTACGCTATATGTTGTGTAAGTTAGAGCAATATAGGTGTAGTTTTCATTGAATGATCGATGGACAAACAAAGAATTGGTGCGCTTTGCTACAAGTCCTATTTTTTGGGTAATTCTCTGAGAGAAATAGAAATAAATAGAAACGAGATCGCTAATTACCCTTCTCGTTTATCGCTAACTAGACTCGTAAGCTACGCCGCAGTTGGGTAGAAGGTAGTTGTAGATTCTAACCTCAAAAGTATTGTTGACGTTATTATAAAAAATCGTGGATATTTAGAAATAATTTTCAAACGGGATAGTGTTTACGACCTAAAAACAAACGAATCTAGCTATAGTTTATTTTGGGACATGAAAAATAAAAGTCGAGTCCAGCTCCTATAGAAATTTGGCCATTCTTCTTTGAAGACTGTAGCTCCAACCGTTTGGCTGTAAAACCTGTGTGACAGACGACTGACAGACAGGCGGACAGACGGACACGTGAGGGAAAGTTAAAAATAACCCTTACAGAATATAGTTTATATTTTTATAGATTACTGGAAAATCTATATTAAGTCTATGGTTAAAAAAAAACGAACGAGCCTTATAGTAGTCGCATATGATGTGTAACATTTGACATCTCACATTGGTGAAAGCAACATAACATTCTATCCTCTAAATTAAAATTAAATCATTTAGTTCCGATTTCGACCGCGCGCAGACTTATTGTGCGCGCGCTCTACCATCTGACATACAACTCTACCATCGCGTGCACTCATTCTCACTCAAAATTCTGTCCCATTTCACGAAATCAATGCCACAGATTGCAGGAAAGCGAGGGGAAAGATGACATCAAACAAATGTAAAAATATATTATTCGTTCGTAACCCTTTGCACCCGAGTTGGACTCACACTTGGTCGGTTTTTTTTACTTACCACAATTAAATATCTGTAAAAGGAGACAAGTTCGAACTTGCTGTCGTCTATACCTGTCAGCGTTGTTATCACTACCCGGTAGTTGTCCGAAGATGGCTTTGGGAGGACGCATGTGTTACTGGAAATTCGCAAACAAAATACAAATAAAAACGTCTGATGAAAATGGCATGCTTAAGGCTGACTGTCCATTGAAGCGGAGAGGAGAGAAACGGAGAAATAGTAACCAATGGAATTACATAAAATCTGCGCTCTCTCTCTCTCATGTTCTTCATATGTCAAAGTGCGCTCGCATAGTACGCATACATCTCACCGCGTATGTCTAAATTTTAAGACATTAGTCTGGTCAAGAAACTAAAATTCTGAGTATTGTCCTGTAAGCATTGAGGATTTACAGGGAATTAATAATAATCCCATATTACCGCGTCTGTGTAATTTGTGACCAAGAACAAACAGAGGTGATCGGCTTGCCACGAGGAACGGGTGATGCCACCTGTGGAGACCTTCGAGACTGGACAAGGAAGAACTAGGTACCGCTTTCTTTACTAGCTAGAGTTAGACCACCATAGGCCATCACCCGCCGCCACTCCCAACTTGAGAAATTATACAGACAAATAGAGGCAATTTGAATCAGCACACAATTCTGGTGTTTGATTGTAATAAGTTCTCAATCCGCACAGAAACACGGCTATTTATACGCCTGTCCCTCCGTAAGACCTCCTCCATCTGTATTGGCCAGCTACGACGATGGCAAGACAGTCGTCGGCCTGCCCTCACCATTGTCAAACCCCACCACGCACTTTAACACACCTTTACGGGAAATGGTGCATAAATAAGCTTGCACGTCATTTTCGTCCCTTTTTTTAACGAGGACAACTGACCAGATCGAACCTCCTTCAACTTGCTATTTGATTCCATTGCTGTTTCTGCCGATAATTAAAACCTGATAAGTATAACTAATCTTTTGGTTTATATTGTATCCAATTTAATGAAGGTAATTCAATATTCATGTATCATCATCAGCCATTCATCATTTTTAATGTCACTAATGCTGGGGCACAGGCCTGACTCTATGAGAGGGTTTGGGCCGTAATCCACCACCCGGGCACAATGCGGATTGGTGGATGTCACATGTCTTCGAATTTTTGGTTCTAGGACATGCCGGTTTCCTCACGATGTTTTCCTTCACCGTTTTGAGAGTGATGACGAAAATAACTTACACAAAGTAAAGCGCCTGCCTGGGTTTGAACTCACGACCTACAACTTGTAAATCGCGGCTGTTACCACTAGGTCACCATCATCATCATCATTCTCCTGCCCTTATCCCAATTTATTTGGGGTCGGCGCAACATGTCTTTTTCTTCCATACTCCTCTCTTAGTCGTCATCTCTGTAGTCACTAGGCCACCACTGCTCTATATTCATGTATATTGATTAGTAATTATTAATTTGATTTTCGTGTGACTAAATTATCACGGATTTCAGTTCAAATTACTTACTGTTATTTCTATAAATAAAATATGCCTAGCCTTTTCTCAACTATCTTAACTGACCTCCACAACCAAGTTACTGGGTAATACGATGCCCCTGGTAAGACTGGTCGTCAGACTTTCGGGCTTCTGACTACATATAATGACTGTCAAAGATCCACGATTGACAGCTGGGACCAACGGCTTAACGTGCTTTCCAAGGCACAGAGAAGTTTCGGTATCTAAAGATGGTCACCCGTCCATCAATATACTAAGATTGTATGAATGAATTTCATTTATTACAAACCCTGTGCTTAATCCTTTGTTACAATATTAACCAATAGAATTGCATAAAATCTCATAAATATGGTTAATATTTCTCGGTTCCACTCCTCTCCGCTCCAGTTGACAGTCAGCCTAATACATTAAGTTTTTGTTAGAACGAAGAAATTCTCTTCTCTCTCTTAATATTGTTTTATGTCAATGATTTATCATGTTATTTACATATGTTTTTCGAAAGCATTTTTTTAAGAAATGAAACACCTGTTGCGCAATTTAAAAGAAGACATTTTACGCTGACAAAACTTAATTAGGATATGGCAAGTCATAATCTTGTCTACATTCAACTTGGCGTGGGTTCAATTTCAAGGCCTCTAAAAATAGTAGAGTACTCAATCAACAATCAACTCAGCCTATCGCAGTCCACTGCTGGACATAGGCCTTTCCCAGGCTGCGCCACAATACCCTGTCATCCGCAGTAGAATACTCACCAAATATTAAAGAGGGGTTTAAACTCGTTCCTTATGTCATAATTCTGCAAGAACTCAGGCATCAGACTAGTGAAGGTGCATAGTTTGTCGAAACGCTGCTTTGCTCTTTCAATAGATCCTTTGCTGTAGATGAGGTAACGTTCTAAGAAGTCTCTATCTGTAAAATAATTAAAAGGAAATTATAAATCCGTGTGATTAATAACGGTAAAACTTGAAGTTATTGTTGTGTGTAGGTGTATAATCTGCCTCGGTTGGGTTCGTGGTCGTAAGTGCGACTGCTGAGCTAGAGAACCTGGGTTTGATTCCCCAATTAGGAAAAAAGTGTTACTGGGATTTTCGAAGTCGGTTAAAAATACATTCGATTAGACTGAAATCCCACCCCAACATAGGTATTTGAAAAATCCTAAGTATCAATTTACTTAGCATTCCCCAAATATGTTGAGGTCGGCTTTGATTGATTATAATCTTGACAAAATTTGACACCTACTTATAAATATGCAGGTACATACATAACTATTATAATGATACTATTCATCAACAGTATTAAAGAAGACATTTATCCTGTTATTAATGATAATAAGATGCGTCTGGGAACAATAATTGCGTCATGATTATTTGTCAGTGTTAGAATTATTATATTCGATATTATTGTAGCCGTATAACCTAGAAGAGTATGATTGTCAATCGTCCAGCGGTTCGATGGGTGGATAACATTGGTGCCGATTCTGGTTTGCACAAACTAAACTTAATTTAGGCTATTGCTATCTTTTTCTCTCTAATAAAACAAGAAAAAGACGGACGTAAATTAGAGCTGTCAAATTTAATTGAACTAATATTTTCATACAAATTAAGGGTACACGTAAAAACAAGTCGATTAAAAACATAGTGAAGCGCAAGGCGTAAACTAGTTTGACATCTCTAAATTAGTTCATAGCTATTAGCCTTCCTTTTCTCCCACTGCCTTTTTAGTAAAAGATAGCGATTCTTTAATTTTAGTTCAGTTATTAAACAAGAGAATCGGCACCATTGTTACCATAAGGGCTCGAACATAGTTAAACCACGACCAGCCGCGACCGCCGCAGGAGACGCCAGGGGCCGCAAGACGATCTCCGGCCACCGTAGACCCGGGCCTGCGGACGGCGAGTAGTGGGTAACTCGCCGTCCGATCAGCACCAGGCCCGAGAGTCGACGGCGCGTAGTGTTCCACGCGCGCCTCAAAGAGTTGTCAGCCAAGGGAAGGGGCCTGCCACGGCCGATGCCTGCCACGGCCGATGCCTGCCCGGGGGTGGAGGATAAATTCGAAAGAGTTACCTCGCCCCCGGGCACTCGAGGCAGGGAGGAACAGGGGTGGGTTTTAGTCAGTAACAGTCTGACACACCCTTCCGCTCCACCCTAGAGCGGAAGAAGTCATAGGATGATTTCCCACCCCCCAAAAAAAAAAAAAAAAAGGTGCGAGACATGATCACTGCGGTTCTTAACATATAACCTTACTAGCTTCTGCGAGCGGCTTCGCCCGCATGATAAAAGTAGCCTATGTTGTAGTCCAGGTTATAATCTATTTGTTTGCAAAATTTCATTTAAATCCCTTCAGCCGTTTTTGCGTAACTACGGTCACCCTTCGGGTACGGAATCCGAAAAAGGAAATAAGTTGCTAGCTGATTTCGATAAAATTATGTTCTTAAATTTTCAATAAGTCACGGTAAAGCTGCCCACCACGACTGACGTGGCACTAAAATCGGATATTCACAATAATTTATAACCTTAATCAACATTCAACTCTACCCTTTTCCCCTATAAGGTAGTTTAGTATGTCAGGGTCGATTTATAGACTGGTTGGACTTGTTGCTCATGCGCATGCCCTGATAGTCTGGTTACGTTGAAATAAACTCGAACCTTATGCAATTAAACTAATTATAACTGCATCTGAGCTGCTGTTCAGTAATTTACTACATCTGCTTAAAAAAATTGTATATTTCAAGACATGATTTTATTTATTTCTTTGTTATGTTCGGGAAACAAACAGTTAATGAAAAAAAATGATCCTACTTCGTACTAATACTATAAATGCAAAAGTTTGGATTAATGTTTTTAATCAATCACGCCAGAACGTCTGAACGTATGTCGAAAGGAAATGTGTATCTGTAATACAAAAAAAAATACTAATTCTCTTTAGAATAAAATATGTATATTGAAATAATTCTTAAATTTGAAATATAACGATCACTAACACATTTATATGTCTGCATCAGTAAAATATCTAACTTGATATCTACTTTATAACGCAAAACCATGAATAAATAAACAATAAAAATAAGAAATTCAGTAATGTCAAACTGCCAGTAAAGCAAACGAAATGTGATTAATACAGCCTACGACACGTTTTCTATTTAAAAATAATTGATTTGAATTAATATTGACATGTACTCGTATTTACATTATTTTAATTATAAAGAAAGAAAGAAATCATTCATTTGCTGATAATGTAGGTATACATATAAGTTGATACGGCATGCAAAATAGGTTACGATTAGATGATGATTCGATTAACGGTAGGTACATATTGGTCGAAATATACTAAATTAATAATAACTGTGCTCTAATTCTATAAATTAGTTCACTATGGATTATTTGACGATTCCTCTTTGGCTGAATGTCACTTTATTTTAGAGATAGTTATATTTTTACCCCAGTTAAACAAATTTAAGAATTATTTCATCATAAATATTTTATTCCAAATAGAATTATTAAAATAAAGAAAACAGTACTAGACTCAGCTATCTTACCATGTCTTACTTATAGCTGCCAGACCTGGATTTTCGAAACCAAAGTAAGAAATAAGATCCAAACAACTCAAAGAGCTATGGAGAGGAGCTGCCTAAATATCAAACTGCGTGACCGAGTAAGAAACACAGATATTCGTAACAAAACCAAAGTCACTGACGCTCTTACGTTTTCGCAAAGTCTTAAATGGAGGTGGGCCGGGCACGTTGCGAGGTATCCCGATGAGCGATGGGCATTCTGGATAACCAAATGGAAAGGTCCAAAAGGGTCCAGAAGTAGAGGTCGGCCATGCGCCCGGTGGCAAGATGAGATTGTGGAAAATGCTGGTCGTGACTGGATTGCCATCGCTTTAGATAGAGAAAAGTGGAATTCTTTGGAGGAGGCTTTTACCCGAAGGGGGTCCACATTAAGAATGATTCCTGATGTTTAATGTTAAATTTATGTTAAATTATCAAAATATTTTTATTAATTTTAATTAATTTTTCTGCGATGATATTAATTTTTAATGTTAATCATCTTTATTTTTTATTATTTAAACAATTTTTTCATTTCTATTTTTAATCAATTATCTGAATTATTAAATCAATGTAAACAGTGTAATTTATTTTTATTCTAATTAATGTGAATAGTGTAAACAAAAATTATTATTGTAATTGTTTAAATAATTTTACTACAAATTTCTATTGTTATTATTATGTGTGGAATAAATAAAGCTATTATTATTATTTTTATTATTATTAATAGAATTAAAGACCAATAATAATATAGAGAGTTTCTGTCCAATTCAGGCATTTTTTGTGCATTCCCCTTTGGCACCGAGATAGATTGTTGACTGATACATAGGCTATAATTTTTATTGGGGGAAGTACTAAACCCACGCGGCCGAAGCCGCTAGCAGTAGTTAGTGCCATAATGAAATGAAGGTGTTAAGTTTTAAGGGTTTAGGGTTCGATCTCGAGGTTGGGCAAAACGTATCACTGAGTATTTACATTAGTAATGAATTAGGATTGGAACTCTATTATTACTGTGTGAGCTTCATTATTCTCAGCATGGAAACTTTTTTACGCGCCCTAGGTTTTTGCACAGGTTTCCCAACCTGGGATCGAAACTGGGAAGGATCATGTTCCAAGAGGTCCACGATTATGTTCTAAGAGATCCGCGATCATATTCCAAGAGGACCGCGATCATGTTCCAAGAGGTCCGCGATCATGTTTCAAGGGGTCCGCGGAAAAAATTTTGCAACTATATTTCTGATTTTTAGTTTCCCTACCCATAGGGTAAAACGGGACCCTATTAGTAAGACTCCGCTGTCCGTCCGTCTGTCTGTCTGTCTATCCATCTGTCACCAGGCTGTATCTCATGAACCGTGATATTTACAGTTGAAATTTTCACAGATGATGTATTTCTGTTGCCGCTATAACAACAGATACTAAAAAACAGAATAAAATAAATATTTAATACCAAAACAATCACGTTTGTTGTATGGGAGCCCCCATACAACAAACGTGAATTTTTTGCCGTTTTATAGATGATGCACGAGTCCGACTTGCACTTCGCCGGTTTTTTTTTTAAAGGGGTCCGTGACTGTGGTCTTTAATCTTCCTAAGAGTCAGCAGTAAAAAAAATTGTGGAAGGATGTTTGAAATTCAAATTCAAGAACTAAGTATAAATAAATTTAAATCATTTATTAATTGTAAGCTATTGGCCAGAAAGCTTTTTACACAATTATTGTCTACCTTGAGGAAAAAAAGGCGTGGGATTGAGCTCCTTCAATGATATACATGAGCCATTGTTTTCATATGTATTAAATATAAACGATTTTGACATGAATTCTTGTTATTTTTCTTAAATATAATTCTTTTAACGTTGTCTGACAGTTTGAGTACTTTTGCGGCCTACCCAAATATCCTTTCTTTGTTATTGTTCATCAAGTCATTGAGCTCCTTAGTGGTTTTTAAGTTGAGGTATTCGAATATTGACAAATGCTTGCACTGACTGGACACGGACAGGTCCACTCAAATATGTGTGGTTCTTTCTTCAAAAGACCATTACAGACACTAAACTGCATGTTCTCATATAGAATAACGTGAATGCGAGAACTATGTATGTCGTTGTATACATGTAGATTTTATGATTGTCTGGCAGTTTGAATATTTTTGCGGTCCACCCAAATGTCCTTACTTTGGAATTGTTCGTCGGTTCGTTGAGCTCCTCAACGTTCTGAGTTGAGCTTCACGATAACTGACAAATGCACTTGCACTGTCTGGACAGCTCCACTCGAATTTGTGTGTTGCTTTCCTCAAAAGCTCATCCCAGACATAAACGTACATGTTCTCATATGATTTGACCAGTACATATTGTATGGATTTGAACACTTCAGAAGAGACTATGACCTCTGAGTTTGTTTCGGTGTTTCTTCTCAGGGTAGTCAGCTAGGAAACACCGGCCTCATCTAGCTAAAAAATGTTGACGTGTAAAAGTGTTGTTAAAACCTAGTTACAAAAATGAAATCATTTATCATTTAGCAAATAATTGTCATCTTCATTGATAAACAACTAACTGCAGGGCCTTTGCACTTTGGTTTACCTTCGATTACAGTGCCAAAATTTACATGGTTGTTCCCTGTGCTAAGAACGATGTGTGTTGTTACGTGCATGGATAGAATTAGGCATGAGTATATAAGAGGAAGTCTGAAAGTGGCACGGCTGACTGAAAAGTTGTGTGGAAATCGGTTATCGTCGTGGTTATGTAATGCGGAGAAATGAAAAAAATGTCGTGAAGACAGTCTTGTGTATGGATGTGGATGGCTATAAGAGAACCAAAAAAAGAAAGTTTCAGGATGACCAAAGAAACGATGGTTGGACTGTGTGAAAGAGGATATGGGTAAAAAGGGGGTGACTACAGAGATGACGACTAATAGAGGAGTATGGAAGAAAAGATATTATGTTGCGCTGACCCCAAATAAATTGGGATAAGGGCAGGAGAATAATGATTACGATTGATACTTGTTCCGCGTTCATTGTTTCTCCACGTGAGATCAGTGTTAGTAAACTTGACGATGATCAATCAATCTACCTACCCTCGGGGTCGGCTTCCAACCTAAATGGATGCAGCATGGTGCCAGTGCATCTACATAGAGCGACTGCCTATCTGATCTCCACAACCCAGCCAACTGGGTAACACGATATCCCTTGGTAAGACTCACACTGGTTAGATATCCTGGCTTTTGAATACTCATAAAGAGGTGGCATTCGGGAAACTGTGCGATATTATCTTCTGGTCCCAAAAACCACAGTATCTCAAGACGAAAGTCTATGACGAGTGCGTGCTACCAGTGATGACATATGGCACTAAAACGTGGTTACTAACAATGGGCCTCATCAGAAGGCTTAAAATCACCCAAAGGGCAATTGAGAAGGGTATGCTAGGAGTTTCCTTGCGTGCGTTCCAAATTAGGAATGATGATACATTATTTGTATTTTGTAAGTAGAAAGGTTATAAATAACACTTTTACACGTCAATATTTTTTTTGTCAGTTTAAGCTAGATGAGGCCGGCAAGAGAACTAAGGATACCGGTATAGCCCAAAGAATCACCAAACTGAAGTGGCAGTAAGCAGGGCACATTGCTCGCAGAATATATGGTCGATGGGGCCGAAAAGTTCTAGAGTGGCCACCGCGTACCGGAAGACATGCTAATTGTGGCGCACTTGGGGGAGGCCTATGTCCAGCAGTGGACGTCTTTCGGACGATGATGTTAAGGATTGGAAGTGGTGTTCTGCAGTTTCTGCTTACCCTATGAGAAAAAGATGGAAGTCCATTTATGTGTTCATCATCATCATCAGCCCTTTAATGATCCCATTCCTAAGGCACAGGCCTCCTCTCAGTTTGAGGGTGACGTATGTGTTACCCACTATTATTTGCTAACCAACATTCAAAATGAATTTCAGTTACTGAGAATTCCTCAATGCAAAATTGCTTTCCAGAAACTCGGCATTAAATAAACAACCTCGTGTCCAGTTATTCTGCCAATCACAATCACAACATTAATAGGTAATTTGATAAAAAATAATACTGATTTAAATTTTACTGGTCTTTAATACCAAACACTTTCTGTAACATCTACTATCCTCGTATTAAAATTTGAAAAAATCTCAATTTATCTTGAAACCACATTAACCTGGATACAGTAGCTATATTTTAGCATTTTATATTTTTTTTTTGTATTTTATAATGTAAGTAAACTTATAATTATCAAAAAAAAACTGTGTTGTCGTTTTTTAACCGACTTCAAAAAGGAGAAGGATTTTTTTTTTGTTTATGTTTGTTCGGGCATAACATCGTCATATATAGACGGATTTGCAAAATTCTGTTTTATTCGAAAGGGGTTGTAACACTTAAAAATAGAATAAATTTAGATTCGTGGAATGGAGCGTTATTTTGCGAGTTGACAGATTGTCGTTTGACGTTTTTTTTCCAACTTGATCTAGAGCGAGTCTGCCTATTAAATTTTAATTATTGGAAAAAACTTCTTAAAAGCACCTAATGATGTCTCGAGGTGTAAAAGGGACCAGAGTCAAGTTCAAATGCTGTAAGCATAAGAATGTAGGACGATAACAATGCGGTCTTAGCAAAAGGTTCCGAACACCAACGTCCACGTGTCCAGAGATGACCATGATTAGATGACCACGGCTTAAGTACTGCTTGTGGATCTCCTCACTGGACCTTTAATCTTCGATCTTCGAACGATAGGGTAAAAGTGATTCATCATAAATTGTAAGTTCAACATACAATTTTCTGTGTACTGAGTGCTATCTGGTGTGATGCAGTGTTGAGAATAAATGTGATATATGTGAAGAAAAAATCAAAGGACTCTTATTTACTACAGACAAATCACACGCAATAAACCCGAAGATTGGTAACTAGGGTCTCATGCCATATATTATCTCTGACGCTAGCCGGTGGAAGAATAATTTCTTTATAGGGTTTATTCCGAAATGGTCCCGTTTTAATTTCATATACGAGTAGATATGAGGATGACTTTCGGAGACAGACAACGGAACTCTTCAAAAAATATCAGCAAATCAATCGCGATTGTAGCTATTGCTTATATATATGCATTGTTTACACAATTTAATGGGGAATCACAGCTAAAAAGTGAAAAATAAAAACTTTAAAACAATTAAAAAAAAAAGAACCGACTTCTAAACAAAACCAAAAAAAATGCAAAACAACGTTTATTTCGGAAGTCGGGGTAAAAAAAACAAAGAAAATAAACTAGAAACACCGACTTCCGAAATTAAAGTTATTTAGCACTTACTCTGTATAGTTTGGAACTCGGTACTATTTTTTTGTAAAAAAGTTTTTAATGTGGCTTTTGAAATGTCTTTTAATAAATGATCTTATCTTAGATTTACATTTGAGGAACATATAATTTAAACAGTCAGTGTACACTATGATTTTTAATAATATCCTCCGCGTTGATGGCTAGTCTCCGCTGAAATTGACGGCAATGGCCGATCTAGGATCAGCAGGACTATTATAAACAATCTTACACCGTGATTTGCTTTGTAACACTTAAAGTTTCAGTACCTCATCATATCCTTACTCCAGGCTATTATAAAGTTTCTTACCCAAATCCCAAGAATACGAACCCTGAACCCCTCTCTCAGGAATCGCGCTTACAACAACAAGACCAAATTAATTTAGGGACGATTTTTCAATCGACAGTTATCTTTTAACCGAAGAATAAACGTAGCTGTTTGATATGTTTTTCAAACAAAAGCTGTCAAACCGCAATATTGATTCCACAAATAAAAATTATCTGACTTCTGAAAAATCAGCCCATTTTTTTAAATCTTTATTTATTGAAAGTGGTTTTGTCTCTCAGTGAAAATGTCACCCCCGTAAAGGAAAACAATCAGTAACTTAAATCTAATACAATGGGTAAAACACAGTTGCTATCATAAATTTTAAATCATCAATAGAATGACATGATGGGCTATACATTCTAGTAATTAACCCATAATAGGCTACACAACATCCTAGCCTCCTCCAACCTCGGCGACGCTAAGATGCTGTTACATGACCCCACCTCAAATCCAACACCAAATAGACATCGTCTTTCTTGTATGTTTCGGTCACATTCCATCAGCCTTAAAAAAAAACTTAAAAACTTACCAAATTCCTTTCTCCTAAAATGAGGTTGTTTACTAATCCAATCCTGGAACTGATCAATATCCTGCTTCAATTTATTCAAATCGTCATAACCGAAACATTTCCGAACAGTCATCAACTGATTTTCGTTAAACTCAAAAATTGGACAAGGTTTTATTTCCTCCATATTTTTATTTTATGTAGGTACAATTGCCGAGAAGTTCGATCACTGTATAAAATGAAGGTAAATGGCCAACGAGTTTTATAGTCAGTTTAATAATATTGTAGGTATGTATAAGTACTTATAACACTAGTGGTTTCCCTTGACGATGCTTGAGGATTTATTTATCACAATTGCACTGTACTGATAACTACTATTATAAATCAATCTGCCTAGCCTTTTCTCAACTATCTTGGGGTCAGCTTTTAGTCTAACCAGATGCAGCTGAATACCACTATTTTACATGGAGTGACTGGCCATCTGACCTCCACAACCCAGTAACTGGGTAACACGATACCCATTGGTAAGACTGTGTGAGACTTTCGGGCTTCGGACGACCCGTAACGACTGTCAAAGACCAACGATTGACAGACGGGACCAACGGATTAACGTGCTTCCGAGGCACGGAGGAGTCTCGGTATGTAAAGATGGTCACCCATCCATGGACCAACCCCGGCAAGCGTAGCTAAACCTGATGGATCGGTTTTTAGCCACGAGTTCCTCCTACTACTAATATAGTGCAGAATTTTTTTTTTTTTTTTCTTTCTTTCTAAATGCAATCGTGCATCGGGCTATAGCCCAAAGAATCGCCAAACTGAAGTGGCAGCGGGCAGGACACATTGGTGTTGATTCTGTTATGCACAAACTAAACTTAATTTAGGCTATTGCTATCTTTTTCTCTCTAATAAAACAAGAAAGAGACGGACGTAAATTAGAGCTGTCAAATTTAGTTTGAACTAATATTTCCATACAAATTAAGGGTACACGTAAAAACATGTCGTCTAAAAACACGGCGAAGCGCAAGGCGTAAACTAGTTTGACATCTCTAACTTAGTGCATAGCTATAGCCGTCCTTTTCTCGCACTGCCTTTTAGTAAAAGATAGCAATTCTCTAATTTTAGTTTAGATATTGAACAAGAGAATCCGTACCATTATTTCCCACGGAACAGATGGTCGATAGGGCTAAAAAGTTCTGAAGTTGCGACTGCGGACCGGATAACGCAGCGTTGTAAGGCCTCCCACAAGATAGACCGATGTGCTGTTGAGTGTTGCGGGTAGCCGATGGGTGCAAATGGACAGGTAATTGTGGCGTCACTTGGGGGAGGCCTATGAATATAATATGCCTAATGCGTAAGAGATGCACATCTCTGGTACGCAGGATGCGGGGCGGTACCAACAGCATCCTAAAAATGATCTTTGGCCGACTGGATTGCGCGACCGTTAACCGGTGCTGCAAAATTTCTGCTTGACTTGCAACAAGTAACGATGTGCCATGTTTATATTAAGTTAATTTCATAATTTGTGTATAATTAAGTTTACTAACATAGTTGTGTTACTCGAATAAATATTATTATTATATCTTTTATTTATTTTAACACATAATTTACATTTTAAAATATTTTAAAATAAAAACATATAAAAAACATTTTAAAATATAAAAAGTAGAAGTCCACCGGTATTGGAAGCAGGGTCCAAGCTACCGGTGGTTAGGGCTCCAGAGACAGGAACTTCCTCACAATGCGAGCCGTATCGAGGAGTACTGCCTTCTGTATCAGGCTTGATCCAACCGCGCAATGACGGCTTCGACAGGTGGTCGTCGAGGCTTTTGGCCATCAGGCCGTTGGTGGAAACGACTCTCGGTACAATGACAGCCGAGTCCACATTCCACATATCGACAACCTCCAGATATTTGATTTGCTTGCCTTTCTCAGCTTTCACGAGGTTCTCGTCATGTGTTATGGTGACATTGATTATCATTGTGCGGCGCGCTAATCGGTTTGTCACCACTATATCCGACTTATTTCCAACAATAGTCCTGTCAGTGATGATAGATGGATCCCAGTACAACGTGACATGGTCATTTTCGAGAACTGGGTCGGGCACATACTTGTAATACGATACCTCAGAATCCAGAAGTTGCCACTTGGTTATGCCTGTGCAAATACTCACTGTTAGCAAGACGAGAACAACCAGAGATAATATGTCTGATGAACTCACCCATCACCGTCCTTCATGATATGCCTCCAGTTATTAGTAGTAGTAGTTATTCGTAGAGATAACATCGTTCATAATCGCACAGACAAAACTTTCAATTTCCCCAAAGAGGTCGCTGAAACGTAACCAGGCCACGGATGCCAAGAAATCTACATCAGGCCCATGAAGTGCCCGATAAAAGCGCCCGTGAAGCTCCTTGCCTTTCCATACCTCCTTGCAGTCATCAGTAGTAAGTACTACAGGTTTGCACCAGTTCTCTTTAGCCATGGACAACGGAGTAAGTCCCTTGTCCACTGATCACATCTCGGTGCATACCCACGTCAGTTTCAAGAAAGTATTCTCTGAGGCTACATACCTCGCGGTTGTTGAGAGTCTTTACATTTAAAAAATCTCGACCTCCACATTTCCGCGGGACGTACAGTCTCATCAACGATGAACGTGGGTGATGTATCCGGTTTGCGGTCAGCAGTGTACGGACCTTTCTATCCAGGGCATCGAGCTCGGTCTGAGTCGATTTGAGTATGCCAAAATAGTACATCAAAACTGGTATGACCCAACCGTTGAAGGCGCGCGCCTTATGTCTGCCTGGCAAAAGGCTATTCAATACCTTTTTCAGGCGACCAAAGAAGTGCTCCTTCTGCAATTGCTTCATGTCAGTAACGTTATTACCTAACGCTTTCGACATACCCAAATATTTGAATGTTTTGGTCGAGGGGATCTAAGATGTGTGGAATCCGAGAATTGAATCCCTTCGGATACCATAATCCCCCTCGTGTTACATTCATGACTTCTGACTATGTTGTACAACTCCAACACCCTCATGAGCCATGTATGTGGAACAGAGTTGTATGCCTTCTTATAATCTATCCAGCATGTCGACAAATCCTTGTGGGATCGTCGAACCTGCTGGTTTATGACCATGTCTATAAGCTCTTTAGTATCGCGGCACCCTTTCCTACGTCCATTCTGAGAGGCAGACATAATTAAATTACTCTCAATGTGAAGATTAATTTTTTGCTGTCAGAATTGATGTAAGAAGTTTACAGACCGTCGACAAACACGTTATCGGTCTATAATTCTTAGGTTCCATGGTTCTACCTGTTTTACGGAGCAGTTGGGTAACACCAGTTGTTAGGAACTCAGGCAGCGACCCAGACTCTAAGGATGATTAGAATTGAGATGCTAGAAGTGCGTGTGAGCTGCAATATCACTTTAACCAGAAGTATTGCAGTCCATCTGCTCCTGGAGACTTCCAATTCGGTAACGGACTGACTGCTCTGGCTATATCTATTGCGCTGATGTCAACTTTTTCCATTTCTGGTATAGCTTCGCACACGTGCTCGATATCACGCATTCAGCCACCCTCAGTGTGACAGACGGACACTGACCAAATCCTGCGCCAGAATGTACTCGTGGTGACATCATCCGGGTGGCACTCATCCATCATATTTTGTTCACGTCGCTCCCAAGCTCTGTATACCTACTTCTCATCACTCTGGAACATGCGATTCTGCGAGTACCAGTCAACTCGTCGCTTACACCACCGAATACGGTTTGCCCATGCACAAACTTTCTGCTTCAGGAAGTCGATGCGCTCTGTGACACGGGCCATGTATTCTCGTGGGCTGATTTTCAGTCCCCGAGAACGCCCGCCTCACAAAGCGCATCACCATCACACGTGGGCGTGTTTTGCCCTTCCTGAAGCTGAATTAGTTTGCCGATGAGTACTCTGGCCCCATCGATACGCCTCTCGATCCTGCATCGCCAGCCTGGTACAGCAGGCTTTGGTCGAATAGCTCCATTACTATTTGGAAACTTTACGTTAGCTAAACGACATGGCGCAACAGCCCCGTAATAAAAGATTAAGTGCGTATCAATGAAGTTCTCGCTGCTATTAAAGATATTCTCAAGCAGCGAGTCCAAAGCACACACTAACGCCCTATTTTTTTTGGTCATGGGCAACCGTGGTAAACGCGGTCGGAGTGAACCTATACTCGCGAAGCGCACCCTCCAGTGCACTCCTCAGTCGATCGTAGCACTAGCTACTTACTGACGTTAATGAGCCGCGGTGGGATTGCGTCACTAACGGGCTCTTGCAATTTGGTCTGTGTTGGGGTCGAGATGATATGATTGCTCAGTACCTGTGAGTGCAGCCTATCAAGTTCAGCATCGTCCAACCTGTGGTTACGTTGGATGACTCGCACCTGATCCGGCAATCGTTGCACCGAGACGTCGACGGTTAGTTCTAGTTCCTGGAACAGAGATAGCATTCTGACACGGTACGCAGTGAGGTTAGTTCCACCCTCTGTAGACTCATAGTATGCGTGCATGACGTGCAGAAGCTGGATGTGACGGACGAGGTGTCTGCTGTCCAGATCTGCGCAACGAACTTCAGTGAGGATGACATAGCTGCTGCCAAGCTATTGTTGTTCAGTGTGCTGAACAAGCGCGATCAGATGGTGTCCCGCCGGCGGGACGGGACTAAGAGAAGCCTGCAAGATATAATCACGCTGTTTAAGGAGACCGACCCTGACGACGTGCCGACGTTTGTGGCGAAGGAGCTACACAAACTTCCACCCGTGACGTTCAACCACGTCGATGTAACGAGCCTTCTGAAGGATATTGTCTGTCTGAAGGCCAGTCTCGCGGATGTGCTGACGAAATTAGATGCATCTCAAAAAACCGTCACCGATTTGCGCAAAGAAGTTAGCGAGTTGCGCAATAGTGTGACGGTAATTAGGTCACCTGTCGATACGTCCAATGTCAGCACGTGTCGCGGAGCCGGCCTCGATATATCATCGTCGGTTTCCGCGTCAGCAGTTTCGTCGCCGGCGCATCCGTCGATTGCTGAGCCTGCAGTACGCCCCGCCCTCGCGCCCCGCAGCCCTGCGCCCGTCGCCGCGGCTCCTCCGCGCCTCGCCGCCCGATCTTCTCGTCCCGTCCCGCTGCCCGTGTCTGCAGCCCTAGCAAAACCCGTACAAAAGGATTTCGCTAGCGTCACCGCGAGTGCCCCTGGTGCTCCAATTATTAAGCCTATGCCTGAAAAGGTGCCGAGCAGGGCTGACAATGATGAGGGTTTCGTGACGGTGCAAAGGAGGAAGCGTCGATCGCGACCTACCAAGAACCGCTGCGGTAAAGCTCCTACGGACCCCGAAGTGAGCCTGCGTGCCGCTAAGCCGAACACGCCGGTGTACATCTCCCGCCTGCACTACACCACTAAGGCGGAGGACATCGTGGAGTACGTGCGCCAAAAGACGAGGTACACGCCGAGGGTGCAGTTACTGGAGTCGCGCCGCAACGTCAACTTTAAGGCGTTCGTGGTGCGTGTACCGAATTGTTTTCTCTCCCTCGTCCTGGAAGAAGACTTTTGGCCGCAAGACGTGGTGTTCCGTCGCTTCCGCGGACAAGTACCACAGGACAGCACAAAGTCAGACTAGTGTAAAGTGAAGTGCTACTAACATAGTCTTAGGCCTTATTTATTAACACAAGTTTTGTTTATATTAAAATATGTATGTTTAGGTTAAGGTATTTTTTCTATGGGCCTGTGTCGCCTGAAATAAATGGTTTATTATTATTATTATTAATGGACTGAGTCCATCTCATGCGCTGCACACAACCTCCGGCAGCGGGGACCCGGCTCCTAAGTCCCAGGCTGTTCGGTGGTCGGCCTCTCCCCTGATGTACAGGTGTTGGTGACGTCGGCGGGGAGAAATACTCGTAGCTCGATCTCGACGCGGCTGCAGCCGCCGGTGACACTGGTGATCTAAGGTCCGGCGGCGGCGAGGTGGAGCTGAGCGGCGAGTCCGGGGGTGGAAGGCGTGCGTGGCGGGCAGCTGCTCTGGTCAACATTTAATTTTATTCATTCCATTTTTCCATTTCTTTATATAATGTTCAGATCTAAAGAACGGTGACTATGAAAGGTTATAGACATAGTGTCAAAAGCCAGCAATCTGAAGTACCAGAATGAGATGCCGGTTTGTATCTGTACACGCGAAATAAGCTCACACAGACAAAATGAGAAGCCGAAACGTCATCGATATGTTCGTCGAAGTTTCACACACATTTTAACGATCCTGCTTCATTTAATGCCCAATGACGTTGCGTCTATAATCTTTCATAGTCTAAGATATAGAATATAGATATATAGAATGTACTGTGACAGACGTCATACTGTGATCCTGCATGAATATTCTTCTTTTTTGTTTAATACTCGGTTTGGTTGAGTATTTGAAGGTTCTGCTATAATATTTCTTATAAGGGCTTCTTCTTTGCTAATTTTTTTGTTGTGAAAAAAGCCGATTTTGAGTGAAAAAATATGGGTTTTTATGAATTTAAAAGTGGAATTGAAAAAATATGACATGTGTTGCCAGTGGGTTGCCATTTTTTTATTATTATTCCGTTTATTGTTTTGTCAACATATACATTATATTTTTAAATATTTCAATAGAAAAGATTTAAAAATGATTTAAAAATACAAAAATTATTTCCCACCGGTATCGGGAACAGGGTCCAAGCTGCTGGTGGTCAGGGCTCTAGAGAGAGGAACCGCCTGACAATGTGAACCGTGTCCAGAAGTACAGCTTTCTGAATCAAGCCCTTGATCCAGCCGCCGAACGAGAGCCTCCTGAGGGGTTGATCGAGGCTCGTGACAATCTATCAAAAGGACGGCTTGGTTGGCGCAGTAGTTACGGCTGAAATGATGATGATGATCAATATGATAGGCAGGTTAAGGTTCAAATTAGCCTTTCCAGTTCAAGTCCAATACATTGCGGGGTTTTATGATACTGGAAATATAATTTTAGCTTGATTATAGGCTAGTTCCCTAAAAAAATCTATTATTTGTCTGTCAGTTAGATTGACAAAATATATTGGACACCAGTTTTTTCTTTTGTCGCGTAAACCAAAACTGAGGAAGGTAAGTACAGTGCGTTGAGATTTCACGTGACGTCACACCACGCTATACTTTGCATCGTTTAGTGACGTAATAAGCTCCCACTCCTGAACTTTGATACGTTTTATCTTTGTTCTTTTTTATAGGTTTGATAAAGAAAAAAATAGGTATCCAATACTTTTTTATAATCTAACTTACGGACTAATTAGAATTATTATAGTTATACCCAGGAAACATCCCTATTGTGTCGTCTTGTGTAATTTTTTAATATAAGGATATCGACCCCTTTTATAATTTATACAAAGAACCTGATTACGATTCGATATGGAATTTTTAGCGAAGATTAGGTTCGGTTTTTATTTTTTTTGTGTTTGGAATTTTCCTTATCATCCAACCTAAGTTTGCTTTGACACTCATTCTGATGTCTCTAATTGGATTTACAAAAGAGCATTGATAATTTTGAAAATTACAAATTTCATATTAGACAGGGTGATTTTTTATCGATGGCAATCTTTCATGAGTTGAAATTACTATATGAATGCTTTTGAGTAATTTCAACTCATGAATAGAAGGTTTAAACTAATTAGTCAAAATTGGGTGGATGCTTTGCCCTATCACAAATTGTGGACAAAGACGAGCCCAAAATCAATTAAATAGATACTGGGCTCTCCACTTTACTTTAGCGTCAGTTCGTGCGAGGCTTCACAATTTTACAGCTTGTACATGTATTGAAGTAAAACACTTTTGTAAAATATTACAATGCGCAAACGTCTAGTTTTAATTTTAATAATAAAATTAAAACTAGGTAATAAATTTAATTACTTAATAAAATTGACATTTTGCCACAGACAATGTACGAATTTCATTCCTAGGTTGTTTCATTTTACGTTTAGACAAAAAGACTGTATTTTAATGGTTTTACTTGTAAATATTGTAAGTTTTTAACTTTAATTCATTTTTAAATATCTGCTACCGCCATGAACTCAATTATGAAGCAAATATTATAAAATTAAATTTAAAAAAGTTGTATTTTTTTTTTCTCTAAAGATTGTAGTAACGGAACGTAATCGAATGTGTAGCACGAAACGAACGTATGACAGCTGATACTCATCGTATGTACTCACAGTCGAGTGCGTCTATCGTACTCCTTTTTGTAACTACGATTGACACCATGGCGTCCCCGAAGTCTCCGTCTTCTGCTGCGCCATCTCCCGATCCGAAAATGCTAAGTGTCGTGCAAGTGTTGGACTCTAGTGAGATTTTTGTTTTTTTATCATGTTACCTATTACATTGCACACTAAACTAACTTAATATTCAAAAATAATACATTTTGACTTAGTAAAAAGGCAATGACAACTAAGGGTGCAAGAGCGAGTGAAGCGAGCTCGAGACTTAAGGCAAAAGACTTGGACAGGTTAGGTTACAAAGGTATGGCGGGGTCAAAAGAGCGAGCAAAGTGAGCGAACAGGGGTCTATTCATGCTATCTCCTTCATGGTAATTGTTTATAAACCACCCAGAAGTAGGAGCCCCGTGAAGCGAGGCTTTGTCAACACGCATACATACATAAATCATTATAATAAAATAAAAAATGCCTTTTAGCTTCGACAAATGACATTGACCTTCAACTTTTGGGGTGTTAATCTTGTCATTAACCGAATTATTGCTTGGAAATAAACATTGGACCTGTCACAAAACCCATCATATTAAGTACATTATAGTTACATTTTGTACGTTACATTGTAAATAAACTCAAACTCATTAAAATCCAACATACAAACAGAATCATTGTGTTTGAGCTATGTTTCAAATGATAAAAAACGGCATCATCATCATCATCATCATTTCAGCCGGAAGATGTCCACTGCTGGACATTGACCTCCCCCAAGTGTCGCTACAATGACCAGTCCAGTGTGTCTCGCATTAAATCGGCTACCCCCAACTGTCACCAGGTCATCGGTCCACCTTGTTGGAGGCCTTCCAACGCTGAGTCTTCCAGTACGCGGTCGCCACTCCAGAACTTTTCAGCCCCATTGACCATCTGTTCTGCGAGCAATGTGCCCTGCCCACTGCCACTTCAGTTTGGCGATTCTTCGGGCAATGTCAAATGATAAATAAATGATAAATGATGTTTATTCAATAAATAGGTTACAAGGAACACTTTTACACGTCAATGTTTTTTGTCAGTTTAAGCTAGATGAGGCCGGTGTTTCCTAGCTGACTACCCTGAGAAGAAACACCGAAACAAACTCAGAGGTCAAAGTCTCTTTTAGTGTTCAAATCCATACAATGTGGACTGGTTAGATCATATGAGAACCATGTACGTTTATGTCTGGGATGAGCTTTATGAAGAAAGCAACACACGAATTCGAGTGGACCTGTCCAGACAGTGCAAGCATTTGTCAGTCATCGCGAAGCTCAACTCAGAACTCTGAGGTGCTCAACGAACCGACGAACAATACCAAAGTAAGGACATTTGAGTAGGCCGCAAAAAATACTCAAACTGCCAGACAATCATAAAATCTACATGAATATAACGACATACATAGTTCTCGCATTCACATTATTCTATATGTCGGTAACCTTAGTTCTCTTGCGGATATCATCATTCCTGATTCTATTACGCAAAGAAACTCCGAGGATTGCCCTCTCCATTGCCCTTTGAGTGACTTTAAGCCTTCTGATGAGGCCCTTTTGAGCGTTTCGGTTCCTTATGTCATCACTGGCAACACGCACTAGTCATAGACTTTCATCTTGAGACACTGTGGTATGTACAGCTGCCCATAGAACGTCTCGATTTCTCTCAGTACCTCCGATTTGGCGAATGTGGTTCTGCCATCGTAATAATCCCATAATACTCCATCGCAACCTGTTCAATTCCTCTTGAAGTTTAGCGATCCTCTCGTCAGTCCGGAGTGTTCTTGTATTGAGTGTTGTCAGGTCCAGTCGTCGGTTATTTTTTGGGGTAGCCGGATCTACTCCGGGGATTCTTAGCACCCCTTCCCTTGCCGTGACCTTGACCGCTACCGGAGTAGTAGGGTAGACAGGCTGCCGGGCACAAGAGGCCATTTCTTTATTATGCGTCTCATTTTGGAGGGGGGTTGCCATAGTTGCCACGCTTCTCAGGCGAATTGGCGATCGCAGTATAGCTGAAACACAAATGCACAATCTACAGAAAATGCTGCTGCCCATTCTCTGGTGAGCCCCTTAGTCCCTCTCAAGACACCAAGGGGAAGTACAACAACGATATAGAAAAACGGCATACAGTCATAATGACAATTCGAAAAACAATATTTTGCTCACTTGACTAATAACGCCTATAGCGCATAATAATATAAGTTATTTAATAAAAAGTCATAACATTTGTTGCAGTTGCAATGCAAACCGGACTTTATGTAGGTATAATAAAGTTGTTTTTCCACAAACTATTTTATTTGAAAACTAAATATACCTAGTGAATCCGAATTTTATTGTTAAGGTAGGTAAGTATAATAAATAATAATAATTAACAAAAAATTATAAAAATGGGTACAATTTATTAAACTGTTTCTTTACTGTTGACTTTTATAACGATTGTATTATCTTGTTGTGACCGTCCACCTTTAATCCTATTTCATTAATTTCATAAAAAATATATTTATTTCATAACTAACGCCTTGGTCACACGGGCGAGTTTTTTTATAAAAACACACATCTGAATTTTAAAGTGTAGCTCGTGGTCGAGGAGTTAGGAGACTGAATATAATTGGATGGTATCAGCCTCTAGGCTGTACCGTATATCCACGAACTGGGGAGTTTAAGGAAATGTGGAGTGACGATTGAACCACTTCGGTGTGCACCAAGGACGTCGCAATGAATTCTGCTACTGAGTCCGCGAAGCGCTTGTGCAGGTTTTGTGTGACTTTAGAAAAGGGATAGGCTAGCGTAAGCGGATTCTTTACATTTGAACGCGTTTAAAGTCTCCTGAAACCTAAACTTGTCGTCCTCAACTTGTCGTCCTCAACGGCAGGTGGACTTTGCAGTTTCACTGTCTTAGAGTTGTGTAAGACATTTATATAGAGCATATTTATATAGAACGTGTTCATTTAGAATAGCTTCAGTGTCCGAATAGTGGGCCTGTTGCATTAGCCCTAACTATACACGTATGACGAGGCAACTGTTCCATGTCACTCAAATGGGTTCTTAGAGCGCTAAGCATATAATTTAACGTAACTGCAATGTTGGACTTCTTAAGCATAAAACATAACGCACCCACCTTATATAATGCACTTTGCATCCCTCTTGTCTCATTAACTTCATACCTTGTTCTTATTTTGTTTATGTATTACTAACCGTGAATTCCCAATATTAATGTCACTTTGTGTCCCCTCCTTGTTCCCTATCTTATATAAGTCGGAACAAAGGAGCTGTAGTATGGGCATTCACTTCGAATAAACGGTGGAGGATTATCCAAGTTTGGCCTTGTCGCAAATCCACAAGAGTGAGCGCCCCAGGTGCTCACTCTCTTCCCTGCAAGGGAAGCCGTATCAAAACCAAAATATAAATCTATTTAGGAAAATCGAAATTTTTTATCAGCCTGGGGTCTTTCTCGAACAGTCACACTGTCTTGATTCATTGTTGGTTTAACTAGTCATACTTAAGGGGCCTTTTACAGTCCACTAGCGCCGCCAATCGAAAAAATGTCATAACTCGTAAATAGAATCAAAAATACAAAATGTGGTCTATTATTAGTGTAGAAAAGGCAATAACGTAATCTTATAACACATTGTCAACACTTGAAATATAGCTGTTTAGCTAAATCGTGCATTTGTAACAAAAACGGCCGTTTATGTTTTGAATGCACGATTTAGCTAAACAGCTATATTTCAAGTGTTGATAAGGTGTTATACAATTACGTTATTGCCTTTTTCACACTAATAATAGAACATATTTTGTATTTTTGATTCTATTTACGAGTTATGACATTTTTTCGATTGGCGGCGCTAGTGGACTGTAAGAGGCCTCTTAATATTTGCACGCCATAGAATTTGGAAAACATGTCATCGGACATGTTTTCCAAATTCTATGGCTTATTTTTTGTTTTACGTTATCTTGCATGCACGATGTATTCTTGTGTGTAGCACATGTTTTCACAAATAAATATTCTTATTCTTACAGTGAATCTATCCTAGTATGCCTTTTTTTGGGCCAGTTGGGAAATCATTAATGACATCTCCCGCTCTGAGTGGAGCGGGAGAGCGTGTCAGACTCTTACTAACTAAACCCACCCCTGTTCCTTCCCTGCCTGAATGCCCAGGGGAGCGGTAACTCCGTTACGAAATCCTAGTATGCCTTAGAGTGAAGATGATATTTTGTCATTTGTTGTTATTATGAAAAATCACCAAAGTCTCCAGAAACTGGTTGATATTTTCACAGCTAAAGGCAACATCTCGTACATAATTAAGCGGCATTATTTTTCACCACATGTCGCGGACCCATAATTATCGCCCAATATTCACGTGGTATGTCTCTGCGACTTTGTGGGACAGTGTCGCTCGACATTTGCCTTGTTTACACTACCCAGTGGTGAATAGTATGCCGCCCAAGGAGGCAGTGTTTGTCGCAAGTGACGTCGGAGGACATCGCACGGGACACGTAAATTTCGTGTCGAGCAACAGAGTCACGAAACAAATGTCCCCTAGTAAAAATGGGGCTTTATACGTCCAAAATGTAAAACATTCAAAATGTAGAAAAACATTCTTATTTTTTTCTCAGGGTGGGGAATTACCAATGACATCTCCTACTCTGGGGTAGAGCGGAAGGGCGTGTCAGACTCTTACTGACTAAAACCCACCCCTGTTCCTTCCCTGTCCTGAATGCCCAGGGACGAGGTAACTCTTTCAAATTTATCCTCAACCCCTGGGCAGGCATCGGCCATAACGGGCCCCGTCATGTTTGCTGACAACTCTTTGAGGTGCGCGTGGAACACTGCGCGCCGTCGACTCTCGGGCCTGGTGCTGATCGGACGGCGAGTTACCCACTACTCGCCGTCCGCAGGCCCGGGTCTATCGTGGCCGGAGATCGTCACGCGACGACCTCCGCCCAGGGCGTCTCCTGCGGCGGCTGCTGCTGAGGACGTGAGAGCGAGTCTGTTGTTGTAGCCTCCCCTCACCTGTTCCGCCTCCTCCTTCGCGAGCATTACTGGGGAGAGAGATTAAGGAGGAGAGTGCTTCCCATTCCCTATCGCTCCGTACCATGGCCTGGACCAGGGCCGGGCGTGAGAGGTAGCTGCCGCCGATCGCCTTCACGAGGACACGGCGGGGCTCCACCCAAGCGGGGCAGATCTCCACCGTGTGCTCCACCGTGTCCTCAGGTATATTTTTAATCTTAGAATATGAAAGGTTATAGACGGAGTGTCAAAATCCAGCAATCTGAAGTACCGGAATGAGAAGCCGGCTTGTATCTGTACACGCAAAATAAGCTACTGCGGTGCGACCACCTGGTCGCGCCGCTACGCGCTTGTACCTAAATAGGCTTTCTACTTTGTGATAAAAATACATTTACGTCGATGTTTCCGATGTTTCCGATCGATGTGATAAATAACTAGATCAGATACTTAATAGACATAAGCGCATCCGTGCGTTAAACGTTTAAATGCGTAAAATGTTCCGTGGCACCTTTAACTGTTTATTCTAATGACGACTACATTGATATCACATACATTTTTAATCCCTCAAGAATACTGAAGATAAGGTTAGATAAAGATTAGGATAGATAATAATAAAGAAGCTTGTAAGTACCTACATTTGCGCTCCAGGAATGTAGGTATAAAGCGCTTGCTACACGGTCGCCAATCGCGTCCCTACAGAAGTGACCTTGGTGATTTTAAATTTTGAAATTTCGTAGGTACAGCTCTGCCGCTCGCCAACCACGAACACCTCTGTCAGGGACGCGGTTATTAACCATGTACTTAACTAATGAACAAACTTACCTTAAAGTTCGTTCATTTCTTACGAGGGAGGTGCCTACGTGCTTCATGCATGAGCATTTTCCTGGGCACTGAGTTATTGTTTCAAAACCACTGAAGAAGCAAAACAAAAAACACACACACTAACACAGAAAATAATTTAAGGTTATGTTAACTTTACGATCATTATCATTCTCCTGCCCTTATCCCAATTTATTTGGGGTCAGCGCAACATGTCTTTTTCTTCCATACTCCTCTATTAGTCGTCATCTCTGTAGTGACCCCCTTTTTACCCATATCCTCTTTCACACAGCCCAACCATCGTTTCTTTGGCCTTCCCCTACTCTTATAGCCATCCACATCCATACACAAGACTTTCCTCACGACATTTTCTTCATTCCTCCGCATCACATGCCTGCATTTTTTTAGATCTTCTTTATTTATTTCGATGAAGGTTTATAAAAATAACCTCCCCTCAAAATAAGTTCAAATAAAATTAGTCAATGGGATATAAATTTTTGTAGACACTTTAAATGCCTAACGTGTCACGTCTGTTAGATTCATAAGTCTGAGACCTCCGACGTTCGTAAAGGAACGTCGGCGGTCTTTGGCCGATGTTGCGTGCGTACCTACTGGGCCCGCGATGACCTCCGGTGAACATAGGAAATCAGCTGAGCAGGGAGCTTCTTGTAATTTTAATTACATTGCGTTTTTTTTGCGAAAAAAGCGAACTAATTATTTTTTAATTAAAAATTTCATTGAAGTAGATAGGTATAAAGATTTTATACAGTTTAATGTAAAACAAACGCAGAGTATTTTTTTTTTAAATTAGGAAAAAGCCGACGAAAAATTCCAACGCTAGGGGGTCCAGAATCATGTACTGAATCACTGGAACACGTATGTGCGTTCATGTACCTTACACCCTGTACACCTATAATAAATCAAAATTATTGCTATACCTATAGGGGAGCATCATTTTAAGAACTATCAAAAATTGCACCCATGCGAAACTGGGCAGATAAGACTTGTGTCACTATTTCGGTTTACAAAAAACTGTATTCCATTGCATTATATTGTATTGCATTACAGTGTATTGCTGTAACTGTTAGGACAAGGCTTGTATGAAATATTTTTTTTGAAAATTCAGTGGAAATATCAGAAATTGCACCCATGCGAAACTGGGGAGACAAGACTTGTAACACTATTTTGATTTACAACAAAGTGTATTCCATTGCATTACATTGTATTGCATTAGCATGTATTGCATTGCAGTGTATTTCATTTTACACGTGCCAACATAAAGGTAATCAAGGCTAGGCCTTCAGCTGATAACTGCAGAACGTGTGTTTCAGTGGCGAATCTAACTAAATCAATTATAAAATTAATTGCGCCAATGTAATTAACCGTTATTACCTACTACAAGATTTTTTTTTTAATCAGAGAGAAAATATACTGCCGTCATATTTATTTCATTATGAGCCTAAAACCAAAACAACAGACGTACACAATTATTTTGACATAATTAGGGCCGTCAAACACGATGAAGATACTATAATATTTATAGTATCTTAGAACATATTGCACAATATCGCCAGCCATATACATATTTGAATGAAGCAAAATACACGACGAAGTAGACACATGTTTTTATGCCCGCAACTTAAGATAGAGAGCGTAGAGTTAGTACTTCCCTCACTACAAATTATTAGCATAATGTGCTATTCTACACTATAATGTATCGCTGTGCCAAATTTTATTCAGATCCGTTTAGCCGCTCTGTCATGATTGAGTAACAAAAATCCATCCATCCAAACTTTCGGATTTATAATATTAGTAGTATTGCTATCAAAGTGAATACTAATACGCCATTTTTAACCTGAATATGGAAGAAATGAGATAATTTTATATAATTATTAATATAATAATATTCCACAACTATCACACAACGCCATCTAGTCTCAAGTTAAGCAGAGCTTGTGTTATGGGTACTAGACAACTGATAAACATACTTATATATTTCTAAATACATACATATTATAGATAAATTACACCCAGACACAGAACAAATGATCGTGCTCATCACACAAACATTTGTCCTGGGTGGGAATCGAACCCACGACCTCCGGCATAGCAGTCAGGGTCACTAACCACTAGACCAACAGGCCAGTCATAATTATTATAGTATCTATTTTATCTTAACATGAAATATTATAGCATCTTCACCGCGTGTGACGGCCATTATGTTGTTTATAACAAGTCAAATCATTAAATTTGATTTCAAGATTTTTAAATACAATACAAGGATAAAATAATTATGAAAGATACAAATAAAGGATTGTTGTTTAGATACTCATTAATAGTAGGTATCAGGTAAAGAATTTAAAAGGCGGATCACACCAAGAGAGGTCATTATCTGGCCCCTTTTCTGATATATTTTTAATCTAAGCAATATGTTTTCTACTTCTATACTTCTCTATTAGTCATCATTTTAATAATCACCCATCCCATAACCATAATAATTATGATATTTCACACAGTCCACACTCTTTCTCATTTTCTCAATTTTTCATTATCTTTCAATCTAATCACCACCATTTTTTTTTCATTTCATAAGTTGAGATCCATCCAGACGTTTAGGTTACAGGCTTCTCTCGAAAAACGTTACCCTCCTTCTGGGTCAGTCGGATAAAACAGCTCCATCCTAGAAAAAGTTGTGTGCCATTGCAGAGCTACTAACGCACAGCAAATGCTGAATTGGTAATCCTTTCGGAATGGGCATGTTAAACAGTGTTATTTTCTCATATCTTTTTACTGTTCTCCTTCTTTACTTTGTAATTGCTGTGTTGTGGCTGTATCGAATGAATATTCTATTTCTATAAATCTGTTTTAATCTTGAGGCCTTTTTTTTCCGTCTTCGCTATGCTTCGGAGCATAGTAACTTATAGTGCTTATACCCAGACTATGGTGCCGATTCTGGTTTACACAAACTAAACTTAATTTAGGCTATTACTATCTTTTTCTCTCTAATAAAACAAGAAAGAGACAGACGTAAATTAGAGCTGTCAAATTTAGTTGATCAAATATTTCCATACAAATTAAGGGTAGGTACACGTAAAAACATGTCGACTAAAAACACGGTAAAGCACAAGGCGTAAACTAGTTTGACATCTCTAAATTAGTTCATAGCTATAGCCGTCTTTTTCTTGCACTGCCTTTTAGTAAAAGAGAGCGGTTCTCTAATTTTTAATCATTATTTCAAAAAATCTATTTAGTTATTGAACAGGAGAATCGCCACCAATATTTACTTAATAAAGTAATTGTTCATAATTGTTTTCGTGCTTACCAATCATTAAGTCAAGCATTGTTTATTATTCTAAACAATTGTGATTGTTTTCATTGCTTTATGATTTAATTAATAGGAAGCAACGATCAGAAAAATTTCTCCACTGTTTAAGCGTTTTATTTTTCTGTAAAGAAACGTCAGCGAGGATTAAAATAATTTATTCTATACATAAATTACTTAAACATTAACTAACTATTCATAGCCTTACTACGTACATGTCGTACATAACTATATACAAAATCAGGATACACCTAGGCGTCGAAATATTCCTCTATGTACATCGCGTGTCATCTGGGCAAGCTGAAACGTATTCAGAAGACTGGCAGCATTGCCTGGTAATGGTAATCTATTCTAGTAATATCAATCTGTGTAACCTTTTCCTAACTACATAGGTTCTAACCAGATGCAGCTGATTACCAGTAAGTATGGTAACATTAGTTGCCCATTGGAAAGACTACGCGACTAGACGAGTTTCTGGTTTCTGACTACCTACCCGTAACGACTGTCAAAAATCTAGAAATGAAAGCTGACACCGACAGCTTATCGTGCTTTCTGAGGCACTGCGGAGTCTCGGTATCGTCGCTTAAGTTCTAATACTACGTAAGTTATTTTTTTGAGAAAATACGTAACGTATGTCATTCGATAAAGAATCGAACGACGTGATGACGCAGCCTTTGACAAATCAAAGACGAGAATATGAACCAATGCCTGCCTGCCTGCATAGTCTTTTCCCAAATATCTTGGGGTCGGCTTCCTGTCTAACCAGATGCAGCTGAATACAGCTGTACTTTACATGGAGCGACTACCTATCTGACCTCCACAACCCATTTACGGGGTGATAACCCGTGGTTAGACTGGTTGTCAGACATTCGGGCTTGTGACGACCCACAACGACTGTCAGAATATGAATCCATGGTAATGCGTAATTTTACACCAAAAACAATACATAATTATGTCAGTGTCATACAGAAAAGCTACAGCAAAACCGCGTAACTCAATTGTATTGCCACAGCAACAGCGCGTAACTCAGTTGTATTGCTATAGGTAGGTAATGTAGGTAATCCTAAAGAGTTTAATTGCTCCCCTGAAAAGTTCCCGATTTTAACATACGTTGTCTTAGAACTTATACGACGGTTTATAATGACACCAGAATGAGTAACATTAGAGCGGTTAAAATCATGTCCAAATGGTCTCCGCAACAAAAAGACCCTGAGGAAGACCAAAAAGTGTTGAAAGGATTGTGTTGAAGAAGATTTGAGAAAATTAGGCAGGAAATCATCGTGAAGAAACCGGCATGTCCTAGAACCAAAAATTTGGAGACATGCGAAATCTACGAGTACCAACCCGCACTGGGCCCGCGTGGCGGATTACGGCCCACACTCTTTCACAGAGAGGAGGCCTGTGACCCAGCAGTTGGGACATTAAAAAAAGGCTGATGATAAGGCAGGAAAACATTTTGACGAAGAGAGGCCAGCGGCAAAGAGAAATGGAAGATCGTTGAGGAGGTCAAGGGTTGTAGCACCGAAAGAAGTAAGTAATTTATCTATTAATACATTAGTAGTTGGAAGGAATGGTGGTTAGGAAACGAATAACAATATTAAATGAATAAATAAACATTGACTAATACAGCAAATTATAACTAGTTTAATTATTGCTGTCATCAAGACGATTGGTAAACTAGCTGGTGATTATAAATTTTATTTATTTTTATCCATCACGCAATGCTATTATACATAGTAAAACACGTGCCCCACACGTGCAGGGCTAATTGTGTGTAGTAATAGTTGTGTGTAGCACTCGCCAGTTAGAAAACAAAATGCTTGAGTGCTTGCTTACTTAGACATTGTTCGGACTTGGCACCGGCAACTGAAGGAACACGAGTGGGTTTCAGTCAGGAAGAATCTGACATGCTCGTTTCGCTCCACCCAGAGCGGGAGAGAAGCTATTTGATGATTGACATCCAATCAAATAAAAGCTATCTTGCTGAGTGACAGAAATAATTAGTCGAAAGTAAATCTCTGATACCCGGTTTTTGAGGTACAGACTGTTGTCAGCATTATCTGACCCACCCTAAAATCAAACGACTTTGGACATTATCAATTACTTGAACTCAGTCATTAAAATAAGCTGTTACACTTATCATATTATAACAAATAGTTATAAAATATAACCTAATACTAACGTTTTAAGGATCAAATTTGAGTGTCTGTGTTATTATTGTATTTTTATTCATCGAGTCCTCGTGCACTTGCGTGATAAGCTCATATAAATAACCTTAATGTTACAGACAGAGGGTCCGAAGTCGTTTGATTTTAGGGTGGGTCAGATAATGTTGACAACAGTCTGTAGTGTAGTAGTAGTGTGTGTTTGTTGTAGTAGTGTAGTGTTCTAGTCTTAGATACTTATAATACATGTGTCAAAAACTCCTACTTAGTACTAAGTGTGTGCAGTTCTTATAACAGTAGTCTATTCATTAGCGCTATTGCTCCGATAACTTTTGAAAATGCGTTTCATACACCCAAGTAAAACTCCGTTTAAGGCGCAATTATATGACTTGTAAAGGTTTTTAATTGAACATCACGTCTGAACGACTAATTTTATTTCTTTGAAAAAAATATATGTTACTATAAACTGTTTCCGTCGTAATTTGATCGGAGACTATTTGAAATTATATTTTTATAACATAGTGTAATTCATTTGTAAAGTTATGTCTAACGCGGAAAAAAAATTGAGAATCACTCAAAAACTATTAAGCATATATTTATGAAACTTTCATCATTTTAAAGATCATCTAACTATTTATAGTTTAGTGTTTTAGTTTAATATTTGTTGTTTTATATGTAATAAATTAATAATGCGTCTAATTTCGGACAGCGCTCCTTGATGAGCGAGTCTTATTACTGGGTATATATACGACGCGTTTCGTGAGGTCAGCGCAGAACACGCAAGGTAACCTTTCAAGGTCGTTGGCCGCTAATAGCGCCTAAGCTTATTGTTTTAACTAATTATTGAGTCCATAACTATATTTGATATTTCTTTTTACCCGACTGCGTGACGCAAAAGAGAGTAATGTGTTTATCAGCCTATGTATGTACCTACGAGTACCTGTGTATGTAGGATGTTTGTTCCTTTGTGGCGCTCTAGAGACCAAACGCGTGGGCCGATTTTGATAATTCTTACGTCAATTGATTCGTTTTAATCTTGCGAGTGCTACTAAAGACATAACAGCTATCTAAATACATTATGGCGAGAACAACAACTCACTAAAATGTAGAAAAAAAAGAATATTTTCAAAAAACCCGACTGGCGTGAAATCAATAATTGAACTTAAATAACTGCCACTGTCAGACTGCTTAAAAAGTAACTTGTTTGGAACTTTTTAGTTGTTTTTTCATTCTGGTTTTCTTGAAATTTTCAATTTTTTTTATAAACAGAGATTAACTTCTATTTATTTATTTTTTATTTATTTATTTAGTACACATACAATTATTTTTACAGGTAAACCCAATGTAATAAAAGTAGTCCTATAATGATAATTGACCAGTCCCAAGCAGTGTCTCAGGGTACCGGCAGAAGTTACTTAGAAGACAATACACTAATTGTCACCCTCTGGAATTCCGCCAAAAAGCAGGAAAAAATATCCAAACGCTGCGAGATACTATTCATAATAGTAACCGCCCAACACACTGGTGCAAACTTTAATACGTTTGTACGGGCTACCGGAGTTTTAAACAGACTATCCGTCGGCCCCAACCGTAGCTTACTGTTTGGAACGAGCAATCCCAACGATTCCAAAATTTGCGGATTGTTAAGCATCCCACGAAAAACCATAAAAACATATTTCGCCAGAGCAAGATTACGCCTTACTTCCAACTTATAGTACCCAACCATCCCTATTACAAAAAGAGAGTTGGGTACGTAAGTGTGTAAAACGGGTAGACGCCAAATTGCCTCATGTATAGGTTTTTTTTTTTTACCGTGTAAACTTGTTCTGCATCTTCTACCATCTGAGAATATTTAGTTTCATAAGGATTCCAGATGATAGCACTAGTTTCCAAGTTGCTTCGGACCAACGCGTTATAAAGTGATTTCACTGCTGCCATGTTAGTGAAGTCTAAGGTTTCGCGCATGACAAACCCAAGATTTTTGAAGGCCTTTTTACACACATGCACGACATGAGCTCGAAATGACAGATCCTCAGAAAAGGTGACCCCAAGATCTCGCACCGACCCCACCCGCGGTATCACGTGACCGCAATTCGTGACGTCGGGGTACCACGGCCCGCGTCTAAGACATTATATTACATTTTGTCACATTGAAGTGCAACTTGTTCTCTACACTCCACGCTACCACCCGATCGAAGTCACGCTGAAGCTTGTCACAGTGCGCCTCGTTGGTTATCCGCATGAACAACTTCAGATCGTCAGCGAATAATAGGCAGCCAGCATCTTTACGACCTCCGGAAGATCATTTACCATTATAATAAATTCCAAGGGTCCTAAATTCGTCCCCTGACTTACCCCCGTAAGGGTGGAATACGGGTCTGAGGTGTAGCCTGCGTATTCAACCACTTGCCTGCGGTTGCCCAAGTAACTGGAAAAGAACTTTAGAAGGGCTGGGGTGAAACCAGCCCTCGCAAATTTACTTAAAAGAATATCATTATCCACACTATCGAATGCCTTCCTGAAGTCAAAGTAAGCAACGTCCAGATGGGCACCAGCCTCAGAGTCCAGTACTGTGGCGGCCTGGTTTACGAAACACAATAAATTCGAGTTCGTGCTGCGGCCCGCGCGAAAACCATGCTACGCGTCGTTGAGCTGTGCGGCTACTTGCGAGTGGATAGATGAACACAACACAGACTCGAAGATTTTAGAAAATGGTGATAGTACTGCTTCTGGTCTATATCCACTGACGTCTGAGTTTGGGGCACCTTTCGGTACCGGAGTAACCCTGGTCAACTTCCAGCCGTCCGGATACGAGCATTCACGCAAGAAGCTATTGAACAGATGCATGAGCGGCCGGGTTAGTACATTCCTACAATCCCTAACAATGAAGCACCCCGTCTGGCCCAACCGAACGCTTGGGCTTGAGGCGCGCGAGCGCGGCACTCACCTCGCCGAGAGACAGCTGCCCCGCGTGAACGCGAGCACCGCGCTTGGGCGCCGTCTGCCCAGCGGCAGCCGCATCCAACCGCGGCGCCACCACCCCATAAACCGAATGGAAGTAGTCAGCGAACGCCTGAGCGCACTGATGCTCTGGCATCGGCCCACCATTCCCAGCTATTTTCACTTTATTACGTTTCGAACGCTTGCTCCCAATAAAACCCCAAAAAGACCTCGGTTCTTTTACGAATTCCTGCTCAATACGGTTCTGATAATCTCGGTACGCGGCACTTATTATAACTTTGACAACAGAACGAAAAAAAAAAAAATTAATATAGTCGCTGTCTGACCTAGTCTTCTTAAAAGATTTGTGCCAAAAAGCCTTCTGTTTAATATGACTAATTATGTCAGCAGTGAACCACTCTGGGTAACGATTTAGTTTGGCTGCGGGACTGTTCTATCGTGGACGCCATGATGCGTGTAAAGGCTCTAGCGGAGGAAGCAGTTGCTCAGGGTGAGGACGTCTTGGTGGTGTCTCTAGACACTTTGCTCAGGAGTTGCATAGGAGGATGGAACCTTGCCATGGATGCTTTTGTTTATCGTCGTGTGCCAACCTATACATTCAGCGGCTGGTCTCCTGATTGAAGAGCGCTGCAGCTGCTCTTGCGTGGCTATAATGCTCTTGCTGTTATGTATCGCTAATATACCCTGCTTGTGTGGGATTTTTTTTTTTTGCGCTGTGGTCCTGCGATACAGGTACATTCCAAGTAGTAGTCGGTGATGATATTAATGCCCATAAAACCACAGTATCAAGAGTTGTTTACAAAGCAAGGAAATAGCAAAATTATCTAGAAGACAAATTTTACAGGGTGTAAAAAGACACATCACAAAGCCATTAACTACTGTACGTCTAACAAAGTATTATTGCTAGGAAACGACGTTTATTTTTAAGTATGAAAAAAAAAAAAAATTTTTATTGCGAGCAATGTGCGAACCCAAAAAAAAAGGCAAGTGGAGTTAAGCCCCTCCCTTTAACTCTAAGCCACGTAGGTACTTGTCGGATACGTTTGATATTCATTGCGTTTTTGTAACTGCAAATGCAGATTCCCAGGTATGGTCTAGTGGAAAAAAAATTATTCAGATAATGGGTGTATGTGGCTTTCCGCTTCGGAAACTGTCTTTTTACACGCGATATATCAGTGTAAGCCAAACAATGTGAACCTGAGAGATTTCCTAAGGAAAACATAGTCTAAATTCAAAGAAAATTTGACTTGACGTACCTACAAAGTTATCAACAGCTGATCAAAATTGGTATCCAGGAGGTAAATTTTTTTGAAGAAAGTTGTTTCTATGGGCAGCAAAGAAAAAAAGCAGCAACTACTGCTTGTAATTGAAATATGACCACGCATTTTCGTAACACCGTGTTTAACAGACTTTGTCCTTTACCACATTCGTACGCGTTTCGTGTACGACGCACTTCACCTTCTTGAAGGCCATTACCTAGGTATGGCCTTCAAAAAAGTCAAGTGCTAGGTGTACTTGACTTTCTTCAAGGCCTCCAAACTGAGGTGTTAATACTTTCTGTTAATAGTATTATTTGAATACTATTTTGTACTTTGTTCACTTCACTGGGCATAAAATATACTTTTGTTACGTAACTTTATAATGAGGTAATTTTAATAATTTATGATAAAATTATTACGTACCGTAACAATTTTGTCATAAATTATTAAAATTACCTACCTCATATTTAGTTATTAAAAATGATTGTTGCAAAATTGAGATGAAAAATTATATCAATTAAAATGTTGCATACGCCCGACCATTATATGCATATAATGGTCAGGCAAAAAAAACTTCCAATAATTGTTTTACTTCAGGAGTTGATGAAAACACTAACAAGAAGTGTGAATCGAACGATTTCAGTTACGAACAGTGCAATAAATTTTAACACTCTTTACTAAAAATAGTTTCTGCCGAGAAAATGGTGACCTATTTTTTTTTTTTTAATTATTGTCTGTCCGTCGTCTGTCTCACAATTTTGTTTCGGAGAATTTTTTAACTTCCCATTGACCTATGAACTTGATATTTAGTGATAATGTTTATTATTACGTATATTTTACTAACAAATCCCAATATTTGGTATGGAACCCTAAATGTGAGAGTTGCGACACCCACTTAGCCTGTTTTTGTGTAACTTAACATACACAATATACTCGAACACATCAAGGATGTATTATTCGAAACGGGCGTGTGTTTATAATTATAAACATAAACACAATCAAGTTTTTAATGTTCCCACTGTTGGGTCACAGGCCTCCTCTCTGGGACAGGGAGTGGGCTGTAATCCACCACACAGGTTTTGTGCGAATTGGGAGATGTCACATCAATTTGCCTAGCCTTTTCCCAACTATCTTGGGATCGGCTTCCAGTCTAAACGGATGCAGCTAAATACCAGTATTTTACATGGAGCGACTGTCTAGCTGACCTTCACAACTCAGTTACTAGGTAATAGGATACCCCATGGTAAGACTGGATGTCAGACTTTAGGGCTTCTGACGACTCTGTTCTGATGAGCCGGGACCAACGGCATAACATATCTTTGAATTCTTGGTTCTGGCACATTCCGGTTTCCACACGATGTTTTCCTTCACCGTTTTGAGAGCAGATGATGAAATAATTAACACAAAGTAAAACTTAACTGGGTTGGAACTTGGAACCCACGAACAACAAATCGTAAAAGTGGCTATTATCACTGCACCAGTTGATGTGAGTATGTATTCCGCGAAGTATACTTATAGCAGAGGTGTAGAAAGAAAGAAACAATATTTATTCGTACCTCACGCAAGAACATAATAACTAAAAATACAAACAAAAAATAAACTGTGCGAAGGCAACTCAGCATTATGCTGCGATATTTATGCAATAAAGCAATAAATAACGAAGCTCATCTGACGGAGAAATCGGTGGACATACATAAAAAAAAAACATACATACAGTCGAACATAGAACCTCCTCCTTTTTCGAACTCGGTTAATAAATAGAAAAAGTGTATAGTATTAAAATTCAGTCATGAAATAAATCTACTTATTCTATGGTGCTTACAATGCGTCATTGAATTTCGGTTAGTCAATTATAATCTAGTCCGTATAATAAATGAACTTAATATTTTAAAAGATAGGTTCTTTTTCATCATGCACATAATTTTGAATATTAATTATATACTGATATTATGACATACTTTGATGGTTATTAAAAAATATAATAGTAGGTACATAGCTGTACTGTATGGTTAAAGTTATTAGTTGTTTTTAAATTCTTTTTTGTGTATAATTGATTCTAAATTATGTGCATGTGCATTTCATTGGACGTGACTGTACTTCTAAAATATGATATTATTAAACTCGACATAAAGGTAATAAAAGCGTGGTAAATAAACTCGACATAAAGGGAATAGAAACGGGACAGAAAACTAAGCTCGACATAAGGGTAATAGAAGCGAGACAAGGTTTTCGGCTCGACATAACGGGACTCGACATAAAGGGAATAAATCCTTATAACTATGTTGCATTGGTGCAATTAGTGTAGTAGGCATAGTACACCCACATTTCGCCAGTAATTGGGGCTAGTCTAATGCAATCAACCGGACACAAATCCAGATTCCAAGTTAATCCTACGCAATTCCAGATGAAAAAACTCGAAAACAGCCTAGCCTAGGAATCCAACACAGAAACTCATACACAGCGGCAGCGCTTGCAATCACTAGATGATTTAACAATTTTAATTACGAATAATAACAACAACTTTTAATATCATGTGACTAAAATAATTAAAATGACAATTATATATTACAAGCATTTTATGATCACTAGAATAATATCAAGGTACGTGGTATATTTTCTTGCTAAGTTTTCCTTCGTGAATAATAACATAGATCAGTTTATAAATTTTATTATCTATGGGTAATTTATTACCTTATTGGAAATTAGCACTCAATCGCTTGCGTACCTAGATAGGCCAATGCAAAAACAACTGTCCAATGCGGTGCCCCCGTCCAGAACATGACTCACATACTGAAACGCCACAAGTGTCCATAGACCTGCACTATGCAGGACCTAACGAACGCTATTGACGCCGCAATTGATGTGGCCAACTTCTGGGACCAAAGTATTTAAAAAGATATAAAACCATCGATTCGAAAGAAGAAGAAATAGCGACTCTGACCCGTTGCATCTTGTGTCGGGTGAGGTACTTAACTGCGGTTATTTTCGGGTTTCTGTGTCCTATATAATATGTGTGTCCATAGAGCGTGAGCTGAGATTGGAGCCTTTTTGATCTTGTACAGGTCTTGTCTAATTTTTCTTTACCTAATTGAGATTCTGGTTATATCTGGTAGCTAATTAAGGCTAGAATATCGTTTATCAACAGCAGCCATTCATCTCAATTCAAGGCATTCATCATGCTGCTATTGGCACACTGCGAAGATCGTCGCCTCGATCGCCTAGCCTGACGGCGTCCCTAACATTTATGAATTCGTGATCTGCTCTCAAGAGCACGTCTACTCCAATGGCTACGGCTAATATGACCAGCTTTTTTTTTTGTGGGGTGGGAAATCATCCAATGACATCTCCCGCTCTAGGGTGAAGCGGGAGAGCGTGTCAGATACTTACTGACTTAAACCCGCCCCTGTTCCTTCCCTGCCCTGAATGCCCAGGGGCGAGGTAACTCTTACGAATTTATCCTCAACACCTGGGCCAGGTCCAGCTGATTGCCACTTCAGTTTGCTTATTCTGTGAGCTGTGTCGACAATAACTAAGGCCGCTTCAATACACATAGAGCCAAGTAGGTGATGTTTACTAAACGCCTGATGCTACTAACCTATCAAACGAATACAGACTGAATTGATAGGCGCTTTATATTAAAAATCAAAATCGAAAGTCATGTATTCAAATTAGGCTGAGAAAAATTTTTGAACGTCAAAGTTGTACATTAAGGTGCTACTGCCAATGACCTTGAGTAGTTAGCATGCGTGTTCTGTGCTGAGCTCACGTATTAGACGATGTTATAAAAATATAATTCCAAATATTCACATACCAAATTACGATAGATATTACCTAGAGTAACATACATTTTTTTTAAAGAAATAAAACTAGTCGTTTAGACGTGATGATCAATTAAAAACCATTTAAATTCGTATAACTGCGTTTTAAAGACAGTCCCCCAAAAGACGCGCCCGTCGTTTTCGATGGGAAGAAAAAGTGACGCAATAAACTCTAGGATGGAAAAACCAATGAAATAGTTTAAAAATATGCTATCCCATTTAATCCAAGCTTAAAGTTCTAAAAGTCCCTGGCATCCCCATATATTGTTCGTTAAATTTATCCAATTTTCTCTTAGATTCATCCGTGCGGGCTTTGTTCATCTCTTTCATGAGCTCTTGATGTGACTCTGAAGCTAACGCCTTGACCAGATTCCCTGGAAATAAATAAAGTTTTATATAATTAATGATTATCATCACCTCTAGTCTTATAATCAGCCTTATAAATGTTTCCACTGCTGGTACAACGGCCATCTCAATATGAAAGGGGGGCCATAATCCACCACGTGGATCCAATATTGGTTGGTGGATATCATTATGTGAAGTTTTTATTCTAGGACATGCCATTTTCCTCACGGTGTTTTCCTATAGACCCCAGACAGTAGTGGTGAAGAAACGATGTACGTCTTCGGCTCAAATCCAGGCAGGCGCTTTATTTTGTGTAATTCCATCTCATATAGAGGAAGCCTGAGTCCCAGCAGTTGAGACATATTTTATAAAGCTGATTATGCTTTTAAATGTTTATATTTTAATGACGAAATTCAACTAACCATGTAAAATCTCAATTGATTGTTCTTTCCCTCCATACTCTTCTGGTAAAATATCAACCGGCAGAAACTCTTTCAAACCTTCAATAGATGTAGCCACATGTATTCTGCTGGCTATCTTCTCAGAGAAGAAAGGTTTCACAATCTTGACGAAACCATCAATGAATTTTGATCCGGTTAGGAATATTATTCCTTTTATTTTGGTGCCGTACCCTTCCTGTAAAGGTAAAAGATTATAAGTCACAAAAAAAAAATCTACGAGAAAACCCGAACCGTATACGCGTATTTATTTGAAATGGCAAACGTGTCAGTAATCAAACTTTGGAAATATAATATATATGCAAGTTCCTCTTCTGCAAGGCCTTTGCTCTGTAGAAGGTTAGTCAAAAGTTGAAATTACTGAGTAAATAATGACAATAAATTAGTCGACTGCAAATTGCCACAATACGTAGGTACACAATTTTTGCTGTTGGTACAGAATTCCCTTAATGGTTTATCATCATCATTATCATCAACATCACTTTTCTCAACTAGGCTTCCACCAAGTGTCAAATCATTGATTGATCCTGTGCTGCTTGCATTCAATGATTGTCTGGAAGAATTTACTTCAACATTTTTTACTCCTTCACTATCGTCATTTCATCCGAAAGACGTCCACTACTAGACGAAGGCCTCCCCAAGTGTTGCCACAATGACAATCGGATTCCCTTGACCCTCACCAGCAGGCGTATTCGCTAACTCAGTTGACATCAATTTGATAGGCACTTTGGGCCGTATATTGCTGCTTTGACATAATATATGAATACTATAGTGCCTATTATAATCGATGTCCACCGGGCAATGTACTGAAAATTGCCTATCAAATTGATGTCAACTGAGTTAGCGAATACACCTACTGGTCATCAGTTCAACTTGTTGGAGGCCTTTCAACGTTGCGTCTTCCAGTACGCGGTCGCCGCTCCAGATCTTTTCGGTCCGTCTTATCGGTCCGTTTATTCCTTATTTCTAATATAATTCAAGTCAGCATTCATTTATTTCAATTATCTTTTCTTTTTCCGTTATTCCACTTACCGTAATAACAGGTATAAACTGCTGCAATTCTACTAGGTTTAGTTTTGACAAAACATCTGCTGCACTGGTGTCGTATATATCACTTATAAGCGTGAATCCCCGACAAAAATCGGTGTTTTTTAAATATTCTGCAATCTGGAACAGAAATTCGAAATATTTCGTTTTGTGATTCTGACTATCTAAGACGTTCAGTTTATTGCGACATTCTCTAGTTTTGCGATTTAATTTTAATTTATTTGTTTTCTAAGGTGGGCAATGGTGCTAAGTAATAAGTAGGTAGGTTTTCCTAAAACACATCCAGAACATTTAGACAAAGTGATATTCTATCCGCAATATGACAAGGATGGCGCTCTGGTGGAGCATTCGGTTGCTGCACTGCATGTTGCGGGTTCAATCCACGCACGGATTAAATATTTGTATGGCCTACAGATAGTTTCTGGGTGTCTTGTGTATGTGAGTTTAAATGTTTGTGAACGCACGCACGATACAGGAGTAATTCTTAGAGCGGGGCAAGGTTAAAAAAATCGTTTATTGTCAAGTCAAAAATGTATGGGAATGATATACGGCATACGCTGAATAAAGGTGACATGGTGAATCCCAATAAACTTTAGCGTTTCGACAATCGCTATTTCCGATACAATGTCTTCCTTTTACAGAGAGGATGAATGTGCTCCAGCAGTGGGGGCATTAAAAGGCTGACACAATGTTATGCAATTTTGTTTAAATTAAATTATTATTAAATTAAATTCGTTTATTTCGGACCATTGTCTCATATGCTACATACAACATGAAAAAAAACAAAAACAATACAACACGAAAAGAATAGGAAAATAACAATAGATAATACACAAGTTCGGAGAGGGGGAACTGTCCACTGCTCACCGAACAGCATGCAAGCGTATGTGCTGTCCGCGAACACGCTCAGTATGCTGTTGCTGCTGGACCTAACGCGACTCAGCAGCGACGCACACTGTTTCCTAATAAGGGCGTGAAAGCCATTAGTGTGCGCTTCTGCGAACATAGTCGAAGCACTGCAGAATCGTGGTAGCCCCAGCAGCACCCTAAACGCGTTGCTGTATTGGACACGCAAGGCATTGTATGCCACCAGTGTATAGTTAACCCACAGGCTGCACGTGTAAAGTGTTTGGCAGTAAGACTTAAAAAACGTAACTTTCACTCGATTACTGCTATGTGCAAACCTGCGGGCCAACATATTACACCGGACAGCCAAAGCCCTACGTGCCCTTTCAACATCAGCGTTGTCGTCGGACATCGAAAACCCAGTGGCCCAGATACTTGAACTGTGCGACTCTGTTCAAGGCGGTACCAGCTATGGTAACTGAGGGCACAGACAGATAACTTTTGCCGCGCCCCTTAAATACTAGGAGCTCGCTTTTTTTTTTAACATTGTATCTGAGCCCATGGGCCTCCGCGTAAGACTCACATATCCATACCAACTTACGCAAACCTCCGATCGATGGACTCAGCAGTACCATGACATCTGCGTAGCTTATATTGTTGATACAGACTCCGTCTATGTAGCTTCCGACATTGGCACTGCTGAGTTCACCGACAAGCTGGTTTATGTACAGGTTGAAGAGTTTAGGTGAGGTTAGACCACCCTGCTTCACCCCACACTGCAACCCGTACACATCCGAAAAAGAGCCAGCCCATTTGACACTATTTTTCTGATTGTTGTACCAATACCTAAGAATAGAAATCACCTCCGGACTGCAATCTGTCTCAGTTTGCAGCTTATCCCATAACTTATTATATGACACTAGGTCGAAAGCTTTTGAGATATCTAGAAAGCATGCAAAGATAGGTGTTTTCCGGTCACTGTAATATTGAACAGTCTGCTTGAGACACATGATAGCACTCTCCGTGGACACACCAGATCTAAATCCGAATTGCGTGTCGTGGAGCCTAATATTCCTGCCCAGGTTTAGACCCATATTTCCAGTTTTGATCGGGTGTTAATATTGTCATTAATCGTATATATTGTCATTTTCATGTGCTTTTAGACAGACAGATAAAGCGCTTTACGAAGCAGAACGTAAAATATATATCCTTTTTTTATAAGGTCGCGTTTGACCACTATCTCACCAGATTATAAGCGATGATGTGAATGTGCCGTATGGTACAATTTCAGGCTTATAAGATTAAAACCGTCACACACGGTGACTATACTATTTTGTTCCATATGAAGATAAGCAATTATATTACTTAAACTACGACACTCGATTAACGTTTTTCCTTTTAAACATAGCCAATGTATATTAAGATTGTAATATTAACATATACCTTCGTTCGCTCACTATCTTAAGATGAGAACACATGAAATAATTTATTATCGTAGTGTGTTTTACTTCATTTAAATGTAGGTAATACCAGACCTATCGGTAATACCTAATGTAGGTAACATACTCGTACGTAATACCTAATGTCGGTAATATAGGTAATACCTATTACCAGCCGCCTAATGTAGGGAATGCCTAATGTAGGGAATACCTATTACCAGCCGTACCTACTAGGTATGGCTGGCGATATTGTCAAATACGAGTATGTCCAACTCGGACTGGCCAACTCTGATGTTTACAACACAAAGGTATTTTTATTATCAAATAAAAATTACAAGACATTTTTACATAATTATTTACAATATTCAGGCTTCGCAATTTCATATGTATCAAAATATCTACCAAATCTATCATCTATCTGTTAGCTAGCTAAAACTGAAAAAAAAAATGTATATACCGGATTTCACCAACTTAAATATTATAGTATCTTCATCGTGTGTGACGGCTTTTGTTCATAAATGCAATATACAATGCAATATACTCACAACTACAAAGAATTTGAAGAGTAAAGTATAATCGTTGTGTTTGACGTCCGAACTGGATCTGACTTTGATGATAACGACCCTGTGGTATTCCTCGGTTAGAGTTGGCACCAATGCGAAGAGTCTTAGAAAACAAATTATTTTAATTAATATTGTGACTTAAATGGACGACATATAAAGTGTAGGAAGGTATGTAATGGGAAAGTGGAACATACTCGTAATGTTGTGAGGAAAGTTTTGAATGTCAATTAAGGAGTGAAATATTTTTTAGAGAGACCAAACAATAATGATACATTGATTGTCTGAAAAGTAATACATCTGGAAAGGTGGTGGATACTGACATGAGGGCTGGAAGAGATAAGTTGAAAAAAAGCAGACCAAATACATTGCATCGACTTTAAATAAATCGGGACAAAGACAACGATAGTGATGTTTTCTGGAATTTAACAAATTCTTAAATGTAATGAAAGATGTTTAATATTTATTTATAACACATTCTTATCCTTATATTATCGATCGAGAATGGATTTGGTAAGAAATGAGTATATACTCGTATAGGAAGTTTAAAAGTGGCGCCAGTACCAGAAAAAGTTAAATGGAATCGATTGTCTTGGTATGGACATGTGGAAAGGAGGAATTAAAAGCATTATATGTATAACTAAAAAAAGGAAGTCAACTTATAAATGTGGATGGATGGAGAGGATGCGGGAGTCTAAAGAATATATGAATGAATCGTGTGATTATTTATGTCCACTGCTGCGCATAGGCCTCCCCCAGTGTCCTGTGCGTAAAAAGATAATTGATAGCAGTTCAGTATTACTAAATAAATCGACTCACCCTCTATCCAACATTGGTGCCACCTCACTTTCAAGAATATTCGTTATTTCAAAGTATTTGGGCATCAACGTTCTTAAAGTACATATTTTGTCTATTTGTTTCTTTGTCCTTTCCAGTGATCCTTTGCAGGTTATCAATGATCTCTCTAGGTAGGGTTTACCTGAAATTTATATAAGGAAAACGTTAGTTGGAATCTCTAAGTAAATCGTTCTTAGAAAACCATAGAGGTCAGAAGCCAGGAAAATAATTGGTACTATTAAAAATTATTACACTATTATTTTCCTAATAACAATACGTCATGTTGTGTGTGTCTCCGAAGGAACAAATGTGTATCTGTTGAGAAATTATGCCCACGTGATTGCTAGTTACTCTTAAACCCAATATGTTCATCATTATACCCATGCTCTTTTCCCAATTTATTTTTAGTCTTCGCAACATGTCCTCTTCTTTTAAACTTCTCTATTTAGTCGTCAGCCTTATTTATAAAGCTTACTAATCATAATAATTATGCTTAGTTTAAACACGGGTTGGTGGTTTCTAAATTCGAGATAACAACGTCTCATCCATCATATTCAGCTGTCTATAGATCAAAACCTCCTTCGAATGATTAGTCAGTACTTACCACCCACATTTACCCTTTTTCTGAGCACAAAATTTTAAATTAAGAATCTGTTTACTCTTCATTCATCAAAGAGAGCATGAGCCCTGCGGCGATGACTTATCGATATCGATCGTAGCGTACGAGGGTGTCCCCGTACTATTCACACCACGAAAACCCTTGGAGTCGATCATTTATGGTTATTTTTGAAGTAAAAACTTCTTTAAGCGCGTTGGGCATTTTTGTTCAAGTTTTCACTTCTGTCGGCACTCCCGGAGTACACTCTTTTTTTTAAGCCCGATGCATAAAGAGGGTTGTTATAAGTTTAACCGCTATTTGTGTGTGTATGTCTGTCTGTGTGTCTGTTTGTGGCAACGTAGCTCTCAAACGGGTGAACCGATTTGAATGTGTTTTTTTTTATTTGAAGGCATTTTTTCCAGCGATGGTTCTTAGACATGTTTTATCAAAATCGGTTCAGTCGTTTCAAGGTCATCATCTCTTTTCTTTTTTTAAATGTAAGCTTTTCTTTTAAGCGTTGGGGGTTTTTTTATTCTTTCACACAGTTCATCCATCGTTTCTTTAGCCTCAACCATCCCACATTCATCATCGCAGCCGTCCTCATTTCATTCTCAATTCAAAATGTTCTGCCCGGAAGTAGGATGATTTTATAAAAACTCATGACAAAAACTAATATAATAATTTAAAATTATATACATACTACTATTTTTTTTAAGTTACTAGAAGATATAGTTACTATTTTAGTGTAAAATACTTGTATTAACCTTGAACAAAAAGGTTAAAATTGAACTTATCAAGCCAGCTGTCACTAATTATATTTTTAAACCTGGAAGTACTAACTATGCATTTCCAGTAAAAAAACAAACCAGTCAAGTTCAAATTATATCTACCTTTTTTACTGACCTCAGATTTAATGGCTTTTTAACTTAATGTGTTGCGAAATAAAGTTGTTTTATTGTTTATTTTTCAGCTGTATTAAACCCTACCGCAACGACGCGAAACGCGTATTTTTTTAAAAACGGATCCAATTCAGAGCCGTATTTGTTACACAAAGAGGTATTTTGAAGTTTTGTTTTTTTTCTGTATTGACTATTACTTTCTCTAAGTAAGTTGTTAATTTCTATGGGCAGAAGCATTAATTAAAATATGACCATGCATTTTTTTTACAGCCTGTATGTACCTAAATAAATTTAGTTTAAAATAGTTAGTTGTTAGGACTCAACGCCGCACCAGTGAGGCAGGGCAAAAAAATTATTATTATTAAAAATTATAATTATTATTATTAATATTAAAAATTATTATTAAAACGCAAAAAAATAAATATGAAAGGCCGCGGTACCTGACACGTTAAATATTTAAGACTAGATTCTGTCAGTGGCAAATGACAAATCATTTCTTTTTTTTCAGGTTTTTTTTAAATTGCCTCCACTTTATGGATTTTTCTGCAATCTATAAGTAAAGAACTACTTATGTATTTTTTTCAAAATTTTAGAGATAAGGGCCAATGGTCAATTTTCATCTATTTTCTTAAATAACTTCAAAATAATGTATTTTAAAATTATGAAAAAATACATTCGAGACTCCCACAATGTGTTCTTTCAAATGACGCATGATACAGTTTGAAAAATATTAGATTTTTAATTTTTCGATTTTAACCCCAATATTCCAAATTAATTTGTTTAGGGTACACGTCCGTGTTTGGGTCACAGATATTCATATTTGTACTAAATTTTTACTCTATCGGTCCAGCAGATTCGGAGAAAATTCGCTGTGACAGACGGACAGACGGACAGACAGACAGAAAGACACACGAGTGATCCTATTAAGGGTTCCGTTTTTTTATACGGACTTTCGGAACCCTAAACATAACTACGAAGAAGATGAATCGAACCTAACCTATCCGAGTCGGAGTGCCCTAAGTCCCGAACTCGCATCTCTCGCTTTTTATCTGATTTGACGCTTGAGACTTTATTTTAATTATTTCTTGAATAATATGCATTACCATTAAATAAAAGTCATACCGTTATAATCGGGGACCCTAACCCTGCCAGTTTTAGCTCCTTTGAACCCCAAACTCCTGCCAAACGATCATCATCATCTGTCTGCCCTTATCCCATGTTGCTTGGGATCAGCGCAACACGTTTTTTTCTTTCATTCTGTCACCGTTATAATCGGGGACCCTAACCCTGCCAGTTTTAGCTCCTTTGAACCCCAAACTCCTGCCAAACGATCATCATCATCTGTCTGCCCTTATCCCATGTTGCTTGGGATCAGCGCAACACGTTTTTTTCTTTCATTCTGTCCTGTCAGCCGGCACGCTATCACTGACTCCCTTTTCTTTCATATCACTCCTCACACAATCCATCCATCTTTCCTTGGCCTCCCTCTCCCACTCCATCCGTCTACATTTATATTCATTACTCTTTTAATTACACGTGTTTCATCCCTTCTCTTCACATGACCATACCAAGATAAGCGGTTCCCTTTAAACTTTTCTGTCACTGGCGCCACGTTTAAACTACCTCTAATATACTCATTTCTCTCTTTATCCATTTTCGTTACTCCACACATCCATCTCAACTTTCTCATCTCCGCCACATGCAATATTTTTTCATCCGTCTTTTTCACAGCCCAACATTCTGATCCATCCATCCATGCCCAAACTCCTAAAAACGATATTAGATCCAATCCCACCTAAGTTTTTAACCAACTGCTACCGGCCACACTTTGTTCTAGTCGGCTAAAACTATGTCTAGCCGCACTTCGCGTTCTAACCATAACACATACATATAATGATGCATAGGTTTCTCTTCATTTAGTTATGGAGAATTACATAATCAAAACGATGTGGAACGTATGCGTGGAATCGGAATTGACAACATCCTACTATTATTTAATTATTATAAATGCAAAAATTTGGATGGATACCCAATCATGCCTTAGCGGCTGAACAGATCTGATGGAATAGCATATAGGCTATAAGACATAACGAGAGAAATATAAATTCTACGCGGTCGAAGGTATTTGCAGAAGCTTGTTATTGATATAATTATGTTTATTTGGTATGATTTATTGTAAATGTTATAAAAACAAATTAAAATAAGACGTGTTTTTCACGTTAGTCTAATTACAAAGTCAAAAAGAAGTAAATTGTTTGCGTTTATGTTTATAATGATTATAATAAGACCGTAAACGGTTTCTTAATAGTATTCTAAATGGACTTTAGTCCGTTTAAACGTTCTGCCGTGAGGTTAAATCCCATAATCATATTGCCTTGCAAAATAATGTCGCGAACACAGTAAGTAACTATCGCACTTTGCTAAGCAGCTTCAACTCAGAACTAGCTCATTCTTGCAGTTTCGCTATAAGAATAATAACATAATTATTAGCAAAGAAAAAAGATGATTAATGGTATAAAAGAACAAATATTTTTCGGTAACTAAAAGCATGATATTTTTGTCAATGAAGTCCCACCTAGGTATCTTAAAGGACCGTGCATTATCTGAAATTAAAAAATTTGAAAATGACGATGATGACAACGATTGTAGGAAAATTTTGTACCAGTGGATGAATTAATAATTTAATCAAAGCAACGCTTAATTATTGCCAAATATAAACAGGTGCCTAGGTAACGAAGACCTCCCACTACACCGTTTGTTTCTCACTAGCTTATGCCAGCGGCTTCGCCCGCGTGGTGCGAGTATTAGTACTTTTCCCATTATGAATTATAGCCTTTACGCTAGTCTGGACTATAATCTATATCTGTGCCAAATTTCATTCAGATCCGTTCTGCGGTTCAGGCGTGATTTAGTAACAAACATCCATCCAAACTTTTGCATCATCACTACATATTAAAAAAAAAGTCCCCCGCCATGTCTGTATGCGATAAACTCAAAAACTACTGAACGGATTTTCATGTAGTTTTCACTCATAGATTGAGTGATTCATGAGGAATGTTTATATTTATAATTTAATTTTGAACTTGACTGAAGCTGGGGCGGGGAGCTAGTTAATAATATTAGTAGGATAGTTGGATTAGATTCCGAAGCAAACTAGCTAGCTTCGCAATAACTATATTTACTTTTTTATACATGTGTATTTTATTCCAATTCGGTATCTGATAATTTTGTTAGAAATCTGTTGCTGGGCGCAACTAGTTCGAAATACCTTAGCATTGCGCACCGGAAATCTGTCAATGATGAGTGTAGTGTCATGCGATCTGTCTTAGGATTTTGTACCAATTGCTCACCAGTAATTAAACCTTGACCTGCCTCAATTAAGCCCAGTGTTGCTGGCAATGTAAGGTCCAATGGACTCTGGACAGTATCATTCTGTCAGTGACAATGATTGCCAAAAGTACGAAGTGTTTGCGAAAGCAAAATATTATTAATAAAAATAATCTTATTTGAACCTTATATATAAGATTTTTTTGTTTTTTTTATTTCTTATTTTAATATTTAAGTCTAAAGTTAACCGGTTAATTTTAAGCTCCTCACTCTAATTTGTTATGGTGTACAATAAGTTCAAAATGTTTGGGATTTTTTAGTTAGGTAACGCATATCGATCTCATACTGATATTGAATTTTATGACAACAACTCTCGCTGATAAAATGTAATTTTATCTATATCCTCATGTTCAATATTAAACTTTTGCTTTCATTTCTACATAAAGGTAAGAATTTAATTCGTACTTACTAAAATCTTTTTTTATTAAGTGTTCCTGCGATTTCACCCATTGGTCGATTATAGCTATTGCTTGTTCTCTATTTGCTTTATTGTCAAAGTTATGTTCTTTCCTTATTTCTTCTACAACTTCTGGTCCGTATTTTATCAGTTTATTTTCTGGTTCTGATATGTAATCCATTTTGAAGGGTTTAAATTTTTCACTTACAAAATAATTTTCTGTATAAAAATATAAAAATCCTCTGCCTTCACCACTTCTGAAATTAAAAAAAAAATTGTTTGAAAAATGCAGTTGACAATTTAAAGGCTGGTTTCGGGTAACTTTTAAGTTTAATATAAATTTACTTTAGGGGATAACACTTGTGACATATTACTACAGAAAACTCTGTAATAATATGTCATATAATAATTCTGGAATTCTTGAATTTTGTAATCTATTTAAAGTTAAAAAAATGGCTATTCTTATTACTTTAGCTAGCGTCACTGACATATAAATAAAATAAAAATTTACTTTGTTTCCCTCTCGTAATGTTTATAATTATCTATTTATAATTCGAAAAACAGAAAGCAGTTCCAACTTTATAATATAAAGTTTTTGATTTTTATTTTGAAAAAAAAACAAAGATTTTACAACGATTCATATTTTAACCATTTTCTCACTATTTTCTCTTCATTGCATTTTAACATTTAAAAGTATATTATGTGTAAGTTAACTATATTACAGACTTTGATATCAATCTTACACTCCGAATAAAGTAGAGACGTACTATTTAAAACATAAACCCAAACCCAAATCCAAACTCTTAAAAATAATCACACTCTGTATTAAACTGTACACACAAATAAATACAAGTTATTAAATTGACAGCAAATATACCAACCTTGCAACGTTGTCAATCCTACTAACCAAGTGGCTCAGCACTAGACTTACTAACGTAAAACGTTACATTACCACTATTATTAAATAAAAATAGGCCATCTACAGACCGGGCGACCCTGATGCAACTTAAAATCGCCCTAAGTGGCGCGTGAATTTTTTTATTGACAGATGCAACGTTAATGTCAGAGATAAATGCTCGATTGCTCGTAGTGCCCAAATTAAATATAGCTTTTCGAAGTACCTTCACCACGTGAATTTCTAAAGTATTTCACGGTTGCTACCAGGATAAAATCTATCTACATAAATATGACTTAATTAAAGCCGTGGTCCACCCGATTAATTAAAAAACATTTGAATGTAAAGACTTTCACATTTAAAATAAATTATAAAACTAAAACCCGACTAGAAAATGATTGCGCTCTTAAAGAATGAAACAGGAAAATGTTCTTATACATGTTTAGAGAATAGCCGTTTTCGTAAACAACTTTAATTTGGCAAATGAGGAATCTCATTTGTCAAATTTTGATAAGTAGTTTAGAAGATATGAACACATAAAAAAAAAAAAAAAAAAATTGTTTATTTTGACCAAACACTTGCACATTTAGTTACACCCACCAAACTGCGTAACAGTTTGTCGGCGGGATTAGCGCTCGTATTACCTTTCAGTACTTAATTACAAAATTATGATCTTGTTATGTCACGTTTATAATATTATCAAAGCTTAGTACATACCGCTCAAAAATAAAAGGAAACAATTTTCCTGAGTCTCTTCGTTTTTTTTTTTTGTGGGGTGGGAAATCATCCAATGACTTCTCCCGCTCTAGGTGGAGCGGGAGAGCGTGTCAGACTCTTACTGACTAAAACCCACCCCTGTTCCTTCCCTGCCTGAGTGCCCAAGGGTGCGGTAACTCATTTTCAGAATTTATCCGTTACCCCTAGGCATGCAGACACCGGCCACAATGGGCCCCGTCAGTGGTGGCTGACAATTATCTCTTTGAGGCGCGCGTGGAACACTACGCGGACGGCGAGCTACCCACTGCTCGCCGTCTGCAGGCCCGGGGCTACGGTGGCCGGAGATCGTCTCGCGACGTCCTACGCACAATGTATCTCCTGCGGTGGTAGCGGCCGGGGAAGAGGTGGCCTGTGTTGCCAACAACGTAGGTATAGGACCTACGTTGTAGGCAACTCAGGCCACCTCTAGGTGGGCTAGTAAATTCAATCACAAGGTTCATACGTCACCTCTATCTGTACGTAGTACAAATTAAAGTCACTTTTTCCGTTCGTCTATTTCTCCACTTACTCCTTCTAAACCAACCAACGGATTTTTACTAATAGAGAATTTGTGTATTTATCTTGCACCAGTGCGAAGCCGGGGCGAGTCGCTAATTGATTCTATAAAATTTATACCTACCGGGTTCCTCTTGATTTATTTGTTTATGCACACACAAAACACACAAGTCGGAAGTAATCCACCATTAACCCCATGTCTCTTTTTAGGGTTCCGTAGCCAAAGGGTCCAAAAAAGCCCTATTGCTGTCACTCACGTGTCCATCTGTCCGTCCGTCTGTCTGTTCGTCGTCTGTCACACAGGTTTTACAGCCAAACGGTTGGAGCTAATGTCTTCAAATTCTCACAGTTTAAGCATCTTGTTGACCCAAAGCCACACAAGTAGTCAAAAATGCATTTGGTATTTGGTACGGAACCCTAAATGTGCGAAGTCCGACATCGCGTTTTTTTTGGATGAGTAAAATTTTGAGTTTGATAAACACTTACAGCTCGCTAACAATATGCTAATTTAAATACTCATCATCATCATAAAAAATGGAACATCGATGACAGTAGAAGTCAATGTCAAGTAGAACATTTTAAAGGAGAAACCCGTTTCTGGGCCTGAGGCCGCGGGCACGAAGTCAGCGGCCGGCGCGGTGACGCAGCCTCGGTCACAAAGCCACGCGTGACGCTAGAGCGGCGTAGTGTTGTGTTATGAGAAATCAGGGTCTTTGTTCGCAAACAGGACCTATTTAAACAATTTAAAAAAAAAAATCTTTTTATTTCAGACACATTTGGCCCATAACATTGATAGTAGTTGTTGGTAGTAATTGGTAGTGGTAATTTGATCCACCAAGTTTGCGGGTATTTTGAAACATCGGTCGAAAAAGCCAAAAAAAAAATATTCAACACCGCGTCAATGCAGACGTACGGTCCTAGCTAGACTGGCGCGCATCGCTCGTATGCCGCTCCCCGCGCTGCCGCGCCGCTGCATTCGTGACCAGAGCCTTTAGACAAAATACTTTTCTGTTATCGTCAACGCTAACGCTTCGTGCAAAATGTATGGCAACGATATTACTGGGCGTGAGTCACTTGACAGTTCTCTCCGCTGGTAATGTTGTTTGCCATAAATTTTGCACGAAGCGTTAGCGTTAGCGTTATTATAAAATTTATTTGGCTAAGGGGGCAGGGCGGTGTTGAATATTTTTTTTTTGGCTTTTTCGACCGATGTTTCAAAATACCCGCAAACTTGGTGGATCAAATTACCACTACCAATTACTACCAACAACTACTATCAATGTTATGGGCCAAATGTGTCTGAAATAAAAAGATTTTTTTTTTTAAATTGTTTAAATAGGTCCTGTTTGCGAACAAAGACCCTGATTTCTCATAACACAACACTACGCCGCTCTAGCGTCACGCGTGGCTTTGTGACCGAGGCTGCGTCACCGCGCCGGCCGCTGACTTCGTGCCCGCGGCCTCAGGCCCAGAAACGGGTTTCTCCTTTAAAATGTTCTACTTGACATTGACTTCTACTGTCATCGATGTTCCATTTTTTAATTAAAGTTATATTTATAAAGTAATTTGAAAATAAATAGTTATATGATATTTAGGAAAATAGACGAAAAATTCCCACGTTATCTCCAAAACTTGAGATTTTGAAAAAAATACAGAAAAGATTTCTTTACTTATAGATTAAACGAATTAATAATATTCAAATATAACCTTTGCGCGTGAGTCCGATTTGCACTTGGTCGGTTTTTTTACAGAATAACAGTACAGATAGGCTGTTTAATCGTCTGTTTCCTGCCTTAGATGTCGAAATGGCAGCTAAGGGGTTATTACAGGTCTGCTTATTATGATGTTATTATATACTCGCACAATGTCAAGGTTTATAGGTAGGTCTTTAGACCATTTAACACGGTGTAAAACAATAAAAACATATTTCTACACGCTTGTGTTAGATTTAATGAATTATGTGATATCATTTCATTATGTATTTTGGTTTTCCAAGAATATTGTTCATTGAATTTTAAACATTGGTCACATTTATAAACCTAGGAACAAATGTAGACGTACCTACCTAAGTAAATCTTATTGTGTGTACAAATATAAAACGCTTAACTTCTAAAAAGCTGGATTGATGATACTCCTATAAATTATTACGCATTTTTTAATGATCGTTGTGATGTATCTTGGATTTTATATTGCTACTCTGTTAAGCCCTGAGACTTACTGGTGAGTCGGACAAAAAAAAATATATTTAAGAGAAAAAAAAAAAAAAAAAATCGGCTGTCAACCCGGGTTGTCGTCGGGGTTCAATTTGATAACCCGGATTTGGCCGTGGGGGCAGAAGGGTTAATGTAATAAGTTGTTTGAAATGATTGGGATAATACTATCAGATAGTGTTGATATTCTTCGAACATCAACTAAGAATTAAAGATCCAGTGTTATTAAATTGCTTAATACAATCTTTTTATGTTTTAAAACAATTGGACTACACAATAATTGATAATTATCACATCTATTATTAGTTTATTCATGACAATCTGTGATTGGTAGAAAATGGCGGGATATTATATGTGATGTTTTAGAAAATTTTCTACTCACAACTTACTATAAAAGATGTGTAACTAGTTACTCTTATTCATGATTAAGTTGCTGAAAGTGTAGTTTATACAACCTCATGGAGAAGAAGCTCTGTTCTAATAACTGTTAATATACTTGATGTGAAAGATTGATTACAAAGGCTCACGTAAGTTATTTGATGTTATATCTTGATTGTTGCTAATAATTGTGTTGATTCTGTGTATGTGCTATGTTAAGGCCCTTGTTTCTAATTATATTAAATGGTATTAAGGAATACCTATTCATGTTCTTTGCCTTGTCACTGTTATTGTTTCTAAATGGCAATATATTTCACGTTGTAAATTGGCACAAGCGATAGATCATAGAATTGCATTTATTGTGATAAACGATTATTTATGATGTGTGGGTATAATACCATAAGAGAGCTACCGTGGAGTTTCTTGGTTCGCTCTTCTCCACGAAGACCTAGTTTTGTGTACGGGCCATTACATTTTCGATTCATGACAAGCCTATTGGAAATAAATACCTTGTCTTTCTGTGCTTTACTTAATAAACCCTTTCCCTACACACCACATTAATAGGAACTTACATACCTATAGGTACAGTCAATAACTAATACATCAAAGCTTGATATTTATGAAGATATAAATATCTACTCTTAGTTTGCTGACACTTGCATGATGTTGAGGTAGTAAATAATGTAAAATAGAACTTGGTGGTATGAGCGTTCATCGCGCGCGCGCTGACAACGTCGCATTTCTAGAGGTTTTTTTGGGATTATTTTCTATATTTGTATTTTTGTATGTAAAGAATAAACTTAAAAACTACTGGACCGATTTAAAAAATTGTTTCAGCAATGGATAGCTACATTATCCGCTAGTAACATAGGTTATATTTTATCCACGTACTCCCACGGGAACGGAAACTACGCGCGTGAAACCGCGTGTCGTCCGCTAGTATTAAATATAATTAAAGTACAATTTGTTTTATCTAATTATGTAGATCGTCGATATTTCATGAAAAATTACGTTATAGTCAATTATTTTCTTTTTGAAGTCTTCTTCTTCTTCTCGTTTCGATGGTACTTTTTGCAGTATTACCACGTATTACGATTAAATATTTTAGAGTAAATGTAAAAAATAATCATAAAATATAATGATCTAGTTAATTGGGTGAGAAGAATTGTACTTCCATTTATATTTTATAAAATACTCACAAAAAACCTCTATAAATGAGACGTTGCCAGTACAATAAAGAGTGATAAAACTTTATGTACAATTTATTTTTTTATTTCTGTTGATAGGCACACGTTTGACCACTACCTCATCTGATGGTAAACGATGATGTGTTCGAAGATGGAGCACGCTTGCCTAGAAGTAACCTATTCACTCTTGACTTAAAGAGTCCCGGGCTGTAGTGCTATCAGGAAACACAAAATGTGTTTCCTGATAGCAAAATATTATCTAAATACTTACATAACCTAACTAAAATACAAAACCGGCCAAGTGCGAGTTGGACTCGTGCACCGAGGGTTCCATACAAACTTGTAGAACCTAGGTTAAAGGACAAACTTAACTTTGCCGTTTGATCCCTAGACACGGTTACTGCACCAACCGCAAATAATAAGTTTGTAATAGTAAATTCGTTTTTTTTTTGTTATTAAACATTACAGTTTTCAATTTTTTTTCTTTACATGTGATGTAATACATTGCTTCTTGCCAATTTTCATGATTCTTGGTCAACGCGAAGTACCCTATAGGTTTTGATTCCCTTACGAAATTGCAAATTATGCGAAAATATGTGACATAAACGGTCATATCTTTTGATTGCGTTGACTTACATGTTTGATTTTTCACAGCTGAAAGAGATTAGAAACCCAAGAACTTGATATAAATTTCAACTTCATACCTTTACGTATTCTTGAGAAAAAGGGTCCTTGACAGACAGACAGACTGGCAACAAAGTGATCCGATAAGGGTTCCCGTTTCCTTTTGAGGAACAGAATCCTACAAACAGAAAACACTTAGGCATTGAAGTACCCACTGTCACCTGAACAAGCCGGAAACGTGCCCAAAAGACTGGCAGAATTGCCACGTTAAAATAAAAAAATCTGCCTAGCCTGTTTCCAACTATCTTGGGGTCGGCTTCCAGTCTTAACCGGATGCAGCTGATACCAGTATTTTACATGGATCTGACCTCCACAACCCAGTAACTGGGTAATACGATATCCCTTGGTAAGACTGGTTGTTAGACTTTTGGGCTTCTGATGACCCGTAACGACTATCAACAGCCGGGACCAACGCCTTAACGTGCTTTCCGAGGCACGGAGGAGTCTCGGTATGTAAAGATGGTCACCCATCCATGGACCAACTCCGGCAAGCGTAGCTTACCCTGATGGATCGACCCGTGCGGCTGGTAATACTTTAGCCACGAGCTCCTCCACGTTAAAAAGTTAATGCAAATTATTTGAGTAAAGCATGAGCCTGCCCTCTGATCACGCAAATAATTGTCAATCAGTCGGACAGAAATATCTTTGAAAAGATGACGTGTACTTGGACCCCAAGACCCAAGCGTTTCGAGTTTTGTTTAGTTGTAATAATTACAGTACCACTATCTCACCAAATGATAAAGCAAAGACTTCAATAATTGAAGTCGGTCAACATTAAATGTGTGCCTATTATAATTAAAAATAATAAACCTCCCGACCGAATTTCGATTACAGTGACCAATCTTAACGGAGCCTAGGCTCCGTACGAGGGAGATATTATAGTGACACAGAGGCACTCTGTGTTCTTTCACTAGTCCTATGGGATGGCCATCCGACACGAAACAATCGCGGACAAACATGTTTGTTTGTACATAGATACGGGTCGAATACAGAACCTCCATTCTTGAAGTCGGTTGATGAAGTCGGTTAAAAGTAAGTGGTTCTTAATTATTTTCTCTAAAAATAAAACGGTCCATAAATAAAAAGCTCAATTTCAAAGACAGATTTAGTAAGGAAATTAACAGGAGATTAGATTTGTCAACCTTTTCAATTGTGAATGAACTTATTTGATTAATTAATCGCCTGAGAGGACAAGATTAATCTTTGGAAGGACGAACGACACTTCCTCTGAAATTATTTTAATTAAATAATATTTTAAGAGATCTTTGTTTTGAGTAAATGCGCTGAGAATTAAAGTAAACTCTGACTTTGCTTCGTCATTACAGATTTAATCAGTCGAGACCGGAATAATGATTAAAAAAACCTTAATATGACATTGCTTAATAGCCTTCAAAAAGTGCATTCAAAAAGTGCTGGCTCTCAGCTTATTTTTGATAAATGACTTTTGATTTTGATTTTGCCTTGACGATTGACTCTAAACTGACTTGGAAACAACATGCATCAAATTCTTACAACAAAATAAGTAGGTTGGCCTTTGCGCTATATAAACTGAAAAAAAGTCAATCAGGCAGCTGTTGTACATATTACGTTACGGAGTAATTTTTTGGCAAATTTCTGCGAGAAAAATATTTTTTTTAAAGCACAGAAGAGGTGCACCAGATCGATAAGTAGCCCAGGGTAGCCCGCGAAATTCAAATATTCTTACGTTTTTTGCAATTTGCAGGTCGGTATCAGGTTGTATATTGGTCAAATTTTGATTCGCGGCCGTAGCAAGTATGTACGTATAGAATTATAATAATTAAAATCATCAATACAACTCTCTCAGTTAGAATTGATGCCAAATGTCATGATTTTTTGAAATTACTACAGTACAGAAGAACTTAGTAATCATTACGATAATATCTTTGAAGCTTATTTCAATGAAATATCCGCGTAGGAAAATTATTTTTCATATGTGTGTTTTTTTCTCTCTTGTCCTAGGATTCATCAACAGAATGGACCCTAATCTTATTACAATCTAGCCATATAGATAGACTATTGTGTAATTAAATTATAACCTTAACTATTAAAATGTCTTTACTAAGAATGTGTCCAATAGCACTTTTCTTATTGTCTCTATTAAGGCTACACTTCACTCTTTCTGTTTGTTTGGCATTTTTGTACTTTACACTAAATGATAAATGATAAATGATGTTTATTCAGTAAATAGGTTACAAGGAACACTTTTACACGTCAATGTTTTTTTGTCAGTTTAAGCTAGATGAGGCCGGTGTTTCCTAGCTGACTACCCTGAGAAGAAACACCGAAACAAACTCAGAGGTCAAAGTCTCTTTTAGTGTTCAAATCCATACAATGTGGACTGGTTAGATCCTATGAGAACCATGTACGTTTATGTCTGGGATGAGCTTTATGAAGAAAGCAACACACGAATTCGAGTGGACCTGTCCAGACAGTGCAAGCATTTGTCAGTCATCGCGAAGCTCAACTCAGAACTCTGAGGTGCTCAACGAACCGACGAACAATACCAAAGTAAGGACATTTGAGTAGGCCGCAAAAAATACTCAAACTGCCAGACAATCATAAAATCTACATGAATATAACGACATACATAGTTCTCGCATTCACATTATTCTATATGAGGACCATGCAGCTTAGTGTCTGTAGTGGTCTTTTGAAGAAAGAACCAAACATATTTGAGTGGACCTGTCCAGTCAGTGCAAGCATTTGTCAATAGTCGAATAGCTCAACTTAAAAACCACTAAGGAGCTCAATGACATGACGAACAATACCAAAGAAAAGACATTTGGGTAGGCCGCAAAAGTACTCAAACTGTCAGACAACGTTGAAAATTACTGTAAAAAGGAGGAGAAAATAATAATAATAACCCACATAGTCCTCACATTTACAATAATTAAGTAATCAAAAAAAAATAAAAATATAATACTTTACAAAGTAAATATTTGTGTCACACAAAATAGTAATCATCATTTTGAGTCGTGTTATTTTTCCTCAGATTTTTAAAAAATATATTTAAATCATTAAATCAACGAAAAATTATGCTATTTAGTGATATTAGTGCATTAAACCTGAATTTTATCAATTTAATCTGGCGAATTGGGGAACACAAAGACATTTAGAAAATACAAGCAGGTACGAAACATCCAAACGTCCAAAAATCCTGCCCGAAACCCAGGAAGGGCGGGATACGCAGCAAGAAGCTACGACGAGTTTATGTACAGGTACTGTTACCAACCGTACAGAAGACAATATGAAGCGAGCTGCCTCTAATCAGCTGATAAAGAGGTATTTCTATCAGTTTCTTGATTGCTGAGGCAAACCCAACTGCAACAATTTGTGCTGTGCATCAAGCGGAGAGTCCACGCATTGCCAAGGTAACGCATAGAAGGAAGACTGCGCCCCCTGCGGCTGTCACTCGTTTATTGACTATATATTTGGACATTTATTACTTTTGTTTATTTTTTTGGAATATGTGTAAGTGCAGTGTTTTTATTATAGTTCTTTAATATTTGTGTAAGTTTAATCAAATTATTTTATGTTTAATGCCGGCTGTAGCGATGCCGGAACCTGTAGCAGTCAACCTGCCACATCGCTTGAGGTCCAACAGGTGAGATGTCCCAATTGCTCGCAGGCACGCTTTTTTAAAGGCGAACGGGGGCTGAGGATACACTATGGCAAGGTTCACAAACCACATAGTGTTCCTTTGTGCCCCCCAGCTACATCTACACCTCACGAACAGACCTTGTGGAAAACGCTCTCAAAATTTAAAAATTCAACACCAGTTTTAAAAAGAGTTCCTCGGGGTGCAAGACGATCCGTTGCTCTGAGTTTGGCACAATGCGTTCGTCTTGCGACCCAAGAGAACTCAGTAAGTGCCTGGGAGCAATTGCTCACCTTCCCCTACAGAATTCTGCACGTTCAAAAAGATTTAGCAACTAAAAAAACTTTAACAAATCAAATTAAAGAAAATTGTAATATTTCGACCATAATTTTAGATCCAAAATTACCACCATTTAATAACCGTTCACAGAAAAGCCTATGTTCGCATGTGGAATCGAAAATAAGTGAAGGTGACATTAGGGGAGCGGCCAGGCTATTATTCAGCAGTGATGTGGTGGCGCCTTACTCTCCAGAAACAATCTCAGCCTTGGAGAGTAAACATCCAGCGCCTGCGAATGATCTCACTTTCCCCGACCCCCCTGAGACCCCCGTTCCGGATTCATGTGTTTTTAACATTTCAGCCCCCCAATTGCTTGCTGCCGTGGGCTCCTTTCGAAGTGGTTCTGCCGGCGGCCTCGACGGCCTGACTCCGCAACACTTAAAGGACCTATTGAGTTCAGGCGCCGGGGATGCTGGTGAGTCGCTTTTGAAGGAGCTTGCGGCACTAGTCAACCTAATGCTCTCCGGCGGCGTGAACGATGCCGTCGTCGATGTCTTGTACGGGGCCAACCTATGTGCCCTGCGCAAGAAGGACGGCGGCATTCGTCCCATTGCCGTCGGGTGCACCTACAGGCGTATGGCAGCCAAAATTTGTTGTAAACTGTACAGTGACAGACTTACAAACAAATTCCAGCCCCTACAGCTTGGCTTTGGCTCCAGAGGGGGCTGTGAGGCTGCCGTACATGCACTATCTTTCTTTTTAAATTCTGAAAAGGGTGAGGTCATTCTCAAGGTTGACATTAAGAACGCTTTCAACTCTGTCAACAGGGACACTTTGTTGGCCGAGGCAAAAAAAGAACTACCCGAAATTTTCGGTTTTATTTGGCAATGTTACAGGCACCCTTCTAAATTATTATATAAAGAACAGCTTTTAGAATCTGCAGTTGGATGCCAGCAAGGTGACCCTCTCGGGCCAGTCATTTTCAGTTTGGCTATTCATCCAGTCATTCAACAACTAAATTCAAAATTTAACGTATGGTATTTGGATGATGGAACATTAGGAGGTGACGTCGATACCGTATTAAAAGACTTTCAATTCCTGAAGACTCATTTTCAATCCATCGGACTTGACCTTAACCACTCGAAGTGTGAAATTTTTCTTTGTGACAATACCGAAAGACAATCGACCCTTCATAAATTCAATACAATTGCACCAGAAATCAAAATTTTAGAAAAAAGTTCACTACACCTCCTAGGTTCCCCTATTTTGGAAGAAAGTTTTTCTCCATTCATTGACGGAAAAATTAATCATTTTAATGATATTTCGGACAGACTCACAAAAATAAATTTACATTCGGCATTCACCCTAATTAGATATTGCTGTTTTGGACCAAATTTTATATATTTTCTCCGCTCTTCCCCTTTATGGAAGCATTCACATCTCCTGGACAAAATTGATGAAATCATTCGATGCACTCTTACAACCATTTTAAATGTGGCCTTGGATGACCGAGCGTGGCTGCAAACCACACTACCTATTCGTTTTGGTGGGCTCGGCATCCGCAAAATTTCTAGTATAAGCCTACCGGCGTTCCTGTCCTCGGTCCACAGCACTGAAAAGTTAACCAAAAGAATTTTGACTTCATCACTGGTTAACTGTGAAGTGCCGTGCTTGACCGACGCAATGAACACTTGGAAAATGGCTTGCCCGGACACGGCGTTGCCCGAGAACCCGTTCTCCCAGAGGCAGTGGGACGAGCCGCTCTGTAGTTTGGTACGGAATAATCTCTTAAATACGTCAACCAATACTGCTGAGCGTGCCCGCCTGCTGGCTGTGGGTGAATGGGAGTCGGGCCTCTGGCTACAGGCACTGCCGTCACCCAACATAGGTACTATGCTGAGTGACACCACCTTCCGGATCGCTACATGTCTGCGTCTGGGTGCTCCTTGCGGAGCTCCACATCGCTGCCAATGTGGTGAAGCAGTCGACCATCTCGGACACCATGGCCTATCCTGCAGTAGGAGCGCGGGTCGTATGGCACGGCACGCCAGCATTAACGACATCATCCGTCGGGCTCTTGTCACCGCCGGTGTGTCAGCCGTTTTAGAACCTCATGGCCTGGCACGTGACGATGGAAAGAGGCCCGACGGGATGACAATAATGCCTTGGAAGATGGGTAGGCCTTTGGTGTGGGATGCAACATGTGTCGACACCCTTGCGCCATCTCATCTTCTTAGCACGGCGGGCTGTGCTGGGGCGGCTGCTACAGGTGCAGAAAACCTCAAACGGCGCAAATATAACAACCTTATTGGGAGTTATATGTTTGAGCCGTTTGGGGTTGAAACACTAGGGCCATGGGGTCCGAGTGCTCATCGAGTTTTCCATGACATCAGCAAACTTTTAGTCGACTCTTCACGTGACCAGAGGGCTGGCCTTTTTTTCGGCCAACGAATCAGCATTGCCATTCAACGTGGCAATGCTGCCAGCGTTCTGGGCACTTTTCCCATTGACAGCGAGGTGGACGAATTTTTTGATGCCCAATGAGCTTTACCACTACCGGATTTTTTATGCCTCTTGTACATATTTTATTTATTAAGTTATTTATTAGTTTAATTAGCTATTTTAATTAGATATTATAATAAATGTGTTACTTTCGTAATCATAATATGTCAATCAAAAAATAAAAATAAATATAATACTTAACAAAGTATTCAAGTCAAAAAAAATAATAATAATAATAAAATGTCAATAAAAAAATAAAATAAAAAATATAATGCAATACTATACAAGTATTCATGTCAAAAACGAATATTAAAAAAAATATATATATAAAAAATTTTTCATCAGTAAGTAGTACATATGAAAACAATGGCTCATGTATATCATTGAAGCAGCTCAATCCCACGCCTTTTTGTCCTCAAGAAAGTCATTAATTGTGTAAAAAGCTTTCTGGCATAGCTTACGTTTAATAAATGATTTAAATTTATTTATGCTTAGTTCTTGAATTTGGCTAGGAAGTTTATTATAGAAACGTATACATTGACATCTAAACGAACCACCTATTTTTTTCTTGAGCCTGGTTTTTGGTACAATAAATTTGTGTTTGTTCCTAGTATTTATGCTATGGATATCACTGTATCTTTTAAACAGATTAATATTTTTATGTGCATACATGAGATTCTCATAAATATATTGAGAGGGAACAGTCATAATATTAATCTCTTTAAATTTGTCTCTGAGGGAGTGTCTGGGACTTAATTTATAAATTGCACGAATAGCCCTTTTCTGTAAAACAAAAATTGTCTGAATATCGGCGGCATTTCCCCACAACAGAATGCCGTACGACATCACACTATGAAAATAACTAAAGTATACTAAACGAGCTGTCTCCAAATCAGTTAAACCACGAATTTTCCTTACGGCGTATGCTGCAGAGCTAAGTTTTTTGGACAGTTTATCTATATGGGGGCTCCACTGAAGCTGCGCATCCAAAGTTAAACCTAAGAACACTGTGGAATCCTCGGGTTTCAACTCTTCACCCTTTATTGACACACTAGTGTTCACTTGTATTACATTGGGTAATGTGAACTTTATGCATTTTGTTTTTTTCTCGTTAAGGAGAAGATTATTGACATTAAACCAGTTAACTACAGTTGAAAGAGCATTATTTACATTATCAACAACCACCTGCTGACGTTTGAGTTTAAATAAAAGTGAAGTGTCATCTGCAAACAGCACTATATCATGTTTATCCTTTATGAGGTAAGGCAAGTCGTTGATATAGATTAGAAACAAAAAAGGACCCAGAATTGAGCCTTGAGGAACCCCCATTCTGACTACAGACCCGGAAAACCTTTTGCCGTTCACATCAACTCTCTGAATCCTATTACCCAAGTATGAAGTAAGAAGATCCAGAGAGGCGCCCCGGACTCCGTAACGTAACTATTCACTAACACTAAAAACTAACTCGAACGGTTGTGTTCTTTTTAGTATTTACTATATTTTTATAATCGAGAAGCAATTTAGCCTTGACATTCACAAGCTGATTAAGCCTCTTTCTGAACAGATTTGGATTTATTTAGTTTAATCCTTCATTTTTTGGTCCAGTAATAAACTTGGTTTACAGCCATTTGGACCTTTTCAACTGCTTCTTCCTGGCTGTTTCCTATAGCCATTATGTCTGTATCATCAGCAAAGGTCCCAATCATGTTTTGCTCTAATTCAGGAATATCGCAAGTATCTAGTAGGTACAGGACCAGACCTAACACACTTCCTTGCGGTATGCCAGCGTTCATTTGTTTCGGTTCTGAGTAGGTGTCTCCTTGTCTTATTCTAAAGGCTCTGGTCTTATTCTAAGCGTTAGCATAATCGATAATAGAAATGTAATATGGCTAGGGAGGCTGCTGTTCAGAATGTAGGATTCTTATATATACGCAAAACGCTTTGGTAACAGGCTTTTCAATTTATATGTAAGGCCTTCATGCCATACTTTGTCAAACGCTTGCGCCATGTCTAGGAATACAATAGCACATACTTTTTTGTCTTTAAGGGCGTTTTCAAATACGTTTGTGATCCTATGTACTTGATCGATGTTAGAGTGTTTTTCTCAAAAACCAAATTGGTGCTCTGGTATAATGTTTTGTTATATATATTATTGGATTAAGCCGTTTGCGTAACAGCTTTTCAAATAGCTTGGACATGATTGGTAGTAAGGAAATGGGCCTATATGATGACGTTTAGTGAGCCGGTTTCACTTTTCTTTTTTTTCTGGCTTGGCTATCATTATTACTTCAGCCACCTTCCAAACGTCTGGTACATATTTTAACCTTAGTGCAGCATTGATAAGGGTCGTTAACTTAACCAGATCCTTTCTTGGTAGGTAACGAAGTATTCTTGTAACCTGGTGATTTTCGTGTACTTACATTACGTTTTATTTCTCGTGTGACGTTCTTCGGTGTTACTTGTTTTATTGTAACTTTATTTTAAAAATGAAGGATGGATGCCCCCTGTAACACAGGTTCTCCTAGCATGGGGGTCATTGATCATGTATTCTGTACCCTCGTCTACTGTACTCTACACTAAGTGTCACCTGTAATTGTGTACTTTTGCAAATAAATTTATTATTATTTTTATTTTCTAATGTCACCATATTAGCTGAAGTGTGATCTTCAATGATTTCCTCGTCATTTGGTTAAAATATATTTTCTAGGTGCTCTGCAAACCTCTTAAACTTTTGCTCATTACTAATTGCACATTGCCTGTTTTCACACTTAAAAGGTGGAATTTGGGTAACTGGCCTTTTTAGGTACTTAGTAGCCTTCTAGAGGGAATAGTCTGTCTTTTGGTCGTTAGTAAGATTCTGGAGATAGGTATTGGTTGAGTCATCTTTAAAGTTCTGGATTGATCTTCTTACTTTTTTTGTCAGGTTTTTCCATTTCTCTAGTTGAAGTCAGATGTATTTTCCGACGCTGCTTGCTGGATGTGCATTATGAAATTCTCTACTTCAATGTTTAGGTTTTCGAGTATTTTAATGGGATCTTAAGGTCTATTTGATCATTCAATCTGGTCTTGAAGCCCTCCCAGTCTGAACACTTATTGACAAGAGTGAGACTATTTTCTTCAAACAAAATGGTCTCGCCAATTTCTAAATAAATTGCAGAGTAATCCGAGTTCATGTCATAGCTTTATTCCAATTTTATTTATATAACCAGTTGCTAGATCCTTGAATACGAAAAAATCTATTAAGGCCCGAATTTTATTTGGATCTGTTGGCCAATCGGTGGACTTTCCAGTTGACATGACATCTCATTTTAGTTCTTTAATGGCACTCAGTAGATCTTTGCTTTTCTTAGTTGTTAGTCTGGAGCCCCAATACGTATTTTTAGCATTGAAGTCACCTCCTAAGATAAATCTACTTCCAAGGCGGGTTAGAAAGCTCCTAAAGTGGTCTTTTTATCGTATACCGTGGTGGACAGTAGATGGCAGATCTACTGACAGACTAACAGGATATGTTTTTGGTTTGTGGACAAGTCGCGACTGCTTGGATCTCTTTCTCTTCGTATTTAAACTCTTCATAGTGCTGAAGGTTTTCTTTACAATAATGGCACTACCGTCTCTTGCAGGATTGTCTGGGTGCAGTGCATGGTATACTTTGTACCCTTTTTTTACTTAATGTGAGATTGCTTTGTGAAGTGAGTTTCTGATATCAGGCACACATAAATTTTTTCTATGTCTAATACTACTTGTAACTCATTCGGATGTTTTTGTAGCCCATTTGCTTTCCATGCCATAAGTTTCAGTGTAGTATTCATTTTTTTGGCTTAGAAGCATCAGCTTGGTATTTTTTTTTTTTATGTTTGATAGGCTCGCGTTTGACCACCATCTCACCCGATGGCAAGCGACGATGTGGTCGAAGATGGAGCACGCTTGCCTAGAAGTCACCTATTCACTCTTGACTTAAAGACTCCCAGGTTGTATCTTACAGGAAACACAGACTCCGGTAGAGAATTCCACTCTCTAGCTGTACGTGCAATGAATGTTTTCTCAAAACGCTTTGTGCCTATGGATGGGATGTCCACCATGAACCGGTGGCACTTCGCCGTACGTCTTGTGGTCCTTAGATGAAACGGGCTTGGCGGAATCAAATCACGCAATTCCGTCGCACACTCCCCAAAATGTAATCGATAGAAAACCGACAGGCTAGCAACTCGGCGTCTATGTTCAAGACTTTGGAGTTTTGATTCAACGAGTCTATCATTGCCGATGATCCTCTTGGCTCGTTTCTCAATTGACTCAAGGGCATCAAGCTTGTATCTTGCAGATCCGTCCCAAAGATGAGAGCAGTACTCCATACACGATCGGACTTGCGCTTGATAGAGTTGGAGCAGCTGTTCCGGCGTGAAGTATCGTCTCACCTTTGCGAGGACCCCCAACTTTTTGACAGCCACTTGAGCCTTAGCCTCTATGAAGGGACCAAAATTGAGGGTAGATGTTAAAGTAACACCAAGAAGATCAAGTCGGTCGGTTATCGGCACGGTTACACCTCGAAAGATGGAGCCGGGTGAAATTGGCTCCTTTTAGCAGAAAAAAGACACGCCTGGGTCTTAGCAGCATTGAACTTAACCAGATTGGCATCGCCCCATTCTGAGACAGCCTGCAAGGACAAGTTCAAGCGCCCAACCATAGCCTCTCGGAGAGACCGGACCTGAGACCTACTAACTCGTGCGTCTGGCACGTATCTCTCGGCAATAGTGCTGTCGTCTGCATACCCAAAGGTACCAGGTTTTAGCAGATCGTTAATATGCAGCAAAAACAATGTTGCCGAGAGCACCGACCCCTGAGGAACACCGGCATTAATAGCCAGCAGTCCGGACGAGCAGCCATCTATGACTACTCGGATAGACCGATTCCTCAGGAAATCTGCTATCCAATCACACAATCCAGCGGGCAGACCGAAGGAAGGAAGCTTGCCAATTAAGCTGTCGTGCCAGACCCGGTCGAAGGCCTTCGAGATATCAAGGGAGACCGCAAGGGCTTCCCCTTGTTTGTCGATGGCCTCACTCCAGATGTGAATGGCATACGCTAGAAGATCTCCTGTTGACCGATTTCGGCGGAAGCCGTATTGTCGGTCACTTAGGATATCGTTAGCTTCTAGGTATGCTAGGAGCTTACCATTCAGTATACGTTCCATACTCTTAAAGAGAACGGAAGTTACCGAGATGGGCCTATAATTTGCTGGGTCAGCTCGACTACCCTTCTTGGGTACGGGTTGCACGTTAGCTTGCTTCCAAGCCATCGGCACTTTTCCAGTCTCAAACGAAAGGCGATATAGGCGTGTCAAGATCGGAGACAACTCAGGCGCACAAGTCCTCAGTACAATTGCCGGTATCCCGTCGGGACCACTAGCCTTGTTCACGTCCAGGTTACGCAGTACCCTCCGGACATCCTTCTGATGAATGCGAATGTCTGACATAATCGACTCGCATCCACCAAGAGTACCAGGGGGCCTCGCGCCACCAGGATCTATACGCGAAGATTCCGCAAACAGAGAGGCAAACCAGCTTGCTTTCTCTTCAGCGGAGTGGGCCAGCGACCCGTCGGGTTTCAGCAGTGGAGGTAGTGAGGGGCGGCAGAAGTTCGATTCAACCGACTTAGCCAGGGACCAAAACGCAGGCTACTAGGTTGGTTGGTGGTTGCTATTTTCAATATTTTTCAATCTCTCGTCAAATGATGACATTAACTTTAACCCGTCAGCGCCCTGCGCGCGCGAAACTCGCACATCTGGCATACCCGCGCTATTTTCCCGCCAATTGACATGTTTATGACTTTGTTTACATAAAACGGTTCGCTGACGCTTCTATTGGTGCTAGGCACTTGAAGTTTTTTTTATTGGGTTGTTGAATAAACAGACCTTATCATAAAATGTAAACAATACTTGTGTTACGAGAGTTGAATTCTAATCAAATGCTGTTATCAACGGTTTGGCGGGAATAGTATTTGTTCACGTATTAGGTTCATTTCTGATGTTTATTTTTTATATCTCCACAAAATTACTTAATGCTAGATAAGTATGTTGACAGATATTATGGCAAAACAATTGTAATTTGTGGGAGATCTGGAGTCTGAACTAAGCCTAGGCCTGTATTTCAGAGCTCCAGGCCCCCATCACATCCTAATATTAAAGATTGCCAACATGTAAACAGTGCGATAGAGTGTGTGTGGTGTGTGTATGTGTGTATATAATATTTATAAATAAATAGAGAAAGAAAGAAAAATTGTAATGTTTGATCATGTAAACATACAACGAGGCTAAAAGCCTCGTATTCAACCTACGAAAATCTTTTGTTCATTGCCCGATGACAGGTCCAACAACCAAAGACAATGCACATTGCGTAATAATAATTATGTAATCTGTGTTGCGACACTGTCAAATGACAACAAACAAGCCATCAACACGAAACAAAAGTGAAAAAGCCGGTGAAAATAGAAAAGCAACCAAACTAGTATCTTTAACAAACACGGACAACTAGGCTGTGCCTCGCATCTGTGCAAGGTCGTTGGTCAGCTCAATACTACGACTTCAGGAGGCGAACTTATCGTCAACAGCGTTGTTTTCAAGAAAACTACCTCGCCAGTGACATAATGACGCCTCCCTACGTTCGTGACATAATACATTTTAAGTAGGTAAGCATAATTTTCCATAGAAAACAATATACCATTTACATAGCATGGAAGTACATAACAATAAATATACATTAAGCATAGTGTTAATAGCTCAACCTGATAGTTTTCCTGTATTGTTTTAGCGGGCCGAAATTGATCATGGATTCCCCAATGTACGAAGGAGCAAGATTTTGCCGACATTTTTAAGGAATTCAAAACCAAAACCGCCTTTGCAAGCTTCCTGCCTCAACTTAATGGTAAGTATTACCAAAGAAAACTAAATGAAAAGGAAACCCAGGCTCACATTATACAATTGGTAGGTAATCCTTCAGAAACTTTATTGATATCTATTGTCCCACCCAGATTATGCAGCTACAGAAAGGTGATAAAACCAGTGTATCAATTTACACGAAATTTTGCATGTTATACTATGAATATACAAGTAGTTTAATAGCAATGTTTTTTTTGTAGAGTCCGATACAATATTTTCCTATTATTCATTCTCAAACTTCATATCACGAAAACCAAACCAAGTAACGGCTTTTTCAAATTACGTTACTGCGTTTGCGTTGCGTTTTGTGATGCGTTTTTTTTCTAATACTATGTAATAACTACCTAACAATAAATAAATACCTTCACACTGTGTTCAAACACACAGAAAGTCACATCATTCACCCTCACAATAACAATGTAAACAAAAACGTTGGAAGGACTTTACAACAGGGATAGTAAATATATATATATTTGAGGGTCGGGGGAGGAGGGGGGAGGGGGGTAGACCCCCCCGCCGCTGGCCGAAAGTTTAGGAAATGCATAGTTTTTTTTTTATGAATTTTTAAAAATCGCATTTTGAGGTTATGTTTTGTTAACTTTTTGGGTAAAAAATTCACTAAAAATTGTTTAAATCACAAAAGTTGCTTCTGTAACGTCTCCGGCGCTGCGGAAAGTGCAACCCCTTCGCCCTTGCGTAATAAAGGATAGGCACCCACGCTCACCTCCGCAGCTTCGGCTTGCTGGTCGCCTCCGGCGACCAACCTCAGCCGCTACGGCTCGCACGGGTGCCTATACTTTGTTACAGCGGGCGGGGGTTGCTCTCCCTTCGCGCCTCCGGTTTTTATATACACTCTAGGGGTAGCAGCCAAAGGATTACGAGCAGTCGGGGTGCCCCGATTCGGTTATGGACAAAATTCGACCTATTTTAACCATGAAGTAACCTCAACATAGGTCATAGATTATATATCTTTTTGCATTGTAATGCTGCAAAAAAAATTGCGTTTCGTTTCACCTTTAGCAGATACCACAAGAATAAAAAAAATAACTTTAAATTGTCAATATATTAAAATTTTCGTAGTTAAACTACCGAAAAAACACTAATCACTGAGAAATGATTAAATCCAAATAAAATAACTAATTAAAATGCGAATTTTGAAAAAACATAAAAAATTGTGCGTCGACTAATTATTTGCATAATCAAAACGCATTATTAAAACACCCTAAAATAGCAACTCCAGCTGTCAAAATTACGTCAAAAGTAATAAAATGGTGCGAAAGTTGAGGTTAATTTATCCAAGTTTGATATTTTTTATCTCCGAAAGTGTTTATTTCCTAAACTTGAAACTTCGTGAAATTGCTCAAGATAACAAGTACTTTGCACAAAAAAAAATTGAAGAGTCTACTCAAAAGTCCTTATTGTAAAGTTGAGCCAAACCGTTTAACCTTGACAAGAAATGTCATAACGTAATCATTTTTCAAAATATTTATCTAAAACGATGTTATAATGACGTAATAACAACATAGTAATGAATATATAAACACAACATATCACATAAACAAACACGAAACTAATAAAAACACACAATATCAACAAATTGTCGTCCGCCGTTGACAAACATAAACATGCAAATAAAAACATTTTTTTTAATTTTTCAAAACAGTATTTCTCTATGGAAATGTTTGTAAAAGTACGATACTATCACGCTCCGAGTGTGTAAAAATTTCCACAGGAATATGACGTTTCGTTATGTAATCATAGAGGTTGAAAGAACGCGTGCCACCCGCGGTCCGAAAGGGCCTTACGGGTAGTGGTCCGTATTCTGGGTTCGCGGTCCGAAAGGGCCTCACGGTAGCTGACGGGTAGATATCATTCAACTTTTTGTCAATGTGCGTATCAGCGAAAAGCGTCTTGCGTACTTGGGCATCAGAGACGTTTTTAGCTGTAGTTTTTATTGAGCTTTGACTCAGGGTAGGGAAGGAACAGGGGTGGGTTTTAGTCAGTAAGAGTCTGACACGCCCTCCCGCTCCACCCAGAGCGGGAGATGTCATTGAATGATTAAACCCCCAAAAAAAATCCTCTAGTGATGTTTAATTTGGATATATGGACTTCTAAAATAAAAATGAGTGAAGTAATTTTAACCAGTTTGGATTGCGTTAAAGCGTCCAAGGATTCGTATAGTGATAGTTTACTGTAAAATGATGTACTAGATGTATTGAATACTAATTATACAGGATGGCAAAAATTGTTTACGGATGGATCTACGAGTAAGACTAAGGATTATATTGGTGCCGCCTATGTCATTAATAGTTCAGGAGTAAATTGCGGGTTTTAAAATTTCTTCTGAAGTTAACATTATGTGCACCGAGCTATTTGCGATCTCAGAGGCCATATCTTTTATAAAAAATCGGTGTTTAAAATTTAAAAAGGTTTTAATTCTTTCGTATAGCAAAAGCGCTTTACAACACATAGCACTCCGCCTCTGGTTGCAGACACAGACAGCGTTAGCTTATGTTATACTTTATAAAATCCATACCATGCCTAATGATCTAACTCTGAGATTGCAGTGGATCCCTTCGCATGTTGGCTTGAGAGGTGATGACGAAGCTGACATTTTGTCTAAAAGATCTTGTATAGACGGAAACGAGGTATTCATAATGCCTGATTACTCAGTATATTTTTCACGGTACAAGGCAATGTGGCAGCAGAAGTGGAACGAACATTTTGAGAAAAAGGAATATAGTACAAAACTATGCAATGTGAGCCTCCTCAGATACCGTGGTTTGCCACGCGCGTTAGGCAATTACTTAAATAGCTTTTAGAATACGATCTGGACATGCACCACTGAAAAATATTACCTTTTTAATGAAGAAATCTCTTTCAACTAACTATATTGTTTGTAATAAATCAGAATATGCCCAACATTTAGATTGTATTCGCAATAATTTTGAGAGGCAACATTTATGTAAAAGATTAAAATTAAATGCATTACATTTAGGTAAATCTCAATGTATTCTCGCTTACTCTGCAAGCATTAAAGCTAAGCATAATTATAAATTTATATTTAATAGTCTTAAGAAAATTTTGTAGTTACTAGTTTAATAGGGATATGATAGGGCTGTCATGACCTATTAATGGTTGCAAGTCCCTAATAAATAAAAAGAGAAAAAAAAAGATACTAAGCTAAGCCTTTTTTAAAAGCCATAATTGCCATCATTTGGCTTCCCGTTGAGTGCGTTTATCCTGGCAAAAAAAAAACTTTTTTTATGAGCACAAAATACTGTATGTACATAATTAGTGGTACTGTGAATACTGACATACATTGTATCTTGGTGCCTATAAAATATAATGAACTGGTAATAACCGACTGAACTAATGACATTGGCCCTGACTCACAAGTCACTGACTTAAGCAGGTCGTGGGCTTGAACCAGGCAAGTGCACATTACTTTCTGCAATCAGTTTTATTAATGAAACAAATTGCTACTGTAAAAAATGTATCAATTCACATTGTGCCCACGTGGTGGATTATGACCCATACAGCACGGAATCATCACTTCGCGTTGGCAGAAGACACTATCCATACTACTAAAGTACGGCCAACGAGAAGCGATACGAAAGGTCATTAACCTAAAGAACAACTGTGGCGTTGACAATCTAATATTTATCTCTTTCCATCTTGTGCCTTTGTCGTAATGTCTCGTTCTCCCGGCAAAAACATGACAACGTTAAGACGGGTTCGCCAACATTCGGGCGGCCATTTTATCGCCCATTTTCGCATGGGTTTTGTTTACATTTGGTATCGCTTCTCGTTGGCCGTACTTTAGACGGTATACATCTTCCTATACACATAAATAAAATTTAAGTGCCTGATTGTAACATCAAAATAACAGATTTTAATTAAATGCATAATTATGAAAGCACGGCATAAAAAGAATTTCGGCTCCATCATCAGACCTAGTCTAGCGTAACTTGTCAAAACATATACAATTAGACTAAACACGATGGTGCCATCTTGTTTAGTTGAGGAGAACCTATGGACACCTTCCAGCTCCATCATCAAACCAGCTTCATATTACTATTTTATTACATTGGGCACTTAATTTCATAATTAATGTAAGTTTCAGCTTAATCAAAGACCAGAAAATGTTTGAAAAATTGGTTACTAATTTGTAACCGTATACACACAAAACCAAAGCAAGTTAATATAAATTTTTTAAAAATATAGACTTCTCATAGGTTTTCCTTAGAACAGTGATGGCGCAGTATTAACGGCCGCGACTTATAAGTTATAGGTCGTGAGTTCAAACCCAGGCAGGTACTTTACTTTGTGTACCTAAATTATTTCATCAATACTAACCTCAAAACGGTGAAGGAAAACATCGTGAGAAAACCGGCATGTTCTAGAACCGCAAGTTCTAAGACATGTGACATCCACCAACCCGCATTGGGCCCGCAAGATGGATTACGACCCTCTCACAGAGAGGAGGCCTGTGCCCCAGCAGTGGGGACATTAAAAAGCTGACGACGATGATAGGTTTTCCTGTAATCTATAAGTAAATAACTATTTCCTGTATTTTTTTTTAATTTTAGACTCGGTAGTTTCGGAGCTAAGGTAAGCTGTTTATTTTCTTAAATAACTTTAGAAACATTAATTTTAAAATTAAAAAAAAAATAATTGATACCTTCACAATGCGTACTTCCATTTCATTTGTCTGACGGTACAGTTTGAAAAACTTTATTTTTAAATTTTCCGATTTTCCTCCCAAAAGTGTTAAAATTTTGTTTTCATTTACGTTACTCGCCCGTGTTTTGGTCAAATTCAAATTCATGTGTCTCGAATTTCAACTTGACTGACCACGATTATAGCTTATAGCTTCAAATAAGGTTGAGAATTGAACATAATAGTTATGTTGGCGATGCAAATATGCATTTATTAAGGGTTTTCTTTAGATTATCCAGAATATACACAATAAATTAAATTATTGTCCGGTCAAAGTTTTAATAAAATGCTAATTCTATTAAATAAAAATAAAAAAATGTTGTTATAGCTGAAAATACGGAGATGTTCGACCCCAAAGTTTATTTTTATGGAGCAATTTCCAAATTTTTTATTGGGAATACCAAACTATTTTTTACTATTCTATTCGCTTAAAATTTTTCTTTAAACCCTTCTCTGTCCACTGTATTTTTTGCAAAGGATATTTTCATTGCATTATGTCATAGTCGACTATCAAAGAAACCAATTTTTTTGACTATTGAGGTAATACCACACCTTAATCGGGCCAATAGATTTGGAGTAAATTGGCTGTGACAGACGGACAGACAGACAGACACACGAGTGATCCTATAAGGATTCTGTTTTTACATTCAGATGTTTGGAACCCTAAAAAAACTGTCTCTTAGAAGTTGCCGTTCTGACTGGCCACAGTAATGCTTTGTCAAGGTTCATTTCATCTCATAGAGATGCAGCAGAAGTCAATACGAAGAAGAAACATGACAGGCTGATTATGCAAACATAGTTTAAAAAAAATGCTATCAGACTACCTTCATTTCTTAATTACTTATATAAAAAACTCAAATATAAGCTATTAAAGTTTTTCTACTAAAATAGTAATAAAATTAACCACGATGGAAAAAACAAACATGCTTATCTGTCATTTATACAACAGCCACTTTTAATTTTATAAATTATCTGGTTTTGGGATTGCATTAAAATTTATTGCCTTGTGTGTAAATTTTTAGGGTTTCGAACATCCGAATGTAAAAACGGAACCCCATATAGGATCACTTGTGCGTCTGTCTATCTCTCTGTCCGTCAGCTACAGCCAATTTACTCCAAATCTACTGCCCCGATTAAGTTGTAATTTGCTTCACAGGTGTATTTCTGTGACCTAAATAAGAGCGAGTAACGTTAATCACTTTTGGGAAGACACTTTGTTTGGACCCATTCGATGTGTTTAGAAAATTGATTTTACACTTGTTAATACCCAAGTCTGATGATGGAGTCAGAAGGTGGCCAAAGAATCTCCTCAACTAAACAAGATAGTACCATCGTGTTTACATTTAGTGGTGTGGTGGTGCCCAGGGTTTGATGATAAAACCGGAAGGTGACCATAACAACTCCTCAAGATAGCACAATTGTATTTTGATTTATTGAATTTGTACTGACTAGTGTTATTTTTAACCGAATTTCGAAAAAGGAGGAGGTTCTATGTTCGACTGTATGTATGTATTTTTTTTTTGTGTGTCCGCGCATTTCTCCGTCAATTGTAAACCGATTTTCAAAATTCTTCTTTTATCCGAAAGATTATACTCCCGAGGTGGTCCCATATAAATTTTATTGAAATTGCTTCAGCGCTTTTTGAGAAACTGAACAAAAACGAAAAATACGCAGATCTTGATGACGTTTTTGTGTACTCCAAATGTTTAAATTCCACGTTCCATGTTATTGGGGTTTTTAGTTCTGGGGTATAACAACTAAAAAACGAAAAATAAAAACTTTTTTACAAAAAAAACAACCGACTTCCAAAAAAAAAATACCCTAAAAATTTAAAAATAACTTTAATTTCGGAAGTCGGTGTCAAATATCGAAATTAAAGTTATTTTTTAATTTTTAGTGAATTTTTTTTTGGAAGTCGGTTGTTTTTTTTTGTAAAAGAGTTTTTTATTACACTAGAAAGTGATCAGGGTCTGATTATATATGATATGTATACATAGGATCTTCAACCATACAACCATAGCACCGTCGTGTTTAGACTCATTGGATATATGTCATGTGTACTTTCTGACAAGTGTCATTAAACTAGGCGGTGACTGGGGTCTGATGATAGAGCCAGAAGGATACCATTGATACTTAACAAGAAAGTGCCATATTGTTTGTCAATAAAGGGTGAAGAGTTGAAACCCGAGGATTCCACAGTGTTCTTAGGTTTAACTTTGGATGCGCAGCTTCAGTGGAGCCCCCATATAGATAAACTGTCCAAAAAACTTAGCTCTGCAGCATACGCCGTAAGGAAAATTCGTGGTTTAACTGATTTAGAGACAGCTCGTTTAGTATACTTTAGTTATTTTCATAGTGTGATGTCGTACGGCATTCTGTTGTGGGGAAATGCCGCCGATATTCAGACAATTTTTGTTTTACAGAAAAGGGCTATTCGTGCAATTTATAAATTAAGTCCCAGACACTCCCTCAGAGACAAATTTAAAGAGATTAATATTATGACTGTTCCCTCTCAATATATTTATGAGAATCTCATGTATGCACATAAAAATATTAATCTGTTTAAAAGATACAGTGATATCCATAGCATAAATACTAGGAACAAACACAAATTTATTGTACCAAAAACCAGGCTCAAGAAAAAAATAGGTGGTTCGTTTAGATGTCAATGTATACGTTTCTATAATAAACTTCCTAGCCAAATTCAAGAACTAAGCATAAATAAATTTAAATCATTTATTAAACGTAAGCTATGCCAGAAAGCTTTTTACACAATTAATGACTTTCTTGAGGACAAAAAGGCGTGGGATTGAGCTGCTTCAATGATATACATGAGCCATTGTTTTCAAATGTACTACTTACTGATGAAAAATTTTTTATATATATATTTTTTTTTTTTAATATTCGTTTTGACATGAATACTTGTATAGTATTGTATTATATTTTTTATTTTATTTTTTTATTGACATTTTATTATTATTATTTTTTTTTTTTGACTTGAATACTTTGTTAAGTATTATATTTATTTTTATTTTTTTGATTGACATATTATGATTACTATTTTGTTTGACACAAATATTTACTTTGTAAAGTATTATATTTTTATTTTTTTTTGATTACTTAATTATTGTAAATGTGAGGACTATGTGGGTTATTATTATTATTTTCTCCTCCTTTTTACAGTAATTTTCAACGTTGTCTGACAGTTTGAGTACTTTTGCGGCCTACCCAAATGTCTTTTCTTTGGTATTGTTCGTCATGTCATTGAGCTCCTTAGTGGTTTTTAAGTTGAGCTATTCGACTATTGACAAATGCTTGCACTGACTGGACAGGTCCACTCAAATATGTTTGGTTCTTTCTTCAAAAGACCACTACAGACACTAAGCTGCATGGTCCTCATATAGAATAATGTGAATGCGAGAACTATGTATGTCGTTATATTCATGTAGATTTTATGATTGTCTGGCAGTTTGAGTATTTTTTGCGGCCTACTCAAATGTCCTTACTTTGGTATTGTTCGTCGGTTCGTTGAGCACCTCAGAGTTCTGAGTTGAGCTTCGCGATGACTGACAAATGCTTGCACTGTCTGGACAGGTCCACTCGAATTCGTGTGTTGCTTTCTTCATAAAGCTCATCCCAGACATAAACGTACATGGTTCTCATATGATCTAACCAGTCCACATTGTATGGATTTGAACACTAAAAGAGACTTTGACCTCTGAGTTTGTTTCGGTGTTTCTTCTCAGGGTAGTCAGCTAGGAAACACCGGCCTCATCTAGCTTAAACTGACAATAAACATTGACGTGTAAAAGTGTTCCTTGTAACCTATTTACTGAATAAACATCATTTATCATTTATCATTTATCATTTATCATTTATTTATCATTTGGTCTCGTCGATTTGGTTTTGACTGAAACTATAGTTCCAGGTATAGTCCAGAGTTCGATGTTGGATCTGGACGGTCATCATAGGAAACCCTAAACTTAACAATGTAGCCCGATGAGGTAAGGCTAGTTAGATTTGTCTTGACAAGTTATAGCACACTGGCCGTAAAAATTAGTTTTTCTTTTGACTGGGTTACAGGGCAGACGGCTAGAAGAATAATGTCACATTGCTGCTGCCTCAGGTACTGACTCTTTCGGCCTTAGAGCTAATAAGCTTCTGGTGTCAGGATAATTAATTAGATCAATTAAAATGTTAAAAAAGTTAAGATAAATTAAAAACTTTTTAATTAAGGCAAGCTTCAATCAAATAATAAATTATAGTTGTACGCTTTTATGTATTTTAGTTTTAATTAGTCTTTGTTCAAGTAAAAGTTTGTCTTAAAAAGATTTTTACTTTTTCTAAAAGCCATTTATTAAGTATGTGATTCATTCGGAACTCTTTGTGCGCGAACCTGACTCACACTTGGCCGGTTTATTTGCATATAAATCATTATTTTTATCATTTTGATTAATGCCAAATCCTGATGACGTATTGCGTTGGCACGTATTTAATTATTTTGTGTATAGTCAGTATCATTTTATTCTAATTAAACATCTGCTTTGCCATTTAAATGTTTAAAATATTAACATAGTTTTTCCAGTCGATTCCCGCAAAAAACTGTCTACCTAGACTTATAGTACATAGACCTGCATAGATGTCACACTATGCAGGTCGCGTGAAATTCGAACCTTGTGTAAGCAAACTTATTAAATTACTCTATTTGCACACAACATGATGGATTATTGTACGTACTCGTGTCCTATATAAGTATAACGTAAGAGGCATATACCGCACTCAAATTTCGGAGATTCACTGGCTTCTAAGATACGGGTACATAAACCTAGTTTAGAAGTCAGGATTTTTAATTATTGTCTATCTTTTAGCCATTTATTGTTAGTGTACAAATTTTTGATGTTATATGTGTATTGAGAAATAAATTATTATTATTGTTATGTCGTTTATTAACTTTACTATACATATAAATTATAATTTTAAATATTTTTAACAACCACATAAAAAAATAAAAAAAACATTTAAAATTATAAAAAATAGTAGTGGTAGTTATTCGTCGAGATAACTTCGTCCATAATCGCACAGACAAAGCCTTCAGTTTCCCCGAAGAGGTCACTGAAACGTAGCCAGGCCACGGACGCCAAGAAATCTACATCAGGCCCATAAAGAGCCCGATAAAAGCGCCCGTGAAGCTCCTTGCCTTTCCATATCTCCTTGTGGTCATCAGTATTGAGGACCACAACACCCCCCCTCCCCACACCCCCCTCTCCCCCTACAGGTTTGCGCCAGTTCTCTTTAGCCATGGACAACGGGGTGAGTCCCTTGTCTACTGCGACCACATCTCGGTGCATACCCACGTTGGTTTCAAGAAAATATTCTCTGGGGCTGCACACCTCGCGGTTGTGGAGAGTCTTCGCATTTAAAAAACCTCGACCTCCACATTTCCGCGGGATGTACAGTCTCATCACCGATGAACGTGGGTGATGCATCCGGTTTGCAGTCAGCAGCGTACGGACCGTCCTATCCAGGGCATCGAGTTCGGTCTGAGTCCATTTGAGTATGCCGAGAGAGTACATCAAAACCGGCATGACCCAACCGCTGAAGGCGCGCACCTTATTCCCGACCGACAAAAGGCTGTTCAATACTTTTTTCAGGCGGCCAAAGAAGCGCTCCTTCAGCGATTGTTTCATGTCAGTAATGTTAATGCCTAACGCTTCCGACATACCCAAATATTTGTATGTGTCGGTCGAGGAGAGGGATCTAAGGTGTATGGAATCCGAGAGTTGAATCCCTTCGGATTCCATAATCCCTCCTCGCTTTACATGCATAACTGCACATTTGTCCACACCAAATTCCATCCTGATGGCGCTACTGAAACTTTCAGTTACCTTCAGTAACTCCATCAATCGCAAATTGTTGGGGGCAAAGAGTTTCAGATCATCCATGTATATGATGATCTGAAACTCGAGAGATCAAGATGATGGTGAGATATGGCCTGACCACCTCTTCTCAACCGATAGCCGAGGCCTGAATCCTCCAGCAATGTGCTTAGAGGATTCAGGGCTAAGCAGAACCAAAGTGGACTCAAACTGTCGCCCTGAAATATTCCCCGTTTAATCCGTACAGGTTTATCACTCCAGGGGGGATTGGTCGACATCCTGGATAGCGAAGGACTGTCTTCCATTGCCCCATACATGACCCAAGGAAGGTGCGGAGAGTTGCATCTATTTTGTACAACTCCAACACCCTTTTGAGCCATGTATGTGGAACAGAGTCGTAGGCCTTCTTATAATCTATCCAGCATGTCGACAAATCCTTGTGGGATCGACGAATCTGCTGGCTTATGGCCATGTCTATGAAGAGTAGCTCCTTAGTACCGCGGGACCCGTTCCTATATCCAATCTGAGAGGCAGACATAATTAAATTGCTCTCAATGTGCAGATTAATTTATGCTCTCAAAATGGATGTAAGAAGTTTATAGACCATCGACAAACATGTTATTGGTCTATAATTCCTGGGTTCTGCGGGACTACCTATGTTATGGAGCAGGTGGGTAACACCAGTTGTTGTGTACTCAGGCAGCGACCCAGATTCTAAGGATGACTGGAATTATTGAGATGCAAGAAGCGCGTGTGAGCTGCTATACCATTTTAGCTAGACGTTATGCAGTCCGTCCGGTACTGGAGATTTCCAATTCGGTAACGGACGGACTACTCTGGCTATATCTAATGGGCTGATGTTAATTTTCTCCATTTCTGGTATAGCTTCGCACACGCGCTCGACATCACGCATCCAGTCACCCTCAGTGTGACAGACGGGCACCGACCAAATACTGCGCCAGAATGTACTCGTGGCAGCATCATCCAAGCGGCACCCGTCCGTCACATTTTGTTCAGGTCGCTCCCAAGCTCTATATACCCACCTCTCATCGCTCTGGAACATGCGATTCTGCGAGTACCGGTCAACTCGCCGCTTATACCGCCGAATACGGTTTGCCCATGCACAAACTTTCTGCTTCAGGAAATCGATGCGCTCCGTGACACGGGACATGTATTCTCGAGGGCTGATTTCAGTTCTCGAGAACGCCCGCCTCACAAAGCGCATCACAGTCACGTAGACGCGTTTTGCCCTCCCTGAAGCAGATTAGTTTGCCGACGAGTACCCTGGCCCCATCGATACGCCTCTCAATCCTGCATTGCCGGGATGGTACAGCAGGCTTTGGTCGAATAGCTCCGTCATTCTTTGGAAACTTTACGTTAGCTAAACGACATGCCGCAACAGCTCCGCAATACAAAATTGACTGCGTATCAACGAGGTTCTGGCTGCCTTCAAAGATGTTCTTAAGCAGCGAGTCCAAAAGACACACCAACGCTCTATTTTTTTTTGTGCATGGGTAACCGTGGCAATCGAGGTCTAAATTCGGTCGGAGTGGACCTATACTCGCGAAGCGCATCCTCCAGTGCGCTCCTCAGCCAATCGTTGCACTGGCTTCTTACCGTGACAACCCTATCATCTGCCTCATCACTTACATTATTAGGCCGCGGTGTGATTGCACTACTAGCGGGCGCTTGTACCGCGGCCTGTGTCGGGGTCTAGATGACAAAGTTGCTCATTAACTCTGAGCGCAGCCTATCAAGTGCAGCATCGTCCAACCTGCGGTTACGTTGGATGACCCGCACCTGATCCGACAATCGTTGGTTCTAGGTCCTGGAACAGAGACAGCATCCTAACACGGTACGCAGTGAGGTTAGTTCCCCTCTCTGTAGACCCATAATATGCGCGCATGACGTTTTCATTCATGGACAAAGTCCATCTCATGCGCTGCACACAACCACCGGCAGCGGGGACCCGGTTTGGGGCCGGTTGGCCCCTAAGTCCTAGGCTGTTCAGTGGCCGGCCTCTCCGCTGCCGACGTACAGGTGCTGGCGACGTCGGCGGGGAGAAATACTCGTCGCTCGAGCTCGACACGGCTGCAGCCGCCGGTGACACTGGTGATCCGAGGACCGGCGGCGACAAGGCGGAGCTGAGCGGCGAGTCCGGGGGTGAAAGGCGTGCGCGACGGGCAGCTGCTCTGGTCAACATTTAGTTTTTATAATTCCATTTTCATCTTTTTTTTGTAAACATTGTGAATGTCGTCGTTGACAGATGTCATTCTGTGATTTCTTTAAAATTCTCCTTTTTTGTTTGTTTTATTTGTTTGGCTGGATAATCAATGGTTTTGTTGACATATTTTTAGTTCAAGCTTCCTGTACGGTAATATTAACTCCGATTTTGGGTAAAAAAAATGGGTTTTTGCAATTTTATAAGGAATAGAAAAAATATGACTTGTGTTGCCAGTGGGTTGCCAGTTGTTATTATATTATTATTATTTTATTTAAAGGTTATAGTTAAAGGTAAATAGCTAGTTTGAATACAGGTAGTAAACGGAACTTTGCTAGCATTATTTGTTATGGTTATAGTCGCTCAATTGACTGACATCATGATATAATTTATTAGACTCTACCTACGGACACGGTTCCCAACTTAGGGATTTTGTCCCTAAATTTAGGGGCTGGAAGTGTTAAAAGGGACATTTTTAGGAACTGGGATTTTTTGGGGATTTTTTTAGGGATTTCAAACAAAACTTGCAAAATCGAAAACAAATTGTGTGTTTTCAGTTTTATGCGTAGAAACTTAGAAAGGAACGCACGATATGAAACGAGTGAACTGCGCGGCGCATTCATTCATTCATGTCACTCAATCAGTGAGTTAAAAACTATTTTGGATAAATTACACCCAATTCCACCGAAGTTCTGTTTATGGCAACAAGAATGACGTCGAATCGGGAGGAACAGGATGATGACGCGGTTCTGGAAATATCTAATTAACAACTTTTTATGATTGTATTAATAAAATATTTTACTAACTTAAAATGTAACGTTTTATTGTATGAGCTACGAAATAATTTAGGTACTAAATAAGTATGAAGGTACTTATAAAATTCTATTTAGGGATTTTTAGGGGAATTCAGAAAACAACTTGGGGAAAATTTTTGGTAATGGTTGGTAACACTGCCTACGGATAGCTATTCGTGTTCTAGCTATCGAGTCAGACGACTTATTAAATGTAAAGCTGAGTATGAGTACCTAAAGTATTTATTTGATATATAGGATGATTATGTTGAACTATTTACCTAATTTATTTTATCGCATGCAACTACATACTCGTAATTCATTATTAATCATTATTATTGCTACAATACAATTTCTATTAATTCAATATTTATTAATAAACTATTATAAATTCATACTAAGTTATATTCATAATTAGGTTAGTAATATATAGCTCTGTTTTTTATAAAAATATTTGTACCCATATTTATGGCAGGATATGCTGGAACAATAATTGTAACATCTGTTGTACCGTATTCTAAGAAATAAACTTTTTTGATTTGATTTGATTAAGAATATAAAAGTGCCTTGATATTTTTATCTTGATACAAGTGAAGGATTTTGAGGTATGATTACACTTGTCAGCAAACAGGCTGGTCGGTCAAATATACTCTTATAGGGTGATGTTAAATTAAAAAGAAAGGAATTGTATTGACAGAAGTGAGCTATAATATACTTTATTTGGTTATTTTAGACAATATACATATACATAACTAAACTAATTAATAAAGTAATAGGATAAAGAGGCTAAAAGAAAAAAAACATATATATATATACAAGCGGCATAAAAAGGGAGGAGTATAATTCATTGGGCATTGAAAAATTCGTCCACATCGCTGTCAATGGGAAAAGTACTCAGAACGCTGGCAGCATTGCCACGTTGAATGGCAATGCTGATTCTTTGGCCGAAAAAAGGCTAGCCCTCTGGTTACGTGAAGAGTCGACTTACTGATGTCACGAAAAACTCGATGAGCACTCGGACCTAGATCGGGTAGGGCCGTTTGGGGTTCAAATACTAGTATTTCAAACATATAACTCCCAATAAGGTTGGTATATTGAGTGAGAAGAAGAAGTGAGCTAGGTGTGTGTTGTTAATGGAAAAGTATTGATTTTATTTTACTGTTTATAGTTAGATACGAGTATAAATTATATCCTACTATCTTATCTTACTTCTTGCTAATATTATAAATGCGGAAGTATGGGTTCATGAATGTTTGTGAATCAATGATGCCAGAACGGCTGAACGGATCTAAATGAAATTCGGCACAGAAATAGATAGTCTGGAACAAATAGGAAAAATGGACAGCACATTGGCTATAATTTATAGTGGGCGAAGTACTAATTCTCTTATATACTAAAACTCTAAGACCACACACTAAAGTACACACTTCTGAGCTTCACAATCAAGTTATTATAATACCTACGTATATATATCGTTTACAATGTTTTACAATACCTTACCGTTTGTTAATCAATCACACCTTAACGGCTGAAAGGATTTGGATGAAATTTGTAACACAGAATTTGACCTGAATTTGGACATAGGATATTAAATTTAAGCAACAGAGGATATTTTCGACTTTCACGCTAGCAAAGCCCAAAAGGCTAACGTAGAGATAAATGTAAAAATAATTACAAACCTAATTTTTAAACCATACACAAACACTTTTATAGTAGAACATGACACAAATATGTCCACGGAGTGAATCAAATATATCAATGAGAAATCTGATGACCACTTTTCACTCAAACATTAGAATATTCAACAGAGAACAACAGCTGCTGTGACTACACTAAAACACTAGAAACATTGTTATCAGGCGTCTTATCAGATAAGAATGAGACAGGGCTATGGAAGATGTCCAAGATACATATATCTACCTAGTAGTGTTTTACCCAAAAGAATATGCATGTCATACGATAATTATGAAGAACAAAAATCTGGTTCTATTCTACGAAAATTGTTGTCTGAAAGGAAGCGAATTAGAAACTTAAAATGTATGCCTGCCTACTTCTCAGGAAAAGGTAAAGACATTTATTTATTTTCAATAATTTCGAACTAAAGATATTTTTACTAACACACTTATAATTAACATCACCTGTAACTAAATAACTAACTTACTGATGTAAACAAATCTTAGAAATTAAATTTGACCCACTTCTTCGTTTCTGATTATGCTGAAATTTTGAGTATTTGTTTAGTTTGAATGACAATACATGGTTAGCTTAGTGGCTTCTTAAAAAGATCGCTTTTAGTGATAAGGCCACCATTGCGTCATCCTATGTAATGTATTCATTATATATTTTTGAATTTTGTATGCTGTACATAATAAAGAGTATTCTATTCTATTATATTCTGTTCTATTCTATTCTATCCTATTCTATCATATTCTATTCTTTTCTATTCTATTCTACTCTATATTTAACTCCCAATGATGCCAGACTTGATATTTAGCCTGCATTCCTTTGATATGAGGATTAAATGAAAGGATTTGCTCAGAAAAACACGAAAAATAAAAGAAATAAGTGTAAAATAAAAGAAATAAGTACATTAGGTAAGTGTAGACGTATTTTTTGTGACCTGATCATATGGGTTATCAAAATAAAGAGCTCGAGGAGACGGTTCTAAAAATATAACTCGTTAAAATAAAGAAAAAAAGTATTAAAATATAAAAAACCCGACTGATAAAAAACAAATAATAAGTTCCAAACAAGTCACTTTTCAAGCAGTCTGAGGCAATTGGTGGCTTCAAACTTGTGGTTAAACTAAAATAAATTCCACCAACTGCATCAGACTTCTGGAAAAGTGACTTGTTTGGAACTTTTTAATTGTTTTTGTCAGTCGGGTTTTTTGATATTTCCATTTTGTTTTCTTAAACTACAGAAAATGATTATTGCACAGAGTGACAAACAAGCATTCGTCCTTTTGATGGTCAGTGGTTGTCATCGTGGTAAGGAGTCTATAATGGACATCTGTAACACCAGGGTTTCCATAGGGGCGTTGCCTACCCTTTTCAAACTCATGATGAATTTTTTGTTTAAAATTGTACGATGTCCACCGAACAATGTACTGCAAAGTGCCTATCAAAATGATGTCAACTGAGTTAGCGAATACGATGTGACCACCACGGCCACTCTACCAAGTCACACTCTTGGCAAAGTGCTCAAGAATAAGAAAAACTGTTTAACAAAAAAATTAACCGACGAAAAAGAACTAAAAAGTCTAAACTCTTGCAGTTTTTAAAAGGAGAGTAAAGGAACACTATCTTTTCATTTCATGATAGTTGCATATAAGTATGTATTATTATTTAGTTTATATGTATTAGTACCTATCTATATATATACATATATATATATATATATTATATTATTTAGTTGAGCTTGAGCCCTAGTGCATACTACTAAAGCACCTTGGGCCACCCGCGCGGTGGCGGGTAAACCACCAACAACAGCATTCCCAAGGAGGGTTGGCGTCAGGCAGGCGGCCGGCTATAAAACTTTTGCCAAAACCTTTTTGCATCATGGTCTGGAAAAATATGATGTGCGATAGGGCTAGGGCGTACCCCACAGGCGACGCGCAGGGGCAGCACCCGGCTCCTGTGGGAAATGGACAAGGGTTGTCGCACCAGGACGGGCGGGTGCGACGTAAGACGCAAGCTCGGAGAGTGAGAGAATTAAGATTGAGGTGTGCGAGCTGGAATTTAGGTACTATGACTGGAAAAGGAAGAGAGTTAGCAGATGTTTTTAAAAGGCGACGGATAAATATAGCGTGTTTGCAAAAAACGAAATGGAAGGGTGCAAAAGCAAGAGAATTAGGAGAAGGATATAAGTTTTATTACTGTGGAAGTGATGGCAAACGGAATGGTGTGGGCATAGTTTTGGATAGTGAGTTAAAAGAATGTGTGGTGGATGTTAAAAGAGTAAGTGATAGAGTGATAGCTATTAAAGTGGTTGTGGAGAGTATGATAGTAAATGTTATTAGTGCGTATGCACCCCAATCAGGATGTGAGGATAGTGTAAAAGAAAAGTTTTGGAAGGACTTCGATTGTGTGATGATGAATGTACAGGAGAGTGAAGAGGTGTTTGTGGGGGGTGATTTTAATGGGCATGTAGGAAGTCTGAAGTACGGTTATGAGAGAGTGCATGGTGGTTGGGGGTACGGAGACCGTAATACTGATGGCGAGACATTGCTGCAAGCTGCTTCGGCTTTTGACCTGGCAATAACTAACACCTGGTTCAAAAAGAAAGACGAACACCTGATCACTTACAAAAGTGGCCAGCACGCGACCCAAATTGACTTTTTCTTGGTGAGACGAAACAGTCACAAAACAGTCAAAAACTGTAAAGTGTTGCCAGGCGAATGCTTAGTCTCTCAACACAGGCTCATATTGATGGACGTAACAGTCAGTGTCTCGTCCAGTAGGAACAAAGAACGGCCCCCACCCAAAATCAGATGGCGTATGATAGAAAATGAGGAGTGTGCAAGTATGTTTAAGAGTCAAGTGGTAGATAAAATGATAGAAATGAAGGATATGGAAGGAAAATCTGTGGATGAATGTTGGAAAGAGATGGCGGATTGTATAAGGCGAGTAGCAAAAGATGTGTTTGGAGAATCGCAAGGTAAAGGCATGATAGAAAAGGATACATGGTGGTGGAATGAAGATGTGCAAAAGATGCTAAAAGAAAAGAAAATTTCGTTTAAAGTATGGCAGAATGTAGAAACCGGAAATGATAATTTGAAAGAAGAGAAAAAGAAAATTTATAAAGAATGGAAGAGGAAGGCAAAAAAGGCGGTTGCAGTTTCCAGGGCTAAGGCGCAGGAAAAGTTATATAATTTACTGGACAGCCCTAGAGGCCAGAAGGAGCTCTACCGGATTACAAAATTAAGAGAAAGGAGAACGAGGGATATAATGCATATAAAATGTATGAAAGATGAACTCGGTAAAGTCTTGTCGAAAGATGACGAAATAAAAGAGCGATGGAAGGTTTATTTTGAAAAGTTGATGAACGAAGAGAATGAATGGAGTGGTGTGCTCAAAGAGGTACAGGTAAATATGGGTTTGTTGAGAGAAATTAGCATGGATGAAGTAAGAAAGGCAGTTCAATGTATGAAAAATGGAAAGGCCATGGGCCCTGATGACATACCAGTGGAAGTATGGAAGTGTTTAAAAGAGGATGGATGTATGTGGCTGACTTTATTCTTCAATAAGTTGTTGTATGAAGAAGTGATCCCACAAGAATGGTGCAATAGTTCGCTAGTGCCCATCTTCAAGAATAAAGGGGATGTACAGGACTGCAACAACTATCGAGGGATAAAGCTCATGTCACATACTATGAAAGTATGGGAGAAAGTGATAGAGAAAAGATTGCGAGAGGAGAGTGAGATTACCCCGAACCAGTTTGGGTTTATGCCAGGTCGAGGGACAATGGACGCCACCTTCGCTCTCCGTCAATTGTGCGAGAAGTACAGACGTGTGCACAAGAACTTGCACATGGTGTTCATTGATCTTGAGAAAGCGTATGATAGGGTACCTCGGGATGTGTTGTGGTGGGCCTTGAAAGAGAAAGGTTTGCCTGGGAAGTATGTTGAGTTGATTCGTGCTATGTACAGACAATCTAGTACCTACGTCCGGTCGGCTGCTGGCAACACCGATAAGTTCAGTGTGGCTGTAGGCTTGCATCAAGGGTCGGCTTTAAGTCCTTACCTCTTCCTGTTGATTATGGACGCTCTTACGTCGGAAATACAGGAAGAGGCACCCTGGTGCATGCTGTTTGCCGACGACATTGTTCTGGTCGGTGAAGATGGACCTGAGATCCAGAGCAGATTGGAGAAATGGCAACAGAAGCTGGAGAAAGTTGGCTTGAAAATCAGCAGAACCAAAACTGAATACATGTTCTGCGATTTCGGCGGTCTCTCCAGTTCTGAAGCTGTAGTGCTAGATGGCGCGCTTCTCCCAGTCTGCTCCGATTTTCGGTATCTCGGTTCACTCGTGCAAAGCGATGGCGAAATAGATCGGACTGTTAAGCACAGAATTAACACTGGATGGATGAAATGGCGGCAGGTCACCGGGACTATCTGTGATTCCCGCATTCCCCTAAAACTTAAGGGGAAGATTTATAAAACAATGGTCAGACCTGCTGTCTTGTATGGTTCAGAATGTTGGGCCACAAAAGGGATGAATGAAAAACAATTGCATGTAGCTGAGATGAGAATGCTAAGAGCGATGTGTGGTGTTACGCGCATGGATAGAATTAGGAATGAGTATATAAGAGGAAGTCTGAAAGTGGCACCGCTGACTGAAAAGTTGTGTGGAAATCGGTTGTCGTGGTATGGGCATGTGATGCGGAGGAATGAAGAAAATGTCGTGAGGAAAGTCTTGTGTATGGATGTGGATGGCTATAAGAGTAGGGGAAGGCCAAAGAAACGATGGTTGGACTGTGTGAAAGAGGATATGGGTAAAAAAGGGGTGACTACAGAGATGACGACTAATAGAGGAGTATGGAAGAAAAAGACATGTTGCGCCGACCCTAAATAAATTGGGATAAGGGCAGGAGAATGATGATATTTAGTTAGTTTCATATCTTTACATTGTATGTGTCCTAGCACTGTTACACACCGTGTCTACTTCTCTTTTTTTTTCCATCTCTCCTTTCGCAGGTTTGCTGTAAGAGATTTCTATAGAAATAAGCATAACCTTTGTACATATTTCTCTGTTTCCTTCTTCTGGTCTGTTTTTTTTTTTTGTATGTGTGTGTACATTAATTGTTAATTGTTAATTGTTATTGCTAAACAGCAAAAAATAAATAAACCTTTTAAGTCTTGAGTATTGAGCTTATTTACCTACATAAAATATCAAATTTTATGTAAACTTATTTTGAGTCGGCGCCATAATAAAATGATTAATTACCTACATCTAGCCTTCTTCATTTCTACGTACATATAAAATTTTGATATTTAATAATCAGATTTTTGTTTGGCGCCGACTCAAAATTAGTTTACATAAAATTTGATATTTATGTAGGTAAATAAGCTCAATACTCAAGACTTAAAAGTTTTATGTATTTTTTGCTTTTTAGTTCTATTTCGTCGGTTAATTTTTTTGTTAAAAAGTTTTTAATTTTATGATTTTTTGTGACTCGCATCATCTTTTAATACTCTGAGGCTAATTTCTAATCCTTAATCATTCCTCTTGCTACTGAGCTGATGATGTAACCATCATTCCTTGAGGTTCCCAGAATATTGACCAGGTGAGGTTACCTCCAATATTCTAAAGACGTCTTTTCTTCAAAGCATATTAAGTGGTATCTGTCACTAAAACCAGTTTTTTATATCTAACTTCTATTGTTTAGGAAAGGTATGGTTTCCATCATCAGCTCAGTTTCATGATGTGATGATTCCTAAATGCAAATACCTGATTAAGTTATGAAAAGTAAACAAAAACAATATTCGTACACAATTTTAGAGGTTTTCTCTCAATTTTATCAGGATTCCATGATCAGATCCTGATGTCCTTGACATGAGACCATTCTTGAGGTATACCCTATCTAAAAAAAAAAGAGTCATCAAAATCGGTTCATAAACAATGGAGTGAGGGCCGAACATAGGTACAGAAACACTAAACGTGCCCACAATTTTCGCGGTTTTCTCTCAATTTTATCAGGATTCCAGTATCAGATCCTGATTTCCTTGACATAGGACCACCCTTGAGATATACCCTATCTAACAAAAAAAGAATTATCAAGATCGGTTCATAAATGACGGAGTGAGAGCTGAACATACGCTTAGAAACGCTATACATGCCCACAATTTTCGAGGTTTTCTCTTAATTTTATCAAGATTCCATCATCAGATCCTGATTTTCTTGACATGGGACCATTCTTGAAGTATATCCTATCTAATAAAAAAAGATTTATCAATATCGGTTCATAAATGACGGAGTGAGAGCTGAACATACACAAAAAAATATATATATATATATACGGTCGAATTGAGAACCTCCTCCTTTGTTTTTCGTCGGTAAAAAAAAAAAGAAAAAAAATCTATATACGGTCGAATTGAGAACCTCCTCCTTTTTTTTTCGTCGGTTAAAAAATAAAAGAAAAAAAATATATATACGGTCGAATTGAGAACCTCCTCCTTTTTTTTCGTCGTTAAAAAGAGCTCAAGGTGAAAATATTGAATTGTGGCCTTTGCGATAGAATCATAGAAGTAGTTGAATAATGGTCCTTTTTAACCGACTTCCAAAAGGAGGAGGTTTTCAATTCGTCAGGATGTTTTTTTTTATGATTTTTATGCGATTTTTACACTTGTGATTATATTTTGATGAGTCTTTTTTTGTTTGGTTGCCATACTTCAGAGGTGATCCCATATACATTTTATTGAAATTGATTCAGCTTTTTTTGAATAAATCACCAGAAACAAAAAATTGCATACACAGATAACGTTTTGGTTGTCTCCAATTATGGACAAATTCCATGGGGTTATCCATTTGGGCATAACTATATTATTTAGTTTTAGTTCTGGGGTACAATAACTAAAAAGTGAAAAATATATAACTTTATTACAAAAAAACTTTTTTACAAAAAAACTTTATTACAAAAAAAACAACCGACTTCCAAAAAAAATACACTAAAAATTTATAAATAACTTTAATTTCGGAAGTCGGTGTTTGTATTTTACTTCTTCGTTATTTGACACCGACTTCCGAAATTAAAGTTATTTATTAGTTTTTAGTGTATTTTTTTTTGGAAGTCGGTTGTTCTTTTTGTAAAAAAGTTTTTTATTTTTCACTTTTTAGTTGTTATACCCCAGAACTAAATCCCCAATATAATGGAACGTGGAATTTAAACATTTGGAGAACACCAAAACGTCATCGAGGTACACGTATTTTCCGTTTTTGTTCAGTTTCTCAAAAAGCGCTAAAGCAATTTCGATAAAATTTATATGGGACCACCTCGGGAAAACATTATTTCAGATAAAAAAAGAAATTTGAAAATTGGTTCACAACTGACGGAGAAATCGCGTAACATACATACAAAAAAAAAACATATAGACGAATTGAGAACCTCCTCTTTTTTGAAGTCGGTTACAAATACAACCGATTGCAAAATAACTTTAATTTCAGAAGTTGGTGTCAAATTACTGACGAAGAAACAAAATACAAACTTTTCTGAAATTTTCAGAAGTCGGTTGTATTTTTTGTAAAAAAGTTTTTTACCAAAACAACTGAGTTCTTACCTTATCAAAATAACTATATTGTTTAAAAAACCGGCCAAGTGCGAGTCGGACTCGCGCACGAAGGGTTCCGTACCATTATCTATAAAAACAGCAAAAATGTCACGTTTTTTTATGGGAGCCCCCTTTTTTTCTGGGATGGGAAATCATCCAACGACATCTGTCTGCCACTCTAGGGTGGAGTGGGAGGGCGTGTCAGACTCTTACTAACTAAAACCTACCCCTGTTCCTTCCCTGACCTCAATGCCCAGGGGCGAGGTAACTCTTTCGAATTTATCCTCAACCCTTAAGTAGTTATTTTAGTCTGTTATTTTAGTCTGTCATGAGATACAGCTTGGTGACAGACGGACAGACTGATGGACAGCGGAGTCTTAGTAATAGGGTCTCGTTTTACTCTTTGGGTACGGAACTCTAAAAACCAACCAAAAAAATAATACTATTTTTGTAATATTAAAAAACAAGACGTATATACTCTTAAAATACCGATTGTTGTCACACTGTAGAAAATTTCACAACGTTGTGAGAAGCAATAAGGAAACTCAGTTATAAGGTAGTACCAACTCGTTTTAAATTAATTAATTAATTACTCAGGTAATTTCATCAACACGACAAGCACTCATTATAATGATTGTGGCTAATAGATGGGTTCTTCTTACTATGGAGCGTACAATAATGTAAGGAAATTGTATGAGAATAAGTGTGAGAAGAATTGAGATAGTGGATACCGTACGTAGAGCGCCAAGGAAGGGGAGGTGACATTCTATCAACGATGAAACAAAAAAAAAACTTTTTACAATAAAAAATACAACCGACATCCATAAATAATAGTAAAAAATGCAAAATAACTTTAATTTCGGAAGTCGGTGTTTCTAGTTTGGTTTCTTCGTTATTTGACACCGACTTCCGAAATTAAAGTTATTTTGCATTTTTTAGTATTATTTATGGATGTCTGTTGTATTTTTTTTTGTAAAAAGATTTTATTCTTCACTTTTTAGTTGTTGTACCCCATTTTAAAACTAAATTAGTAGTAAAGTTATTCCCGAATTGATAACCCCAAAAATAGTGAATTTGAACATAGTTGGTGAAATTTGGGTGTATCAGGGTGAACTGTACGAATCTGTATACTCTTTTAGAGCGTATCAGCGTGAAATGGGACCACATGTGAAGCACTAACTCTCAAATAAAAAAAAAGTTGTCAGAATCGGTTCACCTAGTAAAAAGTTATGAGGTAACTCATAAAAAAAGAAAAAAATGGAAGGAGGTTCTCAATTCGACAGAATTGAGAACCTCCTTCTTTTTTTGAAGTCGGTTAAAAATTAAAATGCCTTTTATTTCGTGCAAACAATGAAAAAGATCTATACGTAGTGTTAATATCAGTGAAATAAATATTAAAGTTTTGAAAACCTGTGATACCCATAACATAGGAATGCATACATACTTAGTCCGCCATCTTTGGGAGTCCGTCATATTATATTTAGAACGACGTCACTTAGCTAACCAAGTAAAAAATAAATGGTAAATGATGTTTATTCAGTAAACAGGTTACAAGGAACACTTTTACACGTCAATGTTTTTTGTCAGTTTAAGCTAGATGAGGCCGGTGTTTCCTAGCTGACTACCCTGAGAAGAAACACTGAAACAAACTCAGAGGTCAAAGTCTCTTTTAAAGTGTTCAAATCCATACAATATGTACAGGTTAAATCATATGAGAACCATGTACGTTTATGTCTGGGATGAGCTTTTTGAAGAAAGCAACACACAAATTCGAGTGGACCTGTCCAGACAGTGCAAGAATTTGTCAGTCATCGTGAAGCTCAACTCAGAACTTTGAGGAGCTCAACGATCCGATGAACCCCAGAGGACACGGTGGAGCATACGGCGGAGGTTTGCCCCGCTTGGGCAGAGCACCGCCGTGTCCTCGTGGATGCGATAGGCGGCAGCGACCTCTCGCGCCGTGCCCTGGTTCAGGCCATGGTACGGAGTGAGAGGGAATGGGGAGCCGTCTCCTCCTGCTGCGAAGCAGTAATGCTCGCGAAGAGGGAGGCGGCACACGTTAGTGAGACTCAACCACGGCAGAGTCGCCCTAACGCCCTCAGCAGCAGCCACGGCAGGAAACGCCAGGGGCTTCGAGCGCCGCGAGACGATCTCCGGCCACCGTAGACCCGGGCCTGCAGACGGCGAGTAGTGGGTAACTCGCCGCCCGATCAGCACCAGGCCCGAGAGTCGACGGCGCGTAGTGTTCCACGCGCGCCTCAAAGAGTTGTCAGAAACACGACGGGGTCCGTCGTGGCCGATGCCTGCCCGGGGGTGGAGGATAAATTCGAAAGAGTTACCTCGCCCCTGGGCATTCAGCGCAGGAAGGAACAGGGGTGGGTTTTAGTCAGTAAGAGTCTGATACGCCCTTCCGCTCCACCTTAGAGCGGGAGAAGTCGTCAGTCAAAAAAAGGGTCCGACGAACAATACCAGAATAGGCCGCAAAAATACTCAAACTGCCAGACAATCATAAAATCTACATGAATATAACGACATACATAATAGTTCTCGCATTCACATTATTCTATAAGATGACCATACAACTTAGTGTCTGTAATGGTCTTTTGAAGAAAGAACCACACATACACAATACATGTTTGTTTCAGATGTCAAATATCCAAAATAAACAAGTATGCAAAAATTCAACTCAATCGGAAACCGAAAAGTGGGTCAAATTTAACTTTTATTTTTTTTACCATTTACTATTAAACCATTAATTATGTGTGCAAAATGGCACGAAAGATGTTTACCTTTGATAATAGCATTCTGCTGCATCTGGTAAGATTGGAGGCCGACCTTAAAAGAAAAGGCCAGGCAGATGATGAAATAGGAAATAAGTGCTACAGGTAATGTTGATCTGACAAATTATCTTGTGTCGTCATCTGATACACATCTGATAAGGACAATTTTGGAAAATATTGTGACTTATGTTTTTATCTTTGGTCTTCTTATTATCTTTGTGGGGTTCCGTACCCGAAGGTTCCAACCGAAGCTCTATTGCTGTCACTCAAGTGTCCGTCTGTCCGTCTGTCTGTCCGTCGTCTGTCACAAAATTTTGTTCCGCAGAACTTTTTAACTTCCACTGAAATTTGGTGATAATGTTTGTTATTACGTATATAACAAATACCATTGATAAATCAGATTTTTTCTTTGATAATTCTTTCATTTGGTACTGAACCCTAAATGTACAAAGTCCAACACGCACGTGGCCAGTTTTTTAATCTAGTTTCGTTAGGAAAAATGTTAGTTGCATCATCTCACTCAGATTAAACTTCTGTGACATATATCTGAAAATATTTGACGTCAAACTGTACTAATATCAGTTAGTGTAATTATGACCTTAAAGCTGAAGCTAAAAGCAATGTTTTATTTGTATGTATTATTCACCACACTTTCGTCAGTTTCTTCTTCATCTCTTGTCATCATTATCATCATTTCAGCCGAAAGACGTCCACTGCTGGACATAGGCCTCCTCCAAGTGTCGCCACAATGATCGGTCCTGTGAGTCTGTGTGAGTGGTTCATCTCTTGTGACTCTACAATATTTATAAGGCCACAACAAAATACCTATCGGAAACCACTGGATGGGAGACACTCAACACCGGAAAGTATGACAGAAAGGATTAGGAAGTACGGAACGCCAGAATCTGTGTTTTCTATCATCTATGACCCGTCAGCATTCAAAGTAAGAGTTAGCAGGCATCTCTTGGGCTTATCCACTCCATTGTAGACCTTATCCTTCACTTAACGTTATGAGCGGTCGTATCAAGAAATACAAAAAAAAAACCCGACTGACAATAAACGCAGACTTGATGCCACAAACTGCAGCAAGCTGCTTGAAAAGTGACTTGTTTGGAACTTCCAAATTGTTTTCCGTCAGTTGAGTTTTTGGAGAATTTTCACTTTTGTTATTTTTCCCATTTCAGTGAGTTATATTGACGTGACAACGTCTTATAAATTGGTTTGCCGGGTGACACTTCAAGAAACTGCGTTACGCTCCGCTCACGTTATGCGCTCACAATGAGAGCGAGTGAGAGGCACGCGTCCCTTCCACTCGGGCATGGTTAGCCCGCCTAAGAGCGAGAGAGACAGACATTAAAAGTGAAAGGCACGCGTCCCTTCCACTCGAGCACAGTTAGCCCGCCTAAGAGCGAGAGAGACAGAGCGAGAGAGAGAGAGTGAGAGAGATAGGCATACACACCGGTTCATGTCTTGCGCTTCTATTTCGCTTAGGCGCCTGCATACAAGTTTACACGTTGCCAGTTAATTGTAAAACGATTGTGTAGTGATAATGTGAAGGTAGTTTCGTCCATCGCAACAATTCAAACAGCAAAGGTAAATAATTTCAGACTGATAATATAACATGATGAAATAAATGACTAAGACATAAGTGAATAGGTTATGTTGTAGTAATCACAATGTTGTGGTAGTCTTCAATCAAAAAAGTAGTATAAATCGTTTCTCAACCAATAATAATTTGTTTAACTTGAAAAAATGAGCGCGACTTGCTATGTAAAAAATTAAAATAACAATGTTTAACCTCCAACCTGTCAAATCGAAACTTTCAAACATTCAAACCGAGACGACTAATCACTGCGCAAGGTCGTAAGCGCGCGATTTACAAATTCAAAGATCAAATGTGAATTAGTTTTCTCCTTTTAGAAAATACACTTTGAATTAAAATCGATTGATATTAACAATTAATGTGATTTAAATAAATGTTCTAACTTTTAAATTTAGTTTTTATATTTATAACAATGTAAAACAAGTTAAATTTATTAATAACTTATAACAACTGATTGATTTAACATAAACCAATTTTGTGAATTCTCGAATTTGTTATTTATATTAATAACTGTTTCAACAAAGTTCAATTTATGCAAAAATTTGAAATAAAAAATGAATTTAACATACACAAATTTTGTGAAATTTCAAATTAATTATTTATATTAGTAACTTTTTAAAACTAAACCAACCAAATTGTGATCTTTTCTATGTTATAGAGAGTTTATCGTTATAAAGAATGATGTTATAAAGAGTTTACACTGTATTTGAAAACATTTAAAAATATGAGAAACAATAAAAGATACGTTTAATCTTGATTGCGTATCAAATATGTCTAAGTCTACTACGTTAAAAGGAACAACCATTGACTTGACATTTTCTAGGCACATTACAGCAGAAACACTTCCTTTCATTTCATATTTCTCCTATCATCGCCCTGTCCTCAACAAAATCACTCAGATAGGAACAAGTTAAGTTGTAGTAAACGCTGTTTCATTGTACGAAAATGTATTGCAAGTTATTGTATGTATATTTGTATATAAATACGTATGTATGTGTAAAGGTAAAAATAAAATTTTGTTAATATGAAATTCAGTGCGAGATTCTTTGTATAAATTAATGTTTTAAATATAATTCTTTGTATAAATAAATGTTTTAAATTGTTACTATTATTTCATCCTTCTTCCTACTATACGAATGAATATTCACATTAAAATTATTTTACCACTCAAAGTCGTTGTCACGTAAAACTTTCGCCCGTATACCGACTTTACAGGCAACCAATTTTTTTTGGAATCGTTTCTTCGAGCCTTTTAATTTGTGACATGTGGGATATGATCCTGTCACAAAAAAATATGACTATAGTAACGCCATTTTTAGTGTTCCAAAAGTTCGAATGACAAAACGGAACTCGTAAAGGATCACTCGTGTGTCTGTCTGTCTATCTGTCCGTCTGTCACAGCCAATTTGCTCCGAATCTGCTGAACCGATAGAGTTGAAATTTGGTACACACATGAATATCTGTGACCCAAACACGGACATGTACCCTAAATAAATTAATTTGGAATATGGGAGTCATGCACTTTTGGGGTGAAAATCGGAAAATTAAAAATCAAAGTTATTCAAACTGTGTCGTGCGACACGCGCGCAAATGAAAGGGCACTTTGTGAGTGTCGCTAAAATTTTTTTTTCATAATCTTAAAATATATAATTTTGAAGTTATTTAAGAAAATAGATGAAAAGTTATCCCTACCCTTATCTCCGAAACCACTGGGCCTAAAATTTTGAAAAAAATACAGAAAGTAGTTCTTTATATATAGATTACAGGAAAAACTATAAGGTGGAGGCAGTTTAATAAAAACCTGACAAAAAATATGATTTGTTCGAAACCCTTTGCGCGCAAGTCTAATTCGCTCTTGGCCGGTCTATTTTTTTTTAAACTTCGTATAGCCCAAGATGTCACTTCGGCAATCAAGACCAATTCAACAGTACCTCATTTGTCCATATCCATCTAGCCGTTTAGAATACAGGACGTGCCAAAGAAATAGACATGTACAAAAGTCGAAAAACATTACCATCCTTTGGGGTAGTCGGGTAAAAAGGTGATCTAGCATCGAATTATTTCTGGCTGATATGAAGATGATGCTGATTCTGGAGCTCGTGGCTACAGTAATAACAGAGGCATGGGTCGATCCATCAGGTTAAGCTATGCTTGCCAGGATTGGTCCATAGATGGGTGACCATCTCTACATACCGAGACTCCTCCGTGCCTCGGAAAACACGTTAAGCCGTTGGTCCCGGCTGTCAATCGTAGATCTTTGACAGTCGTTACGGGTCGTCAGAAGCCTAAAAGTCTGACAACCAGTCATACTGGGTATTACCCAGTTACTGGGTTGTGGAGTTCAGATAGGCAGTCGCTCCATGTAAAATACTGGTCTTCAGCTGGATCCGGTTAGACTGGAAGCCGATTCCAAGATAGTTGGGAAAAGGCTAGGCAGATTAATTAATGAAGATGATGACGATAAACACGCGATGCTATGGCCGCTAATCGTTCAATCACAACCCTGTTACATGAATTGGTGATCACACCTTTGAAGCACGGAATCCTACGATTCCATTATAGCGCTTCAGTTATTTACTAAATAATTACATGGTTATGTCGTAATATGCTATGTAATTGTCAGTTAAGACAAATGAGTTTTTATCATAATGAGTTGTCGCCAAGTAATAGACGGCAAGGTTAATTAGATATTGATTAGCTCTCATAATTCGCTGAAGGCAGTGTTTTATAGAAGATCTGCCTGTAACAATGTAGTGGGCACTATTATAAAACATTGATTTATCAACCCGGACATTGAGAATTAGCTAAAGCAGTCGGAAATTTTATTTTCTTTGAGACAAATTCACTTCACTATACCTAATCATTTGATTAAATTAAATTTGATTATTAAACTAAAGTAAATTTGTCAGAAAACACCCAGATTTGTATACCACTTGCGAAGAAACACAAACTAGATACACTTTACGACACAACAAAAATAAATTAAATATACCTCAATCCCGACTGGAAATGCACTCAACCAGCCCTTTAGTTATGTCCATCAAAATTTATAATAAGTTGCCAGAAAATATTAGAGAAATAAGCAAAATAAATATATTTATTAATAAATTGAAACGATTTCTCGAATCAAAGTCTTACTACACAGTAAAGGAGTTCTTAGATGATAAATCGATTCCAAAATAATTTCTTTTTCTCTCTCTTTTACACCAAACATTTTGTAGAAAAATAGAAAACCCAATATAAACATAAATACATTAAAAAAAAATTAAAATAATCTATGAATAAGAAGAATAATTTAATACTAATATAAGAATAAGAAGAATAATTTAATAATAATATAAGAACTTCATAATAATTACTTACAATTAATAGCAATTTAATATATCTATACACGCAAACCTTACATACGAGTATATACATAATATTATACATACACCCAATAAACCACAACTAATAATTTATATTGCTTAATTGAATAAGTACTTAGTCCTCTTCCTCTCTTCTACTTTGCTGTGCCCGACAGGGTCCATATTGATATTTTATTATGTTATACCACCTATTTAATACATATGGAATGCAATAAAGTATTGAGTATTGAGTATTGATGACACGGTTGGCGCAGTGGTTGAGCAATCGACTGCTGCACTGCGTATCGCGGGTTCGATTCCCGCACAGATAAAATATTTATATGGCTTACAGATGGTTGTTCCGGGTCTGAGTGTCCCCTGGATGTGAGTTTACATGTTTGTGAACGCTCCCATGATACAGGAGTAATTACGAGTGCGGAGCAAAAAATGAAAAAAAAGAAAGAATCATTACAACTCCTGGAAACCAAAATCAACAGTAGTGACCACCAGAAAAATGCCGAGGCAATGAAGCTCGAAGAGTCCTTTTTTTTTTGGTGTTGGCAATCATCCTATGACTTCTCCCGCTCTAGCGGAGCGGGAGGGCGTGTCAGACTCTTACTGACTAAAAACCACCCCTGTTCCTTCCTTGCCTGAGTGCCCAGGAGAGCTGTAACTCTGTTAGAGAAACGATTAAACTGTCGTGATCTCCTGGAATGGAATAATTATGATTTTTTCGAATTCTATTTTTTGTTCAATTTTATCGCGTTCTCACTCCGACAACCGAGCGTTCAGGCGCTGTCTCTCTTTTTTCGCTTTGCCTCTTTTTTTCAAACATTGCGCTGGATGAAACAACAAGCTTTTCGACCATGCTCGCGTTGACGAAGGTTGTTTAACTAGGGTAAAAATATAACGATCATTAAAATATTTAACTTGATATCCGCCATATATTTTTAAAGGAGGCTGTTTATTTGACATTCAGCCAAATAGGAATCGTCAAATAATCCTTATCGAACTATTTTATAGGATTAGTACTTACACAGTTATCATTAATTTAGTATAATTCGACCCACATTTATGTAGGTAGCATAAATCTTATTAAAATAATTGTGTGCATATCGCATCCGGTAGTCAATTGTCAACAAAACGAAGCACGCCACCTAGCGGCAACTATAAACACTACAGTTGGCGCTTTTTGACAGAGTCGACGCGTTTCCGGTTGACTTTGAGGCCGGAGAGGACCCGCCTAGTCGGGCAGTCTTAATCTGAGAGTCACGGAGTGAAGACGCATCGGAACTGTCCTACATTTTGTTGCTACTAGTTTTTTATTGTATTAAATGAATTGAAGTGTATTATTGCGCCTAGCCGTTGTTGCTTATAACACGATATACCTACACCGACCCACCTGATGACTGATTGTAGCACGATACATCCTGGCTATCCAACATGCATGTTAATATTTAAACCAAATATTTTTTAAATAGAAAACGTATCGTAAGCTGTATGAATCACATGTCCTTTTCTTCACTGACAGTTTGACATTACTGCATTTGTTGTTTTTAACACATTCGCATGTTTCCTATTAATTATATTAATTATTACTGTTTGTACTGCATACTATGCCCGACATCACCATTTCAATTTAATAAAAGGAAACCAAATATTGGCTTGTCAATGTCTCTTAATAACAGAAATAATACTCGTTCTTAGTAGAACTGGTAGAGTTATGCACATGAATTACTTGAATAAATCATTAATTAATGATTAGTGGCTCAGTAATTACGGATCGATCTTAAAAACAACGCTTGCGGTGGTTAGCCCGAGGATGGGTAACCATCCATTGGATACCTACCGAGAATCATACGTGGCTTGAAGCACTTTAAGCTGTTGGTCCGGGCTGTTTTAGATCTATATTTATTTAATTTTTATTAAAAAAGTTATTCACAAATAAACACTGTACCTACAAAGGCAAAAAAAAAAACAATAATAAATACATACTTAGATACATACATCATATATGACCAAATTTAACCATCGTCTTCTTCCAATTAGACCTTGTTCCATTATGATCAGCCTTCCTTCTCCTCATCCTCCATTTAGCACGATCTGACCTTTTTTTTTTGTTGCCGGTGTGGAAAATCCTCATGGATGTCCTTGAAGGGGTTTGTCAGACTCTTACTGACTACAAACCACCCCGGTGTCCCGTCTCACACTTGGACCGGGGATCGTGAGATCTAATACGACTTCCATGATCCCCGGCTGGTCTGGCTCTGGCCCGCGGGGAGAGTGAGGTATCCTCTCTTAGGAGCGCGCGTGGAACACTACGCGCCGCCGCTTCGAGTCCGGCCGGCGGACATCCCCAAGTCCGCCGTCCCTCTGGACCTGTTTAGGGGGGCTGGAAGAGGGTGTTGTCTGCCCTCCGCCGACGCCCAGTACGCCTGCTGCGGATTGGGAGAGTGGCCACGACCTCCCTCTCCCTCTCCGCAGCCTCCTTCTGCGAAATTACGGCTTCATAGAAGGAGATCACCGCATCCCACAACTCGGCGCTCCCGACCATCGAATAAGCGACGGTCGGCAGCGACAGGTCGGGCCCACTTCGGATAGGAGGGCACGGCGCTGCTCCTCCCATGCGGCACACTCTGCCAGTGTGTGCTGCGCCGTGTCTTCCCGACAGTCGGTGCAGTGATGGCACCGAGCGTCCGGCTCCCTGTTTATGCGACGCAGGTACTTCCCGAAGCAGCCATGCCCCGGGAGCACCTGCATCGCCCGAAGCGATCAACGTGAGGCGAGGACTCTCGCCTCCAAGTCCCAGGGCGGAGATCCAGCCAGTGCACAACCTGCCTCGTAGGAGATCGTGCGATATCCCCTGATAGCCCTGACGGCCAAGCACGATCTGACCTAGACTAGAGTCAAAAGCAAACCCATTACAAATAAAAAAAAAAACACGAGAGGTGTCAAGGGACACCCGGATGGAACGAAGTTCCTTTCGATTAATTAGTGAAGGAATTATAATATAATTTTATTTTTTTTAATTTATAATATTTTTTTATTGTTAACTACGCACACACGCACGCACGTAAGAAGTTATACTTCATCATCTCATCTCATCGCAGCTCAGCTCAGCTCAGCTCAGATCAGCTAAGCTCAGCTCAGCTCAGCTCAGCTCAGCTCAGCTCAGCTCAGCCCAGCCCAGCTCAGCTCAGCTCAGCTCAGCTCAGCTCAGCTCAGCTCAGCTCAGCTCAGCTCAGCTCAACTCAACTCAACTCAACTCAACTCTTTAGCAATATCTGGCTTGCTTTCTATAAGAGAGAGAGAGAGACAGACAGAGAAACATGCGACGCCGCACAGCTTACAATAGCTTACTATAGCAAAAATACAAGAAGTTTTTATTAGATTGTTTTTCCAACACAATCTTTTTGGATGGACAGCCTCATTAGTGTCGTGACAACTTTTCGTAAGAATTTTTTCCGTCTAGCCCCGTTTCACAACGCGCGATAAGGAACTTCGTTCCAAAAATAAAACTAAAAGATCTTGTACTTCGGCTAAGTAAAATTAACAATTGTATTGACAGAAATGAATACAACAACATCAACGTTGTGCTGCTTATACCAATTTCTTGTGAATGTGATCACGTACCATCGATAAACCCAGAGCGGTGAGTTGGACATCGTAGGAGACGAATATTGATGGAACGAAGATTTTTAGTGTGAGCAAAGCAAAAAAATTGAACACATATGTGAATTAGATAAGAAGGAAAGGTTTATCAGGAAAAGAAGAAAACAGTGTAGTCGCTCAATGGTGGTTTGGTTTAACGGTCCCTCATGACGAGAACCTCGTGAAAGCTGAGAAAGATAAGCAAATAAAATTTATCTATAATATGTATGTATTTAGAAATATATAAGTATGTTTATCAGTTGTCTAGTACCCATAACACAAGCTCTGCTTAGCTTGGGACTAGATGACGTTGTGTGATAGTTGTGGGATATTATTATTATTATAAAATATCTTGATCAGGATCGCTAGGTTGGTGAAATATGGGAGTTAGATACAGCAGTCACTGTGTTGATAGTCGTGACGGCCAATGGCTTAATAGCCAAGAGCCTTCGCCAACATCTGCGGAGGCTCTAGTTGGGCAGTTGAATTTGGATTGGCTTGATCCAGAAAGCAGTACTCCTGGACACGGCGCGTACTGTTAGGAGATTCCTTTCTCAGGATCCCAGGACCACCAGGTCCAGGTAGTGGACTCTATTCCCGATACCGGTGGGCGACTACTTTTTATATTTTTAAATGTTTTTTTGTAAGTTAATTTTTTTAAGAAATATTTAAGAATGTAAATTTTGTGTACATAAGATAAAATAAATGGAATAATAATAATATAATAGTAGGAAATAATATTCACTTTTCATAAATTTTGAGTCTTCTTTTGTAGAATATTGTTAAATAACTGAAAAAAAATGGCTGCTCTAAGATCTCAGACTATAATAATTATGTAGTTCTATGAGCTTTGTATCAAAAGTAGTCCAAACTTTAATCTCTAACTAATAAGTTTTTGGTTGTTTGCAAAATCAAAACAAGTACTTAAAACAGATATTTCTTAGTTAGACTTTTTGTCAAGCACAGGAAAATAAACAAGTATCTCAAGGTGGACAGCCAAATTAGCTGCGCGTAACTAGGCCAACAGACTGTTTATGTTACTTAGACACAAGGTTTCGTGGTTGGTTATAATTCACTTGCCGTAAAATGAATAGATCGTCATCAGTTAAAATTAGATATAAAAACTTTTTACAAAAAATACAACCGACTTCCAAAAAAGAAAATACATTCAAAATTGATTAATAACTTTAATTTCGGAAGTCAGTTTTTGTATTTTGTTTCTTCGTAATTTGAGGCCAACTTCCAAAATTAAAGTTACTTTTAAATTAGTGTATTTTCTTTTTTGGAAATCGGTTGTATTTTTTGTAAAAAGGCTTTTTATTTTTCACTTTTTAGTGTTGTTGTAACCCAGAATAATAGGAAAATTGATAACACATACGCTGTCGAATCTTTCACAGAACAGTTAAGAACCCATTTGGTTGTCTAGTAGATATTGTTGTCAGCAATAAGACCGCCATTGTATCCATAGATTTTAGTTCTTAGCAGAAACTTTTATACAAAAAAAACTTTTTAACAAAAAAATTAACCGACGAAAAAGAACTAAAAAGCAAAAAATAAATAAAACTTTTAAATCTTGAGTAATGAGCATATTTACCTACATAAAATATCAAATTTTATATAAACTAATTTTGAGTCGGCGCCAAACAACAATCTGATTATTAAATATCTAAATTTTATAAGTACTTACAAATGAAGAAGGCTGTAAGTAGGTAATTAATCATTTTATTAATTGGCGCCGACTCAAAATTAGTTTATATAAAATTTGATATTTTATGTAGGTAAATATGCTCATTACTCAAGACTTAAAAGTTTTATTTATTTTTTGCTTTTTAGTTCTTTTTCGTCGGTTAATTTTTTTGTTAAAAAGTTTTTTTATTTTATGATTTTTTGTGGCTCGCGTCATCTTGTAACACTCTGAGGCTAATTTCTAATTCTTCATCATTCCTCTTGCCACTGAGCTGATGAAATAACCATCCTTCCATGAAGTTCCCAGGATATTGACCAGTTGAGGTTACCTCCAATACTGTAAAGACGTCTTTTCTTCAAACCATATTAAGTGGTATTTGTCACTAAAACTAGTTTTTATATCTAACTACTATTGTTTAGGAAAGCTATGGTTTCCATCATCAGCTCAGTTTCATGATGTGATGGTTCCTAAATGCAAATACCTGATTAAGTTATGAAAAGTAAACAGAAACAATATTCGTGCCCAATTTTCGAGGTTCTCTCTCAATTTTTTCAAGATCCCATGATCAGATCCTGATGTCCTTGACATGGGACTACCCTTAAGGTATACCCTATCCAAGAAAAGTAGAATCATCAAAATCGGTTCATAAATAACGGAGTGAGGGCCGAGCATACATACAGAAACGCTAAACGTATCCACAATTTTCGAGGTTTTCTCTCAATTTTATCAGGATTCCACTGTCAGATCCTGACTTCCTTGACATGGGACCACCCTTGAGCCCTATCTAAAAAAAAAAGAATAATCAAAATCGGTTCATAAATGACGGAGTGAGGGCTGAACATACACAAAAAAAAAAAAAAATATATATATACGGTCGAATTGAGAACCTCCTCCTTTTTTTCGTCGGTTAAAAAATAGAACCGATCACTTCCAAAAAAAAACAAAAAAGTGCAAAATAACTTTAATTTCAGTCGGTGTTTCTGGTTTTGTTTCGAACTTCGTTTTTTGACACCGACTTCCAAAATTAAAGTTATTTTGCACTATTAGTTTTTTTTGGAAGTTCATTCTATTTTTTGAAGAAAAGTTTTTATTTTTCACTTTTTAGTTGTGGTTCCCCATTAAATTGTGTGAATAATAATAATATAAAGACAAACAATTGCAGTAATCGCAAGTCATTTGCTGTTAGTTATTGAAGAGTTCCACTGTCTATCTCCGAAGTTCATTATCAGATCCTAATGTATTGTATACTAAAACCTCCCTTGAAATATATGTATTTCAATAACGGAAACTCCATCCAAATAGGATCAGTAGTTTTCGAGAAAATCGAGAACAAACAAGCATACATACATACATGCATACGGGTCGAAATACAGAACCTCCTTTTTTGAAGTCGGTTATTAAAGTCAGTTAAAAAGCGTTTTGTCTGCTACTGTTTTGTCTAAATCAAATTATTGTTCTACTTTATTCTATTCTAACCCATGTTGACCATATCATAATTAAGTTTGTTTCTTGATTTTATCTCAGAGATTGTCAATTTAGATAATATCTATCATCAGTTTAAAATGCAAATAATTACAGTATTTTAAAAGTGATTATATTAAAACTAAATACCCCAATTATCATACAGAAGTAGCCAAAAAATTAAATATTCTTATAATAAAATTGTAGCTCGAGACACGTGAATCCAATTTACTCAGTCACGTGTGTATGGTGACCTTAACATTAGGGTCAAACACCACAGAACAATGTCTTGGTAAATGTGCCCGTGCAACTAAATGTTTTAATGACACATATAACAGAATATCACGCTGTATTCCCCGGAGACAGAATATATCATTTTCATATACTTAAATGATACAGTATATTCATACACAACTAAACTAATAAGTAACTTAATAGGTATAATACACAAACTGATATTAATAAATTTGTACAAACGCGTATGAAAAGAACTCATCGGCCATCAAAATATTTATCCACATCGTTGTCAATGGGATAAGTGCCCAAAACGCTGGCAGCATTGCCACGTTGGATAGCAACGCTGATTCGTTGGTCAAAAGCACAGGCCTCTGTTCCGTAGAGATAAACAGATGTGTAATGTTGTTTGTGCTGATGTAATAGGAGTCAACTTCACTGTCTTTAACCCAGCACTATTTTGAGTTTTTCGACAATAAGAGTAATCAGAAAAGTGGTAGCCCAGTTGTAGCGACCCCACCCGGGCCTGCGGACGGCGAGTAATGGGTAGCTCGCCGTCCGATCAGGCACCAGGCCCGAGAGTCGACGGCGCGTAGTGTTCCACGCGCGCCTCAAAGAGTTACATACAGAGTTACATATTTTAGTTGGGCATACATGACGGGGCCCGTCATAGCCGATGCCTACCTTGGGGTTGAGGATAAATTCGAAAGAGTTAACCCCCTGGCATTCAGGGCAGGGAGGAACAGGGGTGGGTTTTAGTCAGTAAGAGTCTGACACGCCCTTTCGCTCCACCCTAGATCGGGAGAAGTCATTGGATGATTTCCCACCCCAAAAAAAAAAAGTTGTAGCGACCCCGACTTCATTTTCACGAGCAGTTGTAGTGTTTTAGATGGCAGGCGCTTTACTTTGTGTAAATAATTTCATGACCACTGCTCTCAAAACGTTTTAGGAAAACATCGAAAGGCATATCCTAAAACCAAAACTTCGAAAAAATGTGTGGCATTTACCAACCCGCATTGAGCCCGCATAATAGATTACGGTCCACACCCTCTCACAGAGGAGAGGCCTGTATATCCCAGCAGTACGATCAGTGTATGCTGATTATGATTATATTCCTCTATTTCATTAGGTAACTTTAATAGATTCTAATAAAACTAAAGGCATATTGTTCTCTATATCAAAACAAAGTGTGTTATGTACAGTTTTATAAGAAAACCGTACCAGACTATCATTTTTCGGAAAAAATCATAATGTACCCAATTAAAATACCCGTACCGTTGCGACTAAATTAAATAAATTGTTTGAATAGTAAGGTTGGCAATAATAACAGAATCATGTTATAATTGTACCAAGAATAACTAGCGTAATTAATATCTTAGTACACATCATTATCATTCTCAAAGCCAGCAATGATAAATATTACGACACTAAGGATATATAATGAATATGAGAAACTAAATCAGTAATTATTTTAAAAAGTTTAGCAAAATAATGAATAGTCGAATAAAATAGAAAACAATTATTCGACACAGACACAATACCACAACAATAAACACAGAGTAAGAGACAGAATAGTAAAAAAATGAGTGTCGGTGTTGGTTCATGAGAGGACCTAATATCACACCCTGTGGGGGTACCAATAATGTAACAAGGAACCTATTTAAATATTCCTAGAGAATGACACCATTCGTGAGTCCTATATCTTATTTTGTTTAATGATTTAAAACATGCTAGATACATAACGCCTTATGCTTTTTAAAAGCCAATAGGTGTATTCGTTCGCTAACTCAGTTGACACTAATTTGAAAGGCGCTTTGCAGTACATTACTGCTTTGCTCGAAGGACATCGATTATAATAGGCACTGTTTACAACATTATTATTTTCCTATACGCCAAAGCAGCAATGTACTGCATAGTGCCTCACAAATTGATGTAAAAAAAAAACTGAGTTTGCGAATACACCTGCTGTATCGTGATATTAAAAGATTAAAAAATAAAACACATACAATAAATATTTGATTTGATTTCCAGGTGTCCTATTTGTACAACTCTAACAGAAATATGTAAATAAATACTAGAAAATAATTATAAACCTACAAATAGGTATAAGAGCTCTATTATGTTTTAAGAAATTTGTATTCGCATCTTGTCTCTAAGGCGTCAAACCTTATTTTTTTTTTATAAGTAGGTATACCATCAGTGTCTTAATAATTATAGTTAACTTCTACCACAGTCCTTACTCCGGTTGTATTTATAATATTAGCATTGATACTTAAAGCGCCTACTAACGGTCCAGCAGTAAGGCGGTCTCAGACTATGCAGCTAACGAGGCTATTAAGTTCAAATTCGTTCCTGCATACTCTCCACATTTTGGTCGAATTTGGGAAGCCGGTTTAAAGTCCACGAAATTTCATTTAAAACTTGCTTGATTTTTTTCAATAAAATATTACACTGTAACAATTTTCTTCATCACTGCCCCCGAATGTGATTTCGTGCACAGCGAAACTTTTTAGTAGGTGTTTTACGAGTCGAGCATAGAGGGACTAGAGCAAGGACTAACCGTCATCGTTAACGCATAAAACACCAACTAAAATTCTTATAGATTCACGTCATTCACTGAAACGAGTCGCCTATATCAGAATCCTTGACCAACGATGTAATAGATTAAGAAGTTAAATAGCAATCACTACTTACCTATTCAAAGACTTCCCATATTCCATACAGATATCAATCGTACGTGGTATAATATAAGCTGGTTGCAATATCAGCACTGCCTTTGCCATGCACGTTCGGTAAACATCAGTCTGCTGGATATTGATCATCTCCATATGGAACGGTCTACGGTAGAATCCTTGGGGTTTTATATTCATCTTTTGAAAGTTCTTTGACATTACCTTGGTTTAAACTGAGGCTATACACAAAGTCATGTTTTATTAACAGTAATGATTTTCGGCAAGTCATATTGTAAGGTGGTTATTAATGGTTGTCAATCTTATGCATTTTTCAGTTTTTATAGGTTATCGTTGATCGATTGTCACTTTGTCAAGAGCCTAATATTTATATTTTCTCAAGCTTTTATTATTATTTTGTATCTCTTAGATTTCTCGGAACCCTGAGATCCTGGACCTTTGGAAAGCGTACGAGGGGTCGAAGCCAACTCGCAGAGGCCCTTCTATAGACTTTTTATGAAATGATGCACAAAACGACTATTATCTTTGTACGTGCACCCAAGGACAAGTTACAAGTGCACCCAAGGACAGCCCCGGGTTGGTGTTATTGCAAGGTTAACAAAAACTACATAAAGACTGTGGCTTCTGCCTGAACAATGGTATTAAAATACATAGCACTACTTGTACTCTCAATAATTGGGCCCCCAAAAACGGCTGCCAGCACGTAGCAACAAGAAGGCAACATATTCTAAGGTGCATGCGGAATGTAGAGGTATACCACAGCTATCAGGACTATCCTAGAGGTACGGTTAAGATCCCTACCAGCTACTTATTGGATCACACATCCCTCTCCCGAGCTCGATTGCTCTTGTGAATCAAAAACGGCTTCTAGCATGTATTGACGTAGCAACAAGGAGGCAACATGTTCTGAAATACTTACGGAATGGAGAGGTACTCGTATACCACGGCCATCAGGATAATCCCAGAGGTACAGTTAAGATCCCTACCAGCATCTTATTGGATCATACATCCTCTCCCGGGCTTGATTGCTCTTGCAAATCTTCACTCAAAGCAGCCAATAAAGGCAAGAGAGAGGTGGGAGTTTTGTTCCTTGTCAGTGTTCACTACGGCAGGCCAATAAAGGCAAACCGCAACAATTGGTCCGCAATTGGACGTTGGTCCGCGGGGTCACTACTGCCCAACAGTTTGCCACAAATTGCCCGGTGGATTGTATCTCACTCAGTCGGGCCCCTCACCTTAGGCATGTTGCAGCAATATACAGTATGGATTCGACATATGGTCAATAAATGAAATCACGAGTTATACTCGTCCACAGAAGTATAACAAAATTTATTATTAAATTAAAATTCAAAAAATTAAGAAACTTAAATTTTCAAACAAAATAAATATCAAATAAATTCAGTAAAAGTCAAACACTCTGTTTAGAGAACGTGGGTACAATACCTACTTACCTAGAGTACAGAATGGCAACAGCTCAAATGCAGACGAGACGGCACCGGCGCGGCGTGGCGCGGCGCGGTGCGGTGCGGCGTTTTTATTGTAATTTCACAATAGTATTTATAAATTATTTACTAAGTTTATTTGTACTACTACTTAGGTATTTCTTTTGTGATAAATGATAACTGAACTGACCGAAATAAACTAAATCATAGCAAAAAACCGTCTTAAATTCTTAAATGTTCAAAATGTCCACCACGTTTTACAATACACAAGTTACATCGCCGACCAATGTTTTCCCGCACCCTGCTCAATAGATTTCGATCTGGATCCGAGGCCATGGCTTTTAATTTGTCAAACGCGGCAACAATACGACTGCGTAGTTCATCTTCGCTTTCGGAGGCTTGCGAGTAAACTTCATCTATATATATAAAACAAAGACGGGTTTGTTACAACACTTATAACTCGACATCGGCTGGATCAATTTTCATGGTTTTTGTTTCGTTGGATTTGTCTCCGCCCTGAATAGCAGAATACATTTTAAAAACAATGAAAACTTGACTTGAAAATGAATCATTTTCCATTTAATTATGTTCCTTTGTTTCGTACCTGTCAAACATTTGTTTTCCTCCTGTCATCCTGTCAAATACTGTGATTGACATTTATGCATGCGTTCAGAAATGTATTTTGTGTAAACTATTTAAAAAGAGTGAATAAACTTTTGTCTGTATTTTTTTAAATCAATTAAAAAGGTTGAAAAGTGTATTAAGCAGATTTGAATAGAAGTTCCTCAAATATTTATGCGTGCGTTCAGAAATAATGACAAATGGTTAACATTTACACGTGCGTTCATAACTTTATTTTGCGTAAATTAAAGTTTCTATTTTCGAAAACAATTTCTAATATTTATTATTTAAGTAATCGAAAGCGTAAATGTCTTTTTATGTTGTCTATGATTTTCTAAGATATTATAATTACAAAGGTTAAAAAGTGCAGTATCCAAAGTAGTAGTCTATGATTTAAACTATTGTCAATCAATGTCTATGTCACGAAAGTTCAGCTACTGTTATATTTGTTTGTTTTGTGTGGTTTTGTGCGAGTACATCTGTGGAGTACATATTCAGTATTAGTAACAATGCCACGTCCTAGAAGATCTAATCTTTCCCAGCGAAGCCGTACTGCAATTAGGCAACGGAACATCGCGAGTCAATTATCTGATGAAGAACGAGACATTGCACGAGAAGAGCGCCGCGTTAGTATGGAGCGAAGAAGGGCTTTAATTCGTGGAGTATATGTATTCTGTGAATTCGTGCCTCTCAAAAACAAGAGGAAAGAGAGGCAGCCCGTGAAACGGCTAGGTTAGAAACGAGAAATCGTCGAGCTTATCGTACAGATCAACAGAGGGATAATCTTCGACGTGCAAGAAGAAATGGTTCAAGCGTTGATTTGAATCGGGCAGCGTTTCTATATGATTGCACCATCGACTACAGCTTGCATCGTTTAGTTTGCATTGGTCCAATGGACGTTGTTTGCCAGCATTGTGGCGCATTGAAGTTTGCTGGTGAAACGCCTGGTTTGTGCTACCTTAGTGGTAAAGTAAAATTGCCATTATTGGTTCCGCCACTAGAGCCATTGTGTTCCTTGCTTAATGGCGAAACTCCAGAATCACGACATTTTCTAGCGAACACTCAAAAATACAATGTCTGTTTTCAAATGACTTCATTTGGGGCGGAAATTATCGAAGAACACGGATATAATCCGACAATTAAGGTAATTGCTGGAATGTAGTTTGTTAGATTTCTATATTTGACTCTAAAATAAAAATGGCATGTTATCATTTGAAAAAAAAAAAAAAATTGTAAATCTAACTATGCCTTCGACTTTACAGATTCAAGGCCAGATCTACCATCGCATTGGATCATTGCAACCTCATGAAGATGCACAGCATAAATTCTTGCAAATATACTTCATGGGCAATATGGAAGAACAACTTGACCGGCGTCAAGGGATCAACACAGCTACAAAAAGAGCAATTCTCCAAGATCTGCAGCAACTGCTTCATGAACATCATGCATAGGTCAGGCTGTTCAAGACTGCGTTAGAGCGCATGCCAAGTGATGATTATAAATTTGTGATCAGAGCAGATAAACGACCAGCTGGAACACACGAACACACATTTAATGCTCCAACAATTGCTGAAGTGGCAATCCTGATTGTTGGTGAAAACTTAGAAACACGTGATATTGTACTTACACGACGCAATACTGGGCAACTACAAAAAATATATGAAACACACCGTTCATATGACGCATTACAATACCCGCTGATGTTTTGGCAAGGAAACGATGGATATCACTTCAATATTAAAATGATTAATCCATTGAATGGTAAGTGTCATAGTTTTCATTTTAACTTGATATACATTTTATTCTGTTTGCTCTTGGTAACTTTCTGACAACCACTACCAGTCATTCCAAGAGCTACTGCTGCCGACGAAATAAACGCTTGCCTCAAAGCATCAAATCTGTGGCAATATGTGAAGAAACTTCAACTGTCAGTAAATATGAGAGTTGCATTGTTAACGATCTATCTGCTGATGATTTCTCTAAGCAATTGCTGACTATCGGTAATGGCCGTGTTCCTGTTGACGAATCGAGCGGATTGATGTCATTTCCTCCAAATTTTTGCAATTTCGTCTCATCGAAAGACGAGCTTATCAACAAAGTATTCCCGGATATCATTGCTAACCACAAACGTACTAAATGGTTAAGTGAGCGTGCAATTTTGGCGGCTAAAAATAAAGATGTAGATGACCTAAATTTTATAATTCAGAATCAAATCGCAGGTACTCTGCATTCATTCAAATCTATCGACTGTGTAACAAACGAAGATGAAGCCACTAATTATCCAACTGAATTTTTAAACTTGGATGTGCCTGGTTTACCACCGCACAATTTACAACTGAAGGTTGGCTCGGTAGTAATTATGCTTAGAAATTTAAACCAACCAAAACTGTGCAATGGAACGCGTTTGGTGATAAGAAAACTGATGAGCAATGTGATTCACGTGTCGATACTCAAAGGAAAATTTAAAGATGAGGAAGTTCTCATTCCAAGGATTCCGATGATCCCAACGGATATGCCCTTTGAGTTTAAAAGAATTTAATTCCCGATTCGTCTTGCCTTCGCCAAGACGATTAACGAATCACAGGGCCAATCCTTGACTATTTGTGGCCTCAATCTAGAAAATTCATGTTTTTCTCATGGTCAATTGTACGTGGCATGTTCACGTGTCGGCAAACCATCCGCTTTATTTGTTCTTGCGCCTGACAAAAAAACAAAGAATGTCGTTTACCACAAGGTGCTTGAATGAAAAGAGTTAATCGTTTAATTCAGTCATTTTTTGCTGACACGTGTTTGAAGTACTTAATTTTTTTTTTTTAATTCTCTTTCTGTATGTATTATTTATCATAATAAAATACTTTTTTATATCTATCTGTATTTTTATTTTGTATCATTGTATTACGTTCATCAAAGCCTAAATTAGTTCAGCTAAAAGGTAACACGACATTCATTGACTGTTAGGCGGTACGAAGTTCGCCGGGTCAGCTAGTTTTTAATAAATCCCCATAAAAAGAAGTCGAGAGGAGTGAGGTCGGGTGACCGCGCTGGCCACCTGTGGGGGCCGTACCGCCCAATCCATTGTTCGCCGAACATGGTGTTAAGCTGCTCTCTTGCGCGGAGAACAGAGTGTGGAGGAGCCCCGTCTAACTGGAACCATACCCGAGAGTTCGCTGCCAAGGTTAATTCGTCTAAATAATCGGATATTGGGCCTCTTAGAAGGTCTAGGAACTTCTGCGCATTCAGGTTTCCATCGATAAAAATTGGGCCAATTATTTGATTTCCGTGAATGCCCGCCCAAACATTAACACTAAAGCGGTATTGATGAGCTGATTCCCTAAATAAGTGAGGATTGGTGTGGCTCCAGTGACGCAAGATTTGTCGGTTCCACATGCCGTTTCGAGTAAACGTGCTTTCATCTGTCCAAAACACATTTGACAAGAAATCTTGGTCTTGGGCAATTTTTTCTAATACCCATTGGCAGTAAAACTCTCTAATCGGCTTATCACGGGGCAGCAGCGACTGCACCTTTGGCAGTTTAAAAGGACGTAGTTTGTCTCTTTTCAATACTTTATGTACTGTTCTATGGGCCACTCTAAACATACGCCCAGCTGGTCTCAGGCTGCAGGTTGGGTTGCGATCGAAGTGGTCTAAGATTCTTCGTTCCAAAGACGAAGTAACGTGACGCGGGGCAACTCCTTCATTTGTGTTGGGCACAATGTTTTGATTTTCCCTCACTCTCTGGACAGCTCTGATGATGGTCCGAACACTAGTAGGGCAGGCGCGACTTGCGCTGTATCTCTCACGATAAGTACGCAGAGTTAATGCCGCGTTTTGGAGGCATTCGCCATAAAGTAAAATCATGTCAGTATACTCTGCAGCACTATAAAAACGCTGTTGTCGCGGCATAATACTGTTTAAAAAACAAGCAACACACAAAAGTTAATTAGCTAGTGTCTATTTCACCATAGAAAAATAAATAAGCACAAATTAAATTAAAAACACGATTTACACATACACACACGTAGGTACTTAGTATCTATTTCACTGCAATAAAAAGAAAAACTCTTAAAACCTTAAAATACACGACAACACGCGTAAACTAAGTAGGTATCAAATCTGCGAAAGGCGCACGCACGCACCATCCCGGAAGGCAAACAGCGTACTGAGTACTGAGAAAGGTAAACTAACTAGTAACTACTTCCGAAAAAATAAGTAAGTAATAAATAGGGTCGACAGCGCAGTTATCGACTTATCGTTTATCGATACTTTTCTACATTAACTTACCTAAAAAAGACAAAATACTTAACAAGATTTTTTTTTCTACTTATAATATTTTATTATTACGAATATTATTAACAAATTATTTACAGGATAAATTTATTAAAAAATGAAATAAATTTTCAGTTTGCTTTATTCGAACAAAACCGTTTAGTGAGAAACTTCCTGACTAGCAAACAACAATTGCTACTGTACCTACTCGTACGTATTTTTAATAGGATGCTTCATATCCGTGTACAACCAGTGTTAGTTAATTGCTATTATTTACTTCTACCTTAATTTATCTCTAAATCTACTTGATTATAATTTTTAATTAGAACACATTTAAGATCTGTTATTATAATAATTAACACATTATGTCCACTCCCTAGTATTTAAAGCGAAACACTTTTTTGCAAACATCTTCAAAACGTAATGTGAATCAGCTGACTGTAGATAAAAAGGTGTCCTTCCCTACACAAGGCGCGCGCGCAACGCCCGTCCGCTACCCCTTTGCCTTTGCCGATGTGCCGCGGCGCCGCCGCGCCGCCCGCCACCGCAATGCTTTTGAGATCGCCGCGCGCAGACGTGTGGGCGCCGTTTCGTGAGCCGACAAAAGATACCGCTACCGATGTACACCCGCGAGAAATATTGGCGCACATCAGTGGTAGGTTAGTAAACAAAATTTCGGCCGTGACAAGTTCACAAGTCAAGGACGTATTAACTTTTACAAAAGAAAGTAAGTACTCCAGTCTGGGAGAAGGGCTTAATGCCTGTAATCCACCACGTGAACCTTAGTAAAAGACTGACAGATTGTCAGACTTTTACTAACACCCTAGAGAAGGAGAAGTCACAAAAAACCTACATGTAACATCTACTAAATTAGTGCGAATCAGTAGATGTCACATGTAGGTTTTGTTTTGAGGTGGGAAATCATCTAATGACTTCTCCCGCTCAAGGGTGTTAGTAAAAGTCTGAAAGATTGTCAGACTTTTACTAAATAAAATCGAACCCGTGTTCCCTTCCTTGCCCTTATCGTTCCAGGGCCACGGGCTTCCTTTTCGGAAATTTATCCATGGCCGTAGAGGGCATCGACCCATCTGCTGGGCCCCTTCGGTGTGCAGATTTTCTTTGAGGCGCGCGTGGAACACTACGCACCGTCGACGACGTAAGCTCGGTCGAGCGGACGGCGAGCTACCCATTGCTCGTCGTCCGGAAGCCCAGGCCTACGGTGACCGGAGATCACTCTGCAATTCTCGACGCCCGCGGCGTCTCCTGTCGCAGCCGCTGGGGCGAGTGTGATGAAATACATTACAGAATGAAAGTAATTGCCTGGATTTGAATTCACGACCTTCAACTCATAAAGTGAGATCTTTCTTACTAGGCGCTTTCAATAAAAAAATACGTAAATTGAATTCCTGCCTGCCTTTAGGTGTACCTATTTTACACTTTAGGCAAATAAGTAGAATGCCTAAAAGAGCTTGAGCGATAGATTGCACAGAGTGGCAACGTCGCATTTCAAAGTTCAAGGATTTAAGGAACAAAGTATGTTAGATCATTGACCTAGTGCTGCAATTCTACAGAGTGTTCAAATTTACTGAAAATTAAAACTATTTTTTTTGTTTAAACTACTGGACCGATTTCGTTCATTTTTTGCACATCGTCAGTAAACTCTTAAACAAGCATGTGATTTCATTTATTGCCCATATGTCGAATCCATACTGTATAAATCTCCCGACACAGACCTAGGGTTCATTGGGGCGCGCAAGCCCCACCACGAAGTCATCGTAGAGAAACGGGCGGTGGGGTTATTAATTTCAGGATTCCGTACCCGAAGGGTAACCAACGGGACCCTATTACTATGCCTCCGCTGTCCATCCGTCTGACAACAGGCTGTAAAAAAACCCAGGTATTTTTTCTGTTTATGGTACGTTCGTGTGCTAGTCCGACTCGCACTTGGCCTTTATTTTGCAATGTGTAAGTTGTCCGCTTGAAAATTTGTAAACCATCTTTCAACTACTTGCATACTTATGTAAGTCCGGTGACAATTATTGTGATACCATAGAGCAGTGATCGGATGATAGCTCCGGGAGGTAGGGACTGGAACTTCCTGATAGTAAGACAGTTGAATTTGTATTGGTATGTTTTTTTATCATGATTAGTTTTCTGTTAAACACAGCTTATTTTTAAGGGTTCCGTACCAAAATGATATAAAGGCACCTTTATGGTGCGACTCTGTCTGTCTATCCGTCAGTCACAGCTAGATATCTCAAGAACTACTAATGCTCTCAACTTTAAATTTAGAATAGTTTTAGATGACGTTTGCCCTACTATTTTGCAAATAAGAAAGAAATAAAAATATAAATTTTCTGTTTGCAACAGGGACTGAAAGGGGTTCTAAAAATTCGAAGTGGGGCAACTATGGCATGTGGGGTATCATAATAATATGAAAGAGCGCTGTTTGCACAATCTCAAAAATATTTTCTTTTTTTTTAAGGCCGCATAGTTTTCGAATTTTGATGAAAAATGTAAACAAATACCTCCACCCCCTCCCTCTTAACTCCGAAGTTTGCATACAGAAAAATCTGAAATTATTCTATATGATAGAAAATTATGTAAAGATTACTGGTAAAATTAAACAATGTCTGTGAATAGAACACTTTTTTTCACAAATCATTAACAAAATTTCATTAATTCCATTATCGGTCAAGAGATGGCGCTGAGCTAAAACTGCAATATTCTACATTACAGTGTTAAAATTCTCTGACGAATTAGTAACACATCCAAAATAATTATACATGCTGGTACGGAACCCTTGGTGTGCGAGTCCGACTTGCTCTTGACCAGTTTTTTTTAATACCTCTAATTTATTTGTCATTGCCCGAAAGCTGTGCTTGTCGTATTTTAAAAACACTTGTATTAAAAATTGCATTTACTTTTATTACCACCACAGTTATTAACAAAATAAAGAATTCACTGTAAACCTGCTGTTAAATTAAACGACTCGCGTCACCATCGAGTTTCCTTCACATCGGTGAAGACATCGACCGCCTACAAGCTGGCGACCAACGGTGGGCACGACTAAAAACCGAAGTACGTCACACGATCCGGAAGAATTACGACAACAATTGCAAGAAGGAAAGCGGACATGTCGGTGACCATGACTGACGCTCAGTTCGAGGCGCTGCTGTCGAGACTTTCACCAGGAAGACACGGTTCTTTCACCACCTGCAAAGCGGAATTCGACGGGACGAAGGATACCGAAGTGACAGAGGCATTTTTGGCGGCAGTAACAGTTTTTAAACAAATAGAAAATATAAGTGATGCAGAAGCGCTCACTGGATTACCACTGCTCCTCAAAGGTGAAGCTGCAGTGTGGTGGCAGGGAGTAAAAAAACATGTCTCCACATGGGCAGATTTTAAAGAACGTCTGCGCCATACTTTTGCTCCAAGGAAACCTGCCTTTGTGTTATTTCAAGAAATCATTCAAGAAACACAAGACGACCACACGACCACTGAAAGTTTCGTGGCACATAAGCGAATGCTGTTCGCTCAACTTCCGGAACCTGAAATACCGGAATCCCATCAACTTCACATGGTATACGGTCAGCTGAAACACGGAATACGTGACAAGATTCCACGCAACTCCGTTAAAAGTTACGACGAATTACTAGAAGCTGCTCGGGGCGTCGAACAAATGTGGAATGACAGGTTGGATGACGGAGACAAACGCAGAGATGAGAAGCCCAAAACTAACTCAAAAATGAAAGTGAAGTGCGAATTCTGTCATTTCTTAGGCCATGCTACCGAACAGTGTAGGAAGCTGAAAAAGAAGCAACAGGAGTTAGAAGCAACTGGATCGGATAAGGTTCCTGAGGTCCCATCCAAGGATGAAACTCCTACCAAATCTACGCAGGATCCATCTCCGTTTGCATCCAGAGTGTCATGTTACGGCTGTGGTACACCTGGCGTAGTTCGCAGTAGTTGCCCAACATGCTGCACAAATAAACAACGTTCAACACAATCGGCAAACTTAAGCTTTTGCCCGGTTAATGTCCAATCGGATGTAAGAAACACGCTTAAGACTCGGTTAACTTACGCCCCGGTATTACGGCAGGCCGATAAAATAAAGCCCTACACCCTCAAGACCGATGCCAGTAGCTACGCGCTTGGAGCAGTTCTGGTCCAGGGGGAGAAGGAAGATGATCACCCGGTTGAAAATACGGAAGCCATGAAACACCTGCGAAGAAGAGGACGACTTAGAAAGGAGAGAGTTGTCACCACGCCTCTCCCTGGATCCAAACGAGGACGAAGACGTCTTAAGAAACTATAGCAACCCATTATCCAGTCCTTCTCGCCGGGACGTCTTCGAGGACTGAGGGGGAGATTGTAACACACGTACTTAAAGTTAATATTAACACAGCCTGTCAAGTGGTATAACTTTAGATCATCGATGTCATAATAGTCCCGCCGGACGCTACGAGATGGCGCTGTACGACTACGTCACGATTCTAGATCGCGGTGTTAAGATCCTCCGTGAATTAGTGACCCTCGACAGATTAATTATGGCACCTTGACACTAGATGGCGCTGCACGACTACGTCACGATTCTGAATCGCGGTGTTAAGACTCTCCGTAGCCAAATGACCCTCAAAGGGAATCGTAAGGCAAATCAAGCTATTTCTCCTGCTATCAGCGAGGTGCATCGGCGGATCTAGTCCTTGTGGGAAAGGTCACGCGGGACACCCATGATAGTTTGGTGGAGTAGCCGAGCCTATATTTTATATAAAGTTTAAAGTCAAAGTATCATTGTAAACACACTGTAATCCTGCTGCTAAAATATACGTCTAAAGTCATCTCCGAGTTTCCTTCACATCTGTGACTACATCGACCAAACCTCCTACAATCTGGCGCCCAACGTGGGGCACGAAGAAAAATCGAAGTACGTCACACGATCCGGAAGAATCACGACAACAATTGCAAGAGGGAAAGCAGACATGTCGGTGACCATGACTGACGCTCAGTTCGAGGCGCTGCTGTCGAGACTTTCACCAGGAAGACACGGTTCTTTCACCACCTGCAAAGCGGAATTCGACGGGACGAAGGATACCGAAGTGACAGAGGCATTTTTGGCGGCAGTAACAGTTTTTAAACAAATAGAAAATATAACTGATGCAGAAGCGCTCACTGGATTACCACTGCTCCTCAAAGGTGAAGCTGCAGTGTGGTGGCAGGGAGTAAAAAAACATGTCTCCACATGGGCAGATTTTAAAGAACGTCTGCGCCATACTTTTGCTCCAAGGAAACCTGCCTTTGTGTTATTTCAAGAAATCATTCAAGAAACACAAGACGACCACACGACCACTGAAAGTTTCGTGGCACATAAGCGAATGCTGTTCGCTCAACTTCCGGAACCTGAAATACCGGAATCCCATCAACTTCACATGGTATACGGTCAGCTGAAACACGGAATACGTGACAAGATTCCACGCAACTCCGTTAAAAGTTACGACGAATTACTAGAAGCTGCTCGGGGCGTCGAACAAATGTGGAATGACAGGTTGGATGACGGAGACAAACGCAGAGATGAGAAGCCCAAAACTAACTCAAAAATGAAAGTGAAGTGCGAGTTCTGTCATTTCATAGGCCATGCTACCGAACAGTGTAGGAAGCTGAAAAAGAAGCAACAGGAGTTAGAAGCATCTGAATCGGATAAGGTTCCTGAGGTCCCATCCAAGGCTGAAGCTCCTACCAAATCTACGCAGGATCCATCTCCGTTCGCACCCAGAGTGTCATGTTACGGCTGTGGTACACCTGGCGTAGTTCGCAGTAGTTGCCCAACATGCTGCACAAATAAACAACGTTCAACACAATCGGCAAACTTAAGCTTTTGCCCGGTTAATGTCCAATCGGATGTAAGAAACACGCTTAAGACTCGGTTAACAACCGCCCCGGTATTACGGCAAGCCGATAAAACAAAGCCCTACACCCTCAAGACCGATGCCAGTAGCTACGCGCTTGGAGCAGTTCTGGTCCAGGGGGAGAAGGAAGATGATTCCCCGGTTGAAAATACGGAAGCCATGAAACACCTGCGAAGAAGAGGACGACTTAAAAAGGAGAGAGTTGTCAGCACGCCTCTCCCTGGATCCAAACGAGGACTTGGACGTCCTAAGAAACAATAGTGACCCATTATCCAGTCCTTCTCGCCGGGACGTCTTCGAGGACTGAGGGGGAGATTGTAACACACGTACTTAGAGTTAATTATTAACACAGCCTGTCAAGTGGTATAACCTGAGATCATCGATGTAATAACAGTCCCGCCGGACGCTACGAGATGGCGCTGTACGACTACGTCACGATTCTAGATCGCGGTGTTAAGATCCTCCGTGAATTAGTGACCCTCGACAGATTAATTATGGCACCTTGACACTAGATGGCGCTGTACGACTACGTCACGATTCTGAATCGCGGTGTTATGACTCTCCGTAACCTAATGACCCCCTAAGGGAATTGTAAGTAAAATCAAGCTATTTCTCCTGCTATCAGCGAGGTGCATCGGCGGATCTAGTCCTTGTGGGAAAGGTCACGCGGGACACCCATGATAGTTTGGCGGAGTAGCCGAGCCAGTATACTTTTTTTGGTTTAGAGGACTAAGTCCCCAGCTCTCGTCCGAGCGGACTCGGCTGTGTGGACCTGCGCCTATATTTTATATAAAGTGTAAAAGTCAAAGTATCATTTGTAAACACTGTAATCCTGCTGCTAAAATATACGTCTAAAGTCATCTCCGAGTTTCCTTCACATCTGTGACTACATCGACCAAACCTCCTACAAGAAAAATTATCCTAAAATATCCCAATCGAAATAATATCTTAGGATTTCTATTCATAATTTGAAATACAAAATGAAGTCCAATTTCTGCTTTATTTCATTCAAAACACAAATTTAATGATTTTGTTAAGAAAATACAAATATTAAGACATAGAGGAACTTATATTAATATTATTGTAATAGTAACAGATTAGTCTACACTCAAACAACGGAAGGATCCAGGCATGCCCATGTATTCCTCATTGAATTTTTCAGCATGTCGTTTTGTTTCATCTGTGCAAGCTTTGAACATCATTTTCACATACTCCACATGTTTTTGGGAACTTAAATCCTGCCATAGATCAGCTGTAATCAGAAAAGATTTTTTAGTTTCATGTAGTAATAGGCTGGAAAACAGTTATAACAAGATAAATTAATATTCCCTAACTGTGTGTTGATTTTAAATCTCTGACCTTCTAATAAAAATTATATTTTAAATTCATATAAAATTTTCATCCACTATTTTAACTGTTGTAGACAATTTTCAAAAATACTTCAGCACTCAGCTTATTTGGGATTTCAACGAGCTCATGAAAAAATTAAGGCAGTTGTCCCACCGCCGGAAGCAACTAACTCTCGCCTATTTTGATGCTCAAGAAACGTACAATTGATATACATTACTTGTAAACACAAGAGATGCATATATTAATAGTTTATCGCTGACCGTTCATACCGCCGGTGAGGACTCGCTCCACAAGTTTGTCGTTGAGTGACAAGAGCAATCAAAGCTTACTCGCTCAGTGATGCTCGCTCGGCGGTCAGAACTTACACAAGCGAGTGGTTCGAGTTATTGCTCGTCGCACTCGAACACTCACAACAAAACTATCGGTAATACACACTCGCTACTCGCCAATTCGTTTTTAGTTTGAAACTCTAATCGCTACTCGCTCATCGCCGGCGGTGGGACAAGCGCCTATAGATATTGCTTCTGCCCATGGATATAAACAACTTTCTTCAACGATCTCATCGACGATTCCGTAAAAAAAAAATTGGACTTTCTGTACAAAATTATCATCAGCTGGTCAAAATTAGTATGGTAGGTCAATTTTTTTTCGGAATTCACCGTGACTTTCTTGAACAAAGTTGTTGATTTCTATAGGCAGAAGCAGTAAATAAAATACGATAACTCATTTTCGTTTCCATCGGTTTAGGCTCTGCGTTGTCTGTTGTGCCTTTAAGATTGGGTTTTCCAATATCAATCTACTAAGCCTTTTCCCAGCTATGCTAGGGTCGGCTTCCAGTCTAACAGAATGAATTCGAATGATTAGTAAGTCACAAGCTATCTGTCCTCTATAACCCAGATACTGCTTTTCAGCTGAATTTAAATTATTACTTTTTCAGCCGAAAGACGTCCACTGCTGAATACAGGCCTTCCTCAAGTGTCACCACAACGACCAGTCCTGTGCGTCTCATATCCATCTACCCGCGACACTCACCGGGTCAACGGGTCCACCTTGTTGGAGGGCTTCCAACACTTCGTCTTCCAATATACGGCCGCTACTCCAGAACTTTTCGACCTAATTGACCGTTTGTTCTGCAAGCAATGTGCCCTGCCCACTGCGACTTCAGTTTGGCGATTCTTCGAGCTATGTCGGTAATCTTGGTTCTCTTTCGGATGTCGTCATTTCTGATTCGATCAAGCAAGGAAACTTCGAGCATAGCCCTCTACATTGCCCTATGGGTGACTTTAATTCTTTTTTTGATTGATATGTAGAACAGAAACTTGGTCGCCCACAATGAGTCTCAGTAGTACCTAATTTGTAATGTGTGTAATTCCTTACCATGCATTGCGTCAACCGATCTCTGTTTACCACCGTATTCCACTGGCAGCAGTTCTCTTGGTACTGAGTTATATAAATCTTCCAAGGATCGTTCGACATGCATTCTATTACCAATTTTCTCGCTAACAAATTGCTTGACGATGTTAATGATTAATTCTATAGCCTTTGATTCTGTAATGATGTGAATGTTTTTCAGTCTCGCTCCGTAACCTTCCTGCAAAGAAGTTTTGGGCATCTTAATACTAAATTATAAATTAACATAGCCTAGTGTTGAGATCTTTAGTTGCAGTCGATGGAGAGAAATTAATTTGAGTATGTGAATGGAACCAACAGCCGACATATTCTGAAAAAAAAACTATTTTTTCAACTAAAACTGTTCCATCATCAGACCACACGTACGACGATGCGCCACCGGTACATGATATATATCCCACGCGTGCGTGTGCACACAAAACGTTTAGGGAACACATCCATTGTGCGTACAGCAAAGGAGTGGAACTTCCTGCCGGAGTCTGTGTTTCCTGATAGCTACAAACTGGGGATCTTTAATTTAAGAGTGAGTAGATTATTTCTGTGCAAATGTGTTCCATAGTCGACCACATCATCGCTTACCATCAAGTGAGATAGTAGTCAAGCGCAAATATATCAAAATTAAAAAGGTCAGGTGAGCTTTCATTCCTCTTGCCAGCTTTTTGTGCTAAAATTTCGCCGAAAGGGGTCGAATAAGCGTGAAGCGAAATGTCATTTCAGCTGAAGCTATAGATGACAGTTCACTTCAAGGCCACTTCAGAAGCCTTGACGACTATTAGACTACGACGGCCTATTGCTCGCCGTCCGAAAACTTTCTATTTAACACTAATAAGTCAACCAATATGTCGTTAACCCTTAAATCTGAAATATAATACTTACAACTAATATTGTTATAAACTGCTGTAGTTCCACAGTGTCAATTTTGGTTATCAAATCTGATAAATTCAGCTGCCTCCAGTCATAAATTATTATTAAACCATTAAAATAGTCATGTGCTTTTAAGTATTCAGAAATCTGTAAAAAAAAGTTTATTAAAAAACAAAATAAAGCAGTCTACTTTCTTTTCTCATAACATTCAGTCTGCATTTGATAGCTAGAATTTAAATCTCTAAAATTTAAGTCTAAGGAAAAAGAAAATAACAATAGCAAATAATAATCATAAAACATGTTTATAGATAGATCATAAATGGGTTTGGTATTTTTAATGATAACCCTGTACCAAAAGATAATATAATAATAATAATCTGTGGCTCGACTGTCAACTGAAGTGACATAAAATTTTCTTTTACGCGATTTTTGAACCAAATTAAATATATAAACTAATACAAATGAATCCAAACCAAGCAGAAAATCCAAATAGACAACAACAATGAACCATACACCAATAAATAATCTCGTGGATAAACATAGATACAGCAATATAATGGCAATAAATAAATTTACAAGTTGACGTCGAAAGAAAATATGTTGACGAGAGCCGCAGTTCGCAAAGCACGCCCACCACCTCCGGCCTCGTCGCTCAGCTCCGCCTCGCCGCCGCCGGAACCCAGCCCCACCGTGAGTGCTGTGACACCGGCCGTGGTAGTTGCGTCGAGCTCCAGCGACGAGTTCTTCTCGCCGCCGACGTCACCACCACCTGCGCGTCGACGAGGAGGATGCCGGCCGCCGAGCGGCTTAGGACCTCGAGGCCCACCGGCCTCTGATAGGGTCCCAGCTCCCGGCGGAAGTATGCAGCGCATGAGATGGACTCAATCCATCAATGAAAATGTCATGCGCTCATACTATGGGGCTACAGAAGGAGGTAACAACCTGACCGCGTACCGTGTTCGGATGCTCTCTTTGTTTCAGGTGCTTGAGCCAGCCGTCAACGTTTCGGCCCAACGACTGTCGGATCAGGTGCGGGTCATCCAGCGTAATCATATGTTGGATGATACTGTATTTGATCGCCTCCGAACTGAAATGGGTAGCCATGCCATTGCCCCTCCGTCGCAGACTGTGGCACCAGTGGTGGTACCACCGTCTAACCGTGCTTCCAGCCACGCTTACGACGAGTGTAATGACATGGTTACAAACGTAAGTACCCAGTGCAATGACGAATTGAGGAGTGCTATGGAGTGTGCTATTCGGGAATATCGCAACATGCCACCCGAACTTGGGCCTCGCTTGCCTCGTTTGCCCATGCATAATAGGAATAAGGCGCTGGTGGCTGCTCTGGATTCGCAGTTGTCAAATTATTTTGATAACTGCGAAGACCTCACCGACACACACTCGATAATGTACTGCGCGGCTGTAGCGGCATGTCGTGTAGCTCACGTCAAATTCCCTAATGACAGAGCTACACGATCGAAACCAGCCGTGCCGGCTTGGCAGCGCAGGATCGAGTGTCGTATTAGTGGGGCCAGAGCACTCATCGGCAAACTAATCTCTTTCAGGGAGGGCAACACTCGCCAAAGAGTGATGCGCTTTGTGAGACGGGCGTTTTCGGGGACTGATGTCAGCTCCCGAGACTATATGTCCCGTGTCACAGAGCGCATCGACTTCCTGAAGCAGAAGGTGTATGCATGGGCAAACCGCATACGTAGGTATAAGCGGCGGGTGGAGCGATACACCCAGAATCGCACATTCCGGAGTAATGAAAGGTGGGTATATAGGACTTGGGAGCAACCGGAACTAGGTGTGACTAACACGCGTCTGCCGGATGATGACGCCATGAGTTTATTCTGGCGCAACATCTGGTCGGTGCCTGTCAGTCACACCGAAGGTGACTGGACTTGGGAGATCGAGCGAGAGTGTGATCCAATAACAGAAATGGGGGCAATCACTATCAGCCCCCAAGATGCAGCCCGTGCAGTCCGTCCGGTGCCTAATTGGAAATCTCCAGGGCCGGACGGGCTGCACAATTTTTGGATAAAGTGGCTACAAAGGTCACACGCTCGCTTGGCATCCCAATACCAGGCTGCCTTGGAGTCTGGTTCGCTACCCGAGTTCCTTACAACAGGAATAACCCACCTGCTCAATAAAACAGGTAGTACAGAGGAACCTAAAAATTATAGACCGATCACGTGCTTACCGACGGTCTATAAGGTTCTTAAATCCATTTTGAGAGCTAAGATTAACACACATATAGACAGTAATTGTATCATGTCTGCCTCTCAAAATGGATGTAGGAATGGGTCCCGCGGTACTAAGGAGCTGCTCCTCATTGATATGGCCATTAGCCAACAGGTTCGGCGTTCCCGAAAGGATCTGTCGAAATGTTGGATAGACTATAAGAAGGCCTATGACTCAGTTCCTCATACATGGCTCATGAGGGTGCTAGAATTGTATAAAGTTGATGCTACGCTACGCACCTTCCTGATGTCATGTATGGGGCAATGGAGGACGGTCCTTCGCTATCCAGGATGTCGACAAATCCAGAGGTATAGCGAACCGGTAAGGATCGAGCGGGGTATATTCCAGGGTGACAGTTTGAGTCCGCTTTGGTTCTGCCTAGCCTTAAATCCTCTAAGCACACTGCTGGAGGCTTCAGGTCTAGGCTATCGGTTGAAGAGAGGTGGTCAGGTTATATCTCACCTCCTTTACATGGATGACTTGAAACTTTTTGCCCCCAACAATCTGCAACTGATGGAGCTACTGAAGGTAACTGAAACCTTCAGTAGTGCCATCAGGATGGAGTTTGGTGTGGACAAATGTGCAGTCATGCATGTAAAGCGAGGGGAGATTGTGGAATCCGTGGGAACTAAACTCTCGGATTCCGTAAACCTGAGATCCCTCTCTCTAACCGAAACCTATAAGTATTTGGGTATGTCGGAAGCGTTAGGTATCAATGTTGCTGACATGAAGCAATCGTTGAAGGACGCCTGAAGAAGGTATTTAGTAGCCTTCTATCGGGCGGAAACAAGGTGCGCTCCTTCAACGGTTAGGTCATGCCGGTATTGATGTACTCTTTCGGCGTACTCAAATGGACTCAAACAGAACTTGACGCCCTGGATAGGCGTGTCCGTACACTGCTGACTGCATTTCGAATGCATCACCCACGTTCGTCGGTGATGAGACTGTATATCCCACGGAAGTGTGGAGGCCGAGGCTTTTTAAATGCTAAGACCCTCCACAACCGCGAGGTATGCAGTCTAAGGGAATATTTCCTAGCTGCTGACGTGGGTATGCATCGAGATGTAGTGGCGGTGGACAAGGGCCTTACTCCACTCTCCTTGGCTAACGAGAACTGGCGCAAACCTCTAGTGCTTGACACTAACGATCGCAGAGAAGTATGGCAGAGTAAGGAACTTCACGGACGCTTTTTCCGGGCCCTACATAACACGGGCCCGATGTAGACCAACTAGCGTCCGTAGCCTGGCTGCGTGTCGGTGACCTCTTTGGGGAAACCGAAGGTTTTGTCTGTGCAATTATGGACGAAGTTATCATGACGAAAAATTACCTGAGATTTATTGTGAAGGACGGCACGGTTGACATATGTCGGGCCTGTCATCGTCCGGGAGAATCAATCCGCCACATAATCTCTGGTTGTTCTCGTCTAGTTAACGGTGAGTACTTGCATAGGCACAACCTTGTAGCCAGGATTATCCATCAGGAACTTGCTCTGAAATACTCTCTTGTGGAATCGGAAGTGCCGTACTACAGATATACGCCCGACCCAGTTCTCGATAATGGTCATATCTCATTGTACTGGGATCGGTCCATCATCACTGACAGGACTATTGTAGCCAATAAGCCTGATATAGTGGTGGTGGACCGAATCGAGAGGCATGCAATGATTGTTGACATTACCGTCCCACATGACGAGAACCTCGTGAAAGCCGAGAAAGATAAACAAATCAAGTATATTGACTTGGCTCGCGAGGTTGTCGACATGTGGGATGTGGACTCAGCGATCATTGTACCGATAGTCGTGTCAGCCAATGGCTTAATAGCCACGAGCCTCGACCAACACCTCAGGAGGCTCTCGTTAGGCGGCTGGATCAAGGGCTTGATTCAGAAAGCAGTACTTCTGGACACGGCTCGCATTGTCAGGCGGTTCCTCTCTCTGGAGCCCTGACCGCCGGTAGCTTGGACCCTGTTCCCGATACCGGTGGGATACTATTTTTTATATTTTTAAATGTTTTTTTTATCCTTTATATTTAAATATTTAAAAATGTAAATAATATGTCTATAAAAATAAATAAACGGAATAATAATAATAATAATTCAGACCAACAGGCCTGACAAATTATACAAATATATACACAACTATACAAACACACACAACACATACACAACTATACAACAATTATACAAATTATACAAATATATACAAATTAACAACTTTAACTCTTTAAAACAATTCTACACAGCAGTTAAAACATTTAATTTGTGCCTTCCGCCAAATAATCGTGTCTCCGAATCAACACGAACGCATGCTAAGGCAACTAGGAGTAAAACAAAATTTCCGTTTTTTATTGAAAACAGCACCATCTGCTAACTAGTTAATTAAAGCAAAAATTGCGGTGTTGCTACGGTTGAATTTATATAAAAAATATTGTTATATTGAGAGTTTCCTATAATAAAATTAATAAAACATATATCAAGAAATCAAACTGGAAACAGACTGCACAGGACAGAGACAAATGGGCATCTTTGGAGGTGGCCTTCACTCAATAATGGGGTTCCTACAAATTATATTATTTAGGTATCTAAAAGGGGTGACTACAGAGATGACGACTAATAGAGGAGTATGGAAGAAAAAGACATGTTGCGCCGACCCCAAATAAATTAGGATAAGGGCAGGCGAATGATGAGGTATCTAAAATCAAACCAAGCTAGCTAATAATAATAGTAAATATTATCTAGTAGTAAATATTATATAGTATATTAATAATAGTAAATAAAATAGTTATAGGTATATAATATAGGAAATAAATAAAAATAAGTAGGTATTAAGATCATCAATATTAGTTAAACGTTTAAATAGTATACAGTGTCAAACAAGTATAATAATACTAGTAAATAAAAAACAGTAAATAGCTACATAATATAGGACATAAACAAAATAAGTAGGTATTAATTTTAATTAGTTAAGCGTTTAAAGATAAGTTAATGTAAAAATTATATGTAAAATTAATTTGTAGGAAATAAAAGGCCTTTTTATTTTATTTATATCAAGAAATAAAATTAAAATCGCATGTTATTCAAAGAGATACATAAATTGAAGCATGATGAGGTTTTATTATCAGTAGGTATAATGATGCAAAAGTTATATTTTAGTACCTATAAATAAAGTGTTTTTTTTTTTTTTTTGTATGAGCACACTTGAATTGCAAATGGCTGGCTGCGTCAGAGTGTGATTTTATTTTCCTTTTTGCAATATAATTCTCGTTGTATAGCAAAGACTACTATAGTTTTTGTTTTAGCAATTTTAGTGCATCTGCAATCGAGTTGAGTTTCATCATCGAACCATGAGACGTACGACGATGCGCCACTGGTACATGGTGGACATCCCACGCACACGCACAAAACGCTTTGAGAACTCATTAATGGTGCGTACAGCTAGAGAGTGGAATTCCCTGCCGGAGAATGTGTTTCCTGATAGCTACAACCTGGGATTCTTTAAGTCAAGAGTGAATAGGTTACTTCTGGGCAAACGTGCTCCATCTTCGACCACATCATAGCTTACCATCAGGTGAGATAGGTCAAACGCATGCCTATCAAAAGTAAAAAAAACGTGAAGTAGTGAAAAAGAATTATACAAGTGATTCTATTTTCTTCGCCTGACCAACCACGCCTACTTATAAATCGTAATTATAAATCATGAAACCATATTAATATCGTTGATGAGGCTCGACAGCCTCTAAATATTTTAGTTAAAAAAAAAATTAAAATCACACTCTTGAGTAACGTTATTTTACTATTAATATTCTTCTCAGTAGACCAAGCGGTTTAGACTCTGCGTTGTCTGTTGTGACTTTATTTATTATTTTTTTTAAAGAGATCAGTCTGTTTTTTTTTCCTGCAATAGTATTTATTCCTTATTTCTTTGACTACCTTAAAGTTTAGCCGTTCATAATCCAAACTTGTTATCTTTTCAGCCATTGTCCCACTGCGGGGCAACTGCCTTGCTCTTCCTTTTCTTCACAATTCTGTTTACTGCTCGTGCGTCCTATTCCTTTTGTGAAACGTTTCTAAAAATATTCTTAATTTAATTGGGCTACTATTTTTTTTTTTAATATTTTTAAATGTTTTTTTTTTATGAAAATATTTAAAAATGTAAGAAACATATGTATATGTGTAGATACAAATGAATATACGAAATAATAATAAAAATTTATTTCAGAATTGTTTTTCCCCTTGTTAGTAACAGTATAAACTTATAAACTAGTGTTAGTAACATTTATTCAAAGCGTGACGCACACCGATCCCGGGAATGTCTACTTGACTGCGTGCAGTCGTATCGGAAGGCAAGATCGGGGGAGTCCCACCTATCTGCCAACGTATAAGAATCGTGTTGAGGCTGGCGTGAACACGGCGTAGCAGAGATGCGCACCTTTTGCGCATGATTTATTTATTTATTTATTTATTTAGTACACATACAATTATTTTTACAGGTAAACCCAATGTAATAAAAGTAGTCCTATAACGATAATTGACCAGTCCCAAGCAGTGGCTCAGGGTACCGGCACAAGTTACTTAGAAGACAATACACTAATTGTCACCCTCTGGAATTCCGCCAAAGAGCAGGAAAAAATATCCAAACGCTGAGAGATACTATTCATAATAGTAACCGCCCGACACACAGGTGAAAACTTAATGGCCAAAAAACTATCAACGTCCACATCGGCAAACATGCCGGACGCGCTCGAAACGCGACAGCCCCATCAACACCCGGAACATGTTGTTATATTATGTGCGCAGGCCACTATATGCCCTCTGCGTAAAGTTAAACCACAGGCTGCACGTGTAAAAGGATTGGCAGTAGGCTTAGAAAAGCGTCACCTTAACCTGAGCCGTACAACGTGCAAACCTGTGGGCCAACATCCCACATCGAACCTGTGCTTCCGTTCTACATCATGGTTATCTTTCAAATCATCGGAGACCCAATGACCCAGACATTTAAAATTAGTAACTCTTTTTATAGGTCTTCCGCAATGCATAACTGGAGGGAGTTGTGTTATGCATTGCATTTACTGCCTGCCTTAAATACCATGAATTCGCTCTTCGGTGCATTATATTTGAGCCCATGGGTCCCAGCGTAAGATTCACACACGTTAATCAGTTTTCTTAACGCCCTGATCGATGGGCTTAGCAGAACCATATCGTCTGCATAGCTTATATTATTAATGCATACACCATCAATATGACAGCCGATTCCGGTTCTGCTAAGCTCATCGATCAGATTATTCATGTACAGATCAAACAACGCGGGCGAGGACAGTGACGGGTGAGACCGCCCGCCTCACCCCACACTCAAGCTTACTACTCTACTCATCTGAAAAGGAGTTTGCCCGTCTGACACGGTTTTGTTGACTAGCTTATCAAAATTTAATTAAATTTATTATGTCCCGGGGCACATTCGTCTCGTGCTGCAGTTTACCCCATAGCACATTATATGAAACAAGGTCCAATGCTTTTGACAAATCTAGGAAATATGCAAATACTGGTCAAAAACGTCAAAAACAAAGGCAAAAGTGTCAAAAACGGCCGTTTTTGGTACTTTTGCTTACTACTTTGGATACGAAACACTTTGAGTCATGCTTCCACAACGTAAAAATACTTTATCTTCTTTGTAACAAACGCAACATAGGATTCTTTAATCTTTATTTTCTACGCTTTGCTACGATTTTTTATTCAATGAGGGCGCCACTTCGAGGCTGTATGCGCCTTAACCAAAGCTTATAATAAAGTCTCGCTTTCTCGTGAGCTACGCGAACATACTTATTCCAGCCAGTTACATGCCTACGCTTCGATATATTTTCTGATAATAACTGTATTCGGCAGTGTTCACAAGTATACGTTCAATGTTATTATACATTTCATCCAACACAGGTAAGTGGCAGGCATCATTACACATACTGTCTGCATACTGACTAAATTCACTTGGAAAATCAATTTGTTTTAAATCTGAATGACAATAATCGTGATATTTTGCTATTTGTTCAGCATTACGTTCACCCCAGACAACTTTGTTTAAATGTGCGTATGGCTTCGTCAACATAGTGTGCGTTTTGATGTTATTAAACTTACATTCTAACATAACAGGTAGCTTAGCTGGTCGGACCAGTATGAGTCATACAAAACCGACACATTGAGAATAGCGGGCAGCGCGGCACCTGTCACTACACAGTGATCGAGCCAGCGCTTGCACCCATGTGCGTCGCTTACATATGTATAGGTGTCCGATGGAAGTGTATTCATATCAACGTACGAGTCGACCATAACTGCTCCGCACAGATCGAAAGTAGCTCGTAACACTATTATTTTCATTCACCGCGTTAATCTCACTTCAGCACTCTGTGAATTCAAAAAAATTGTCACTACAATCAGTAGGCATGTACACTGAGAACACCACGAACTGCAGCTGGTCACTGTCACCGCAGGGAACGCACTTTTTCGCCAGAGAAGGGCGACTCCTCCGTGTGGTCGCCCCCGCAGCACACCCTCGATCGGTGTGCTCGGTATCCACTGCCGAAGTGCCCGTCAAGGCAAAGTTGTCATCTATGGTACCCAGAAAAGACAGGTCGTGTGGCAGCAGCCATGTTTCCTGCAGTGATATCAAATCGACTTCTTAACAAAGTTGTCGTGTACAGTCCACGGACCTGACAACGTTTTTACAATTAAATTTTATTATTTTGGTTGTCGTCATGTTGAGTTGTTAGTATTTATCTCGTTAGCCCCGTAAGCCTGTGTTGCTACTAAATTCAATAAAACGTCGGTACGCAATTCTGACAGGCCAAAAGTCGGCATCCATAAATAAACCTAACTTTTCTCTATCTACAAACATTTTGAAGGAATTGTATTCTTTTTCTAATCTCATCTTCATCTTTTCAACAGTGACATTTAAGTTCGACTCTCGGGCCTGGTGCTGATCTGACGGCGAGCTACCCGACCCTACCCTACCATAATGATTCTGGGGAAGATAAAATTTGACTCTGATGGCTCACTCTTACATCACCTAGGTGAGATCTCAAAGGATCATCGGTATCTTTAAAACTCTCCACTTGACACGCTCCACGTCGAGTGTTTATATTGCATTCATACGTGTTGATTGGGGAAGTATGCCCCATCATTTCTATCTCACATTTTAAGATATCTAACTGTTCAGTAGTAACAAACTGTTCCTTGATACGGCTGATGTCTTGCTGTACAACCAGCAGATCCTTCAATATCTTCGTTACATCCACATGATCGAAGAGAATTGCGGGTAACTTCTGAAGCTCACGAGCGACGAAAATATATATTTCCTCAGGTTCTGTTTCCTAGAGAGTATTAATAATATCATCTATATTTCTGAGCGTTTTCCCGTCTCTCTTCCTGGTTTTCTTCTGCTTTTTTATTGTTGGTATGGATTCAGAAAGCAGATTCTTAGCAACCACTATATCATCTTCAGAGAAAGCAGAGACGTAGACGACTGATAGTTTCTTCGTCTATCACATCTAGTTTATTGTTCACAAACGCTAGCATTTCCTTAATCATGATATTACACTTTGAACATTTTCATGATTGGAAGCCATATTAGCTTACGTACGGTGCACGTGACCGTATCTACGCTCGGCGCGTGCGAGACTGATGATTATGGTTTAAACTTTAAAAAAACAAAATTCGTAATTTTCTCAGCAAACGCATTTAATTAATATTGTAGGGACCTGGAGCACCTTCTCGTACTGCAGGGTCCCTGGGGGTTCTTCGTAAGCGTCTAGGGGCTGTCGTACTCGCTGGCAACGCGAGAGTGTGGTGTATGAGCGTGACTGCTTATTGTGTGTAGTGTTATAAAAGAAAGAGGAATAGCGCATTCAGAGGAACTGTATTAAATTATTAAATATAACATGTGTGCCCTCTTCGGTCGGGCTAGCAGAACTCTTAACTAACTTAGTCTGACACAAACGTCAAGCCTAACATTTCTTCTAAATTTATATCAAACGGCTTTTCAAGAGTTTCTAGAAAGTTCTAACCTGCCAGTCGGCAACATAAGGCCGCCAACATAAGGTCGTCACAATATCATGGGAATGCATGAAAAATAACTTGTATGCCATCTTTGTAAGTCCGGATATTAGATTTAGAATGACGCACTTAGCTAATCCTAAATACAAACTAAACATGTTTGCAAAATTTCAACTCAATTGGAAACCGGCAAATTGGTCAAATTTAACTTAATTTTTTACAAAGGTAATTAAAAACGCATGTTCAATTTTTTTTTGTAGTTGTTATTGTTACTTTGCGCGTATGTAGGAATGTAGTTTTCTCTGGTAGAACCGTCTAAAATAAAACAAAATAATAAACTTACGATCACCACGTACTGGAAATACTGCATTAAGCTTTCATTCTTCAATTCCTTGCTGAAGACTTGAACCATTATAATTCTGTAGTAGTCATCCGTTAAAATGGGCAGCGGGACCACTTTTCTAGAAAATATCGTATAGATATTAGGTCTTAACTAATGAAGTAACTGGTTCATAAAACGGGTCACTGTGAGCTGTAAATAATAACTTTAGATTTACTTGAAATTGTAATTTCAAATAAACTTTTTTTTAGGGAAAGTTATAACTTTTTTGAAATTAGTTATTAGGTACTTTGTTTCTTTGGGTTTCTTTATTAAATTTATAACCATTTTTGTATGTAATTCAAGTAAGTTTGTATTTTTTGGTTAAAGAGTTCTACCGTGGAAACTATGCATCTCAAACGGTACGCAATCAAAAACACTTATAAGGACTTCGAACTGCAAACGTATAATTTATGTGTTTTGGTTTCAATGGCTTTCGTTTGGGAAATTTTACCTCTTAAGGCGCAGTTTTATGACTTTTAATGGTTTTTAATTGAATATCACGTCTAAACACCTAGTCTTATTTCTTTGAAAAAAAAAAATATGTTACTCTAGACAATTTTCGTCGTAATTTGTTTTGAGAATATTTGAAATTATATTTTTATATTATAGTGTAATTAATTTCTAAAGTTTTGTCTAACGTTGATAAAAAATTAACGCGTAACTTTCACGCAAAAATTATAACGCGTAATTTTATGAAACCTTCAGCATTTTAAAGATCATTTAATTATTTATAATTTAGTTTAAGTTTTTTATTTAAATACCTGTTGTTTTATGTGTAATAAATTAATAATGCGACTAATTTCGGACAGCGCTCCTTGATGTGCTTGTCCTATTTCTGGGTGGACGTACTACGCGTTACATGAGCTCAGCACAGAACATGCAAGCTAACTACTCAAGGTCGTTGGCAGTTAATAGCGCTTTAACCTTTTACCCTTCTTTTGCGCTCGATTACGGGACAAAATTTCCAAAATGAAAGCTATTGAACCATAGACTTAATTAACCCATAGTTAGTTAGTCAGTAAATAAATAAATAATAATAATTTATTGATAATACAAGGTTTTTTGTAGTACATAAAGGGCTTATAAATTATCGACGTAATAAAAACAAATCTAAAATTATGTTGTACACACAAATTGTTGGGTGAAACCCTGTTCTCCTAGCTAGATCACAAAGTAATCTGTGTTAAGGAGAAACAGATTCCACTCCCTAGTGGGGTAGCAATAACACAGATGCGTTCATGTTACTGAGTCTACAATGAAGGTACATGGGCAGTACAGGCAGCCATGTGTATTACTTAATGAAGTTTATAAAGAAAAAATGTATACAATTAAATTAAAATTACAAATTCTATGAAGCTATGGTACGGTGTGGGGTACTTGTATTATGGGTGGTTAAAAAGTGAATGTGTAGAGTAGTGTAGTGCCATATAGTGTAGTGTATGTGGTGTGGTTTGGTGTGGTGTGGTGTGGGGTGCGGGGGTGTGGTTTGGTGTGTTGTAGTGTGGTGTAGTGTGGTTTGGAGTGGTGTGATGTGCGTGGTACGTATGATGTGAGTGATGAAATACGTCAATGATATTGCTTGCCTTTTGAGATACATTGTTTCCACGTTGGAACTCACATTATGAAAAAATATATAATTATGGTTTTTGAGATTTCATCACTATTATTATAGCAATATAATTGTAAAAAAGAACAAAACACTCAGAAGCAAAACCTAAAAAGACGATTTTGAGTGACGTCATTTTATTTTCGTAATTTTTTCAGCAAATTCTTTCCATTTTTACCCGTCATCACTCTATGCCTCACCAGTGAGGCCATGCGAAAAAAAAATATTATTATTAAAAATTATAAATATTTTTATTCATATTATCTAATAATTATTATTAAAAACCTAGTGTCGCGTTTTCGATCGCTAACGCGCGGTACCTGACGCGCGTAATTAATATCTTTCCAGTTTAATGTGAATAACGCACGCAAATTGATTACATGATTGTTAATTTTAAGTTTCATTGTTGGTTTTCCATAATATGTAATCATTTGTTATTCTCAATTAATAAAATTAGGATTAGGATTACTCACCCAATTTTCGAGAAGTCTTGCAGCTCAATCTTGACATTGGTCTTCGAAAAGAACTTTGGTACAAGCGTCTTCATCGTGCACAATCGGTCTATCTGCTTTTTTGCCTTCTCTACGGAACCCTTGCTACCTATCACCGTTTTCTCCAAGTATTCCTTGCCTGAAAAGGTAAAAAAAGCATAAGCGGTTATTTCAGTAGGATCTAAAATAAGTAGCAGATGATGATTCTACTTTATATATACCTAGCTAACTTCAAAAACTTGAAGTCACATCACATCAATTTCCGTCGTAATTTGATTTCAGAATATTTGAAAAAAAAAATTTATAAGATAGTGTTATAAATTTTTAAAATTATGTCTAACGCGGATAAAGAATTCAGAATCACGCAAACACTATAAAGCATATTTTTATGAAACTTTAACTATTTTAAAGATCATTTAATTATTTATAATTTAGTATTAGTGTTTTAGTTTAATGCCTGTGGTTTTATGTGTAATAAATTAATAATGTGTCTAATTTCGGACAGCGCTCCTTGATGGGCGAGTCCTATTACTGGGTGGACGTACGACGCGTTACGTGAGCTCAGCACAGAACACGCTAGCTAACCACTAAAGTTTATTGGCAGTTAATAGCGCCTTAACTTAGAGACTGTTAGTACTGGAAAGCTGTAGTTTTGCGTAAGTATAAATATTAATCATGTTGACATAATGGTGAAACATAATCTTAATTTTATTTAAATTAGGATATCTTCCATCACGTAAAGTAGCGATGATTTTTTTTTCTCGTTTCGTGTGGTATAGTTGGATATGTCTTTCAAACTGGGGGGTTGGAAAAAATATTTTTTCGATCCAGTGATCCGTTTGCAAAATAAGGTGATTGCTCCATGGTAGCCCGCGAAATTCAAATTTCTAACGTTTTTTTGCAATTTGCAAGTCAGTGTCAGGTTGTGTCTTGGTCAAAATTTGATTCGCTGCTGTAGCAAATATGTATTTATAGAATTATAATCATGCAAATCATCAATCATTATAATTCTATAAATACATACTTGCTAATACTAGTACTACTACTACTACTACAATACTACTAGTAATACTAGTACTAGTAGTATTGCTAGTGTTAATTTTTGTTAGAGTCATTTGTGTCCCCTACAAATAAACTGTTGGCTTAAAAAGCTAATGAAAAATCATGATGGTAGTATAAATAACGAATTTGGATGAAAAACTATTTCGGCTTAACACTGTTAACTTATAAAATGTACCTGGTTTGAAAATTTCGTAGTTAAAACTTTTTTACAAAACTACAACCGACTAAGTACCAAAACAGAAAATACACTTAAAATTGTAACATAATTTTAATTTTGGAAGTCGGTGTTTATATTTTGTTTCTTCGTTATTTGACACCGACTGGCGAAATGAGAATTATTTGTGGAGCTCGTGGCTAAAGTAATAACAGCCGCACGGGTCGATCCATCAGGTTAAGCTACGCTTGCTGGGGTTATTCTATAGATGGGTGACCATCTTTACATACTGAGACTCCTCCGTGCTTCGGAAAGCACGTAAAGTCTTTGTTCCCGGCTGTCAATCGTGAATCTTTGACTGTTGTTTCGGGTCATCCGAAGCCCGAAAGTCTGATAACCAGATTTACCAAGGGGTATCGTATTACCCAGTTACTGTGAAAGTGAGATAGGCAGTCACTCCATGTAAAATACTGTTTTTCTGCTGCATCCGATTAGACTGGAAGCCGACCCCAAGATAGTTGGGAAATGGCAATGCAGAAGGAAGGTTGTAGTTTTGTGAGAAAGGTTTTCTGTTTTTACTTTTTACTGTATTTTTAGTCATTTCTATAGTAAGGCGCAGTTATACGACTTTTAATGGTTTTAAATTGAACATCACGTCTTTGAAAAAATATATGTTACTCTAGACATTTTTCGTCGTAATTTGATTTGTGAATGTTTGAAATTATATATTTATAAGATAGTTTAATAAATTTTTAAAGTTATGTCTTACGCGGATAAAAATTGAAAATCACGCAAAAACTATAAAGCATATTTTTATGAAACTTTAACTATTTGAAAGATACTTTAATTATTTATATTTTTGTACAGGTATTTTGGTATAAAACCTGTTGTTTTATGTATAATCAATGAATAATGCGCTTAATTTCGGACAGCGCTCCTTAATGAGCGAGTCCTGTTACTGGGTGGACGTACGACGCATGTGTCGCACGCACGTGAGCTCAGCACAGAACACGCAAGCTAACCACTCAAGGTCATTGGCAGTTAATAGCGCCTTAACTCACACATTTTAATACGAGCACATCGTTATCACTATTTTGGATAATTTGAACATAAAATAATGTAAACCAGTATTTTGCAACTTAGTATGCTGATTTATTTAGTGTCCTTGGAGATTTTTACTTATTCGTTTCCGTAAGATGAGCCTTATCTTTCTCACTGATCGACTTTGAGTTTTAAATTTAAATAGGTTTTTTTATTAGTTAAGTTTTCAATGGTAATATTTTTTATTGATTCAAAAACGTAGAATTTTAAAGTATTAAAATACCTGTACCGATGCATATATAGCATGGTACAAAAATCCTGTCCGATCCTGAGGTGTATTACTGGTTTAACATACGTACTAGAAAAAAATAGTAAAATAATGCAACTAATATAAACCAAAACTTATAGATTTTTTATTTTTATAAAATATGCGAATTTAACACTAAAGATGGCAAATTGACAACACTCCACTGGTTGGCCAAATCTTTTCATTTTTACCTATTTTTACTTCAAACGATACCGCCCTGCAATAGCCGCACTGTAGGCACTCTTCAACAATGGATCAACAAGACCGCCTCGCTCAGGCGGTTTCTTTCAAACAAAACTGTAGGTGAACTTTGTCCTCGCTCAGTGATGCATATGATAAGTTTTTCTTTTTTTTTTAATTAATTATTTTAATTGGGGATAAATAACAATCTCGTATCCATTAAATGATTACGTATAATTATTTATACGTAGTACGATACCAAATAATACCCTACAGGATCGGACAGAGTTTTTGTTACATACTGTATATTATTTGCATCGACAGGTACTCAAATTTAAATAAAAACTGGTTTTGCGACATCTTTTTATCATTAGTACCTAAACTCAAAAACTACAGAACGGATTTTATGCGGATTCATCAATATACTACTATCTGTAGGCCATAAAAAAAATTTTCCGTGCGGGGATTGAACCCGCGACACGCAGCGCAGCAGCTGAAAACCTCTCGCTCAACCACTGCGTCAACAATTTGTTTTTTTTTTTTTTTGGGGGTTGGGAAATCATCTTATGACTTCTTCCGCTCGAGGATGGAGCGGAAGGGCGTGTCAGACACTTACTGATTAAAACCCACCCCTGTTCCTCCCTGCCCTACATGCCCATGCGCAATTTATCTTCAACCCCCGGGCAGACTGCGTCAACCGTAACGTCGCTATTTATGTGATTAGTGCACCAACAGCACTGTCACTTACAATTCAAATAAAATAAAATCTATTATTATTACTCATATATTCATTAGTACATGCATATTATTTACATTTTTAAATATTTAAATAAAAAAGATAAAAAAACATTTAAAAATATAGAAATAGTATCCCACCCGTATCGGGAAAAGGCTCCAAGCTACCGGCGGTCAGGGTTCCAGAAGTACAGCTTTCTGAATCGAGCCCTTGATCCAGCCGCCTAACGAGAGCCTCCTGAGGTGTTAAGCCATTGACTGACACGACTATCGGCACAATGATCACTGAGTCCACATCCCACATGTCGACAACCTCGCGAGCTAAGTCAAGATACTTGATTTGTTTATCTTTCTCAGCTTTCACGAGGTTCTCGTCATGCGGGACGGTTATGTCAACAATCATTGCACGACTCTGGATTCGGTCCACCACCACTATATGACTACGATGACTCCCAAAACGGATTTCGCAAAAAAAGATCTACAACGCTAGCTGTTTATAAGTATATCCAAGAAGCATTAAATATTTTAAATAATAAGCAATACGCAATAGGAATATTACTCGACTGACTAAGGCCTATGACAAAGTCCAATTTAAAATATTATTAAACAAGTTATACGGGATAGGAATACGTGGAAAAGCCCACGACTGGTTCGCATCATATTTGACGGGTAGAGAACAATTAGTTGAGATTGAATATTACAATAAAAAAACCAAAGAAATACAGCTTATAAGATCAGACATAAGACCGATATATGCTTCAATTCCCCAAGGAAGTGTGATAGGGTGCCTCCTTTTCCTCATATATATAAACGACCTCCCCAAAATCATAGACGAACCATGTGTACTGTTTGCGGATGATATTTCTATCCTCACCTCATGCCAAACTAATGCTCATTTAAATGAAAAACTTACCACTATTCTCAATAAAACCATAGAATGGTTGAGTGAACATAATCTCGAAATTAATTTTACCAAAACCAAATTAATCACCTTTCATCCTCGGCAAAAAAAACAACTAGATATAAATTTTACATTTAACCAACATAAAATAGAAGCAGTGAACGATTTTACTTTGCTAGGTTTGACAATAGACACACACATAGACTGGAAAGTACACATACAGCAAGTTAAATTAAAAATTTTAAAGTTCTCTTATGCCCTTCGTGAAATTAAAAAGACTACAAACTTGCAGACCGCACTAGTCACATACTATGCGTATGCGCACGCTTGGTTCAGCTATGGCATTATTTTATGGGGAAATAGCACAGACGCACCCTCCCTATTTACACTACAAAAAAAGCTCATACGAATAATAACCAACATAGATCAAACAGATAGTTGCAAGCCTCACTTCAAGAAACACAAAATCCTTACCTTAATTGATATTTATATTTTAGAATTATGCAAACTAGTCCGCAAACACCCAGATTTCTACACCACCCGGGCAGAAATACAAACAAAATATTCGCTGCGCCATAAAAACAGACTTAATTTACCTCCATCCCGCCTTAAATTGCACTCTTCCAGTCCATATGTTATGTCAATAAAAATATACAATAAATTACCGGAACACTTAAAAAAAGAAAATAAAATAAATATATTTTTAAATAAACTAAAACAATTTTTAATTACTAAAAACTATTATACAATTGACGAATATCTAACGGATAAATTCAATAATAAATAGATAAAACAGTTTACTTAATAAATAAAAAATAAACGAGTTAAAATAGACGAACATATTAAATATTAATTGAAATAATAAATACAATAATAGATTTACAAAATATGTAAGCGAATGGATAATAATATTTAATTTAATATAAAATAGATAATTTATAAAATAACATTATAATAATTATATAATATAAGTAAAACAAATAGTAATATTAATAAGACAGATATGAAAAACTGAAATTGAATTTAGTACATAAATTAAAAAGGATAATATTAAAGTGGTCTTCCCCTCTCCTACTTTTAAATTTTGCTGTACCCGACAGGGTCCATAATTGTTTCAGTAAATATACTAAAAAATTACCATCTCTATGTACATTATGGATGCAATAAAGAATTTGAATTGAATTGAATTGAATATATGGCTACAGGCATATGGACCGATTCCAATTAGATATGACCATTATCGAGAACTGATTATTATTTTTTTATTTCCTAAACACTTAATCTAACTACACTTAAACTAAAATCGGCATTTCAGTAACTAGCTCTTGTCACCGCCGGCGTTCCTGTATTAGAACGCCACGGTCTGGCACGCAACGATTTTAGAAAACCAGACGTCTTGTCTTTATTTTCTTAGAAGATGGATTTTATATGTGACATACGCTTGCGCCATCTCATCTTCCTAGCCCGTCGTGCTGTGCCGGTGCTGCCGCGGTGAACCTCAAACAACGGATATATTACAACCTCGTCGGTAGTTACATTTTCGAGCCGTTTGGGGTTAAAACTCTTGTGCCGTGGGGTTCGAGTGCTAATACATTATTTAAAGATTTGTCCTAATGCTTATTTGACACTTTGCGTGAGAGCTGGCTTTTACCTCGGCCAGAGGTATTGTCTTACAACGTGGCAATGGTGCCAGTCTTTTGGGCACACTTCAAGTTGACAGCAATGCGGAGGAATTTTTGACGACATAATATGTCGTAACCTAAAAAAACTTAAAATATTATTTTAAGTTTTTTTTTTTAAGTTAGTAGTTTGTGTTTTTATTAAAGTTTATTACCTCAATCTGCAATCTGCATAGCCATTTCCCAACTATCTTGGGGTCGGCTTCCAGTCTAACCGGATGCAGGTGAATACCAGTATTTTACATGGAGCGACTGCCTATCTAACCTCCACAACCCAGTTACTGGGTAATACGATACCCCTTGGTAAGACTGGTTGTCAGACTTTCGGGCTTCTGACGATCCGTAACGACTGTCAAAGATCCACGGATTAATGTGCTTTCCGAGGCACGGAGAAGTCTCGATATGTAAACATGGTCACCCATCCTTGACCAACCCCGGCAAGCATAGCTTAACCTGATGGATCGACCCGTGCGGCTGTTATTACTATAGTTTGTTACCTTTTTCATTGAATTTGATGCAAAACTAGTTTGAGGTTACTAAACTCAACTCTGGCTGTTACCTATTTATAAGCTAGACAAACCTGATTAATTAGTACATTTTAGTTTTATTCTTATTACGAGCTTTTTAACCGACTTTCGAAGAAGGAGGAGGTTCTATGTTCGACTGTATGTGCTTTTTTTTTTTATGTATGTCCGCGCATTTCTCCGTCAGTTGTGGACCGATTTTCAAAATTCTTTTTTTATCCGAAAGAATATATGCCCGAGGTGGTCCCATATAAATTTTATCGAAATTGCTTTAGCGCTTTTTGAGAAACTGAACAAAAACGAAAAATACGCATATCTTGATGACGTTTTTGTGTTCTCCAAATGTTTAAATTCCAAGTTCCATGTTATTGGGGTTTTTAGTTCTGGGGTATAACAACTAGAAAGCGAAAAATAAAAAACTTTTTTACAAAAAAAACAACCGACTTCCCAAAAAAAAAAATACACTAAAAATTTAAAAATAACTTTAATTTCGGAAGTCGGTGTCAAATATCGAAGAAATAAAATACAAACACTGACTGCCGAAATTAAAGTTATTTTAAATTTTTAGTGTATTTTTTTTTTTGGAAGTCGGTTGTTTTTTTTGTAAATTTTTTATTTTATTTTACAAGCTTTTATTTAACTTGCAATGTATGTATGTATGTTCCGGGTTACTACAGAGTAATTCTTAATGGAAAAACCCAACAACACTTTTTCCGACCCGGGAATTCGACCAAAGACCTCACGCTCGGGTCGCGGATAAATTTATAAGAGTCGCGGATAAATTCGTAACAGAGTTACCGCGCCCCTGGGCACTCAGACAAGGAAGGAACAGGGGTGGGTTTTAGACGGTAAAAGTCTGACACGCCCTTTCGCTCCACTCAGAGCGGGAGAAGTCATAGGATCAAAATCAAAATCAAAATCAAAATCAAAAGTCATTTATTCAAACTAGGCTGAGAACCAGCACTTTTTGAACGTCAAAGTTTTACATAAAGACAGTCCCCCAAAAAACGCCCGCCCGTCACCACTTCCTAGTGTTTTAGCTGTGAAGAAGAAGTGGCCAACAAACTCCCCAGCAACACATCTGTCTGTTAAGTTTTAAGAACTTGAATCTATATAATTCTAAGCAACAATCTTAACATTATGTAAAACAGAAAAATAAATATATGTCGTCTAAAATATAATCATAAAAATTAAATAATCCGCCACTTGCCAGCTAGCACACTCAATCATGCCATTAAAAACCAACTCAAGCATAAACACTAAACCAAATTAAAGAAGCCTCCATACATAACTGGTGTGCCTGCTTACAAGAACAAAGATTGAAACTATCAAAGGGCTGTGATTCGAAGCCACAAGTGATGAACTAGGGCCATCACACTAAATTTGGTAGACAATTATTATATGAACTCATATAATTTGTTATAACCATAAGCTAAATATGGAGAAAGAACATCAAGTGCAACATTGTCTTGCGTTCAACACAGCGACCAACTATTATTATCTTCTAAGTAGTCGTTGATGGAATAGTATGCTTTCGAACAGAGACTAGATTTAACTTTAGTTTTAAATGAATTAAAAGGCAAGTCAAGAAAAGAACGGGGTAGCTTATTGTAAAATTCGATACCGAGACCCTCAAACGAACCATGAACCCTACGAACACGGTGGGAAGGAACATGAAGTTTATACTTATTTCTGGTGTTAAAATTGTGGATATCACTGGTCTTTTTGTACAAATGTATATTTTGTCTAATGTATAATATGTTTGCAAAAATGAATTGAGATGCCACCGTGAGAATTCCAATCTCTTTGAAAATTTCTCGTAAAGAAACTCTTGACCCTAACCTATAGATTGCTCGTACAGCACGTTTTTGTAAAACAAATATATTTTGTATGTCCGCAGCTTTACCCCACAAAAGAATACCATAAGACATAACACTATGGAAATAACTAAAATAGACTAACCGTGCTGTGTCAACGTCAGTATATTGTCTAACTTTTCTGACGGCGTAGGCGGCAGAGCTGAGCCTTCCTGATAGGCCTGATATATGTGCGCCCCATTGAAGTTTGGAATCAACAGTTATACCCAAAAAAACTGCCGAGTCCACAGTTTCAAGCACTTCTTTATTTAAGATGACATTAGGTCCTAGATTTATAACATTAGGTAAGGCAAACTTTATACATTTAGTTTTCTTAGCATTAAGAACTAAGTTATTTGTCGTAAACCAATCCGTAACCATTGAGAGAGCGCTATCTACGTTATCAAAATCATTTCTATTCCTATCTACTTTAAAGATAAGAGAGGTATCATCTGCAAACAGTACTACGTCACAGATACCCTTTAAAAAATATGGTAAATCATTAATATACACCAAAAACAAGAATGGTCCCAATATCGAGCCTTGAGGCACACCTAAATAAACTGGTAGCCCGGAAGACTTAACACCATTGATATCTACACATTGGAACCTATTACATAAATATGAATCAATTACATTTAGAGCTTCGTTTTGGAGACCATAATGACGCAGCTTACGCAAAAGCGTGTCATGGTGTACGCAATCAAAAGCTTTGGAGAGGTCACAGAAAACTCCGATTGCATTTTGCGAGTTCTCCCATGCGTTGAATATGTGTTTTAGGAGAGCAACACCCGCATCTGTAGTCGATCGACCTTTTGTAAAGCCATATTGATCATTATGAAGGAGGCTATTTACATTAAAATATGTTAGCAACTGCTTCAGTATTAACTTTTCAAAAATTTTGCTAAATGCAGGCAGGATGGAAATAGGCCTGAAGTTGCCTATATCATTTTTATTGCCTGATTTAAATAGAGGTATGACTTTACTACACTTCATGAGATCAGGAAAAGTTCCTGAGTCCACGCATTTATTAAAAGTTACAGCAAGATAAGGCGCTACGATGCCTATTATATCACTCAAAAGTTTAATTGAGATGCCCCAGTAATCCCCTGTGTTTTTTGATTTTAGAGAGTTAAAAACGTTAACTACGTCAAGTGGTGTTACATGCTCAAAACTAAATGATTGATTGCACTTAGGTACACTACCGTTCAAAAGACTTTCAGCTTTAGACGGGGATGAATTTAAGAAGCGAGTTGTAGTTATAGGTATGTGGGCAAAAAACTCATTAAATGCCTGAGCTGACGTAAGCTGGTTTACTAACTAATTTGTTTTCGAATAGAATCTCTAGCTGATTTACTTTTTTAACAAACTTTCCCGTTTCATTATTTATTATTTTCCAAGTGGCTTTTACTTTATTATCAGAATTTTTAATTGTCTCGCTTAAGAATTTTGATTTAGCAGCAACACAAATCTTCTTAAACAATTTAGAATATTTTTTAACATACTCTAGAAAAGGAGTATCGAACCTATATTTTTTTAAACCGTATAACTCGTATAGTCTCGCTCTACTTTTTTATATACCAGCAGTGGCCCATTGGTTGAAGCCAATGGAGGTACCTGTAACGTCTATAGTTTTAGACTTAAAAATGGCTTGGTACTCTTTTTGCACAACATCAAAAAGGGCTCTATAGATTTCATTAGGATTATCGTTGTCTACTAAAGATGGTGTAAGTTTATTTGCTATATTATTTTTAAACTTATTACAACGGCTTACCGTATAAGGCCTGCATTCTATTTTAAGCGGCTTTTTATTTTGTGGCATAGGAAAGCTAACTAATAGTCCACAGTGGTCAGACGTTAAGTCACTTAACACTAAATTTTTTTCTGAATTACAATTACTAAAAAAGTTATCAAGGCAAGTCGATGAGGATGCCGTAATCCTAGTAGGTTCATAAAACAAGTTGTTTAAATTATAAGACCTAAACAGATTGATTAACCTGACACTTAATGAAGTATCATCTAAAATATTAACATTAAAATCTCCACATATCACTATACTTTTATTACTTGATTTTATTTTATTAATTAAATCCTCCATTACTGATTCGAAAAGGCCAAAATCACCAGAAGGGGGTCGATAAACGCAAATTATAACGTATCGCTCAAGTTCAACACAAGACAACTCAACAATGTGCTCGATGGAAAGATTAACTAAATCTAAACGTTGTTTGCATTTCAAGTTATTTGAAACAAGGATTAATGATCCACCGCGAATTATATTTTTTCTTACAAATGCACTTTGTACAGTAAAATAATCATCATTAATAAAAACTACTTCATGTTCTTTCAACCAATGTTCAGTTAAACATAAAACCTGAACGTCATAGTTCTCTATAAATAAACATAACTCTAGTTCTTTGCCGGACAGACCTTGCATATTTTGATGTACAACATTCAACATATTATGAGGCTTACCCGTTGTCGCATCTAATAGTTTAAAGAACTAGGGGTATTAATTGAAATTTTAGAATTATTACTAACTGTAATCATTGGTACACAACATGTACCTGTGTCACGCTGTATATTGTATGCTAAAAGATTAGCAATTTGTCTCCTACTACTAGGTGTTAAATACATATTAGTATTGGTTAGTTTGTAATCAGTAATAAATTGATTACAATCAAAATATAAAATAGCGTCACTGTGACGATAGGTCCTATTATAAAATAGCAAGTTTAAATTATAGATGTGCCTATTTTGCTCATCAGACAAATAATTTGAATAAGGCAAAGCGCAGAAAATAAATTTAATGTTATTTGTCTCACTGAGATGTAACATCAAATTGACACAATCAATTACATCCTTTTTCTTAATAGCTAAACTGTCCCCACACAATAGTATAATAGTTGAACTGGGGTGTATTTTTGTCAATCTAATATTATTTACTAATTGGCTAAAACTGGCACCGGGTAAACAATTATTTATTATACTATGTTGTGAACACTGGTTCAAAACAGTACCAAAACCTTGACCAAATTTGTCAGAAAAAACATAAGTAGTGGTATTCACATTATTTATATTAAGATTATCACTACAGCTATCGACAGGCTGAGCCGCTGAGGGTCTGGGTGCTATGTGCTGAGGCTGTGGTGCCTGAGAGCATGCACAGTTACAAGATAGGTTATTTGTCAGAGACTCATACCTCTCTGCATTGTACGTAACCAGGTCAACCAATTCATTGGCCTCCTGCATGCGCTTACTCAGATCTTGTTGAGAAGCCTCATATTTATTAAAAATATTGTTTAGAGCATATTCCCTAACAAACAGTTCATTCTGAAGGCGCTGAGTGTCATTATCATACATTATTTTACAAAGCTCTAATTCACTATTGCAATCCTTTAATTCTTGCAATAAATTAAGTTTGTTTTGTCTAAGTTTATTATTTATTTTGTTTAATTTTTGATGTTTTAATGATTTTTTAATTTTTCTAATTAATCTATTAATTTTAATATATTTCTTTATTTTGTTGTGGCTATTTAACAAGTTACATTTGGTGATGGTGTCATCAGTTAAATCTATTGTTACTATTGGCTCAACACATATGGGACCGGACCCGCTACCAACCAACTCATCATATAGGCTGCAGGTGTTCGCAGACTCTTCACCGGCTTTAAGAGATTTTAAGTGGGTTAAAGCGTTGTGGGCCTTGCTTAATTCAAGCTCAAGCTCAGATATGCGTCTCAAAGCCAGTTCATGGGTGTCACTACATTGCTGGAAATTTGACACAATTTGACGGAGGTGTTGATGCTGGTCAAGTACGTCCATATGCTGTGTGTGAAGTTCAGCCAACTGCTTTTTTAGATCAGTGTTCTTCTGATTAATAAGCTCTATTTCCTTCTCACTATCATCCCTTTCCTGAAGCAGCTTATTGCACTGCTCCTTAATAGATCCTAACTCTTTTAACGTAGCCTTCAGTTTTTCCTCAAAGGATGCAGCTCTACGGGTCAACATGTTGACAGGCCAACCCAAGAGGCACCCTGGAATGAGAGAAGAGACAGCTAAGAATGTGAAAGAAAAAAGAGGAAGGGACAGATAAATATAATAAGTATCTAGGATGACAAGTAGATTGGAAGGTTAAAATAAAAGAAATTAAAGTCAAAAAGGGAATTAATCTCAATTAGGAATGTTAATTTAATTATTAAATAAATATGTATTACCTACTAAATTGATATTTTAATATTAGTAAACGAAAAAAAAAAAAAAAAAAAATTAAAGGGGAAAAGACATAAAATAAGTTTGAGGGTACTACTACTCTTTATTAAATCTGGTTTCTTTCTCAAATTTTTGATAGTTATGACTATAACCAGTTATTAGACTTACAAGAAAACATTCAATTTTAATTAGCTACATTACAATGATTAATCTAAGGTATTGATAGTAATTCACGAATTTTTATTTTTTTTATTTTTTGTAAATGTTTGTGCACGAATTTTATACCTACACTAAAAGGGTTATTTAACACTAAGCTCGCTGAGGCGAGATTTGACACGATAATGTGCAATATGTATAAAAGGAATGGCTTAGAATCAAAAACTAATTATATCAAATACTCCCCGGGTTATGTGATGGTTTCAAATCCGACCGTTTGATGACAGCTGGAACTAGCTTAATGATTATTCATTGATTTTTGCAACGAAACAACTCACAAACACTGGTGCGTATTATTTATAACTAAATCTGTCGTATTTAGGCACATTTAACATTAATTTAGCACGAAAAATATTAGTTTTTCAATTTAATTCTAACACGAAAATTTATGACAACCGGCTGCCAGTGTTGCCAACAGAAAAAAAAAAGGATGATTTCCCAACCCCAAAAAAAAGGGACCTCACGCTCGGCCGTCGCGCTTGCAACCATAAAACCGACGAAAAAGCTTAAGGCGTAAATAGACGCTAAGTAGAGCGAGAGCAAGTAGCTCATTGAATAAAAAATCGTTGCAAAGCGTTGAAAATAAAGATTAAAGAATCCTATGTTGCGTTTGTTACAAAGAGGATAAGGTATTTTTGTCAAAAACGGCAGTTTTTGGTACTTTTGCTTACTACTTTGGATACGAAACATGTTAAGTCTTGTTTTAACAACGTAAAAATACCTTATCCTCTTTGTAATAAACGCGACTCTTTTTCTTTATTTTCTACGCTTTGCTACGATTTTTTATTCAATGAGTGCTCTACTTGGCGTCTATTTACGCCTTAAGCTTTACATCTACGGAGACACACGGTTAATTATCGCCTAGACATTGACGTATATATATTATGTACATCCGTGTCTGGAATAATATGCTCATGCGTATTATCCGTGTCATTGACGACACGATTTGCGTCACCGTGAGAAAACTGCTTCTCTAGACAAACTTGGGCATTATCATAAAACATAAAAATAGCTAGCCAGTTTTGTAATAATTTATAAAACTAGCTAGCCATATGCTACTAAGCATTTTTATGGCTAGCGAGTGGATTCTAAATTCAAATTCTCAGACACACAAAAACGTGCTAATCAGTGTTTAAACAATAATCACGTTTCCTTTTTCTAACACCTAAAATAAAAACAATAAACATTTTGTTTATTTATGGCAACTAGGCCCAACTGTTAATAACCAGAAAAAAACACAAACAAAAATTGTAAGGTTAGCTGTAGGATCTTCTGAACAGCACCTCCACAGCGTGCTACAACCAAGCGTGCGTCGCACTTTTCTATCAACATACTTTTTTTTTTTTTGTGGGGTGGGAAATTACCCAATGACTCTCTCGCTCTAGTCTACTCAGTCAAGGAAGGAACAGGGGTGGGTTTTAGTCAGTAAAAGTCTGACACGCCCTCCCGCTCGACCCAAAGCTGGAGAAGTCATAGGACGATTAACCACACCCAAAAACAAAAAAGTCTCGTTTAGTGATTTCTTAGTATACCTAACCCAGAGGGCGCTCGTGTAGAACGATTGACAATACGTATCAGCATGTTGGCCCTGACCGCTAGCGCCCTGCGCTCGCAATCTATATCTACGTCGTCTTTGAGGTCTCCGGTTAGAAAGTTTCCTAGGTATTTAAAGTCAACTCTTTCGATTGACAGCCCGTTCAACATTATAACTGGGTCGCTATGTACCTACACGTCTACCGAGGCCTCAAAAACTATGTATACACTTTTGTTTACATTGTAGACAAGCCCATGACTCATGACGTATCTCTAACACACGCGTAACAGCTCCCTGTTCGAGCCGGCCGTTGGGCCCAGCAGCACGATGTCGTCTGCATAACTTAAGGTGCTATTAACTGCCAACGACCTTGAGTGGTTAGCTTGCGTGTTCTATGCTGAGCTCACGCAACGCGTCGTTCGTCCACCCAGTAATAGGACTCGCCCATCAAGGAGCGCTCACCCAAATTAGAAACATTATTTATTTATTATTCATAAAACAACAGTTATTATCAGAGTCGGAATTAGGTAGAGTTATTTATGTACTTGCATCGAAATGTTGATATTAATATGGATCTTCCCGGGATTTCTAACGGACAATACCGTGTGGCCAACAATATTACAAATAAATTATAATAAAAACCTCTATTGTTTCATTTTGTTCTCACAAGTTATTTACGATAATAAGAGATTATACTAAAACACTTATAACAAACGGTAAATATTTAAATTTTCTTAAAAATGGTGAAGGTTTCATAAAAATAAGCTCAATAGATTTTGCGTGATTCTCATTTTTTTATACGCGTTAGACATAATTTTACAAATTAATTACACTATGCTACGAATAAATACGTATACACTATGTTATAAATTAATAATTTAAAATATTCAAATATCAAATTACGAAGAAATAAAACAGTCGTTTACACGTGATGTTCAATTTAAAATCATATAATTGCGCCTTTAGCTGTTTACACAAACGTTGTCTATGCAGCATCCGAAAGCATAGTGCTAAGCCCGATTAGCCCGTTTATGTACAGGTTGAAGAGCTTTGGCGAGGTCAAACCATTCTGTCTCACCCCGCTGCCGCTGTCAGACCTGTAGGTACGTTTTGTACAGAGACCCTCCCCATCGAAAACAACCAGTCCAACCAGAAAACACCATAGTCTATGCTTAGACTGTTAACAGACTGCCAAGTTGCCTTGGTAACAATACAGTGATAAAGCCACCATCTGCTTCCATTAATTTCACTGGTATAACTTTCAGTATTATTATGCAGTTTTTCATGATCGGCGCATATCCATTGTTGATTAGAGCAAAAAATTACATGATTCTTTCCAAAAAGGTTGATTAGGATGCGAGTTAAAATCACCTAGTATAATTAATATGGCTTCTATCTCACTGTAACTTACTATAGCACTTCTTAAACAATCTGTGAATTCTGACGTATTATTTTCTACATTATCTGTAGACATGAACACATTAAATACTATATATAATAGATCGATCATACAATGACGCTTTTATAACCGTAAAACTCACACTTTGGCACTGCACTAACGAAACCGACTGAAAAATGCCTTTCCTCTATATTCTAAGAATATCCGCAGATGTGTCAACCGCAGATTTGCCCGTGTAATCGAACTTCTCATCAACTGTTTCCAATAATAGTATATCGTGATTTGATTGTTTTCTTTGCTTTATTTTGGTCCAAGTTACTGACTTGACTGACAACAATCTCTTCTAATGTTATGTCATGGTAGTATTACGCATGCACGGTATTTTTATTGCATAGAGTATTATATAGAGCATTGAATAGTTACAAATCATAAATGGACTTAAATTCTTCCTGTGCATTCCATATTAGTCAGACTTTAATTTTGTTTTTTCTATAAATATTTCGTACCGTTTTTTTAGGATTTAAGTCGATTTTTTTAGTCCTTTTTAAAAGTACTGAGATTCAACGTATATTTTTAAAGTAATTCTGGGGCAGGTAGTACTTATATAGTATTTTAGTTGGGTAACCCGAGTCGGGTAATTATTTAGGAAACTAGAAATAAAATAGGAAGTCTTAAATAAGAAAGTTTTGTAATAATTTTAATTGAGTTCTATCTTTTTAGGATGCCGTACCCGAAGGGTGTCCGTCTGTCCGTTGTCTGTCACAAATTTTTGTTTCGAAGAATTTTTTAACTTCCCATTGACCTATAAACTTGAAATTTTATTATCATGTATATTTTAATATCAAATACCTTTAAATCAATAAATCAGATTTTTTCTATGAAATTCCCTCATTTGGTACGAAACCCTAAATGTGGAAAGTCCGACACGCACTTGGCCTATTTTTTATTTATTCGCCGTCTTTTGTAATTAATTAATGATGCTTTATGAATTATGATCTATAACTTTTTGTAGGTTTATCTTTAAAAAAAATCTCTTAGTACTCACTAAAATCCTTCTTTAAAATATGATCCTGTTTCAGTATCCATGACTCCAAAATATTGACTGCCTCTTCAATTCTTCCAGGTTTCTCTAAATTATAGATCTTCCTCATATCGTAAATGGCACCTGGTGGTACCCTTAGTAGGATATTTTCTGGAATAGACTCCATATTTTTTACAAATTTATTTGTTTATAAAAATGATAATTTGATCTGATTTGTTACGAACACTTTTCAAGTTTTAATTAGTTAAAAAAGTGTGAACAGTCGAGAAGGCTCGATGTCCAACTGCATTAAAACATAACGAATCCTATACTTATAAACTGTTGAAATACTGTTATATCACTGTTGATGTCCAGTCATCGGCAATATTATACAACTATGTCTGTGTGCACGAACGGTTCACCAGTTTTTTGCAAATGAGGACTTTGTCATTGAGTGTAACATACCTGCTCAGGTATCAATCCAGTCCTGGCAGGGTCACGGGAGTATAAAGATTCACCGCAGCCCTGGCACAGGCAACTGAATGAATACGGGTGGGTTTTAGTCAGTAAGAGTCTGACACGCCCTCCCACTCCACCCAGAGCGGGAGAAGTTATTTGATGATTCCCTACCCTAAGAAAAATCCAGAAAATGCCACATACAATTTGGGGTGTTTTTGTCTATAATACGGTATTCTCCTGTATTTTTTTTTTGGTTAAATATTTTAAATGTAACAACAAATAACACTTTAAATAAATCTTTTTCTGAAAACGGCTAAAAACTAATTATTAAATAAAGCAGCAATTAGCAATTCAAATAATAAAGAGTGGGAATACAGGAAAATGTATGAGAAGTCTATATATTTACAAAGTTATTAACTTTTGTTGGTTTTGTGTGTATCTGGATAATGGAGCTTACCCCTTTTTAACCGATTTCGAAAAAGGTGGAGGTTCTATGTTCGACTATAAGTATGTCTTTTTTTTCAAACACTGTCTGGTCTTTGATTAAGCTAAAACTGGCTTTACTAATAAAATTTAGTGCCCAATGCAATAGTGGTATGAAGCTGGTCTGATGATGGAGCTGGAAGGTAGCCTCTAAAGATCTCCTCAACCAAATAAGATGGCTCCATCGTGTTCGGTGTAATTACTTAGGTTTTGACAAGTTACGTTAGACTAGGTGATGCCTAAGGTCTGATGATGGAGCCGAAAAGTATACATAGGATCTCCGCGACCAAAAAAGATAGCACCATCGTGTTTGAATTCATTCGATGTGTATTAAAAAGTGATTGTACACTTGGTAGTTCCTAGGGTCTGACGATGGAGTTGGAATGTGGCAAAATGATCTTTGCAACCAAATAAGATAGAACAATCGCGTTTGGGCCCATTCGATATGTATTAAAAAGTGATTTTTCACTAGGAGGTGCCTAGGGTCTAATGATGGTGCCGGATCTCTGCAATCAAACAAGATAGCACCATCGTGTTTCAGCTTATTGGATAATATGTATCGACAAGCGACATTACATTTAGTGGTGGTGGTGCTCAGAATCTGATGATAAAACCGGAAGGTGACTATAACAACCGTATTTTGTTCCGTATGGTGTCGGACGTTAAGAATAGTACCATCCCATCACTTCTCGTGGGTGTCTTAAAAGGCGACTAAGGGACTTACGAGAGAATGGGCAGCAGCATACTCTGTGCAATGAAACAGCCAAACTGCTATCAAGCGTGGCCATTATGGCAAACCCGGGGTCATATGAAAAGCACAACAAAAAGATGGCCCCTGGTGCCCGGCAGCCTGTCCACCCTTGACTCCGGTAGCGGTCAAGGCAACGGCGAGGCAAGAGGTGCTAAGAATCTCCGGAGTGGATCCGGCTACCCCAACAAATGACGTGGACCTACCAACACTGAACACGAGAACACTGCGGACTGACGAGAAGATCACCGAACTTGAGGAGGAATTGAGTAGGTTGGGATGGAGTATTATGAGATTATCTGAAGTCCGAAGAGAGGGGGAGGATACGATAATTCTCAAATCCGGTAAGCTGCTCTATTTCCGGGACGGGTGACCAGAAGTCTCAGGGTGGTGTCGGGTTTATCGTCCACAAGTCCCTTGTGAACAATGTGGTGAGGATCGAGAGTGATATCGACAAGATATTCGTTGAATGTCATACAAGATTACGCCCCGACTTCGAGACAACCCGACGACGAAGTTGAGACCATGTATGAGGATATATCCAGAGCCATGTATGGTCATAAAACTCACTTCACCGAGGTCATGGGGGACTTCAATGCGAAACTGGACAATCGAGACGGTGACGAGCTGCGAGTGGGGCAGTAATAATAAAAAAAAAATTACCATCATATATCCGAATTCATTTCATTTCTTATTTGACCACAGTTTGAGCTAACCATGACTTCCTTTCTCTCCTATCTCATTTCCATACAGCAGAGGGAGAAAAAATGCTAATCGGACGCGCCAATCAGAGGCGCATCCGCAGACTGGCCGGCGAAATCGCCGCTTATATGATTGTTCCTGTTGTAACGAGCCAGAACCGCACCGCATCCTCGCCGTGACGATAAATAGTACAAACCGCTACTATATATATTCAAAACTCTAAAAACATTATATTATGCGTGTTGGCCGACACACTTGTGACATATAAATACCAAGTGAAGTGCACAGCAGTGGAAGAAGAAAATCAGCAAACACGTGCTACATCTTCTCAGGCTGTACTTGTATCAACGTGCTCCATCCAAAAGATTCCAAAGTAAGTCTTTCATTACCTTTTTCCTACCCTGGTCAGCTCATTACTGTGTGCCGCCAATATTTCAATCCGCATAAAATAACATTCCCGTATTGTTCCTTGGAAAGCCACATGTATTTATCCACCAAACAGTATTATCAATGATAAATGTTTATTCAGTAAATAGGTTACAAGGAACACTTTTAAAGTCAACGTTTTTTGTCAGTTTAAGCTAGATGAGGCCAGTGTTTCTTAACTGACTACTCTGAGAAGAAATACTGAAACAAACTCTGGGAAACAACGAAACAAACTCAGAAACACCGAAACAAACTCTGGGAAACAACGAAACAAACTCAGAGAAAAGCCGAAACAAACTCGCTGTACCGGTTGAAATATCGTTCATATAATATAATTTTCATGTGAAATAAAAACAAATAACCTAATTTCACGTAAAATAATGTTGTATTTAATATAACCTTCATTTTCTCTAATTACATTGTATTTAGTATAACGTTCATTTCATATAATTTTCAATTTGTATAATGCTCTTTTTATAACACCAGGCAGGGGTTGCTCTTCTTACGCACCTCCGGTTTTTATTATACAATCTAGGGGTAGCAGCCTAAAGACTACGTGAAATCGGGGTGCCCCGATTCAGATTTGGAACAGATTCGACATGTTAACTAAAAGCCTGTAAAAACTTTGCCACCATATCGTAGAATTTGGCCATTTTATTTAAAATCTAATCAGTTTTTGCACAAATACGAGTTTCTAAATTATATATTAAACTTTACATATAGATTTTGAATACTAGTAACTGAATAATTATTACATTAATTGCATATTATTTCAAATGTGCAATTTATAAAATGTTCATTATACCGTATTAAATTAGGTAAAATGAAATAATATCAATAATTCACTATTATCATTTGATCGTTATATTAAAAAAGTATATTAAATGAAATTAGGTCATGTGATCATCAGAACTTTTGATATTATTTTAAACGTTCACACCAGTTTCCTGATAGCCACAACCTGCCGATATTTCAGTCAGGAGTGAACAGGTTACATATAGGCAAGCGTGCTCCAACGTCAACCTCATCATCACTTACCATCAGATGAAAAATGGTCAAGCGTGACCCTAAAGATACAAAAATCGACATATTGATATTTTCCCTCTGTCGTCCAATGAGTGGCGATCCTGGCCTACCGGTCTGGGTGCATTTTTGCAACGTGGCCAGCTCCCACTTCAGCCTGGCTGTCTTTTCCTCAACATCAACCCAAAATCTAAAGGTCGCTTGGAAACATTTAAAACTAAACTCTCAAATAAAATCCCACTTTTGTCAACTAATGATGACCCTAATCAACATTATAATGATTTTTTCAAAATGTATTGCACGCAATTTGATACTACTTTTATTCCTAAGACGATTTCGGTAAATAGCAATACTTCCTTCAGTGACTGGGCCACCATTGGTATTAATAAAAGTAGAAAACGGCTGTATGAGCTGTATGAAGAACGGACTTATATTAACACTGTAGAATTTAATTTATATGTTAAGAATTATTCTAAATTATTTAAAAAAGTATGTTATTTGGCGAAATCTCGCTACTTAAGTTCAAAAATTAAAAATAGTAGTAATGTAATTAAAATGACTTGGGATATTATTAATAGCGAAACGGGAAGGTCTTGCAACCGAAGTAGTGATTACAGCCTTGCTATTGACGACAGTATCATTAAATCAGATTCGCAAGTCGCCGCGGCATTTGAAAATTTCTTTGCAGAGATTCCCGTATCGACTACAAAATCTCTAAATTCATCACCAACTGCTGCAGAAATTTTACTTAAAGAAAACGTTCCAGTTTGTGAATCCCAATTTTATTTCCAATATGTCACTTGTAATGATGTAATCAAAACTTTTAATACTTTAAATGTTAAAAAGACTGCAGATCTATGGGGTAATTCTGTTGACGTTGCTAGGTCTATTATAGACATTGTAGCACCTACTTTAGCAGTAATCTTTAATAATTGTATAGATTGTGGTGAGTTTCCTGATCTAATGAAATATAGTAAAATTATACCATTGTTTAAATCGGGTAGTACATCAGACCCTACTAATTATAGACCTATATCAGTGCTACCTACTTTTAGTAAAATTTTTGAGAAAATTATTTTAGATCAAATTCAAAGATATTTTAATAAACACAAATTATTACACAACAAACAGTTTGGTTTCACAAAGGGTCGTTCAACAACTGATGCTGGTGTTGAACTTTTGGGACACATTTATAATGCATGGGAAGATAAATGCGATGCGTTGGGCATTTTTTGCGATTTGTCTAAGGCTTTCGATTGCGTTCTCCATGATACATTGATCAGGAAGCTGCACTACTACGGAGTCCGGGGCGCCTCCCTGGATCTTCTTACTTCATACTTGAGTAATAGGATTCAGAGAGTTGATGTGAACGGCAAAAGGTCTTCCGGGTCTGTAGTCAGAATGGGGGTTCCTCAAGGCTCAATTCTGGGTCCTTTTTTGTTTCTAATCTATATCAACGACTTGCCTTACCTCATAAAGGATAAACATGATATAGTGCTGTTTGCAGATGACACTTCACTTTTATTTAAACTCAAACGTCAGCAGGTGGTTGTTGATAATGTAAATAATGCTCTTTCAACTGTAGTTAACTGGTTTAATGTCAATAATCTTCTCCTTAACGAGAAAAAAACAAAATGCATAAAGTTCACATTACCCAATGTAATACAAGTGAACACTAGTGTGTCAATAAAGGGTGAAGAGTTGAAGCCCGAGGATTCCACAGTGTTCTTAGGTTTAACTTTGGATGCGCAGCTTCAGTGGAGCCCCCATATAGATAAACTGTCCAAAAAACTTAGCTCCGCAGCATACGCCGTAAGGAAAATTCGTGGTTTAACTGATTTAGAGACAGCTCGTTTAGTATACTTTAGTTATTTTCATAGTGTGATGTCGTACGGCATTCTGTTGTGGGGAAATGCCGCCGATATTCAGACAATTTTTGTTTTACAGAAAAGGGCTATTCGTGCAATTTATAAATTAAGTCCCAGACACTCCCTCAGAGACAAATTTAAAGAGATTAATATTATGACTGTTCCCTCTCAATATATTTATGAGAATCTCATGTATGCACATAAAAATATTAATCTGTTTAAAAGATACAGTGATATCCATAGCATAAATACTAGGAACAAACACAAATTTATTGTACCAAAAACCAGGCTCAAGAAAAAAATAGGTGGTTCGTTTAGATGTCAATGTATACGTTTCTATAATAAACTTCCTAGCCAAATTCAAGAACTAAGCATAAATAAATTTAAATCATTTATTAAACGTAAGCTATGCCAGAAAGCTTTTTACACAATTAATGACTTTCTTGAGGACAAAAAGGCGTGGGATTGAGCTGCTTCAATGATATACATGAGCCATTGTTTTCATATGTACTACTTACTGATGAAAAATTTTTTATATATATATTTTTTTTTTAATATTCGTTTTTGACATGAATACTTGTATAGTATTGTATTATATTTTTTATTTTATTTTTTTATTGACATTTTATATTTATTATTTTTTTTTTTTTGACTTGAATACTTTGTTAAGTATTATATTTATTTTTATTTTTTGATTGACATATTATGATTACTATTTTGTTTGACACAAATATTTACTTTGTAAAGTATTATATTTTTTTTATTTTTTTTTATTACTTAATTATTGTAAATGTGAGGACTATGTGGGTTATTATTATTATTTTCTCCTCCTTTTTACAGTAATTTTCAACGTTGTCTGACAGTTTGAGTACTTTTGCGGCCTACCCAAATGTCTTTTCTTTGGTATTGTTCGTCATGTCATTGAGCTCCTTAGTGGTTTTTAAGTTGAGCTATTCGACTATTGACAAATGCTTGCACTGACTGGACAGGTCCACTCAAATATGTTTGGTTCTTTCTTCAAAAGACCACTACAGACACTAAGCTGCATGGTCCTCATATAGAATAATGTGAATGCGAGAACTATGTATGTCGTTATATTCATGTAGATTCTATGATTGTCTGGCAGTTTGAGTATTTTTTGCGGCCTACTCAAATGTCCTTACTTTGGTATTGTTCGTCGGTTCGTTGAGCACCTCAGAGTTCTGAGTTGAGCTTCGCGATGACTGACAAATGCTTGCACTGTCTGGACAGGTCCACTCGAATTCGTGTGTTGCTTTCTTCATAAAACTCATCCCAGACATAAACGTACATGGTTCTCATAGGATCTAACCAGTCCACATTGTATGGATTTGAACACTAAAAGAGACTTTGACCTCTGAGTTTGTTTCGGTGTTTCTTCTCAGGGTAGTCAGCTAGGAAACACCGGCCTCATCTAGCTTAAACTGACAAAAAAAACATTGACGTGTAAAAGTGTTCCTTGTAACCTATTTACTGAATAAACATCATTTATCATTTATCATTATTTATCATCTGCTACTTTAGTTATAGAGCGCAAGGTGATGGTGGTTCAACGCGATCTGATCGCTTAACACCTACTATGCTGCGCTCCATTGCCCAAGACAGAGATTTGGTGAGAGAAAGGGAAGACCTTTGCCCAGAAATAGAGCACCATGTACCTGCTAGCAAAAAAATATATTTTAAGAGTCAGTTCACACCGAGACACGATGGAATGCTTCACGTACTTTTTAAGATATACAAGCTATACAATAATATAGAACTTTATGGATTACACAAAAAAGTACATTATCAATGAATTACATTCGGCTGCAGTCGAAGATGCAAAGAAAACCAATTTAATTTACTTTATAGGATTTAATTAATTAATTTTTACAATTAGATTCGTAAAATTAGGTACGTGACAATTGTTCGATGTCAGAAAAAAGAATGTTTCACCAATACACTAAAATCAATATTAATTACAGCTATTGTACGAGTACAATCAGCCCCACGGCTTCGGATTGCTAAGAAGGCGAATATCACGGTGCAGAGCGCAATGCGGTGTTAGTCATTGTCTTAGGAATATAAGGTATCGCAAGTAGCAACATAACAAGTAAAAATTCGAGTATACCCCGTATTGTAAACAATAATAGCCTCTTTGGTCGTGATCAGACCCGTAGTGGAAGAGTATCTCATGCTAAGTGGCAAAACAGAAGAAGATCACAAGGATAAAAATTATAATATATTTTCTTTATGGTTTTGTTTATAAGAATTATTTGAAAATATAACTATAAGGATAGGCTTTTGAAACATGGTGGCCAAACTCAACTTAAATTACTGACCCAGGAGATATTTATTTATTTAAATTTAGTACATTCACATGAAAATTATGTCCTATGTGCAACATTGTACATAGGTATACTCGTATTAATATCTTTGTACAATGTTGCACAATATAAAACAAGGTTGATGATAAAAAACAAAAGAATTACTAATGTCATGAACTTTAAGGCGTAACAAGCGATCACTAGAATAATAGTGCTGCCTTGAAAGATTGACGACAATCAGATATTATAATACAAAAGTGTTTGTGCAAACACTGGTATACCTACTCTCTATTCTTTTGTTCTCATAGTCTTCACGGGGTGGTAATCCAATACGACCAGGGAGACCGGGGAGAGGCAGGGGGCGCCTGCAGGTGTATTCGCCAACTCAGTTGACATCAATTTTAAAAAGCACTATGCAGTACATTGCTCGGTGGACATCGATTATAATAGGCATTACGGTTTTCCACTACGTCATGCTTTGACGTAGTGGAAAACCGTAATACACACAATGTACGGCAAAGTGCCTATCAAATTGATGTCAACTGAGTTAGCGAATACGCCTGCTAATCCGGCGCAGGACCATGGGCTTAACATGCTTTCCGGGGAAGGGGAGTATCTTATCTCCGACTTCCAAACTCTGGGCAGTTTGATAACTGCTAACCGTGCATCGTACCACATTGCGACGTGATACCGTGATTTCTTACTATGGACGTCAAAGATTTTCACGACACGAGATCGAACACGTCACGAACCCTCCACGTATTGCGATGTGACATTGTGTTGTGTTTTGATACCAGATAGTAGGTACTCACCAAAAACAAATAACATTTTTGGTTGTTTTATTTTATCCGCTTTGGAAGAAACCCAGAACCAAAATAGTATCTGTTGACCGCAAATTGTGATTCTATTTTTGACACTCATTTTGATTATATTATTAGCAGTGCGACGGATGGTATTTTCAATTGGCAAAATGTCAAATTTTATGACAAACATTAAACTCCTATCAAACCCCATTTTTGGATGAATTTTCAAATATCTTTATACAGGGGTCACTTATAATTATATTATTACTAACGCGTTTGAAACACTGTACTGCGCTCAAAAACGCAATTCGTTGACGTGGCTCAGAACTACTCAGAAGGCTGCCCAATTTAAATAGGACTAGGCTGGACATGACTGGCGCATGCCAAACGAGTGATGGCCCTGGAAAACTCAAGATTGGTGTCCTGAAAGCGCAAGACGAGGTCGCGGCAGACCACGAAGGAGATGATTTTAGATGTCTTCCTTGAGAATTGAAAAGAGGCAACACAGAACTGAGAGCATTGGAAGGAAATGGAGAGAGGTTAGATAATAATAATATATTAACCTTTAGTTACACAGCTGGGCAAAGGTCAACCTCCATTCCTTCCAACGGTTACGATTTCACACGACTAAAAAAGAAACTTGTGAAAACTTCATGCATTTAGCCTTGTCTGTCAGTGCATTTAAATTTTTTATGTCCCTTAAATAGGGCTCTACAAAAATAATATTAACAAATGGAACAAGCCAGCAGACCCATTTTTTTTTATATACCAAGCAAGTCAATGCAAGCAATTTAAAAATAACATTTATGATAATAGTTTTGATTGACACCCAATCAAGGTACCTACCTACTTATTTATATTTATATAAGATATATTTATTTTGTAAAACATGAGTAGGTGGAGTATCATCGTCATTCTCCTGCCCTTATCCCAATTTATTTGGGGTCGGCGCAACATAACCTTTTCTTCTATACTCCTCTATTAGTCGTCATCTCTGTAGTCATCCCCTTTTTACCCATATCCTATTTCACAGAGTCCAACCATCGTTTCTTTGGCCTTCCCCTACTCTTAGCCATCCACATCCATACAGAAGACTTTCCTCACCACATTTTCTTTATTCCTCCGCATCACATGCCCATACCACGACAAACGATTTCCACGCAACTTTTCAGTCAGCGGTGTCACTTTCAGACTTCCTCTTATATACTCATTCCTAATTCTATCCATGCGCGTAACATCACATCGCTCTTAGCATTCTCATCTCAGCTGCATGCAATTGCTTTTCATTCATCCCTTTTGTGGCCTAACATTCTGAACCATACAAGACAGCAGGTCTGACCATTGTTTTATAAATCTTCTCCTTAAGTTTAAGGGGAATGCGGGCGTCACAGATAGTCCTGATGACCATTTCATCCATCCAGTGTTAATTCTGTGCTTAACAGTCCGATCTATTTCGCCATCACTTTTATTTATTTATTTAAATTTACGTCAGGTACATACCCATATGTGTTAGTATTACTTAAAAACTATGTTAGTACAATTATTATAATTAAATTAATATTAATTTATATTATTATTCCACCTTCTGGAGACACCTGTTAACAATACATGCACTGCACACAGGTGCCCCATGAGGTGAGGTGTGAGTGGCCTTCAACCTTACTTGCAACAATGCTCAGGAGACCGTTGTCGCTGTCCCGCACCCGACGCAGCAGCGATGCAGCTCTCCTACGCATGATCGCAAAGAAATCGTCAGTACGCGCTGCCGCGAACATCCCCGACGCGCTACAGAAACGTGGCAGCGACAACAGTATCCTAAACGCGTTGTTATATTGCACACGCAAGGCATTATACGTTTTTTGCGTATATCTGGTCCACAGACTACAAGTATAAAAAGCCTGACAATATGCTTTAAACAGAGTTACCTTGACATTATTGTCGCACTTTGCAAATCTGCGGGCCAGCATGTTGCATCTTACGGCCAACGCCCTGCGCTCTCTCTCCATATCACAATTATCAGTGTCATCTTCTGTGACCCAGTGACCAAGGTATTTAAACTGCTTGACTCTGTTTAGAGTTGCACCACATATCGAGACTGGTGGTACCACTTCATATTAATGTAATTAAATACATAGATTATGAACGTTTAAATGCAGATCTAAAGAACACTGATTTTCGTTTTTTGTACACGATTAAAGATGTTAACGAAGCTGCGGCTTTCTTTCAGAAAATACTTCAAGAAGCTATTACGGCCAACTCTAAGGACGTGAAAATTTCCAGCCGAAAAAAAATCTTAAAACCCTGGATAACTCCGGGTATCTTGAAATGTATTAAAAACCGTGATAACCTACTTAAAAAAATTAAAAAAGATCCAGATAATGAGATATTAAAAACTACCTACAAAAGGTACAGAAACTTTTGTTCATCCCTATTGAAAAAACTAAAGAGGAACTATGAGAAACTTCAACTCCAAAATGCAGGCAAAGACTGCAAAAAGCTTTGGAAAGCAGTAAAAGAGATCACCTATTCTAATAAACCTAAAGAGATCCCATTAGATTTAATATGCACAAATGATCCACAAAAATCAGCAAATAATGTAAATCATTATTTCGCAAATGTAGGCAGAACTTTAGCTGAAAACCTAAGCAAGAATAATTGTTCTACCGAACCCCATACTTTAAATTCATGCTGCCATTCTTTCACTCTTTTACCTACTGATGATGATGAGGTTGGAATTTTAATAGCAGGTTTAAAAAGTAACTGTTCAGTTGGCTTAGATATGGTATCTGGCGAAATTTTAAAGGCAAATAAGGATGTCTTAACGTCTCCGATATCGTACATCTGTAACTTGTCACTTTCGACTGGAGTATTCCCCACCATCTACAAGAGGTCGAGAATTCATCCCATCCATAAAAATGGAGACAGAGGCTGTGTCAGTAATTTTAGACCAATTTCTATTCTCCCTACTCTTTCAAAAATTTTGGAACGTGTTATTAATAGTAGACTAGTAAAATATTTAGAAAATAAAAATCTTTTATCGCAGGCACAATTTGGATTTAGAGCGAACAGATCCACATCAGATGCGGTGTTTGAACTTACAAATTACATAGTTAACAACTTTGATAATAAAAAGAAGACAATAGGAATATTTTTAGATTTAGCAAAGGCGTTTGACACAGTCTCTGTTCCAATTTTAATTAAGAAGCTGGAATGCCTCGGTGTTAGAGACCTTCAGTTGAAACTTTTACAAGATTACCTGACTGGCCGAACACAATGTGTACAAATAGGCAATATCATAAGCGAAGAAATTCCAGTGACTTTTGGAGTTCCCCAAGGAAGTATCCTGGGTCCGACACTCTTCCTTGTGTACATAAACGACCTTTGTCAGATGAAAATTCCTAATGCAAAGATCATTACCTTTGCAGATGACACTGCTTTGCTTTTTAGTGGTAACTCCTGGGATGAGGTTTTTTCAAATGCACAGAGAGGAATGAATTTTGTAACTAATTGGTTGTATAAGAACATCTTAACGCTTAATGTTGCAAAGACCAATTACATAACCTTTTCCATGAAAACTAACGATAAGCCTGATCCTTCATATCGCATTATTTCTCACTCGTGCTCAAATCTGAATGATGAACACTGTACATGCCCCAATCTTACAAACTCATCATTAACGAAGTATCTGGGTGTGATCATAGATAGTAAACTAAATTTCCACCATCATATAGACCATCTTTCTGCGAGAGTACGTAAGCTAATCGTAATTTTTAAAGCTCTAAGATATGTTGCACAAAAAAACGTGATCAAATCAGTGTATTTTGCTCTCTGCCAATCACAACTCATTTACTGCATTACTTCCTGGGGTGGAGCGTGTAAAACACATTTTCTGAAAATTGAGAGAGCGCAAAGAGTCCTTCTTAAAGTCAGCTTATCCTTGCCATTCTATCACCCAACTTGTGATCTCTATAAAAAATGGGAAGTATTGACGGTCCGACAGCTTTTCATCCTTTACACTGTAACTAAACAACATTCCCTATTAAAATATGAACCTGATAAATTCAAAAATCAGCGACGTAAGGATAGAATTTGCACAACCACGGCATTCAATACTAGGACTGCACATAATTTTTTCTGTTACCAGGGTTCTAACTTATATAATAAGTTAAACCGAATCCTTTCAATATATTCAGTACCAAAAACAAAATGTAAATATTTGGTTATGGAGTGGTTACAAAAGTTAGATTACAACCTTACAGAAAATCTACTTCATCAATAAATACTGACCAGGTGACTTTAAAAGGGGTAGTCACCTGGTATTGTCTAGAGTAAAACGAAGTACGGTAAAAATACACTCAACTCATTTAAAAAATATTCACTCAAATTTATAACGACGATTTATTTTTTTATTTCCATAAAAACGGCAACAATTTTTTAACTTGCACCACCGCCTTATCTTAGGAATGCAGTGAACACGGTAAACTCGCTTCTGACTTTTGTTGACCACATCTAATTTTTGTAATTATTTTTTTCTTCTACCCGCACTGTTGTAACAAAGTTAATATAACATAATATTTCATCATGTAAGTGACGATTGTCTTGATGAAGAATAAAGTTCTTTAAACCGAAAGATTTATTAACAAAAAAATCATAGTTAAACTACACTCACACAAACACAAGTTACACCCACACACACAGACAAGCACTTACACAAACACGAAACCCTTGACACAACACATCACAATTCACAACACACCCTAACATACACATACACACATTCATTCTGAAGCGTTTGTTTCTATTTTCGTTTTATGCTTACTTAAAAAGTTATAATTTAACTACCTACCCATGTTTCTCCAACTATAATATTAAATAATCGCTCCTTATATCAAAAAGTGCTATTATATCAGTTCCACTCAAATACATCTGGTCTTGTATCCTTCCGTGAGTGGGGACCTGGTGATTTGAAATACAGGCATTTTCATGCCTACCTCAGACACCAGCTTCTCACATATTATAGACTACCCACGTACCTGTATTAAAATAGATATAAGTAATATTGTAATTAAGATGTAAGGTCTGTTTTTTGTGAGGAGAAATAAATAAACATTATTATTATTATTATTATATGTCTTACCCTGTGCCTTAAAAACCAACAGCTCGCTTTTACTAGCATTATACCTTAGTCCATGGGCCCGAGCATAGTCATTTCTGTTCTCACAGACATTTAGTAGCTTTCTGAGCGCACTGATCGACGGACTCAGCAGCACCATGTCGTCAGCATAACTAATGTTGCTAAAAGACACACCATCTATCATGCATCCAACGCCAGTGCTGCTGAGTTCCTCGATCAGACTATTCACGTAAACATTGAACAACTTGGGCGAGGTCAGTCCCCCCTGCCTCACCCCACACTCTAACTTGTATACATTTGAGTATGTCCCTGCCCACCTCACAGTGTTACTTTGGTTACCGTACCAGAACTTAAACATATCAATTATTTCTGGCAGCAGGTTCGCTTCACACGACAACTTGTTCCATAGGATGTCATATGAGACAAGGTCGAACGCCCTGGATAAGTCAAGGAAGCATGCATACACAGGTGTCTTCCTCCCAGTATAATATTGCACAGTGCTCTTCAGAGTCATAATTGCAGTCTCGGTCGATAACCCATTTCTAAAACCAAACTGTCTGTCATCAATACTTATTTGTTTACTCAGATACCGGTCAAGTAAACTATCCAGAATTTTTGCAGTGACCGTTGCCAAGGAAATCGGCCTGTAATTACTTATATCCGACATATCACCTGCCTTATTCTTAGGAACGGGCACCACAACCGTTTTAATTAGATCAGCCGGCAAGTATGAATGACTGAGACACAGGTTGAACAGCAAGGCAAGAACCCTTGGGAGATGGACACCTGCGTTCTGCAAATGTTCTATGCTTAAGCTGTCGTGGTAAGTCGCTTGTTACCCCTGGACATGTTTTTGATGACGGATGAAACGTCACGGGCAGTAAAACGAACTCTAAGGTCAGTATGGCCTACATTCAGAGCTTGGTCTACCGCAACTACAGGTGGATTAATTTTGAAACGCTTATGAAATAAATTAGCTATATCGACTGCCTCACTTTGACCTTCCACACTCGACGGGAGACTCGACCCTTTCGTTTCTCTCCAAAAGCTTCCAAAGTACCTCGCCGAGTGGTGAGAAGCAATAATGTCAATTTTAATTTGTTGCTGGTTGTTTTGACACCACTTTAGCCTCGCCTTGAAAGCTTTTCGAGAGTCACGCATTTGGCTGTAAATGGGCCCCCCACTGGGTTTACCACACTGCATCCAAAGCTCAAACCTGAGCCGAGCCTCCGCATGAGCCTCTATCACATGTTTGTTCCAACCCGCGACATATCTCCGCTTCCGTTCAGTCCTACACAAACAGGTCGCCGCCGCAAATTCACTTAAAATGTTAATAACAGTGTTATATAATCTATCTATATGAGATCTATGCTCCAGGTTCTGGCACTTTTTATCACAGCATTCATGAAAAACAGTTGGAAAATCAACATCTCTCATTTTATTATGACATAATTCTTGGTATTTTGTTATCTGACTAGATTCTCTAATCCCCCACTTCACCCTATTATATATAATATTACTGAAAACCATTTTTGGCCGTAATACTTTTAAGTTGCATGACAGCTCTAAGGGTAAGTGGTCTGACCAGAAAACATCACACACAATCTTCACATAAACAACAGATTGCCAAGCGGCCTCTGTGACCACACAGTGATCAAGCCACCTACGACAGTTTTCATGAGCATCACTAACGTACGTATATGTATCAGAATTCAGTCCGAGTCTACTGAATTCAATATCCGCACATAACCATTTTTGCTCATTACAAAAACTAAGTAACTCAATTCCAAAACGCTCATCTGGGTGTGAATTAAAGTCTCCCAGCACATATACACTTTCAACGTTCTCGTTTTCAATAATTGCACTTACTTCGCTTAAACACTCCGTAAACTCAATGAGATTGTCCACTGAGTCCGTAGGCATGTAAACCGAAAAAACCAGAAACACTCGCTCCGCAACTACAAACTTAGCTGCGATTAGCCGTACACTTTTACACTCAATGACGGACACCGAGGTAAACAAACTCCTTCTCCAGATCAACGCCACTCCACCATACGGCCGCCCACGTAATATTTCGGTCGACGTATCCACAGCTGACTTGCCCGCAAATGCAAACTCATTATGGACAGTTCCTAGGTAGGCTATATCGTGCGGCATGAGCCACGTCTCCTGTAGCGCAATAACATCAGCTGATTGGCAAAATGATCTCACACCGTCAATAGATCTATGAATAGATTTACAGTTAAAACTTACGAATTTAACTAGACTTTGTTCCATTTACAGTGCTAGATAAGGGTACTCGCAAATTTTCAGTGGTTTTACTTCTGAAATTCACAAATTTCCAGAAATTAACACCTTCAGGCCACAGGTTGTCGTCCATGAAAACTGGTAACTTCTGTCTCGAAATAAAAACTTTATAGGCATCGTAGTCCCTCTCCTGTTTCATAGTAACCTTTTCCAACTGTACCAACACCTTAGTTTTACTAAAGATATAGCTCGATATATCGCTCACTGAGGCACCTTTGTCTACGTTATTGATGAACAAGGGTACTTTAATATCTGCCGCTTTAAATTTCATATCGAACTCGTTCTTCGCTGTACCTTTTTTCCCAATAAAACGGTTTTTATATTGTTTTTTAGTAACGTCTACCCATTCCTCGTCATGTTTACTGCCTTTCCAAATACCCGGTTGCTGCACAATATCCGCTAAGGTTCTTTGTTTTGGTTTCCCGTTAACATCATGAGTTATTTTGTCAATGTCTACCCACGTCTGAGCGGGCGCAGGTTTCATTAATTGCGACGGCTCATGACTCAGCTGTGAAGCCGCTTGCTCCGTACCGCACTGCTCGCCAACTTGTATCGGCGAATCCGGTTTTGTAAGCGGTACGCGCCTATCGCTCACGCGCTCAGGTGAAAGGGACAGCTGATCCACTATCAGCTGTTCGTTGTGTGTCACTAAGCCCATTGGCCCGCTATCGTAGGTATCACACAAAAAAGCACCTCTTTTGCTATTAACATTCAAATTATGAACGTTAACTAATGAAGCTCTCTTAAGATTATCAAGGTCTCTTTTTAGAGAATTGAACTGCTCGTAGGTTACGTACTTCTCTTTGATACATGATATATGTCACTACGCAAAATCAAGAGATCCTTAAGTAGTCTTGTGACATCTACATGGTCAAAAGATACTGGTGGCAATTTCTGCAGATCGCGAGCCACAAAAATTGGTATTAACTCCGGGTCTGTCTGTTTGAGAAGGCTTATAATATCCTCCAAATTTCTATTCATCTTGCCTTTATTTGCTTTGCACGAGTGAACCGAGATACCGAAAATCGGACCAGACTGGGAGAAACGCGCCATACAGCATTATAGCATCAGAACTGGAAAGACCGACGAAATCGCAGAACATGTATTCAGTTTTGGTTCTGCTGATTTTCAAGCCAACTTTCTCCAGCTTCTGTTGCCATTTCTCCAATCTGCTCTGGATCTCAGGTCCATCTTCACCGACCAGAACAATGTCGTCGGCAAACAGCATTCACCAAGTTGCCTCCTCCTGTATTTCCGACGTAAGAGCGTCCATAATCAACAGGAAGGGGTAAGGACTTAAAGCCGACCCTTAATGTAAGCCCACAGCCACACTGAACTCATCAGTGTTGCCAGCAGCCGACCAGACGTAGGTACTAGATTGTCTGTACATAGCACGAATCAACTCAACATACTTCCCAGGCAAACCTTTCTCTTTCGAGGCCCACCACAACACATCCCGAGGTACCCTATCATACGCTTTCTCAAGATCGATGAATACCATGTGCAAGTTCTTGCACACGTCTGTACTTCTCGCACAATTGACGGAGAGCGAAGGTGGCGTCCATTGTCCCTCGACATGGCATAAACCCAAACTGGTTCGGGGTAATCTCACTCTCCTCTCGCAGTCTTTTCTCAATCACTTTCTCCCATACTTTCATAGTATGTGACATAAGGTTTATCCCTCGATAGTTGTTGCAGTCCTGTACATTCCCTTTATTCTTAAAGATGGGCACTAGCGAACTATTGCACCATTCTTGTGGGATCACTTCTTCATACAACAACTTATTGAAGAATAAAGTAAGCCACATACATGACATCCATTCTCATTTAAACACTTCCATACTTCTACTGGTATGTCATCAGGGCCCATGACCTTTCCATTTAGAGAGTAGGTGCAGTATGAAGATCTTATATTAATATGAGGTGGCTACATGTTTTGCCATTTTTGGCGTATAAACTTAGTTGATCGAGAAAAAAAAAACAATGCACGATGAACGATGGGTCGTTCAACGTGCAATGTCTTTTTTTTCAGAATGTTATTTTTTATTCTTTAGAATGTCACAATTCGCGTCATACCGTGGGCGACATGACGCAAATTGTGACATTCTCCTCACTACAAAAAGTGTTATTCTGTAAGCAATCACGTCTGTCAAAAAATAAACCAAGATATGGGGTTATTATGCGCTACTGAAATGTCACGCGGTCAACCATTGGTCCACAGTGTCCAGAGTCGAAAACGCGGCCCTTTTGAGCCCTGAAATGATGTCTTAAAATTGTCATAATTCTGGTGCGTGAAATAGAGATGGATCTATACAGGTCATATAGCATTAGCTCTTTCTTACACCAGATTCATAATGATTTTAAGACGTTATATTACGGTCGCTGATGTATTTAAAGGTAAAAGCTGAAGTGGCAACCGCGCACCAGACGCAGCGTGGGTAGGCTCCCCTCAAGCTGAAACGATGATCTGGTAAATGGCATGAACATCCGCTGGATGCATGAAGCACAGAATCGGTTGATGTGTCCTATGTCCAGCTGTGGACATCTTATAGGAGCCATGATAATGAAACCGTCTGCTTGAAATCCAAGGTAATGATCGTTAGGTTAGGTTAGGTTAGGTTCCCGAGGACGCGGCTGGGTGGCCGCTCTCGCGGGGGGAATCAACATCATTGGGGCATATTTCTCGCCCAACAAGAGTCTCGCCGACTTCGAGAGGTTCCTTGTCGAGCTGGGTGCAGTCGTAGGCCGGTTCCACCCTCGCCCGGTGGTGTTGCTCGGGGATCTCAACGCCAAGTCTGCGGCGTGGGGATCTCCAGTCACCGATCTTAGGGGTGAGGTGTTGGAGGAGTGGGCCGTTGCGACCGGCCTGACCGTCCTGAATCGGGGCTCGGAGTATACGTGCGTGCGGCAGCGGGGCGGGTCTGTAGTGGACATCTCGTTCGCTAGCTCCACTGTCGCGGGCCGTGTCCGGGACTGGCGAGTCGCCGTTGAGGTGGAGACGTTGTCAGATCATCGATACATCCGTTTCAGCGTCTCCACCCAGACCGCGGGCGGCGGCCGACCATCGGCCCCGAGAACGGACGGTCCTCGCTGGTCGATTAAACAGATCGACAGGGATCTTCTCGAAGAAGCCGCAATCATCCAGGCCTGGGTCCGGGAGTCAGTGACGAATGAACCCGTCGACGTCGAAGAGGAGGCGCAGTGGTTCCGCGGGGCGATGACGCAAATTTGCGATGCGTCCATGCCCCGTGTCCGCACTCAACCCACAAGGCGCCGGTTGTACTGGTGGACCGCCGAAATCGCGCAGATGCGCAGGACCTGCGTGGAGGTCAGGCGCCAGTACACCCGATACCGGAGGAGACGTCGTCGGGTTCCGGACGAAGAAGCCGCGCGGTATGAGGTGTACCGTGCGGCGAAAAAGGCTCTGTGGCTGGCCATTGGCGAGTCGAAGACTCGATTCAGGGAAGAGATGTTGGCGACCCTAGATCGAAATCCGTGGGGGCGCCCTTATCGTACAGTCCGAGGGAAACTTCGAGCCTGGGCGCCCCCACTCACTGAGAGCCTCGAGCCTCAGTTGCTGGAGGGAGTGGTCGCTGCTCTCTTCCCTGATAGAGAAGAGCACGTGCCGCCGCCGATGGCTTTGCCCACAGCCACGGAGTCGGAGGACGAGGAGAGCGTCCCTGAGGTGACACAACCAGAGTTGAGGACGGCCGTGATGCGGCTCCGGGCCAAAACCGTGGCCCCGGGACCCGATGGAGTTCCGGGCCGCGCGCTCGTCCTCGCTCTGAAGGAGCTAGAGCCCCAGCTGAGAGGACTCTACTCAGCTTGCCTTGAGCAGGGCCGCTTCCCCGCTCAGTGGAAGACAGGTCGTCTGGTCCTGCTCAAGAAAGCGGGGCGCCCAGCAGACTCGCCGTCCGCATACCGGCCCATAGTACTGCTAGACGAGGTGGGTAAGCTTTTTGAGCGGATAATTGCTGCCCGCCTCGACAGCCACTTGTACAGAGAGGGGCCGGATCTGGACGACAGTCAGTTCGGTTTTCGGCATGGGCGCTCCACAATCGACGCCATAATGCGGGTTAGAATCCTGGCGGAGGAAGCGGTTTCCCGGGGCGGTGTGATGCTGGCGGTGTCCTTGGACATATCCAACGCCTTCAACACCCTGCCCTGGAGTTGTATTCGGGAGGCACTAAGGTACCACAGGGTGCCCCGCTACCTCCGCCGCATCGTTGGGGCTTATTTGGCGGAAAGGTGTGTCACCTACAGGGGACGCGACGGTGAGGGCCGTCGCGATATGTCGTGCGGTGTTCCGCAGGGCTCGGTCCTAGGCCCACCCCTGTGGAACATCGGTTACGACTGGGTGCTGAGGGGCGAGCTCCAACCGGGAGTGGACCTGACGTGTTACGCGGACGACACGCTGGTCACGGCCCGGGGGAGCTCGTATAGGGAGGCAGCGTTGCTGGCGACGGCTGCGGTCTCACAGGTGGTGGGTCGCATACGACGCCTGGGGCTGGAGGTGGCCCTCAACAAGTCGGAGGCCATGGTTTTTCACGGCCCCCGACGGGCGCCGCCGCCGGGGTCACACATTGTGGTCGGGGGAGTCCAAATCGCTGTCGAGTCCACCATGAAGTACTTAGGATTGGTGCTCGACAGCCGGTGGGATTTTGGCCCCCACTTTCGACGGTTGACGCCCAAGTTGATGGGCGCCGCGGGTGCGCTCGCAACGCTGCTTCCTAATCTAGGGGGCCCGAGCACCGCTTGTAGGCGGTTGTACTTGGGGATCGTGCGATCTATGGCCTTGTATGGGGCCCCGGTTTGGGCTTCTGACCTGACGGCCGGCAGCATCGCGATATTGCGAAGACCGCAGAGGGCGATGGCCGTCAGGGCTATTAGGGGATATCGCACGATCTCCTACGAGGCGGGTTGTGCACTGGCCGGATCTCCGCCCTGGGACTTGGAGGCGAGAGTCCTCGCCTCGCTGTACCGGTGGCACGAGGAGGTGCGGACGCGGAGCGGTGAACCGATGCAGCGCGAGATCGAGTTGCGTCGGTCACAGCTCCGCGAGGTCATGGTGGCGGAATGGCGGGATAGGCTTTTGCGCCCTACCGCCGGCCTTGCTACCGTCGACGCGATCCGACCAGTGCTCGACGAACGGCTCGGGAGGAAGCACGGCTCCCTGTCGTTTCGAGCGACGCAGGTGCTCTCGGGGCATGGCTGCTTCGGGAAGTACCTGTGTCGCATAAACAGGGAGCCGGACGCTCGGTGCCATCACTGCACCGACTGTCGGGAGGACACGGCGCAGCACACACTGGCAGAGTGTGCCGCATGGGAGGAGCAGCGCCGTGCCCTCGTATCCGAAGTGGGCCCCGACCTGTCGCTGCCGACTGTCGCACGTTCGATGGTCGGGAGCGCCGAGTCGTGGGATGCGGTGATCTCCTTCTGTGAATTCGTAATTTCGCAGAAGGAGGCTGCGGAAAGGGAAAGGGAGGCCGTGGCCACTCTCCCGATCCGCAGCAGACGTACCGGGCGTCGGCGGAGGGCGGACAACGCCCTCTTCCAGCCCCCCTAAATAGGTCCAGAGGGCCGGCGGACTCGGGGTCGTCCGCCGCCCCCCATCCAGCAGGACCCGAGGCGGCGGCGCGTAGTGTTCCACGCGTGCCCCCATTAGACGTCGCGGGGAGAGGACACCTCACTCTCCCCGCGAGCCAGAGGTGGCCCGCATAGGCGGGCCGGCACTAGCCGGGGATCATGGAAGTCGTACTAGCTCTCACGATCCCCGGTCCAAGTGTGGGACGGAACACCGGGGTGGTTTTTAGTCAGTAAGAGTCTGACAGACCCCTTCGCCCGCCCCGGGCGAAGGACATCCATGAGGATTTTCCACACCGGCAACAAAAAAAAAAAAAAAAAAAGGTTAGGTTAGGTTAGGTTAGGTTAGTACTTACTAATACTTGTCTTTTCTTGACTGGAAACCGCGAACCGTCAAACGGAAGGTGGGAATCCCCGAGCTCAGGTGGAGTGACGATCTTCACAGGATGGCTGATAGTAGATTGATCAAAGCTGCTGAACATCGATATAAATGCCGTGCAATTGGAGAGGTCTCCGAAACACGCCTGAGATGGTACGAGCATGTGATCCGAAAAGCACATGGCTATACTCTTCGGCATCGACACCGGTCCGAAAAACGTAGTAGACCACCTCTAACCTGGATGTCCGTCGTAAACGACGACCTAAAGTCAGGTAATTTGGATGTTTTGATGACCCAGCACAGACACGTCTCACGTCTGGCGAAGAATAACGTGGAGAGCCGACCCTAAATAATGGGATAACGCTAGGCAAAGAGATTGAATTCGAGACGTCTATGCCCAGCAGTGGACTGCTTTAGGCTGATGATGATATTATCATCATTACCAAGGCAAAGCACTACGTTCGCTTTAAACATACTGACGAGTTACATGAACTTAGAGTGATTGTAACTCTATTTCTTAGACATGTTAATGAGGAATGTGTGCACCAAATCTTGTTTTGGCAAATATCTGCATTGCATTTTAATGCTTACTCAAAATTACACAGCGTCGAAGTTGATCGAAGAAAGAAACCGGCCAAGTGCGAGTCAGACTCACGCATGAATGGTTCCGTACCATCGTACAAGGTTATACGCGTCTACTTGCTGCCATTATTATAATCAATCAAAAAAAGAAAACAAACCACGTTTCTAGTAGGGGCCTTTAATTTTAATTTATTTTATTATTTGTTGATGCGGCAACAGAAATACACATTCTGTTAATATTTCAACTGTCTACCTGTTGCGGATCATGAGATACAGCCTGATCACAGACAGAGGGACTGACGGATGGATGGACAGCAGAGGTTTAGTAATAAGGTCCCGTTTGTTACCCTTCTGGTACGGAACGCTAAAAATAATAAATTAATCGTTTAAAAATGTTAAAAATCAAGCTCCTATACGGGCTATCGTATTTCAATACGTATACAAACGTGTCTGTGATGTTGACAATTGTCATTAAACAGTATTGTCATTGAAAGTGAATCAGCATGTAAAAATTCAACTCCGTAGGATGAGAGAAAGTATTTCTAATTCAGCTTGCCAGCTTTGACACGGAAAAACAAACATTGCATGTTATTTAAAAACTTGTTATAAAAAAAAAAAATCCTTGTAATAAAATACGAAAACTAAAGTCAAGCTGCGAACGAACGTGACATATAAAGAGCAAAGAGCTTTATTTTTTAGCAGACAAGTACAGTCAACCAGAAATTGTTTTATATGTTTAAATGTGTTTTTTGTCGATTTTCAGTGATATAATTATGATGTTTACTTGAGAAAACAATTACTTTATACTACCTCCTGCCAGCAGGTTTGCTCGCGTGGAGTTAGTATTAGCATAAGTATACCTTCTACTATCATCCAGACTATAGTCTATATCTGTGCCAGAGGAGATTGCATCCATACATCTTTCGCCCCGGATCCAACAAAAAAGGAAATTTACTTTGTGTGTTAGTTACAAGTATAGGCCTATGAAAACAAATTTTAGCATTTATTTAAAATAAAACAAAAATTTTGAGATTATTTTTAGTAAAAATTTATCCCTTCAATAGTTAGAAATGTGCTAGTAAATGCCTGTAACTAATGTTATTTATATCACAGCTAAGTAACACGTTATTAAAAGCAATCACAGTTCGTAAAAAATAGCAAGGTCGTCGAATATATTCCAAAAATAAAAGGTAAATTAAATCACTACACAATGCAGTCACGAAGAAATGCGAGCGAGTGACAGTTGTAGTAGGTAGTAAAATAACCTTTATGGGATTTACTCGAGCGCGATAGATTAACATAGGTGGGATACTTGCATCCTGTTGAGTACCTCTACCATAAATGAACCCTTTTTATAGGGCCGTGCGTCTAGGGTAGCCCATCAGATTAGTAAAAAAAAAATCAATCGTCAGAAATAATGAAACGCGTCAGATTAAGACAAGGTGAATTAATTACTAGCAAAAAAGTGCACATTTGGAAAATCTGACGATTTGAGCGTAACTTGGAGTTCCCGGATTACAAAGTTGCAAGAAAAAAACGTTGTCTTGACATTCTCGAGTGCGGTTAATTTTTATTTATTGTAAAGGAAATAATGTAAGAATCACGAAAAAAATATAACATGCTGATTTCCACAAGCCGAAGCCATTAAACTCGTCTATGAAGATTAGAGCGTGCAGCCGAAGAGTAAAGCTTAGTATAATTATTAATGTACGGCAGTGATATGGCCGTGTGTATGTCTTATTAGATCCAATGTTATGGCTTTAAAATGCCAAACAAAGTATCAGATATGTCACAGCCCTTCTCATTGAACGTCCGTGATTACGTTTCTTGTTGCTTGACACCTTGCTAATCTGTACTACGGCAGCACTTATAGTGAACGAAATATATTGCGTGCTTGTGGAGTAATGTTCACAATAAAACTATCATTCATGCCACCAAAAGATTACGGGTGGACAATCAATGTCGATGGAAAATTTTAATTGATTTGCTTAACTGGCAATCAATTGGGTACCTGATGCATACGAAGATGTTGTCATAACACCAGTAGGTACCCAATTGGCGAAACTTCAGATTTAGGTATATAGCTTTTTAATACTTTGTAAACAATATTAAGATTGGTACAGTGTGGTTGTCATATATCAGGATGATGACCCTCTTTTACTTTGGCCAATGGGTGTAATCACCGAAGTTTTTCCCACGGACGAAGTTTTTCGGGATGGAACAACCCGCGTTGCTATGGTGAAAACATGCAGTGGCTCTTTCAAGAGACCCATTGTCAAACTGTGTCCTAACATCACCGCGTAATTAAAAACCTAATTTTAGCTGTAGTTAACATATTTGAAATATTTTTCTTTTTTCTTAGTCTGCTTTAATATAATTTATTTCCTTTTGAGAATATTACATATCCTCAAAGCCGGTCAGGATGCTTTCGCAACTTTCAGTAATATAAATCTTTACTATCATATTTCCGAATTCATCTCACTTCTTATTTAACCACAGTTTGAGCTAACCATGCATCCCTTTCCCTCCTATCAGTTAGTATTTCTTCTCCCTCTGCTGTATGGAAATGACCCATACAGTAGAGGGAGAAGAAATACTAACCGCACGCGCCCATCAGAGGCGCATTCGCAGACAGGCCGGCGGAACCGCGCTGCCATTACTATTGTTGCTGTTATAAAGAACACCGCACCTCGGCACCGATAAATAATACAAACTGCTACTATACAGCATGTAACAAAACCCTGTCTGATCCTATGAAGGCGTATTCCTGGTTTAACATAGACGTATAAATAAAAATATACGTAGACTTGAAAAAGTTGAAAAAAAAAATGTAACTCATAAAAACCAAAAGACATAGATTTTTATTTTTATAAAATATGCGAAATTTAACACTAGATATGGCAACTTTTTTACCTATTTTTATTTAAAACGATACCGCCCTGCACTAGCCGCGCTGTAAACACTCCGTCTCGCTCAGGTGGCATCTTTGAAACGAAACAGTGGGTAAACTTTTTCGCGCACTCAGTGTTGTTTTTGATAAGATTTTTTTTATTTTTAATTAATTATTTTCATTGGGGAAAAGTAATTTTGCCGCATCTATTAAATGATTACTTAATGTGTACGCAGTACGATACCAAGTAATACCTTTCAGGATCGGACAGGGTTTTTGTTACATGCTGTTTATATCCAAAACTCTAAAATACTTTCTATTATCCGTGTTGGCTGACACACGTGTGACATACAAAGACCAAGTGAAGTCAGTCTATCCTTGTATCAACGTGCTCCATCCAGAAGATTCCCAAGTAAGTCCATCATTACCTTTGTCCTATCCTGGTCACCTCATTACTGTGTGTCGCAAATATTTCACTCCGCATAAAATTACATCCCCGCATAAATGGTCCTTCGAAACCCGCATGTACATAATAATATATATCCAGAAAGTATTAAAAAAAAATACTTCAAAATTGTTCTTTGAGTAATTAATCTCTTTTTATATTTTCGTGGATTGGTTTTACTTAACAACAACGAAGAAAGAAGAAGATCAACAGAAGTTCTGAAAAACGTTTTCATGCCAAAATTCTTGATGAATCTTATAAAGTCATGAAGTCTTGGTGAAAACGCTCCTATCTTATTAAAAATATCAACTCTCGACAAACGTAGCAAAGATAATCTGAGCTTCAATTCGGTACACTATTTTACTTGATTTTACAATATATAGCTGGTTTCTGATTTAATAAAAATGGCGACATGTAAATTTAATTAGTAACGAGCTATTTATTGTTTTAATCGAGCTAATGAACATCAAACTTCAGTTACCATGCTGGGTACTTGAAAAAAACGGCCCAAGAGCGTGTAGGAATTTGCACATTTACGGTTCCATACCAAAGGGAATTATCAAAGCAAAAATCTGATTTATCAATATATTGGTATGTGTTATTAAAATATACGAAATAATAAACACAAGTTGATATGTCCACAGGAAGTTAAAAAAATCTTCGGAACAAAATTTTGTGATGACGAAGAGACGGACACGTGAGTGACAGCTCAGGGCTCCGTTTGGACCCTTCAGGTACGGAACTCTAAAAATTTAAGACTATAAAAAATGGCTTATTCCACTTCAACTCCAAAGCCAACAGTAGAGTCAACAGCAAAATTGCAGGATGCATAAATAAAAGACATACGTTTTAGCGGCTTATGAGACATTTAATCATTGATTTAAAACAACGATTTACTATAAAATATAATAAAAAACTATGCTATACTCTAGAAATAAAATGGGTCAAAAGCAAATCACAGCTCCCGATTTTCTAAGATATTCAGCTTGAGAAATTAGTTTACTGTAATAATTGATTTAAGTCCGTACAAAAAAAAACAAATTGGTAAACTAGAGTTATTTTCTCGGTAGATATGTATGTGAATCTAAACCAAAAATGTTAAATAAAATGATATGTGTCAGTATTAGAATCAAAGTTTACTTTTGTAGCACGTTTAAAAAAAATTTTAGAGTTTTTTTAACACGCTTGTGGTGTGCTTTACCTGTAACACTCTGTAAAGAAATCTTAGAAGTTAATTTTGACCCACTTTCCGATTTCCGATTGAGCTGAAATTTTGCACACAAGTTTAGTTTAGAAGACAATGCATGGTTAGCTAAATGACTCCATTCTAAACCTAATATTGGGTTGCATAAAAAAAACGAGTCCGCCATTATGGCTGACTCGATATTTTTATGCATTCTCACGATATAACCCTGGTACTCGAATAATATCGGAATCGATAATTTTGGAAGTCGGTATTTATATTTTGTTTCTTCATTATCTAACTTTAATTTCCGAAGTCGATGGCAACTTCGGAAATTAAAGTTATTTTGCAATTTTTAAGTGTATATTTTTTATGTATTCTTTCTTGGAAATTATTTATATTTTTTGTAAAAAAGTTTTTATATTTCACTTTTAAGTTGTTGTAAGTCAGAACTAAAATTAAATATTTAATTTATGCCCGAAATAAGTAATAACATTTTTGTTTTTGGTGATTTATTCAAAAAGTGCTAAATCAATATTGATAAAATTTATATGGGACTACCTCTGAAATATGTCCTACCAAACAAAAAAAGAATCATTAAAATTTATTTAGAAGTGGCGAAGTAATCGCGTAACAAACATACAAATATAAAAACATACAGACGAATTGAGAACCTTACCTTTTTGAAGTCGGTTAAAAGTGAAGTCCAATTTTTGCTTTTTACAGCATGTGTAAATAAATTTTATTCAAAGCACAAATTTAATGACTTTATTGAGGAAATACAAATACTAAGACGTAGGAGGAACCAAAATAAATATCATCATAATAGTAACAGATTAGTCTACACTCAAACATCGGAAGGACCCAGGCATGCCCATGTATTCCTCATTGAATTTTTCAGCACGTCGCTTTGTTTCATCTGTGCAAGCTTTGAACATCATTTTCACATACTCCACATGTTTTTGGGAACTTAAATCCTCCAGTAAATCGGCTGTAATAAGAAAAGATTTTGTTAGTTACATGATGTAAAAGTCTGACAATCAGTTATATACTCGTATCAATAAATCTGCCTGCATAGCCTTTTCTCAACTATCTTGGAGTCCGCTTCCAGTCTAACCGGATGCAGCTGAATACCAGTATTTTACATGGAGCGATTGCCTATCTGACCTCCACAACCCAGTAACTGGGTAACACGATACCCCTTGGTGAGACTGGTTGTCAGACTTTCGGGTTTCTGACGACCCGTAATGACTGTCAAAGATCCACGATTGACAGCTGGGACCAGCGTCTAAACGTGCTTTCCGGAGCACGGAGGTGTCTCGGTATGTAAAGATGGTCACCCATCCGTGGATCAACGCCGGCAAGCGTAGCTTAACCTAATGGATCGACCCCAAGCGGCAGTTATTACTTAAGCTACGAGCTCCACAAAACCAGTTACATATATCAAATTATTACAGTTACATATATAATTAATTAAATTAGTAGCCTGCAACTGTGTGTTGACTTAAAAATCGTAATAATAATCTTTAACCTTTTAATAAAAAAACATTTTTACAAAAAAATCAACCGTCTTCCATTATATTGGGGTTTTTAGTTCTGGGGTAAAACAACTAAAAAGTGAAAAATAAAAAACTTTTTTACAAAAAAAAACAACTGACTTCAAAAAAAAAATACACTAAAAATTTCTAAATAACTTTGACTTTCGGAAGTCGGCGTTTGTATGTTTAAACATACAAACACCGACTTCCGAAATTACTTTTTAGTTGTTATACCCCAGAACTAAAAACCCCAATATAATGGAACGTGGAATTTAAACATTTGGAGAACACCAAAACGTCATCGAGGTACACGTATTTTCCGTTTTTGTTCAGTTTCTCAGAAAGTGCTTAAGCAATTTCGATCAAATTTATATGAGACCACCTCGGGAGTATATTCTTTCAGATGAAAAAAGAATTTTGAAAATCGGTTCACAACTGACGGAAAAATTGGATAACATACATACAAAAAAAAAAAAAAACATACAGACGAATTGAGAACCTCCTCTTTTTGGAAGTCGGTTAAAAATAATAATCAATTTCATGTAAAATTTTGTTCCCCTTTATTAAGGCAATTTTCAAAAATACTTCGTGAGTGTTCCTGAGTGATAACTTTTGATTTATAATCCGACACGCGTCTAGTTAGCAGACACAATAGATTTTTAATTGTTTACGGCCCACGCGCTGTCCGACAGACACGCAAGAGGATAATAATCTCATTTCAAAATTTTAGTTTACACACTTTGTTACAGAAATGAGTGGTCATTTATTTTTATAGATATAGCTTTTGCCCATGGATAAAAACAACTTTCTTGAAGGATGTCTTCTTGTGTATTGTTTTGGGTTGTTTTGTCTTGTCTTGTAAAAAATACAAAATTAGTCAACTGCGAGTTGATTTTTCGATTCCAAAATTTAAAAAAAAACAAATAATTTATTTCAAATAGACCATTTACAGGCAATAAGTCGGTCAGTCAGAATGATGAAGTAATATCACATTCCAAGGCGTAGATCTCTATGGAGAAGAACCATGCTCCATGGACACTCTTTTAAACCATGTTATGTAGGTATTACAAAAATCCTGGTTACTTATGCCTTGTTGCTTCTAATATTTGAGAATATATTACAATGTTAAATAAACAATAAAAATAAAAAAAACAATAAAATAAGCCTGTGGCAGTTAAGAGATGACCAGTCTCAACTGACGGCGCCCGTTCACGAACATGACGCGCGTATCAGAACCACTCAGCTTAACCATATTGAAGGGAACCGAATGACCCAACACACGCGCCATCATCAGCGAGACATTTGATTGAGCATGACAAACTCTCAACTGTCACGCTCGTTCATGACAAAAAAAAAATCCCACTTTGAACAAATATTTTTATGGCCTACAGGTAGTTGTTTCGGTGGTTGGTGTTTGAAAACGCACCCACGATATACCTACAGGAGAAATTCTTAGTGTGATCAAAGTTATTATTTCAAAAAAAAAAAAAATTAGCTGATCAAAATTAGTACCTAAGTGAGGACAATTTTTTTTCGAAATTGACCTTGACTTTCATGAATAAAGTTTTTGATTTACATAGACAGAAGCAGTATATAGAATATAATATTACCACCAAATCACGTTACACTCCATCGATCAAGGTTAGCGCTTTAGGCTCTGCGTTGTCTGTTGTGACTTTAAGATTGGTTTTTAAATATCAATCTACTAAGCCTTTTCCCAGCTATGTTAGGGTCAGCTTCCAGTCAAACCGAATGAATCTGAATTATTAGTTTTATACATGGAGCGACAAGCTATCGGTCCTCCATATCCATTGGGATATGGAGGACCGATAGATGCTGATGATGATGCATTCAGCATCATTGCATTGCTTGATGTTGTATTCAGCTATAAGCAGTAATTGTACTGCTTTCAGCTGAATTTATGTTAGTACTTTGTCATCATAATAACCATCATTTCAGCCGAAAGACGACCACTGCTGGACATAGACCTCCCCCAAGTGTCGTCACAATGGCCGGTCCTGTGCGTCTAGCACCCATCGGCATCCCGTCACCCTCATTAGGTCATCGGTCTACCTTGTTGGATGCCTTCGCCACTCCAGAACTTTTCGACCCCATCGACCGTCTATTCTGCGAGAATGTACCCTGCCCACTGCCACTTCAGTTTGGCGATTCTTCTTCGATCTCCTATGTCGTTAACCTTGGTTCTCTTGCGGATATCGTCATTCCTGATTCGATCACACAAAGAAACACCGAGCATAGTCTTTCCCCTTTGGGTGACTTTAATTTTTTTTATTATTTATTTATTTATGCACACACAAAAACAATTACAAGAGAAAAATGAACAAATACAGAGAGAAGGGCACAAAGGTGAAACAGAAACGTGGTCGCTCATAATGGGCCTCGTCAGGAGTACTTTGGAATGTGTGTAATTCCTTACCATGCATTGCGTCAACAGATCTCTGTTTTCCACCGTAATCCACTGGCAGCAATTCTCTTGGGACTGATTTATATAAATCTTCCAAGGATCTTTCGACATGTACTCTGTTACCAATTTTCTCACTCAGAAATGGCTTAACGATGTTAATGATTAATTCTATAGTCTTTGATTCTGTAATGATGTGAATGCTTTTCAGTCTCGCTCCGTAACCTTCCTGGGAAAGAGTTTTGGGCATCTTAGTACTAAATTATGAATTAACATAGTCTAATGTTGAGATCTTTAGTTGTAGTAGATGGAGAGAAATTAATTTGAGTAAGTGAATCGGACCAACAGCTGACCTATTCTTCAAAAATCTATTCTTCCAACCAAAACCGTTCCATAATCAGACCACCAGACGTATGACGATGCACCACCGGTACATGGTAGATATCCCACCCATACGCACTAAACGTTTAGGGAACACATCCATTGTGCCTACAGCTAAGGAGTGGAACTCCCTGCCGGAGTCTGTGTTTCCTGATAGCTATAAACTAGGGGTTTTTAATTTAAGAGTGAGTAGGTCACTTCTGTACAAGCATCCTCCAATGTCAACCAAATCATCGCTTACCATCACATAAGAGAGTGGTCAAGTGTGAACTAATTAAAGTTTACAAAAGGTCAATTGAGCTCTCATTTCTCGTGCCTGCCTTTTCTGCTAAAATGTCACCGTAAAAGATCGTTAAGCGTGAAGCAAAATGTCATTTAACCAGAAACTATAGATTGACAGTTCTCTGCAAGGCCACTTCAGGTACGATCATAGAGAGATGTTAACAGAATAGCTCTACACGTGCTAGAGATTGGTCACTTCAAGCTTACGTCACGGTTGCCTAGAGGTAGCGGATAAATTCTGAACATGAGTTACCGCACCCCTGGGCACTCAGGCAGGGAAGGAACAGGGGTGGGTTTTAGTCAGTAAGAGTCTGACACGCCCTTCCGCTCCACCCAGAGCGGAAGAAGTCACTGGATGATTTCCCACGCTACAAAAAAAAAAGCTTACGTCACGAAATCTTACACTTTTATATTGTCACTCATACGGACTAAAAACTTCCCGTGTTTCTTCAGTTGCCTGTGCCTGGAGTCGCGGTGCGCGGGCGCGGTGTAGGGAGGAGGATGCGCTTTCCGAAGCATGGAGTATTTTTAAATAATAAAAAATATTAACCAAAATTTGGTAAAAATAAACTATCCTAATCAAAACACTTGACTTTTTCGAATACTGCCAAGACGCTGGCCGGTACCGGCCCTAGTGGGTCCCGTCAATTACAACTGACATCTCGTGCAGCGCAACGCGCCGTCGTCGCGGACCTGCCTTCCAGGCCATATTACTTTACTATTATCATTTACGCTAACGCTTAGTACAAAATGTATGACGATGACATTACCTGCGTCACGGGGTTTCATCTCGAACAAAGACAATTTCACAATATGCATCGATTTCTTATTGAAGTTTTAGTAATATTAAATAGATGGCTATTGAGACTTATTTAAACTAAATTTTCTTTGTTAGTAAATAGTGACACATTTTGATACAGTAAAACTGCTATGAAGTGCCAAAAATACTATAAAATAATTCCTCAATGTGTGAGAAAATATTGGTAAGACTAAGTAAATTCAATCAGCTTGCAAGCCATCACTGCTGACACCATCTAGCGAGGTGTAGAGAACGGGCCCGAACGAAGAACAAAAGTTACTTGTGCCAGACGAAAACCCGTAGTTACGGGCGTACCGTTTCTTTGTATGGGATGAGGCATGTGTAATGTCATTGCCATATTTTTGTACTAAGCGTTTGCGTAAACGATATTAGAAAAGTAATATGGCTAGGGGGGCTGGTCCTTATCGGAAGGCCTAGTGCTCGCCGTCCGAAAATTATCACCATAACATTACTATGTCACCAACTAGGCCGTTAAACCCTGAAAACTTAAACATAATACTTACAACTAATATTGTTACATGATGCTGTAGTTCCACAGTATCAATTTTTGTCATCATATCTAATAAATTCAGCTGCCTCCAGTCATAAATTACTATGAAACCATTGCAATAGTCGTGTGCTTTCACGAATTCAGATAACTGTAAAAAATTGGATAATTAAAAAAAAACATGTTTTAACTGCGTTATTTGATAGCTAGATGGTCAATACAAGCCAGTTAAAAAAAATAAGTCTGAGAATAAAAAATTTCGTCGTTGTTTCTAGTTTTTTTTTTCGTTATTTGACATAAATTTACGAAATTAAAGTTTTTTTTTGTAAAAAAGTATAACATAACTAACCCCATAACTAAAACTAAGTAGTAAAGTTATGACCGAATTGAAAGTCTCAATATAAAAACTTTTTTTAACGACTGAAGTCGATGTCTAAAAGCGAAGAAATAAAATACATACACCGACTTCTGAAAGTAAAGTTATTTTTTAATTTTTAATGTATTTTAATTTTTGGAAGTCTGATGTTTTTTTTTAGTAAAAAAGTTTTTTATTTTTCACTTTTTAGTTGTTATACCTCAGAACTAATATCCCAATGACATGGAATGGAATGGAATTTAAACACACTCGTAATTGGAGAAAACCAAAACGTCATATATGTACACGTAGTTTCCGTTTTTGTTCAGTTTTTCAAAAAGCGATGAAGTAATTTCGATAAAATTTATATGGGTGGCCACTCGGGAGTATAGTTTTTCGGATAAAAAAGAATTTAATTCATCAATGCAGTCGAACTCGATTAAATACACATTATAAGGATAACTCAAAAACAACTTAACAGATCATGATCAAATTTAAATGGGACATCTTGAAAGAAAAATATCACTAGAAAATATCAAACACTTTTTTAAATGGGTTTGATATTTTAAAGATAACCCAATACAGACATACAAATTAACTATTTTAACTCAACATTCCTACACAACAGTTAAAACAGTTAATTTGTGCCCTACGGTAATTATAATTTTTCCAAATGATTAACAACGGAAGACAGGACAAACAACAAAAAAAAACGACCAAGAAAGAGTTGGACTCGCGCGCAAAGGGTGCCGACCAAATCATATTTTTTGAGGTTTTTACCAGTGGTTTTGAAGATAAGGGTCATAAAATAACTTTATACCTGTATATTTCAAAATTATGTGAAAATACCGCCCCCATTAGAAACCCCCTTCAGTAGGGCCCTTTCATTTGATATGTCGCACGGCTAAGTTTGAAAAACTTTGTTTCTTAATTTTCCGATTTTTACCCAAAATTGACCCCCATATATTATTATTTCAAATTAATTTATTTTGGGTGGGTACACTTTCGTGTTTGAGTCACAGACATTAATTTGTGTATCAAATTTCAACTCTATCGGTTCAGCAGATTAGAAGCAAATCGGCTAAGACTGACGGACAGGCAGACAGACAGACAAACAGACAGACAGACACACGAGTGATCCTATAAGGGTTCTGTTTTTTTAATAGAACTTTCGGAACCCTAAAAACAATGTAGTTTGTATTGTCTTGAGCGTGAGAGTAGTTATGTAAGCCATATTTTTTAAATAAACTAACTTTATCTTCTTTATATACAGGCTGTAAAAAGACACATCACAGAGCCGTTAACTACGTATACTGTAAGTGTAACAAAGTAGTTTTGCGCAAAAATTATTGCTAGGAATCGACTTTTATTTTTAGGTATAAAAAAATACAATTTTTTATTGCGCGCAATGTGACGCAAACCTAGGCAAGTGGAGTTGAACCCTGCCTCTTCGCTCTAAGCCACGTAAGTACTTGTCAGACACGTATGATATTCATTGCATATTTGTACCTAACTGCAAATTCGTAATTTCGAAAAAAAAAACGAAAATTCAGGTAATGTTTGTTATTTTTTTTTTGTCACACTCATGTGATATCATCCAATGACATCTCCCGCTCTGGGTGGAGCGAGAGAGCGTGTCAGACTCTTATTGACTAAAATCCACCCTTGTTCCTTCCCTGCCTGAGTGCCCAGAGGAGTGGTAACTCTGTTACGAATTTATCCGCTACCCCTAGGGATTATCCGCTATCCGTAGATCTATTCATTATCGTTAAAAAGTAAAAACAAAATTGCGACTTTGACCTTCAATATCTCCAGAACCACTGGTTTCCCAAGTATGGTCTAGTGGAAAAAAATGATCCAAATAATGGGTAGAACATGTGGCTTTCGGCTTCGGAAACTGTCTTTTTACATCTGATCTAGATACACATGACCTTTGCATATTTGTATTTAACAATTGCAACATTTTTCCAAAAACAAAAGATATTCATAGCTGAAACACACGTCATAAAAAAAACATTTTACAACATCGTTCATCGTTTTTTTTTTTTTATGTATGTATGTTACGCGATATCCGCGATACACGATATCCACAGATGACGTTTTGGCTGTCTACAAATATTCAAATTCCATGTTATCCATTCGGACATACCTTAAATATTTACTTTTACATCAATCTGGTGTACAACAACAATAATAAAAAAAGAAAAACTAAAAAATGAAAAATAAAATACTTTTGTCAAAAAAAAATACGACCGACTTCTAAAAATTGCAAAATTACTTTAATTTCGGAAGTCGGTGTCAAATAACGAAAAAAAACACAAACAACAAAAACACACAGACGAATTGAGAACCTCCTCCTTTTGGAAGTCGGTTAAAAAATAAACAACCGACTTCCAAAAAAGAAAATAAAGTTAAAGTTGGTATTTTATTTCTTCGTTATTTGGCACCGACTTCCGAAATTAAATTTATTTTTAAATTTTTAGTGTCGGTTGTTATTTTGTAAAAAAGTTTTTTATTTTTCACTTTTTTGTTGTCATAACCCAGAACTTAAAACCCCAATAACATGGAACGTGGTATTTAAACATAGGTACTCGTAATTGGAAGAAACCAAAACGTCATCTATTACATACATATTTTTCGTTTTAGTCTCGTTTTTCAAAAAGCGCTGAAGCAATTTCGATAAAAACCTTGGGAGTATATTCTTTCGGATAAAAAAAGAATTTTGAAAATCGGTCCACAACTGACAGAAAAATCGGTGGACATACATATAAAAAAAAAACACATACAGTCGAACATAGAACCGACTTCGAAGTAGGAGGAGGCTTTTTCGAAGTCGGTTAGAAATAGATTACATCTTCCACCCTCTCAGATCAAAATGCTTTACCATAGCCCATATAACATGGCGGCAAAAAAATTTTAACAAATGCCCGGAACAAATAAAAAAAGACCCCTTATTAAATAAATTTAACAGAAAATTGAAAGAATATATAAATTAAAAATGCATTTACTCGGTCGCAAAATACCTCGAACAAAATCTATACTAATGTTATTAAGAGGTAAAATTTCCTTGCAAATTTGTTTGTGGAGGGCAATTTCCGGCAATCCGGAACCGATTTTGAAAATTCTTTCACCTGTTGAAAGCTACATTATTTGTGAGTGCCAGAAGCTACAAATATTTTTGAAATTTACGCGTACGAAGTCGCGGGCCTGGCGAGTATTAAGTCAAATAAATGCACACATACCTAATCTTGTGTTAAAATTATTATGATGTTGTAACACTAAATCTAAACATCAATGCATAAAAAGATTTGAATTTGAATGTATATAGTTTTCTCTGGTAAAACCGTCTAAAATAGACGCAATACTAAACTTACAATCGTTGAGTACTGGAAATACTGCATTATGCTTTCATTCTTCAGTTCCTTGCTGATAACTTGAACCATTATTATTCTATAGTAGTCACCCGTTAAAATTGGCAGTGGGGCCAGCTTTCTGAAAAAAAATCGTATAGAAATTAGATCTTACTTTACCATCTTCTTAGCACGGCGGGCTGTGCTGGGGCGGATTCTGCAGGTGTAGAAAACCTCAAATGGCGCAAATATAACAACCTTATTGGGAGTTACATGTTTGAGCAGTTTGGGGTTGAAACACTAGGGCCATGGGGTCCGGTGCTCATCGAGTTTTTCGGCATATCAGCAAGCTGTTAGTCGACTCTTCACGTGACCAGAGGGCTGGGCTTTTCTTTGGCCAATGAATCAACATTGCTATTCAACGTGGCAATGCTGCTAGCGTTCTGGGTACTTTTTCCATTGACAGTGATGTGGATGAATTTTTTGGTGCCCAATGAGTTGTTTTCATACGCATTTGTACATGATAGATATTATTATTAGATTGTATATATATATATTTTAAGTTATTTCTATTAAACTACAACCATAAGAAATAAATAAATATTTTAAGTATTAATCCGCAAGGCGCCTCGGGAAACGCGACAATAAGTTTTTAATTGTGTTTGCTAATGAGGGGCTCCACTTTGACATTGTTGGTGGGGGGTTGATTTACTAAAATACGTTTTGTCATAATTACAATGTCAAAAACTGTTAAAGTAGCCGACTGATTGGCTACATAATTACATATGTAGGTACTTTAATTTTTTTTTTTGTTAAACATCATTTAACAGTCTGTATGTTTAAGTAAATAAATGTAAAAAAAATACACTTTATCAATGTGTCTAAGTAAGATACGGTTTTGGATTCAGCTGAAACTGACACCAAGGCCGAAAGATCGTTTCCGTTTCGGCTGAAAAATCTGTTTCAGTCGCACAATATAGCCGATTTACAAAAAAGGGGCATTTTACTTACTATGGATTAACTTAGAAATGTAAGTTATAAAAAAAAATTTACAAAAAAGACACCCGACTTCCAAAAACGGAAATAATACATAAAAAAGAAAATACACTAAAAATTAAAAAATAACTTTAATTTCAGAAGTCGGTGTCAAATAACGAAGACATAAAATACAAACACCGACTTCCGAAATTAAAGTTTTTTTTTAGTTTTTAGTGTATCTTCTTTTTCCTCGGTTGTATATTCTTTCGGATAAAAAAATAATTTTGAAAATCGGCCCACAGCTGACAGAGAAATCGGTGGATATACATAAAAAAAAACACATACAATCGAACATAGTACCTCCCCTTTAACCTTTCAAAGTCGGATAATAAACTTTATTTTAGGCATCTTATAACTTTTTTGAAATGACTTATTTAAATGTTTCTTTGGGTTTCTGTATTTCCTGTAATATCGTTTTATTATTAATCTGTTTCGTATTAAATTCAAAAAAGTTTGTGTTTTTTGCGATTTGAATGCAAATTTAACGATCCATCTAAAATGGTACGCAATATAGCAGACGTATACGATCTTAGAACTGATAGCGTACAAGTTGTTTATTTTGCTTCCGTTCGGGTAATTTTACCTCACGAATTACCCTTCTTCTCCGCTCGGTTATGGGATGAAATCTCCAAAACTTTAAACTAATAATAGTTCGTTCGTTATTTTATATAATTATTTACTTGCCTTTTCAAACACATTGTTTCCACGTTTATTAATAGTAGGTGTACCAAATATTGGTATTTGCTAGTAAAGTGTTGACGATGCTTTTCGCGATAGGCGCGAGGGTTGAGGATTTGTGTGTCGGTCGGCAGTATTGGAGTCTTGCGACACGTTCGTGAGATGAGGACGAGCAAGTGGGTTAATAATTGATGACACAGTTCTTCATAAAAGTTGTATATTATAAAAATGTAAATGGTAAAAGTCACAAAAGGCACAGATTTAAAAGTCAGTAGATGCACACAGAATTAAAACAGTTAGATAAGCAGAATTACTGGCCCAATAGTGGACAACAAGAACAGTCTGTACAAGACAAGACACAGTCTGTACAAGGGTACAAGACAATAGAGCGAAGCCAGAGGACTTTAGAGCTCACTGAGTCACTGACGCTGAGTAACTAATTTTGACTGCCAGGGGTGCCTATATATACTACCCAAACTCTATGGGGCACGTAGTGCGGCAAATGCAAACCCGGACAGCCAATACAATTTGCTTATTTTACAAATTAACTTGGACATTTCGACTTTCTAACAGTCGACCAATTACAGGCATTACAAATTTCTGTCGTTACCCAATCAGAATGGTTTCACTAATCGCTTAGGTAATGAACACCTGCATATTTACTTAGACATATTTACTTGTTTTTACAATAACAAAACTAACATATATACATACTAAAAAGTATGTATCACATGAACAAACTGAATCTACGTTATACTCGACATTTAGATTCTAATTTTACATTTTCATTAATCTGTAATCTACAATAAAAACAAATCAACTTCACATATGTATTACGATATGTACATAATTTTACATGGTGGACCTCAAAAACTTTCCACTGTCTGTAGCCAATCCATGAGAAGCATGAAATTGAGCAGCCAATCGCTGACTAGCCAGAATTCCCAACTACGGGCTTTATTTCAATTGGACAGCTTTAACGCTGTGACATACACTACTTGCGCTGTAGAGAAAAGTTACCTCAGTAAACATTTAACATTAAACATGACTTTACCCATATTTTTAGGACATTACTAAAGATAATAAAACATAATAAAACATGACAAAACAAACTAAGCTAACTATAGTTTGCTATGGCCCAGAGTGATGGCGCTTTCTTTACACTGGGGTGGTGGCGCTTCCTCTACATAAAGTATATGTTACATTTTTTTTTTGTTGTTGATAGGCACGCGTTTGACCACTATCTCACCTGATGGTAAGCGATGATGTGGTCGAAGATGGAGCACGCTTTCCTAGAAGTAACCTTATCACCGAATAATAAACATTATCATCAATTGTCAAGTTCATAGGATACGGGAAGTAAAAATATTCATCGGAACAAAATTTTGTGACAGACGAACACGTGAGCGACAACAATAGGGCTCCACTTGGACCCTTCGTGTACGGAACTTCAAAAACAAACAAAGTTATTGTGTTTTCTTTTTTGAGTCGGTTGTTGTTTTTTTTATGTTGATCGGTTAAGAGGTTTAGGCGTGAAAGGTAACAAACAGACTTACATTCCCTTTTATAATATTAGTTAGGACTAGCTTCTGTCAGTGGCTTCGTTACCCACCCAATTTTTGCCCGTATAGTATTAGTGGAATAGTCTAAGACTTATTCACGAAATTTTTGCATTTATAATATTAGTGGAATAGATTATTTATAAAATAATAATATGTATTGTAGTTATAGTCTGTAAAAAAATATATCTTTTAAGTATTAAATATTAAATGATATGGTTATCGTGGAATAGATATCTAAAAATAACTCACCCAATTTTTGACAAGTCTAGCAGCTCCATCTTGGCATTGGTCTTCGAAAAGAACTTTGGTACAAGCGTCTTCATCGTGCACAATCGGTCTATTTGCTTTTTTGCCTTCTCTACGGAACCTTTGCAACTTAACAGTGTTTTCTCCAAGTATTCCTTGCCTGAAAAGATAAAAAGTGAATAGGCGTTGATTTTAGTAGGATATCGATTATGTAGCAGATGATGATTCCACTATATAAACCTAACTTAATAAAACTTGAAATTACCACTGAACAGTTCGATTTAGGGTTCCGTAATCCTAACAAGTTTTGCTCTGTCCCTCTGTCCGTCCGCGACTTAACTTAGAGAATGTTAGTACCTACTAGAAAACTATAATTTTGAATGGGTATAAATATTAATTGCGCCAACAATAAACAAAAAAAATATAAGTATATAATAATTATAATCTTAAATAAAAAAAAAATTTCTTACTTCCTCGTAAAGTTGGGATGATTTTTTTCTCGTCTATCTCATCGAGTGATATCGTTGGATATGTCTTTAATAAAAATGGGGGGATGGAAGGATTAATTTTTTATTCAGTGATCTGTTTGCGAAATATTAATCTTTATAGTGCAAATTTTTGTTAGAGTCATTTGTGTTAACTAAACTGTTGGCTTAAAAATTTGATAAAAATCATGGTAACAATTATTTTGGTTTAGTTAACACTGTTAGTTTAAGAGTAATAGTCACCCAACTTATAAAATGTACTTGGAAAACGACATTGGGAAATTTCTGACCCGCTTGTCCTTTTTATAAACAAAAATATGCTTAACTTAAAACTTATTATATCTCGATACTCCCATTAGGCACAACAATGTGCTTCATGCTTTTTTTTTTTTTTTTTTGGGGTTGGGAAATCATCCTATGACTTCTTCCGCTCTAGGGTGGAGCGGAAGGGTGTGTCAGACTCTTACTGACTAAAACCCACCCCTGTTCCTCCCTGCCTCGAGTGCCCGGGGGCGAGGCAACTCTTTCGAATTTATCCTCCACCCCCGGGCAGGCACCGGCCTTGGCAGGCCCCTACACTTTGCTGACAACTCTTTGAGGCGCGCGTGGAACACTACGCGCCGTCGACTCTCGGGCCTGGTGCTGATCGGGCGGCGAGTTACCCACTACTCGCCGTCCGCAGGCCCGGGTCTACGGTGGCCGGAGATCGTCTCGCGGCCCCTGGCGTCTCCTGCGGCGGTCGCGGCTGGGGGCGCTAGGGCGACTCGGCTGTTGCTGAGCCTCCCTAACGTGTGCCGCCTCCCTCTTCGCGAGCATTACTGCTTCGCAGAAGGAGGAGACGGCCTCCCATTCCCTCTCGCTCCGTACCATGGCCTGAACCAGGGCACGGCGCGAGAGGTCGCTGTCGCCTATCGCATCCACGAGGACACGGCGGTGTTCTGCCCAAGCGGGGCAAACCTCCACCGTATGCTCCACCGTGTCCTCTGGGCGATCCTCGCAGTGGAAACACTCAGGGGTCACCTCCGCCTTGATCCGACACAGGTACCTCCCGAAACAGCCGTGTCCGGTGAGCACCTGCGTCAGGCGGAAGGTGAGGGGATGTGCTTCATGCTAGAATAACTATTTATTCAAACCTTTAAAATAATGTATGATTCATCTTTGTCCGCTGTGGGTAAATTTTCCACAGTGAGGTTCTCAGTGTTCTTTCGCAGATTATACAAAATATCACTAAGATGTTGTTGTTGATGTAACAGGTTAAAAAAAATAAAATAAAAAAAATCATTGCATCCATACCTAACGTCACAGTCTTTATCTCAAACGAGATGGTCAGAGACGCCTCAAAAATAAACGCAAATATTGAAAGCGTTGGTGCTGGTGAAGTTGGATATTATAACTCCTTTTTCAGTTACTATCGTCCAATGTGGTCTCGTTTTTAAACGTAATTGTTCGGTGTTAAACCTTAAACTCAATTAATAGAAAGGGGTGACTACGGAACCCTACACTGCGCGTGGTCCGATACGCACGCGGCTAGTTTTGTTTTCTACCTTATCTACAGGCTGTAAAAAGACACATCACAAAGCCATCAACTACGCATACTGTACGTCTAACAAAGAAGTTTTGCGCATAAAATATTGCTGGGAAACGACTTTTATTTTTAGGTATGAAAAAAATAACATTTTTTTATTGTGCGCAATGTAACGCCAACCCAGGCAAGTGGAGATAAACCCCGCCCCTTCCCTCTAAGACACATTGGTACTTGTCGGATACGTTTGATATGCATTGCGTTTTTATAATACTGCAAATGCGTAATTTCGAAAAAAAAATATCAAAAATTCAGGTAATTTTTATTTAGAAAAAAGTTTAGTAATAATACTTGGAATAATTCATTTTCTTAAAAAAGTAAAAAATTTGCGACTTTGACCTTCAATGTCGCCAGAACCAGTGGATGCCCAGGTATGGTCTAGGGAAAAAAAATGATCCAATTAATGGGTAAATGTTGTGAACTTCTGCTCCATAAGCGAACATCAAGGGCTACTGGTCAGGCCTGTTGGTCTAGTGGTTAGTGACCCTGACTGCTATGCCGGAGGTCGTGGGTTCGATTCCCACCCAGGACAAATGTTTGTGTAATGAGCACGATCATTTGTTCTGTGTCTGGGTGTAATTTATCTATAATATTTATGTATTTAGAAATATATAAGTATGTTAATCAGTTGTCTAGTACCCATAACACAAGCTCTGCTTAGCTTGGGACTAGATGGCGTTGTGTGATAGTTGTGGAATATTATTATTATTTCGAGGCACAAAGCGACACGATACACTACGTCATTCTAATCTCTCAACCGTGATTGGTTCTTATTTGAAATATTGTTCCCACACCCTTTCCCTTGATGGTTGTAATGTAAGATGGCGAATACATCTTTTTCTCGTTAGCTAACGCATCATTTTTCATTGTAAAATCCTCAACGCAATCTATAAAACACCTAAGTTTTCATCAAACCACACCGCTGCTGCTACAGTAAAATATGTGGCTTTCGGGTTCGGAAACTGTCTTTTTACACCCGATATATTAAACTCACACATTTTAATACGTGCACATCGTCATCATACCTTTTTTGTATAATTTTAACATAACATGATGGAACCAGTATTTTGCAACATAGTGTGCTGATTTATAGAGTGTCCTTGGAGATTTTTACTTATTCGTCTTCGTAAGATGGGCTTTATCTTTCTCACTGATTGGTTGATATAGAAAATGCAAAAGTGTTTATAAATGTTAGAATTGTTTTAGATGTTAATTCGAAATTTAAAAAAGGGTTTATTTAAATAAATACTCCAATGGTTATATTCCATTTAATTATTTTGTGGTAATATTTTACACAATTTATTTATTTACAGAGAGGAGGCACGTGCCCCAACTGTGGGGACATTAAAAAGGCTGATGATGATGACGATGAATAATTTATAATGAACTAAAAATATAGAACTTTCATACATGGACAGGTATTTTAAAATTAAAAAACTGGTTTTGCTAGGACATCTTTTTGTCATTGGCATGTACCTACTTATCACTACATATTGTCACATATTGTGAAACAAAGTCTCCCGCCATGTCTGTCTGTTTGTTTGCAATAAACTCAAAAACTACTGAACGGATTTTCATGCGGTTTTCACCAACACTATAGACAGATCGATTCATGAGGGTAGTTTAGATGTATAAGTTGTACCCGTTGTATTTTTTTTTTCCCGTGCGGAGCTGGGCCGGGTCGCTAGTTTATAATTCTTGATATCTACTTAATTACACCACACTATAAAAATTAAAATCGGCCAAGTGCGAGTCGGACTCGCTCACGAAAGATTCCGTACCATTATCTATAAAAACGGCAAAAAAATCACGTTTGTTGTATGGGAGCCCCCTTAAATGTTTATTTTATTTTGTTTTTTAGTATTCGTTGTTAAAGCGGCAACAGAAATACCTACATCATCTGTGAAAATTTCAACTGTCTAACTATCACGGTTCATGCGATAAAGCCTGGTGATAAAGACGGAAAGATAAACAGACCGACAGACAGACGGACAGAGGAGTATTAGTAATAGGGTGTCGTTTTACCTTTTGGGTACGGAACCCTAAAAATGGACTATGGGTATGGGTAATTATTTATTTAGGAAACTAAAAATAAAATCAGGGAGTCTTTTTTTAAGAAAGTTTTGTAATAATTTTGATTAAATTCTATCTTTTTATGGTTCCGTACCCGAAGGGTCCAAACGGAGCCCTATTGCTGTCACTCAAGTGTCCGTCAGTCCGTCTGGCCTGTCTGTCTGCTATCTTTCACAAAATTTTGTTCCGAAGAATTATTTAACTTACCATTGACCTATAAACTTGAAATCATTGATAATGTTTATATGCGTATATTTTACAAGCAAATGCCAATATATTGATAAATCTGAATTTATTTTTGAAATTCCCTCATTTGTTACGGAACCCTTTAATGTGCGAAGTATGACACGCACTTGGCCAGTTTTTTCTCGGTCTTTCTAATTAATTAGAGACGCATTAGAATATAGAACTTATATTAATACTTATCAAAAAAAATCTCTTGGTACTCACTAAAATCCTTCTTTAAAATATGATCCTGTTTCAGTATCCATGACTCCAGAATATCGACTGCCTCTTCAATTCTTCCTGGTTTCTCCAAATTATAGATCTTCCTTATATCGTAAATGGTACCTGGAGGTACTCTTAATAGGATATTTTCTGGAATAGACTCCATGTATTTTACAAAATTATTTTTTCAGTAAAAATTATAATTTGATCTGATTTTTAATACAATTTTCAAGTTTTAATTTAATAAACAACTAATGTAAAATAAAAAAGTGTGAACAGTCGAGAAGGCTCGATGTCCAACTGCATTAAAACATAACAAATCCTATGCTTATAAACTGTGCAAATTCGTTATATCACTGTTGATGTACAGTCATCGGAAATAATAATACAACCTTGTCTGTGTGCACGAACGGTTCACCAGTTTTTTAAAAACGAGGACTTTGTCATTAGTGTTACATACCTGCATAGGTATTACACCAGTCCTGGCAGACCCTTTTTTTTTTTGTCGGGGCTGTGGGAAATCACCCAATGACTTCTCCCGCTCTGGTTGGAGCGGGAGAGCGTGTCAGACTCTTACTGACTAAAACCCACCCCTGTTCCTTCCCTGCCTGAGTGCCCAGGGGTGCGGTAACTCATTTTCAGAATTTATCCGCTACCCCTAGGCATGCAGGCACCGGCCACGATGGGCCCCGTCAGTGGTGGCTGACACTTATCTCTTTGAGGAGCGCGTGGATTCACCGCAGCCCTGGCACAGGAAACTGAAACCCACCCGTGGTCTTTACCACGGGTGGGTTTTAGTCAGTAAGAGTCTGACACGCCCTCTCACTCCACCCAGAGCGGGAGAAGATAGTGATAGGGAATCATCAAATAACTTCTCCTATATATTAAGGTATTCTGTGGTGTTTGTATTTTATTTCTTCGTTATTTGACACCGACTTCCGAAATTAAAGTTATTTTTTTAATTTTTAGTGTATTTTCTTTTTTGGAATTCGGTTGTTTTTTTGTAAAAATGTTTTTTATTTTTCACTTTTAAGTTGTTATCGCAGAACTCAAAACCCCAATAACATTGAACGTGGAATTTAAACATACTCGTAATTGGAGAAAACCAAAACGTCATCTAGCTAGACTTATTTTTCGGTTTTGTTCAGTTTTATAAAAAGCGCTGAAGCAATTTCGATAAAATTTATATGAGACCACCTAGAGCGTATATTCTTTCGGATAAAAAAAGAATTTTGAAAATCTATCCACAAATGACTGAGAAATGGTAGACATACATAAAAAAAATAATCATACATGCAGTCGAACATAGAACCTCCTCCTTTTGTTGAAGTCGGTTAAAAAGATAGCACCATGTTGTTTGAATTAATTCGATGTGTATTGAAAAGTGATTTTACACTTGGTAGTACCCAGAATCTGACGATGGTGTTGGTATGTGACAAAAGGATTTTTGCAACCAAATAAGATAGCACAATCGCGTTTGGGCTCATTCGATATGTATTGAAAAGTGATTTTTTACTTGTAGGTGCCTAGGGTCTATTGATGGTGCCGGATCTCTGTAATCAAACAAGATAGTACCATCGTGATTCAGTTTATTGGATACGTATTGACAATTGATATTACATTTAGTGTTGGTGGTGCCCAGGGCGTGATGATAAAACCGGAAGGTGACCATAACAACTCCTCAACAAAACAAGATATTATTATTGTCATTATCGTGTTTGGGTGCATTGAATTTTTACTAGTCTACGAGGATAACACTAATCGTGTTGTTACACTAGAAGGTGATCAGGGCATAATGAAAACACGGGCAATAAATACTCATCGTCATTCATCGTTATTATGAACAACTCTTACTATGGATCCAATGTTATTGATGTGATTTTTTTAATGTAGTTTTAATGTATTTAATGCTTTCTTGTATTGTTTCTATATTTAATTGCTCAATTTTTGATTTTTTATTAATTTATTGCATGGATGTATACTCAACTAGGTTAAGTATTTGTTGATTTTATATTTTTGTTATTTTTTGTAATGTAAATAGTTTAGTTAATAATATAAGAATTTTAATACTCAACTAGTGGTACTCAATACCAATATTTTTAAACGACTTCAAAAAGAAGGAGGGTATCAATTCGGATATTTGTATTTTTTTATATATGTTCGGGGATAACTTCGTTATTTATAGACAGATTTCCAAAATTCTTTTTTTGTTCGAAAGGGGGTTGTTTCGTAATTCTCCTATTTAAATTTCATCTGATCTGATGATGAGTTTCGGAAACAGACAACGGAACTCTTCAAAAAATGCAGCAAATGAACTGCGATTGCTGCTATCGCATAAATATGCATCGTTAACACAATTTAATGGGCAATCAGAACTAAAGAGTGAAAAATATTTTTTTTTTTACATAAAAAATAGAACCGACTTCCAAAAAAAACAAAAAGTGCAAAATAACTTTAATTTCGGAAGTCGGTGTTAAAAAACGAAGTAACAAAACAAAAAACACCGACTTCCGAAATTAAAGTTATTTTACACTTTTTGTTTTTTTTTTGGAAGTCGGTTCTATTTTTTTTTTGTTATAAAGTTTTTTTTTGATAAATTGCGGATAATGCAGTGGGTTGCAATATTGTTACCATTAATGTTTTTGTTATTTTTTAATAAAAATTGTATATTGTGGCTGTTAATTATTAAAAAAAAACACTAAATTCTAGAAAAAAGAACAGCTGTTCAGTACATTTTGTCGAATAATGCAAACATATCAGGAGGAGGAGACTGTTTCCCATTCCCTCTCGCTCCGTACCATGGCCTGGACCAGGGCCAGGCACCTCCACGAGGATACGGCGGGGCTTCGCCCAAGCGGACAGATCTCCACCGTATGCTCCACGGTGTCCTCTGTACCATCCTTACAGTGGGGTCACCCGGAAATTTGGTACCCTTAGTAATTAATTAATTCGTTGTAATATTTCATATTTATTTTTCCTGATTTATTTATATTTTTTGATTTAGCGTAAATTAGCGGTTTATAAACGTAATTCCTCAATAAAATTTTATATATTACACACGTCTAACTAATGTTAGCGTAGTGTATTACGGAAGTTCATAGTGCTAAAGAAGTGTTATTTTTATTGCATTACAGTAATAATTGTAAAAAATACTATGCATTATAATCATAGCATTAGCTTACGCTTATTCTTATCAACACTCCTCAACGGTTATACCTCCTTTTATATTATAGCAATTATATTTAGCTCGTTTTCGTGACTATTTTGTAATAATAACACTAACAATAGTTTAAATGACTTGTAACAATGCTGCTATCAATTATGATTTACTGATATAGTTTTTAAAACTGCGCAATCACATCACATCTAACACAGCGACAAGTGTCGTTAGACTAATGTAAACAAACAAGCGGTACGTTCCCCGTGCATACTCTGCTAATAATAGTTGGCATAATTTAAATCTAATGATTTCAAAAAGTACCTTTACTTAGCGTTGTACCTATATTATTATATTACTTGTTACTTCGTTATTTTGCATGTTTCTTCACGGTTTTTTTTATAACATATAAAAAACCACATTTTAAGCAACTTGGCATAAAAAAAAACAAATTTACCTAAAATTAGCGTAGTATAAATTGTTGGTGTTGATATACCTAAATGAAACATTTTCTTATTCTGTTAATTTATTTAATTATGACTCTGTAACTCAAATCTGTTTGTCGTTATTGACAAAGGCCTCCCCTAGATGTCTCCATAACTCCCTACCTGTAGCTGCTCTGCTCCACAACATTTCTCATAGCGTCAACTTTCTGCAATTAATGTTAGGAATTCTTATTTGAATTAAATTGTATAGGCTTTAATTATATAAATATTTATAATATGGGGAAGCTGATTTTTTTGGTAGTAAAAGTTGTTAATTATAATGCGTATTGCCCGTGTCTTCATTTATGGTCTTATAGTTGTCTCCACCTTGTATATAGGGTCTTCAACCATACAATATAGCATCGTCATGTTAAGTCTCATTGGATATGTACCTACTTTACGTGACTAGAGGCTGATGATAGAACCAGAAGCGTAACATAGATACTAAACAAGAAAGTACCATTTGGTTTTTTCTCGTCGATTTTGTCTTGAATAAAACTATAGTTCAAGGTATAGTCCAGGGTCTGCTGTGGAATCTGGAAGGTCATCATAGTAAATCCTTAACTTAATAATGTAGCCCGATGAGGTAAGGCTAGTTAGGTTTGTCTTGACAAGTTATAGCGCACTGGCCAAATAGATTCGATTTTCTGCCCCTCTTTGAGGAGTGGCTGGAGAGGCGCTACGGCGTCCTCACCTTCCGCCTGACGCAGGTCCTCACCGGACACGGCTGTTTTAGGAGGTTCCTGTTTCGGATCAAGCGGGAGGTGACCACCGGCTGTTTCCACTGCGAGGATCGCCCAGAGGACACGGTGGAGCATACGGTGGAGGTTTGCCCCGCTTGGGCAGAGCACCGCCGTGTCCTGGTAGATGCGATAGGCGGCAGCGACCTCTCGCGCCGTGCCCTGGTTCAGGGCATGGTACGGAGCGAGAGGGAATGGGAGGCCGTCTCCTCTTTCTGAGAAGCAGTAATGCTCGCGAAGAGGGAGGCGGCATATGTGAGGGAGACTCAACAACAGCAGAGTCGCCCTCACGCCCTCAGCAGCAGCCGCCGCAGGAGACGCCGGGGACTACCGGCGCCGCGAGACGATCTCCGGCCACCGTAGACCCGGGCCTGCGGGCGGCGAGTAGTGGGTAACTCGCCGCCCGATCAGCACCAGACCCGAGAGTCGACGGCGCGTAGTGTTCCACGCGCGCCTCAAAGAGTTGTCAGCAAAAGGACGGGGCCTGTCACGGCCGATGCCTGCCCGGGGGTTGAGGATAAATTCGAAAGAGTTACCTCACCCCTGGGCATTCAAGGCAGGGAGGAACAGGGGTGGGTTTTAGTCAGTAAGAGTCTGACACGCCCTTCCGCTCCACCCTAGAGCAGAAGAAGTCATAGGATGATTTTCCACCCCCCAAAAAAATAAAAGCTGGCTATAAGAATAATGTCAGATTGCTGCTGCCCCAGGTACTGACTCTTTCGGCCTTGGAGTTGATACGCTCCTGGTGTGGTGAAATTTTTTATAAAATAAAGTATAAATAAATTAAAATCATTTTAAGGCAAGCTTCAATCAAATTAACAATGTAGACTAGAAAATGTTATAGTTGTATTTTCTTTAAATTTTGCGTCTTTTACACTATTAAAAAGAAGAAAAAGATTGCTGCTTGCTCTTTGCTTGTGTTTGATTGTTGATTGCTTGGAGGAGTAGTAGACCACCTCTAACCTGGATGTCCGTCGTAAAAGACGACCTAAAGGCAGGTAATTTGAATGTTTTGACGACCCACCACAGACACGTCTCACGTCTGGCGGAAAATAACGTGGAGAGCCGACTCTAAATAATGGGATAACGCTAGGCAAAGAGATAGAATTCGAGAGGTCTATGCCCAGCAGTGGACTGCTTGAGCCTGATGATGATATGACCATCATTACCAAGGCGAAGCACTACGTTCGCTTTAAACATACTGACGAGTTACATGAACTTAGAGTAATTGTAACTCTATTTCTTAGACATGTTAATGAGGAATGTGTGCACCAAATCTTGTTTTGGCAAATATCTGCATTGCATTTTAATGCTTACTCAAAATTACACTGCGTCGAAGTTGATCGAAGAAAGAAATCGGCCAAGTGCGAGTCAGACTCACGCATGAAGGGTTCCGTACCATCGCACAAGGTAATACGCGTCTACTTGCTGCCATTATTACAATCATTAAAAAAAAAAGAAAACAAAACACGTTTCTATTAGGGGCCTTAAATTTTTAATTCATTTTTATTATTTGTTGATGCGGCAACAGAAATACACATTCTGTTAATATTTCAACTGTCTACCTCATGCGGATCATGAGATACAGCCTGATCACAGACAGAGGGACTGACGGATGGATGGACAGCAGAGGTTTAGTAATAGGGTCCCGTTTGTTACCCTTCTGGTACGGAACGCTAAAAATAATAAATTAATCGTTAAACATGTTTAAAAATGAAGCTCCTATACGGGCTATCGTATTTCAATTCGTATACATACGTGTCTGTGATGTTGACCGTTGTCATTAAATAGTATTGTCATTGAAAGTGAATCAGCATGTAAAAATTCAACTCCGTAGGATGAGAGAAAGTATTTCTAATTCAGCTTGTCAGATTTGACACGGACAAACAAACATTGCATGTTATTTAAAAACTTGTTATAAAAAAAAATCCTTGTAATAAAATACGAAAACTAAAGTCAAGCTGCGAACGAACATGACATATAAAGAGCAAAGAGCTTTATTTTTTAGCAGACAAGTACAGTCAACCAGAAATTGTTTTATATGTTTCAATGTGTTTTTTGTCGGTTGTCAGTGATATAATTATGATGTTTACTTGAGAAAACAATTACTTTATACTAGCTCCTGCCAGCATGTTTGCTCGCGTGGAGTTAGTATTAGCATAAATAGACCTTCTACTATCATCCAGATTATAGTCTATATCTGTACCAGAGGAGATTGCATCCATATATCTTTCGCCCCGGATTCACAAAGTAAACTTTGTGTGTTAATTACAAGTATAGGCCCATGAAAACAAATTTAGCATTTATTTAAAATAAAACGAAAATTTTGAGATTATTTTTAGTAAAAATTGATCCCTTCAATAGTTAGAAATGTGCTAGTAAATGCCTGTAACTAATGTTATTTATATCACAGCTAACTAACACGTAATTAAAAGCAATCAAAGTTCGTAAAAAATAGCAAGGTCGTCGAATGTATTCCAAAAATAAAAGGTAAATTAAATCACTACACAATGCAGTCACGAAGAAATGCGAGCGAGTGACAGTTGTAGTAGGGCAGTCAAATAAGCTTTTTGGGATTTACTCGAGCGCGATAGATTAACATAGGTGGGATACTTGCATCCTGTTGAGTACCTCTACCATAAATGAACCCTTCTTATAGGGCCGTGCGTCTAGGGTGGCCCATCAAATTAGTAAAACAAATAATCAGTCGTCAGAAATAATGAAACGCGTCAGATTAAGACACGGTGAGTTAATTACTAGCTAAAAAGCGCACATTTGGAAAATCTGACGATTTGAGCGTAACTTGGAGTTCCCGGGTTACAAAGTTGCAAGAAAAAAACGTTGTCTTGACATTCTCGAGCGCGGTTAATTTTTATTTATTGTTAAGGAAATAATGTAAGAATCACGAAAAAAATATAACATACCGATTTCCATAAGCCGAAGTAATTAAACTCGCTTATGAAGATTAGAGCGTGCAGCTGAAGAATAAAGCTTAACAATTATTAATGTATGGCAATGATATGGCCATGTGTAAGCTATAGTGTCAAATATGTCACAGCCCTTCTCATTGAACGTCCGTGATTACGTTTCTTGTTGCTTGCCACCTTGCCAATCTGTACTACGGCAGCACTTACTGCGAACGAAATATATTGCGTGCTTGAGGAGGAATGCTCACAATGAAACTATCATTCATGCCACCAAAAGATTACGGGTCGACAATCAATGTCGATGTAAAATTTGAATTGATTTGCTCCACTGGCAATCAATTGGGTACCTCATGTCTTTCAAGACACCCATTGTCAAACTATGTCCTTTACCTTCTCAATAACATCAATGCGTAATTAAAAACCTAATTTTAGCAGTAGTTAATATATTTGAAATATTTTTCTTTTTTCTTAGTCTGCTTTAATATTTTTTTTTTCCTTTTGAGAGTATTACATATCCTCAAAGCCCAAATCGGTTTTGGTACAGTCAACAAAAATTGCAGTTTGCATAAATAAAAGACATAAGTTTTAGCGGTTTATTAGACATTTAATCATTGATTTAAAACAACGATTTACTATAAAATATAATAAAAAACTATGCTATACTCTAGAAATAAAATGGGTCAAAAGCAAATCACAGCTTCCGATTTTCTTAAGAATAAAAATTCAGTTTGAGAAATTAGTTTACCGTAATTATTGATTTAAGTCCGAACTTTAAAAAAAAAAATGTAAACTAGAGTTATTTTCTCGGCAGGTATGTATGTGAATCTAAACCAAACCTGTTAAATAAAATGATATGTGTCAGTATTAGAATCAAAGTTTACTTTTGTAGCACGTTTAAAAAAAAGTTTTAGAGTTTTCAACACGCTTGTGTTGTGCTTTACCTGTAACACTCTGTAAAGAAATCTTAGAAGTTAAATTTGACCCACTTTCCGATTTCCGATTGAGCTGAAATTTTGCACACAAGTTTAGTTTAGTTTAGTTTAGAAGACAGTGGCACGGATTCTCTTGTTCAATATCTAAACTAAAATTAGAGAATTGCTATCTTTTACTAAAAGGCAGTGCCAGAAAAGGACGGCTATAGCTATGCACTAAGTTAGAAATGTCAAACTAGTTTACGCCTTGCGCTTCGCCGTGTTTTTAGACGACATGTTTTTACGTGTACCCTTAATTTGTATGGAAATATTAGTTCAAACTAAATTTGACAGCTCTAATTTACGTCCGTCTCTTTCTTGTTTTATTAGAGAGAAAAAGATAGCAATAGCCTAAATTAAGTTTAGTTTGTGCATAACAGAATCAACACCAATGCATGGTTAGCTAAATGACTTTATTCTAAACCTAATATTGGGTTGCATAAAAATAACGAGCGAGAGCGGGAGGGCTTGTCAGAGTCTTACTGACTAGGCTGACTCGATATTTTTATGCATTCTCATGATATGGGTACTCTGGTACTCGAATAATATCGGAATTGATAATTTCGGAAGTCGGTGTTTGTATTTTGTTTCTTCATTATTTGACATCGACTTTCGAAATTAAAACATTTTTGTTTTTGTTGATTTATTCAAAAAGTGCTAAATTAATATCGATAAAATTTATATGGGACCATTTCTGAAATATGACCTACCAATAAAAAAAAGAATTATCAAAACTTATTCAGAAGTGGTAAAGTAATCGCGTAACAATCGTACAAAAATAAAAACATACAGACGAATTGAGAACCTCCTTCTTATTGAAGTCGGTTAAAAATGAAGTACAATGTCTGCTTTTTACTGCATGTATATAGAAATTTCATTCAAAACACAAATTAATGATTTTATTGAGGAAATACAAATACAAAGACGTAGGAGGAACCAAAATTAATACTATCATAATAGTAACAGATTAGTCTACACTCAAACAACGGAAGGACCCAGGCATGCCCATGTATTCCTCATTGAATTTTTCAGCATGTCGTTTGGTTTCATCTGTGCAAGCTTTGAACATCATTTTCACATACTCCACATGTTTTTGGGAACTTAAATCCTCCAGTAAATCGGCTGTAATAAGAAAAAAAATTGTAGGTTATTTGTTGTACAAGTCTGACAACCAGTTACATTTGTATCAAAATAAATTTATAGCTTGTAACTGTGTGTTGATTTTAAAATCAATAACATTTTAGTAAAATATAATAATCGGTTTCACATAAAATTTTCATCCTCTTTTTTAGGAAATTTACAAAAGTACTTCCCGAGTGTTCCTGAAAGTCAACTTCTGATTTATAACCCGACACGCTTCTAGTTAGCAGAAAAAATAGATTTTTAATTGTTTACGGCTCATGCGCTGTCCGACAGACACGCAAGAGGATAACAATCTCATTTATAAAATTTAAATACTGCTTTTGCTCATGGATAAGAACAACTTTCTTTAAGAATGTCATAGTCATACAAAAAACTTGTTAAAAATACAAAACTTTGACGACATGGTTGACACAGTAGCTAAATCTTTGGCTACTGCGCTGCGTGTTGAGGTTTCGATTCCTATTCGGAACAAATATTGGTTTGACCTAAAGGTAGTGGTTTCGGTTTTTGGTGTTTGAAAACGCACCCGCGGTATACAGGAGAAATTCCTAGTGTGATCAATGTTATCATTTCAGCCGAAAGACGTCGACTGTTGGACATAGGCCTCCCCCAAATATCACCGCAATGGCCGGTCCCGTGCGTCTAACACTAATCGGCTACCCGTGATCCTCATTAGGTCATAGGTCTACCTTGTTGGAGGCCTTCCAACACTACGTCTTCCGATACGCGGTTGCCACTCCAGAACTTTTCATCCCTATCGACCGTCTGTACTAGCAATGTGCTTGCCTACTGCCACTTCAGTTTGGCGATTCTTCGAGCTATGTCCTGATTCGATGACACAAGAAAACTCCGAGCAACTTTGGGCAACTTTAATTTTTTTATGGTTTGATATATGGAACAGAAACGTGGTCACTCACAATGGGCCTCGCCAGTAGTACTTTGTAATGTGTGTAATTCTTACCATGTATTGCATCAACAGATCTCTGTTGTCCACCGTAGTCCACTGGCAGCAGTTCTCTTGGTACTGATTTATATAAATCTTCCAAGGATCGTTCGACATGTATTCTGTTACCAATTTTCTCGCTAACAAATTGCTTAACGATGTTAATGATTAATTCTATAGCCTTTGATTCTGTAATGATGTGAATGCTTTTCAGTCTCGCTCCGTAACCTTCCTGTGAAAGAGTTTTGGGCATATTAGTACTAAATTATAAATAAACATAGTCTAGTGTTGAGATCTTAACTTGTAGTCGATGGATAGAAATTAATATGATTAAGTGACCAAATGTCGACCAAATCATTGCTAACCATCAGATAAGAGAGTGGTCAAGCGCGAGCTTATTAAAGTTAAAAAAAGGTCAATTGAGCTCTCATTTCTCGTGCCCACCATTTCTGTTAAAATTTCACCGTAAAAGGTCGTAAAAGCGTGAAGCGAAATGTCATTTTACCTGAAGCTATAGATTGACCTTTCTGCAATGCCACTTCAGGTACAATTTTAAACGTGGGCCTGCCAGCGGACGGCGAGTAATAGGTAGCTCTCCGTCCAATCAGCACCAGGCCCGAGAGTCGATGGCGCGTAGTGTTCCAGGCGTGCCTCAAAGAGATGTCAGCCACCACTGACGGGGCCCATCATGGCCGATGCCTTCATGCCAAGGGGTCGCAAATAAATTTGTAACAGAGTTACCGCGCCTCTGGGCGCTCAGGCAAGGAAGGAACAGGGGTGGGTTTTAGCCAGTAAAAGTCTAACACGTCCTCCCGCTCCACCCAGAGCGGGAGAACTCCTAGTATAGTTTCCCAACCCAAAAAAAAAGGTAAAATCGTACCTTTTTCTATAAAAGAGATTAATTTTTTTGGATTGTTCACTTCAAACTCACATCACGATAATTTACACATTTTTTTTAGTCATTCTTACTGACTAAAACCTACACGTGTTCCTTCAGTTGCCTGTTCCTGGGGTCGCGGTGCACGGGCGCGGTGGGTGGAGGAGGATGCGCTTTCCAAGGCATGGAGTAAATAGTAAAAAAATATTAACCAAAACCGGATAAAAATCAACTATCCTTATCAAAACACTTGACTTTTTCGAATACTGCTGTGACCCTGGCACGCACCGGCCCTAGTGGGCCACGTCAATTACAACTGATATCTCGTTGAAGCACTCGTGGAGCAAAATCGCCGTCATTCCGCACCTGCCCCCCTAGCCATATTACTTTACTATTACCGTTGTATGGCAATGACATTACCTGCGTCACGGGGTCTCATCTCGAACAAAGAAAATTTTGTTTAAATAAGTCTCAATAGATGGCGTATTTAAAGCGAAAAAACCGCGTGAGCCGCGTAGGTCATCGTGGCGTTTCTAAGGACTTTTTTGGGTCTCCTTGGTGTCCGGGACGTTACAGTGGATGCATCGATTTCCTATTGAAGTTTAAATAATATTAATATTTTGAAAATAATTAAGGTAAAAACTGTATTTTCTTATTTAATAAACTGTCAACCTTAGCATACAATTGTGGAATAATTGGCTACTAATTCAAAGGCGATTACTGTAACAAATACTTAAAAAAAAGACATCAATATTTCTTTTATCAATATATAGCGCTGTTTTAAGTGTTAGAGTTTATCCATTAACCTCTTTAAAATTTGAATGGTGATACATTTTGATACATTAAAACTGCTATGAAGTGCCAAAAATACCATAAAATAATTCCTCTATGTGTGAGAAAATATTGGTAAGACTTATAAGTTAATTCAATCAGCTTGCAAGCCGTCGTTGCTGACACCATCTAGCGAGGTGTAGAGGACGGGCCCGAACGAAGAACAGAAGTTACTTGTGCCAGACGAAATCCCGTAGTTACGGCGGTACCATTTCTTTGTATAGGATGAGGCATCTGTACGCTAGTATTATACTATCTGTGCCTGCGTAGATAATTGTCACGTGACTTATCGCCGGTAATGTAATTTCCATACATTTTGTACTAAGTGTTTTCGTAAACGATAATAGAAAAGTAATATGGCTAGGGGGGCTGATCCTTATCGGAAGGCTTAGTGCTCGACGTCCGAAAATTATCGCCATAACACTACTATGTCACCAATTATGCCGTTAACCCTGAAAACTTAAATATAATACTTACAACTAATATTGTTACATGATGCTGTAGTTCCACAGTATCAATTTTTGTTATCATATCTAATAAATTCAGCTGCCTCCAGTCATAAATAATTATAAAACCATTGTAATAGTCGTGTGCATGCACGTATTCGGCTAACTGTAATAAACGATAATTAAAAAAAAAAACAATGTTTTAACTGCATTGATAGCCAGATGTAATACAAGGCAGTTAAAAAAAATAAATATAAGAAAAAACTTTTTTCGTTGGTGTTTCTAGTTTTTTTTATCGGTAATTGACACAGATTTGTGAAATTAAAGATTTTTTTGCATTTTTAAGTGTTTTTATTCGAAGTCGGTTGTTTTCTTTCATGTAAAAAAGAAAACAATCAAATACGCATTATTAATGATAACTCAAAAACAACTGGACAGATCATTATCAAATCTAAATGGGACCACATGAAAAGCTTCCAGCTTTAAAAAAAAAAACATCAAAATCGTTTCACCTTGAAAAAAGTTCTGAGGTAACGAACATAAAAAAACACAGTCTTTAACCTTCTCCTTTTTTGAAACTTTTTTACAAAATAATAGAACCGACTTCCAAAAAAAGTGCAAAATAACTTTAATTTCGGAAGTCAGTGTTTCTGGTTTTGTTTTGTTTGTCGTTTTTTGACACCGACTTCCGAAATTAAAGTTATTTTGCAATTTTTTGGAAGTCGGTTCTATTTTTTTGTAAAATAGTATTATATGTAAAGTTATTTTTCACTTTTTAGTTGTGGTTCCCCATTAAACTGTGGTAACAATTCATAGACATACGATCGCAGCAATCGCAGTTGATTTGCTGTAAATTTTTGAAGAGTTCCGTTGTCTGTTTCCAATACCTATCATTAAATGTATATGAAATTTAATGGGACCATTTCGGAACAAACCCCTTTCGAACAAAAAAAAATTTTGGTAATCCGTCAATATACGAGTAATTATGACGGAGTTATGCACGAACAAATAAAAAAAAAAAACAAACATACGAATTGATAACCTCCTTCTTTTTGAGGTCGTTTAAAAATATCATAAAACACTTTTTTAAATGGGTTTGATATTTTTAAAGATAACCCAATACAGACATATAAATTAACTACTATTACTTAACAAACCTACACAACAGTTAAAACAGTTAATTTGTGCCCTACGGTAATTATAATGTTTCCAAATGATTAACAACGCAAGATAGGACAAACCATAGAAAAAAACCAGCCAAGAGCGAGTCGAACTCGCGCGCAAAGTGTTCCGAACAAGTCATATTTTTTGAGGAATGGTCATGAAATAACTTTATACCTGTATATTTCAAAATTATGTAAAAATACCACCCCCAGTAGAAAACCCCCTTCATTAGGGCCCTTTCATTTGATATGTCGCACGGCTAAGTTTGAAAAACATTGTTTCTTAGTTTTCCGATTTTCATCCCAAACTAACTCCCATTTACTATGATTTCAAATCAATTTACTTTGAGTGGGTACACGTTCGTGTTTGGGTGACAGACATTAATTTGTGTACCAAATTTAAACTCTATCGGTTCAGCAGATTCGAAGCAAATCGGTTAAGACAGACGGACAGACGGACAGACAGACAGACAGACAAACGGACAGACAGACTCACGAGTGATCTTATAAGGGTTCCGGTTTTTCATTCGGACTTTCGGAACCCTAAAAACAATGTAGTTTGTATTGTCTTGAGCGTAAGAGTAGTTATGCAAGTCATATTTTTAAATTTACTAACTTCACCTTCTTTATACGAGTATTATGATGACCTTTGCATTTTTGTATTTAACAATAGCAATGTTTTTCCAAAAACGAAAGATATTCATAGCTTAAACACACGTCATTAAATACTTTTTTACTACAAAAACAACCGACTTCCAAAAAAGAAAAAATACACTAAAAATTTAAAAGTAAATTTTTCTATAAATATTTTCGGAAGTCGGTGTTGGTATTTTATTTCTTCGTTATTTGACACCGACTTCCGAAATTAAAGTTATTTTAAATTTTTAGTTTATTTTCTTTTTTGCAATACGGCTGTTCCTTTGTAAAAAAGATTTTTATGTTTCACTTTTTAATTGTTATACCCCAGAACTCAAAACCCCAATAACATGGAACGTGGTATTTAAACATACTCGTAATTGGAGGAAAACATCAACTATGTATACGTATTTTTCGTTTTAGTTCAATGTTTCAAAAAGCGCTGAAGCAATTTCGATGTAATTTATATGGCACCACCTCGCGAGTATTCTTTCGGATAAAAAAAGAATTTTGTAAATCGACATTAATAAAATCGGTCCACAACTAACAGAGAAATCGGTGGACATACATAAAAGAAACATACATAGTCTAACATAGAACCTCCTCCGTTTTCGAAGTTGGTTAAAAATAGATTAAATGTTCCACCCTCTCGGATCAAAATGCTTTACCATAGCCCATATTACACGGCAGAAAAACTTTTCAACAAATTACCGGAACAAATAAAAGAAGACGCTATTATAGGCTATAAATATTTTTGAAATTTACGCGTACAAAGTCGCGGGTAAGGTGGTAGTATTAAGTCAAATAAATGCACACATACCTAATTTTGTGTTAAAATTATTATTATGTTGCCGTGCCCTAACCGGGTTTCATGTTGCAACTTACTTATATTGTAACACTAAATCTAATAAACATCAATGCATAAAAAGATTTGAATTTTAAAGTATGTAGTTTTCTCTGGTAGAACCGTCTAAAATAGAACGCAATACTAAACTTACAATCGTCGCGTACTGGAAATACTGCATTATGCTTTCATTCTTCAGTTCCTTGCTGATAACTTGAACCACTATTATTCTATAGTAGTCATCCGTTAAAATAGGAAGTGGGGCGATCTTTCTGAAAAAAATTCGTTTAGAAATTAGATCTTTACCTTACCATCTTCTTAGCACGGCGGGCTGTGCTGGGGTGGCTGCTGCAAGTGCAGAAAACCTCAAACAGTGCTAATAAAACAACCTTATTGAGAGTTACATGTTTGAGCCGTTTGGGGTTGCAACACTAGGGCCCAGGGTCCGAGTGCTCATCGAGTTTTTCGGCACATCAGCAAGCTGTTAGTCGACTCTTCACGTGACCAGAGAGCTGGGATTTTCTTTGGCCAACGAATCAGCATTGCTATTCAATGTGACAATGCTACTAGCGTTCTGGGCACTTTTTCCATTGACAGCAATGTGTATGAATTTTTTGATGCCCAATGAGTTGTTTTCATACGCATTTGTACATGTTAGGTATTATTATCAGTTTGTATATATATATATATATATATATATATATATATATATATATATATATTAAGTTATTTCTAATAAACTAAAACCATTACAAATAAATAAATATTTTAAGTATTAAGATTTACTAAAAATACGTTTGGTCATAATTACTATGTCAAAAAATAATATTGAAGTAGCCGATAGATATTTGTGACATAAATATGTAGGCACTTTAATTTTTTTATATTTTTATTAAACACCATTCGATTGTCTGTATGTTTAAGCAAATAAATGTATAAAAAATACACTAGAACAATGAGACTTAGTAAAATTCGGTTTCGGATTCGGCTGAAACTGACACCAAGCCCAAAAGTTTGGTTCCGTTTCGACTGGAAAATCTGTTTCAGTAGGACAATATAGCCGATTATACGATAACAGATTTACAAAAAAGGGGCATTTTGAGATACGATAGCTTCGGATTAAATTGGAATTGTAAGTAAAAAAACTTTTTTACAAAAAAACTTCCAAAAAAGAAAATACACTAAAAATTTAAAAATAACTTTGATTTCGGAAGTCGGTGCTTGTATTTTATTTCTTCGTTATTTGACATCGACTTCCGAAAACTATAATATTTAAATATAAAAAAAATCCATGCAAGTTCTTCATCAAACACTTATCTACCAGTTATTTTTAATTTTTAGTGTATTTTCTTTTTTGGAATTGACTGCTTCTTTTTTTTTAAAGTTTTTTTTTTACTTTTATAAATAATTTAATTTTAAAAATTATAATACAGTAAAGTAATACCACTTTCTAAATCGCCGGCGACAGTAAAGATACCAATAATTATAGACCTGTTTCGGTGTTGCCGGTTTTTAGCAAGGTGTTTGAAAAAGTAATGCTCAACCATTTTAACACCAATAAAATATTACACGATCAACAGTATGGTTTCACTAAAGGGCGATACGACAGACGCTGGTGTCACTTTATTAAAACATATATTTATAGCGTGGGAAGAGGCACAAGATGCAGTAGGAATTTTTTGTGACCTTTCAAAGGCATTTGATTGCGTTAACCATGAAACCTTGCTCTTAAAACTTAAAAATTACGCACTAGGTAAACTTGCACTCAATTTAGTGAATTTAAATGATTCTTCACAGATTAGGGAAAATAGCGAATCAAACTACTTTACTAACAGCTTACCACGGTTACGTTAGCTCCACCCTCAGATACGGTGTAATATTTTGGGGCAACAGTACAGACAAGAAGCGTGCTTTCATTTCTCTAAAACGTTGCATCAGAGCCATATATTATGTTACTTACATGAAACTGATTCCTGTAAGCCATTTAAAAAAAAAATGAACCTATTAACACTATCATATATCTACATATTTTAAACCGCAGTACTTGTCAAAAATAAAATTGGATTGTATGATTAACACACTCGTATACGGCGTAAGGACAAATTGCGTACAGTAGCTAGCAATACTCATTTCATGTATGAAAGTATCTTTTGTACAGCTCCACGCATCTTTAATAATATTCCGGGGCCTAATAGAATAATTCCAGAAATAACAAAATTTAAAAATAATCTCCATGACCTGTTAACAAACAAACGCTACTACTTCATAAAAGACTTCCTATTAGACAAATCACTGCTCCAATACAGTCTCCCTCAATCATGATGCGTTCGGTGGCCCACTGATGTGTATCTACCTAAATTCCTTCTGCTCTAAATTATTATCGCTATTATATTTTACATGAAATTTTAATAATTTGTAACAATAATGTAATAATGTATTTAATTTAATTTAATAACGATGTATGTAACTATTGTATGCCCAATGGGCGGGACATAGTTGATCCCAATTCAATTATTTAAGACCTGTATTATGTACCTACCTATGATACACAATAAAGATATTGATTGATAGACAGACGGCAGCAAGTTCAAATAAATGGTGTCCAATCACGGTGTTTAAAAGTCCAAATGGGAGTACCACAAGGATCACTATTGGGCCCTTTTCTCTTTTTGGTATATACGAGTATTAATGATCTTCCTCATGTATTAAAAAAAAACAACCTAAAATAGTATTGTTTGCTGACGATACGTCCTTAATTTTTAAGATTGACAGACGTTCCACAAATCTCGATGACACCGACGTAAATAAAGTCCGTAAGAGAAACGTAAGTAAATAAACATCAGGTCCAAAACTGATTCACTGCAAATAATTTAGTATTAAATAGCAAAAAAACTAAGTGCATAAGATTTGCTTTACCGAATGTCAAAAGTAATACTTATGACATAGTATTGAACCAAGAGAAACTTGATTTCGTCGAAAACACGGTTTTCCTAGGAATTACTCTCGACTCAAGGCTACAATGGGGTCCTCATTTAACATCTGCATATGCTGTCAGAAAAATCCGTGAATGTACTGATGTAGATACCGCAAGGTTGGTCTATTTAAGTTACTTTCATAGTATCATGTCTTACGGTATTTTGCTATAGGGACGGGCTGCAGATATGTCTGCAGCCCTGGCGGTCTTTTTCCCCATAGTCTATTTTTATTCTGCAGAAATGCGCTATCAGAGCCATATATCATTTTCGAAGGCGCGATTCTCTTAGGCAGCTGTTTAAGGATATAAATATCATGACGGTACCTTGTCAATACATATACGAAAACATTATGTATGTTTGGGAAAATCTTCATCTTTTTACTAAGATAACAGACAGGCATAATTATTACACTAGAAATACAATTTATATCAAACTAGGTTCAGGTTGGCTAAAGTGCACAATTCTTTTATGGGGTGCTGTGTAAGATTTTATAACAAAATACCACTACACATTCTCCAACTAAATGAGACAAAATCTAAAGCATGCATTAAACGCACACTATGTAGACAAGCATATTATAAATTGGAGGAATATATCCTTGATAAAAAAGCTTGGCTTAATGCCGGTCCTGCTCCACAGTCGCAGCGACTACGGCCAACTAATTAGTTCTAGATATTTGGAAGAGATGTTCTCCCTTTTATTTGTATACGTCGACATGGTTTTTATATCATTTTTTTTTTTTTTAGTTAATGTATAGTATTTACTTATTTTTTACTTTTCGAAAGTTTTAATTTTGTATAATTTCAAAGCATTTTCGTATTTTGTAAATGTGAGTACCATGGGGCATATAATGTACTTAACTGATTTTTTGACATGAACGAGCAAATGAAAAGAAATTTGAGTGAACATGACAAACTCTCAATTGCTCAAATTTCTCGCTGATGGTGGCGCGTGTGTTATCACATGTGGGTTATTCAGTTCCCTTCAAAATGGTAGAGCTGAGTGGTGCTGATCCTGAATATTGAACGGGCGCTGTCAGTTGAGACTGGTCATTTCTTAACTGCCACAGGCTTGTTTTAATTCTATTTTTTCTTGTAATGTTTTTATTTTTTGTTTATGTTCTCACATAATAGAAGCAACAACAATAATGTAACCAACACTTTTGTAACACATAACATGATTAAAAAAAATGTCCATGGAGTTTCTTGCACGTTTTTCTCCATAGAGATCTAAGCTTTGGAATGTGCAATTAGCTTCATCTTTTTGACTGACCGACCGCAACGTGACAATTCAAAAGTGCCTGTAAATGGTTTATTTGAAATAAATGCTTTGACTTTGACTTTTCACTTTTTAGTTATTACACCCGAGAACTAAAAACCCCAATAAATTGGAACGTAGAATTTAAACATACTCGTAATTGGAGGAAACCAAAACGTCATCTATGTATATATATTTTTCGTTATTGTTTAGTTTTTTTAAAATGGCTGAAGCAATTTCGATAAAATTTGTACGGGACCACCTCGGGAGTATATTCTTTATTATTATTCTTTATTGTACACATAAAACATATACAGAAAAACACAAAGTTTTAATTGAACATCACGTATACGACTAGTCTTATTTTTTTTTTAAATATTATGTTACTCTTAACAATTTCCGTCGTAATTTTATAGGATAATATTTAAAATCGTATTTTTAAAACGTAGTGTAGTTAATTTGTAAATATATTACTGGGTGGACGTACGACGCGTTACTTGAGCTCAGCACAGAATACGCAAGCTAACCACTCAAGGTCATTGGCAGTTAATAGCGCCTTCGTAACCTATTGTTGCGTCCCATATGTGGGGCGCGCGGGGCTTGACTACATTATAACTTTTTTTTTACTGATGACAGGCACGCGTTTGACCACTATCTCACCTAGCGATGTTGTGGTTGAAGATGGAGCACGCTTGCCTAGAAGTAAATTATTCACTCTTGTAGGAGGTTTGGTCGATGTCGTCACAGAAGTGAAGAAAACTCGATGGTGACGTGAGTCGTTTAATTTAACAGCAGGAGTGTACAGTGTTTACAAATGATACTTTGACTTTAAACTTTATAAAATATAGGCGCGGGTCCACACAGCCGAGTCCGCTCGGACGAGGGCTGGGGACCTAGTCCTCTAATCCAAAAATTATATATAGGCTCGGCTACTCCACCAAACTATCATGGGTGTCCCGCGTGACCTTTCCCACAAGGACTAGATCCGCCGATGCACCTCGCTGATAGCAGGAGAAATAGCTTGCCTTAACTTACAATTCCCTTAGGGGGTCATTAGGCTACGGAGAGTCATAACACCGCGATTTAGAATCGTGACGTAGTCGTACAGCGCCATCTCGTAGCGTCCGGCGGGACTATTATGACATCGATGATCTAAGGTTATACCACTTGACAGGCTGTGTTAATAATTAATTCTAAGTACGTGTGTTACACTCTTGATTTAAATACTCCCAGGTTGTAGCTATCAGGAAACAGAGACTACTCCGTAGCTGTACCTACGCAATAATAATTATAGACTATGTGCTTTTCCAGACTACAATCTATCTCTGTGCCAAATTACATTCAGTTTATCCGTTCTGGCGTGATTGAGTAACAAACATCCAACTATACATCATATATCCATTCATCCAAATTTTTGCATTTATAATCATCATCTGCCTAGCCTTTTTCCCAACTATCTTGGGGTCGGCTTCCAGTCTAACCGGATGCAGCTGAATACCAGTATTTTACATGGAGCGACTGACTTTTGCATTTATAATATTAGTGGAATAGATATCCAAGAATTACTCAACCAATTTTTGCATTTATAATATTAGTGGAATAGATATGTAAGAATTACCCACCCAATTTTTGCATTTATTATATTAGTGGAACTTATTCATTTTGCATTTATAATGTTAGTGGAATAGATATCTAAGAATAACTCACCCAATTTTTGTCAAGTCTAGCAGCTCCAACTTGGCATTGGTCTTCGAAAAGAACTTTGGTACAAGCGTCTTCATCGTGCACAATCGGTCTATTTGCTTTTTTGCCTTCTCTACGGAACCTTTGCAACTTAACAGTGTTCTCTCCAAGTATTCCTTGCCTGAAAAGGTAAAAAGTGATAGGCGTTGATTTTAGTAGGATATTTATTATGTAGCAGATGATGATTCCACTACCACGTATCAACTTGGAAAACGACATTGGGAACTTTTTGACCCGCTTGTCCCTTATATGGAAAAAATATGCTAAACTTAAACTTATTATATCTTAATACTCCCATCAGGCACAACAATGCGCTTCATGCTAAGATAACAAGATAATTCAAACTTTTAAAATAATGTATGATTAAGGCCGCCAATTGTGTGTTTTTTAGTATAAGTTTTCCTTAATGTGTGTATTTTTTTTTTTTGGTGTACAATAAAGTATATAATAATAATAATAATATGATTCGTCTTTGTCCGCCGTGGGTACATTGTCCACGGTAAGATTCCCAATGTTTTTTCGTAGATTTTACAAAATATCACTAAGATGATGTTGCTGCAGAATAAAAATAAATGTTTGACGTGTAAAATAATAAAATAAAATCATTACATCTATACTTAACGTCACAACCTTTATTCGTTTGGGATAAAGGCTGTGGGGTGGTCAGAGACGCCTCAAAAATAAGCGCTTGGGTGTCCCAAATATTGAAAACTTTGGTGCTATGAAGTTGGATTTTATAACTCCTTCTTCAGTTACCATCTTCCTATGGGAGTCTGTTTTTAAACGTTATTGTTCGTTAAACCTTAAACTCAATTAATACAATGCCTCCTTCTAAGTCAGCATGTTATAACGGGCGACTACGGAACCCTACACTGCGCGTGGCCCGATACGCACTTAGCCAGTTTTTTTTTACTATATTTTTAGTCATTTCTTTATTAACTCACACATTTTAATACGAGCATACGAGCACATCGTTATCACATTCCTATTTTGTATAATTAGAACATAACATAATGTAACTAGTATTTTGCAACAAAGTATGCTGATTTATACAGTGTCCTTGGAGGTTTTTACTTATTTCACTGATTCACTGATATAGAAAATGCTAAAGTGTTTCTATTTATGTTAAAATTTAAATGTCTGAGTTTGAAATTTAAAAAAGGGTTTATTTATAAGTATCCGATGATAATATTATATTTAATTATTCTGTGGTAATATTTTACATATTTTAATGTATTTATTAATGCACAGAGAGGAGGCCTGTGCCCCAACAGTGTGGACATTAAAAAGGCTAATGATGATGAAGATGAATATTTTATAATGAAACAAAAACGATGAACTTCCTAACATCAACAGGTATTTTGAAATTAAAAAACTAGTTAGCTAGGACGCCTTTTTATCATTGGCATGTACCTAATTATAACTACATATTGTCACGTATTGTGAAACAAAGTCCCCCGCCATGTCAGTCTGTTTGTTTGCGATAAACTCAAAAACTACTGATTGAATTTTCATGGGGTTTTCACCAATAGACAGATCGATTCATGAGGAAAGTCTAGATGTATAAGTTGTACCCGTGCGGAGCTGGACCGGGTCGCTAGTTTATAATATTTGATACCTACTTAATCTCACCACTCTATAAAAAGAAAAACTGGCCAAGTACGAGTTGGACTCGCGCACGAAGGGTTCCGTACCATTATCTATAAAACCGGCAAAAAAATCACGTTTTTTGTATGGGAGCCCCCTTAAACATTTATTTTATGCTGTTTTTTAGTATTTTTTGTTAAAGCGGCAACAGAAATACATCATCTGTGAAAATTTCAACTGTCTAACTATCACGGTTCATGAGATACAGCCTGGTGACACACGGAAAGACGGACAGACAGACAGCCGGATGGACAGCGGAGTCTTAGTAATAGGGTCTCGTTTTACCCTTTGGGTATGGAACCCTAAAAATGGACTGTTATGATTGTTTTTTTGCTTAATTTTGGTCCATGTTAGACTTGACTGATTACAATATCTTTTAATGTTATACGAGTACCATGACAGGATAACGCATGGACGGGTATTTTTATTGCAAAGAGTATACATATAGAGCATTTATTTATTTTTTTCAAAAAATATTTCGTACCTTTATTTAATGAAATAATTGTTATTAAAATCTATTTTTTTTTTATATCAATAATAATAAAATAAGAACATGGATCCTTTTTAAAAATACTGAGGCATAACATATACTCTTATAGTAATTATTTCCCAAAATTAAATAAAGCTGGGGCAGGTAGTATTTTAGCAGGGTAACCGGTGTCGAGTACTTATTTAGGAAACTAAAAATAAAATCTGGGAGTCTTTTTATAAGAAAGTTTTGTAATAATTTTGATTAAATTCTATCTTTTTATGGTTCCGTACCAGAAAAGTCCAAACGGAGCCCTATTGCTATTACTCAAGTGTCCGTCAGTCCCTCTGGCCGTCTGTCCGTCTGTCCGCCGTCTGTCACAAAATTTTGTTCCGAAGAATTATTTAACTTCCCATTGACCTTTAAATTTAAAAATTATTGATAATGTTTATCAACACGTATATTACAAGCAATGCCAATATATTGATATATATAAATTTTTCTTTGAAATTCCCTCATTTGTAACGGAACCCTAAATGTGCTAAGTCCGACACGCACTTGGCCGTTTTATTATTTATTCTCCGTCTTTTGTAATTAATTAATGATGCATTGTGAATTATGATCTATAACTTTTTTTAGGTACATCTTAAAAAAAATCACTTGGTACTCACTAAAATCCTTCTTTAAAATATGATCTTGTTTCAGTATCCATGACTCCAGAATATTGACTGCCTCTTCAATTCTTCCTGGTTTCTCTAAATTATAGATCTTCCTTATATCGTAAATGGCACCTGGAGGTACCTTTAATAGGATATTTTCTGGAATAGACTCCATATTTTTTACAAACTTATTTTTTTAGTAATACTGATAATTTGTGCTAATTTTTTACGAACACTTTTCAAGTTTTAATTTGTTACAATGAATTTAATATAAAAAGTGTGAACAGACGAGAAGGCTCGATGTCCAACTGCATTAAAACATAACGAATCCTATACTTATAAACTGTTGAAAGTCTGTTAGATCAATGTTGATGTACAGTCATCGGCAATATTATGTCTGTGTGCACGAACGGTTCACCAGTTTTTTGCAAACGAGGACTTTGTCATTGAGTGTAACATACCTGCTTAGGTATCAATCCAGTCCTGCCAAGGTCATGGGAGTGTAAAGATTCACCGCAGCCCTGGCAGGCACAGGCAATTCAAAGAACACGGGTGTGATTTAGTCAGTAAGAGTCTGACACGCCCTGCAACTTCACCCAGAGCGGGAGAAAATATTTGATAATTCCCCACCCTACGAAAAATATACCAATCCAGTAGAAACATAATTATAATATGAAAATGCCACATACTATTTGTTTTCGTCTATAATAGGGTATTCTGCTGTGTTTATTTTTGTAAAATATTTTAAATATTTGTAAAATATCTATATACAGGGTGTAACGGAAAGGTGTGGTCATACTTAAAGAACCGGTTCTGCCCATGGATATGAACAACTTTCTCTAAGAAAAAATAAAGAATTCCCAAAAAAAAAATTGAACTTTCCATACAAAGCTATCATCAGCTGATCAATATTTGTATGGGAGGTAAAAATTTTTTTGAGAATTTTCTCAGGTATTCTTGAAGAAAGTTGTTCATATCAATGGGCAGATGCAGTTCTTAAAATATGACCACACCTTTCCGTTACACCATGTATAAGGTATTAAAAAATTAACCCTCGAAACTTTAAGGAGTGCTTTGGACCATCGAAGTGAATAACTTTTACTATGGGACCAACTTTGAAATCGCGAAAAAAAAATCAGCTGTTCCGTACATTTTGACGAGTTTTGCGAACATAAACGAAGGCAACAGCTGATTCTATATTATTATATAATAAGCTGTTGCCTTCATTTATGTTTGCAAGGTATTTTTCGTTTTTTGTTCAGGTTTTCAAAAAGCGCTTAAGCAATTTCGATCAAATTTATTTGAGACCACCTCGAGAGTATATTCTTTCTGATAAAAAATTATTTTTAAAATCGGTCCACAGCAGGCAGAGAAATCGGTGGACATAAATAAAAGAAAAAAAATACTTACATACAGTCGAATTCAACCTCGTCCTTTTGCGAAGTCGTTTAAAAATGACGCATTCGTTTTCTGAAAAATAAAATAAGTGATTCCTCACGTAAACATCATTTAACAATGACAACCGACCAACAACGCATCGAATTCGAAACATTTAACAAAAAAAAATCCGGTTGACTGTACTTGTCTGCTACAATTCTAATTTAATTTTAATTTCAAAATAAATTTAAGCTCTAGATATGTGTGTGTTATGTTTGATCGCAGCTTGACCTTTGTTTGAATTTTATTTAATAAGGTATTTTTATAGTTCCGACAGACCCAACGAAAACTGGAACATTTAATGGATCACTCGTGTGTCTTTGACTCTTGTCTGTGTGTCTGTCCGTTTGTCAGTCTATTTGCTCCGCATCTATGGCAGTGATTTAGTTGAAATTTGGTACACACTTGAATGTCAGTATGCTGAACACGGACGTGTAACGTAAATAAATGAATTTGGAATACTACTATACCAAACTCATTTATTTACGTTACACGTCCGTCCGATAAGTAAGTCACTTTTGTGGTGAAAACCGGAAAAAAAAATTAAACTGTACCGTGCTACACAACAAGTGAAAGGGCTATCACAAGGGAAATGTTACAAGGGTCCCAAATATTTTTTTTTAAATTTTAAATATATATAGTTTTTAACTGAAAAGTTAATGAGAGTTTTAACTTTATCTCTGGTTAACTGTGAAGTGCCGTGGTTGACTGACGCAATGAACACTTGGAAAATATCTTGCCCGGACAAGGCGTTACCCGAGAACCCATTTTCCCAGAAACAGTGAGATGAGCCAATACTGCTGAGGGTGCCTGACGGCTGTGGGTGAATGGGATACTGCTGAGGGTGCCTGATGGCTGTGGATGATACTACCTTCCGGATCGCTACATGTTTGCACCGCACAGAGCAGAGCAGCACCCAGAGGTGCTCCTTGCGTAACTCCATACCGTTGCCAGTGCGATAAAGCATAGTCGACTGCTTCACACCTCGGACACCATGGCCTATCCTGCAATAGGCGCGCGGGTCACATCAGGTATGACATCATCCGTCGGGCTCTTGCTACCCCTGGGGTGTCCTGACGCAGGTCCTCACCGGACATGGCTGTTTCGGGAGGTACCTGTGTCGGATCAAGGCGGAGGTGACCCCTGCGTGTTTCCACTGCGAGGATCGCCCAGAGGACACGGTGGAGCATACGGTGGAGGTTTGCCCCGCCTGGGCAGAACACCGCCGTGTCCTCGTGGATGCGATAGGCGGCAGCGACCTCTCGCGCCGTGCCCTGGTTCAGGCCATGGTACGGAGTGAGAGGGAATGGGGGGCCGTCTCCTCCTTCTGCGAAGCAGTAATGCTCGCGAAGAGGGAGGCGGCACACGTTAGGGAGACTTAACAGAGGCAGAGTCGCCCTAGCGCCCTCAGCAGCAGCCGCCGCAGGAGACGACAGGGGCTGCGAGACGATCTCCGGCCACCGTAGACCCGGGCCTGCGGACGGCGAGTAGTGGGTAACTCGCCGTCCGATCAGCACCAGGCCCAAGAGTTGACGGCGCGTAGTGTTCCACGCGCGCCTCAAAGAGTTGTCAGCAAAGGACGGGGCCTGCCACGGCCAATGCCTGCCCGGGGGTGGAGGATAAATTCGAAAGAGTTACCTCGCCCCCGGGCACGTAGGGCAGGGAGGAACAGGGGTGAGTTTTAGTCAGTAAGAGTCTGACACGCCCTTCCGCTCCACCCTAGAGCGGAAGAAGTCATGAGATGATTTCCCACACCCCAAAAAAAAAAAAAACCCCTGGGGTGTCAGCTGTAATTTTAGACCCTCATTGCTTGACACATTGTCACGTTGCGGAGTCGGAGGTGTGGTGACACGTAGAGGAGGGACGTAGAGTAGGAGGACCGTACATGAGGATTTGTATGAATATAAACACACGACGAGTTCAAAAGTTTCAATATTCACAGAAGGCTAGATTTTATATGATGCAATCATTAATCGTACGTACACCATAAACTGTGAGTAGGTAAGGTACACAAATTGTGTTATTGTCAGGATACATGCCTGAATATTTAGTTATAAATGCTGCACTTCACTGTTCTAGTAACTCTTGGAAACTTGTAATTGTCATTTGCTGAAGAGTCTGAAAATTACAATGATGAGAAGGAGCTTCTACTAGCTCGGCTGCTGAGTGAACTGAACCCATTTAAAAAAAAAAACGAGGTTGGACAGAGAAGGCAAGTAATATTTGAATATGAAATTTAATAAAAAAGTAGGAAAGAACGTAATTTGGAATAGAGGTCATAAAATAAACAAGGCTTTAACACTGCCTTGTTACAACGTGACGATGGAAAGATGCCAGATGGACCTTAGTGACGTAACATTTATCATTGATGGCTTTAAGAATGATAATGATGTGTACCTTAACTACCAACAACATGGTTTATAACATGATTCTGTTATTATTGCTACCCTTACTATTCAAACAATTTGTTTAATTTAGTCTCAACGGTAAAGTTATTTTGATAACATTCCATTAATATTTTATTAGAAAACAGATTCTAGGCAGTCTGGTATGTTTTTCTTATAAAACTACACATAACACACTTAGTTTTGACGTAGAGAACAATACATATTTAGGTGCATCAGAACCTTCTTAATGAGGTACCTTATAAAATAGAGGCATTTAATCATAATCGGCTTAAACTGATCCCACTGCTGGGACACAGGCCTCCTTTCTGTGAGAGGGTGTGGTCCGTAATCTATTATGCGGGCCCAATGCGGGTTGAATGGGTCATGGGGTCCGAGTACTCATCAAGTTTTCCGTGACATCAGCAAACAGTTAGTCAACTCTTCACGTAATCAGAGGGCTGGCCTATTTTTCGGCCTTAGAATCAGCTTTGCTGTTCAGTGAGGCATGGTGTTCTGGGCGCTTTTGACATTCACAGCAATGTGGACGATTTTGGATGACCAATGGGTTTTACGCCTCCCTTTTTTATGCCATTCGTATATAATAGGTATAATAATTTTCTTTTAGATTGTAATTACTATAATAATTATTCTAAACAATAAAAATAAATAAGAAAGAATTAAAAAAAAATTATGATTTTTTCGGAACTGTTTGCTCGCGAGTCCGACACGCAGTTGGCCGGTTTATTTTATCATTTTCCTTCGATTAACTTCGATGTAGTATAATTTTGATTAGGCATTAAAAATGCCAAAACCAGATTTGGTATACAAGTTCTTCATTAACATGACTAAAAATAGTATCACAAGCACTCTACATTTTAGGCGAACGTAGTACTTCTCTCCGGTATATGATGACCACATCATCATCAACCTAAGAGTCCAGTGCAAGGTCTTTTCCGATTGTCTCTCTTTGCCTAGCCTTATCACATTATTTGGTATATCCGTCATTCTCCGCCAGACGTGTTTGTGCTGGTTCGTCAAAACATCCAAATTACTAGCCTTCAGGCCGTTGTTTACGACGGACATCCAGATCAGAGGGGATTTTACATGCTTTTTCGGACCTGTGTCGATGCTCAGGAGTTGTTTGGACATGTGTTCTTCGGTTTTTCTAATCACATGCCTGTAACATCCCCGGAGTGATTCAGAAACCTCTCCAATTGCACTGAATTTATATTGATGTTCAGCAGCTCTAATAATGTAAGAAAACTTTAAAAACAAACTAGTACAAAATGATGAAACGTCAAATGGAATAGAAAACCTGTATTCGACACAACACAACAGCTACAAATACATAGTTAGAGAAAAAAATTGTATAAAATGTTTGTCGGTGTTGGTTCATGAGAGGACCTTATATTACAGCCTGTGGGACACCAATTATGTTATTAGTAAACCCATATATTTTAAGATAGTTAAACAATTCGTGAATCCTATATGCAGTCCTAAGCTGCAAAACGCCTTATGCTTTTTAAAAGCCAATCTTTAGTCAGTGATTTACACAATCGAGATATCAAAGAATAAAATTAAAAGCTAAAATATGTACAATCTACAATAAATATTTGAAATGATCTGAAATCCAGCTGTCCCATTTTTATGCCCAGGGGTAGCGGATAAATTCTGAAAATGAGTTACCGCAACCCTGGGCACTCAGGCAGGGAAGGAACCGGGATGGGTTTTAGTCAGTAAGAGTCTGACACGCCTGCACCCAGAGCGGGAGAAGTCATTGGATGATTTCCCAGCCCCCCAAAAAAAAAAAAGAAAGCTGTCCCATTTGAATAACTGTCAGATATATTACAAACATACTATATGAAAATCATTATAATATTATATACATATAAGAAGTTTATTATATTTTTTCGATATTTGTAATAAAATTGCTTCTTCTGTCTAAGGTTTCCATCAAAAATATTGATCAACAACTATCCCAAGGGAACATACTCCCAGGATATACGGTCCTATCTCCTATCGTATTATATAATATTAGTATGAATACACACAACGCCTACTTAAATTGTTACAGGTATGCGTCGTTAACGCATAAAGCGCCTGTTAAAATACAGGTTCACGCCGATCACCGAAACGAAGCGCCTACTAAAATACTTACAGATTCACGTTATTTACCGAAGCACCTAAATCAGAAACTAAACCCTTGACCAATGATGTTATAGCTTTAGAAGTTAAATTGAACACTCACTACGTATTCAAAAACTTCCCATAGTCCCTTAAGATGTCAATCGTACGTGGTCTAATATATATAGCTGGTTGCAATATCGGCACTGCCTTTGGCATGCACGCTCGGCAAACATCAGTCCGCTAGATTCCTATGGTCCATCTCCATATGACGTTCCATTGACAGTAGTCCGTTGGCTACGGCCAAATATTTGGGGTTTTATATTCAAAAATCTTTCGTGTGTTTTGTGTGTAACAAATTTCAACACTGTCGGTCTAGCAGATTTGGACAAAATTGAGCATGATAAACAAACTGACGAATCTAGACAGACACACGAGTGATCCTATAAGAGTTCAGTTTTTCATTCGAACTTTCGAAAAAAAGACAATAGTTAGTCCGAATTAGTTAAACAGAAATTGCTAAACGAAAACACAAAGCGCGAGTCTAAAGAATTGGTTCTTGCTTCAAAAGAGACAATTGTGAAGCCACATACAGCACTAGCGAGAAACATTGTTTGTTACCACTGCAAAGAACTTGGACACAAGCGACCAGATTGCCCATCGTATAAAAAAGGCTAACAGGAAAGGAAGGGAAAAAGTAAGAAATCTAGTAATGAGACAACACTTATTTTTGCCTTGGGCGTTGAGGCAATTTAAGTTCAACAGACTGGTATGTGGATTCTGGAGCCTACTCGCATATGACTTGTTCTAAAGAATGGCTTACAAATTTTAAACCTATGTGTGAGAGCAAGGACATAACTCTTTCCAATAACAGAGGGATAAACTCCGCTGGTGTCGGTGAAGTGTTGCTTGCTAAAGACAGTAAGTTAACATTAAGTAGTATAAAAGAAGTTCTGTACGTTCCTGACTTATGTACAAATTTAATTTTTGTAAATAAGGCTGTTAAGAAGGGTATTACTGTTGTTTTTGATAAGAATGGTTGCTGTATGTATAAACACAATGATATTTAACACAAAGATAGTCGGTAATGTAGTAGGTCATGCTATATGCAACGTTGGTGGTTTGTACAAACTAGACCAGATACCGATTTCCGCGGAGCGGACTATGGTTACTGAAGTGAATGTTACTCGAGCCTGTGGCATCGAAGGCTTGAACATCTGTACCGCGTCGCTTTGGAACACCTGCGTCATGGAAAAGCGAAAGGTATTGAATATTCTTTTTTAGATAAAAACACTTGTGTAGCCTGCATTGAAGGAAAATAGAGTAAAAAGCCCTTCCAAGCTATTGAATATAAGAGAGGTACCAAAATGTTAGAAGTAATACATTCAGATGTGTGTGGACCTTCTGACGTTGTCTCTAAAGTCAAACAAGTATTTAGTTATTTTTGTAGACGATTTTTCTAGGACTTTTTTTCCTTTTTTATACGTTCTAAAGCAGATGTTAAGAAAAGATTTTAGAATTCATAAAGATCTCTTAAAATAAAGAACTTGCGTACTGACAACGGAGGTGATATTCACCTCCGTTGTCAGTACGTTAATGCTGAATTCGAAGCATATTTAGCTTCTAAGGGTAGCACCAGACTACTGTCCCGTATTGCTCACAATCAAACGGGGTTGCCGAACGAACGAATAGATCCTTAGTGGAGAAGGCTAGGTGCATGTTACAAAACAGTAGTCTACCAAAGGTCTTCTGGGAAGAAGTGGTACCTACTGCTACTAATTTAAAAAATAGATGTCCTCATAGAGCTTTAAAAAATCGTACTTCGTTTGAGATGTGATACAACAGAAAACCAGATATTTCACATTTACGAATATTTGGTTGTCATATAGGTATACGTACATGTACCGTCTTGCAATCGCCAAAAGTTAAAAGCTAAAGCAAAAATGTACCTACATATTCGTTGGGTATTGCGACGATAAGAAATCGTATATGTTTCGTGATCCAACCAACATACGAAAAAGCATTAAAGGTTGGGATGTAATATTTTTAGAAGATAGTTTTCTAACAATAAGATAGGTTACGAATCAGTTTGTCATACGATTAGTATTGTTCTCTGTTCTGATAACATTAATTTACAGGTGCAAGGTTGTTTAGTTAATGCTGTAGCGAGTACGATCACTGCTGCTGCCGTACCACCCTTATTTGTGGCTTATCCTCTTCTTCTTCAACTTCAACAGTACCAAATGACGAAAGTGAGACACCTGTGGAACAAGTTAAGAGATACAACTTAAAGGAGAGAAACCTGTAAGTTACTCTTCTGTGTACTGTTGTTCAGCGATGCAAAGTGGTTAGTTGAATGATGAATCTTATTCTTATTCTGACGTATTCTTACCTCGTGATAAGGATATGCATGTGGATAGCCGCAACGGAGGACGAATATAATGACTAATAGTACCTGGACCTTAGTAGAGACCACAAGACAGGAGATCATACTATGTAAATGGGTCTTCAAGTTAAAACGTGACTCTGAAGGTAAAGTTAGTAGGTACAAAGTACGTTTAGTTGCAAAGGGTTTTCGTCAAAGCTATGCAATTGATTACGAGGAAACTTTCTCGCCAGTAGTTTGTTACTTGTCGTTAAGGGTTTTGATGGCTATAGCCACAGAACATAATTTGAAAATGCATCATTTAGACATTGACACAACTTTCCTTCACGGAAAACTAGAAAAGAATGTTTTTATGGTACAACCCCAAGGGTTTGTATCCGATGGGGAGGAGACCAAGGAGTGTTAATTTAACAAATCACTTAATGGTCTCATACAGGCTGCCAGAGCCTGGAATATAAGATTAGATGAGGTGTGCCGTGATTTAGGCTATAATAGATTGTAGTCTGAGCCCATTTTTTTTTTGGGGTGGGATGTCATCCAATGACATCTCCCGCTCTGGGTGGAGCGGAAGGGCGTCTCAGACTTTTACTGACTAAAACCCACCCCTGTTCCTTCCCTGCCTGAGTGCACAGGGGAACGGTAACTCTGTTACGAATTGATCCACTACCCCTAGGCATGCAGGCACCAAAATCAAAAGTCATTTATTCAAACTAGGCTGAGAGCCAGCACTTTTTGAACGTCAAAGCTCTAAATAAAGACAGTCCCCCAAAAACGCCCGCCCGTCACCACTTCCTAGTGTTTTAGCTGTGAAGAAGAAGTGACCAACAAACTCCCCAGCAACACATCTATCTGTTAAGTTTGAAGAACTTGTATCTATATAATTATATGCAACAATCTTAACATATGTAAAACAGAAAAATAAATATATGTCGTCTAAAATATAATCATAAAATTAAATAATCTGCCACTTGTTAGCTAGCACACTCAATTATGGCATTAAAAACGAACTCAAGCATAAACACTAACCAAATTAAATAAGCCTCCATTCATAACTGTGGTGAAGCTGTCGACAGCCTCGGGCACCATGGTTTTTCCTGCTGCAGGAGTGCAGGCCGCATAGCACGGCACGCCAGCATCAACGATATTATCCGTCGAGCTCTTGTCACCGCCGGCGTACCTGCCGTATTAGAACCAAGTGGCTTGGTACGTGACGATGGGAAGAGACCAGATGGCATGACGTTGGTGCCGTGGAAGGTGGGTAGGCCTTTGGTGTGGGACGCAACCTGTGTCGACACCCTTGCGCCATCTCATGTTCCAAGTACGGCGGGCTGTGCCGGTGCAGCCGCTGCAGCTGCCGAGGCCCTCAAGCGGCGCAAATACTGTAACCTTATTGGGAATTACAGTTTTGAGCCGTTTGGGGTCGAAACGCTCGGGTCATGGGGTCCGAGTGCGCGTCTCCTTTTCAAGGATATTTCTCGCCGACTGATCGACACTTTATGTGACCAGAGGGCTGGCTCATTCTTTGCTCAAAGAATAAGCATTGCCATCCAGCGGGGCAATGCTGCCAGTCTTCTGGGCACGTTTCCAGATGACAGCGATGTGGAGGAGAACTTCGACGCCTGAACGTATTTTGTTTTTGTATATATGTACGTAGTTAGGTAAGGTTTTTTTTTTGGTTTTAGTGTAGATATAAATACACTTATAATTGAATAATACATTCTTGAATTGATTTTGAATTGATACAATAAATTTTTTCCATCTTTTTAAAAAATTAAATATACAGGCCTTTTCTAGTAATATTCAAGTATAACATATCATCATTCTCCTGCCCTTATCCCAATTTATTTGGGGTCGGCGCAACATGGCTTTTTCTTCCATACTCCTCTATTAGTCGTCATCTCTGTAGTCACCCCTTTTTTACCCATATCCTCTTTCACACAGTCCAACCATCGTTTCTTTGGCCTTCCCCTACTCTTCAAGTATAACATATAAAATTTCAAATATTTTTGCTCAATTATGACAAAGTTACAAACTTTAGAACCTTTGAATCGCTCTCCTGTAAAGTTGTGTTTTTGCACTTGCACTGGTCTGCGTAGGGCACGTCGAATTGCTCTTTTTACAACATAATACACAAATTTAGTGATTTTATTGAGGAAATTCAAATAAACCAAATTTAATGTTATCGTAATAATAACAAATTAGTCTACACTTAAACAACGGAAGGACCCAGGCATGCCCATGTATTCCTCATTGAATTTTTCAGCACGTCGTTTTGTTTCATCTGTGCAAGCTTTGAACATCATTTTAACATATTCCACCTGTTTTTGGGAACTTATATCCTCCATTAAATCGGCTGTAATAAGAAAATATTTTGTTAGACAGATGTTGTAAAAGTCTGACAGCCAGTTACCTAGGTCAAAATAAATTAATATCCTGTAACTGTGTGTTGACTTTATAACTTTAAATAAAAATTATATTCAATTTCACAATAAAAATTCATCCCGTTTTTAGGCAATTTTCATAAATACTCCCTGAATGTTCTTGAGTGTCAACTTTTGATTTATAACCCGACGCGTGTCTAGTTAGCAGACACAATAGATTTTTTATTGTTTACGGCCCATGCGCTGTCCGCCAGACACGCGAGAGGCTCATTTAAAAGGGGAATGCCAATCTGCCATACAAAAAAATGCCTGGAATGGACAGAAACTACTAATAGTTCTAAATTTTATATAGAATAAAACACGTATAGTGAAATTACTCTTGAGTTTGTTTAACTAGGGTAAAAATATAACGATCACTGAATATATCTTAAAATCCGCTTATATTTTTACGAAAGTCGTGTTTGTTTGACATGAGTAAGTAACAGTAGTATTCAGCCACAGAGGAATCATCAAATAATCCATATGGAACTCTTTTATACATTTAGTGCACAGTTATCATTAATTTAGTATTATACGATCTATATGTATCGTAAGTCTAATTAAAATAATATATGCTTGTCAATATTAATTCAAAATAATTATTCTTTAAGTAGAAAACGTATATAGGCTGTATGAACCACATGTCCTTTGCTTTAGTGACAGTTTAACAAATTTAAACATACTTAAGAATTATTTCATTATACCTATTTTATTCTAAACAGAATTAAGGACTATTAGTAGTTTCTGTCCGTTTCAGGCATTTTTTGTGCATTTCCCTTTCAAGTTTAAACAGGTTGTTACGGCAATGAGTGGTCATAATTTAGAAACTGCTTCTGCCCATGGATATGAACTACTTTCTTCAAGAAAGTAACAGTCCTAAATTTTTTTTAAACAATTCAACATGTTGATGACACAGTTGACGCAGCGGCTGGGTTTTCGCTGCTGAGCTGCGTATCGAGGCAGGTTATAGGTAGGTTCTAGTGTTTGTAAATGCATCCACAATCATCATTCTCCTGCTCTTATCCCAATTTATTTGGCATCGGCGCAATATGTCTTTTTCTTCGTAACCTTCCTGTAAAAGAGTTTTGACCATTTTAGTAAAAAAATATTAAGTCCTAAAGGACTTAATAATTCGATAGAAAGAAATTAATTTGAGTAAGTGAATGAGACCAACAGCCAACCTATTCTGCAAAAATCTTATTGTTCAACTAATCCCCTTCCATCATCCCTGTCGTCTGTGTGTGTCGTGTGTGTCGTTCCTGTTGGTCTAGTGGTTTGTGACCCTGACTGCTATGCCGGAGGTCGTGGGTTCGATTCCCACCCAGGACAAATGTTTGTGTAATGAGCACGATCATTTGTTCTGTGTCTGGGTGTAATTTATCTATAGTATTTATGTATTTAGAAATATATAAGTATGTTTATCAGTTGTCTAGTACCCATAACACAAGCTCTGCTTAGCTTGGGACTAGATGGCGTTGTGTGATAGTTGTGGAATATTATTATTATTATTTATTATTTATTTAATAGACGTACGGCGATGTGCCATCGGTACATGTTAGACATCCCACCCACATGCACAAAATGTTTAGGAAACAACAATTTAATATAAGAGAGAGTAGGTTACTTCTGGGCAAGCATCCTCTAATGTCGACCAAATCATCGCTTACTATCAGGTAAGATAGTGGTCAAGCGCGAGCTTATCAAAGTTAAAAAAGGTCAAGTGAGCTACCCTCATTTCTCCTGCCAGTTGTCGTTATTTATGTATTTACACTGATTTCATACAGCGAAAGAATAAAGTGGAGATGCCTCAAATCCCGAGATTAATTTTAAAGAGCAGAAAATCCCGTGATTTATTAAATAAAAAAGCTATTTACTTTTACACAATCTAAACCACTGCACGCGCGACGTTGCCAAATTTACATCAACGACATCGGAAGTCCGAAGTTTTTTAAGAAATTCCAATGCGTACACACACGATGTTGCCATATTTGTAGTTCACACAACATAGCTTTTGAGAATAATAGAAAACAATAGAGGTTTTTATTATTATTTATTTGTAATTGTTGGCCACACGGGATTGTCTATTCGATTGTTTATTATAAATCCCGGGAAGATCCATATTAATATCAACATTTCAATGCAAGTACATGAATAACTCTACCTAATTCTGACCTCTGTTTATTAACCGACTTCCAATAAGAGGAGGTTCACAATTCGTCTGTATGTTTTTTTTTTTTTGTATGTATGTTACCCGATTTCTCCTTCAGTTGTGAACCAATTTTCAAAATTCTTTTTTCATCTGAAAGAATATACTCCCAAGGTGGTCCCATATAAATTTTATCGAAATTGCTTCAGCGCTTTTTGAGAAACTGAACAAAAACGGAAAATATGTGTACCTCGATGACGTTTTGGTGTTCTCCAAATGTTTAAATTCCACGTTCCATTATATTGGGGTTTTTAGTTCTGGGGTATAACAACTAAAAAGTGAAAAATAAAAAACTTTTTTACAAAAAAAACAACCGACTTCCAAAAACAAAATACACTAAAAATTTTGGATGTCGGTTGTTTTTTTTGTAAAAAAGTTTTTTTTAGTCATCAACTCGGGTCGGTTTATAAAATAATTAAGTGTCGCTCGCACTGTTGCTATGATGAGTCCCATTCAATTAAATCACTAGAAACGAGTCTTGCTTATTTTTTGTTTTCTGCTATATATTTACCCGCTATTTAATTTATTTTAATAATATTTTGTTATTTTTTACACTCAGACTTTGTACTTTTCGATTGTTTATGTTTCAACGCAGATAACACGATCTTCAGTTTTTTTTTTAGATTTCTGATCACTTTTGTCTTTGTTTCCAATCTATAATGTTTTTTACACTGTTGTTTCTATACTTTACACTCGCCCCATACGTCTTCTTAATTTTTAAAACTTGTTATAATTACGTAGCCAAAGTTTACCGTAGCTGTGCGACTATTCTCCTAACCTAGATTGACAGTTCTCTTCAAGGCCAGACAACCTGTCTGGCCTTTAAAAAGAGCATGTAGAGCTATTCTGTTAACATCTGTTAACAGAATAGCTCTACAAGTGCTAGATATTGGTCACTATAAGCTCTTTTTTATTTGAAAAATTATCAGCTTACTCTCCCGCTCTGGATGGATTGGGACGTTGTGTCAGACTCTTACTGACTAAAACCTATCCGTATTCCTTCAGTTGCTCTTTGCGTTCCAGGGTCACGGTGACTTTTTCGAATACTGCAGCAACCCTGGCAGTCCTTGGCCCTAGTGTGCCCCGTGAATTACAACCGACTCTTTGAAACGCGCGTGGTGCACAACGCGCCAACGTCCCGGGACTGGTCCTTATCGGAAGGCCTAGTGCTCACCATCCGAAAATTTTCTCCTTAACACTTCTATGCCACCAACTATATCATTAATCCTTAAAACTGAAACATTAATACTTACAACTAATATTGTCATAAACTGCTGTAGTTCCACAGCATCAATTTTTGTTATTAAATCTAATAAATTCAGCTGCCTCAAGTCATAAATTATTATGAAACCATTGCAATAGTCGTGTGCTTTCATGTATTCAGAAAACTGTAAAAAAGTATAATTAAAAACAAAATCATTTTAGCACCGCGTTATTTGATAGCTGGATGTCAATCTAAATCAGTTAAAAAAAATGGAGTCTAAGAAAAAACTTTTTTTATAAAAAGAAACAACGGACTTTCATTAAAACATTTCGGAAGTCGGTGTTTCTAGGTTTTTTCTTCGTTATTTGACACCAACTTCCGAAATTAATGTTTATTTATTTATTTATTTATTTAACAATTTATGTACACACAAGATAACTATAGATAAACAACATAATAAAAATTAGCACAAATGTTAATGCATTTTATAATGTTTTTTTGGAAGTCGGTGTTTTTTGTTGTAGAAAAGTTTATTATTTTATTTCTTGTACCCCATGATTAAAAATAAATAGTAAGGCTATGCCTGAATTGATAGTCTCAATAAATAAAATAAGAACTTCATCAATGTAGTCGAAGTCTATTAAATACGCAATATAAAGTTTAAATTAAAAAAATACTGGTCAAATCTTGATCTAATCTAAATAGGTGTACATGAGAAGCACCAGCTATCAAATAAAAAAAAATCATCAAAATCGGTACACCTGGAAAAAAGTTCTGAGGCAACACACATCATATCTATAAAATAAAATACAGTCTAATTGAGAACCTCCTACTTTTTTTTTTAGTGTGTTATAAAGAAAAACATCATAAAATATCATTAAATAAAATAAATGGGTTTGATATTTTTAAAGATAACCCAATACAGACATACAAATTAACAACTTTAACTCAACATTCATACACATTAGTTAAAACAGTTAATTTGTGCCCTTCGTTAATAAAATGTTACAAAGTTATTAACAACGCAAGACAGGATAAACTACAAGAGTTCCGTACGAATTTTATTATTTTTTGTTACAGCAGCAACAGAAATGCATATTCTGTGACGGATAAGGATCAAGAGATACAGCCCGCTGACAGACAGACGGACAGCGGAGTCTTAATAATTGGGTCCCGTTGGTTATCCTTTGGGTACGGAACCCTAAAAAGAAGGTAGTTTGTATTGTCTTGAGGGTACGAGTATGTATGTAGTTTTCTCTCTCTCTCTGGTAGAACCGTTTAAAACAGAACACAATACTAAACTTACAATCATCGCGTACTGGAAATACTGCAATAGGCTTTCGTTCTTCAATTCCTTGCTAATAACTTGATTTATTATTATTCTATAGTAGTCATCCGTTAAAACGGGCAGTGGGACCTGCTTTCTGAAAAAAATCGTATAGAAATTAGGACTTTACCGTTAAAGTAGCCGATATATTTGTTACGTCATGTACTTTAATTTTTGTATTTTGATTTTCTTTTATACAATTTAACTGTATTTATGTACGTTTGCAAATAAATGTATAAAATACACAAGATTTTGGTGTTCACTAGAAAATTTTTCAATGTGTTAGGGACTATTTCACCATTCGCTCTATAAACTAAGTTTTACTGAACTAAGCTTAGCGTAAAAAAATAAAAACCTTAAAAAAGATTATAGTGTGTTCACCTTAAAAGATAGACATATTATTATGCTATCACGGCGTTTTTTTAGAACTTTAAAAGGAGAACAATTCAGTTATACATAATTTTGTTTACGCAGCGCACGCAATTGAATCTCTCAAAATATTTTTATGTCCCGTTTTTGCCACATTTTTCATTTATGCTTCGCTCCTGTTGGTCGCAGCGTGATGTTATATAGCCTACAGCCTTCTTGATAAATGCACTGTTCAAATCGATCAATTCGATCCAGTAGTTCCTGAGATTAGAGCGTTTAACCAAACAAACAAACAAACTCCTAAGCTTTGTGACAAAACGACGCGGCAAAACGCATTTAAGGCCCAGACATCACCTAAAACGCGGTTACTCTCGGACTGCATAGAAAAGAAAGAGATACGCGACGACAAATGCTCGCAATTTATTGCAAAATATGAAGTATTTTATCGATTTACATATGATTTACTAATATATTAAAAAAAAAAAATCCATCGCTGGATGCAGTTTAGCATTTGGAATGTTATGGTATATTTTTACTATGATTATAATTGTTGATGAAGGGATAAACTGCTTTTAAAGATAAATAAGAGGTATAATTGAAGATTTTTTAGATGCATTAAAGTATGGTAGATTATGTTTTGAGTTCCATAACTGTATGCAAATAGGATTTGAAAACATCACGTTTTTTTTATTTATCAAAATTATTTACGGTTTGAGAGATACACTGCTTTAAAAAAACACCTTTTTGGGAACCTCCGCCTTCAGCGAGCTTATACGTCGAAAACTGGGCGTTTAGAATTGGTGAAATCGGTCCTAAGTAAGATTCGGCTTCGGTTTAGGCCGAAACTGAGACCAAGGCCGAAAGTTCGGTTTAAGTTTCGGCTGAAAAACCTGTTTCAGTCGTATACTATAGAATTTTTTTTCTCCTGCCCTTATCCCAATTTTATTTGGGGTCGGCGCAACATGTCTTTTTCTTCCATACTCCTCTATTAGTCGTCATCTCTGTAGTCACCCCTTTTTTACCCATATCCTCTTTCACACAGTCCAACCATCGTTTCTTTGGCCTTCCCCTACTCTTATAGCCATCCACATCCATACACAAGACTTTCCTCACGACATTTTCTTCATTCCTCCGCATCACATGCCCATACCACGACAACCGATTTCCACACAACTTTTCAGTCAGCGGTGCCACTTTCAGACTTCCTCTTATATACTCATTCCTAATTCTATCCATGCGCGTAACACCACACATCGCTCTTAGCATTCTCATCTCAGCTACATGCAATTGCTTTTCATTCATCCCTTTTGTGGCCCAACATTCTGAACCATACAAGACAGCAGGTCTGACCATTGTTTTATAAATCTTCCCCTTAAGTTTTAGGGGAATGCGGGAATCACAGATAGAACACGCGGGGATCGTATACTATAGAATATAAAAATAAATAAAAATAAACAAATTGAGAACCTCCTCCGGTTTGAAGTCGGTTAAAAAAAAATTCTACTTTGGAGGTAGGTTGTATTTTTTATAAAAAAACGTTTCTTATTTTTCACTCTTTAGTTGTACCCCAGAACTAAAACTAAATAATAAAGTTGTACCTGAAATTGATAACCCCAATAACATTGAATTTGAACATAATTGGAGCAAAGCAAAACGTCATCTGTATATGTTACGGTTAAAACCCGAAGTGCGGCTACACCTAGTTTTAACCGGCTAGAACTAGGTTAAGCCGGTAGCAGTACCCGGGCCTGCGGACGGCGAGTAGTGGGTAACTCGCCGCCCGATCAGCACCAGGCCCGAGAGTCGACGGCGCGTAGTGTTCCACGCGCGCCTCAAAGAGTTGTCAGCAAACACGACGGGGCCGTCGTGGCCGATGCCTGCCCGGGGATTGAGGATAAATTCGAAAGAGTTACCTCGCCCCTGGGCATTCAGAACAGGGAGGAACAGGGGTGGGTTTTAGTCAGTAAGAGTTTGACACGCCCTTCCGCTCCACCTTAGAGCGGAAAAAGTCATTGAATGATTTCCCACCCCCACAAAAAAAAACCTAGTTTTAATCGGCTAGAACTAGGTTTAGCCGGTAACAGTTGAAATCAGTTAAAAAAACATATCAGAAATAAGTGTAGAAGTAGAAAAGAAGAGTCATCGGGATTTGTCTTACCGCGAATGGAAGATCCTACTCTATTTTTTAATTTTACCTATAACTTAAAACACCTTATTAAATCAATCACAATGGCCATTGCCATTGGATATTTTTTTTGCACTAGACCATACCTGGGAATCCAATGGTTCTGGAGATATTGAAGTTAAAAGTAGCAATTTTTTACTTTTTTGTGAAAAGCAATTCCAAGTGTTGTTACTAAACTTTTTTCCAAACAAACATTACCTGAATTTTCCATATTCTTTTTCAAATTTTCGAAATAACGCATTTGCAAGAACAAAAACGCAATGAATATCATACGTATCCGACAAGAACCTACGCAGTTTAGAGCGAAGAGGCTGGGCTTTACTCCACTTGGCGCACTAAAAAATAGTTTTTTTTTTATACTCTGAAACGCCCAGATTGGGGCCGCGCACTCGGCAGGAACGCCCGCACACTCGCGCCGCGTAAGCGCCCGGCTCGTTGCAAAATTAAAGCTTAATATCTCAGAAACTACTGGAGCTATATGCAAACAAAAAATACGTGTGTATTGCTGATAATATAGAGAATCGATATCCGAGAAAACTAAAGAATGATAAAGTGTTTAAAGTACTTCAAATGAAATGTAAAAGTAAAAAAACGTTAGAAATAAACGTTACTATTTGTTAACCTATGTCCTCACCAGTAACTTTGTAGTCTGTATCTTTAAAACCTATTTATCATTAAACTAGACTATATAAATTTTTTGATACCTAGAAGTCACTAGGCGATATGTTATAGGTACCACATTAAACCAAAACAAAACACTCCTTTCTCTCATTTTTTCCCCGCCAGAATCGAGTCAAGTTACGGCAAGATGGATATTGACCTACTTTATCGTTATATTTTACTGTTTTATGTGTTTGTAAATACTAATTATTAACTACTTTCCACATTACGAGCGATGTTGTAAGAGATTATGAAGTAAATAATACTAAAAAAAATTAACATAATTTATATAATTACGTAAACATTCCACCGTTTCCATGTTCAGTTTCTCAATTTTAGCATTTTCAACACACACGGGACCTCTGAAAAGTTTATGTATTCATAATCATTGAAATTTTTGCCGATTTTATGGATAGATAACATAAGTAGGTTGGATTTTACGAAAATTCCAATTAAATCACAAAGTTGACATAAATTGACTGTTGACACTGACTGTTGACGGACGACATTTCAACAATTTTTAAAAATAAATCTCTATGTCATAGTGTGGGGTGACCAAGAACAAAAAGACGCGGAATTTAGTTGAGTACCATAAACAATAAAGTAAGAACACACTAGCATCGCCCCCACAGCAAAAAAATGGTTTAAAGCAAAAAAACGGGGTGGAACGCCTAGGTCATCGTGGCGTTCCTGCGGACTTTTTTTTGGATAACCATAGCGTTCCGGACGTGTGAGTGGCTACTAAAAGTCGTTTCCCAGCAAAAATTTTTGCGCAAAGCTACTTTATTAGATGTACAGTATGTGTAATTGACGGCTATGTGATGTGTCTTTTTACATCCTGTATATTACTTACATTTATAAATAATAACTCCTAACACAGTTTCTGATTATTGGAAACATGATGATAGATTACACTACGTGTTTTTTTAATCCAAAAGACACGTACCTAGTCCCATCTAGCGTCCTAAACCAAATGTGATCGTCACAAGACATTGTTCTTTTCCTCGGGAACAGTACTTTTTTCTGGACGAAAGATACCTTTTTTCCTTTTCTGTACCCTTGACAACGTATTGGGTACTTACATATTAAATTAGCGTTTTTTTCTCACATATAAAGAACCTCGACACTTCTATAAATTTAAATATTCATCAATTTCTTGATATTATATCGAATAATGACCGTCATAGACAACTGCCAGTAGTAAAAAAATCATATTACTTTAAATTTTATAAACAAAAGAAATTCCTCAAAAATGACTCCTCCTTTTTTAGCAGAAATAACCACTACATTTGTTTTAATTTAGCCAAAACTTGTTTTTGTTGCTGAATCTAAGTGGCATACGTTATCTTAGTTTTTAAACATTATTGCATAAAAGTTTTAAAACATTAGTGTTCATAGTCACACTAATATTATAAAAGCGAAAGTTTGTGAGTGTGTATGTTTGTTACTTCTTCACGCTCAAATGGCTAGACTGATTTGGATGAATTTTGGTGTGTAGATAGCTTATACCCTGGATTAACATAATTATAGGCTACTTTTTATTCTAGTCTACCCGGGTGAAACCGCGGGGCGTAGCTAGTTGATAAATAAATTAAGAAAATTGGTGTGGCGAGTTGCCGCCACTCTGCAAGTTGGATGGGGTTGGTATCACGTCGCGTGTGTGTCTCGCTTTAATTTGTCAGACGGGCGTGAGTAGCCGGCTTTACGGGAACTATAGACAAAAAAATGCAGCAATCGACGTCACGTCAGTGTGTGCCTACCGCCGCGAGGCAGCGCGCATCTCACCGCAGACTAAATTAATGTCTTATTAATATCGTCCCCGCAAATACACTAAAATCCCGAGTAATATCCCGTAAACGTTGGGGATCCTCCGGGAATAATAAATAACCCATATTTACCGCGTCCGTTAACTAGCGAACAAGAATAATCAAGAGTGTTGGAGTGAAGAGAACGAGTGGCAACTCGTCAAGTCGACGTGCAACCAGCGAGGACAGCCAGGAAAGTCAGGTAACGCTTGTTCTTGATAGCTTAGAGTAAGGCCACATGCGCCGACTACTGCCAACCACTCCTAACTTGAAGTTATACAGACAAATATAGGCAATTTTGGGCCAGCATTCAATCCAAGTGTCTGGCAGTAATTAATGTCCTCCATCCGCAGAGTCCCACGGCTATTTACACGCTTGGGCAACTCCAAAAATGTTAGTATGAATAATGCAACTTCTTAAAAATTCTCTATACAAAACACTGATTTCACAGGTGGGGACCTAATATTATAAGGTCTTGTCCTGGGTATAAAAATAATAATTCTATTTAGACCGTAAGTTAGATTATCAAAAAATATTAAACAGGTATGTTTTGCTTTACCAAATCAGTAAAAAATTACAAAGACAAAACGCATTAAAGTTCAGGAGTGGTGGCTTGTTACGTCACCTATCATTACAAAGTGTATTGAATACGATACGATATAATTTAAACGTCACGCGAAATTTCAACGCACTGTATCGTCCTCATTTTTAGGGTTCTGTACTCAAAAGGTAAAATGGGACCCTACTACTAAGACTCCGCTGTCAGTCCGTTTGTCTGTCCATCTGTCACCAGTCTGTATCTCATGTGATAGTCAGACAGTTGAAATTTTCAGAGAAGATGTATTTCTGTTGCCGCTATAACAACAAATACTAAAAAACAGATTAAAATAAATATTTAAGGGGGCTTCCATACAAAAAACGTGATTTTTTTGCCGTTTTTATAGATAATGGTACGGAACCATTCGTGCACAAGTCCGACTCGCACTTAGCTGGTTTTTGGTTTACGTGACCAAAAAAAAATATGTGTCCTTTCGTTCAGCCGTTCTGGCGTGTGAGTATCAAATATCCATCCATCCATCATTTTTCGCATTTATAATATTAGTGGGATAAGTTAGGGGTTACTCACCCAAGTTTTGACAAGTCTTGCAGCTCCATCTTGACATTGAGCTTCGAAAAGAACTTTGGTACAAGCGTCTTCATCGTACACAATCGGTCTATCTGCTTTTTTGCCTTCTCTACGGAACCTTTGCAACTCATCAGCGTTTTCTCCAAGTATTCCTTGCCTGAAAAGGTAAAAAGTAAATTACAGGCGTTTATTATAACAGAATATCAATTATGTGATAGATGGTGATCCCACTATATAGGGTGACTGGTAATTAGTGACCGATACTTAAACACGTGATTGTACTCATGATTACAAACAACTTTCCCAAATAAACTTTTTTTTATACGTATTTACTTTTTTCACAATAACAACAGTTTGAAATTCGCGCGCACGTGACTGTAGTGACCACCGCGATCAGCTGTTAGCACTGAGGCAAAGGGAGCGGTGCTGGTGGCGGGGGAGCGTGAGACGCTACTACTAGTACATTTGCCCTATCCCGAGGTCAGACTATCAGCTGATAGATCGTGCCAACTTTTAATGTTACGGCGCGCGCGTTCCCAGATATTTTGTAGTTATGCGGACATACGTTACATCTTAAAAGTATTAGTCAAACACGCTGTCTTTAAAAATAGTTTTTTTTAATTAACAACAACCGAAACATGTAGGTACCTACACTGTTTAAGTAAACCGAAAACGGCATGGGGTTCCCGGCCAAGCAGACTTGTGAGCTGTGCTCTGTACGATACGAGACCGTGTCTAACAGCTGATTGCAGCGGTCTTTGCCCTTGCGCGCGCGCGTATTCCAAACTGTTGCTATTGTGATAAAAAAAAAGTTTTTTGGGAAAGTTGTTTATAATTATGAGTACAATCACGTGTTTAAGTATCGGTCACTAATTACCAGTCACCCTATATATACCTAACTTCAAAAACTTGGAGCTACCACTGGACAGTTATTTTTAGGGTTTCATAGTCCTAACAGCTGGAACACACGCTTAGATTTTATCTGGTGGATTTGGTGTGCCAGACCAAATCCGCCAGACCAAATCTGAGCGTGTGTTACAGCTTTAACAAGGAAACCGTCCGTTCAAGTCCGTCGATTCGTCCGTGACTTAACTAAGAGACTGTTAGTATTAGAAAGCTGTAATTTTGCATGGATATAAAGACTAATCACGCCGACTTATAGGTAAAATAAAATCTTAAATAATAAAAAATAGGGTTTCTCCCATAGGTACACGTAAAGTTGGGATGATTTTTTTTTCGTTTATCTTATTGTGTTGGGTATCGTTGGTACCCCACGCAATGGGATCAGTCATTCAAAAAAATGGGGGGTTGGGCATATTCTTTTTTCTGCAACTAAACTGTTGGCTTAAAAATCTGAAAAAAGTCATGATGGTAGTATATTTAACGAATGGAAGAAAAACTATTACGGCTAAATTAACACAGTTAGTTTAAGAGTAATAGTCGCCCAACTTATAAAATCTACTTACAAAAAAAAAATATATTACTTAGATGCAGTTGTATCAGGTTAAAAATGAATGTTTAACGTGTAAAAATCATGAACAATAATTTCATAACATCCATACATAAAGTCACAACCTTTATCCCAAACAGGGTGGTCAGAGATGCCTCAAAAATAAGTGTTTGTGATTAAGGTTTTACTGTCAAAAACCATAACAAATACATGACAATCATGACATGACTGTGAACCATAAACAAAAGAGTATATACGTATCAAACGCATAGTAGTGTGTGTAAAGTTTTTTTATTAATTTTATTTATTTATTTTATACAGGATGTAACGGGAAGGTGTGGTCATATTTTAGGACCCAGTTTTGCCCATGGGAATAAACAACTTTCTCTAAGAAAAAATAGAAAATACCCAAAATAAAAAATTGTATTTTCCATGCACAGTTATCATCAGCTGATCAATATTTGAATGGGAGATAATTTTTATTTTTAGAATTTCCTCGGCTTTTCTTGAAGAAAGTAGTTCATATCGATGGGCAGACGCAGTTCTTAAAATGACCACACCTTTTCTTTACAGCTTGTATAAACATTTTATATATATAGAGCAGTGGTAGCTCACTGGTATTGGCCGCGACTTACAAGTTGTAGGTCGTGGGTTCAAACCCAGGCAGGCGCTTTACTTTGTGTAAATTATTTCATTACCACTGCTTTCAAAACGGTGAAGGAAAACATCGTGAGGAAACCGGCCTGTCCTAGAATCAAAAATGCTGATGATGATGATGATGGGTCAACAAGATGCTTGTACTGTGAAAATTTGAGGACTGTAGCTCCAATCATTTGACTGTAAAACTTGTGTGACAGACGACAGATAGACAGACAGACGGACACGTGAGTGACAGCAATAGGGCTCCGTTTAGACCCCTAGGGTACGGCACCTTAAAAAAGAAACATAAAGTTGGCGAAATCTTTAATTGTGGATTTGTTCGATGATTTTAGTCGATGAACTTAATTTCCTACTCGGGTCTTTTAGATCCCAGCTAGCTTCTCCGCGTCCCGAATGATCACCAATTGGAAGAAAGTAACCGAAAGACTGAAGATACCATGTCGCCATAATCAACCGCTGCCGTCGTGTCGGTGACAAAGACTATATTATGGTAGGAAATGGCATCCAAGAGCCACTTCGCCAATTTGGGATGCATTAGGAAATAATCCTTTTTGGGTATGTAAAAAAACTCATAAGTACTTACTAAAATCTTTCTTTAAAATATGATCCTGTTTCAGTATCCATGACTCCAGAATATTGATTGCCTCTTCAATTCTTCCAGGTTTCTCTAAATTATGGATTTCTCTCAAATTGTAAATGGCACTTGGAGGTACCTTTAATAGGATATTTTCTGGTGTAAACTCCATATTTTTTACAAAGATATTTGTTTTTAAATATTATATTTTGATCTGTTTTTTTACGAACACTTCTAGTTTTTATTTATAATTTAATAATTGTAATATAGAAAAATGTGAACAGACGAGATGGCTCATTGTCCAACTGGATTAGAACATAACCGATCCTATACATATAACCAGTTGACATTCTGTTATAATATACAGTCTGTTTATGTACAGTCATCGCCAATATAATACTACTGAGTTCAAACGGTTCACAAGTTTTGTGCAAACTAGGACTTTGTCGATGATTGTAACGTGTCTGATTAGGTACCAATTCAGTGGATACACATAATATGAAAAAAACTATTGCACATAAAGTTTGGGGTTTTAGTCTGAGTCTGACTCGACCCTGAGCTCCACCCACAGTGGGAGAAGTTACTTGCTGATTTCCCACCCAAAAATAAATCGGGATTTCTCCCGTGTTTATTTTGTAAAATATTTTTGCTATACATCAAATATCAAATTTTATATATATATATATTATATGAAACAAGAAATAACACTAAAGATAAAACTTTTAAACAAGCATCAAATAACATATTGGGCATGGTGGGGACATCTTCATATCTCCTTTGTTCACGCGTAACTTAATGGCGGTGATGTCCTAATTATGTCATTGTGTGCATCTTTTTCTGTTACTTGACAGTTTCTCCTTCCACCAGATTTGACACGTTTCTAACTTACTTAATTTTGAACAGATTTGAACAACTCTTTTTATTTTCAACTAAGAAATGGATAAAGTAACTTTTTGATACATATACCAAAAAAAACTCTACTTAGTTATTTAGAGGGTCAGTTCCCGTGCTTCAAAGGAACGCTCGCATTCTAATTTCAGTTAAAATCTGTCAAAAATTAATTTTTAACCGACTTCAAAAAGGATTATTCAGAATATATTCATTTTTGAATGTTTGTTAGTCATTCACATAGGACTGTAACAGAACATGGTCAGAAGAGATTCTATTTAGAGTCTAAATACTTAAAAATGTTTTTGTAATAAATGTCAAAAACTGATAAATAAAGTAGGCCAAAAAAATAATTTTTTTTTTACAAAAAAAAATTTTTCAAGACATACAACCGACTTCTAAAAAAAACTTTTTAACAAAAAATTCAACCGACGAAAAAGAACTAAAAAGCAACAAATAAAATAAACCTTTTAAGTTTTGAGTATTGAGCTTATTTAATTAAATAAAATATAAAATTTTATGTAAACTAATTTTGAGTCGGCGCCAAACAACAATCTGATTATTAAATATCTAAATTTTATATGTACGTAGAAATAAAAAAGGCTAGATGTAGGTAATTAATCATTTTATTATGGCGCCGACTCAAAATTAGTTTACATATAATTTTATATTTTATGTAGGTAAATAAGCTCAATACTCAAGACTTAAAAGATTTATTTATTTGTTGCTTTTTAGTTCTTTTTCGTCGGTTGAATTTTTTGTTAAAAAGTTTTTTATTTTATGATTTTTTGTGACTCGCATCATCTTTTAATACTCTGAGGCTAATTTCTAATACTTCATCATTCCTCTTGGCACTGAGGTTCCCAGGATATTGACCAGTTGAGGTTACCTCCAATATTCTAAAGAAGTCTTTTCTCAAAGCATATTAAGTGGTATCTGTCACTAAAACATGTTTTTTATATCTCACTTCTATTGTTTAGGAAAGGTATGGTTTCCATCATCAGCTCAGTTTCATGATGTGATGATTCCTAAATGCAAATACCTGATTAAGTTATGAAAAGTAAACAGAAACAATATTTGTGCCCAATTTTCGAGGTTTTCTCTTAATTTTATCAGGATTCCATGATCAGATCCTTATGTCCTTGACATAGGACCATCTTTGAGGTATACCCTATCTAATAAAAAAAGAATCATCAAAATCGGTTCATAAACAACGGAGTGAAGGCCGAACATACGTACAGAAACGCTAGACGTGCCCACAATTTTCGAGATTTTTTCTCAATTTTATCAGGATTCCATTATCAGATCCTGATTTCCTTGACATGGGACCACCCTTGAGGTATACCCTATCTAACAAAATAATAATAATTAAGATCGGTTCATAAATGACGGAGTGAGGGCTGAACATACACAAAAAAAAAAAAGAAAAAAAATATATATACGGTCGAATTGAGAACCTCCTCCTTTTTTTTTCGTCGGTTAAAAATTGCAAAATAACTTTAATTTCGGAAGTCGGTGTTTCTATGTGTATTTTTTTTTCTTCGTTATTTGACACCGACTAAAAAAGTTCTTTATTTTTCACTTTTTAGTTGTTGCACCCCAGAAGTAAAACAAAATAGTAAAATTATGCCCAAATGATTATTCATTTGGGCATAATTTTGCATGTTGCATTTGGCATGTTATTGGGGTTATCCCCAATAACATAAAAATTTGGATTTTGATTAAATTTATATGGGACCACCTGAGAAGTATACAATTTCAAACAAAAAAAACAAAATTCAAATCAGGGAACATACAAAAAAAAATGAAAAAGGTACCGACGAATTTCTGTGTCGAAGTAAGGACGAAACAATATTGAAGTACCAAATTAATTCTAGAGAATAGGTCTTCAGTCCCTGCAGTGGCCTCCTATTCTCTAGATTCTAGAGAATACTGCAGTGCCAAATTACGTCATTCACGTAGGAAAGTAACAGAACATAGCCGGAAGAGATTCTGTCGCATAACTTTTGGCACGATGGAAATAGTTATTCATTGTTTTTTTTTAAACAGTAATTCAGAAAAACAGTAATTTAAAATCTACCAAGTCTGGTTTGTAAAAATATTTATTTACTTAAAAGTTATACTTTGAGTTATTACCCACAATTTTAACACTAGAAATAAGCATAAACTTCATGTTCGTTCCCACCGTCTTCGCAAGGTTCATGGTTCGGTATCCATTTTTACAATAAGCCTTTCTTTTCTTGACCTGCCTTTATAGCATTTAAAATTATAGTTAAATCTAGTCTCTATTCGAAGGCATACTATTCCATCAACGACTATTTAGAATATTTGAATAGTTGGTCGCTGTGTTGAATGCAAGACAATGTTACATTACACTTGATGTTCTTTCGCCATAATTAGCTTATGGTTATGACAGATTATATGAGTTCATATAATAATTATTTTTTACTAATTTTACTGTGATGGCCATGGTTTATCACTTGTGGCTTCGAATCACAGCCCTTTGATAGATTCTGTCGTTGCAGGTGTAAGCAAGCACAGTAGTTATGTATGGAGGATTATTTAATTTGGTTTAAGTTTATGCTTGAGTTCGTTTTTAATGGCATAATTAAGTGCTGAGTTAAATAAGCTTCTGAAAAGTTTAACCAGGTGGCAGCACTTGCCTAAGACACTCAATGAGTTAATGGTTGTACCGCGTGTTCTTGCTGTGTAGTTGTTATATGGAAATAAAAGTTCTCATATTTAATTAATCATCGTCTATAAATTGATAAAACCCTCCATAATCCTTCAAGTTATGGGCCCAGGAGACTCTGTAATTGAAATCACAAAGAAAACGGCAAAGAAAAGTTACAATCGTTGTTAGAACAAATTGATAAGATAACCTCAAAATGGATTCCCGCGTGACAATGAATTTAGATAAATTCGATGGGCAGAACTTTAGGCAATGGAAATTTCAGATGAAATGTGCACTAAAGGCAAGAGGGATTGATATTTCAGTGCCTAAACCATCTGTAAACAGTGTTGAGTGGACTAAAAATGATGGCATGTCAATGTATATTATGACCTCTTCGATGGATTACAAACAAATTACCTTGATAGAGAACTGTGAAACTGCAATGGAAGTAATTTCAAAACTGGAATAAATATATGAACAGAAGAGTGAATGATGTAAAATGCTAGTTCATGAGAGTTTCTATCAATACAAAATGTCTACAAGTTACAGTGTCGCTCAGCACATTTTTAAAGTCGAATCATTAGCCAAGCAGTTAAAAGAAAGTGGAGAAAACATCAGTGAAATAGCTGTGATAACAACAATACTTGGCACATTACCTTCTAAATTTAGAGCACTCCGTCAAGCCTGGATGTCATTAGATCCAGCGAATCAGACTCTTGTCAATTTAACTGCTCGTTTATTGGACGAAGAAACCAGCTTGCAGTGTGAAGTCGAGCAGGAAACTGCTCTCCTTGTCGCTAACAAAGGATGGAAGAATAACCCAAAACAAAACGATCAGAATAAAGGTGCTGGTGGTTCAAATCAAAATAAACCCACCAAACACAGGTTCGAGTGTTATAATCGTGGAAGGCGAGGGCATTTTGCTCGTGAATGTCGGGCTCCAAAGAAATCCAAGCTCAGAAAACCTCAACAGGAAGGTGCAGATTTGTTAGCGTTCAATATAGAAACCAGTTTCAATACAACTGAAGAGAATGCGTGGATTTTGGACAGTGGTGCCTCTGCACATATGACCTATAAAAAAGAGTTCTTTGTAGAGCTATTTGAATGCAAACAGAAATCATTGACATTGGGAAACAAACAGTCAGTTGAAGTGGCGGCATAGGCAAAGTGTTAATAAAGAGATATGTCAATGGACAGTGGGAGGATAGTGAGCTGCATAATGTGTTGTATGTTCCGAATTTAAGAAGGAATTTATTTTCAGAAGGTGTGATAATGCGTCAATCCTATACAATTTAAAGAAAGATTCTAGTGCAATGATTTATAAAGGTAATGATTTGGTAATGTGTGCAAGAATAACAGAAAACAATTTGTATAAGTTAAAGATAAAAGCAGTGGTCGCAAACACCTGTAACTTAGTCCAAATTAACCAAAATAACATTTAAATATGGCATGAAAGACTGGGACATCATAACCTAAAACAAATCAAGAATATGAGTGCTAACAGTGTTGTAGAAGGTTTGACATTAAGTGACAGTGATCAAACTGACTTAGTGTGTGAAGCATGTGTATATGGCAAGCAATGCAGATTTCCATTTCACAAGTCTGTATGTGGAGAACTACAGTCAGGTGACCTGGTGTATAGTGACGTCTGTAGCCCTATGAGTCATATATCTATCCAAGGTATGAGATATTTTGTTCTGTTTAAAGACGCTGCTGCAAGCTACAGACATGTACGAGTATATTTTATCAAACATAAAAGTGATGTGATGTAAGTATTCAAGAAATTCAATGCTACGATTAAGAATAGGTATATGCACAGTGTCAGGATATTGCATACTCATAATAGAAGGGAATATGTCAATAAATCTTTCGAGGAATACCTGAACAAAGAAGGTATAGTACATGAGCGTACTGCACCTTACACGCCTGAACAAAATGGGCGCGTAGAGAAAGAAAACCGCACGATTGTGGAGAGTGCCCGCTCAATATTGTATGCGAGGGATTTACCACTGGACTTATGGGCTGAGGCTATCAATTGTGCAGTATACTTACTAAACAGGACTTCCTCAAGCCAGACTACTCAGAAAACACCATTTGAACTATAGAATGGTATCAAACCTCATTTAGGCCATGTCAAGGTACTTGGAAGCATAGGGTATTTGCACATTCCTGATCAACTTAGAACTAAACTTGAAAATAAGAGTGAGAAAATGATGTTAGTTGGGTTTGATAACATCAATTATAGGATTTTCAGTTTAGAAACCAAAAGGGTGAAAATATCAAGAAATGTCATCTTTGATGAACAGCACGTTACAGATATAAGGAAAAATATTACACAAATATACTTGGATGATGAAAAAAGAGTAGAGCAAAAAAATGAGATGCAAGGAACCAATGCAGAGGATGCTCTCATAGAATCTACATCATCAGAAAACGAGAGCAGCCTGCAGAGTTGTAATAGTGATGAACCTGCATATGAACCATCTCAAGAGATAGATGATATAATCCAGAGTAATATAAATTTGAGACCAAGACATAATAGGTTTTTTGAAGCTAACCTAGTAGAATTTTCAGTGCCTCAAACATATGATGAAGCAATGAAGAGTCCACAAAGAGATGACTGGTTGCGAGCTATAGATGAAGAATTGCTTGCACATAAGGAAAATAATACTTGGACTTCAGTTGAAAGGTCTGGTCAACATACTCTTACTACAAAGTGGGTCTTTAATATTAAGAGGGATGAGAATGACCAGGTCAAGCAGTTTAAAGCTCGTTTGTGTGCACGTGGTTTTAGTCAAATTAAGGATATAGATTACCAGGAAGTATTCTCTCCAACAACGAGATATGACTCTATAAGATTTTTTTTTTATTGCAGCTAGGTATGGTTTACAAATTCAACAATTTGATGTAAAAACCGCTTTTTTGAATGGGTATTTAGATGAGGACATTTTTATAGAAATACCAGAGGAAATAATAAGTCTTTGTATGGTCTTAAGCAGGCATCTCGTTGTTGGAATAGAAGATTTTCTGAATTCTTAGTAAAATATGGTTTTAAACAATCTGACGCTGACAGTTGTATTTATATAGGTATTTTTGATGGGGTAAAAGTATTTATAATAATTTATGTTGATGATGGGCTTATAGTCTCTTCCAGTTCCTCAATTATTAAAAAGATTATAGAATATTTAAAACAAGCATTTAAAATTAAAGAAATAAATTTATTTTGTAGGGATAGAAATAATAAAAAGAAATAATTTTATATGTATTCATCAACGAGACTATATAGATTAAATCATAGAGAAATTTTGCAAGAGTGACTCAAATCCTGCTAGTACTCCAGCAGATGCAAATGTAGTTATTACAAAGAAAATGGATAAAAGCATTGTTAGCTTTCCTTACCACGCCACCATTGCGGCGGTGGTGCCCCTCTTTGAGGCTTGGCTGGAGAGACCTCACGGCGCCCTCACCTTCCGCCTGACGCAGGTCCTCACCGGACACGGTTGTTTCGGGAGGTTCCTGTTTCGGATCAAGCTGGAGGTGACGCCCGGGTGTTTCCATTGCACGGATCGCCCCGAGGACACGGTGGAGCATACGGTGGAGGTCTGCCCCGCTTGGGCGGAGCAACGCCGTGTCCTCGTTGATGTGATAGGCGGCAGCGACCTCTCGCGCCCTGCCCTGGTTCAGGCCATGGTACGGAGCGAGAGGGAATGGGAAGCCGTCTCCTCCTTCTGCGAAGCAGTAATGCTCGCGAAGGCGGAGGCGGGACGCGTGAGAGAGCACCAACAACGGAGTCGCCCTCACGCCCTCAGCAGCAGCCGCCTCAGGAGACGCCGGGGGCTTCCGGCGCCGCGAGACGATCTCCGGCCACCGTAGACCCGGGCCTGCGGACGGCGAGTAGTGGGTAACTCGCCATCCGATCAGCACCAGGCCCGAGAGTCGACGGCGCGTAGTGTTCCACGCGCGCCTCAAAGAGTTGTCAGCAAGAGACGGGGCCCGTCATGGCCGATGCCTGCCCGGGGGTTGAGGATAAATTCGAAACAGAGTTACCTCGCCCCTGGGCACTCAAAGGCAGGAAGGAACAGGGGTGGGTTTTAGTCAGTAAGAGTCTGACACGCCCTCCCGCTCCGCCCAGAGCGGGAGAAGTCATAGGATGATTTCCCACCCCACAAAAAAAAAAAAAAAAAAAAAAAAAAAAAAAAAAAAAAAAAAAAAAAAAAAAAAAAAAAAAAAAAAGCTTTCCTTACAGAGAAGCTATAGGCTCTTTGTTATTTTTGAGCTCTGTTTCAAGACCTGACATTTCATTTGCTGTGAATGTTTTGAGTAGATATATTAATAAATCCTAGTCAGCAGCATGTAAATGCTATAAAACGTGTAATTAGATACCTAATAAATACTAAAGATTTATGTATAAAGTATGGAGAAAGCAGTGATCTCACTGGCTATTCAGACTCAGATTTTGCAGGAGATGTGGACACGCGTAAGTCTACTACAGGGTACATTTTTAATATGAATGGAGGACCTATAACATGGTGTAGTCAGAAGCAGAAGACTACTGCTCTCTCCACGACTGAGGCTGAGTTTGTAGCAGCTTGTAAAGCTGCAAAAGAGGTATTGTGGTTACAGCAACTGTTGTCAGATTTAGGTGAAAATATTAAATATGTTCAATTATATGTTGATAATCAGAGCGCCATTAAATTAATTAGCAATCCGGTTTACCATAAGAAACGAAACACATAGATGTGAAATATAATTATATAAGGGAAAAGGTTGAGTTAGGTATAATTAAATTAAATTATATTCCTAGTAACAGTCAATTAGCAGACAAGTTAACAAAAGCGTTACCAGTTCAATCTTTTGCCTACTTTAGAGATCAGATTTTGTTTTAATTTTTTAACTTATGTTAATTACATTTCAGTGGGAGATATATGGTTAAACTTTTAGTGGGACTGTTTAGTTAAATAAGCTTCTGAAAAGTTTAACCAGGTGGCAGCACTTGCCTAAGACACTCGATGAGTTAATGGTTGTACCGCGTGTTCTTGCTGTGTAGTTGTTATATGGAAATAATAGTTCTCATATTTAATTAATCACCGTCTATAAATTGATAAAAACCCCCCATAATCCCTCATTAAGTGTGCTAGCTATGGGCGGAGAACCACCGTGTCCTCGTGGATGCGATAGGTGGCGGCGTCCTCTCGCACCCGGCCCTGGTTCAGGCCATGATACGGAGCGAGAGGGAATGGGAGGCAGTCTCCACCTTCTGCGAAGCAGTAACACTCGTGAAGGTGGAGGTGGGACGCGTGAGGGAAGCTTAACGGAGTGGCCTTACGGCCCCGGCCGCTACCACCGCAGGAGAGGTACTAGGCGTACTGGGCGTAGGACGTCGCGCGACGATTTCCGGCCACCGTAGACCCGGGCCTGCGGACGGCGAGCAGTGGGTAGCTTGCCGTCCGATCAGCACCAGGCCCGTGAGTCAACGGCGCGTGGTGTTCCACGCGCGCCTCAAAGAGATGTTGTAAGCCACCAGTGACGGGGCCCATCGTGGCCGGTGTCTGCATACCTAGGGGTAGCGGATAAATTCTTAAAATGAGTTACCGCACCCCTAGGCACTCAGGCAGGGAAGGAACAGGGGTGGGTTTTAGTCACTAAGAGTCTGACACGCCCTCTCGCTCCAACCAGAGCGGGAGAAGTCATTGGATGATTTTACACCCCCCCCCCCAAAAAAAAAAAGAGTGTGCTAGCTGACAAGTGGCGGATAATTTATTTTTATGATTATATTTTAGACAATACATCTTTATTTTTCTGTTTTGCATATGTTACATACAAATATCTTAACCTTTGACTTCAAAGGTACTTACTCCGCGCGTCGAAATGTAAACATCGGGCAAGCCCCGCCCACACTTTTGCGGCGCGAACTGCTTACGACACTGTTCACAAAAAACGGTTTATTGATGCTTCTATGGGCTCTAACCACTTACTGTAAAGATAAATTCGATGGGCAGAACTTTAGGCAATGGAAATTTCAGATGAAATGTGCACTAAAGGCAAGAGGGATTGATATTTCAGTGCCTAAACCATCTGTAAACAGTGTTGAGTGGACTAAAAATGATGGCATGTCAATGTATATTATGACCTCTTCGATGGATTACAAACAAATTACCTTGATAGAGAACTGTGAAACTGCAATGGAAGTAATTTCAAAACTGGAATAAATATATGAACAGAAGAGTGAATGATGTAAAATGCTAGTTCATGAGAGTTTCTATCAATACAAAATGTCTACAAGTTACAGTGTCGCTCAGCACATTTTTAAAGTCGAATCATTAGCCAAGCAGTTAAAAGAAAGTGGAGAAAACATCAGTGAAATAGCTGTGATAACAACAATACTTGGCACATTACCTTCTAAATTTAGAGCACTCCGTCAAGCCTGGATGTCATTAGATCCAGCGAATCAGACTCTTGTCAATTTAACTGCTCGTTTATTGGACGAAGAAACCAGCTTGCAGTGTGAAGACGAGCAGGAAACTGCTCTCCTTGTCGCTAACAAAGGATGGAAGAATAACCCAAAACAAAACGATCAGAATAAAGGTGCTGGTGGTTCAAATCAAAATAAACCCACCAAACACAGGTTCGAGTGTTATAATCGTGGAAGGCGAGGGCATTTTGCTCGTGAATGTCGGGCTCCAAAGAAATCCAAGCTCAGAAAACCTCAACAGGAAGGTGCAGATTTGTTAGCGTTCAATATAGAAACCAGTTTCAATACAACTGAAGAGAATGCGTGGATTTTGGACAGTGGTGCCTCTGCACATATGACCTATAAAAAAGAGTTCTTTGTAGAGCTATTTGAATGCAAACAGAAATCATTGACATTGGGAAACAAACAGTCAGTTGAAGTGGCGGCATAGGCAAAGTGTTAATAAAGAGATATGTCAATGGACAGTGGGAGGATAGTGAGCTGCATAATGTGTTGTATGTTCCGAATTTAAGAAGGAATTTATTTTCAGAAGGTGTGATAATGCGTCAATCCTATACAATTTAAAGAAAGATTCTAGTGCAATGATTTATAAAGGTAATGATTTGGTAATGTGTGCAAGAATAACAGAAAACAATTTGTATAAGTTAAAGATAAAAGCAGTGGTCGCAAACACCTGTAACTTAGTCCAAATTAACCAAAATAACATTTAAATATGGCATGAAAGACTGGGACATCATAACCTAAAACAAATCAAGAATATGAGTGCTAACAGTGTTGTAGAAGGTTTGACATTAAGTGACAGTGATCAAACTGACTTAGTGTGTGAAGCATGTGTATATGGCAAGCAATGCAGATTTCCATTTCACAAGTCTGTATGTGGAGAACTACAGTCAGGTGACCTGGTGTATAGTGACGTCTGTAGCCCTATGAGTCATATATCTATCCAAGGTATGAGATATTTTGTTCTGTTTAAAGACGCTGCTGCAAGCTACAGACATGTACGAGTATATTTTATCAAACATAAAAGTGATGTGATGTAAGTATTCAAGAAATTCAATGCTACGATTAAGAATAGGTATATGCACAGTGTCAGGATATTGCATACTCATAATAGAAGGGAATATGTCAATAAATCTTTCGAGGAATACCTGAACAAAGAAGGTATAGTACATGAGCGTACTGCACCTTACACGCTTGAACAAAATGGGCGCGTAGAGAAAGAAAACCGCACGATTGTGGAGAGTGCCCGCTCAATATTGTATGCGAGGGATTTACCACTGGACTTATGGGCTGAGGCTATCAATTGTGCAGTATACTTACTAAACAGGACTTCCTCAAGCCAGACTACTCAGAAAACACCATTTGAACTATAGAAGGGTAGGCCACCGTAGACCCGGGCCTGCGGACGGCGAGCAGTGGGTAGCTTGCCGTCCGATCAGCACCAGGCCCGTGAGTCAACGGCGCGTGGTGTTCCACGCGCGCCTCAAAGAGATGTTGTAAGCCACCAGTGACGGGGCCCATCGTGGCCGGTGCCTGCATACCTAGGGGTAGCGGATAAATTCTTAAAATGAGTTACCGCACCCCTAGGCACTCAGGCAGGGAAGGAACAGGGGTGGGTTTTAGTCACTAAGAGTCTGACACGCCCTCTCGCTCCAACCAGAGCGGGAGAAGTCATTGGATGATTTTACACCCCCCCCCCCCAAAAAAAAAAAGAGTGTGCTAGCTGACAAGTGGCGGATAATTTATTTTTATGATTATATTTTAGACAATACATCTTTATTTTTCTGTTTTGCATATGTTACATACAAATATCTTAACCTTTGACTTCAAAGGTACTTACTCCGCGCGTCGAAATGTAAACATCGGGCAAGCCCCGCCCACACTTTTGCGGCGCGAACTGCTTACGACACTGTTAACAAAAAACGGTTTATTGATGCTTCTATGGGCTCTAACCACTTACTGTAAACTTTTTTGTGTTGTTGAATAAACTGAGCATAATCTATAATGTAAACAGTTCTCGTATTACGAGACTTGTATTATAAACAAATGATGTTTTCAAAGAATTAGCTGTAATAGTGTGTTTGTGGTCTGGAATAGTGTATTATTTATATCTAAACAGATTTAATGTATGCCATCCCTAATCCCAGTCCTGTCATATCAATCATCTCAACTGTCACTCGCTCGCACTTCTTTGTGACTGCATTGTGTAGTGATTTCATTTTGCTTTTATTTTTGTAATACGTTCGACGACTTTGCTATTTTTTACGGACTCTGATTTAATGACAGACTTAAATATTAGCATATTTCTAAGTATTGAAGGGATTTAATTATTACTAAAAATAATCTCAAAATCTTTGTTTTACTTTTAAATAAATTTAAAATTTTGTCTTCAACCACTTAACCGCCAACCGAGCGAACCTTGCCACAGTCGTTACGCCACCCCTCGATCGGGCATTACTTCGCACAAGCGCTCCTGTGCCGTTACCAAATTAAAGCTTAATATCTAGTAAACTACTAAAGTTACATACAAACAAAAAATACGTGGTATAGCTGAAACTATAGAGAATGTATATATCTGAAAATTAATGCGATAACGTGTTCTAAATACTTCAAAAGAAATGTAAACGTTAAGTTAACCGATAGCAGTAAACGTTAAAATTTGTTTAACCTATGTTTTTACCAAAAATTTTGTAGTTTGTCTTTAAAACCTACTTAAGACTGTACAACCTTTTTTTAGATACCCCTGAGTCACTACGTGAAATGTTCTAAGTACCAAATTAGACCCAAAAAATAACCCCATCCCCACAGAATTTTAGACCGACGGTGGGTCAAGGTTACGCCAAGATGGAATATTTACCTATTTTATCGTTGTATTTTACTGTTCTATCTGTTTGTTAATACTAATTATTAACTAATTATCGTATTACGAGCGATAATTTACAAGATAACTTAGTAAATCGTACTTAAAATAAATAAATAATACATTATTTACTTAGGTAAATCTGCTGGCTATTTCGATGTTTCGAGTTTAAAAATCTCTGACACGTTTAGTTATTCGTAAAACTTGATTCTTTGAGTACTTTTTTGATATCTAACACAATTACTCCGGTTTTTAAGTAAATTCTAGTTAAATCAACAATTCACATAATACATCGCGCCATTTTTTGACACTGACATGACAGACGACCTTTCAAGTTTTATTTTATTGTTCTATGCTTGGCTGCAGGGTTTCCAGGTATTAGAATACGCGCAATTTAGTCGTTTATCGTTTTTAGTAGAGAATGAGCAACTAAAGTTGGTGACCACAGACAAAAAACCATTTAAAGCGAAAGATGTATGGATACAGAACAATCGGATTTGGCACAGATATGGATTATAGTCTGGATGATAGTAGATGTTTAGCTTTGCCTTAAATTTATAATGTGGGAAGTACTAATTCCACGCGAGTGAAGCCGCTAGCAGGAGCTAGTATAACATTTTCTCAAGTAAACGTCATTTACATCTATGAAAACCGACAAACAACGAAACATATAGAACAATCTCCGGTTGACTGTACTTTTCTGCTAAAAAATAAAACTCTATGTTCATTGGCTGTCATGTTCGGTTGCAGCTTGACTTTAGTTTTCGTATTTTATAATATTAGGTTTTTTTTTTATAACAAGTTTTTATTATTATGCAATGTTTGTTTGTCCGGCTCAAATCTTGCAAGCTAAATTAAAACCACTTCATCTCATCCTACGTAGTTAAATTTCTACATACTGATTCAGTTTCGCTGATAATACTGTTTAATGTCAACGGTCAACATCACAGACACGTGTGTATATGAATTGAAATATGATAACCGGTGAGCTTGACTTTTAAATATTTTAAAACTAATAAATTATAATTTTTAGGGATCCGTACCCGAAGGGTAACCAACGGAACCCTATTAATAAACCTCCGCTGTCTGTTAGTAGACTATATTTCATGATCTGTGGTAGGTAGACAGTTGAAATGTTCAAAGAAATTGTATTTCTGTTGCCGCTATAACAACAAATAATAAAAATAAATTTAAAATTCATGGCCCTACTAGAAACGTGTTTTGTTTGCCTTTTTTTGATCTATCATAATAATGGCAACAAGTAGACGCGTATAATCTTGTACGATGGTACGGAACCCATCATGCGCGAGTCCGATTCGTATTTGTTTGGTTTTTTTCTTCGATCAACTTCGACGCAGTGTAATTTTGATTAAGCACTCAAAATGCAATTCAGATGTTTGCCAAAACGAGATCTGGTGCACACGCGTTTAATGAAAATGACTGAAAATAGTATCACAAGCACTCTAAATTCATATAAATCGTCACTATATTTTAAACGATCGTAATGCTTATCCCCGCCATATAATGATACAATATCATCATCAGACCAAAGCAGTCCACTGCTGGGCATAGACCTCTCGAATTCAATCTCTTTGCCTAGCGTAATCCTATTATTTAGGGTCGGCTCTCCACGTCATTCTTCGCCAGACGTGAGACGTGTCTGTGGTGGGTCGTCAAAACATCCAAATTACCTGCCTTTAGGTCGTCGTTTACGACGGACATCCAGGTTAGAGGTGGTCTTCTACGCTTTTTCGGACCGGTGTCGACGCCGAAGAGTTGTCTGGCAATGTGTTCTTTAGATCACATGCTCGTACCATCTCTGGCGTGTTTCGGAGACCTCTCCAATTGCACGGCATTTATATCGATGTTCAGCAACTCTGATTAAGCTACTACCAGCCATTCTGCGAAGGTCTTCACTCCACCTGAGCTGGGGGATTCTCACCTTCCGTTTTACCAGTCTCTAGTCAAGAAAAGATCTACCTAACGATCATTACCTTGGATTTCAAGCAGACGGTTTCAGGACACATCAACCGATTCTGTGCCTCCAACGGATTACCACGACATTTACCAGATCATCGGTTCAGCTTGTGGAGAGCCTACCCACGCTGCGCCTGGAGCGCAGTTGCCACTTCAGCTTTAAGCCCTATCAATTAGTCATCGGTAAATAGATCAGAGATCATTATATATAGTGTTAAAATCATCATAAATCCGGTGTGAGAAAGAGATAATGCTATATGACCTGTATAGCTCCATCTCTCTCTCACGCACCAGAATTATGATAATTTTAAGACGTCATGGAAGGGCCCCATAGGGCCGTTTTCGCGACTATGGACTCTGTGAACCAATGGTTGACCGCATAACATTTCAGTAGCGCATGATAACCCCACATCTTTGTTCTTTTTGACAGTCGTTATTGCTTATAGAATGTCACTTTTTCTAGTGCATAGAATGACACAATTTGCGTCATGTCGTTGGTCGTTCGTGCATTTTTTTTTTCTAGAGCAATTAACTTTATGCGCCAAAAATGGAAAAACATGTAGCCACCTCATATTAATAAAAGATCTTCATACTGTACCTACTCATGTTTTCACAAAATAAATATATCTTATATAAATATAAATAAGTAGGTGGGTAACTTGATTGGATGTCAGACAAAACGATTTTCATAAATATTTTATTATTATTTTTCAACTAATTACTTGCTTGGTTTATCATTGGGCGGCTTTTTCCATTTGTTAATATTATTTTTGTAGAGCACTACTAAGACATAAAAAAATAATTTCACTGGCAGACAACGGTCATTCTAAACTGCTAAACTACTAAGTCTAGAAGCATAAAATTATCACAAGTTTTTTTTTTTTAATCGTGTGAAATCATGACCTTTGGAAGGAACCCCCATGGGTTGACTTTTGCCCAGCTGTTGGAGAGTACGGTTTATTATATAATTATATCTAACCTGCAAAGGCAACGCCCTCTCCCCATTCCTACCAATGCTCTCAGTTCTGTGTCTTTTCAATTTTCAAGGAAGACATCTAAATCGTACCGCCATCGCCTTCGTGCTCTGCCGCGGCCTCGTCTTGCGCTTTCAGGACAACAATCTTGAGTTATTCAGGGCCATCGCTCGTTTGACATGCAGCAGTCATGTCCAGCCTAGTCCCATTTAAATTGGGCTGACTTCTGAGTAGTTTTGAGCCGCTTCAACGAACTGCGTTATTGAGCGCAGTACGAAAATAAAAAAGTGTTTCGAACGCGTTATTAATAATATAAGTGAGCCATATAGAAATGTATTTGAAAATTCATCTAAAAATGAGGTTTGCTAGAAGTTTTTTTTTATTATAAAGCGATTACACCGATTGAACATACCATCCGTCACTGCTAATAATATTATAATCTAAATGAGTTGCAAAAATAGAATCACGAGACTTGTTTGCGGTCAACTGATATTATTTTGGTTCTGGGTTTCTCCCAAAATGGCAAAACAACGATAAATGTTATTAATTTCTGGGTTATACCTACTGTGTGGGGTAGAAAACACTAGACAATGTCGTAGCACGTTGCGGGTTCGTGACGTGTTCGATCTCGTGTCGTGAAAATGTTTGACGTCCATCGTAAGAAATCACGATACCACGTCGCAACATGGCACGATGCACATCGGGCTATGTTGCGAGCAGGCCAGCAGGTACATGGTGCCCTATTTCTGGGCAAAGGCCTTCCCTTTCTCCCTCCAAATCTCTCTGTCTTGGGCAATGGAGCGCAGCATAATAGGTGTTAAGCCACCATCACCTTGCGCTCTATAACTCAAGTAGCAGATGTTGGGGAAAAAACCACCAGGCTGAAGTGGGAGTGGGCTGGCCACGTAATGTATGTGTTCCCAAAACATTTTGTGCGTATGGGTCGGATGTCTACCATGTAGGTACCGATGTCGCATCGCTGTTCATCTGTTTTTTTTTCGTGGGGTGGGCAATCATCCAATGACATCTCTCGCTCTTTGTGGAGCTAGGGCATGTCAGACTCTTACTGACTGAAACCCACCCCTGTTCCTTCCCTGCCCTGAGTGCCTAGGGGTGCGGTAACTCTGTTTTGAATTTATCCTCAACCCCTGGTCAGGCATTGGCCATGACGGGCCCCGTCATGCTTGCTGACAACTCTTTGAGGCGCACTGGAACACTATGCGCCGTTGACTCTCGGGCCTAGTGCTGATCGGACGGCGAGCTACCCATTACTCGCCGTTTGCTGGCCTGGGTAGTGGTCAGATGATGAACTATGCAATTTCGACGCACACTCCCCGAAATATAACTTATAGAAAACCGACAAGCTAGCAATTTGGCGACGATGCTCAAGACTTTGTAGTTTTGACTCAACAAGTGCGTCATAGCCGATAATACTCTTGGTATCCTTTTGACATCAAAGTCGTTCTTCATTTTTGACTATTGAACATCAAACGCAGCATTGGCGCAGGATTGCATTAAGCAGGGTTAAGTTCAGAATACACATGCTACTTGGTAGCACAAGAGCATGTTACTTTCCAGAAAATGTTACATAATAGCATACGATAAGCACGTGTATACGAAAAGAGCATGCTGATGAATGAGCACACTACTAATCGGAAACCAGTCAATTTTTTCGGTTTTACTAGCATACGGTGTGAGGCGCGGGTGAGAGGGGGGTGGCTCCAAAGCAAGTCTGAACGCGTTCTATTTGAGCATGCTACTTGAATTGTTTGCGTAGTCATGATGGCTCGATTTGGCGATGACAAAACTTTAAATTTTATATTTCTTTAGAGAAATAATGAATGTTTCTGGAATGTATATTAATTAAATGTGTTGAAAGTATATTACTGAAATTGATTCATTCCACAAAGAAACGTCCATTTTAAATGTAACGTAATAAGCATGTGTATCTCAGACGTGCTACAAAAGAGTATGCTCTTAATTAGTATGCTACTGAACTCTGTACTTTCATGAGCAAATGTGGACACTCTGAGAGCATGCTCCTAAAGAGCATACTACCTAGAATCCAACAAGCGTGCCCTTTTAGTAGCATGTGTATTCCGGACTTTATTCTTTTGGACTGGAATTTTTAATAATGATAATTATAATAAATAATATTCTTAAATCTATCTGTCCACTGCATTATAAAATTTCACAAAATGATGCAGCGTCGTATGAACGACGCGTATTCGTAGGTATGAACCTACAAATGTGTTTTTAAATTATTATGACCGGTTTTGATTTAATTTTCAATGTCTCGTGCGTCACGTAGATGCAAATTTAGGCATAAATTATTGGTTCTTCTTTTTATGTGTTCGAGATAACTCTTTTTTATAATACAAATTAATTAAGTTAATTAATCTGAGTTATAAAAACAGAGATATCTCGAACACCTAAAAAGAAGAAGAAATTAAAAAATATGGTATTGATAAAGGTCGTTGTTAATGTAGGACACACTTTATGTGTTTTTGTGAGACATGTAATAAAATTGAAGATGTGCAACATTTTCTGATGGAATCTGCTAAGAACAAAGATGAAAGGGAATCTTTGGCTAGGGAGCTTAAATTAAATATGTAGGATGTTGGACTTATCCAAAACATTAGGGCATACCCTAAATCAGAAAGAACTAAACGCATAGTTTGTGGCTTAATTCAGAAGTCTAAGCAATGATTCCCTTTTCTATTTTCATAGCATATATGTATAGTAGTAGTGTATAGTAGTGTAGTAAAATAAAGCATAATTACAGGTGTATATTTGTGTGTAAATAGAGTATAAGGTACAAAGGGGTTGACGTATCCGTGTAGATAAAAACCCATTAATAATAAAGAAAAAAAACTACTTACATTTTGTGTGTCACGTTTGTTTTCTCAAATAAATAAAATTCTATAATCCCCTTTCTGTTTTCTTGGAAACCAGCCTTAAATGTATAGAGCCCGCACTGGGTAGTGGTCTCACTCGCTGCTTGCGAGAGTGTGGTGTGTAAGAGTGACTGGCTTATATGTGGACTGTAAGGAAGGAAAGAGGGATACTATATATATATATATATATATACTCTTGATAACTATATTGCTAACATCAGACTTGTACTAGTGCCCACTTCGGCCAGGCGAGCAGAACTAATCCCTAAATCAAATGTGATACCTACTCATTCTGTATTCGAACGGCTCTTTAATATTCTCAACAGCCAACTGAAGGCCGATACCCACACGTGGACTTAGGCAGTGTGCACAATAGCCACAAAAGCTTGAATTTTGTTGATAAATGCAGGTAGAAACAAAACCGGATATTTTGCAATTGAAAACCTTCCAATAGTGTTAAATTCTTATAGTAGCATTTTTTTCAATAATTATTAGAAAAGCAGTATAGTAACCACATAAAACGCCTGTAGGCCCTTAAGTGTTCAGCAGAGGTGTAACACATTGTTCTGTGCGAGTATTGTGGTCGTTTGCGGCCGCAGAGGGTGATGGGATTCGCATCGCCAAAACCTGGATGGGGGAGCATGCCAAAACGCATGACAAATGAATGACATTTTGATGTTTTACTGATCTTCTTCTTCTTTTTGTGTCGTGGTACATTTAAAAATGTAGTTATGCCGTTTGGACCCAGTAAGTGACCACGTTTATAGCGGCGTCGGAGGCCCTGTTCAGATCATCAAGGGTGCAGGTGAACACACATTTGGGACACTCCAGCAGATGGGACATAGTTTTTACTGGAGCACCGCTGGCACTCGCATTGCGTATTATTTATTATTATTTCGTTTATTCATATTATTAACATATTAAATACATTTTTAAATATTTCTTAAAAAAGAATATATAAAAAACATTTAAAAATATAAAAAATAGTAGCCCACCGGTATCGGGAACAGGGTCCAAGCTACCGGCGGTCAGGGCTCCAGAGAGAGGAACCGCCTTATTATTATTATTCCATTTATTTTATAATATATACATACAATTTACATTTTTAATTAATAAAATATCAAAATATAAAAACATTTTAAAATATAAAAAATAGTAGCCCACGGGTATCGGGATAGGGTCCAAGCTACCGGTGGTCAGGTCTCCTGAGAAAGGAATCTCCTCACAATACGCGCCGTGTCCAGGAGTACCGCTTTCTGTATCAAGCCCTTGATCCAGCCGCCTAACGAGAGCCTCCTTAGGTGTTCGTCGAGGCTCTTGGCTATTAAGCCATTGGCCGTCACGACTATCGGCACAATGACAGCTGTATCCACCTCCCACATGTCGACAACCTCGCGAGCCAGATCAAGATATTTTGTTTGTTTATCTTTCTCAGCTTTCACGAGGTTCTCGTCATGAGGGACAGCTATATCAACAATCATTGTGCGACGCTCTAGTCGATCTATCACCACTATGTCAGGCTTATTGGCAACAACAGTCCTGTCAGTGATGATAGATCGATCCCAATATAACGTGATATTGCCATTTTCGAGAACTGGGTCGGGCTCATACCTATAGTACGGTACTTCAGATTCCACAAGATTGTATTTAAGAGCAAGTTGCTGGAGGATAATCCTGGCTACATGGTTGTGTCTATGCAAATAGTCTCCGTTAGCTAGACGAGAACAACCAGAAATAATGTGTCGGATTGATTCCCCGGGCCGGTGGCATGCCCGACAGATGTCAACCGTACCGCCCTTCACAATGTATTTCCGGTAGTTATTCGTCATCATAACTTCGTCCATAATCGCACAGACAAAACCTTTGGTTTCCCCGAAGAGGTCACCAAAACGCAGCCAGGATACGGACGCTAAGAGATCTACATCGGGCCCATGTAGGACCCGGTAAAAGCGTCCGTGAAGCTCCTTGCTCTGCCATACTTCCGTGCGGTCATTAGTATCCAGTACTATAGGTTTGCGCCAGTTCTCGTTTGCCAAGGAGAGCGGGGTGAAGCCCTTGTCCACAGCGACCACATCTCGATGCATACCCACGTCAGCTTTGAGGAAGTATTCCCTAAGGCTGCATACCTCGCGGTTGTGTAGGGTCTTAACGTTTAAGAAGCCACGACCCCCACACTTCCGCGGGATATACAGCCTCATTACCGATGATCGTGGGTGATGCATGCGATTTGCGGTCAGCAGTGTGCGGACCCTCCTATCCAGGGCGTCAAGTTCGGTCCGAGTCCATTTGAGTATACCGAAAGAGTACATCAATACCGGCATGACCCAACCGTTAAAGGCGCGCACCTTGTTCCCGCCTGATAAAAGACTATTTAGTACTTTATTCAGGCGGCCAAAGAAGCGCTCTCTCAACGACTGTTTTACGTCAGCAGTGCTGATGCCTAACGCTTCCGACATACCCAAATACTTGAAGGTTTCGGTTGAGCAGAGGGATCTAAGGTGTTTGGAATCCAAAAGTTGAGTTCTCACGGATTCCATAATCTCCCCTCGCTTTACATGCATGACTGCACATTTGTCCACACCAAATTCCATCCTGATGGCGCTACTGAAGTTTACTGTTACCTTCAGTAGCTTCATCAGTTGCAAGTTGTTGGGGGCAAAGAGTTTCAGATCATCCATGTAAAGGAGGTGTGATATTACCTGTCCACCTCTTCTCAACCGGTAGCCTTGGCCCGAACCCTCCAGTAGAGTACTGAGAGGGTATAGGGCCAGACAAAACCACAGTGGACTCTGACTGTCGCCCTGGAATATGCCACGCTCGATCCTTATCGGTTCGCTGTTCTCCTGGATCTGTCGACATCCTGGATAGTGAAGGACCGTCCTCCACTGCCCCATCCACGACATCAGGAAGGTGCGCAAAGTTGCATCCACTTTGTACAGCTCCAGCACCCTCATGAGCCATGTATGTGGCACTGAGTCGTAGGCCTTCTTATAATCTATCCAAGATGTCGACAGATCTCTTCGAGAACAACGAACCTGTTGGCTAATGGCAACATCAATAAGGAGCAGCTCCTTAGTACCCCGGGACCCGTTCCTACATCCATTCTGAGAGGCAGACAAAATACAATTTTTGTCAATATGATTGTTAATTTTGGCTCTCAGGATGGACGTAAGAACTTTATAGACTGTCAGTAAACACGTGATCGGCCTATAATTTTTCGGCTCCGCAGTACTACCTGATTTATGAAGCAGGTGGGTTACTCCTGTCGTAAGGAACTGGGGCAGCGACCCTGACTCTAGGGCAGACTGGAACTGAGCTGCCAAGCGAGCGTGCGATCTTTGGAACCATTTTATCCAGAAATTGTGCAGCCCGTCCGGCCCTGGAGATTTTCAGTTAGGCAACGGACGGACTGCACGTGCTACATCTTGGGGGCTGATGGTAATAGCTCCCATTTCTGGTATAAGATCGCACGCGCGCTCGACCTCTCGAGTCCAATCACCTTCGGTGTGCCTGACCGGCACCGACCAGATGCTGCGCCAGAATGAACTCATGGCGTCATCATCAGGTAGGTGCAAATCAGACACACCTTGGTCCGGTCGCTCCCAAGCCCTATATACCCACCTTTCGTTGCTTTGGAAAGTGCGATTCTGAGTGAACCGCTCCACTCGCCGCTTGTATCGACGTATACAGTTTGCCCATGCATAGATCTTCTGCTTCAGGAAGTCGATACGCTCGGTGACGCGGATCAAATAATCTCGAGAACTAATATCAGTCCCCGAGAACGCCCGCCTCACAAAGCGCATCACCCTAGGGCGAGTGTTGCCCTCCCTGAAGCAGATAAACTTTCCGATGAGTGCTCCAGCCTCACCGATACGACGCTCGATCCTGCACTGCCAAGCTGGTACAGCTCGTCGTGCAGCTGTGTCACTGTTGGAGAACTCGACATGAGCTACACGACACGCCGCTGCAGCCGCGCAGTACAAGATCGAGTGGGTATCGGCAAGGTCTTTGCTGCTATCAAAACAATTTGATAGCTGCGAATCTAGAGCACACACCAGCGCCTTATTTTTTTTATGCATGGGCAAACGAGGTAGTCGAGGTCTAAGCCCAGGCGGTGTGGAGCGGTGCTCTCGGAACGCTTCCTCCAAAGCGCTCCTCAATTTCTCGTTACATTGGGTACTCACGGATATAGCCACGTCATCATCATCTTCACCAACATGGTCGGGTCGCAGTGGGGCACTGGGTTCCAGTTGCACCGCGGCCGGTGGTGAAGCAGGTGAGACACGGCTACTCCGTGATTCGAGGCGTAGTCTATCAAGTACGGCATCATCCAGCATACGGTTACGCTGGATGACCCGCACCTGATCCGACAGTCGTTGGGTTTATTATTATTATTTTATTTGTTCATCAAAACAAGTTTCTTGTTACAAAACTTTTCAAGGCACACCATTAGACCTCTGGGGTCTGTCTTAGCATGCCATGACCAGAGAGTTGATCAACGCGCCATTACAGTCTTTAAATAGTAGTTATTAAGTTATATCATTTTATTTGATTTTAATATTTATTGAATTTTGATTACAAATTTTAATTGATTTTTATTTTTTTTTATTAGATGTATCGCTGATCCCCACTTCGCCAGATTGTACTTGCAGCGGCCTACTTTGGTACGCAACCTATTCAGGGCCCTCCCGTTTTTGCTAATTAAATATCATTGATTAAACTTATTAAATAAGGTGGCTAGAAGTGGCAGCTAGAGAAAAGTTTTTAAAGTTATACTTCTTTAGGTGCGTTATGAAAAAATGATGAGAGTGAAATTTTAAGATGCGCGCGCATCACTGTCACACAAAATTCACAGATTGAAGTTAGCTAGAATCGACACCCTGAAGTTAGCTATGGTCTGTGGTTCATGAATAATGATTGTTTTTCTTTTGACAGTTTGGTTTATTATCCTGTTACGCCAAAGAAGTATAACTTCTTACGTGCGTACTTAAGTAAACATACACTTTTTATTTATTAATTAATCCAAATCCACTAGACCCTACTTCCTACTAATAGGTACCTACCTACCTATTGAAAATGTTAACCCTACCATGAAGTCCTCATGTCATCATGAATCCATGGTGAGAGAGGGACGGAGCTATAGAGAACGAATAGCACTCCCTTTCTCAAACCGGATTCATGATGGTTTTAAGACGTCATTGTTGGAGGGCTGTTTGTTTTGTGTGTCTGTTTGTATGTCAATCTAGCCTCAAAGGAGAAACAAATTTAGGTGAAATGAGAAAAACGAACGAAAGGGCAATGAAGTCCTTGCGTGATCGAATCAAAAAAATACAAAAGAATCAAGGTCACTGTCATAACTCGAAGAATGGCCAAACTCAAGTGTCAGTGGGCAAGACACATTGTTCGCAGACTTGATGTTTGGTGGGGCGGGAAGGTTCTGAAGTGGCGACCGCGTACCGGAAGACGCAGCGTTGAAAGGCTTCCCACAAGGTGGACAGATGACATGGTGAGGGTCGCAGTAATGCGATGGAAGCAAGACGTATAGGATTGGTCGTTGTGGCGACACTTGGAGGATGCAGCAGTGGATGTCTTTCAGCAGAAATGATGATGATGATAAAGATGAAAAAAACGAAAACACTGTGGCCTGGCTAAGGATGTAGGATGTTTTTAGAGTTCCAAACAACCGAATGTAAAAACGGAACCCATATAGGATCACTCACGCGTCTGTCTGTCTGTCTGTCCATCTGTCTGTCTCTCACAGCTAATTTACTCCAAATCTACAGGCCCGATTAAGTTGAAATTTGCTAAACAGATGTATTTCTATGACTCCAACACGGACAAGTAACGTTTATAAAAAAATCAGAAAAAAAAAGTAGTTTTTCAAACTGTACCGTGCGATAAACCAAATAAGAGCTGATTGTGAGGGACTCAATTTTTTTTTTCCATAATTTTAAAATCAATCGTTTTAAAGTTATATAAGATGATAAACGAAAATTGACCATCCCCCATACCTCTGCAACTACGTAGTCTAAAATTTTGAAAAAAAATACAGGAAATAGGTTTTCACTTATAGATTACAAGAAAACCTATGAGAAGTCTATATTTTTACAAACTTTCTTGCTTTGGTTCGGTTTGTATTCGGTTACAAATTAGTAACCCATTTTTCAAACACTTTCTGGTCTTTGATTAAATTAAAACTTGCATTACGCATGTTATTAAGTATCCAATGTAATAATAGTAGTACGAAGCTGGGCTGATGATGGAGCTGGAAGGTTGCCAAAGGATCTCCTCAACCAATAACAAGATGGCACCATCGTGTTTGGTCTCATTGCATATTTTTTGACAAGTTACGTTCGACTAGGTGATGCCTAAGGTCTGATGATGGAGCCAAAAGGTGTCCATAGGATCTCCGCAACCAAAAAAGATCGCACCATCGTATTTGGGCTCATTTGATGTGTATTGCAAAGTGATTTTTCACTTGGTTGTACCCAGGGTCTGACGATGGAGTTGGAATGTGGCCATCGGATCTCCGCAACCAAATCAGCATAAAATACGTCTCCAATATTTTTTGATAATCTAACTTACATGCTTAATTTTTTTTTAAACAATCTAAGGATATTTATGTAGAAAAAACAAAAATATACCTATCTAACTTAACTATATAAACACTAAAAAAATACCTAACTAAATCTAAAAATAATCTAAAATATGGCGTCAAAAAATTGCTCTACATCGCTGTCGGCTGATAATGTGCCCAAAAGGCTGGCGGCATTGCTACGTTGTATGGCAATGCTTATTTTCTGTCCAAGGAAAAAGCCAGCCCTTGGGTCACGCCAAGTGTCAACAAGGCGTTTAGGGCGGCGGACCCCACGATCCGAGAGTTTCAACCCAAAACGGCTCGAAAATATAATTACCAACATGATTATTATATTGCCGCTGCTTGAGGTTTTCAGCAGACGAAGCGGCAGCGCCAGCACAGCACGATGAGCTCGGAAGATGGGATGGCGCAAGAGTATCGACACAAGTAACATCCCACACTAAAGGCCTACCCATCTTCCAAGGAAACAAAGACATGCCGTCCGATCTCTTGCCATCATCGCGTGCCAGGTCATGGGGTTCTAATACAGCCGGAACGCCCACGGCGACAAGAGCAAGTCGGATGATGTCGTTAGTATTCGCGTGCCGCGCTATGCGACCTGCGCTTCGGCTGCATGACAGGCCGTGGTATCCAATGCTGTTGACAACTTTGCCACAGTGGCAGCGATGAGAAGAACAACAGGGAGCGCCTAAACGTAGGGCAACAGCAAAGTAATTTCGTCGAACAAGGTGCCTATGTTCGACGACGGTAGTGCGTGACGCCAGAGACCCTACTCCCACTGACTGACTTACTAGTGTAGCAACTTCTGAACTACTTTGCAGAGTGGCTCATCCTATCTTTTCTGGAAATATGGGTAGTAGGGCGGATTTGTATTCGGGCAAGCGAGTCTCCAAGCATCCACAGCCTCGGTGAAACACAGCACATCAAAATCAATTAGTGTGGGAGCTAGAATATTCTTGATTAATTTTTCAGTGCCGTGGACCGAGGATATATATTATGTTTAAATTAATAGACTCAATACTTTTGAATCTAAGAATAATCCGTAGTGTACATTATACGAGTAAGTCTTACCTGCTAACAATGAGGGCCAAAATCCGATGAATACAACGTTTTTGCCCGAATTGGCCTCTAATCGAAATCGATTTTCGCTGTTGCTCGAAATCCATTTTGTTAAAGATTTGAAACTTTGTTTCGTATAGTTTTTATTATTAAATAGTAAAATTCTAACTTGAATTAAAAACGACCAAATTTTTATCAACATGTTTTTGGGTAACCTCAAATTAATCTTCAAACTCACGAGATTCGACTGATCCTGAATACATCAACAATTGTACTGGGATCGGCCCATCATCACTGACAGGACTATTGTAGCCTAAAAGCTTGATATAATGATGGTGGACCGAATCGAGAGACGTGCAATGATTGTTGACATTACCATCCCACATGACGAGAACCTCGTGAAAGCCGAGAAAGATAAACAAATCAAGTATATTGACTTGGCTCGCGAGGTTGTCGACATGTGGGATGTGGACTCAGCGATCATTGTACCGATAGTCGTGTCAGCCAATGGCTTAATAGCCACGAGCCTCGACCAACACCTCAGGAAGCTCTCGTTAGGCGGCTGGATCAAGGGCTTGATTCAGAAAGCAGTACTTCTGGACACGGCTCGCATTATCAGGTGGTTCCTCTCTCTGGAGCCCTGACCGCCAGTAGCTTGGACCCTGTTCCCGATACTGGTGGGATAATATTTTTGAGTGTTTTTTTTTATTGAAATATTTAAAAATATAATAATTATGTTAAACATATGAATAAACGAAATAATATCTGAAAAAATTTTAACTGTATTTTCGCAACGCTTGATGTTTTATGTAGAAAACTCATTTCGAAGCGTTTTGAGAAAACATTCATTGCACGTACAGCTAGAGAGTGGAATTCTCTACCGGAGTCTGTGTTTCCTGTAAGATACAACCTGGGAGTCTTTAAGTCAAGAGTGAATAGGTTACTTCTAGGCAAGCGTGCTCCATCTTCGACCACATCATCGCTTACCATCAGGTGAGATAGTGGTCAAACGCGAGCCTATCAAACATAAAAAAAAAAAACAGGCGAACCCAATGTTCATGACATCTTTTGATACGTCTGTTACGCCGCGCCGCCGCCTTATTATCAGATAAATAAAAAAAAATTGTTGTTCATTTTAGACATTTGACGTTCGTCTCATCCGGTTGCACACAACAGCATTGAACTGACAAAAATCGCGCGAAATTTTATTCGCTGTGCGTACTAGGTGTAATTCTGGCTGCGGAATATAATCCGAATAAAATTCGCGCGTTGAAAAATCGCGGTGCGGACAGGGCCTTACAAGAGAACTTATTTTATCTAGATAGGAATGTGACGTCACGATTCTCATAAAAGTTTGGTAATTTTAAGTAGATATACATAAATAAAACGAATAAACAGTGTTGTTATGATTCAGAACTACTTTTTTATTTCCACCTTCTAACACTGATAAGATAAAATACATTATCGCATATGTATAGGAAAATAACAATACAGTAACTAATATTCAAATTTTTATAAAAAATAAATAATAAGCATGAATATATTATAAATAAACTTAAATTCTTAACAAGATCTTGCTAATTAAAATACAAACATTATTATGATTTAAAATAAAAAAAAAACAGCTGTTTCTTGTAATTAAGATTCGAACTCGGACCTCATTGACCATGAACCCATTGCTTAGCCCAAACAGCTACCGAAAAATGTTAGATTTATGCGAATTTTAGCAATGCAATGTACAGGTCGTCATTATGACGCGTATTTAAAATGCAATAGAAATATAATTTTTTTTCGCGTAGTGCGACGACAGTTCATTAGTGTGTGTTATCTGTGGAATATTGAGGCATCACTCATACATACAAATGCACAAGCACGGGCTGTATCATGCTCAAGTTCATAGCAATGCAATCCTTAGCACGCTAATGGAATTTTTCTTCGAGATTGTACATTGGGGAAATCTCACCATGTTTTTTCTTTTGTCGGCAGGGTCCTAATAATACTCATTGTAATCATATCCATAATTATTGAATAATGAAATAATTGGAAGAATAAAGCGGTAGCAGCACTGGTTCTGAATACAAGAGCCCATGTATCCAGGGATGATAATGGATATGCGGCCACAGCAACGATACTGATTATGGGATCACTCTCTGGATCGCTGATCTCTAAATGAAAGGGTAACTTGATCCCCTTATATGTAAATCATGAACTTTCTTACTGTAAGGATCACCATCACAAGGAACTCGTGTAACTGTGTGCTATCTGAATTAAAGTAAAGTGAGAAGACCAAGCTGATGGACTATATTTTTATTTCAATCATTCCTCATGCAATTATGCCATTTAGTCTCATACAGGCACATGCCGCGGGGTAGGTCGGTGAGTAGGGAAAATAAAAATACATAAATAATATAATCTTTATTTCGGATAAGCAAAATCCATAGGGGTTAGATAACAAAACAGAAAGATAACTTATAACTATGTTAGTAAACATAGTATCTATTTGGAAACAAGGCGGATCGAACAACATCAACTAATAGAGGAGACTCGTACCTCCCCGCTATGGTCTTCAGGATGGAGTTGGTACTCTCCCGCACTCTGCAGAGCAAAGAGGCAGATTTCTGTCTGACAATGGCATGGAAGTCATTAACGTGTGCTTGTGCAAACATACCTGATGCACTGTAGAAAAGGGGCAGCCCCATCAACATCCTGAACCCGTTATTATATTGGAACCGTAGAGCGCTGATAGCCCTCTGAGTATAGTTGATCCACAGGCTGCACAAATAAAAGCATTATTTTGATTGCCCTGCTACAGCGCGCAAACCTACGATCCAACATGTTACATCGACTGAAGAAATCAGAATGAAAAATCAAGCTTTAAAAATTAAAATTAAAAATCTGACTACTTTCTTTTGTAGAAAATTATGTCTTAATTTAAAGTGGAACACATCCGAGTTGGCAACCCTTTTTTTGTACCTACTTATCTACGCAACTAACGAGTTAAGAAAGTATTTTATTTTGTGGTCCTTCAGTATAATAACTAGAAGACGCATTATTGGAAAATTTTAATTGGGAGTGACTATGATGCCTAGAAGGTCTGGCTTAGCAGCAATAATTCATTAGATGCTAAACACCTGCCCAGGGGTTGTGGATAAATTCGAAACAGAGTTACCGCGCCCCTGGGCACTCAGGGCAGGGAAGGAACAGGGGTGGGTTTTAGTCAGTAAGAGTCTGACAAGCCCTTCCGCTCCACGGTACTAAACTACTAAACAGGACAGGATAGGGTACTAAATAGCCACATACGGCATAACTAATAATTACGCTTATTTTGTATTTTGTGTTCCTCCGTCTTTGACCATCTAGTAACTCAACTTTATTCAATTTTTGTCGTTTAACAATATACCCTTAAAAACTTATTACAATCAATCTGCCTAGCCTTTACCCAACTATCTTGGGGTCAGCTTCCAGTCTAACCCGATGCAGCTGAGTACCAGTATTTTAAATGGAGCGTCTGCCTATCTGACCTCCACAACCCAGTTACAGGGTAATACGATACCCATTGGTAAGTCTGGACGTCAGACTTTCGAGCTTCTGACGACCCGTAACGACTGTCAGAGATCCACGATTGACAGCCGGGACCAACGGCTTAACGTGCTTTCCGAGGCACGGAGGAGTCTCGTTATGTAAAGGTGATCACCCATCCATGGACCAACCCCGGCAAGCGTAGCTTAACCTGATGGATCGACCCGTGCGGCTGTTATTACATTAGCCACGAGCTTCTCTTATTAGAATAATCAATATACATTACTTATTACATAACTTATACTTATTACATAATTGTATTGTTTACAATACTCAATATATATTAATCTACACTTAAACACCGGAAGGACCCGGGCATACCCATGTATTCTTCATTGAATTTTCCTGCGTGTCGTTTTGTTTCATCAGAGCAAGCTTTGTTCATCATTTTCATATACTCCACATGTTTCTCTGAACTTAATTCTTCTAACAATTCATCTGCAATTGAAAAACACTCTTTATTACAACGAGAACATAATTAATTTTGTTTCTTTTACATATTATTATTATTACACGCTCGTACTGTCCCACTGCTGGGCAAAGGCCACCCTCCATTCCTTTCAATGTTTACGATTTTTCGCTTCTTTCCATAAGGAAGACATCCAGGTCATCCCGCCATTTCCTTCATGACCCACCGGGGTCCCGTCACTATGTCAAGGCACCAATCTTATTTTTTACAGACTTCAAAAGGAGGAGGTTCTCAATTCGTCGGAACCGGTACTTTTTTTATGTACTTATGTTCCCCGATTACTCCAAGATGGCTGGACCAATTTGGATTTATTTTTGTTTGAAAGGGTGTACTTCCCGGTGGTCCCATATAAATTTTATCGAAATTGATTCTGCGCTTTTTTTAATAACTGAACAAAAACGAAATATATTATATACACGTAGATGACGTTTTGGTTTCTTCCAATTACGAGTATGTTTAAATTCCACGTTCTATGTTATTGGGGTTTTTAGTTCTGGGGTATAAATAAAATTACGGGTCCACAGCATAAGACTACATAAAATCCTGAGCTAAGGTTGTCATTAGACATACTTAAGCATAAAAAGACAGAAATACTGGTACATGCCCGCAACACTATTCCTAACTACAGAGCTCCTAAAAGCCAGAATCAAAAGAGGCGATAACCAAAAAAGCGCCGAGACAATGAAGCACGAAGACCCCTGGTGAAATGGTTCCACTGTCTTGGATCTTAGGCCGCGGGTACGAAATCAGCGGCCGGCGGAGCGGTGGCGGTGCGTTTCAATGCATAGATTTGTATGGACTCTCTGTGATCTTTGAAAATCACCGTTACAACTCATTTCATTTATTAACATTAATTTTAATCACTTATATATTACTGAGTTACTTACCATGTAATTTAAACAAAGATTTCTCATTCCCTCCGTACTCTACTGGTAAAATTTCTTTCGGCACTATTTTATGTAAATCTTCCACGGTTCGTACCACTTGCACCCTGCTGCTAATCTTTTCACTGACGAATTGTTTCAAAAGCTTCACTAACAGTTCGACCGCTTTTGAATCTGTTAGATAGTTTAAAGTCTTCAGTCTGGCGCCGTAGCCTTCCTGAAAAGAGAGGTCTCATCGATTTTTGGATGAATTTTCAAATACATTTCTAAATGGGTTACTTATTATTATTAATAACGCGTTCGAAACACTTTTTTATTTTCATACTGCGCTCAATAACGCAGTTCGTTGACGTGGCTCAAAACTACTCAGAAGGCTGCCCAATTTAAATGGGACTACGCTGGACATGACTGCTGCATGTCGAACTAGCGATGGCCCTGAATAGCTCAAGATTGTGGACCTGAAAGCACATGACGAGGCCGCGGCAGAGCACGAAGGAGATGGCGGTACGATTTAGATGTCTTCCTTGAGAATTGAGAGAAAAAAAAGAGGTAACACAGAACTGAGAGCATTTGAAGGAATGGAGAGAGGACTTTGCCTTTGCAGGTTAGATATAATTATATGATAAACCGTACTATACCACAGCTGGACAAAAGTCCACCCCATTCCTTCCGACGGTCATGACTTCACACGATAAAAAAAAAACCTTGTGAAAATTTTATGCTTCCAGACTTACTCGTAGTAATTTAGCAGTTAAGAATGACCGTTGTCTGCCAGTGAAATTATTTTTTTAATGTCTTAATAGTGCTCTACAAAAATAATATTAACAAATGGAAAAAGCCGCCCAATGATAAACCAAGCAAGTAATTAGTTGAAAAATAATAATAAAATATTTATGAAAATCGTTTTGATTGACATCCAATCAAGTTACCCACCTACTTATTTATATTTATATAAGATATATTTATTTTGTAAAAACATGAGTAGGTACAGTATGAAGATCTTTTATTAATATGAGGTGGCTACATGTTTTTCCATTTTTGGCGCATAAAGTTAATTGCTCTAGAAAAAAAAAATGCACGAACGACCAACGACATGACGCAAATTGTGTCATTCTATGCACTAGAAAAAGTGACATTCTATAAGCAATAACGACTGTCAAAAAGAACAAAGATGTGGGGTTATCATGCGCTACTGAAATGTTATGCGGTCAACCATTCTACTTCCTACTAATAGGTACCTACCTATTGAAAATGTTAACCCTACCATGAAGTCCTCATGTCATCATGAATCCATGGTGAGAGAGGGACGGAGCTATAGAGAACGAATAGCACTCCCTTTCTCAAACCGGATTCATGATGGTTTTAAGACGTCATTGTTGGAGGGCTGTTTGTTTTGTGTCTGTTTGTATATCAATTTAGCCTCAAAGGAGAAACAAATTTAGGTGAAATGAGAAAAACGAACGAAAGGGCAATGAAGTCCTTGCGTGATCGAATCAAAAAAATACAAAAGAATCAAGGTCACTGTCATAACTCGAAGAATGGCTAAACTCAAGTGTCAGTGGGCAAGACACATTGTTCGCAGACTTGATGTTTGGTGGGGCGGGAAGGTTCTGAAGTGGCGACCGTGTACCGGAAGACGCAGCGTTGAAAGGCTTCCCACAAGGTGGACCGATGACATGGTAAGGGTCACGGTAATGCGATGGAAGCAAGACGTATAGGATTGGTCGTTGTGGCGACACTTGGAGGATGCAGCAGTGGATGTCTTTCAGCAGAAATGATGATGATGATAAAGATGAAAAAAACGAAAACACTGTGGCCTGGCTAAGGATGTAGGATGTTTTTAGAGTTCCAAACAACCGAATGTAAAAACGGAACCCATATAGGATCACTCACGCGTCTGTCTGTCTGTCTGTCCATCTGTCTGTCTCTCACAACCAATTTACTCCAAATCTACAGGCCCGATTAAGTTGAAATTTGCTAAACAGATGTATTTCTATGACTCCAACACGGACAAGTAACGTTTATAAAAAAATCAGAAAAAAAAGTAGTTTTTCAAACTGTACCGTGCGATAAACCAAATTAGAGCTGATTGTGAGGGACTCAATTTTTTTTTTTCATAATTTTAAAATCAATCGTTTTAAAGTTATATAAGATGATAAACGAAAATTGACCATCCCCCATACCTCTGCAACTACGTAGTCTAAAATTTTGAAAAAAATACAGGAAATAGGTTTTGACTTATAGATTACAAGAAAACCTATGAGAAGTCTATATTTTTACAAACTTTCTTGCTTTGGTTCGGTTTGTATTCGGTTACAAATTAGTAACCCATTTTTCAAACACTTTCTGGTCTTTGATTAAATTAAAACTTGCATTACGCATGTTATTAAGTATCCAATGTAATAATAGTAGTACGAAGCTGGGCTGATGATGGAGCTGGAAGGTTGCCAAAGGATCTCCTCAACCAATAACAAGATGGCACCATCGTGTTTGGTCTCATTGCATATTTTTTGACAAGTTACGTTCGACTAGGTGATGCCTAAGGTCTGATGATGGAGCCAAAAGGTGTCCATAGGATCTCCGCAACCAAAAAAGATCGCACCATCGTATTTGGGCTCATTTGATGTGTATTGCAAAGTGATTTTTCACTTGGTTGTACCCAGGGTCTGACGATGGAGTTGGAATGTGGCCATCGGATCTCCGCAACCAAATCAGCACAAAATACGTCTCCAATATTTTTTGATAATCTAACTTACATGCTTAATTTTTTTTTAACAATCTAAGGATATTTATGTAGATAAAACAAAAATATACCTATCTAACTTAAATATATAAACACTAAAAAAATACCTAACTAAATCTAAAAATAATCTAAAATATGGCGTCGAAAAATTGCTCTACATCGCTGTCGGCTGATAATGTGCCCAAAAGGCTGGCGGCATTGCTACGTTGTATGGCAATGCTTATTTTCTGTCCAAGGAAAAAGCCAGCCCTTGGGTCACGCCAAGTGTCAACAAGGCGTTTAGGGCGGCGGACCCCACGATCCGAGAGTTTCAACCCAAAACGGCTCGAAAACATAATTACCAACATGATTATTATATTGCCGCTGCTTGAGGTTTTCAGCAGACGAAGCGGCAGCGCCAGCACAGCACGATGAGCTCGGAAGATGGGATGGCGCAAGAGTATCGACACAAGTAACATCCCACACTAAAGGCCTACCCATCTTCCAAGGAAACAAAGACATGCCGTCCGATCTCTTGCCATCATCGCGTGCCAGGTCATGGGGTTCTAATACAGCCGGAATGCCCACGGCGACAAGAGCAAGTCGGATGATGTCGTTAGTATTCGCGTGCCGCGCTATGCGACCTGCGCTTCGGCTGCATGACAGGCCGTGGTATCCAAGGCTGTTGACAACTTTGCCACAGTGGCAGCGATGAGAAGAACAACAGGGAGCGCCTAGACGTAGGGCAACAGCAAAGTAATTTCGTCGAACAAGGTGCCTATGTTCGACGACGGTAGTGCGTGACGCCAGAGACCCTACTCCCACTGACTGACTTACTAGTGTAGCAACTTCTGAACTACTTTGCAGAGTGGCTCATCCTATCTTTTCTGGAAATATGGGTAGTAGGGCGGATTTGTATTCGGGCAAGCGAGTCTCCAAGCATCCACAGCCTCGGTGAAGCACAGCACATCAAAATCAATTAGTGTGGGAGCTAGAATATTCTTGATTAATTTTTCAGTGCCGTGGACCGAGGATATAATAATAATAATAATAATTTCATTTATTTCAGGCTTTATGCCCATATAAGTAATTCAAATACATACATACTTCAAAACTTTCAATAAAAATAAATAACAGATGCCAAACAAATTCAAAGATGTCAAAAAATTAAATTAAAAATGTCACTAAAGTAAGTTAAAAATGTCAAAAAATTAAATTAAAAATGTCAAAATTTGAAAATTAAATTAAATAATAATAATGATTTTAATTCGGGTGGCATAGACCCATAGAACCCATAGAAACCTTATTCTAGTATACAATATCTTTAAATTTTTATTTGCCATGACTGGCCACACCCACAAAAGACTTGACCCACTGGTTTTGAAAGGGACAGTCAAAACGTGCCGCTATTGCGCTCAGAATGCCGTTGTTGCTACCCCGTAAACGGACCAGCAGGGAAGCTGCTTTTTTGCGCATGATGGCCTGGAAACCATCAGCGCGCGCTTCAGCAAACATTCCAGACGCGCTGCACCTCCACGGCAGACCCAACAACATCCTGAATGCATTATTGTACTGAGTGCGCAGGGCTCTGTAGGCTCGCTGCGTATATCTCACCCACAGGCCGCTTGAGTAGAAGCACTGGCAATAAGCTTTGAATAGCGTCACTTTCACTTCTCTCGTGCATCGTGCGAACCTGCGTGCGAGCATATTAGCTCTCACCGCCAGAGCCCTGCGCTCCTGCTCAATATCCTCATCGTCCCTGAGGTTACCAGTCACAATGTGACCCAGATATTTAAAGGCTTGAACCTGCTTTAGGGCTATTCCATTGAGAAATACAGGAGGCACATGGGTAGGCTGTTGTCGGCCTGATTTAAATACTAAAATTTCACTCTTTTTAGAGTTATATTGTAACCCATGCGCCTCCGCGTACTTCTCACAAATGGACAAAAGTTTCCTTAGCCCGCTTATGGAGGGGCTCAGCAGAACCATATCGTCTGCATAACTAATATTATTAAAACAAGTGTCATCAATGTGGCAGCCGACATGCGTGCTACTGAGCCGCTCGACAAGCTGGTTAACATAAATGTTAAATAATAGAGGTGAGCTTAAACCACCCTGCCTAACGCCACATTCTAATATAAACTCATCCGACAGCGCCCCTGCCCACTTCACCTGGTTTTTCTGGTTTGCATACCAATACCTCAGGAGAGAGATACACTCCCCCGGCACACCCGCGCTGCCCAGCCTATCCCACAGAAGGTCGTATTCGACACGGTCGAACGCCCTTGACAGGTCCAGGAAGCACGCGTATACCGTCGTTCTTCTGGCTGTATAGTACCCGACAGCATGCTTTAGACTTAAAATAGCACTTTCAGTAGACAACCCTGCTCTGAATCCAAACTGGGCATCATGCAGGTCGACCACTTTCGCGAGGTTGGCATTAAGCATGCTGTCAAGCACCTTGGCTGCAGTAGTGGCCAGTGAAATGGGCCGGTAGTTAGCCCTGTCAGATGAGTCTCCCGTCCTATTTTTTAAAATAGGTACCACAATAGTACGCATGAGCGGCTCCGGTAGGTATGAATGTGACATACAAAAATTAAAAAACATTGACAAAACACGCGGCAAATGAACACCAGCATATTTAAAGTGTTCCATGCTGAGGCCGTCATGACCGGGCGATTTTCCACGCTGCATATGGTTTATAACTTTTCTGATATCCTTTGCAGAAAAGAACGTCTTACGCTTAGTCGTGACGGCACTTGCATCGTGAACATAACTTGCTGACGATGGTCCCAGGGACGACGGGTTTTTAAACTGTTCCTTAAACATTCCAGCAATAGTTTTGTGATCGCTAACGCCGCCGACGCTCACCGGGAGGCTTGTTTTCACATTTGATCGATTATATATTATGTTTAAATTAATAGACTCAATACTTTTGAATCTAAGAATAATCCGTAGTGTACATTGTACGAGTAAGTCTTACCTGCTAACAATGAGGGCCAAAATCCGATGAATACAACGTTTTTGCCCGAATTGGCCTCTAATCGAAATCGATTTTCGCTGTTGCTCGAAATCCATTTTATTAAAGATTTGAAACTTTGTTTCGTATAGTTTTTATTATTAAATAGTAAAATTCTAACTTGAATTAAAAACGACCAAATTTTTATCAACATGTTTTTGGGTAACCTCAAATTAATCTTCAAACTCACGAGATTCGACTGATCCTGAATACATCAACAATTGTACTGGGATCGGCCCATCATCACTGACAGGACTATTGTAGCCTAAAAGCTTGATATAATGATGTTGGACCGAATCGAGAGGCGTGCAATGATTGTTGACATTACCATCCCACATGACGAGAACCTCGTGAAAGCCGAGAAAGATAAACAAATCAAGTATATTGACTTGGCTCGCGAGGTTGTCGACATGTGGGATGTGGACTCAGCGATCATTGTACCGATAGTCGTGTCAGCCAATGGCTTAATAGCCACGAGCCTCGACCAACACCTCAGGAAGCTCTCGTTAGGCGGCTGGATCAAGGGCTTGATTCAGAAAGCAGTACTTCTGGACACGGCTCGCATTATCAGGTGGTTCCTCTCTCTGGAGCCCTGACCGCCAGTAGCTTGGACCCTGTTCCCGATACTGGTGGGATAATATTTTTGAGTGTTTTTTTTTTATTGAAATATTTAAAAATATAATAATTATGTTAAACATATGAATAAACGAAATAATATCTGAAAAACTTTTAACTGTATTTTCGCAACGCTTGATGTTTTATGTAGAAAACTCATTTCGAAGCGTTTTGAGAAAACATTCATTGCACGTACAGCTAGAGAGTGGAATTCTCTACCGGAGTCTGTGTTTCCTGTAAGATACAACCTGGGAGTCTTTAAGTCAAGAGTGAATAGGTTACTTCTAGGCAAGCGTGCTCCATCTTCGACCACATCATCGCTTACCATCAGGTGAGATAGTGGTCAAACGCGAGCCTATCAAACATAAAAAAAAAAACAGGCGAACCCAATGTTCATGACATCTTTTGATACGTCTGTTACGCCGCGCCGCCGCCTTATTATCAGATAAATAAAAAAAAATTGTTGTTCATTTTAGACATTTGACGTTCGTCTCATCCGGTTGCACACAACAGCATTGAACTGACAAAAATCGCGCGAAATTTTATTCGCTGTGCGTACTAGGTGTAATTCTGGCTGCGGAATATAATCCGAATAAAATTCGCGCGTTGAAAAATCGCGGTGCGGACAGGGCCTTACAAGAGAACTTATTTTATCTAGATAGGAATGTGACGTCACGATTCTCATAAAAGTTTGGTAATTTTAAGTAGATATACATAAATAAAACGAATAAACAGTGTTGTTATGATTCAGAACTACTTTTTTATTTCCACCTTCTAACACTGATAAGATAAAATACATTATCGCATATGTATAGGAAAATAACAATACAGTAACTAATATTCAAATTTTTATAAAAAATAAATAATAAGCATGAATATATTATAAATAAACTTAAATTCTTAACAAGATCTTGCTAATTAAAATACAAACATTATTATGATTTAAAATAAAAAAAAAACAGCTGTTTCTTGTAATTAAGATTCGAACTCGGACCTCATTGACCATGAACCCATTGCTTAGCCCAAACAGCTACCGAAAAATGTTAGATTTATGCGAATTTTAGCAATGCAATGTACAGGTCGTCATTATGACGCGTATTTAAAATGCAATAGAAATATAATTTTTTTTCGCGTAGTGCGACGACAGTTCATTAGTGTGTGTTATCTGTGGAATATTGAGGCATCACTCATACATACAAATGCACAAGCACGGGCTGTATCATGCTCAAGTTCATAGCAATGCAATCCTTAGCACGCTAATGGAATTTTTCTTCGAGATTGTACATTGGGGAAATCTCACCATGTTTTTTCTTTTGTCGGCAGGGTCCTAATAATACTCATTGTAATCATATCCATAATTATTGAATAATGAAATAATTGGAAGAATAAAGCGGTAGCAGCACTGGTTCTGAATACAAGAGCCCATGTATCCAGGGATGATAATGGATATGCGGCCACAGCAACGATACTGATTATGGGATCACTCTCTGGATCGCTGATCTCTAAATGAAAGGGTAACTTGATCCCCTTATATGTAAATCATGAACTTTCTTACTGTAAGGATCACCATCACAAGGAACTCGTGTAACTGTGTGCTATCTGAATTAAAGTAAAGTGAGAAGACCAAGCTGATGGACTATATTTTTATTTCAATCATTCCTCATGCAATTATGCCATTTAGTCTCATACAGGCACATGCCGCGGGGTAGGTCGGTGAGTAGGGAAAATAAAAATACATAAATAATATAATCTTTATTTCGGATAAGCAAAATCCATAGGGGTTAGATAACAAAACAGAAAGATAACTTATAACTATGTTAGTAAACATAGTATCTATTTGGAAACAAGGCGGATCGAACAACATCAACTAATAGAGGAGACTCGTACCTCCCCGCTATGGTCTTCAGGATGGAGTTGGTACTCTCCCGCACTCTGCAGAGCAAAGAGGCAGATTTCTGTCTGACAATGGCATGGAAGTCATTAACGTGTGCTTGTGCAAACATACCTGATGCACTGTAGAAAAGGGGCAGCCCCATCAACATCCTGAACCCGTTATTATATTGGAACCGTAGAGCGCTGATAGCCCTCTGAGTATAGTTGATCCACAGGCTGCACAAATAAAAGCATTATTTTGATTGCCCTGCTACAGCGCGCAAACCTACGATCCAACATGTTACATCGACTGAAGAAATCAGAATGAAAAATCAAGCTTTAAAAATTAAAATTAAAAATCTGACTACTTTCTTTTGTAGAAAATTATGTCTTAATTTAAAGTGGAACACATCCGAGTTGGCAACCCTTTTTTTGTACCTACTTATCTACGCAACTAACGAGTTAAGAAAGTATTTTATTTTGTGGTCCTTCAGTATAATAACTAGAAGACGCATTATTGGAAAATTTTAATTGGGAGTGACTATGATGCCTAGAAGGTCTGGCTTAGCAGCAATAATTCATTAGATGCTAAACACCTGCCCAGGGGTTGTGGATAAATTCGAAACAGAGTTACCGCGCCCCTGGGCACTCAGGGCAGGGAAGGAACAGGGGTGGGTTTTAGTCAGTAAGAGTCTGACAAGCCCTTCCGCTCCACGGTACTAAACTACTAAACAGGACAGGATAGGGTACTAAATAGCCACATACGGCATAACTAATAATTACGCTTATTTTGTATTTTGTGTTCCTCCGTCTTTGACCATCTAGTAACTCAACTTTATTCAATTTTTGTCGTTTAACAATATACCCTTAAAAACTTATTACAATCAATCTGCCTAGCCTTTACCCAACTATCTTGGGGTCAGCTTCCAGTCTAACCCGATGCAGCTGAGTACCAGTATTTTAAATGGAGCGTCTGCCTATCTGACCTCCACAACCCAGTTACAGGGTAATACGATACCCATTGGTAAGTCTGGACGTCAGACTTTCGAGCTTCTGACGACCCGTAACGACTGTCAGAGATCCACGATTGACAGCCGGGACCAACGGCTTAACGTGCTTTCCGAGGCACGGAGGAGTCTCGTTATGTAAAGGTGATCACCCATCCATGGACCAACCCCGGCAAGCGTAGCTTAACCTGATGGATCGACCCGTGCGGCTGTTATTACATTAGCCACGAGCTTCTCTTATTAGAATAATCAATATACATTACTTATTACATAACTTATACTTATTACATAATTGTATTGTTTACAATACTCAATATATATTAATCTACACTTAAACACCGGAAGGACCCGGGCATACCCATGTATTCTTCATTGAATTTTCCTGCGTGTCGTTTTGTTTCATCAGAGCAAGCTTTGTTCATCATTTTCATATACTCCACATGTTTCTCTGAACTTAATTCTTCTAACAATTCATCTGCAATTGAAAAACACTCTTTATTACAACGAGAACATAATTAATTTTGTTTCTTTTACATATTATTATTATTACACGCTCGTACTGTCCCACTGCTGGGCAAAGGCCACCCTCCATTCCTTTCAATGTTTACGATTTTTCGCTTCTTTCCATAAGGAAGACATCCAGGTCATCCCGCCATTTCCTTCATGACCCACCGGGGTCCCGTCACTATGTCAAGGCACCAATCTTATTTTTTACAGACTTCAAAAGGAGGAGGTTCTCAATTCGTCGGAACCGGTACTTTTTTTATGTACTTATGTTCCCCGATTACTCCAAGATGGCTGGACCAATTTGGATTTATTTTTGTTTGAAAGGGTGTACTTCCCGGTGGTCCCATATAAATTTTATCGAAATTGATTCTGCGCTTTTTTTAATAACTGAACAAAAACGAAATATATTATATACACGTAGATGACGTTTTGGTTTCTTCCAATTACGAGTATGTTTAAATTCCACGTTCTATGTTATTGGGGTTTTTAGTTCTGGGGTATAAATAAAATTACGGGTCCACAGCATAAGACTACATAAAATCCTGAGCTAAGGTTGTCATTAGACATACTTAAGCATAAAAAGACAGAAATACTGGTACATGCCCGCAACACTATTCCTAACTACAGAGCTCCTAAAAGCCAGAATCAAAAGAGGCGATAACCAAAAAAGCGCCGAGACAATGAAGCACGAAGACCCCTGGTGAAATGGTTCCACTGTCTTGGATCTTAGGCCGCGGGTACGAAATCAGCGGCCGGCGGAGCGGTGGCGGTGCGTTTCAATGCATAGATTTGTATGGACTCTCTGTGATCTTTGAAAATCACCGTTACAACTCATTTCATTTATTAACATTAATTTTAATCACTTATATATTACTGAGTTACTTACCATGTAATTTAAACAAAGATTTCTCATTCCCTCCGTACTCTACTGGTAAAATTTCTTTCGGCACTATTTTATGTAAATCTTCCACGGTTCGTACCACTTGCACCCTGCTGCTAATCTTTTCACTGACGAATTGTTTCAAAAGCTTCACTAACAGTTCGACCGCTTTTGAATCTGTTAGATAGTTTAAAGTCTTCAGTCTGGCGCCGTAGCCTTCCTGAAAAAGAGAGGTCTCATCGATAATCTTCTGAGCTTTCCTTGAGTGTTCCCCGTTCCCCTGTCCTGTCAACCGTCACGCTAACACTGACTCCCTTTTCTTCATACCACTGTTCACACAATCTATTCATCTTTTCTTTAGTCTTCCTCTCCATCTAACCATATTTATATTCATAACTCTTTTTGTATTATGCGTGGAAGGAATGGAATTTTTCGAAGAAATTGCCAAAGTTTGTGTGTTTTATAGCAACAACCTGCGGTTCTTTGAGTCAACCTACATATTCAAGGTTACTGCTAGATAAGCGTGCTCCATTGTTGACAACGTCATTGCTTACCACCAGGTGTGAACTATCTCACTTGATGATCAGTGATGAAAAAACTACTAGGTTTTTAATTGTATTTGAAAGTCAAACGCAAGCTCATCACATGTACTTAAAACAACGTTTCTCTTTTTAACCAACTTCAAAAAAAGGAGGAGGTTCTTAATTCGACTGCATTTTTTTCTTTTTTCCTCATAACTTCTTACTACGTGAACCAATTTTGAAGATTTTTTTTCGTTTGAAAGCTGTTGCTTCACATGTGGTCCCATTTTAATTTGGTGAAGATCTGATGAAGAACTTCGGAGATACATAATGGAACTCTTCAATAAATGTTAGCAAACCTTCCAGAATTGCTGTAATCGCATGTTGTCTGTATATTGTTTTCACCACTTCACAACATTACATCACGCTCATACGCTCTGAAGGGGTATACAGATTTGTACAGTTCACCCTGATACACCCTAATTTCACCAACTATGTTCAAATTCCCTATTTTTGGGGCTATCAATTCGGGCATAACTTTACTATTAATTTAGTTTCAGAATGGGGTACAACAACTAAAAATTGAAAAATAACAAACTTTTTACAAGAAAAATACAACCGACTTCCACAAATAATACTAAAAAATGCAAAATAACTTTAATTTCGGAAGTCGGTGTTTCTAGTTTGGTTTCTTCGTTATTTGACACCGACTGCCGAAATTAAATTTATTTTGCATTTTTTAGTATTATTAAATGGAAGTCGGTTGTATTTTTTTTTGTTTTGTTGTCGGTTAATTTGTATATACGCTCTTTCTCTTTAAAGTAAAAAAAAAATATTTAGGTTCACCAGTTTTTATCCCATTTCCAGTCCCTCCCTATCACAAGAAGGAGGCCTGTGTCACTTGTGTATTTTATTACACTACAGTTCGTGTTTTTTTTTAAATCAAATTTCCTCTCTATTTTATTCTAGAATCAGCGCAGCATGTCTTTTTGTTATATCTCCTTCTTTCGTTTTAATATTTTATCCATTATTTCTTTGACATCCCTAACTTTAGCCGTTCATAACCCATACTTGTAATCTATTTAGCCTTTGTCCTACTGTTGGGCAACTACCTTGCTCTTCCAGTACCACATAATTATAAGTATAATACGTGTTAAGTATTAATCTGTGTTCCTTTTTATTGTAATTATCCTGGTATTAATAATATTTGTATATTATAATATAATCTTGTCTCTGAATTATTTAATCTGCTATTCAAACTTTGTTTTTTTCAAATCTATTTTGTACACTATTTTAATTATTATGATAATAATATTTTTATTTGCAAAAAGTACACAATTACAGGTGACACTTATTAAGGTACAATTGACGAGGTAAAAAATAATTATCAATTACCCCCATGCTAGAAAAACCTGTTACACATTATTTAATCTGTTTTCACCTAGTTAATTATGTGTATGATATGATCTCCTCAAACTGAAGTAAAAATAGCCATGTATTATTGTGATTTGAATTATATTTGTGTATCCTTTATTGGTGATCTAAATAAAATAATAAAAAAACAGTTTTCCGCTCGTGCGGGCCAGTAATTTTGTGATACACTAACAAAATTAATACGTAAAGATACTTACAGTCAAAATACTGATAAACTGCTGTAACTCCACTGTGTTTATTTTAGTTACCAATTCAAGTAAGTTTACATTTCTATAGTCATCGATTACTATTATGCCATTAACATAATCATTTGCTTTCATGTATTCAGCCAGCTGAAAATTTAAAAAAAATAAAAATGAAACACATTCGACTGACTCATTTATAGAAGTCGACCAGTTGCTCGTAAAGGTTTACTAGAACAACTTTTTTCTATTATAATTTTTTTATGATTTATATCAGCGATGGACAGCATCAGTCAGGCATTGCTGCTGAAATGGACCTTCTTGCTGTACATCTTGTTATTATTATTTTTAACCGACTTCAAAAAAGATTAGGTTATCAATTTTGTTTTTTTTTTATGTTCGTGCAAAACTCCGTCATTTAGAAACGGATTGAAAAATTATTTTTTTGATCGAAAGGGTTTTATTCCGAAATGGTGGGAACAATAATTAAAAAATAATAATAATTTAAATTTAAATTTCATGTAGATCTGATGAGATGACGATGAGTTTCGGAGACAGACAACGGAACTCTTCAAAAAATGACAAAAAATCAACTGTGATTGCTGCGATCCTATGTCTATGTTGTGTTAACACAATTTAATGGGGAACCACAACTAAAAAGTGAAAAATAAAAACTTTTTTACAAAAACTAGAACCGACTTCCAAAAAAGGTGTAAGGTTCCAAGTTGACAACGGTCCCAACCGTTTCTTGCCGGTATTGATGCCGATTGATGCAAATGGACTCAGACGGTACTTGACGCCCTGGATAGGAAGGTCCGCACACTGCTGACCGCAAATCGGATGCATCACCCACAATCATCGGTGATGAGGCTGTATATTCCGCGGAAGTGTGGGGGTCGTGGCTTCTTAAATGCTAAGACCCTACACAACCGCGAGGTATGCAGCCTTAGGGAATAATTCCTAGAAACCGACGTGGGTATGCATCGAGATGTGGTCGCTGTGGACAAGGGCCTCACCCCGCTCTCCTTGGCAAACGAGAACTGGCGCAAACCTGTAGTACTGGATACTTATGACCGCAGGGAAGTATGGCCGAGCAAGAAGCTTCACGGACGCTTTTGCCGGATCCTACATTGGCCCAATGTAGATCTCTTAGCGTCCGTATCCTAGCTGCGTTTTGGTGACCTCTCCGGGGAAACCGAAAATTTTGTCTGTGCAATTATGGACCAAGTAATATGACAAATAACTACGGGAAATACATTGTGAAGGACGGTACGGTTGACATCTGTCGGGCATGCCACCGGCCCGGGGAATCAATCCGACACATTATTTCTGGTTTTTCTCGTCTTGCTAACGGAGACTATTAGCATAGACACAACCTTGTAGCCAGGATTATCCACCAGCAACTTGCTCTTAAATACAATCTTGTGGAATCGGAAAAACCGTACTATAGGTATGTGCCCGACCCAGTCCTCGAAAATGGCAATATCACGTTATACTGGGATAGATCTATCATCACTGACAGGACTATTGTTGCCAATAAGCCTGACATAGTGGTCTCTTTTGTTGAACAGCCTGAGCAAGCCGAGAATATAGCTTCTGTTCACGCCACCTGCTGCCAGATGGCGTCACTATCACTAGCTATTTATGAATGAAATATTGGATAATTCTTTGCGCTTTTCGACACCAGAGAGACGTTTTATGAATGAGAGTTGTATAATTATGAATTAATGTTTGTAGTAATTGCTTTTCGACGCTAGGAGAAGCACTGTTGCACAATTTAGAATATTCGCGATCTTTCTAGAAGCCAGACGTTGATAAAATGTCCTAAGCCTTTTCAGCCCAGTTGAGTGTTAACAACGGGCGGTCGGAGTCAGTCCAGGTCAGTGTAAACCTCCAGAAGCCAGAGTATTAATCTCGTATTGTTTTAGCCGTGTTTTGTTACAGGACACGGTATCTTTAACTTAAGTCATGCTTGCTTTAAATCAGTGCATGTAATTGTTTTTAAACCTGTGGATGTTTGACAATAAATCTGGTAGTAGTGTTCACATTGTTTCATTGCCGTCAGATAGTCCTCTGTCCTCAACAGGGCTCAAGGAAAAATAAATACCCTTACCACCAACTGTATCAGTCTGCTTGGATAGCAACATGTTTGGAACTCTTTGGTTGATTACAGCCATCATTTTTTTTTTCAATTTTTTCGTCTAATATAACTTATATATTAGACGAAAAAATGGAAAAAAAAATGCAGTATGCAGTGATGCAGCCATATTGTGTATTTTTATAATTATATCATCTAATAAGAAGCTAAAAATCTGAAAAGGCGAAGTTAAATCGTTGATGTTAGTCAGTTTTATAAAAGGCTCTCTTTTTTCTTTGATTAATAAATAATAATTATGATCATTATCTTGTTAAAACTTGCCATGGAGATAAACCTTGACTTGTTGAGGTAGGTAGTAGAAAATACCCAGTCACTTCGCCAATAATTTCCTTATGATTGAATATTTTCGCACGATTTGTGTATTTAACCAAAGTCAAGTGTAGAAAGTATTTACTTTTTTTGATACAAAATACAGTCCCTTGGTTATCCATTAGAATGCGATTCTAATTAATCGAGATCGAATTAAATCAAATTAATTGAGTCAGCCTTTTCGCCAAGCTTCGCTGAGGTAGTCAATACTACTCGTACAATAAAATTCTCAGATTCATTTTACCAAGATCGCGCCTGTTTCAATGATTCCACATTAAATCCAGTTGTGTGGACAAGACACTTGAGATACAAAACTACAGCAGTTTTATTATCACGGTGTCCACTACTAATCCATTTGAATACTAATCAAAAACATCGAGCAATTCAATTTACCGTGAACACCACTACACGAGGCATCGTAAGCAGAGGCTGTTCGCAGGCCCCTCCTGCCTGTTCTGTCACCACTCCTATGGAATTTAATCGTAAACGAGCTCATCACAGAGTTCAAAGCTAACGGCCTTTGCTCGGTGGGCTACGCAGACAATATAACTATTATAATATCCAGGCATTTTGAGGGTGTCTTATGCGATCTCAAGAGGAAAGCCTTCAACATAATTGAAAGTTGGTGTGAAAAACAGCTATCGATCAACCCCTCGAAAACAGAAATAATAATGTTTGGTAAACATTATTATTTCTGTTTTCGAGGGGCTAAAGAGTCCTAGGATCCCATAAACTAACAAAACTCTTCAACACCGAACTTACACTCAAAGAAGAAGGCAAGCCTAGGAGTGGTTCTCACCCGGGTCTGCGGACGGCGAGCAGTGGGTAGCTCGCCGTCCGATCAGCACCAGGCCCGTGAGTCGACGGCGCGTAGTGTTCCACGCGCGCCTCAAAGAGATGATTGTCAGCCACCACTGACGGGGCCCAACGTGGCCGGGTCCTGCATGCCTAGGTGTAGCGGATAAATTCTGAAAATTAGTTACCGCACCTCTGGGCACTCAGACAGGGAAGGAACAGGGGTGGGTTTTAGTCAGTAAGAGTCTGACACGAAGATCGGGAGAAGTCATTGGATGATTTCCCACCCAAAAAAAAAAATGGAGTGGTTCTCGATAGTAAACTGTTGTGGAATAAGCATCTTGACTACAAACTCAACAAAAGCACAATCGTACTCTACCAATGCAAAAAAATGTTAAGAAAAACATGAGGGCTCTCTCCAAAGATTACGCTAAGGCTCTACACAGCTTTGATTATACCAATGGCTCTCTGGTGGGGTGGACGAGGGCCAAACTCTTGACCATCATTAACAGGCTACAGAAGTTCCAGAGGCTGGCTTGTTCAGCTATCACCGGCTGTATGAAAACTACTCCAACTGCAGCAATGGAGGTAGCCCTGGAACTAGCCCCGCTAGACTTATTCATAGAGCAGGCGGCAGCTCTAGCGGCCGTCAGAATTATGCACCTAGGCATATGGGGCAAAACCCACACCAGTGCTCAAACGGGTATCCTGGACCGGGCGATTGAGTATCAACCGCTTATCACTGCCCCGTGTGATAGAACATCCAATAAAACCACTTTTAACAAAAACTACCGCATACAAACAGCAGAAGAGGAAAGGGACCAGTCAGGAGTCGATGAAGTACGCATGTACTCGTACATAGGCGGTTCCAAGACGCAAAACGTTTCAGGAGCTAGTGTTCACTCTCTAGACCTCAACATTAACATTTACATACCACTAGGCGAGCACAGCTCTATCTTCCAATGTGAACGTGTCGCCCTGATACAAGTGGCAACTACTATATAATGTTTAGGGATACATAACTATGGAATCAGATTCCTGTCGGACAGAATGGCTGTGCTCAGAGGAAAACAAACAAACTAATAGCAAATTAATTTATGAATGTCACCTCGCCATGGAGAGTATTTCGTTATCAAACCGAATCTCCCTCCAGTGGATCAAGGGGCACAGTGGATCTCTAGGCAATGATTCGTGGACGAGCTAGCACGGAGAGGTTCCATATGGTAGTGCTAGGCCCGTACCCACTCTTTCCCCTACCTTTCTCGCAGATTCATAAATTGGCCCGGCCAGATATCAACTGAACTCCATAACAATAGATGGTCACGGGCAACATACTGCAGGCAGTCGAGAAAGGCAATGCCGAGCCTACACCCACGATTCACCAAAAAACTGCTCAGTCTTAGTAGAGCCAACCTCAGAATAATAATAGGGACAATCACGGCTATTGCCTCTTGAACAAACATCTTTTCAACATAGGCGCCACGGACAGCCCTCTCTGCAGAGGCTGCTTTGACACTGAGGAATCAGCCGTTTACCCAACGTGCACAAATCCTTGGAACAGCGAGGTCGCTCCGCGAAGCCTGCGGTGCTCCCAGGAAGCTTCTATTTTTCTGGGTGGATTTAGGCTGGCTATTTTAGCCAGGACCCACAACAAACCAAATGGGAGTCTTAGTGCGGACAACGGAGTCCATGTACTGTACTATACTATACTCTCTGTCTCTGGCCTCTCTTCGCCAAGACGTTTACCTGCCTATCTTCTTTAGATCTGCTATCAAGAAAGATATAAGGAAGATGAGAGGAGAGGCAGGAAAACATCTTGGCAGAATCTTTGGCTTCCGAAGATTCCTGGGTCTTCCTCTGGGAATCTAAATCCAATCAGCCCTAGCATTATTGATACCAAAAGACTTTTACTTGTATGTAGGCATGTGGAAGGAACAGTAGTGAACCAGTGGTAACGACCACGACTTTTGAGGTTCAAACCAGCCTGGCGTTTTATTTTTAACCGACTTTCGGAAAAGAAGGAGTCTTGCGTCTTATGCATGTGAGTATATCTTATGTTTGTGAACGCACCCACGATACAGGAGTAATTCCTAGTGTGGGGCAACGGTTCTATAAAAGAAAAAAAAAGAAAATTAAAAGGCTCTTTTTTATTATGGTTAGAAGTAGATTATGATGATATCCTTTTTAGGGTTCCATAACCGAAGGGTCCAATTTTTTTTTTTTTATGGTTGATAGATACGCGTTTGACCACTATCTCACCTGATGGTAAGCGATGATGTGGTCGAAGATGGAGCACGCTTACCTAGAAGTAACCTATTCACTCTTGACTTAAAGACTTCCAGGTTGTAGCTAACAGGAAACACAGACTCCGGTAGGGAATTCCACTTCCTAGCTGTACGCGCAATGAATAATCCAATTGGAGCCCTATTGCTGTCACTCACGTGTCCGTCTGCCTGTCTGTCCGTCGTCTGTCACACAGGTTTAACAGCCAAACGGGTGGAGCTAGTCTTCAAATTTTCACATTGACCCAAAGCCATACAAATAGTCAAAAATAAATTTGGTACAGAACTCTTAATGTGCAAAGTTCGACACGCACTTAGAGGGTTTTTATTCTTTGATAACTGCCTCAACCTTAATTAATCACGATGCAACAGAAATTAATCAATCTGCCTCGCCTTTTCACAACTATCTTGGGGTCGGCTTCCAGTCTAACCGGATTCAGCTGAATACTAGTATTCTACATGGAGTGACTGCCTATCTGACCGTCACAACCCAGTCACTGGGTAATACGATGCCCCTTTTTTTTTGTAGGGTGAGAAATCATTCAATGACATTTCTCGATCTATGGTCTAGCGGGAGGGCATGTCAGACGCTTACTGACTAAAACCCACCCCTGTTCCTTCCCTGCCCTGAGTGCCCAAGGGAAAGGTAACTCTGTCTCGAATTTATCCTCAAATCCTGGGCAGGCATCGGCCATGACGGGCCCCGTCGTTATTGCTGACAACTTTTTGAGGCGCGCGTGGAATACTACGCTCCGTCGACTCTCGGGCCTGGTGCTGATCTGATGGTGAGCGACCCACTACTCGCCGTCCGCAGGCGCAAGACGATCTCCGGCCACCGTAGACCTCTTGCGATGTCTCCCGCCCAGGGCGTCTCCTGCGGTGGCTGCTGCTGAGGGCGTGAGGGCAACTCTGTTGTTGAGTCTCTCTCACCCATTCCGCCTCCTCCTTCGCAACCCTTACTGCTTTGCTGGCCTTGAGAGTTTGGCTGAGACTTCCCTTCGTTTAATATCTCAGTGGGGTGATCGAAACTTTTTTACCTTCGCACCGCATAAAACCTATCAACTTATGTGAAAAGGTTACCTTAAGTCTTGGCCTAGTTTAAGGTTTGATAACGTTCCCGTTAAAAAAACAGTCTGTATGCTACCTTGGTATGGTATTAGAAAATAACTTTCCATTTATTGAGCATGTAAAAACAGTAGGTGAAAAAGCTAAAAAGAACTTCTATGCGTTGACGAGGATTTCCAAGGCTACTTGGGGCCTATCATTCTTAACGTTAAAAACAATCTATGGGGCTACCTATCTGAATTGTATGTGCTACGGGGCACCTTTTTGGGCTGATAGGGCCACCATTGGGGCGGTACCTACGACGTAAATTTCTACAAAGTCAACGTTTAACTTTGATTTTCCAATGTAAAGCGTATAGCACGGTTAGCACTGAAGCCTTACCGGTACTTGCAGGTGTACTTCCAGTCGATCTTGAGGTGCAGCGACGTGCTGCAAAGTACTATTCTGCACGAAAGACTACGAACCCAGACTTTTTACCTCAACGTGATCGTGCCAAGATTTCTAGATTACTTAAACCTCAAACTGAAGTTTGGGAGGACCTTTTATCCGAATGGCAATGTAGGTGGGAAAGTTCCATCAAAGGCAGATACCTCCACCAGTTCTTCCCATCGGTTCGCGAACGGCTGGATAGGACATGGCTGGAGGTGGATCACTGTGTTGCCCAATTTCTCACAGGTCATGGCAACTTTAAGAGTAAATTATTTTCCTTCAAGCTTGTTGCCTCACCTTTATGTCAATGTTCTACTCCTGATTGCGAATACGAACACTCCGCACATCATATCCTGTGGGAGTGTACTCTTTGGCAAACTGAGCGCAATATTATGTTGGATAGTATTCAGCCTACATCTGGAGTTGTCTATTACACGGACCTTGTGGAAACTAGAACGAATTTCCGTGCGTTCAAGCGTTTTTGCCATACCTATTATTGGAATCAAGTGTAACAGCTCACAATTTTAGGACCCATTAATATCAGAATTTTTAACCAGTGGTGCTTGGCAACTGGGCTTACCCCAGTTGTAAAAACCCCCTTTGTGCCTAATGGCCTAGTTTTGTTCTGTCTCCCGCTTGATTAGGAGGGAAGTGGAAATTATGTTATTCATACTCCTCCGCTGTCTTTTCTGATTAATTTCGTTGCGGGACCCAAGACAGTTTAATCATTTCTCTGGGACTCGTCGAGCTCCATTGCCTCGCTGTTTATTCCGGTGGTCGCCACTGTTGATTTTGGCTTACAGAAGTTACAGTGGTTTGGGAATAGTGTGGCGGGCTAAAAGCATTACTGCTTCGCAGAAGGAGGAGACTGCTTCCCATTCCCTCTCAATCCGTACCATGGCCTAGACCCGGGCCGGGTGCGAGGGGTCGCTGCCGCTGATCGCCTCGTATGCTCCACCGTGTCTACTGGGCGATCCATACAGTGGGGACACCCGGGCGTTTCCCTCCGCCTTATCCTACACAGGAATCTCCCAAAACTTCCGTGTCTGGTGAGGACCTGCGTCAGGTGGAAGGTGAGGACGCCATGGCGCCTCTCCAACCACTCCTTAATATATATATACTGATTGGTGAAGACAATACGACATTAAATTAAACCTCGCATACCTCAAGACGTTCTCAGTCTACATACAAAAAATCATTTGAATATATCCAGTAGTTTAGTCCCAGGAAATTATTTTTAACATATGCTACATGATGTATCTGATAATAGGGAAACACTGTCAGGTTAACGACCCACATCGGTATAAACATCAAAACATTAAAGTCACGTTGCCAACTCGCTACTTAAACACTTTCGCCAAATTTGTATTTTCATCTGATTTAGTGAAAATTATACCTTAATTCTGAGTAATAAGAGTCATAAAGCGTGTCATCAGAGTTGGATAAGAAAGTAACGAATGCTGAAATTGCAATGCACTCATATTAATAGAAAATTTAGTATGTGCGAAAGAGATAAATCTAGTTTCATTTGTTACTTCGCTTTCTTGAAGAAATTTGCTACTACTTTAGCTTAGTGTGTCGCCGCGGTCCTGTGAAGAGTCACGCGTCCTTGCTTTGTAGGAGCCGCTAACTTTCGTTCGCGCTGCGTCGCCCGCCTTTGATGTCGGTACTTCCCCGCCGCTCGTGTTTAAATTTGGAAATTAATTTACGACGGTATTAGTGCGAAATTGGACGCCTTATTTTGGTGACAGGACACGTAACGTTTTAATAGGTATTTAGTTAAACAGTGAGTGAACTGTGCGAAATTAGACGCTTAGTTTTTATTGTTTTCGGGTTTTTTTTTTTAACGCAACCCAACGTGTAGTTCGCGAAGGGCAGGTCAGGTGCTGACCATACAACTATTCTTAAAGTTTTAAAACGCGACAAACGGAAGCCGTATAAATACAAGAAATTTCATGCATTGTTACCTAGAGACAAACCAGTTAGGGAAAACTTCTGTCGCTTGATTGAAAATAAACATTTCGAGAAACCGGTTTTCTTGTACAATGTGATGTGGACTGATGACAGTACATTTACAAGGAACGGTTTACGGGTTACGTAAGTACCCCTTGGTAAGACTGGTTGTCAGACTTTCGGGTTTCTGACGACCTGTAATGACTGTCAAAGATCCCATCCATGGGCCAACCCTGGCAAGCGTAGCTTAACCAAAATCAAAAAATCAAAATCAAAAAGTCATTTATTCAAAAACGATATCGAACCTGGTGGATCGACCCATCCGGCTGTTATTACTATAGCCACGAGCTCCTCTTTTCACGATTTAACATTGTAAGAAAAAGCCTCACCTGTGAACATCTTTACGCGCGAAACCGCCACATCCGTCAACATCCGCGCTGTTTCCCGCCATTGACATGTTTACGACTTTGTTTACATAAAACGGATCGCTGACGCTTCTATTGGTGCGAGGCACTTGAAGTATTTTTTTGTGGGTTGTTGAATAAACAGACCTTATAATAAAATGTAAACAATACTTGTGTTACGAGAGTTGAATTCTAATCAAAAGCTGTTATAAACGTTTTGGCGGGAATAGTGTCTGTTCACGTGATAAGTTGCTTTCTGATAAAACCACTGTATCAATCTACACGAAATTTTGCATGTTACACTATGAATAGACAAGTAAACTAATAACATTGTTTTTTTTGTACAGTCCGATAAAATATTTTCCTATTATTCATACTCAAACTTCATATTACGGAAACGAAACAAAGTAACTGCTTTTTCAAATTGCGTTTCTGCGTTTGCGTTGCGTTTTGTGTTGCGTTTTTTTTCTAATACTATGTAATAACTACCTTAGAATAAATACATACCGTCAAACTTTGAATAACACATACAAGCTCACATCATTCACGCTCACAATAACAATACGAATAAAATCGGCTGACCTTGATAAAAATGTTATTACGTAATATTTCTTCAAAATATTTATCTAAACCGATGTTATTACGACGTAATAATAACACAGCAATAAATGTAATACTCAACATAACACATAAACAAACACAAAACTGTTTAAAACACACAATTCTAGCAAAATTTCGTCCGCCATTCACAAACGTAAACATGCTACTAAAAACTTTTTTTAATTTTTTTCGAAACAGTATTTGTCTATGGAAATGTTTGTAAAACTACTATACTATCACTCTCCGAGTATGTAAAAATTTCCACAGGAATATGACCTTTAGTTAATTAGTAATAGAGGTTGAAACCGCGCTAGTCGGATCGGCACACAGGGGCCTATTGGACGTTCGGGTAATTCCGATTACCGGCACTCTGGGGCCTATTGGATGTTGACAGGTTAACACATTGCCTTAAGTAAATATATATGTCTTAATAAATAAAAGTTTCACATAAATAGTAATTCACATAAATTTTATTTGGCGAAATCTCGCTACTTAAGTTCAAAAATTGAAATAATAGTAATGTTAATGACTTGGGATATTATTAATAGTGAAACGGGAAGGTCTTGCAACAGAAGTAGTGATTACAGCCTTGCTATTGATGACAGTATCAATAAATCAGATTCGCAAGTCGCCGCGGCATTTGAAAATTTCTTTGCAGAGATTCCCATATCGACCACAAAATCTCTAAATTCATCACCAACTGCTGCAGAAATATAACTTAAAGAAACCGTTCCAGTTTGTGAATCCCAATTTAATTTCCAATATGTCACTTGTAATGATGTAATTAAAACTTTTAATACTTTAAATGTTAAAAAGACCGCAGATCTATGGGGTAATTCTGTTGACGTTGCTAGGTCTATTATAAACATTGTAACACCTACTTTAGCAGTAATTTTTAGTAATTGTGTAGATTGTGGTGAGTTTCCTGATCTAACGAAATAAACTAAAATTATACCATTGTTTAAATCGGGTAGTACATCAGACCCTACTAATCATAGACCTGTATCAGTGCTACCTACTTTTAGTAAAATTTTTGAGAAAATTATTTTAGATCAAATTCAAAGATATTTTAATAAACACAAATTATTACATAACAAACAGTTTGGTTTCACAAAGGGTCGTTCAACAACTGATCCTGGTGTTGAACTTTTGGGACACATTCATAATGCATGGGAAGATAAAGGCGATGCGTTGGGCATTTCTTGTGATTTGTCTAAGGCTTTCGATTGCGTTCTCCATGATACATTGATCAGGAAGCTGCACTGCTACGGAGTCCGGGGCGCCTCTCTAGATCTTCTTACTTCATACTTGAATAATAGGATTCAAAGAGTTGATGTGAACGGCAAACGGTCTCCCGGGTCTGTAGTCAGAATGGGAGTTCCTCAAGGCTCAATTCTGGGTCCTTTTTTGTTTCTAATCTATATCAACGACTTGCCTTATCTCATAAAGGATAAACATGATATAGTGCTGTTTGCAGATGACACTTCACTTTTATTTAAACTCAAACATCAGCAGGTGGTTGTTAATCATGTAAAAGATGCTCTTTCAACTATAGTTACCCGGTTCAATATCAATAATATTCTCCTTAACGATAAAAAAACAAAATGCATAAAGTTCACACTACCCAATGTAATACAAGTGAACAGTAGTGTGTTAATAAAGGGTAAAGAGTTGAAACCCGAGAATTCCACAGTGTTCTTAGGTTTAACTTTGGATGCGCAGCTTCAGTATTTTTGCGGCCTACTCAAATGTCCTTTCTTTGGTATTGTTCGTCGGTTCGTTGAGCTCCTCAAAGTTCTGAGTTGAGCTTCGCGATGACTGACAAATGCTTGCACTGTCTGGACAGGTCCACTCGAATTTGTGTGTTGCTTTCTTTAAAAAGCTCATCCCAGACATAAACGTACATGGTTCTCATATGATTTAACCAGTACACATTGTATGGATTTGAATACTTTAAAAGAGACTTTGACCTCTGAGTTTGTTTCGGTGTTTCTTCTCAGGGTAGTCATCTAGGAAACACCGGCCTCATCTAGCTTAAACTGACAAACAACATTGACATGTTAAAGTGTTCCTTATACCTAACATATTTACTGAATAAACATAATTTATCATTTATAATTAAACTGCCATGCCATGACCATGGATCACAATCATTTCTATTATGTTCAAATTGATTAGGGACTTCTTGTGATAATTTCTTGTCTTAATTAGACGAGATGAGATGCAATTAAGGCGCTGGTTAGCTTACGTGTTCTGTGCTGAGCTCACATAACGCGTCATACGTCCACCCAGTAATAGGACTCGCCTGTCAAGGAGCGCTGTCCGAAATTAGACGCATTATTAATTTATTACACACTAGCTGCGCCCCGCGGTTTTACCCGCCTAAACCGGAATAAAAGGTAGCCTATATGTTAATCTAGGCTATAAGCTATGTATATACCGAATTTCATTCAAATCGGTCCAGCCGTTTGAGCGTGAAAAAGTAACAAACATACACACTCACAAACTTTCACATTTATAATATTAGTAGGATTAAACAACAGGTATTAAACTTAAATACCTAGACTAAATTATAAATAATTAAATGATCTTTAAAATGGTGAACGTTTCATAAAAATACGCATCTGCGTTAGACATAATTTTAAAAAATTAATTACACTATGTTAAAAAAATATAATTTTAAATATTCTTATATCAAATTACGACGGAAATTGTCTAGAGTAACATATATTTTTTTTAAAGAAATAAGACGAGTCGGGAGGTCGGCGCGCAGCACCCAGTTACGACTGGATGCTGCGCGCCGACCCGATGTTCCACAGAGGCGGTCCCAGGACTAATCCCTGTGGAACACCGCACGACATCTCTCGCCAGTTCCATTCTCCCTGGTGACCGGGGTATGACGGCCCTGTTCGTCAAATATGCCTCGACCACGCGACGGAGGTAGGGCGGCACCCGGTGATACCGGAGTGCCTCCACTATGCAACTCCAGGGCAGGGTGTTGAAGGCATTGGCGATGTCCAGAGACACCGCCAAGACGACCCTACCTCGGGCCACTGCATACTCCGCCGTGAGGGCAGATGTATTACCTTGTTGTTACGGCAGTGCGACAGGCAATCTCATTGTTTAGCTATGTGCATAATCAAAGTATTTTCGAAACGATTAGCGAGGATGATGGAAGGATGGTTATGTTGGGATGCCTATCAAGTACCGATGGCGTGTCGCCATACTTCTTATAGCCCGATGGTTTTATCATCGATTTACAAGACGTACAAGAGAGACAGATAGGAGTTTGATGGTATTGAATCGTGCAATTCCAACACACTCTCCGAAAAGTAACCGACAGAAAACCAGTAGGCTCTCGTTTTTATTGCGAACACCCACTAAATGAAATAAAAAACGACACTTTACCTGGTTCAGGCCATGGTACGGACCGAGAAGGAATGGGAGGCAGTTTCCGCCTTCTGTGAAACAGTAATGCTCGCCAAGGCAAAGGCGGGACGTATCAGGGAAGCTCAACGGAGTGGCCCTCACGGCCCCGGCCGCTACCATCACAGGAGAGGTACTGGGAATAGGACGTGGCGAGACGATCTCCGGCCACCGTAGACCTGGGCCTGCGGATGGCGAGCAGTGAGTAGCTCGCCGTCCGATCAGCACCAGGCCCGTGAGTCAACGGCGCGTAGTGTTCCACGCGCGCCTCAAAGAGATGAGTGTCAGCCACCACTGACGGGGCCCATCGTGGCCGGTGCTTGCATGCCTAGGGGTAGCGGATAAATTCTGAAAATGAGTTACCGCACCCCTGGGCACTCAGGCAGGGAAGGCACAGGGGTTGGTTTTAGTCAGTAAGAGTTTGACACGCGTTCCCGCTCCACCCAGAGCGGGCGAATTCATTGGATGATTTCAACCCCACAAAAAAAAAAAACTGCCAGACTTACGAGCAAAGGAGAAGTCAAGAAGCTTGTGTATTTCATAATTACGTCACAAAAAAACGCCTCGTTTTTCCATTTTTAATTGTATTATAATGCAAATATTTTGTAATCTGCAGAGCCTTGACCCGTGACGGTGTATATATTTTTTTGTTTCTTCGTTATTTGACACCGACTTCCGAAATTAAATTTATTTTTCAATTTTTAGAAGTCGGTTGTATTTTTTTTTAATAAAGTTTTTTATTTTTCACTTTTTCTTTATTTTATTATTGTTGTTGTACACCAGAAGTAAAAGTAAATATTTAAGTTATGTCCGAATGGATAACATGGAATTTGAACATTTGTAGACAACCAAAACATCATCTGTGTATACATATTTTTTGTCTATGTTGTTTTTTTTTAAACTACTGAATCGATTTCTATAAAATTTATATGGGACCACCTCTGAAGTATGACCTACCAAACAAAAAAAGAATCATCATCGCGTAACATACATACAAAAAAAAACATACAGACGAATTGAGAACATCCTCCTTTTGGAAGTCGGTTAAAAAACGTGTGCAATTCACACGTATTATAAGTGAAACCTTCAAAAATTTTGGCTACAACAAAACGAAAAACAAAACACTGTATAATGCTTCCTATCTCATTTTAAAACACAAAAACATAACACTGTATGATGATTCCTATCTAATTTTCTCTCACGTTAAATCTAATGAATTTATGTGTCTGTCTCTTTTTACTGTCGCTTTTTCGTTTAATCGACTTTCAATATCACAACGATGCTAAAGAAGTTTTCACTTCAAAAATCAAAACTTGCGAGTTTAAACCAAGAAAAAAAAAAATTACAAAAAAAAATACAACCAACTTCCATAAATAATACAAAAAAATGCAAAGGAACTTTAATTTCGGAAGACGGTGTTTCTAGTTTGGTTTCTTCGTTGTTTGACACCGACTTCTGAAATTAAAGTTATTTTGCATTTTTTTAGTATTATTACAGAAGTCTGTTGTATTTTTTTTGCAAAAAGTTTTTTTATTTTTCACTTTTTAGTTGTTGTACCCCATTCTAAAACAAAATTAATATATAGTAAAGTTACGGCCGAATTGATTGCCCCAAAAATAGGGAATTTGAACATAGTTGGTGGAATTAGGCTGTATGAGGGTGAACTGTACAAATCTGTATACCATTTCAGAGCGTATCAGCGTGATGTAGTGTTGTGAAGTGGTGAAAACAATACACAGACATGCGATTGCAGCAATTCTGGGTATTGTTGAACAACAGCCAGACCAAATGTGAAACAACAGCTTTCAAATAAAACATCTTAAACTTCGTGAAGCCCAACGAGCAGTTGACTCTTGATCGAGAACTGCAATGGCGCATATAGAATACTTTGAATTGATTGCGTACCCAAGTAGGCTTTTTTTTTTTTGGGGTGTGAGAAATCATCCAATGACTTCTCCCGCTCTGGGTGGAGCGAGAGGGCGTGTCAGACTCTTACTGACTAAAACCCACCCCTGTTCCTTCCCTGCCTGAGTGAAGTAAGCTGCTACAATTATAATTTCCAGAAGTGGGGGTTTCTCGATCCCTCAAACACCAAGTGCAAGAACAATGCTTCTGATCAAACTATGTTCTTTCTGGACTGTCCTTAATGTGCTTTTTCCTACCCTCGATGATCTGACGCCGCTATAAACGTGGCTACTTACTGGCTGGGCAGTTAAAAATTATTTTAGTCTTTTAATGAAATAGTTGGCAAAAATTATCATTTGGCCGTGTCACGATCATAATCATTACACATTATAATGACAGGTTTTTTAACCATTTGCGTCATTTTCTAACTGACGCAATAGGATGCAAAAACTTGTAGGTACGTATTAAATTGAGACTGTCATTAATTATTTCATTTAAGTGCATCTGAATTTAGGTATGTTAATTCCACTAACAGCCAACTAGACAAACAAGGCATATTAGGCAAACAGTAAATTGTTCTCGGACAACAAATCTGTGGCTCCAACGTTCCCCTTATGCTTACGGGGAAGATTTATGAAAGAACTAACTTCTGCCAGAGGCTTCACCTACGTGAAATTAGTACTTTCTTCATTATAAATTATAGCCTATGTGTTAGTTCAGATTATAATCTATCTCTCTGTCAAATTTCATCTAGATCCGTCCAGCCGTTTTGTCGTGATTGAGTAACAAACATCCATCCATACTATCGCATTTATAATATTACTAGCTGACCTGACAGACGTGGACACGGTGGAGCATACGGTGGAGGTTTGCCCCGCTTGGGCAGAGCACCGCCGTGTCCTCGTGGATGCGATAGGCGGCAGCGACCTCTCGCGCCGTGCCCTGGTTCAGGCCATGGTACGGAGCGAGAGGGAATGGGAGGCCGTCTCCTCCTTCTGCGAAGCAGTAACGCTCGCGAAGAGGGAGGCGGCATACGCTAGGGAGACTCGACAACAGCCGAGTCGCCCTAGCGCCCCCAGCCGCAACCGCCGCCTGAGACGCCAGGGTGTTCGGACGCCGCGAGACGATCTCCGGCCACCGTAGACCCGGGCCTGCGGACGGCGAGTAGTGGGTAACTCGCCGTCCGATCAGCACCAGGCCCGAGAGTCGACGGCGCGTAGTGTTCCACGCGCGTCTCAAAGAGTTGTCAGCCAAGGGAAGGGGCCTGCCACGGTCGATGCCTGCCCGGGGGTGGAGGATAAATTCGAAAGAGTTACCTCGCCCCCGGGCACTCGAGGCAGGGAGGAACAGGGGTGGGTTTTAGTCAGTAAGAGTCTGACACGCCCTTCCGCTCCACCCTAGAGCGGAAGAAGTCATAGGATGATTTCCCACCCCCAAAAAAAAAAAAAAAAAACCCGACAGACGTTTTCCTGTCTTAGCAATAAACTGTCAAACGCGCGAAGTTTAAATATTCGTTAAGATTTCTGAAATTTTCTATTTTTCGCACAAGTTTCTTAATTTTTTCATTCATGAGAACTTTCTCCTGACAATAGAACCGACTTCCAAAAAAAGTGCAAAATAACTTTTATTTCGGAAGTCGGTGTTCCTGTTTTGTGTCTGTGTTTTTTGACACCGACTTCCGAAATAAAAGTTATTTTGCACTTTTTTTGGAAGTCGGTTCTATTTTTTTGTAAAAAAGTTTTTTATTTTTCACTTTTTAGTTGTGGTTCCCCATTAAACTGTGTTAACAATTCATGGACATACGATAGCAGTAATCGCGGTTGATTTTCTGTCAATTTTTGAAGAGTTCCGGTGTCTGTCTCCGAAACCCATACTCAGATCTTTTTGAAATTTAAATGGGACCATTTCGGAATAAACCCCTTTCGAACAAAAAAAGAATTTTGCAAATCCGTCAATATATGACGGAGTTATGCCCGAACATACATAAAAAAAAAAAAAAATCTTAACATTATTAAGATTATTTTACTTTGAATGCAGTTTTGTTTCTTTTTAAAAATAAAGGAATGTTTCCTGTAAGTAAAATAATCTATCTTAAGGATTTAAAGTAGTTTCCCTCCAGGGCTCATTGAAAATTTCCACCCTGTATATAGATAGTAGCACTAGCATCTGCTCGTAGCTTTACAGATTAAAAGTCCTAATTATGTAGAATTCTTTCAGGAACTGCCTCGTCCCTGCTTGTATGATATAGAAATTGGGCCTTGTCTTTGGTAGGATAGGAAGTGGGAACTTGGAAAAGACTGTCAATGGACCGACCATTGACCGTCTTTTATGGAAAAGTTTATACCGATGGATGGACCATGTCAATGACGGTATGGCTCTTAAGGAGGTCATTACTGAGATGACGACATGTATAGAAGTACCTATAGCAAAAGAAGACATAATTTGTACTCTGTTGTAGGTCTTGCGTTCTTTTTTAAGTGTTGCATCAAATAAATGTTCTATCTCTATCTCGTAAGTCATGTTGCGCCGACCCCAAATAAATTCCGCTGAGATACAAGCCCCATCTCACCCTCACTACCGTACACTTTGATATGAACAGAAAATGAAATGAAACGAAATCCTTATCTGTAACTTTAGATGCATATATATTTATTTTTATGTAACCTACTTACATAAAAAAATTATATTAAATAATATTTAATATAAAATGTTGTAGGTATATAATATAGTTCTATACTTTCGTAACAATTTTCATCTTAGTAATATTTTTTTCAGTTTATGCATAACCTGCCATGTTATCTCTCCACATCGATTAGTGAGTTATCCTCTCATTCCTGGTAGAGAATATCTAAGGCATTAAGGCCCTATTAGCTGCCAACGACCTTGAGTGGTTAGCTTGCGTGTTCTGAGCTGAGCTCACGTAACGCGTCGTATGTCCACCCAGTAATAGGACTCGCCCATCAAGGAGCGCTGTTCGAAATTAGACGCATTATTAATTTATTACACATAAACCAACGAGTATTAAACTGAAAAACTGAGACTAAATTATAAATAATTAAATGATCTTTAAAATGGTTAAGGTTTCATAAAAACACGCTTTATAGTTTTTGCGTGATTCTCAATTTTTTATCCGAGTTAGACATAACTTTACAAATTCAGTACACTATGTTATAAAAATATAATTTCAAATATTCTGAGATCAAATTAGTACGGAAATTATCGCGTTACCTACTACGGAAATTGTCGTGTAACGTTTTTTTTTTCAAAGATATAAGACAAGTCGTTTAGACGTGATATTAATTTAAAAAACATTAAAAGTTGTATAACTGTGCCTTAAGTCCGCCTTTGTACATTTGTGTTGCATGAAGTTTTAATAAATATATAAATAAATGAACTCTAAGTGTAGTAAGACGTACCAGTACTAGAAGACGCTGTGTTGGAAGGCCTCTCACGAAGTGGACCGATGACCTGGTGAAGATTGCGCGAGTCCGCTGGATGCGAGACGCACAGGACCGGCCGATGTGGCAACAATTGGGGGAGGCCTACGTCCAGTCTTTCGACTGAAATGATGATGATGATGAGCAAAATGGGAGTGGAGTAGAACAGAGCTTTGTTGAATTGATTTTTGCATAACACTAATTGAAACTATTCAATACAGTGTAGTGCTCATTAACAATCAATTCATTTAATTATTATTGTATATAAGGAAAACCACTATAATCACTCATCATTAAAAGGAGTGCTTAAGATGATTGTGTAACAGCATTCAATGCTTAGAATACCTAGCAGGATAATAGGTGTCTGTAGAAGGTATTAGATAAACACTTAATCGGAATGTTTATTTACCGTTAGAAGTGCACTTAAATTATGTTTCTATGTTATGTATTTAAAACGATTTTTTTGGTTACGAGAATAGGTGCAATAATTTAGAATATTTGAAATCCGTCTTTTGAAAATGATTCCTGATAAATTTTACATGTAATGGTTACTGAAGATGAATGCATAATGCCATATTGTAAAAAAATACTTTTGATGAATTTTGACTTGGAGAAGATAAAGGTTTGTTTTTTTCTAAATGTGGAAATTTTTTTTTTTTCTTATCTTTTCAGCCATGGTGGGTGGTTCCACTCAAATCTAATTTATTAATCATATGGTCCCATCCCTTGGGTGGGACCATATGATTAATAAATTAGATATATAATTCTGTCTTCAAGGTGTCTTGTAGTTGTTTATGTTTGTCTTCAAGATAAAAATTAAAATGGACTGCAGCGCTGTCATGTATTCTAATAACAACAAATCGTGAATCTGCAACTAGTAGTGTTTTTGTCATAGAAAACTTATCATAGAACCCTTCCTACTATTGGATTAAATGCTCCACAACCCAGCAACTGGACAAAATGATACTCATTGGCAATTCTGGTGTCAGATAACTTTGTTTCCGACTACCCGCAACGTCGTCTGTCAAAGATCCCCAAATGGTAGTTGGTACCACCGGCTCAACGTGCTTTCCGAGACACGGAGAAAGCTCGGTATGTTAAGATGGTCACTCATCCACGGATCAACCTTGACAACCGTTGCTTAACCTCAAACATCGAGCTATATGGCTGTTATTATTTAGCAACGAGCTCCTCTTATTCCCTGTATTAAGAGTAGTTGAAAATGCCTTAGCAATCAGGGTCAAAACCGCCATAGTCAGTTTTGCTACGAGTGTTGATAAAGGCGTTAAGGAATCATGTACCTAAAGTACAACTATTTTCTTACTGTCCCTCGGTAATCATCGGATTTCCGAATACAAACGAATGATATTTTTCATGTCCATCAATTATTAGATTTATTGTGTATAACAATTTGATTTCAGAACTTAATTCACACGGAAATCAAAACAAAACAACAATAAAGTACTTACTTAGTTCTGAATTCAAATTATTATACACGATTTAACACGATAAATCTAATAATGTATAAATGAAATGGAAATTGGCATTCGTTTGTATTAGGAAATGCGATGATTGCCGAGGGACATCAAAACAAAAAAAAAAGGGACATTAAGAAAATAATTGTACTGTACAAGTCTATATCATCAAGAACGTATTAGCTGAAAACCGTCTTCTGCTTGTAGCCACAACGACAGGTCCTGTGTTTCTTGCATCCAGCAGATTCCCGCGACTTTTACTAGGTGCTCGTTCCACCTTGTGGGACGGCTTCCAACATAGGATCTAGGCCTCCCCCAAGACCAACGACTGGTCCTGTTCGTCTCGCAACCATCGGCTACCCGCCACCCTCACCAGGTCATTGGTACACCTTTTGGAAGGCTTTCCAACACTGTCAACGTCTTTCGGTACACGGTTGCCACCCCAGAACATTTCGTTGCCATCGACCATTCGTTTTGCGAGGAATGTTCCCATTCCCAGTGCCACTCAAGTTTAGCAATAGGGAATATACATGATATTGTTTTATTTGTTCAATTGAAGACTTATTAACTTTAATAGTGAACAAATATGAAGGAATTTTAAATAAATATCATCATCAGTGACGAATTTATAAAGCTTTAAAGTTGATAATTAGAAAGAGAAGTCCGACGTGTGTTTTGACGTCAAAGGACATGACGCCCATACAACTGCCATAGAAAACAGCGTTTTCGAGAGAGGGTCAGGTATATTGGAACGAAGTTCCTTATCGCGCGTTGTGAAAGGGGGCTAGACGGAAAAAATTCTTACGAAAAGTTGTCACGACACTTTTTGCTATAGTAAAAAAAATAAAATTTTATTACAATTACTTTTGTTATAGTTGAGTTGAGTTGAGTTGAGCTGAGCTGAGCTGAGCTGAGCTGAGCTGAGCTGAGCTGAGCTGATCTGAGCTGAGCTGAGCTGAGCTGAGCTGAGCTGAGCTGAGCTGAGCTGACCTGAGCTGAGCTGAGCTGAGCTGAGCTGTGCGTGCGTGTGTGCGTAGTTAATAATAAAAAACATATTATAAATTAAAAAAAATAAAATTATATTACAATTCCTTCACTAATTAATCGAAAGGAACTTCGTTCCATCCGGGTGTCCCTTGACACCTCTCAAGTTTTTTTTGTTTTAAATGGTTGTACCTATCTTGTTTAATTTTCGATCAACTTTGATTCTGCTTTCACTGTTCATACTCTATTTTAGTATATTCATCGTTAAACAGGTTAGATAACAAATATTTTTTTCATGCATGTTCCCTATTCTTCGAGCTATTCCAGTTACTTGATTCGCCTGCTAATCAAGTCTATAATAATATCATGAACAAGAAATAAAACAAAAATATGCTCTTAAGTAATTTCAGTACAGATGTTTAGCTTTACAACTTTTATAAATTGTTATATAATTATCTAAAACTATGTTCAATTTTATTTATTTTTTCTAATGTAAAGATTATTTCCATCACACATATATTGCCTACTATAATTTTCTTATAAATACGGATGATCCCTTGAAAAAATAGTACAGAAGATGATTCTGGTCCTTCATTATCCCCTTGTTATCCGTCTGCCCTAGAGAGAGGATGTTTTTCGAGAGTTTGTAGTATTATACGAGTACGTACCTACACAGGTATATGTATGTATTTCCTTGGCGTGTTCTGTAGCCTAAACGGCTGAATTTGTATTTAAAGGCACAGTTATAAGACTTCTAATGGTTTTTAATTGAACATTACGTCTAATTTCTTTGAAGAAAATATATGTATGTATAATTTTTTTCGTAATTTGTTCGTAATGTTTATAACACAGTGTAATTAATTTGTAAAATTATGTCAGACGCGGATAAAAAATTAAAAATCACGCAAAAACTGTATGGCGTATTTTTATGAAACTTTCACCATTTTAAAGATCATTTAATTATTTATATTTTAATATACGTGTTTTAGTATACTAATAATAATGGTGGTTCGTGGTTCGACTGTCAACCGAACTGACAGCAAAATTTTTCTCTGCATATTTTATCGATTTTATCAACAAAATAAATTATTTTATACATCCAAAAATGCATGCAAGACCATACAAAATCTGCAATAGGACCCACAATACATAAAAAATGAAAAACAATAGCAAAAATAACGAGATAATGATGACGATGAATTGACAAAGAAGAGAAAAATGTTGACGAGAGCCGCAGCACTGAGGGCACGCCCACCACCTCCGGCCTCGTCGCTCAGCTCCGCCTCGCCGCCGCCGGAACCCAGCCCCACCGTGCTGTGACACCGGCCGTGACAGTTGCGTCGAGCTCCAGCGACGAGTTCTTCTCGCCGCCGACGACACCACCACCTGCGCGTCGACGGGGAGGACGCCGGCCGCCGAGCGGCTTAGGACCTCGAGGCCCACCGGCCTCTGATAGGGTCCCAGCTCCCGGCGGAAGTGTGCAGCGCATGCGATGAACGCAATCCATCAATGAAAACGTCATGCGCTCATACTATGGGGCTACAGAGGGAGGTAACAACCTGACCGCGTACCGTGTTCGGATGCTCTCTTTGTTCCTGGTGCTTGAGCCAGCCGTCAACGTTTTGGCCCAACGACTGTCGGATCAGGTACGGGTCATCCTGCGTAATCATATGTTGGATGATACTGTACTTGATCGCCTCTGAACTGAAATGGGTAGCCATGCTATTGCCCCTCCGTCGCAGACTGTGGTACCACCGTCCAACCATGCTCCCAACCACGCTGACGAGGAGTGTAATGACATGGTTACAAACGTAAGTACCCACTGCAATGATGAATTGAGGAGTGCTTTGGAGTGTGCTATTCGGGAATATCGCAGCATGCCGCTCGAGCTTAGGCCACGCTTACCTCGTTTGTCCATGCATAATAAGAATAGGGCGCTGGTGGCTGCTCTGGATTCGCAGTTGTCAAATTATTTTGATGACTGCGAAGACCTCACCGATACACACTCGATACTGTACTGCGCGGCTGTAGCGGCTTGTCGTGTAGCTCACGTCAAATTTCCTAATGACAGAGCTACACGACCGAAGCCAGTCGTGCCGGCTTGGCAGTGCAGGATCGAGCGTCGTATTGGTGGGGCCAGAGCACTCATAGGCAAACTAATCTGCTTCAGGGAGGGAAACACTCGCCCAAGAGTGATGCGCTTTGTGAGACGGGCGTTTTCGGGGACTGATGTCAGCTCCCGTGACTATATGTCCCGTGTCACAGAGCGTATCGACTTCCTGAAGCAGAAAGTATATGCATGGGCAAACCGTATTCGCAGGTATAAGCGGCGAGTGGAGCGGTACACCCAGAATCGCACATTCCGAAGTAATGAAAGGTGGGTATATAGGACTTGGGAGCGACCGGACCAAGGTGTGACTAATACGCACCTGCCGGATGATGACGCCATTTACTCTTTCTGGCGCAGCATCTGGTCGGTGCCCGTCTGTCATACCGAGGGCGATTGGATTCGGGATGTTGAGCGCGCGTGCGATCTAATACCAGAAATGGGGGCAATTATCATCAGCCCCCAAGATATAGCTCGTGCAGTCCGTTCGTTAGCTAACTGGAAATCTCCAGGGCCGGACGGGCTGCACAACTTCTGGATAAAATGGTTATGGTTTACAAGGTCACATGCCCGCTTGGCATCTCAGATCCAGTCTGCCTTAGAGTCAGGGTCGCTGCCCCAATTTCTGACTACAGGAATAACCCACCTGCTCCATAAATCAGGTAGTACTGCGGAACCTAAAAATTGTAGACCGATCACGTGCTTACCGACGGTCTATAAGGTTCTTACATCCATTTTGAGAGCTAAGATTAACACACATATAGATAGTAACTGTATCATGTCTGCCTCTCAAAATGGATGTAGGAATGGGTCCCGCGGTACTAAGGAGCTTCTCCTCATGGATATGACCATTAGCCAACAGGTTCGGCGTTCCCGAAAGGATCTGTCGACATGTTGGATAGACTATAAGAAGGCCTATGACTCAGTTCCTCATACATGGCTCATGAGGGTGCTAGAATTGTATAAAGTTGATGCAACGCTACGCACCTTCCTGATGCCATGTATGGGGCAATGGAGGACGGTCCTTCGCTGTCCAGGATGTCGACAAATCCAGAGGAATAGCGAACCGATAAGGATCGAGCGGGGTATATTCCAGGGTGACAGTTTGAGTCCGCTTTGGTTTTGCCTAGCCTTGAATCCTCTAAGCACACTGCTGGAGAATTCAGGACTAGGTTACCGGTTGAAGAGAGGTGGTCAGGTTATATCTCACCTGCTTGACATGGATGACTTGAAACTTTTTGCCCCCAACAATCTGCAACTGATGGAGCTACTGAAGGTAACTGAAACCTTCAGTAGTGCCATCAGGATGGAGTTTGGTGTGGACAAATGTGCAGTCATGCATGTAAAGCGAGGGGAGATTGTGGAATCCGTGGGAACTCAACTCTCGGATTCCATAAACCTGAGATCCCTCTCTCCAACCGAAACCTATAAGTATTTGGGTATGTCGGAAGCGTTAGGTATCAATGTTACTGACATGAAGCAATCATTGAAGGAGCGCTTCTTTGGCCGCCTGAAGAAGGTATTTAATAGTCTTCTATCGGGCGGAAACAAGGTGCGCGCCTTCAACGGTTGGGTCATGGCGTATTGATGTACTCTTTCGGCGTACTCAAATGGACTCAAACAGAACTTGACGCCCTGGATAGGCGTGTCCTCACACTGCTGACTGCATTTCGAATGCATCACCCACGTTCTTCAGTGATGAGACTGTATATTCCGCGGAAGTGTGGAGGCCGAGGCTTTTTAAATGCTAAAACCCTCCACAACCGCGAGGTAGCAGCAGTCTAAGGGAATATTTTCTAGCTGCTGACGTGGGTATGCATCGAGATGTAGTGGCAGTGGACAAGGGCCTTACTCCACTCTCCTTGGCTAACGAGAACTGGCGCAAACCTCTAGTGCTTGACATTAACGATCGCAGAGAAGTATGGCAGAGTAAGGAACTTCACGGACGCTTTTTCCGGGCCCTACACGGGCCCGATGTAGACCAACTGGCGTCCGTAGCCTGGCTGCGTGTCGGTGACCTCTTTGGGGAAACCGAAGGTTTTGTCTGTGCAATTATGGACGAAGTTATCATGACAAAAAACTACCGGAGATTTATTGTGAAGGACGGCACGGGTGACATATGTCGGGCATGTCATCGTCCGGGAGAATCAATCCGCCACATAATCTCTGGTTGTTCTCGTCTATCTAACGGTGAATACTTGCATAGGCACAACCTTGTAGCCAGAATTATCCATCAGCAACTTGCTCTGAAGTACTCTCTTGTGGAATCGGAAGTGCCGTACTACAGATATGCGCCCGACCCAGTTGTCGATAATGGTCATATCTCATTGTACTGGGATCGGTCCATCATCACTGACAGGACTATTGTAGCCAATAAGCCTGATATAGTGGTGGTGGACCGAATCGAGAGGCGTGCAATGATTGTTGACATTACCGTCCCACATGACGAGAACCTCGAGAAAGCCGAGAATGATAAACAAATCAAGTATATTGACTTGGCTCGCGAGGTAGTCGACATGTGGGATGTGGACTCAGCGATCATTGTACCGATAGTCGTGTCAGCCAATGGCTTAATAGCCACGAGCCTCGATCAACACCTCAGGAGGCTCTCGTTAGGCGGCTGGATCAAGGGCTTGATTCAGAAAGCAGTACTTCTGGACACGGCTCGCATTGTCAGGCGGTTCCTCTCTCTGGAGCCCTGACCGCCGGTAACAATCTAGAGTTAGTAGGGCAGCATTATGATCGGTTATTGTCGAGTTAACAACGAGTGCAAGTGAGGGGTAATTTGTTTTAAGTATGATATGGTCCAAGCAGGAGCCACTATGATGTGTAGGTAAAGTGTGTGCAGGGGAGCAGGCCGTGATATGCGCATAGGTTGAGGTAGTCTTGAGCAGATGCATCAGTACTTCCTGGTAGAATATTGACATTAATATCTCCAATTACAATCGTGTTTTTGATGGATGACAGGTTCTGCAAGCTACCATTCAGCGAGTCAGTAAAATTGCTAATATTTTTGAAGGAGGGTGTTCGATATAATGCTAATATTGCAAAGTTTGATCCAATCTTAACCACCAAACTGTTGCAGTCGTGCATATTAGGTTCCTTAACAGAGACCTTCAAATGATCTGCCCGGGGGTGGAGGATAAATTCGAAAGAGTTACCTCGCCCCCGGGCACTCGAGGCAGGGAGGAACAGGGGTGGGTTTTAGTCAGTAAGAGTCTGACACACCCTTCCGCTCCACCCTAGAGCGGAAGAAGTCATAGGATGATTTCCCACCCCCCCCAAAAAAAAAAAAAAAAAGACCTTCAAATGATTCCTTACATAAACTATCACCCCATCATTTTGATTGTAATTTCTATTACTTTTGTACATATTGTAACCCGGTATTAGTGGAATGTTATATTGCTTGGCAAGCCAGCATTCGGTTAAAACAATAACGTCACTATTTTAGTTTAACCGTTGTTGAAAGGTGCAAAAGCTATCAAAATTCTTAAAAATACTGTGAATATTTTGTGTTAGTACGGTAAATGGAGTTTTGTAGTCGGAAAGATATTGTTTGCAATTTTCAGCTCCACAAACTTTTGACTCAGATACAGAGAAAATATCTAATTTGTTAATTATATTGTTTATCATCATAATATGGTGATAAATACAAATATAAAAACAAAAACTTAAAAGGTCTAAATAAATAACTTATTAACGGCGCTCTTAGGCGCCTGCATAATCAATGGAATTTATATATCATTTTTCGGCCATTATTTTCGCCGGGCAGTCAGCAGCGCCTGTGTTGTGCTTGTCTGGCTTTTTGAAATGAAAGCAAGTAGCGCATTTCGGCTCATCTGTCTTCTTTGGACATTCTTTGATTGAGTGCCCTTGATCGCCACAGTGACCGCAGGTGTAGGTCGTCTGCCGACAAGACTTGGCAGCATGACCGTACTGCTGACACTTAAAGCATCGTGTGACTAATGTAAAGTCTCTCACAGGGCATGATGACCAGTTCACAAATACTCTTTCCTTTGACATCAGGGCTTTGCGTATGACTGCAGATACTTCTACTACGTAGTTGCAGTACAGCGTCTTTCTTACCTGATTTATGGCTTAACCTAATTGAGGTCAAGAACGTCTCAAGGCTGCAGTCCTGTAGTATCTCGGCAAGATTTTGATGGTACAAACACGCGAAAACCTCATTTTCTGACATGGATGACGGCACTCCTATGATTACAACCCTAGGCTTCCTTTTGTAAGGCTCGTCGACAGTTAGACCTGACTTTGTTAGCCGCTCCGATTTTCTCAGCTTTTCGATATCGTCTTTCGTCTCGGTGCTGATGATAATACCGCCATTTTTGGTCTTGCGTAGGCCTTTAACATGTAGCTTCATCTGTTCGGGGCAGATAATTTTTTGGACGAGAGATTTTGTCTCATCACTGGTCCTCAATTTATCTTGCGGGTAAATGACCACAGAACTTACGTTTGACGGCTGGATATAATTGTTGGCACCTTTCTTCACCATGTCAGAAAAGGAAGTTCCCAGGGCAGGCTTGAATGTCTCTCCGACTTTCATTTTGAGCTCCTTTAGTTGCTGCGAAAGGTCGAGTTGGCTTTCGAGTGCTTTCACAGCATTGTGAGATTGTAAAGCTCTAGATTTAATGGACTGGTACTGAACGGCCAACTGCGATGTTTCATGTCCAACCTTCCGGCATAAGGCACTGATGCGCTGTTTCTGGTCCGAGTTCAGCTTGCCTTCTGCTGCAATAGCACACACCTTCTGAAGGCTCTGGTCAATGGTCGTCATCCAGTTTTGAATTTCTGATGTCGGTATTCCTACGAACTCATCGTTCCTTTGGCTCGGCGCTTGAGGGGCAGGAGCTAGTACGGCTGCGCGCGCGGGTGTAGGCGGCGGAGAGCGAGCACACCTACTTCTCGGGCTGAAGGGACTGTCCTCCATAGTGTAACAGGTTATTTACTTGTTAATCACTGATCATCTTCATAAATCCACCTTACATAAATCAATATTATGACTCAGTTTGCGTTACTACCGGCTATTTATAAAAACTAGGTCACGATTTCGCAAGTGATTATTTGTTTAAATTAATATTGTTCGATACGTCCGTTCACTACGATCGTCAAATAATCAGTCAAATAATCAGTCAGTTTTCATGACATAGTTATGTGGGGTATCAAATTAAAGTGGTCAAGGAGACGACAAAAAAACACTAAACTTTTAATAAAACAGCTGACTGAGAAAAAGGCTAAAAAGTTCCAAACAAGTCTCTTTTCAAACAGTCAGTGCCATAAATGGTATCAAAGTGATTGAACTTAAATAAATACCATCTGCATCTGATTATATTTAGGGTTCCGTACACGAAGGGTCCAAATAGAGCCCTATTATTGTCACTCACGTGTTCGTCATCTGTCACACAGGTTTTACAGCCAAACGGTTGGAGCTACAGTCTTCAAATTTTCACTGTGATCTAATTTAGGACTTAAGAATCAGTAAAACAATTGAATATTAATTGAGCACATTATATTTTACAACATCATACAATTGGTGACCAACGACAACCCACAATCACTAGTGTTGTGTAATTAGTTCGATTATATAGTGATGTTCTTTAACATCAAACATCTTCCTCCTAAGAGTAATTAATCAGAAATCTAAGAACTTAATAAGATAAACAAAGCTACTGTTAGAAGAATTAAACATATGTAGTATTTAGTTGACATACTCGTAGGTACAACCAATCTGCTTTTATATGAGAAATTTACATTACTTACTTACACATTAGGCTTGATTAGATAGAGGAAGCAAACTTAGCAAACATTAACAAAAATTTACTTTATTATGTATTTATTCTATAGATCCATAATTTGTCTGGGTTTTACCTGCCTACCTGCTCTGGTAAAGTATGGAGGCTGAGACCCTTCTGTAACTGAATGTCTCATGGTTTAGGGAGTGTGTGGTGAAGTCCCCACTTCATTTTCCCCTTCTCTCTCAGACTCGAAATAAAAATATTCATCATCATAATTGTTCCTAGCACAACTAGATTCAGTGAATGACCTTTTGATTTGCGATGTGTTGCGCCTTAAGCGCCTACCGTCACTTAGCCTTTCAATGATGTATGAACGGGGTTCTTTTAACTTAGATATAATTTTGGCTTTTTCCCATAATACCCCTTCCCTGAACACAATCTTGTCACCTGGAGCATAGTTTGCAACTTTCTTCCTAGCTGAGTCATCATAATTTGCCTTATATAGAGACTGCCTTAAAACTAGTTTATAATATGTATCATTCTGCACCTTAGGCTTTAACACATTAATATTACAGGGCATTATTCTTGCCAATCTGCTGTTTAACATTTGTGAAAGTGAGATATCAAGTTCTGACAGTGGTGTGTTATTATAATGCAATATTCCTCTATAATCAGTATTATCATCCTTACATTTTTTTTAAATTTGTTTACAAATATGCACTGCTTTTTCTGCTAAACCATTACTTTTGGAATATCTAGGCGTTGATGTAATCAAAGTAATGTCTTTACACTTAAAATAAGTCATACACTCAAAAGAACCAAATGGCACATTATCAGCAATTAATTCTACAGGATATCCAAAACGTGTGAATGTCTCTTGCATGGCATTTATGACATCTTTAGCACATTTCCCAGTCATTGGCAGAAGTTCTATCCAATGAGAAAAATAGTTAACTATGACAAGGAATGTTTTCCCATGAAAATCCAGAATGTCAGAACCTACTTTTATAAAACGTTCTTTGGGAATTTTATGTGGCAACAATGGTTCATTGTAATTTTGTGAGCTAAACTTTTCACATGGCCTACATTTTCTTACATAATCATGGATATCGACCCGCATATTAGGCCAATAAAATAAGGGTTTTGCCTTATTTATACACTTTGATACACCACAGTGACCTTTGTGTAAGATATCTAGTATATAAAGTTTTAATGACATTGGAACTACAAGCCTGTTACCAACAAACAATAATCCATCCTGAAGATAAATGGCATCCTTAAATTTTTCAAATATTTTGCATTCTTTAGGAACTGATTTTGGCCACCCATGGTAATAAAATCTAGATATAAGGTTTAAGACTGGGTCATTACTGGTTTCTCTTCTGAAAATATCTTTGCGTTCATTTGACATGGGTAAGTATTTAGATACAGAGTGCACCATTTGCAACATTTCATTATCTTGTTCAGTTATTTTTAAGCTATTTCTAGACAACATGTCAGCAAAATGAACCTGTTTGCCGGGAACATAATAAATATTTAAATCATAAATTAATAATTTGAGTCGCAGACGTCTTAATCTTGGTGAACCAACATTACTTATATGCTTTGACATGATGGCCATGATTGGCTTATGATCTGACTGGACATCCACACTAGTTCCATATATATATTTGTGAAACTTTTTACATCCAAAATAAATGGCTAACAGCTCCTTCTCAGTCTGCCCATAATTCTGTTCACTGCTATTCATAGTGCGCGATGCACATGCAACAAGTCTGGGTGTACCCGTGTCATCATTTTGGAACAAGCAGCAACCCAAACCATAACCTGATGCATCACACTGCAGGGTAATTTTCTTTTGAGGGTCAAAAGGACATAGAGCTGGAACTGAACTAACTTTAAGTTTGAGTTTACTGAAAGCTTCTTCATGAATAGGTAACCATGTAAAATCAACATCTTTTTAAGTCTACACAATGGACACATTAATTTCCCCATGTCAGGTACATAACGCCTTATGTAACTAAAAGAACCAATTACACTTTTAAGTTGTTCTTTGTTGGTAGGAGATTTTAAATTGACTAGAGATTCTGCTCTGTCTTTATCAATTGACATACCTTTAGCACTGAAAGTTTGGCCAACATATTTTACCTCAGATTGACAAAATTGAAGTTTATTTTTGTTAAACACAACACCTAACTCTTTGGCTTTTCTCATTACATTATTTAAAGATACATTATGGATCCTTAATATTATTTCCCATGACTAAAATATCATCAGCCCATACAACAACATTAGGTAAGTTCCCAAAGTGAGATTCAAGTACTTCCTGGAACAATTCTGGAGCATTCATAAGTCCATAAGGTAAGACTCGGTATCTGTAGACGCCAAAAGGTGTAGCAAAACAGCATTTCCAAGAAGACTCTTCACTCAATTCCAAATGATGGAATCCTTCTGACAAATCTAGCACTGTAAAAACTTTTTTGCCTATTAACTTAGTTGCAAGATCATCCAGTGTGGGTAACATTTTGGGTTTCTTTACAATAATTTTGTTTAAGTCAGCTGGGTCTAAACATAATCTTATCTTTTTGTTAGGGCGTTCCACAAGAACGATTCTATTGACACAAGCTTTATTATTTATATTGTTAACTTTAACTATAGCTTCTCTATTAACAAGTCTTTCAAGTTCGATCTTTAGTGGATCTAACAAAAAATGAGGGATCCTAGACGAAGGATGACAAATTGGCTCTACTGGCCTTCTGGTGGGAATATCAAAAATACCTGGAACTTTACCAACACCTTGAAAAACTTCAATATGATCACTTATAAACTTATCCCTACTTGGATTATTAATATTTGTATTAATGGCACTATGCACTCTTTTGATTAAATTTAGATTTATACAACCAGGCAAACCAAGCAACATTGATTTACAATTTACTATTAAGAAATTTTCATAACACTTTTTATTTTTATATTGACATTGCAAATTTATCATGCCAACAGGTATAACTTGCTTGCCTTCAAAAGATTCTAACTTAGTATTTGTATGCAAAAGTTTCAACTTTAGATTTTCATTTATCTTATTAAATAAAATAACTGGCATTATGTTGACATCAGCTCCTGTGTCCAACTTACATTTTACCTTACTATTTTCAATAATAATATTTTCATACCACTCAGACTTCGCACAATTTATACTGCTGGCTTCTCCGCAGTGTACATTTTCAGATTCACTTTTAGAGCTTGATTCCGTAGACTCTGTGTTGGCTTCCTGGACCTTTTTATTCACCTTCTTGCAGCTTATAGCAAAATGGTTGAGAGTTCCGCATTTCCTACATTTTTTCCCAAAAGCTGGACACGAACGGGGACCGTGTTCTGTCTGACATCTTCGACAATTAAATGCAGACTTCTTCTGTTCCTGCGGCTTTAAAGCTTTGGCTGCCTCCTCTGCCGCAGGATGCATAGCAGACACTTGCCTCGCTGCTTGCTCCTTCGTTTGACAGTACTGAATTGTTTTGTTCAGAGTGAGGTCATCAAATCTTAATAGAGCCTCTTGTGTGGTTTTGTCAAAGACAGTCCGTACTATGTGGTCTCGCATCATTTCCTCCTCCATGGTTTTATAATCACAAGACTAAATAAGATGCCTGCAGTCCGTCAGAAAATTAGCAAATGGCTCACCCTCCAGTTGTCTTCTTTCGTTAAACTTAAAGCGCTGGAATACCACATTTGTTCTCGGGTTGACGTGGGCCGTGATAGTTGCAATTACATCTTCATATTTATTTTCGTCTTTAGGTTTGGAAATCGGAATCGTAGATATAATTCTTGTTGCTTCAGGGCCCATCATGTTGCGTAGTAGTGATAGTTTTACGCCATCCTCAGCTTTGTTCTTGCCTATTACAACCAAATAATCTTCAAATGTGCGTAGCCAAAACTTCCACTCGGACGCTGCATTTTCATTCGCGATGTTTAGGTTTGGAGGAAGTTTTACAAAGCTGGTATCCGTCGCTATTTTGAGCACGTAATCTTGCTTTTTTTTTTGTGCTAACCTTATAAACTTGGCGGTTTGAGGAAGGCAACGACGACGTAAATCACTTAACTCTCGAACGGCTGCGCCATGTTCTAATTTAGGACTTAAGAATCAGTAAAACAATTGAATATTAATTGAGCACATTATATTTCACAACATCATACAATTGGTGACCAACGACAACCCACAATCACTAGTGTTGTGTAATTAGTTCGATTATATAGTGATGTTCTTTAACATCAAACTGTGATCAAACACACTGTTTAAACATTTTGTTGACCCAAAGTCATACAAATAGTCAGAAAAACATTTGGTACGGAACACTAAATGTGCGAAGTCCGACACACACTTGGCGAGTTTTTTTCATGGCATAGTTATATGGGGTATCAAAATAAAGTGCTCAACGAGACGATAAAAAAAACACTTGTAATGAAACAGTCGACTGCAAAAACGGTTAAAAAGTTACAAACAAGTCTCTTTTCAAACTGTCAGTGCCGTACATGGTATTAAAAAGATTGAACTAAAATAATTACCATCAACTCTGATTTTTTTTAGGGTTCCGTACACGAAGTGTCTAAACGGAGCCCTAATATTGTCACTCACGTGTCCGTCTGTCTGTCCGTCTGCCCGTCGTCTGTCACACAGGTTGTACGGCCAAACGGTTGGAGCTACAGTCTTCAAAGGAGATTGTTCTGCATCCATACAACTTTCGCCCCAGATCCAACAGCGAAGGAAATTTATTTTGCTTGTTCTAAATTACGAGTATAAGCCCATGAAGAGAAAATTTATTGACGGACACCTTGTAGAAAGCATTTATTTAAAAAGAAAACAAAGTATTTGTGGTTATTTTTAGTAAGAATCAATCCCTTCAATACTTTGAAATATACCAGTAAATGCCTGTCACTAAAGTTATTTATTATCACAGCCAGCTAACACGTTAATTAAAGCAATCAGAGTCCGTAAAAAATAGCAAGATCGTCGAATGTATTCCAAAATAAAATAACTAAATGAAATCACTACACGATGCAATCAAACAGGTGACAGTTGAGATGATTGACATTTGACATGATAAGGATTAGGGATGCCCTATAAAATCCGTATCGATATATTTTAAACAAAATCGATACCATTCAGTACCCAGCGTGCTATTCTATTTGAAATATTACAATTCATCTCACTCACCTAAGGCATGTGTGCCGTACCTCGTATTCGGTTCGTATCGTGAAAATACGATTCGAAATAGCCTTCATAATAAATGTGTGGTTGTTTGTGCACTGCTTCGTTTTCGTGTTTTTATATTCGTGAATCTCTCACATCGAGTCAGTTTTTGCGGATCTAAGTAGCCGTCATGCTTAATAAAAGGGCATTTTGTCACTCATATTCGATTCGATTCGAGTGATTGTTTTTAGTGAATACTCGAATCTCGGATTGGTGCACGTGGACTTTCGTATTCGATTCGTATTCGTTTTTTAAAAACGGACCATAAAAAATTCCACAAAACGAATCACGAATACGAATCGACTATAAGTAAGTTCACAGCGACCATTCGTGAATGCTGCTGATCCGTTTTTATGCTATTCGTAAATAAAACGAATTGAATCAAATACGAGGTAGTGCACAAACGTCCTTATATGTAGTAATTGTATAGAAAAAGATAAATATATAGGATGCATGTTATCTTATCTTAACGATGTGTGTGAAATGAAAAATTGGGCATCACTAATTGTCATGTCAAATCTCAAATCTAACTGTCAAAGATGGCAACATTTTTGATTTGTGATGTCGTAATTCGTTTAAGCTCTTTTAATTGTTCATACAGATATTCGCAATAAGTATAATAAAATATACTTAAAATTACTATGTATGTCAGAGGTTTGTTGGTCCTGGGGCCATTTCCGATAATGTCCTTCCTTGAAATTGGTACAGAACCTTAAATGTGCGACAAGTACTTGGCCGGTTTTTTCTCGTTTCTAGTAAGTTAAAATTTAGTTTCAATTTTAAGTTAAACTATTTATTTTTAATTTGTGTATGGTAAACAAGATAGCAAGCATGTGATTGGTTTGCCAGTTTAGCAACCATATTAAATATTTAAATGCCATCGCAACTTAGTTTGTAGTAAAAACGTCCAAAAATTTTATTGGTGCACAGGAAATAAGACTGTCTTAGTTTGACCCACTTCCCGATTTCTGATTACGCTGAAATTTTGTTTAGTTTGGATGACAATGCATGGTTAGCTAAGTGACGTCATTCTAAATCCAATATAGTAAGTAAGTAAATAGTTTATTTTCTCGCCACAATACAAATATTTTTACACATTTTACACCAATGTAATTACTATGCATATTGTGGGAGACTGGTGCCTAAGCTAGGCTTATTACCTGTGTTTCAGGACACCAGGCCTCCTCCTTAGTAGGTTACAGTTTGTGCACAGGATTTCACATCAGGTTGTGGTCAGAAATTTAAGTAAACAGACAAAGAAAGAAAAATCGAAATCAGATGACATAGAAAATATGAAAAAATTGACAATATGTTAAGATTTTTTGTGTGATTGTGAGTGTACGTGAAAATGTGTGTAAGTGTTTGAGAGGGATACGGAGGCTTACACTATTACAGCAAATAGTCCTTCGGTGTCGTCGTAGTTTGGATGACAATGCATGGTTAGCTAAGTGACGTCATTCTAAATCCAATATAGTAAGTAAGTAAGTAAATAGTTTATTTTCTCGCCACAATACAAATATTTTTACACATTTTACACCAATGTAATTACTATGCATATTGTGGGAGACTGGTGCCTAAGCTAGGCTTATTACCTGTGTTTCAGGACACCAGGCCTCCTCCTTAGTAGGTTACAGTTTGTGCACAGGATTTCACATCAGGTTGTGGTCAGAAATTTAAGTAAACAGACAAAGAAAGAAAAATCGAAATCAGATGACATAGAAAATATGAAAAAATTGACAATATGTTAAGATTTTTTGTGTGATTGTGAGTGTGCGTGAAAATGTGTGTAAGTGTTTGAGAGGGATACGGAGGCTTACACTATTACAGCAAATAGTCCTTCGGTGTCGTCGTAGCTTAACTCCTTAAGCCAGGAGGTTAGTTTCGCCTTGCATTCGGTCTTTCGAAGTTTGTGTATCGCCAAGATTTTGTTAATTTTATTATACAGATATGGACCGAGGTGGCAGAAGTAGTGTCTGGAGTGCATGGTGGTAAGTTTTAATTGGCTTCTGACTACAGGATTGTGGCGCCTTTTGCCACAAGACAAAGAGGGATTGTAGGAGGTCAGGATGGTCTGCTGCACAAATATCTGGCGTACCGTCAGAACTTTTGCCTTTTTGTACAAAAGATTGGTGGGATATCTGAACGGTAGGAAAAAGGTCACCTTTAATATTGCTCTTTGCGCTCTCTCTAATTCGATAAGAGTGGTCTTCGAAGCACCACCCCAGGACGCTGACTCAGCTAGGGCAAAGTACACGGATCTCCTCAACCTATCATCAGCCACATGTCTCAGGGTCTTAAAGACGTAGATCAACTTGCGCATCCTACCACTAAGTGTAGATATGTGCTCATGGAGACGCAGGCCAGTGTCCACTATTACGCCAAGGTATTTTACCGAGTTGACTTTCTGGAGATGTATGCAAGAGCAGGTGCTGATGTGTGGCTTGGGACAGGAGTGGGCTACAATCGAATGCGGTAGTGTCGAGTTGGTTTCTGTCCTGTGGGTGATTGTAAAAGTGAGGTAGTGTGTTTTTCCCGCATTTAACGTGAGTAGATTACCTTGCAACCAGTCCGAGACAACATTAAATCCCGATTGTGCGTATTTAAAGACATCACTCCAGGTATTCGCATTAAACAGAAGAGCAGTGTCATCTGCGAAGGTAATTATTTTACCGTTCGGAAGAGTGAGCAGACCCAGGTCGTTTATGTAGATGAGAAACAGTGTCGGGCCTATCACGCTGCCTTGCGGCACACCGTAGGTGACTATCCGCTCCTCACTGATGTACTCATCCACTCTAACGCACTGGGTTCGCTCACTCAAATAGTCCACAAAAAGCTTGAGCTGATTCCCTCTAATTCCAAGGCGATCCATTTTCTCAACCAGAATGGGAACAGAAACCGTATCAAAGGCCTTGGCAAGGTCCAGGAAGATTCCGATAACCTTTTGACTTCTATCCAGGTTGGTAATAATATAGTTAGTTAGGTCATGAACAGCATCGGAAGTTGATCTGCCAGCTCTGAAACCGTACTGAGACGGAGAGATTATGTTGTACTTGGTCAAGTAGTTTACAAGTCTGCTGTTCATGATCCTTTCTAGTACCTTAGATAACGTAGGCAATACAGCTATTGGTCTGTAGTTACTGACACAGTTTCTGTCTCCACTCCTGAAGATAGGGTGAATAATGGATTTTTTAAACGCCTTGGGGAATTTACCCGTGTGGAGTGAGAGGTTGCAGATATACGTTAGGGGAGGGACAATCAAAGCAATGTGTTTTTTTAAAAGTGTACTAGATATTCGGTCCCATCCCACGGCACACTCACTGCGAAGGGAGATAATTATATTTGCAACCTCTGCCTCATCCGCGGGCAAAAATACCATAGAGTGCAACGTCTCATGCGTGACAGACACTGATGGTCTAGATGTGCTGGTGTTATCAATTATTTCAGCAAGGTTTTTCCCAATATCCGCAAAGAAGTCATTTATTTGGTTCACGGAGCCTAACGGTGTGGGAGATATCGTGAGTAGTTCTTGTCTATTATCCCTTTTCTTTACCCTATTCGCGATGGTATTGATGGCTGTCCATAATTGTTTTGTGTTGCTACCTGCGTCAGTGATACGTGGCAAACTCCTAAAGATAGTGGACTAGTTATTTAGTATGCATTGCCATGATACGGGTATCAAATCAAAGGGTTTATGATGAAGAACACGGAAAATAAAAAATAAAGTTTTTAACTACAGAAAAAAATATTATTATTGATGAGCTCGTTCTTGGCCACTATCTCCTGATAGTAATCAATAATTTGGTCGACAAAGGACATTGAGTTCGTTTTTCCAAAACTGTATAATCATTATATCAAAATATTTATTTACACTAATAAAATCATTGTCTGGACAAATAAGCCTAATCTACGCTTAAAGCCCTAAAGGAACCAGGCATCCCAATATATTGTGTGTTAAAATTATTTCCTTGTCTGCATGATTCATCCGTCTTCGCCTGGTACATTTCATCGAAGTATTCCACAAAGTCTTTGGAAGTCACCGTTTCTCGCCATTCGTCTGAAAACAGTAAAATGTAAGATAATGGTCAATTTCCAAAGAATAAAAAGTGATATTCTAAGGATGGCTAAGAGTAGAGGAAGGCCAAAGAAATTATGGTTGGACTGTGTAAAACAGGATATGGCTAAAAAGGGGGTGACTACAGAGATGACGACTAATAGAGGAGTATGGAAGAAAAAGACACATTGCGCCGACCCCAAATAAACTGGGATAAGGGCAGGCAAACAATGATTCTAAGCCATTTCCTCGACTCGGCTCAGCCGCACTCAATCAAGTTGAAGGAGTCGCATTGTAATTTACAAGCAGTAATCGAGAATTTTTTGTTTTTGTCATGGCGACTAAGACAAGTAGAGTTTTCACTCCACGTGACTAGGACTGGTAGGAAGTTTCTTAGAATGACTTAGAAGTTATTTATGTATACTTAATTTTAAACTTTAAGTTCTTTCAAATTGGTTGACTTTTCCCGGTCCTCAATAGCTAGCTTTGTCATGTCATTCAAATCAAATAAAATATAACAGACATAAACATGTCGGTCCAATTAAATAAAATAGAATCCGAAATCATTGACGGCACGGTTGGCGTAGTGGTTGAGCGTTTGGCTGCTGCGCTGCGTGTCGCGGGTTCGATCCCCGCACGGAACAAATATTTGTATGGCCTACAGATAGTTGTTTCGGGTCTGGGTGTCTTGTGTATGTGAGTTTAAATGTTTGTGAACACACCCACGATACAGGAGTAATTCCTATTGTGGGGCAACGTTTTTAAAAAAAAAAAAAATAATAATAATCACATGTCAATTTAATCAAATAGATTATAAAATACATACACATTCAATAAGAAAACAATAATAATACTGAAATGTCAAGATGGAATAAAAATAACAATAATACTACAGAATACGAGGGGAAGCTCTACGATGACGCTGCATCCACCTCTGTACCAAGAGCAGTTCCCAACGCTCGGACAATACCTTCAGGACGCTGTTCGAGTTGCTTAGTAGGCGACTTAGTAGCGATGCACTCCGTTTCCTTATGATCGCGAAAAAATCATCGGTCAACGCCTGAGCAAACATAGTTGAGGCACTACAATACCGCGGAAACCACTACAACATCGTGAAAGTATTGTTGCTTTGAAGCCATATTTATTTTTTTCCTTTTGGCATATTTTACAGCAGTATGGAAGAATTCCGTCAACTTTTATTGATCAAATAATAAAACATTTTTATAAAAAATAAATCATTTCAAAACCTGTATCATCCTATACAAAATCAACATTTAAAATTCAGGTTCGTAACAAGAAAATGCCTGAGGCATTAAGTCTGCCTATTTACTTGTGTGCAAGAAGTATTATATAAATAAATAAATAAAATACACCTTAAAATAAAGAAGCGTCTACTGTATTTTCAGTAAAAGTGGATTTTGCTGCCTTTGCTTTTTTATGACTGTTTTCCTTTAGTCAAAGTATGAAAATTCCAGCCATACTGGCAATAATAATCATTCTCGCGCTACCAGTTGACAGCGATGCGATATGGGTTACGCTCTTTATAGGGTTCTGTACCCGAAGGTTGCTCACTATTGCTGTCACTCACGTGTATGTCGGCTGTCACACAGGCTTTACAGCCAAAAGGTTGGAACTTTTTTTTTTGGGGGGTGGGAAATCATCCAATGACTTCTACCACTCTGGGTGATCAAACTCAGAGGTCAAAGTGTCTTTTAATGTGTTCAAATCCATACGATATGTACTGGTCAAATCATATGAGAACCATGCACGTTAATGTCTGGGATGAGTTTTTAGGAAAGCAACACGCAAATTCGAGTGGACCTGTCCAGACAGTGCAAGCATTTGTCAGTTATCGTGAAGTTCAACTCAGAACTTTGAGGAGCTCAACGAACCGACCAACAAAACCAAAGTAGAAAAGCCCCAAAAGAAGGTTAAAAACAGAATACATACCACTTAATGTCTGCATGGACCTTTCCTTGCCTCCGTACTCTGCAGGCAGTATTTCTTTCGGCACAAACTCGTAAAAAGTATCAATAGTCTTGTGCAGATGTATTCTTCCTGCTAGTTTGGAGCTTAAGACTTGCTTGAGGAGTCCGAGAAGAGCGTCAACCATTTTAGACGCTGTTATCAAATGGATCTGCTTTATTCTCATGCCGTAGCCTTCCTGGAATAGAAATAGTATATTATAAAGACGAAAAATAAATAAAGAAAAATACTATGATTAAATCTACACAAATAATTAGGTCAAGCAGAGAAATAATAATAATCATTTATTCATAAGCCTAAAACAAAAGGAGAGAATTTTCGAGCAAATACTATATAATAGAAGTGTTTCGTGTTACAATCCTTATTGTTATATATTATACAGCATGTAACAAAAACCCTGTCCGATCCTGAAGGGTATTACTTGGTATCGTACTGCGTACACATAAACGTACTCATTTTATGGATACGAGATAATTATTTTTCCCCAATGAAAATAATTAATTTTAAATAAAATTAAAAACTTATCAACAGCAACACTGAGCGCTCGACCAAATTCACCTACTGTTTCGTTTAAAAGATGCCACCTGAGCGAGACAGAGTGCCTACAGCGCGGCTAGTGCAGGGCGGTAACGTTTGAAATAAAAATAGGTAAAAATGAAAAGATGTCGCCGGCCGGCGGAGTGTTGACAACTTATGAAAATTTGCCATATTTAGTGTTAAATTTCGCATTTTTAATTAAAATAAAAAATCTATAACTTTTGATTTTTATGAGTTACATTTATAATAATAATAATATAATAATAATAATTTATTCATCAAAAACATTTCTTTTTACAACTTTTTCTAGTACCTACGTATGTTAAACCAGGAATACGCCTTTATTGGATCGGACAGGGATTTTGTTACATGCTGTATAGATTTGATTACAATTTACATAATTATCCTAATAAATAACTTTATAAGTAAAATATGTACAAGCGGCATAAAAGATCCGGGAGGAGTTTACAGCTCATTTGGCATCGAAAAATTCATCCACATCGCTGTCAATGGGAAAAATGCCCAGAACGCTTGCAGCATTGCCACGTTGAATGGCAATGCTGATTCTTTGGCCGAAAAAAAAGGCCAGCCCTCTGGTCACGTGAAGAGTCGACTAAATATTGCTGATGTCACGGAAAACTCGATGGACACTCGGACCCCATGGCTCTAATGTTTCAACCCCAAACGGCTAAAACATCCTTATTGTAACTAGGCTAGGTGTAAAATATGTGCATAAGAACAAGAAACTTCTGACACCCAAACTATGACATGAGTCCCGTATCTCAGGTGTCAGCGTTCCTACCTGGCTATTTATTATAATTCATCATCTCAGCCTTTTAATGTCCCCACTGCTAGAGCACAGGCCTCCTATTCGTGAGAGGGTGTGGACCGTAATCCACCACGCGGGCCCAATGCGGATTGGTGAATGTCACATGTCTTCGAATTTCTGGTTCTAGGACATGCCGGTTTCCTCACGATGTTTTCCTTCACCGTTTTGAGAGCAGTGGTGATGAAATAATTTACACAAAGTAAAGCGCCTGCCTGGGTTTATTAATTATTCATTTATGCAGCTTGAATTAGTTCAAGTTTAATTCAAAAACAAATGAAATAAGAATAGAAGGGCAAGAGCTATGCTATACCTATATTCGAAACTACGGATTGCGCATTAGAAATAATAAGTGTGTGTGTACTTACGTACTCACATAAGAAGTTATACTTCTTTGGCGTAACAAGATAAAAAACCGTTTAACTGTCACAATGTTTACAAAAGGAAAACAATCATTCTTCATGAACCACAGACTATAGCTAACTTCAGTGTGTCGTTTTTTGTGACGGTGTGCGCGCGCATCCTAAAAATTTATTCTCCTAATTTTTCCCTGATGCGCCAAAAGAAGTATAACTTCAAAAAAGTTAGCTACATTAAACCCTTTTAAATGAAATTAGTGGTGATACTCACTGTCATCAATGTGATAATTTGTCTTAGTTCCATAGGAGTGCATTTAGTAACAAAAGTCATTATATTTGCATCCCTAAAGTCCAGAGCAATCACTAGGCCATTGTTGTAATCATTTATTCTAACATATTCGCTTATCTGTAAAAATAAGAGAAAATTATGCACAATAAAAATTAAAAAAAACGGTCAAGAGTGAGTCGGACTCGCGTGCAAAGGGTTCCGATTTTTTTTTTCGGTTAAACTATACACATTTACTTCTTATAGGTTTTCCTGTAACCTACTTATGAGTAAAGAGCTTTTTTATTGATTTTTTTTTAATTTTTGGTCTATTGGTTTCGGAGATAATAACTTAAAAACTACCTAATTTTGAAAGTATAACAAAAATATACTTGAAATCTGTACAATATAGCATACAATAGCTGTTCATTTGTACAATGGCACAGTACAGTTTGAAAAACATTTTTAATTTGCCGATTTGCACCCTAAAAGTGGACCCCCATAGGTATTCCAAATTCATTTATTTACATCACATCTTGGTGTTATGGTCACAGATATTCATGTGTGTAACAAATTTCAACTCAATCGATCAAGTTGATTCGGAGTAAATTGGCTGTCACAGACGGACAGACGGACAGACAGACAGATAGACACACGAGTAATCCTATAGGGGTTCCGATTTTCGTTCGGACTTTCGGAACCCTGAAAATTAGCAATTATCTGGACTTGGCTCGCGAGGTTCTCGATATGTGTGGACTCAGCGATCATTGTACGTACCAATAGTCGTGTCAGCCTATGGCTTAATAGCAACGAGCTTCAACTAACACTTTAGGAGGCTCACGCTTTTCCTATCCCAAAAAAAAAACAGAAGTAAAAAAAAGGAGGCTCTCGCTAGGCGGCCGGATAAAGGACTTAATTCAGAAAGCGATACTCCTGGACACGGCTTGTGTTGTTAGGAGGTTCCTTTCTCTGGATGACCTAACCGCCGTTAGCTTGGACCCTGTTCCCGACATTGATGGGATACTATCTTTTTATTGAAATATTGAAAATATAATTTATTATTGTCAACGATCAACAACTAGACACACAACGCCATCCAGCGGCCTTCGCTTTGGATCTGCGCATGCTTCACGGCGCTGGCGTCAGGCGCGACGAAGGCGAGCGAGGATGCGAGGGCTGCGGGAGGACGGCTGATGAAGATGATGACGATGAAGAGTCCATGGAGCGCCAAGACGCCTTAGTGTGGGCGGCAAATGCTAGTTGGCATAGCCAAACCCTTTTAGGGCCGTACCCGAAGGATTAAAACGGAGCCCTATTGCTGTCACTCACATGTCCGTTTGTCCGTTTGTCCGTTTGTCCGTTTGTCCGTCTGTCCGTTTGTCTGTCTGTCCGTCATCTGTCACACAAGTTTTACAGCCAAACGGTTAGAACATCATCATCATTATACATCAGCAGCCTATAGCAGTCCACTGCTGGACATAGGCCTCTCCAATTGCACGCCATTTGGCTCGGTTCTCGGCAACTCTCATCCAGCTGCTACCAGCGACCCTGCGAAGATCATCGCTCCACCTAGCCTGAGGGCGTCCTAACTTACGTTTGCCGATTCGCGGTCTCCACTTGAGAACACGTCTACCCCAAAGATCATCGGTTCTACGGCTATGACCGGCCCATTGCCACTTCAGCTTGCTTATTCTGTGAGCTATGTCGACAACCTTGGCTCTCAGCCGGATCACCTCGTTCCGTATTCGATCCCTCAATGAGACTCCAAGCATAGCCCTTTCCATAGCTCGCTGAGCGACCTTGAATTTATGGACTAGTCGTACCGTCCATCATCTGCTGCAGACCATGCAGCGATTCAGCCAGAATGACGATGTCATCTGCAAATCTCAAGTGTGAGATGTATTCGCCGTTGATGTTAATAATAATAATATAATAATAGGATCTGTCGACATGTTGGATAGACTATAAGAAGGCCTATGACTCAGTTCCTCATACATGGCTCATGAGGGTGCTGGAATTGTATAAAGTTGATGCAACGCTACGCACCTTCCTGATGTCATGTATGGGGCAATGGAGGACGGTCCTTCGCTATCCAGGATGTCGACAAATCCAGAGGAATAGCGAACCGATAAGGATCGAGCGGGGTATATTCCAGGGTGACAGTTTGAGTCCGCTTTGGTTTTGCCTAGCTTTGAATCCTCTAAGCACACTGCTAGAGAATTCAGGGCTAGGCTATCGGTTGAAGAGAGGTGGTCAGGTTATATCTCACCTCCTTTACATGGATGACTTGAAACTTTTTGCCCCCAACAATCTGCAACTGATGGAGCTACTGAAGGTAACTGAAACCTTCAGTAGTGCCATCAGGATGGAGTTTGGTGTGGATAAATGTGCGGTCATGCATGTAAAGCGAGGGGAGATTGTGGAATCCGTGGGAACACAACTCTCGGATTCCATAAACCTGAGATCCCTCCCTCCAACCGAAACCTATAAGTATTTGGGTATGTCGGAAGCGTTAGGTATCAATGTTGCTGACATGAAGCAATCTTTGAAGGAGCGCTTCTTTGGCCGCCTGAAGAAGGTATTTAATAGCTTTCTTTCGGGCGGAAACAAGGTGCGCGCCTTCAACGGTTGGGTCATGCCGGTATTGATGTACTCTTTCGGCGTACTCAAATGGACTCAAACAGAACTTGACGCCCTGGATAGGTGAGTCCGTACGCTGCTGACTGCATTTCGAATGCATCACCCACGTTCGTCGGTGATGAGACTGTATATCCCGCGGAAGTGTGGAGGCCGAGGATTTTTAAATGCTAAGACCCTCCACAACCGCGAGGTATGCCGTCTAAGGGAATATTTCCTAGCTGCTGACGTGGGTATGCATCGAGATGTAGTGGCGGTGGACAAGGGCCTTACTCCACTCTCCTTGGCTAACGAGAACTGGCGCAAACCTCTAGTGCTTGACACTAACGATCGCAGAGAAGTATGGCAGAGTAAGGAACTTCACGGACGCTTTTTCCGGGCCCTACATGGGCCCGATGTAGACCAACTAGCGTCCGTAGCCTGGCTGCGTGTCGGTGACCTCTTTGGGGAAACCGAAGGTTTTGTCTGTGCAATTATGGACGAAGTTATCATGACGAAAAATTACCGGAGATTTATTGTGAAGGACGGCACGGTTGACATATGTCGGGCATGTCATCGTCCGGGAGAATCAATCCGCCACATAATCTCTGGTTGTTCTCGTCTAGCTAACGGTGAGTACTTGCATAGGCACAACCTCGTAGCCAGGATTATCCATCAGCAACTTGCTCTGAAATACTCTCTTGTGGAATCGGAAGTGCCGTACTACAGATATGCGCCCGACCCAGTTCTCGATAATGGTCATATCTCATTGTACTGGGATCGGTCCATCATCACTGACAGGACTATTATAGCCAATAAGCCTGATATAGTGGTGGTGGACCGAATCGAGAGGCGTGCAATGATTGTTGACATTACCGTCCCACATGACGAGAACCTCGTGAAAGACGAGAAAGATAAACAAATCAAGTATATTGACTTGGCTCGCGAGGTTGTCGACATGTGGGATGTGGACTCAGCGATCATTGTACCGATAGTCGTGTCAGCCAATGGCTTAATAGCCACGAGCCTCGACCAACACCTCAGGAGGCTCTCGTTAGGCGGGTGGATCAAGGGCTTGATTCAGAAAGCAGTACTTCTGGACACGGCTCGCATTGTCAGGCGGTTCCTCTCTCTGGAGCCCTGACCGCCGGTAGCTTGGACCCTGTTCCCGATACCGGTGGGATACTATTTTTTATATTTTTAAATGTTTTTTTTTTTCATTGAAATATTTAAAAATATAATTTATATGTATTTACAAATGAATAAACGAAATAATAATAATAAAACTTTATTGCAGACCATTACAGATCCATAAACACATAATTTCTAAAAAAATGCACCGTTCCTCCCAGTTCAGCGTCTTGAACACATCCTCCAATGCGTTAGAGAACAATTTCGGAAAAATTACGTCCCCTTGTCTCACACCTCGACGCAGGGGGATATGTTCAGTTCGCCGATCCTGAATTTGGACGGCCATTGTCGCGTTTTCATAAAGACATCTCAAAACTTGGATGTATCGCCAGTCGACTTGGCATCGCTGCAGAGACTCCAAAACAGACTAGGTCTCGATAGAGTCAAATGCCTTCTCATAGTCCACAAACGCAAGACATAAGGGCCGATTATACTCTTCTGACTTCTGTATAATTTGCCTCACTGTATGGATGTGGTCCATGGTGCTGTATCCTCCTCGAAACCCGGCCTGCTCCGGGTATATAAAACTTTATTGTACAACAAAACAGTCACACAATTGTTTTACACGAGCTTAAATGTATGGGTACAACGGCGGTCTTATGGCTGATGATGAGAAAATTTGAAGACTGGTGCTTCAAATTTTTACAGTCTATGTGCATCTTGTTGATCCAAAGCCATACAAATAGTCAAACATACATTTGATACGGAACCCTAAATGTGCAAAGTTCAACACGCACTTGGCCGGTTTTTTTTGTATAATTATGGCATCGTATAATTGTAATCACCGTTAGTTTATGAAACACTTACCACAGTAATATATCTGTAGAAACTATGAATGTCCGAAGATTGGTAATTGTCTGATTTCACGTTAAAAAGAGACACCCTGTAGTGTTCTTTTGTCATTTTAGGTAGAAGACCGTAGCGTCTGAAAAAGAAACTCAATTAAGTACTTAGGTACTATCATGCCATTAGTCGTTTTATCTATCACGATGACGTACATAACATAAACAGACTTATAACGTCCCAGATCGGGACGTAATCCTCGACGCGGGTCCAGTGCAGGTTGGTGGATGTTATATCTGATTTTAACCGACTTCCAAAAGAAGGAGGTTCTCAATTCGTCTGTGTTTTTTTTTGGATGTTTGTTACGTGATTTCTCTGCCACTTTTTTTTTTGCTTTTTTTTTTGGGGGGGTGTGAAATCATCCACTGACATCTCCCGCTCTGGGTGGAGCAGGAGGGCGTGTCAGACTCTTACTGACTAAAACTCACCCCTGTTATACCTTCCCTGGCCTGAATGCCCAGGAGCGCGGTAACTCTGTTTCGAATTTATCCACAACCCCTGGGCAGACATCGGCCATGACGAGCCCTGTCATAGTTTGCTGACAACACTGTGAGGCGCGCGTGGAACACTACGCGCGGCTTCACCCGTGCGGATATAGTTCTTCCCCTATTTTAAATTATAGCCTAGGTGCTATTCCAGATCTCTGTGCTAGTGCTAAATTTTATCAAGATCCATTCAGCCGTTCTGGCGACATTGAGAAACAGATCAACTCATCCAAACTTTTGCATTTACAATATTCGTTGGTTAGTTATACGTCATACAAGTAGTGTATGGATTCACCCAATGTTGAGTGTAGTAGGTCTCTTCCTTTGTATAAGCCATCCTTTCTGGTCAAAAAGGCCAAAGCCGAGCTTTTTTAACCGACTTCAAAAATGATGAGGTTGTCAATTCAGATGTATAAATATTTATATAGATATATATATATTTTAACTATAATTTTTTTTGATCGAAAGAGGTTTATTCTGAAATGGTCCTATTTAAATTTCAGATAGATCTGATGATGGGTTTCGGAGACAGACAACGCAACTCTTCAAAAAATGACAGCATATCAACTGCGATTGCTGCCATCACATAAATATACATTGTTAACACAATTTAATGTGAAATCACAACTAAAAAGTGAAAAATAAAAACTTTTTTCAAAAAAATAGAACCGACTTCAAAAAGAAATTAATAAAAGTGCATAATAACTTTAATTTCGGAAGTCAGTATTTCTGGTTTTGTTTCTTCGTTTTTTGACACCGACTTCCGAAATTAAAAGTTATTTTGCACTTTTTTGTTTACTTTTGGAAGTCTGTTCTATTTTTGTTGTAAAAAGTTTTTTCTAGTTGCCATGTCAGGTTCGTTAACCGTCTTCGCGCTTAACCTACCTGCGCTGCATAGGCTTTAGAAAATAAAGTAAAGAAGTAAGAAGAATACTTACACATAAATATCTAAGGTTTCGAACTGTTTCCTGGATACTGAACCAGGATATAACTCAGGCATCAAAGTCTTGAAGGTGCACAGTTTGTCTAGTCTATGTTTGGCTCGTTCCACCATGCCTTTGGCATTGATCAGTGTCCTTTCAAGGTAGTCTCGCGCTGGAAAAGGAAATTTAAATGTTTGAGCAACTGTTTTTCAAAAAGATGAAGAAGTTCGTGGTTATGCAATAACAGCCACACGGGCAGATCTTTCAGGTTAAGCAACACTTGCTGAAGTGAATCCATGGATGAGTGACCACATTACTATTCCGAGATTCCTCCGTTCCTCCGGAAGCACGTTAAGCCATTGGTTCTAGCTGTCATTCAACCGCTTTCAACAGGGACCATAATTGTTTAATACCCGAAGGGTTTTTTTTTTTTTTGGGGGGTGGGAAATCATCTTATGACTTCTTCCGCTCTAGGGTGGAGCGGAAGGGCGTGTCAGACTCTTACTGACTAAAACCCACCCCTGTTCCTCCCTGCCCTACGCGCCCGGGGGCGAGGTAACTCTTTCGAATTTATCCTCCACCCCCGGGCAATACCCGAAGGGTGCGATGCTAGTTTGGCCCCGATACGTCCGACAGGGTCAAAACGTGCTCTACGTAGAACCCGCTTGCAGTACTAAAGAATCCTACGTTGAGTTTGTTACCAAGAGGATAAAGTATTTTAACGCTGTTATAACAGGAATCAACGGAACTCAACGTAGGATTCTTCAATCTTTATTTTCTATGCTATGCTACAATTTTTTATTCAATGAGGCTGCCACTTGACCGGTAGTAGAGCCTTAAGCTAGACGCATATCTTTTCGCTACTTCAAAATATTTGTTTTTACTGAGAAATACATTGTTGAAGGCTTAGTTTCAAGTAAGTGATGTGGTATAAACCCTAAAGTAACAATAAAAACAATGAGATAAACACAAATTGAGACGAAATGAAACTGTAGCAAATAATAATTTACCGGCCATTATAAAAAGTGAATTCCTTACCTACACCAATTTTGGTATCGTCGCAGTGACGAAGGCGGATTAGGTTGTAATCTCGCAGTTCATGCCAAAAAACTAGTTTCTACTACTGAGTAGAAACTGGTTTTTCCAGTTTTTTAGAGTTAACCGTGACTTCAAACAAAGACCGCCTACTGAGGCGGTCTTAGTTTGGAGTCACGGTTAACTTATCAACGTCTTGTTTACCATGACAATGGGAGATAACTTAGTGGATTTATCGTAATACTCGCACTTACTTAAAAACGAATATGAAATCAATTAATTAATAAAATGAGTTTATGGTGATCTCCGACTAATGGTGGTAGCAGAAATGAAGCTAACGGAGGTTCCCAACCGGACCTGTCAAAGCTAAATGATGGTGAGTTACAAAACATTTCCAGCTGTAACTTTTCCGTAACAAACGGAAACAACCACACCACGAATTATCAGGTCATTTCCAAAAGTTCCAAGACCATATCTCAACATTGACAAACACCACTGAACAAAAGGAAATTAATGTAAAAATAAGAGATGATTTTGCATCCATATATGAACAGTTAAATTACATTATGCCGACCACTAATAAATTCGTCCAGACAAACCTTAAAATTTCCAACAGTACTACCGGTCAGAAGATAAATACACTTCAAACTGACGTTGATCAGCTGAAAGTTAGCTCGAAGACTGCGACTGCTAACATTACTCCAAATCTGACGTACTGCGAGGACGTATTGTCGGAAATACAAGAAGGCTGTCAAAGAAACAAGAACTTGGTTATTGTTGGCATATCTGAACTTTATTCTGTGAATGCGGCTTCAAGACATGACCATGACAAAGAACAAGTTACTAGTAATATTACCTTAGATTGTCCTCGACCAGTTTAACTTCATCGCCTTATTAAATACAATACTCTAAAAATGGCGAGGTTCCAAAAATTACCCAGGCTGAATCAAAAACTGACAGTAACGACATCACAAAATAGCCCATAAGCTGAAACGCAAAATACCATTACTTACCAGATAATAGACAACTATACAGGTATTATCACTACTACTAAATCTCTGAAATTCCTATATACGAATGCATAGTCAAGCTCGACCAACATGATGAACTTAAATGTGTTGTAGAATCCTTTCACGATGCTCTACATGTCATAATCCTAAACGAGACGTGGATCAAATCAGATGAAGAGGCTCAACGATTGCAAATACCAACCTATACCCAATATTACAACTTACAAGTACCAGACGAGGAGGAGTTTCCATTTACGTACACAATTCCTTGAAGCAAACCTTAATCGAAGAAAAAACTGAAATTTTTCTCTTGATATTGTAGTTGTTTACAAACCGTAACGGACAAATGTAGCAAGTTTCCTTCATGCTACTTAAAGTGATTACTTAAGATGATTACTACAAAAGATGTCATCATCATCATCATCATCATCAGCCTATAGCAGTCCACTGCTGGACATAGGCCTCTCCAATTGCACGCCATTCAGCTCGGTTCTCGGCAACTCTCACTACAAAAGATGTAACGAGCTATTATACATACGAGGGTCATTCAATAAATACTTAGCCTACAAAAAGTAAACGAAAATTTTGGAAAAGTGGCAATTTATTTTTCAACATAGTCTCCTTTTAGTTCGATACACTTAGCCCAGCGATGCTCCAACTTTTTTAACCCGTCCGAAAAATAGTTTTTGTCAAACTCTGCAAAATAGGCCTCCGTGGCGGCGATAACCTCCTCATTCGATCCATATCTATTCCCGGCGAGTGATTTTTTCAGATTAGGAAACAGAAAGAAGTCACAAGGGGCCAAATCTGGAGAATACGGTGGATGGGGCAGCAATTCGTAGCATAATTCGACCAATTTGGCCATGGCAACGGCAGACGTGTGAACCGGTGCGTTGTCGTGGTGAAACAGCACTTTTTTCTTCGCCAGATGGGGTCGTTTTTTCTTTAATTCGGCGTCGAATCGGCCCAATAAATCGGCATAGTAAAGCCCTGTAATTGTTTTACCCTTCTCGAGGTAATCGATGTAGATCACACCTTGTGAATCCCAGAAAACGGTGGCCATAACTTTTCCGGCCGATTTTACAGTTTTCGCCTTCTTTGGAGCACGTTCCCCGGTCTGGATCCATTGTTTTGATTGCTCCTTGGTCTCTGGTGTGTACCAGTGGATCCAGGTTTCATCGACGGTCACAAAACGACGCAAAAACTCCGCTGGATTCCGCTTAAACAGCGCCAAACACGTCTCCGATGTGGTCTCACGGTTGCGCTTGTTTTCTGGTGTGAGTAAACGCGGCACCCATCGCGCCGACAGCTTTCTCATGCCGAGTTCCTCGTGAAGAATATGATGCACTGTTCCTTCTGAAATGCCTACAGTCTCAGCTAGCTCCCGAACCTTCAATCGGCGATCTGCCAATACGAGATCATGGATTTTTTTAATGTTTTCCTCCGTAGCAGCTGTTTTCGGTGCACCTGGACGTGGTTCATCAAAAACCGACGTACGGCCACGTGCAAACTCGTTGAACCAATTCTTGACGGTGGCCATCGATGGAGAAGAGTCACCGTACACAGCATCCAAGCGCTCTTTGATTTCGATGCGCGTTTTCCCTTTCAAAAATAGGAATCGAATCACCGAACGATATTGCTCTTTTTCCATTTTTGTAAAACCGATCGACACGTTCGCTTCCATAAGTTGTCAAATTAAAACAAATGAAGGGATTGGAATGAAAATTTGAAAAAAGAATTAAAAAAGAATGTGCTACACTGTGGTAAAACTCTTTTGAAACTACAGCGCCCTCTGGCGATGAGGCTAGGTACTTATTGAATGCCCCTCGTATATTTGGGGATTATAACCTCAATCTTCTTAAGCTGGCTTAAATAATAGAACCGTGAAATTATAATAAATAGTTATTAAAGAAAGATGGCTACACAATATTATTAAATAGGATTGCTAAAAAACATTGCACACGAGAAACTTCAACTACTAACACTATCTTAGACCATGTTAGTATTAGTACTAACATGGTCTAAGATAGTGCAGGTTAGCTTGCAAATCACTGACTACAAATTTCATTTGGCAGTTATGGAGTCATCGTTTTCAGACCACAAACAAATTTACTTTGAAATTAAAAGATTATATCCAGAACTACTGCAGAAGTTGAAATACAATAAAAAACTGTAAATCTATACAAAACTGTCTGAAAACAAGTTTGAATAAGAAAATTATGGCTATTTGGTACTTGAAGAGTACTTATAATCTGTGATCAACAAAAATAAAAACTTTTTATAAAAAAAATACAACCGACTTCCTTAAATAATGCTAAAAAATGCAAAATAACTTTAATTTCGGAAGTCGGTATTTCTAGTTTGGTTTCTTTGTTATTTGACGAGTTATAAAGCTTTTTATTTTTCACTTTTTAGTTGTTGTACCCCATTCTAAAACTAAATTAATAGTAAAGTTATGCCCGAATTGTTAGCCCCAAAAATAGGGAATTTGAACATAGTTGGTCCAATTAGGGTGAATCAGGGTGAACTGTGCAAATCTATGTACCCCTTCAGAGCGTATCAGCGTGATGTAATGTTATGAAGTGGTGAAAACAATACGAGTATGCAGACATGCGATTGCAGCAATTCTGGAAGGTTTGCTCTCATTTATTGAAGAGTTCCATTGTGTATCTCCAAAGTTCTTTATCAGATCTTCACCAAATTAAAATGGGACCACATGTGAAGCAACACCTTTCAAATAAAAAAAATCTTCAAAATCGGTTCACCTAGTAAAAAGTTATGAGGTAAAACGTAACAACAAAAAAAAATACAGTCGAATTGAGAACCTCCTCCTTTTTTTGAAGTCGGTTAAAAACTAAAAAGACGAAGATTCATAACCAACCCAAAACCGATTGGATAAACAAAGATATAATTAAAAATATCAATACTAGAAATGAATTGGGTAAGAAATTGAAAGAGAATCCTGAAGACGCAGGAGTAAAGAGCAATTTTATAGCTGAACGAAATAATGTGACAGCTGTTACTCAGAATGCATAGAGTTCTTATTATATAAAATCTTTCAAAAATTGTATTGGAAAGCCTTTTAAGATGTGGAAGTTGATTAATAGTATAACTTGCAAAAAAGAAAATAATAATAATAACTCAGCCCCTCCAACACTGAGTAGCGATCCAAAACTTATAAATAAGAGTTTCAATCATAATTTAAAAAATAATGCAACTGACACGCTTTCGAGATTGAGTAAAACACGGTTAATCCCAACCAATCGAAGGTAAAAGAAAATATTTAATACATGTTTTTTGCGGTACTCCCTTCCTTCTCTTAAAATTGTTTGTCCGAAAATCACTATACATAACACGTTTGCTATAAACTTCAGTAACCATAATGTTCACAAATTCGAAATTTTGTTTTACATAATTATTTTTACTTCTAAAACTATTCTGTCATAATATCGAGTACTATAATAATTCAATCTCCTAATTTTGAATGAAATAAAGTCATAATTATGTCCTAAGTATTGTATTATTTAATGTGCATTATTCCGAATATTCATTTATAATGAAAATTGTTAGTCCTAAAACATTTGCTAAAAATTAGGTTTTAGTGACGGAAACGAATCGCTGTAAATCCGACTACACGCAGTCTTGTCTGCCCTACCCCTAGAGTGTAATTTAGAATCGCGTAGGCGCGGAGGGGCGAGGCGGCCCGCGAGTCGAGGAGCAGGTGGTTGTAACACTCGCGGCCGCGGCTGAGGCTGGCCGGTGAAGCCGGCCAGCAAGACGAAGCTGCGGTGGTGAGCATTAAACCATCTGCGACGATAAGCTCGCGAGGGACCGCCGGAGCCTCGCAGCGCCGGAGCCGTGACAGAAACCATGCCTGCTGCATGTTGTTTGCATGCTCACTTGCTTACTGCATGCATGCTGCACGTTGCATGCCTGCTGCATGTTGCTTGATGCATGCATGCTAGCTATGATGCTGCATGATTGCTTGCATGCTACATGTTGCATGCTTGCTTGCATGATACATGTTGTATGCTTGCTTGCATTCTGGATGCTTGCTTGCATGCTGCATGTTGCTTGCATGCCATATGCTTGGTTGCTTGCATGCCGCGTGCTTGCTTGCATGCTAGGATCATCGGCAATGATAGGCTCGTTGAGTCGAAACTCCAAAGTCTTGAACATAGCCGCCGAGTTACTAGCCTGTCGGTTTTCTATCGATTGCATTTTGGGGAGTGTGCGACGGAATTGCATGATTTGATTCCGCCAAGCCCGTTTCATCAAAGGACCACAAGACGTACAGCAAAGTGCCACCGGTTCAATGTGGACATCCCATCCATACGCACAAAGCGTTTTGAGAATACATTCATTGCGTGTACAACTATGGAGTGGAATTCTCTACCGGAGTCTGTGTTTCCTGTAAGCTACAACCTGGGAGTCATGCTTGCTGTATGCTGGCTGCATGCATGGTGTATGCTTGTTTGCATGTTTCTGTTTTATTGAGTGATAAAACATACCTGCGGTGCCGGAGCCGTATTAAAAGCCATTTATTGCTTTTTGTCTTTCTAAGATAATTTCATAATAGACTATAACTCGTATTGCATATAACTCGTATCTACCTAACGCCTGAGAGAAGTTCATAGCAAAAGCTTTGTTATACAAAGTTTTAAAAATATTATTAGTGGAGATGCCCAAGCGTGTAAATAGCTGTGGTTCTCGGCAGGATGCAGGACATTAATTACGGCCAAACACTTGGAGTGAATGCTGGCCCAAAATTGCCTATATTTGTCTGTATAACTTCAAGTTAGGAGTGGTTGGCAGTAGACGGCGCATGTGGCCTAACTCTAAGCTAGTAAAAACAAGCGGTACCTGACTTCCTTCGGCAGCGCAGGATCCCGACGAGTGGCCACTCGATTCTCTTCACACCAACACTCCTGGTTATTCTTGTTCACTAGTTACACGGACGCGGTAAATATGGGGTTATTTATTATTCCCGGAAAATCCCCAACGTTTACGGGATATTACTCGGGATTTTAGTGTATTTGCGGGGACGATGTTAATAAGACATTAATTTAGTCTGCGGAGAATGCATTCTGCCTCGCGGCGAAAGGCGCACTAACTTCGACTGCTGCACCTTAGATTGCCTATGGTTCCCGTAAAGCCGGCTACACACTTGCCTCACATGCTAAAGCAGGACACACACGTCGTGATACCACACCCCATCCAACTTGCAGAGTGGCGGCAACTCGCCACACCAATTAGTTTAAAAAAAAACATTCCGAAATTTGGATATAGGACATAACTTTTATTGAAAACGGTTTTAAGTTTTTTGTATATTATTGATTGTAATATTTATAAAAATCGGATTTAGGTCATATTGTATTTAGGGATTTCAATTTTATAGCATTTGATATTATGTGACTTTAAGTTCGGGCAAGTTACCATTCGGACAAATGATGATTAGGACAAAAAAAATATGGCACTTTAGATTATGAATAAAAAAGCTAGGTAACACAATAGAGAACCGTTTTGTGCATTATTGGTAACTATAGTCCTGTCAGTTATAATAAATCGATCCCAATATAACGTGATATTGCCATTTTTGAGAACTGGGTCGGGCACATATGTTTAATATGGTACTTCCGATTCCACAAGATTGTATTTAAGAGCAAGTTGCTGGTGGATAATCCTGGCTACAAGGTTGTGTCCATGCAAATAGTCTCAATTATTCAATTATGGAATAATAATAATAGTTTATTATTTTCTTTTACAATAAATTTTATCCAATAACTAACTATTTATAACCTAACTACATACTATTTAATAAAGAATTAGCATTGCCATTCAACGTGGCAATACTGCCAGTCTTCTGGGCACATTTCCGGCTTGCCCAGATGACAGTGACGTGGAGGATATTCTGTTTTTTTTTCTATATTATTATAGTAAAATAATAGTATTATTATTATTCCATAATAAAGCTGTCTTTATTTTTTCCATAATAAAGTTGTCGCCACATTGTATTTTGATTACTGTCATGTCATTAATAGCAATCGCAAGATTAAGACAAATCAATTGACGTAAGAATTATAAAAATCAGCCCACGCGTTTGGTCTCTATAGTGCCACAAAGGAAAAAACATACATACATACATACATAGGCTGATAAACACATTACCCTCTCTTGTGTCACGCAGTCGGGTAAAAAGAGGTCAGATAATGGACATCCCACCCACTCGCATAAAACCAATTGGCAACATATCATTCATTGTACATATGGAATTCCCTGAGTGTGTTTTCTGATAGCTACAACCTGGGAGTCTTTAAAGCAAGAGTGATAAGGTTACTTCTAGGCTAGCGTGCTCCATCTTTGACCCACAATCGCTTAGCATCAGGAAATGGAGGTCAAACGCCAAACCTATCAATAATAAAAATAAAAAGGTCACAGTACTCATTTGTTTTGTATTATTCCTTCTTATCACAATAATTATTGACATAACCTGTGTTTTGTTTTGTCCAGTTTATAAAACATCGATAATTCTTCACTACACTTCTTTGTATTGAGATAAATAAATCTTTACTAGGAAAACAAATCGTCAGAATTATATTAAATTTAACGTCACTGGTACAACCTTGGTAAGGTACTTAACAGTTCAACGTTTAATACAACGTCTGTTCATATCACTCCTCGACGTCCAAGTACATGCCGATGTAAACAACTTTTTTTGACATGATTTCAGACTGACTTTTGCTGTTCTTATCACTTAAGTATATAGTTATTAGGTAGATAAAACTGGTGTCAAACTTTCGGCTCTAACTTTTTTTTCTTTTTTTTTTTAATTACATTCAAAGATTTACAAATGAAAGCCCGGACCAACTGCCTCAACTCAAATGGTTGATAAAAAAGCCCTTTGAAATGATAATTAAAAAAAAATACTTACAAAAATCTTTCTTAATGAAATGATTCTGTTTCTTGACCCACTCGTCCAGAATATCCACGGCTTCATCAATTCTTCCTTCCTTTTCCAAGTTCACATCTTTCCTAACATATTCCAGGGTGTCTGGGTGGAATTCCAGGATTCTATCTTTGAGCACTGATACCATTTTAGGTACACACTTGGGTGGGTATCGAGAGTAAACTGAAGGAGATAAATATTGTTCAATGGTTTTTATTAAAAGTATATTCTTGTTTTAAGGAACCTATCGACTTATTTGATTTCGTCGATCGGGGTTAATCGATCCAGGGGTCGCGGATAAATTCGAAACAGAGTTTCCGCGTATACCTTGGGCTTCATGTGGGTGGGAAATCATCCAATGACATCATTGGATGATTTCCCACCCACACGAAAACAAAAAGGTTTTCTCCTGTACCAACAAATTATGTATGTTTTTGATCGTTGAGTGATTTAAAAAAAAATACATACAATCGAACATAGAACCTCCTTTTTTGAAGTCGGTTAAAAATAGGTAAAGTGTGTGTCGGACTTTTATGGTTTAGGGTTCCGTTTTCGCTTCGTTCACATTTAAGATTCCGTACCAAATGTATTTTTGACAATTTGTATGGCTTTAGACTGAAAATTTGAAGACTAGTTAACTCTAACAGTTTGGCTGTAAAACCTGTGAGACACAAGACGGACAGCTGTCTGTCCGTCTTGGGTCTCACAGATTTGTCTGTCTGTACGGACGGATAGAAATACAGACGGATAAAAGGACATGTGAGTGACAGCAATAGGGCTTCGTTTGGACCTTACGGGTACAGAACCCTAAAAAAACATACAAAAGAAATACAAATTTTTATTTTTTGTAATTTTTTGAGAAACCTTGTGAACATTTCACTTTATTTGAATGTGAAATGCCTTCTTACTGAAACTGTCTATTTTGAAACATTTTTGTAAAAAGATAAGATAAATAAATATTTTTATAATTGGCCCAGTGACTGTCATGTGATGAACACATGACAGTGACATCATCTTACACACATTTGGGGTCGGTCAGTCGAAAAAATAAAGATTACTTTCTTTATATTTTTACTGTAGAGAACAGCGATTTTATTTTTCTTTTAAGCGAATTTATTTTTGCATAAATCGTGCCTTTGATTGACACAAAATTGCATTAAAAAAAGTTGGCTGGTCACTGAGAAATAACTCCGTGAAAAAGAACTCATTCGCATCGATTCATGCTGTCCATCGCTAGATCGAACTCCGTCCAGTATATAAGGAACTTAACATATTAAAAAAAAACATAACACCAACAACACGATTCAACTGCGTTTGTGTACTTTTTATGATAGGAACTTGATTTATTACTTTGAATAAATTAGCATTTAATAGTTATCTTTTCATGTTATATTAGCAGAAGGGATTTCACAATTTGTTTTGCACCATGGTCATGAAAGAGGAATGATAGATATTGGTGCCGATTCTGGTTTGTACAAACCAAACATAATTTAGGCTATTACTATCTTTTTCTCTCTAATAATACAAAAAAGAGACGGACATAATTTAGAGCTATTAAATTTAGTTGAACTAATATTTTTATACAAATTAAGGGTACACGTAAAAACAAGTCGAATAAAAACACGGTAAAGCGTAAGGCGTAAACTAGTTTGATATCTCTAACTTAGATCATAGCTATAGCCGTCCTTTTCTCGCACTACCTTTTAGTAAAAGATAGCGATTCTCTAATTTTAATTTAGTTATTGAATAAGAGAATTGGCACCATTTTCTTTGGTTCTAGATCAAGTGACATCATAGATAACGAATTTCAAAAAAGCTGTCCATTGTAGGACTACTGAAAACTCCTTAGCTTCACGCGACGGCGCGACTTTGCCTGACGGTCACGCAAGTTCAGTGCTTTTTGTCCATCACAAAAGTGCTAAACGTGGCTACGTATTAGTCATTGAGTATACATACATCTGTATCTGTGTAGGTATCTGAGGGTGACGGTCACGTAAGTTTAGTGCCTTTTCCCATCCCAAAAGTGCCCAGCGTGTTTCACTTCAAAAATCTACCCTGTGACATTTTGGTACAACAGTAGTTTGCTCACAGAACAGATGGTCGATGGAGCCGAAGGGTTCTGGAGTGGCAACCGCGAACCAGAAGACGCAGTGTTGAAAGACCTCCCACAAGGTGGACCGATGACCTGGTGAGGGTCGCGATCATAATGAAGAAGAAGAAGAATATTGAAGAAGATAATCCGATGGATGCGAGATGCACAGGACCGATCGTTGTGTCGACACTTGGGGGAGACGTATGCCCAGCAGTGGACGTCTTTCGTCTGAAATGACGATGATGATGATGATGATTTTGGTAGCGCATGTCGATCCTATACATTTTGGACTTTTTACAATAGGGTTGATTTCAGGGTAAAATAATTCTGTGTATTTATTCCGTAAGCTAGATAATCAAAAAATATTAGACATGTATTTTTTGCTTTACCAAATCAATAAAACATTAGAAAGTTATAACGCATTTTGATGCGTTTCATCTTTGCAATTTTTCATCAAAGTTTTTGTTGTTACGTCACATTTAAGTAAAAAGTGGTACAATTTTAACTCAAGTGTGACGTTATGTGAAATTTTTAACGCACTGTATCGTCTTAAATCCTAAATATCGTCTTTACGTGAAAAAAGAAAAAATATGTGTCCGTTATTTTTAGCTTATCTAACTTACGGACTTAATAGATTTTTTTAGCCATCAACCCAATTGGTATCGCTGATAAAATTTCACTTGTCTAAATCGTCTGGTACTCGTAAATAACAAATTGACCTGGCAAGAATTGTAAGTGTAAAGTGGAGAAAGACTTACCAATAAGTATCGCGTTACCCAGTAACTGGGTTGTTAAGGTTAAACAGGCAGTAGCTCCATGTAAAATACTGGTATACAGCTGCTTTCAGGTTGACTCTACGTCAACCACTAAAATAAGGTTGGAAAATGACTAGACAGCTGATGATATGGAGCAAAACTGTGACCGAATGGCCTAATAGGACTAATGCCTTTGTTATTTTAAAATTCTAAATATTATGGTTTATGTGCATTGGTACTCATAATATTTTACTTGTGGAATGTCTTTGATGCAATTCTTCAATGTAATGACCATTAAGTTATACATGATATAAATGTGGCTAGGTTTTGCCTGCGGCTTTGCCCTCGTGGAAAGAGTTTAATTATCTTGATGGAATATATTATGTATATTATCGGGATAAAAGTATCCTATGTTTTAATCCAGGTCCTGGTTATCCCGAAGAATTACCAAATTTAAGTGGTAGAGGCACTTTGGTCGCAGAACTGATGGTCGATGGGGCCGAAAGATTCTGGAGTGGTGACCGCGTAACGGAAGACGCAGCGCTGGAAGACCTCCCTAAAGGTGTACCGATAACCTGGTGAGGGTCGCGGGAATGATGGATGCGAGAAGCACAAGACCAGTCGTTTTCGCGACAATTGGGAGAGGCCTATGTCCAGCAGTGGACGTCTTCCGGCTGAAATGATGATGATGATGATAATATAAAGACACTTCAACCTTCGCATTTTATAATAATAGTAAATATGGATTGACATCGACACGACGATGTTGATCGGATCAAAACATTGCATTGCTACACATCTATTTAAAACATTCAACGTTGATGTGGACTTGTTCAAGCAGGCATGACATCCATCTTCTGTATTTATAACTTTCAAAGTCTTGACTGACTGGCTGATAAATATATCAACGCACAGCCTAAACCGCTGGTCCTAGAGACATGAAATTTGAAGGGTGTATTCATTTTGAAGAGTATGTATCCACTAAGAAAGGGTTTTCTGAAATTCAACTATTAGGGGGTGAAAAAATGGTTGAAAGTTCATAACAGGGGAAGTGCTAATTACACGCAGGCGAAGCCACTGGCAGAAGCTAGTCTTGTCAATCGGCAATAATATTGTCAAAAGTAAACCAAAATCATGGATGTTGCCAAAAAAGCCGCTAAGCTTAAATTGTATTGGGCCAGACATGTACGTTGCATGTCAAACGAGAAATAGGCTAAAATAACCATCAAATGGGTTCCATTAAGATCGAGACATCACCTAAAGCGCGGTCACTCTCGGACTGCATAGAAAACAAAGAGATGCGCTACGACAAATGCTCGCAATTTATTGCAAAAACTTAAGTATTTCATCGATTAACATAGGATTTACTAATAAATTTATAAAAATAATCCATCACTGGATGCAGTTTAACATTTGAAATTTTATGGTACATTATCATGATTATAATTGTTAATGAAGGGATAAACTACTTTTAAAGATAATTAAGAGGTATATTAGAAGATTTTTTTTGATGCATTAAAGTATGTAGTATGTGTGGGCGATACAACAAAGACCGACCTCGATTTTAGGTTCAAAGATTTATTTTTTGAAAATTACAGTGGTAAAAAGTAAAAAACACAGGTAAAATGTGATCGCGACAAAATATGGCGGTTCGTTCCTTTCGTCGTGCAAAGCGAAGTTAAGTTAGTCGCGTTCCGCCGCCGTGAAGTCCGCTGCGAGCGATGTTCTTAGGGTGCGTTCGTAATAACGTCAAATTTTTAAAGAAGAGCTGCGTTCAGGCGTAGACAGTATGTTTCAAATAAGACTTGAAAATATTATGTTTTTTTTTAATTTATGGTTTAAGAGATACACTGCTTTAAACTTATCGCTGCCTTAAATGTCAGATGATATGTGGTAAACCAAGACGAAGACGGCGCGACGAGCTCGACTCTTACCAAAGGGAATGGCCCGCACTAACAAAGGACACAGTTGTGTGGACGACTGGGAGGCTTTAGACCAGCAGTGGGACAAAATGGACTAGTTCGTTTTTTTTTTGGAGGAGCTCGTGGCTAAAGAAATAACAGCCGCACGGGTCGATCTGTCAGGTTAAGCTACGCTTGCCGGGGTTGGTCCATGGATGGTTGACCATCTTTACATACCGAGACTACTCCGTGCCTCGGAAAGCACGTTAAGCCGTTAGTCCCGGCTGCCAGTCGTTACGCGTTGTCAGAAGCCTGAAAGTCTGACAACCAGTCTTACCAAGAGGTATCGTATTACCCAGTAACAGGGTTGTGGAGGTCAGATAGGCAGTCGCTCCGTGTAAAGTAGTCACCCCCTTTTTACCCATATCCTCTTTCACACGGTCCAACCATCGTTTCTTTGGCCCTCCTCTACTCTTATAGCCATTTACATCCATACACAAGACTATCCTCACGACATTTTCTTCATTCCTCCGCATCACATGCCCATACTACGACAACCGATTTCCACACCTTTTCAGTCAGCGGTGCAACTTTCAGACTTCCTCTTATATACTCATTCCTAATTTTATCCATGCACGTAACACCACACATCGCTCTTAGCATTCTCATCTCAACTGCATGCAATTTTATTGCTTTTCATTCATCTCTTTTGTGGCCCAACATTCTGAACTATACAAGAGAGCAGGTCTGACCATTGTTTTGTAAATCTTCCCGTGCTATTTCTGGACTAATTAGATCTAGATCCGTTCAACTTTTTTGGCGTGATTGAGTAACAAACATCCATACATCCGTCCATACTTACGCATTTAAAATATTAATTGGTTAACTAGTCAAAATGTATGTACAACTCACTCACAATCTATATAACTAGTTTGTAATGAGTAAGCATACAAAAAGATGTTTGCGCATTGTTTGACGTCATTATTTATAATTATAATTTGGCAAACGTATTGTTAGACGTAAATCTACTGAAAAAAAGTATCCATTCTTCATAGAAATATGTTGTTTTACTATTGTTGTGTAATCTAAAAGATCTTGCGTTTTAATTTACAGGCTTTTAATAAACTTACAAACTTCGTTTGTATGTTCGGGTCAACTTACAAGCTGAATTATAACCACTTCCCCTTTTCTTACGGAGTTGAATTTTTACGAGGTGGTTCAGTTCTAATGACAATCCATTTTTATGATAAACATGACCAAAATCGACATCAGAATTAGCTGCAGGTAAAGGAACTCTTAAGGCGCAGTTATACGAGTTTTAATAGTTTTTAATTGAACATCACGTCTAAACGACTAGTTTTATTTCTTTGTAAAAAATATGTAATACTCTAGACAATTTTTGTCGTAATTTGATATAAGAATATTTGAAATTATATTTTTATAAAATTGTGTAATTAATTTGTAAAGATGAATGAGAATCACGCAAAAACTATATAGCGTATATTTATAAAACCTTCACCATTTCAAAGATCATTTAATTATTTTCTATTTCAAAGGTATTTGAAAGAATAATTAATAACCAGTTTGTGAAATTCTTAGAAGATAAAAACATCTTATCACCTAACCATGGCTTTAGAAAAGGAAAATCCACAACTGACCTTCTTCATACATTCACTGAACTTATTGTAAGTAAATTAGATAAAAGAAAAAAATGCCTTTCCATCATCTTTCTAGACCTTCAGAAAGCTTTTGATACTGTGGCCCACGTATTTTAATATACAAACTAGAACATGTGGGAATAAGGGATACACAATTAAAACGTCTAGTCAGTTCGGATAGGCAATACGCTGAGTGAAGAAAGACAGATAAATATCGGAATTTCACAAGGCAGTATCTAAGCCTCTCCCCTCTTCCTTTGCTATGTTAACGACCTGTGCCAGCTTTACATCAAAAACTGTCATATAATGTCTTATGCCGACGACACTACCTTAACTTTTTATGGCAACACATGGGACGAAACTTTTGTTGCGGCCCAAGAAGGGTTCAATATAGAAACTCATTGGCTTGCTCTCAATAAATTGACCTTAAATGCCACCAAAACTAAATATATTGAGTTTAAAATTCATAAAGTAGCATCACACACGAATAATTTAAGTATTTATGCACACACATCTAATCCGGTAACAACAAACTGTACCATGTGCCCAATGTTAGCAAAAACAGATTCTATAAAGTACTTAGGAATAATAATCGATGAAAACTTAATGTTCAAACAACACATCTCACACCTGGTCCAGAAAACGAGAAAACTCGTTCATATTTTTAAAAATCTTAGGCATGTAGCTAGTTGGAAACTTGATATAAGTGTGTACGAATCGCTTTTGCCAATCAAGCTTTTCGTATGGTATTTCCACTTGGGGCGGCTCGTACAAAACGAATATCTTAAACATTGAAAGAGCTTAGCGCCTTCTCCTAAAAGTCGCTCTCTTCAAACCACGATTGTACGTCACAACTGCCCTCTATAACGAAGCAAATGTATTGACAATCCGACAACTTTATGTGTAACTGTTTTAAAAATCATTCCTCCATCGACGCTTCTACAAGCTGTACAGAAGGTTGGCACTAGGCGTTTTATATGAAGTCTGTGAAACAACTGCGGTAAAAACATCTTTTGCCCAGAACTTCTTTAATTTCAGAGCAAGCAGACTTTATAATAGCGTTAACAGGGTGCTAGTAATTGTTAATTTGTCTATGGTAGAGTGTAAAAAGAAGCTTACCCAGTTGCTCTTGGGACTGAATTATGAAGAAACGGAAAAGCTGCTAATTATCCTATCCTAGTGTAGCCTTTCCCATAAAGCCATACCGCCACCTCATCACGCCCATATGCGCATACACATCCTTCACTATACGTACACGCACAATACACCATTATACTCTCTCTCTCACATACACACACAACACAACACCGACACCTTCCACTTCACATTCACACTTCACACAACAACAAACACACCAGCACACACACACACAACACACACATTTTAATGTTATTTTTTCTTATATATTTTTTGTTTTTTTTTGTTTTAATTTGTAAGTACTTCTCTTGTTGCTCTCTTCTTACAATAGTCCTATGTTCTGAAATTATTGATATAATCTCATTCTCGGCGAGGAGGGGCCAGGAGTCCATAGCACAGGGTATCCTAGTTTGGATTCCTGTCTCCCACAAACCTTTGTACCGGCAATATACTCGTATTTTGTAACATAAATATTTTCAAATTATTTTCACTTATAATACCACAAGAGCTTCAAAATTATCGGGTATTTCCGTTCGTTGCAAACAAATGAAGGAGTCAAGTTTTTCAGGTTAAAAAATCACGAGCGCGAAGCGCGAGTGATTTTTCCTGAAAAACTTGACGATTTTATTTGTTTGCAGGGAACCTATCGGGAAATACCAGATAATTTTGAAGCTTGTGTGGTATTCGGGGGATTATTTTTCCGTCCCAAATGTCGGCCAATAGAATTGCACCATTCGACGTCACGTGGTACAACCTAGAAAATTTTCAAAAAATTTTCAGTATAATACCATGTAGGTTGTACCACGTGACGTCGAATGGTGCAATTCTATTGGTCGATATTTGGGTCGGAAAAATAATCAATATTATTTTTGTACTTTGTGGGAGAAAATAATAAATCTTATCTTATCTTATCTTATATATAATTAAGTCTAAGTGATTTGGTTTAATACCTGTTTTTATGTGTAATAAATTAATAATGCGTCTAATTTCGGGCAGCGCTCCTTGATGGGCGAGTCCTATTACTGGGTGGACGTACGACGCGTTTCGTGAGCTCAGCACAGAATACGCAAGCTGTTGAAGTGTTGTTGTATTTTGTGTACACATATAATTGTGATAGCCGGTACAAAAACTTGTTTATTTTTTTTTTCTTTTTACATTTGACAGGCACGCGTTTGACCACCGTCTCACCTGCGGCCTGAGACAAAATACGTTTCTGTTAGCGTTGACGCTAACGCTTAGTACAAAATGAATGGCAATGCCATTACCTGAACGTGAGTAACGTGACAATTCTCTCCGCAGGTAATGCCATTTCCATAGATTTTGTACTAATCGTTAGCGTGAACGCTATCAGAAAAGTATTTTTTCTCAGGCTCCAGGGGCTTGCGACAAAACACTTTTCTGTTAGTTGTTGTTTCTGTTTTTTGATGGTAAGCGATGATGTGGTCGAAGATGGAGCACGCTTGCCTAGAGATAACCTATTCAGTCTTGACTTATAGACTTCCAGGTTGCAGCTATCAGGAAATACAGACTCCCGCAGGAAATTCCACTCTCTAGCTGTACGCACATGAATATGTTCTCAAAAAGTTTTGTGCATGTAGGTGGGATGTCCACCATGTACCGGTGGCGATTCGCCGTATGTCTTGAAGTCCGATGATGGAACGAGCTTGGTGGATTTTTATTGTTTCAAAATGGGTTTGCATACGTCATCATCATAGTGACTGCGTTTGCTATCGTTAGGCAACCAACGATGAAGCGAGTAACGAATAGAGCTTCAAACTAAAAAACGAGTCGGCGAGCAGCGAGTTGTGATTGTGTAGTTCCGATAGTTTTGCCGCTGGGCTATAAATGAGTGTATAATATGGGCACTGTAGTGTACGATTTAGTGCCCATATTATACTCCAAAAGCGCTAAAAACCTGGGCGTCAACATGGACTCTAAACTCTCTTTGGAGGTTCATATTGCTGAATTGAGTAGGAGGGTCTTCTACTCCTTTCAGTCTCTTAAACGTCTCCAAAATTTCTTACTATTTCACAATAAGGTTTCTCTTGCTCAATCTTTCCTTCTACCTCAATCTCTCCTTCATCGACTATGCGGATGTCTGTTTCCTAGATGCTACGGAGGTACTTTTAAAAAACCTTGAACGACTGAAAAATTTGTGCATCCGCTTTATTTTCCCTTCGCAAATACGACCATGTGTCGGAGTTTTGGACCAGATTAGGGTGGCTGCCTATTCGGCGTCGGCAAGATACCTATATCCTATCCCTTTTTTATACTATTCTGCACAATCATATTTTTTCTCTATACCTGAACACTTTGAGTACTTCATTCCGAGAGGTAAACTCTGTCGCACCGCCTCTTCTCTTCTCCTTCGTACTCCACGTCACCCTTCCAGCCGCTATAATGGTTTCTTTTCAGTAACTGCAGTGCGTCTCTGAAACTCTCTTCCACACTCCCTATGTGACAACCCTTCTCTGACTGTCTTTAAGAGGAAAATAAAAGAGCACTTCCTTTCTAAATCAACATATTATTTGGATATATTGATGTATTGTAAGTCATATATAATTTGTAAATGAATTAATTTAAAAAAAAAAAAAAAAAAAAATAAAAAAAAAAAAAAATATATATTGGTGTATATTTGTTTGTATTAGTATATATTACTTTATATATACCTATATTAGGGCTTATTTATATAGGTTTATATTGTACACAATTCTACCCTCGAATGTGATCTCACTCTATCACTCAAAGGTTTGCTGGGAGAAAACTCAACTTTGAGTTAAGCTGGCCTTTGTACATGAACTGTGTAATGACTGTATTTTATGTTAAGATGTGGTGAAGAATAAAGAATTACAGAGAAAGAGTGTTTGAGTGCGACGGGCGATTACTCGCACTATTTGCTCGGGTTGGTCTCTTGGCGTGAGTTCTGCCCGCCAAACGACATCGCTGAGCGAGTAAGCTTTGATAGCTCTTGTCACTCAGCGTTAAACTTGTAGAGCGAGTCCTCGCCGACAGTGTGAACAGTCAGCATATGCATCTCTTTTGTTTACACGGAATGTATAGTACATCAATTTTACGTTTCTTGAGTGTCAAAATAGCCGATTGTTATTCACTTCCTCGCCGGCAGTGGGACCACTGCCTTAGTATGATAGTAACAACATAGGCTAGGCCGGTGCCTGCCCGGGGGTGGAGGATAAATTCGAAAGAGTTACCTCGCCCCCGGGCACTCGAGGCAGGGAGGAACAGGGGTGGGTTTTAGTCAGTAAGAGTCTGACACACCCTTCCGCTCCACCCTAGAGCGGAAGAAGTCATAGGATGATTTCCCACTCCCCAAAAAAAAAAAAAAAATGATTGCCTCGTTGCTATCGTGGTCTTAGGCATGACTGCTGGGCGTGAGGTCCTGGCTTCGATTCTCGGGTCGAGCAAAACTGTTTACTCGGTTATTCCATTAGGGATTAATATGAAGCAGCCCGGAGTTTGGAAGTTGGTGGTGAGACACCCCCGTGCCACGGAAAATATGTGAAGTGGTTGGTTCTGCGCCTGAACTCTCCCCGATCGTGTGGAATTGCTGTCCTATCGGATTATGAGAGTAAAGGTACAGAGAGTGCATCTGTGTTTGCAAACACACTTGTGCAGTATAATAATATCTCTTGCGTAATTGGCTAATCTCCGTTGAGTGTTTGAAGTTATACTTCTTTTGGCACGTTAGGGACAAGTGATGAGACTAAATTTTTACGATGCGCGCGCACACTGTCACAAAAAACCGACACCCACAAGTTAGCTAGAACCGACACCCTGAAGTTAGCAATAGTCTGTGGTTCATGAAGAATGATTGTTTTCCTTTTGTAAACTTTGTGACAATCTGGATTTTTATCTTGTTACGCCAAAGAAGTATAACTTCTTACGTGCGTACATAAGTACACACACTTTTTTTTATTTACTGTCACTTGGGTTTCTCCTGTATCGTGGGTGCGTTCACAGACATGTAAACTCACATACACAAGACACCTAGATCCGGGACAACTATCTGTAGGTCATACAGATATTTATTCCGTGCTGGGATCGAACTAGTAACACGCAGCGCAGCAGCCGAACGCTAAACCACTACGCCAACCGTGTCGTCAATTGGCCACCGAGATCGAAATTCAGTCACTAGCATTATTATTATTAGGCTATTGGTCACTACGAGTCCGACATAACTACCAGTGACTCTATCTAGACGACAAAGCGTCATTCTGTCAGCGATATCATTGTTGAAAAGTCGAAAATGTACGGAAATTAAATCAGTCTGCCTAGCCTTTTATTTATTTATTTATTTATTAAAACTTCATGCAACACAAATGTACAAAGGCGGACTTAATGCCTTAGGCATTCTCTACCAGTCAACCAAGGGTGGTGGAGAGATAACATGGCAGGTGCCTTTTCCCAACTATCTTGGGGTCGGCTTCCAGTATAACCGCATGCAGCTGAATACCAGTATTTTACATGGAGTTACTGCCTACCTGACCTCCAAAACTCAGTTACAGTTGGCTTACCAAGGGGTGTCGACCACCCGTAACGACTGTCAAAGATCCACGATTAACAGCCGAGACCAACGACTTAAGGGGCGGTAGTACCCCAATAGTCAAAAAAATGGTTTTTTGGATAGTCGAGTATGACGTAATGCAATGAAAATATCCTTTGCAAAAATACGGTGGACAGAGAAGGGTTTAAAGAAAAATTTTAACCGAATTGAAAACTAAAAAATAGTTTGATATTCTCAATAAAAAAATTTGGAAATTGCTCCACAAAAATTAACTTTGGCGTCGAACATCTCTGTATTTTCAGCGATAACAGCATTATTTTTTTTAAGAATTGAATAGAATTGGCATTTTAGTAAAACTTTGACCGGAAAATTATTTAATTTATTGTGTATATTCTGGATAATCTAAAGAAAACCTGTAAAATAAATGCCTATTCGCATCGTCAACATAATTATTACGTTCAATTCTCAACCTTATTTAAAGGTTTTTCAAATCGTAGTCAGTCCGCGCCTTAACGTGCTTTCCGAGGCACGGAGGAGTCTCGGTATGTAAAGATGGTCACCCATCCATGGACCAACCCCGGCAAGCGGAGCTTAACCTGATGGATCGACCCGTGCGCCTGTTATTACTTTAGCCACGAGCTCTTCATATGTACGGAAATGAAATGCGGTATCAAAATGTCACGTGGACCGATATACCAAATGATTTGGATATTTCAACATTCCAGACTGGCTCTTCAAAAAGTGAAATAGGGCAAATGACTGTAATGAATGTACAGTTAGATTACGAAAAAAATAATATAATATTCCAATATTTTTTGGTAATCTAACAGACGGACAGTCACGTAAACAAAGTTTTAGTGTGGGGACGCTCGACTCGAACAAAAAATATCACTTTAAAATTTGATATTTCGCAAAAGACAGATCGAAAAATAGTCTTTACAATCCTACAATGATTTTAAAATACTAATTTATAATGATATCTCACGCTGTAGGCGAGAAAAAAAACATCCCCACTTTACATGTACGGGAGCTACAATAAAAAAAAATCTTTTTCGAAATTTTATTATTTCGTTTTCTTGGCGTAGGAACCTAATTATTAACGGTAAGGTACTAACAGTCTCTACACTATGCCTCGGACAGACAAACGGACAGACCAAAAATTTAAATGTTGTCTCTGTGAGGACTACGAAACCCTTATGAGGACGATGCAAAGCACAAAACAGATAAAAGAGTTTTTCTGTAAACCTTTTTCTTCGTCAAAAATGTACCGAACTTTGATGCGTTTTATCTTTGTAATTTATTATTAGTTTGGTAAAGCAAAAAATACGTGTACAATGTTTTTTGATAATCTTAACTTACGGATTAAATATTGTTTTTGTACCCAAGAATCATAATTATATTATATTCTACCTGCGAGATTGAATTTCACTTTGTTAACAGCCAGTTTACAAAGACGAAGCCTATCCAGCAAGTGTATTCGCTAACTCAGTGGACATCAATTTGATAGGCAGTATGCAGTACATTGCTCGGTAGACATCGATTATAATAGGCACTACGGTTTTCCTATACGTCAAAGCAGCAATGTACGGCAAAGTGCCTATCAAATGATGTCAACTGAGTTAGCGAATACGCCTGCTGGTCAGTTTACTCATGAATGTGCTCTTTTGCGGTCAACATGGCTTGGCTGGAAGACATTTCGTTTATACTTGATATTTTTAATGAAAATGAACATTCGGGTCCTATTGTTAAATTTTATATGTTTTCCAGTCACAACCGACATTAATCAAGTATTCTAAACACCTTTGATTAATCCTTAGTTTTCTATGCAGACACTATTATTAAAGTTAAATTAGACGCAGAAGGTCGGTCAGAGGTCATAAGGATCGAAGTGTTTAAGCATATTATGTTAAATGATGGATGAAAAGATTATAAACATGACAATTTATTGCGTATGTTCATTTGTGTTTTGCATATTCATGTTTTTTCGTTCATAGTTGATATATTCACTGGCAATCATAGATTATGAAGACACCTCAACCGCGCTGCTTTTTTAGGATTCCGTTCCCTATCGCTGTCACTCACGTGTCCGTCTATCCGTCTGTCCGTCTGTCCATCTGTCTGTCTGTCCGTCCTCTGTAACACAGGTTTTACAGCTAAACGGTTGGAGCTACAGTCTTAAAACTTTTACAGTATTAGAATCTTGTAGACCGAAAGACATACTAATAGTCAAAAATACATTTGGTACGGAACCCTAAATGTGGGAAGTCTGACACGCACTTGACCGGTTTTTTATTTTTAATCTTTATTTTTCAGAGACTTTATTCCTTTAAGGAATTTCATTCCAATCGTAACCTTAGTCCTTACCTAAGTTTGCATTCAAACTTATAATTTAACTTAATTTAACATTTAAAAAAATTTGACTTACCAGCCATTGCCATGTTATAAATAATCTTAGCAGCATCACTTCCTGGATCAGCCAGGATTTCAAAAAAAGGACCCAAGTCAAGTTTATTAATTTTGCACAATCTTGACAATCGCTCCCTACCCGGACGGTTCTTCACAAATTCCATCAAAAGTTGCTGGACATCATCTATAATTCTACACACGTCATAATTTGAGGAATCTACTTTTTCATCAAATAATATTTTGGTCGGATAGTGATCAGAACGAAGTTTTAGAGCCACTACGATGTATGTTCTGCTCATTTTGGTGTCCACAAACCAAGGAATACGAGAGCAGTCGCTGCTTAACACAGTATTCTCAACACTTCCATACAAAACAGGAGAGTCAGTAAATAACACACACAGTTAATTAGTCTAAAACATCAGCTGGGAAGAGGAGAAGGAGTCACGATACGGTAAGCACCCTATCTTGGCAGGCGCACTAGTTCAAGCTGGTCCAAGTGTGGGAATGGAACACCAGGGTGGTTTTCAACCGACTTCAAAAACGAGGAGGTTATCAATTTGGATGTTCATATAAATATATTTTATTTATGTTCGGGCATAACTCCGTCATATACAGGTTGTAACGGAAAGGTGTGGTCATATTTTAAGAACTGCATCTGCCCATCGATATGAACAAGTTTCTTCGAGAAAACCTGAGGATATTCTAAAAAAAAAATTACCTCCCAAACAAATATTGATCAGCTGATGATAAAAAAAGAAAGTCTATTTTTTTTTTTGAGATTTTTTTTTCTTTCTTAGAAAAAGTTGTTCATTTCCATGGGCAGAACCGGTTCTTAAAATATGACCACATCTTTCCGTTACACCTTGTATAGATGGATTTGCAAAATTCTTTTTTTGCTCGAAAGGGGTTTATTCCGAAATGGTCCCATTTAAATTTCATTTATATCTGGTAATGAGTTTCGCAGACAGACAACAGAACTCTTCAACAAATTATAGCAAATCAACTGTAATTGCTGCGATCGTATTTCTATGTATTGTTAACACAATTCAATGGGGAACCACAACCGAAAACTGAAATATAACTTTAATTTCGGAAGTCGGTGTCAAAACACCAAGACACAAAACCAGAACCAACGACGGCCGAAATTAAAGTTATATTGCACTTTTTTTAAAGTCGGTTCTATTTTTTATAAAAAAGTTTTTTTAGTCAGTAAGAGTCTAACAGACCCCTTCGGCCGCCCTAGGCGAAGGATATCCATGAGGATTTTTTACCTCAGCATCAAAAAAAGGGTAAGCACCCTGGTCCCTAAACTCAATAACCCGGCAGGTATCAGGGTATAGGGTTTAGTAGCGCAAGTTGGTGGAGACTAGTTTTTCATAACATTGTATTATTTAGACTGCAAATTGAAAGGTAACGTCATGGCCGATGCCTGCCCGGGGGTTGAGGATAAATTCGAAAGAGTTACCTCGCCCCTGGGCATTCAGGGCAGGGAGGAACAGGGGTGGGTTTTAGTCAGTAAGAATCTGGCACGCCCTTCCGCTCCAACCTAGAGCGGGAGATGTCATTGGATGATTTCCCACTCCCAAAAAAAAAAAGGATATATGGTTATGGTATATTTATGGTTTATTATGGGTAATTGAGTGTGGCTTTTAGGGTATTTTAGTCCTAACAAGGACGGGAAACCCTTATGGCCTGACAGATGAAGAAGGATATAATAAACTTTAAAGGAAAACTGTCATGGCCAAGTTAGCTTTGTTAGTTTTAGAGTAATAGTCGCCATTGTCGCCAACAAGAAACATATTTTTACTTGTCGAATTTCATACAAAATACAAAATTCTTAGAAGGGTGAAGTTGTTACATAATTATTATTTAAAACGTGTAGTAAAAATATAAAATTTTGGAAAAATAAATCTTTTTTTCATTTTTAACCTGTCCCTCGTCTAGCGGACACATAGAATGCGAGACACTTTAATGATGACACTTTAAAATTGAGAGACAATTAACATCTATTGTGTCTGCTAATTAGACGCGCGCAAGGTTAATTTAAACGTAAAACAGCATTATTAGATTATGTACATGCTAACATAGATTTTAAGAAAGAAAGAAAGAAAATACGTTTATTTACGGTAAACATGACGCGAAAAACAGAGAAACGCAACAAAAAAGAAAATCTGGGGGAAAATATGCGTCACATCCGCGCAAAACGGCCATCGCTCAGCATAATGCTAAGAAAATTGTTACTAAGTTTGAAGAAAATTGTCATAAAATTGTTATGGATTCTGTAGGAAATAAATGAATACTAATAATATGTTCATAGTAATAAACATAAAGCCCCCTTCTAAGTCCTTATGTTATAACTGGTGACTACGGCCCTATGTGCGTGGCCCGAAACGCACTTGGTCGGCCCTCAGGAACCATCCATAGTTTTGGGATTAACTTTAGTACTCAACGATAGTACTTCCAGAAATCACGTTTTGCAAAACTTATTAAAAAAACAGTAAATACAGTAAAAACAGTAAATCTTTACAATGGGCATGTTCATATTCAGGTACAATAAGGTATAAAATCAGGTATAAAAAGGTAGTTATTTTTTATAACTTAAAGATCACTTAAGATTATATCGGTCAGATTATGTGAGCAGAAAAAGGAAAATGAATTGAATTGATTTAACAATTAAATTGCATTACCTACGATAATTCAAGTTTTATAAAATCGTAGGTTCATTATATGTTGTGCAACTGGAAATCACTTGAGTGGTGTCCGTGTCCAAGCATTTACAATGGCGCAATTATGCAATATTTTAATCCTTTTCTATTTTTATTGTTTGCCTATTCAGTACTACCTACTACTACAAAATAATTTAAATCTTTTTAGAGACTACCTCTCAACGAAGCAAATGGTCAAAGTGGGTGAATACTTCAGTTATGATGCAAATGTCACTTTTGGTGTCCCGCAGGGAAGCGTGCTTGGTCCTACACTCTTTCTGCGCTACATGAACGACCTCTAAAACCTTAAAATTAATAATGCAATAAAAATTCTTATGCCGATTTCACTGCGGTGGTCTTATATCTTATATTTTTATATAGGACTAGCTTTTGGCAGCAGTTTCGCCCGCATGCAATTAGTGCTTCCCCACTATAAATTATAGACTATCTGTTATTCCAGACTATAATCGATATCTGTGCCCAATTTCATATATATCCGTTCTGTAGTTAAAAAAAACTACATTCATCCATTCAAACTTTCAGATTTATAATATTAATAGGATATTTAAGTTCTATCCGGATAGGTTTTACAGGAGCTCGTAGCTAAAGTAATAACAGCTGCACGGGTCCTTGCCGGGGTTGGTCCATTATTGGGTGACCATCTTTCACACTTTGGCTGTCAATCGTAGATCTTTGACAGTCGTTACGAGTCGTCAGAAACCCAAAAGTTTGACATCCAGGCTTACCGAAGGGTATCGTATTACCCAGTAACTGGGTTGTGGAAGTCAGAGCATACTGGTAATCGGCTGCATCCGGTTAGACTGGAAGCCGACTCCAAGATAGTTGGGAAAAGGCGCGGGCAGATTGATATAGTTTTTATCCATTTAGAAATGGATGGAGTTATAAGAATTTGATTTAAAAAAAAGCGATCAGCCGAAATGACAATAAAACACTGTTTCCTCTTCAAAATTATTATTTTATTTGACTTCACTTCATGAAAATGTAATTAGCGTCCTCTTCCATTTATATTAATTAATTATTTACATTATTTCTATAAAACATTTACAATAAACTTGTCACAATATGAAAAAAATAGGTTTTTCTATTTGACCCTCATATTTGGGGCGAATGCAAAGTAAACCTTTTTTACTACAAATCTGATACCTATATTTAATTTTACCTACACCTTCATCCATACTTAATTATATTATACAAATAGGAAATCTATTTTTATTAAAGACTTAATGGGTAGGTGATAAACTTCTTATACAATTTTGCATTAAGCTATTTGGCTACCCATTGGCATTTGACTTTTGACTGAAAAGTTGTGTGGAAATCGGATGTTGTAGTGTGAGCATGTGATGCGGAGGAATGAAGAAAATGTCGTAAGGAAAGTCTTGTGTATGGATGTGGATGGCTATAACAGTAGAGGAAGGTCAAAGAAACGATGAATGGACTGTGTGAAAGAGGATATGGGTAAGAAGGGGGTGACTACAGAGATGACGACTAATAGAGAAGTATGGAAGAAAATGACATGTTGTGCCGACCCCAAATAAATTGGAATATGGGCAGAAGAGAGATGATGATGGCTTATGGCTTTTATGCAGGGTGTAAAAAGACATCGCAAAGCCGTTTAGCGTACTGTACGTCTAACAAAGTAGCTTTTCGCACAAAAGTATTGCTGGGAAACGACTTTTATTTTTAGATATGAAAAACACAGCAGATAGCAGTTTAAAATAAAAATATTCTTAAGGAAAAGGACTATACTGATTATACCTACTTAGTCCGAAAGTTAGATTATCAAAACATTTTGTGCAACTATTTTTTTGCTTCAAATCATTAAAATATACAAAGATAAAAAGCATGAAAATTCAGAAGTGAATGCTTATTACGTCACATCTTATTAAAAAGTGGTAAATATTTGACGAAGGTTTCAATCGAAATTCGTCGTAATTTTTTTGTGATTTGTGATCAAGTGCCATATTTTTTGTTAATATATCTAACGCAACAAATAGGTTTTTATAGTTTTCTACCCTATTGTTATCGACGATGGAATGTCACTTTGTACAGAACCTGGTACGGTCTGGCATTAAGCCTTTAAGTCACAACTTTGACCAAGGCGACACAAAAGTTTACGTTAAATATAATTATTATTAAGTACACATGTTGTCACTAACACCCGGTTTCCAGGGTTTCCTATTTAAGTTATGAATTTGGAATTAAGAAGGTGTCAAGTTTTCAGGTTGAAGAATAGAACCACGTACCTCTTTTTTATATAATAATAATTATCATTGACTACATACTTATTTTCGTTATTCAGATCTGGGGGTACTGCAGTGGCCAAAGTATTAAGACTAAAATAGGCAAGCATCATTCGACTTCTTAAAAATTAATCTACACTCAAAGCCCTAAAGGAACCAGGCATGCCAACATAATGCTCATTGAATTTATCTGATTGTCTGCAAGATTCGTCGGTGTTCGCTTTGTTCATCTCGTTCATGTAGTCCAGAAACTCCTTGGAACCGATGACTTCTAACCAGGCTTCTGCAATGAGAAAATAACGGCTTATAGTTATCCTTCTCCGACTATGTTGGAGTCTGCTTCCAGTCTTACTGTATGCTTATAAAAACTGCATTGTTTTTTTTTGAACCATTTATAGCTTCTCGTTTGACCACTGTCTCACCTGATGGTAAGCGACGATTTGGTCGAAGATGGAGCAAGCTTGCCGAAAAGTATCCTATTCACTCTCGACTTAAAAACTTCCAGGTTGTAGCTATCAGGAAACACAGACTCTGGCAGGGAATTTCACTGCTTAGCCGTACGCACTATGAATGTATTTCCAAAACGTTTTGTGCGTGTGGGTGGGATGTCCACCATGTACTGGTGGCGCATCGCCGTACGTTTGATTTTCAGAATTTCGTGCCTGGTATGATTGATTGACTTTCGAGCCTGGGTTGGTCTTCCAGGTCACGTAGAGTAATTGGCGAGTTATCGGAATATGGCGATTCTGCGGGCTATGTCCGTAACCTTAGTTGTCTTTAACTAGTATGTAGGACGGTAAATCTTTGCCTAACCTATGTATATACAACAGCCGCCAGTTCCGAAATTTCGGACCCCATTGATCATCCATACTGCAAGCAATGTGTCTACAATGTATCTTAGTAATCTAGCTTAATGTAACAGAAGGCAACTTACTATTCATCTCCAACAAAGGTTTCTCCAGACCACCGTAGTCACTCGACAAGATCGCCTTGGGAATGTACTCTGTCAATGTTTCTTGAGTTTTATGTAGATGTATCCTATCACCTAGCTTCGCACTGAATACTTGCTTCAACAGAGTTATTAGCGTGTCCACCATCTTGGAGGATGAGATCACGTGTATACCCTTTATTCTGCAGCCGTAGCCTTCCTAGAAAAGCGAAAGGGAAGTTTTAGAAGACGTTAATGAAAACTGTTGAATGACTCGGCTGACGTTATGGCCTGACCAAAGAGGAAATAGAAAAAGAGAAGGGCATAGTAGCAGATGGGCAAACGACATTACAAAAGTCGTTGGAAATCTATGAATGAAACAAGCTACAGTAGACACTAGAGCATCTCTGGATTTCTAGAAATTTATTAAAAATGTAAATTTTGAATTTACCCATAATCAATTAAGTAATACAATTAAATTACTAATATATAAACTTATCAACATTAATCTAACCTATTTCATATTGTTATTCAAATTCTAAATTGAGGAGCTCGTGGCTAAAGAGTAATAACTCGTTGATCAATCAGGTTAAGCTACTACTACGTTTTCCGGTGTGGGTCCATGGATGGGTGACCATCTTTACATACCGAGGCTCCTCCGTGCCTCGGAAAGTACGTTAAGCCGTTGGTCCCGGCTGTCAATCGTAGATCTTTGACAGTCGTTACGGGTCGACAGAAGCCCGAATGTCTGACAGCCTGTTTAACCAAGAGGTATCGTATTACCCAGTAACTGGGTTGTGGAGGTCAAATAGGCAGTCGCTCCGTTTAAAATATTAGAATTCAGCTGCATCCGGTTAGACTGGAAGCCGACTCCAAGATAGTTGGAAAAAGGCTAATATACCCCTTGGTAAGACTGGATGTCAGACTTTCGGACTTCTGACGACAAATAACGACTGTTAAAGATCCACGATTGACAACCGGGACCAACGCACGCCGCATGCCATGGAGGAATCTCGGTATGTAAAGATGGTCACCCATCCATGGAGCAACCTCGGCAAGCGTAGGTTAACCTAATGGATCGACCAGTGCGACTGTTATTCCTTAAGCCACGAGCTCCTCCTCCTCTTTAGAACATATTATCGAACTATATAATTAGGTATGTATTTACTTACGGTCATCAAGGTAATGATTTGTCTAAGTTCCAAAGGGTTGATCTTAGTGACAAAAGCTAGGATATTTATTTCACTGTAGTCCAGAACGATGTGGAAACCGGTGCAGTATTCGACACGCATGAAGTATTCGCTGAGCTGGGAAAGAAGGACAATAATTTAGTTAGAAAGATTATAATAGAATAGAATAGAATACTCTTTATTATGTACACAATATAAATTACAATTATGCATTTTCAAAAATTGATATGTATTTTCGAAGACTTGTGACATCCACCAACCTGCATTGGGCCCGCGTGGTGGATTACGACCCACACTCTCACAGAGAGGAGGCCTATGCCCCAGCAGTGGGGACATTAAAAGGCTGATGATGAAGATGATTTTCAAAAATTAGGACTGAAGCTAAAAAGCATAGCTGTTCTATGCTTTGTTATTATTAGCTTCTTTTGTAACTATGTAGAAAAATATGAGAAGTTAAAGGAGATTCTGTTGTGCACAAACTAAACTTAATTTAGACTTAAACAAAAATGAGACGGACGTCAATTAGAGCTGTCAAATTTAGTTGAACTAATATTTCTATTCAAATTAAGAGTACCTACACGTAAAAACATGTCGACTAAAAACACGGTAAAGCGCACGGCGTAAACTAGTTTGACATCTCTAACTTAGATCATAGCTGTAGCCGTCCTTTTCTCGCACTGCATTTTAGTAAAAGATAGAGATTCTCTAATTTTAGTTTAGTTAGTGAACAAGAGAATCGGCACCAATGCATGGTTAGCTGAGTGACGTCATTCTCAATCCAATATGGCAGACTCCCAAAGATGGCGGACTAGTTATTTTTTATGCATTCCCATGATATGGGTAAGTATTAAATGAAAGGTTTGGAAAGAAAAATATGAAACGCGTGTTTTTTAGAGTTTGTAACTACTTTTTAGTGATCAGTGAATTTTATCAAAACAACTAATATAGTAAAAAAGTTAGTAACTTACTTCGTTCATAAGTGTATGCGGTTACAAAAGTATCCAGTTTTCAAGCACTTACTGGCATCCGATTGAGCTTAAACTTTGCATTTTTTATTTTATTTAAGGAAATTGCAAAAGTGTGGTCTTATGGATGGATTTCAACTCCTTAACCAAACAAGTTAGCACCATCGTGTTTGGGCTCATTAGATATTTGTATCGACAAGGGATTTAACAAACTTTTTAGTTCGTAAAAGCTTTGTTTTAAAAATATTCATAGGACACATCATATTTATGTATGGTATAACCTTGAACCAAAATTTCGTAGAGATGAAACATCCACTAAACCGTACTGGCCCCGTGTGGTAGGTATAGTCCACTTCATGCTAGTATGCTGTATATTAATGACCTACCATAACAAGGTACTTGTAGAAATTTAAGATGGCTCCTGACTCGAAATTTTCTGACACCAGTTTTACGACGAGCACTCTGTAATGTTGGGGTGTCATCTGGGGCATATGTGCTGCATGTCTGCAATGTAAGTAAATAAATAATTAAAAGCAATAAAATATTCAAGTATTAAAAGTTATAAATGTATGGCTAGAAAGCAGCACACTGACGACTCCAGTTGAGAGTTTTAAATGATATATTTTACAGTATTTATGTTTTGTAAATTAATTAAAAATATCACTTAGGTTAAGGGCAGGAAGATGATGACTCGTTTATATTTTTTTACTATTTAAGCTAGATGAGGCTAAGGAAATAGGACATGCACCTAATATATAGCCCCAAATAAATTCAGATAAGAAACTTTAGATAAAATGGGATTCTTTTTTTTTGGGGTGAGATATCAAACAATGACTTCTCCCACTCTGGGTGGACTGGGAGGGCGTGGCAGAGTTTTACTGACTAAACCCCACCCCTGTTCCTTCAGTTTCCTAAAGCATCCTATCAGCCTTAATGATGGTCAAAAAATCAAAACGTAGATATTGACATGCGGTACCGAAATGTCACGTGGTCAATTATTCAGTCATTCATATTGACTTTTTGAAAATCTATAATTATGTATAACGCCTTTAGAATGTTATTTTGTCAAGAGTATTATGTTATAAACATAATAATAATCAACCTATTAATGTTCCCACTGTTAGGTCACAAGCCTCCTCTCTCTGAGAGGAAGTGGGCTATAATTAAATTACAAGCAAGGGATTGGTGGATGTCACATGTCTTCGAATTTTTGGTTGTAGGACATACCGGTTTCCTCACAATGTTTTACTTCATCGTTTTGAAAGCAAAAAAATCAATCTGCCTAGCCTTTTCCAAACTATCTTGGGGTCGGCTGCCAATCTAACCGGATGCAGCTGAATACCAGTATTTTATATGGAGCGACTGCCTATCTGACCTCCACAACACAGTAACTGAGTAATACGATAGCCCTTGATAAGACTGATTGTCAGCCTTTCAGGCTTCTGACGACCCGTATCGACTGTCAAAGGTCCACGATTGACAGCCGGGACCAAAGGCTTTTTTTTTTGTGGGTTGGTAAATCATTCAATGACATCTCTCGCTCTAGGGTGGAGCGGGAGGGCGTGTCAGACTCTTACTGATTAAAACCTACCCCTGTTCCTTCCCTGCCCTGAATGCGCAGGGGCGAGGTAACTCTTTCAAATTTATCCTCAACCCCTGGGCAGAGGACCAACGGCTTAACGTGCTTTCCGAGGCACGGAGGAGTCTCAGTATGTAAATATGGTTATCCATCCATGGATCAACCCCGGCAAGCGTAGGACCGTATCGACCTGATGGATCGATGATGAAATTATTTGTACAAAGTTAAAGCGCTTGGCTGGAGTCAAACTGACTTCTCACTCACTTACGATCAAAATACGACTCACACTTTTCTCTGAGTCGTATGTTGATCGTACTGCACTCACTATTACAATATCTGTAGGCGTTAGAAAAAGGCAGTTATTATAGTAGTTATATAGTATTTCCAATGTATTTTCTGTGCAACGCATGCATCTGCTGATTGATGCAATGCACATTTTTTTTCAATTGCCCAGTGGGCACGGGATTAGTGATTGCCTAATGGTTAAGGTATTGACTACGGGTTAAAGACCGTGTATTTCAACCCAGACAGGCATTCTAGTTATGGAGCTTTTTTAATCACGACTGCTCTCACAACGGTGAAGGAAAAAATCGTAAGGACACCGGCGCATCGTAGAGCTAAAAATTCGAAGACATGTGACATCTATCTATCAGTAAGGCCTGTGTACTGTCTCTTCCTTCTGCGTAGCAGTAATGGTCGCGAAAGAGAAGGCGGCTTAACAGACCCGTTGAGCAGGAGACAGCAGCACCCCCAGCAGCAGTGGCTGCAGGAGACGCCCTGGGCGTCGGGGGTCGCGAGACGATTTCCTGCCAACGTAGGCGCGGACCTGAGGACGACGAGTAGTGGGTAGCTCGCCGTCCGATCAGGACCAGACCCGTGAGTCGACGGCGCGTAGTGCTCCACGCGCGCCTCAAAGAGATGTCAGCAATACTTAACGGGGCCCGTCATGGCCGATGCCTACCCAGGGGTAACGGATAAATTCGAAACAGAGTTACGGCGCCTCTAGGCAGTAAGGCAATTGAAGGAAAATGGGTGGGTTTTAGTCAGTAAAAGTCTGACACGCCCTCCCGCTCCACCCAGAGCGGGAGAAGTCATAGGATGATTTCCCAACCCCACAAAAAAAGGCCTGTGTGCTGCCTACAGTTCACTCTCCCTCACAGAGAGGAAAACTGTGCCCCAATAGTGAGAATACTATAAGCGAATTACGCTATAAAAAGTCATCATCATCATCAGCCTTTTAATGTCCCTGTACTGCTGGGGCACCGGCCTCCTATTTGTGGGAGGCCGTAATTCACCACGCGGGCCCAATGCGAATTGGTAGATGTCACATATCTTCGAATTTTTCTTCTAGGACATGCCGGTTTCCTCACGATGTTTCCGTCACCGTTTTGAGAGCAGTGGTGATAAATGGATAAATGATTTTATTTTTGTGAGTAGGTTTTAACAACACTTTTACACGTCAACATTTTGTTTTAGCTAGATGAGGCCGGTGTTTCCTAGCTGACTACCCTGAGAAGAAACAACGAAACAAACTCAGAGGTCAAAGTCTCATTTAAAGTGTTCAAATCCAAACAATATGTACCTACTGGTTAAATCATATGAGAACCATGTACTTTTATGTCTGGGATGAGTTTTTGAGGAAAGATACACAAAAATTCGAGTGTCATGTCCAGACAGTGCAAGCATTTATCAGTTATCGTGAAGCTTAACTCAGAACTTTGAGGAGCTCAACTAACCGACGAACAATACCAAAGTAAGGACATTTGGGTAGGCCGCAAAAATACTCAAACTGACAGACAATCATAAAAACTACATGAATATAACGACATACATAGTTTTCGCATTCACATTATGCTATGTGAGGACCATGTAGCTTAGTGTCTGTAATGGTCTTTTGAAGAAAGAACCACACATATTTGAGTATAGTTTTATACTCAAACTATCAGACAACGTTAAAAAATACTGTAAAAAGGAGGAGAAAATAATAATAATAAAATGTCAATAAATATATGTATATATATATATATATATAATATGATACAAGTATTCATGTCAAAAACGAATATAAAAAAATGTCATCAGTGTTTATATATAGTACATATAAAAACAATGGCTCATGTATATCATTGAAGCAGCTCAATCCCACGCCTTTTTGTCCTTAAGGTAATTGTGTAAAAAGCTTTCTGGCATAGCTTGCGTTTAATAAATGATTTAAATTTATTTATGCTTAGTTCTTGAATTTGGCTATGAAGTTCATTATTGAAACGTATACCTTGGCATCTAAACGAACCACCTATTTTCTTCTTGAGCCTGGATTTAGGTACAATAAAGTTGTGTTTGTTCCTAGTATTTATGCTATGGATATCACTGTATCTTTTAAACAGATTAATATTTTTATGTGCATACATGAGATTCTCATAAACATATTGAGAAGGAACAGGCACAATATTAATCTCTTTAAATTTGTCTCTAAGGGAGTGTCTGGGACTTAATTTATAAATTGCATGAATAGCCCTTTTCTGTAAAACCAAATTGTCTGAATATCGGCGGCATTTCCCCACAACAGAATGGCGTACTGCATCACACTATGAAAATAACTAAAGTATACTAACCGAGCTGTCTCTAAATCAGTTAAACCACGAATTTTCCTAACGGCGATGCTGCAGAGCTAAGTTTTTTGGACAGTTTATCCATATGGGGGCTTCACTGAAGCTGCGCGTCCAAAGTTAAGCCTAAGAACACTGTGGCATTCTCGGGTTTCAACTCTTTACCCTTTATTGACACACTAGTGTTACATTGGGTAATGTTAACTTTATGCATTTTATTTTTTTCTCGTTAAGGAGCAGATTATTTATATTAAACCTACAGTTGAAAGAGCATTATTTACATGATCAACTACCACATGCTGACGTTTGAGTTTAAATAAAAGTGAAGTGTCATCTGCAAACAGCACTATATCATGTTTATCCGGTGATTAAATATAAAAAGTACACTCACATAATTTGCTGAAGTGGTTCCAAATCTTTCTTGACGTCGGTGACGTTAAAAAACTCCGGCATCAGCGTCTTAAACGTGCATAGTTTATCTAGCTTCTCTTTCGCTCTTTCCACCATGCCTTTAGCCGTGACCAGGGTCCTTTCCAGGTAATCTCGTGCTGTAATCAGTATTTAATAATTGTTTGAATTAGTAATGAGGTTCAGATAAAAGGTAGTTAAAAGATATTACTCAAATAATAATAACTTGTAGAGTATCTTGACTTGGCTCTCGAGGTTGTCGACATGTGGATGTCGACTTAGCAATAATTGTACCGATAGTCGTGTCAGCCAATGACTTAATAGCCACGTTGCTCGACCAACACCTCAGGAGGCTCTCGTTAGGTGGCTGTTTTGGACACGTTTCGCATTGTAGGTGGTTCTTCTCTTTAGAGCCCAGGCGACCGGAAGTAGCTTGAACCCTGTTCCCAATACCGGTGGGCTCTATGTTTTATATATTTAAATGTTTGTATTGCATTATTAAGAAATTGAATTAAAAAAAAAAAAATAATAATAATAATAAACAAATAAAAAAAAAACAACAAACAAACACAACAAACAACAAACAATTATAATAACACACACACACAACAAACAATTATAATATGTAATGTATATCGAAATTAATAAACGAAATAACTTGTAGAAGGGTAATTATTATTAGGTGACTAGTGTTTGTTTTCAGGTGTATTCTCACGGTACCTGCAAGAATACAGGTCAGGGCTGTTTTGAAATAATTAGCAATTGTTTTAGTGAGTTGAGATCCTTATTTTAGTAAACATAAAAAATAATTAAAAACGTGCATTTATGTTATAACTCGACAAAATGTAGCTGACGAGCGAAAAGCTGAATAAGTTGATAACATAGTAAAAGTTAATTATTACCTATATGATCACTTGCACTCTGAAAATATAGCTGTCGCAGGGAAATGAGGCTATCAGGGAAATCACAAAATCCCTAGGGATACCACGAAATCACGGTAGATGTCGAATATTCTTATTTATTACGTCTGATCACATTATGAGATATATATATTGTTATAGATAATTATGTCATTTCACTTGACTAAATCTAGTAAAATGAGAAAAGTGTTGATATTTAAAATAATTCAACAAAACTACAAATGAATTGATGCATTTTAATTAGATATTAATGTTTCAAGCAATGGGCTCCTATTTTTGTTAGCGGTGTTTAAAGGAACCTAACCTGTCCGTGTCGGGGTGCCCTGCAGCCTTACTAACTATGTACTAACGGTTCCGACGTAATTTTTAGTGTCCCCTTTTTTAACTTTTTTACTAGATCTATTTCAGAGAAACGACATATCACTGGCATTAAATTAGTATTATGTTATATCGCTTAAGAGGCCTCTTACAGTCCACTAGCGCCGCCAATCGAAAAAATGTCATAACTCGTAAATAGAATCAAAAATACAAAATATGTTCTATTATTAGTGTGGAAAAGGCAATAACGTAATTGTATAACACCTTATCAACACTTGAAATATAGCTGTTTAGCTAAATCGTGCATTCAAAACATAAACGGCCGTTTTTGTTACAAATGCACGATTTAGCTAAACAGCTATATTTCAAGTGTTGACAATGTGTTTAAAATTACGTTATTGCCTTTTCTACACTAATAATAGACCACATTTTGTATTTTTTTTTTCGATTGGCGGCGCTAGTGGACTGTAAAAGGCCCCTTAACATTTTTAGTAAAAAGACGTAATAAACAAGAATATTCGTCGTCTACCGTGACTTCGTAGTACCCCTAGGGATTTCGTAAAATATCTGGTTTCCTCATTTCTCTACGACTTAGCCATTAAATTAAAATTATACTTGTAAAAAAAACATATATACGATCGAATTGAGAACCTCCTTTTTTTTGTCGTCGGTTAAAAAACCAACTAAGTATAAATAAACCAACCAACCAACACTAAAGAGATATCGACAGAATTTACAAAAATATATATAAAAAAAAGTAACATCAATGACAGTGATGATCTGTCTCTCACACTGGAGATATGATGATTTAAGACGATATAGTAAGGAGAGGGGGGGGGGGCAGTGCACATACCAACACTAATCCATTTCATATTAGTTCGGATACCACGATTTTTCCAAATACCCAGATTTGTTATTGTACTTTTAGGCAGTACGAAGGTGCATTGCATTATTATCATTTTAATTGCATTGCACGTTTAAAACACAGCTTTTGACGTAAATAATAAAGGTTTTTCCCAGGAATTAATTTACCCACATAGCATCATCATCATCATCATCATTACAGCCGAAAGACGTCCACTGCTGGACATAGGCCTCCCTCAAGTATCCCCACAATGACCGGTCATGTGCCTCTCACATCCACCGGCTAACCGCGACTCTCACTAGGTCATCGGTCCACCTAGTTGAAGGCCTTCCAACGCTGCGTCTTCCGGTACGCGGTCGCCACTCCAGAACTTTTCGGCCCTATCGACTGTCTGTTCTGCGAGCAATGTGCCCTGCTCACTGCCACTTCAGTTTGGCGATTCTTTGGGCTATGGCGGTAACCTTGGTTCACTTGCGGATTTCATCATTCCTGATTCGATCACGCAAGGAAATTCCGAGCATAGCCCTCTCCATTGCCCTTTGGGTGACTTGAAGCCTTCTGATGAGGCCCATTGTGAGCGACCTATAGCATCATCATCAGCCTTTTAATGTCCCCACTATTGGGGCATAGGCCTCCTCTCTGTGAGAGGGTGTGGGCGATAATCCATCACGCGGGCCCAATGCAGGTTGGTGAATGTCACATGTCTTCGTTTTTTTGGTTCTAGGACATGCCGGTTTGTTTCCTCACAATGTTTTTCTTCATCGTTTTGAGAGCAGTGGTGTTTAAATAGTTTACACGAAGCAAAGCACCTACCAGGGTTTGAACTCGCGACCTACAACTTGTAAGTCCACCACTACTCCCTTTCACATACACACACATTAATTACGTCACAGTGTACAATGGTAAAAAAAAAACAGCTTTCGTGCCTTTCCATATCTTTTTTTTTCTCATTCGCAACACACTGAAATTAGCTTCACACACAAATCTTAGAAGTTAAATTCGACCCTCTTCCCGGTTTTCGATTTAGCTGAAATTTTGCGTAAATGTTTAGTTTGGATGACAATGTATGGTTATCTAGGTGACGTTATTCTAAATATAATATGGTGGACTCTCAAAGATGGCGGGCCAGTTATTTTATAAGCATTCCCATGATAATAATAAATGGATATTAAATGGAAGAGTTTGCTGAGAAAAATACGTAAAGTATAAAGCGTGTATTTTAGTTTTTTTAACTAAAATATTGTCTAGTTATTAAACCGTAGAATTGCATAATATGAACCAACTTCCTCACACCAAGGTAATAATCAAGTGTTGCATTTAGACTTTAAAACCAAGTACTTTGTACATAATTTTATAGGTAGGTATACCTATGAGTGATCTAGTTCACCTTGACAACAACAGTCTACCAAGCATTTAAAATGTAATTTTTTACCTTAAACTTATCTATTTTATATGTCCTACTCCTAAGGTGGAAGCACCAGGGTAGCCCGCGAAATTCAAATATTCTTACGTTTTTTGCAATTTGCAGGTCAGTGTCAGGTTGTATCTTGGTGAAAATTTGATTCGCGGTCGTAGCAAGTATGTATTTATAGAATTATAATCATTAAAATCATCAATACAACTCATTCAGTTAGTATTGATGTCAAATGTAATATTTCATGAAATCATGACGTTTGGCATCAATTCTAACTGAGAGAGTTTTATTGATGATTTTAAAGTTACAGTTCTGTAAATACGTACTTACTACGGCCACGAATCTAATTTTGACCAACATGCAACCTGATACTGATTTGCAAATTAAAAAAAAAACGTAAGATAATTTGATGTTCGCAGGCTACCCTGGAGCTTTCAACTTAATTAGCTTACTAATAATAGTGCCTCATTTCATAAAAAGTCTCCAAAAGGCCTCTGTTAGTTGGCAATGGCCCCTGGACGTTTGAACGGATTTAGCTGAAAATTGGCACAGAGATAGTATATAGTCTGGAATAGCACATAGGCTATAAATTATAATGGGTAAAGTACTAATTTCACGCGTGAGAAGCCAGGCAGAACTTAGTATAGTATAGATATTACGAAGGCGGTTTGGTCTTGGATGTGTGCACGTGCACATTGTTTCGGTGTGCGTAAGTTATTTTCTCTCACGCCGAGATTATGGAAAAATAAGTATACGTGAACCACACACATCTTAGACCAGTCCACCTGGGTGAGTCAGAACTATACCTATCAATACACTGGAAAATTGTGAATTTAGATTTTCATAACAAAGTCACGTTTTAAGGTTTCAATCGTCTTAAAATAGACCCTGCAGTCATGGTAGATGACGTCTTAAAACCATCATCTTTTCGGTGAGAGAGAGAGACGTCGTTATACAGAACGAATAGCACTATCCCTTTCTCTCACCGAAAAGACGATGGTGTATAAGACGTCATGGTAGGGCTGTAGTTTAGCTTGAGGCACAGAAGTATAGTAAGTACCTAACCTGTAACCGGTAACGGGTAGTGCCTCAAGCTCTTAAGAATATAAGTAAGTACTTACACGCTAAATACTTACTAAAATTTATTTTTAAATTTTTAGTTCATTGTCCCAGATAAAAGCTTGTTTTTTAAAATATTTTATACTTTTAATTTATTTTATCTTTTTTACAAAATACTACCTATATATATTTTTTTATATATATATATATATTTGAGACCTTTACAGTGAGCCCTTATAATTATCTGCGATGCAGTTTGAAAAGCTTTTTCTTTTAATTTCCTAGTTTTTGCCCATAAAATCATGTTTGTAAATTTCAACTGAAATATTCGAAAAAAATTGGCCATGACAGACGGACAGACAGACAGATAGATGGACAGACAGAGAGTGATCCTATAAGGGTTCTGTTTTTACATTAGGATGTTCAGAACTAAAAAAATAGTTTTCTTTGAGTCGAGAAAGATCCAGAGATTCCTTTTAAAAACATTAAATAAACAAACAATTTTTTAAACAGTTTGTCTAGTTTTTTCCAACTGCATTGGAATTGGTTCCCAGACTAACCGAATGCAGCTTACCAGTTTTTAACATAGAGCGATCTAACCTTCGAAACCCAGTAACTGGGCAACTCGAAACCATTTGGACAGATAGGTGTCAGATTTAAGTACCTCTTTATAATACTTTAAATATATTTCTTTTTTTACAAAAAACACAACCGACTTCCAAAACAAAAAATACACTAAAAATTTCAAAATAAATTTAATTTCGGAAGTCGGTGTTTGTATTTAGTTTGTTCGTTATTTCACCACACCAACTTGTACTTTAGTTATTTTTCAATTTTTTTGTCGGTTGTATTTTTTGTAATAAAGTTTTATATTTTTCACTTTTTTTTTGTTGTACCCCAGAATTAATACTAAATATTAAAGTTATGCCCGAAGTGATAACCCCAATAAAATTGAATTTAAACATAATTGGAGGAAACTAATACGTCAATACTGTGTACACATTTTTTTTTTGTGCTATTTTCCAAAAAGCGCTCAATCATTTGCGATAAAATGTATACCCATACAAATTTCATCGATATTGATTGAGCGCTTTTTAAAAAAATCACCAACAAAAAATATGTACTTATACACAGATGGCGTTTTGGTTTCTTCTAATTATGTTCAAATTCCATGTTATTGGGGTTATCAATTCGGGCATAATTTTAATTAATATTTAGTTTTAGTGCTGCGGTACAACAAGCAAAAAGTGAAAAATAAAAACTATTTCACAAAAATACAACCGACTTCCAAAAAAGAAAATAGGTACACAGTTGTAAAATAACTTTATTTTCGGAAGTCGGTGTCAAATAACGAATAAACAAAATACAAACACTTCTGACTTCCGAAATTAAAGTTATTTTAAAATTTTTAGTGTATTTTCTTTTTTGGAAGTCGGTTGTATTTTTCTAAAAAAGTGGTTTTTTCGTATACCTTTGTGTTTTTTCAGGAGTATATTCTTTCGAATAAAAAAATAATTTGGAAAATCGGTCCACAATTGACAGAGAAATCGCTGATAAAAAAAAAACATACAGTCGAACATAAAACCTCCTCCTTTTTTTAAAGTCGGTTAAAAAAAAAACTCACAAAAATCCTTCTTTACAAAATGCGGCTGCATTTGCACCCAATTCTCCAAAATGTCTACAGCTTCCCCGATTCTTCCCGGTTTCTCCAAATTAAGTTCTTTCCTCACAGCTTCCAACGTATCCGGTCGGAATCTCAACATTTTATCATCCATTAAACACTCCATTTTTATGTTTGTACCAAGCTACCAACCACACTGTTAAACTGATCACCAAAAACTGAACGCAAAGTAAAATTTTGTTTACTTTTATTGAGAGAATTATTATCTTGGCCTGCTTGCAATACGAATCACTAAGGACAACACCAGACGCGATACTTTAAGCTGCAGCGACCAGCGATTTTCTGTAGCCTAGTCCAATACAGTGACTGACAAAAATCGATCGTCGAACCGTAGGTATGTCGCTAAGTCGTCAATCGTCGATAGTCTATGCTAAAAGTCTCGGGTCTGCTGTGGTCCTTAACCAATTGTTGCTCATGTTCAAGTTACATCATTCCGTCTCTATTAACTTCAAACATTTGTTCGAGATAGAATGATCTTCCAAGTAATTCTTTTTAGTTTTTGTTGTCATTATTACGTGATTTTGATTTGATTGTTACGTGATTTTGATTTTTTGATGATTTTGATTTTCAACTGTAAACAGCATGCATGCAGCTATGCAAGCTTTGTTCAGTTTTTACAAGCTAACTTGCAATGTTCTTCGTATGTAAGTTGTCCGCTTCATTATTAAACCATTTTTCGATCACTTCTTGGTTTCTGAAAGAGCTGAAATTTGGCAAACCAAACTTATGTAATGCCGAGATGGCAATATTAAGATACCATCGAGCTGATCTGATGATGGCGCCGCGCGCCGGGATGTAAGGACTGAAATTCCTGTTTGCATCATCTTTAGTTGTTTTCTATTAATAAGATTTTAGTTGTTTGAAATTTTGAAAAAAACAATACAAAATGCCGACCGTCATTAGGGTCAGGTGTCGTTGTATTTTTTTGTGACCTGGTCACATGAGGTATTAAAATAAAGAGCTTATGGAGATGCTTCAAAAAATATAACTCAGTAATGTAGGAAATTAAAAAAAATAAAATTTTCAAAAAACCCATCTCTAAAAAGTTCCAAACAAGTCACTTCTCTAGCAGTCTGATGCAGTTGGTGACTTAAAATCTGTGACTTAAAATCTGTGACTGAACTAGAATAAATTTCACCAACTGCGCTAAACTACATAAAATCTGACGTGTATGGAACTTTTTTGCTGTTTTTTCTACTAAATGCTTTTTTGCAATGTTCGTATGTAAGTTGTCCGCTTTATTTGCAAACAATTTTTCGGCCATTTCCTGGTTTTCAATAGAGCTGTTTGTTATATTAATGTAGGTTTGGGGACAATGGAATATTGTGATACCATCGAGCTGATCTGAAGATGGCGTCGGGATATAGGTAGGGACTGGAACTCCCTAATGGCAAATGATAGGTAGGATAGTTGAATTTGGGCTAGTATGATTTGTTCTCATGAGTACTTTCCATTATACATGATGCCCGGAATCTAAAGCTTGTTTTAAAAAATATATACTTTCAATTTATTTAAAATATGCAAGTGAGCAATCAATCTACCCAGCCTTTTAAAAAGGGCCAGTTTCGAGTCTAACCGAATGCAGATGAATTCGAAAGCCTATAAAAAAAGTGTCATTGAGTGTCAAAATGTATGGAATTCATTAAATGGAATTGCGGTAACGCATGTCAATTCCATAGAATTTTTAGTTATTGACGATTGCTATTTTTTTTTTACAATTTTACAATAAGTAAAGTCACAACGTCCACCAACTCGCATTAGGCCCGCGTGGTGGATTTTGGCCCACACCCTTTCACAGAGAGGAGGCCTGTGCCCCAGCAGTGGGGACATTAAAAAAAAACTTTTTTACAAAAATAAACACCGACTGCCAAAAAAAAATACACTAAAAATTAAAAAATAATGTATTTTTTTTTGGCAGTCGGTGTTTATTTTTGTAAAAAAGTTTTTGATTTTTCACTGTTTAATTGTTATACCCCAGAACTCAAAACCCCAATAACATGGAACGAGGAATTTAAACATACTCGTAATTGGAAGAAACCAAAACGTCATCTATGTTTACATATTTTTCGTTTTTGTTTAGTTTTTCAAATATCGCTGGAACAATTTCGATTAAATTTATTAGGGACCACCTCGGGAGTAGGTAATTCTTTTGGATAAAAAAATAATTTTGAAAACCAGTTTACAACTGACAGAGAATTCGATGGACATACATAAAAAAAAATATCAGTCGTGTTCAATTTAGGCAGTAATTTAATAAAAACAAGTTAGATTTCTAGTTGAAAAATGAAAAATTATATTTGCGTTCTATTTGTACATTAGAGTTCACAGGTAAAAGAAAAAACAGCGCCACGAGTGGCAAAAAACCTTAAACTTACAAAAGCATTTACAGAGCCAGTTCGAAACAAAAATGTTTACAGAGATGCCTACAAATACTTTATAAATTTATTTATTCAATACTCCCACTTAAATTTATAAGGTAGACAACTTTACTTTACTTAGTACTTACTTTATTTTGTAACAAAAAAAAATTAAACCTCTTTCTATTAAAACACTGAATCACCCAACTCAAACATTAAATCAAACATTAATCATATCAAACATTTCTCAAAATATTATCTCTGTTTGAATTAAATTTATTTGCAGGCAAAGCCTTAGTTAGGAAATCAGCTAATTGATTTGAACTCTCTACATATTTAATATCAATAATTTTCTTGGTAACATTCTCTCTAATAAAATTATATCTTATATCTATGTGCTTGCTTCTTCTATGAAAAACAGGGTTATTTATTAATTTAATTGCACTCTGGTTATCAACATTTAAAGTTATTATGCCTTGTGGCTCCCCAATATCACAAAGAAATTGTCTAAGCCATAATATTTCTTTAGTAGCTTCACTAGCAGCCATATATTCGGACTCAGTTGTGGACAATGCCACAGTATTTTGTTTACGGCTAGACCAAGTGACAGGACCTCGATTCAGTAAAAATATATAGCCTGTATTAGATTTTCTAGTGTCCAAATCACCAGCAAAGTCAGAGTCAGAGTAGCCAACTAATTCAACATTACCCTGATATACAATACACACATCTTTAGAATTAATTAAATAACGCAAGATTCTTTTTACGGCTGTAACATGTGAAGAACCTGGGTTATTGACATATCTACTAACAATGTTAACAGCATACGATATGTCAGGTCTCGATACAGATGACAAAAATAACAAAGCTCCCACTGCTTCTCTATATGGAAAATTAATAGGCTCATTAGTTGTATTCTTAGATAAATGTACATTTACATCAGCAGGGGTACTACTGCTTTTTGCATCTGACAAATTAAATTTATTTATTATTGTTTTAATATACTGTCTTTGACTTATGCTTATACAACCTTTTTCTATATTTATTTCCATACCAATAAATGAATTATCATTTAAAACCTTAATCTCAAACTTTTGCTTAAGAATATTCAATATTTCAGATAATACAACTTTACTTTTAGCCAGTAGTAACCCATCATCAACATAAAGAATTAATATTACTTTTACATCTTTAAAGTATCCTACAAATACACAATTATCAGATGGACATTGTTTGAAACCACAAATGTCTAGAAAAGAACAAAATTTATTATTCCAACATCTAGATGACTGTTTGAGACCGTATATAGATTTAATTAACTTACATACTTTTGAAGACTGTGCTTCCAATCCCTCTGGCACCTCCATGTATATTTCTTCTAAGAGCTCACCGTACAGGAAGGCCGTCTTCACATCAAATAGCTCGATCTGCAGTTCATCTCTCGCAGCAATACTAAGCAATACCCTAATGGAATCATACCTGCTAGTAGGGGAAAAGGTTTCATTGTAATCCAAGCCCTTTACTTGTGTGAACCCTCGTGCACACAGTCGTGCTTTAAATCTCACTATTTCTCCAACTTTGTTTTTCTTTATGGTGAATACCCATTTACAAGACACGGGTTTCTTCTCTGTTCGATCAGTCAGTATCCAAGTTTGATTTTCTTTATGTGAGGAAAGCTCTTCAATCACAGCTTTCTTCCATTGATGGGAATTTGGACTATTCATCGCTTCTTCAAAAGTATTAGGTATTTCAAATTCTGTGAAATTTAATTCCAGGTTATTATTTCGACGAGGACGCAACGTGACATTTCTTTGTTCTTCCTGTTCCAAACGGATATGTCTTGGAGGGACATAAGTTTCATCTAGTTCTTCTAAACTCTTCATACTATCATCTGAACTACTTTCTTCAGGTAAATTGTCTTGTTGATCGGTAAAATGTTGAAACTCAACCTGTGGGATAGACCTCGTAGAATTATCTTCTTGTTCAGTTGTCGCTTCAATAAGACTTTGTTTTACTTCTTGTGTACCACATTCATCTTGTGTACTACATTCATCAAACTTTACATCTCGGGATATTGTAACCTTTTTGGTATTTTCGTCATACATCCTGTAATTATCATGGTTATATCCAACTAACAACATCTTTACACTTTTCTTGTCAAGTTTTCTCCGCTTTTCTTTTGGCACATGTACATAGCCAATGGATCCAAATATTCTGATATGTTGCAAGTTAGGTTTTACTCCATGCCACAGTTCAAATGATGTAACATCCCCCGTCTGGCTTGATGTATTTCTATTTAACAAATATATGGCACAGTTGACAGCCTCTGCCCACATATTTAATGGAATGTTCTTCGCATATAACATTGTTCTTGCAGTTTCCATGATGGAACGCATTTCTCTTTCTGCTCTCCCATTCTGCTGAGGGGTATACGGGGCAGTACGTTCATGTGTTATTCCCTTATTCTCCAAAAATGATGTAAATTCATGGTTCACATATTCACAACCATTATCTGTATGCAGTATGCGCAAATCATGGTTAAATTTGTTTTTTACAATCGCATTATACTTCAGAAAATATTGAAACACTTCACTCTTATGTTTCATGAAATAAACATAACGATAACTTGTTGCTCCATCTTTGAACAAAACAAAATATTTCATACCCGACACAGAAGCCTCTTCTATAGGACCACACACATCACTGTATGCAATTTCGCCAGGCTGTGATGGATCTCGGGTAGATTTCAAGAAGGGGCGTCTTGCTTGCTTCCCATATGAGCACGCTTCACAAACAAATTCCTGATTTCCACTCAATGCAACAGGAATCACACCATTCTTACTCATATTTTTAAGCTCCTTGACGTTCAAATGTCTAATCTTTCATGCCAAACTTTTATATCTGTTTGCATAATATTGCAATCTTCTTGTTTGATTGTTCTGACATCTAATTCATACAAGTTATTCTCTGTTAGATGTCCACTCATGACAACGACATTTTTTTTCAAAATCATTGCTTTTTCATAACTCTTCATTATCATATATCCTCTCCTAGTGGCAGCACCTTCGGAAAACAGATTTCTTCGCAAATCTGGTACATATAAAACATTTTCAAGTTTACATCTCTCCCATGTACCATTAACCTTTTTCTCTATCATTATAGTTCCTTTACCACATACATTGATACTCTGTTTGTTACCCAATTTAACAGAATTATTGTGCTGAGACTCATTAAACTCACAGAAGTAGTCCCGTATGAAGGTCATGTGCATTGAGGCTCCACTATCAAGAATCCATGCCTCTTCATCATGTTCATTCAACGCAGCGCTGAATGCTAACATATTGTTAGGTTTCTTATCATACTTTTTCTTTGGCATTCGGCAATCCTTAGCGAAGTGACCTCTTTTACTGCAATTGTAGCACACAAATCTGTGACTTGTTGGTCTCTGGTCATTTGAAGTGTTCTGTTTATTTCCATTACTTGATTTAAAATTACCTTTTGATGTTACTAGTGCTGTCTCACTATTACTTGCATCATTGCTAAGGCTGGCTTCTTCATCTACTAAACGAGAAGTGAGGTTTTGAATCGTTTGACTTTCTTCATCTAGTGACAACCATGCTTGTCTAAGTGAACGATAATTATGTTGATGGTAATGTACTCAGAATCTTAGTCATTACTGCTGTGTCACTGATTTTCTCACCTGTTTCCCGTAGCTGCTTTGCTAAGCTTTCAACCTTGGACACATGCTGTGCCATGGTATCACTGGCACTGTATGAATATTGATAAAATTTTTCATGAATTAACATCTTGTTAAATTCTGATTTCTGTTCATAGATAGCTTCTAATTTTGTCATGACTTGTTTAGCAGTCTCGCAGTTTTCTATAAGAGATATTTGGTTCAAATCCATGGATGAGGTTAGGATGAACATGGCCATGCCATCATCTTTATCCCACTGCACTTGCGAACTGGTTTCCACTGGTCTCTCTTTTTCTATGTTCAATCCTTTTGCTCTTAATGCGCATTTTACTTGAAACTTCCATTGTTTGAAATTTTTTCCATCAAATTTTTCAATTTTCATTGCGTTCGTAACCTCCATTTTAGATTATTTTACATCGATTGTAATCTTGCTCTTAACTTGAAGATTTTTATTAAAATATATTAGTAATTAGTTCTGGGCCCATAACCTGTTCAATTTAGGCAGTAATTTAATAAAAACAAGTTAGATTTCTAGTTGAAAAATGAAAAATTATATTTGCGTTCTATTTGTACATTAGAGTTCACAGGTAAAAGAAAAAACAGCGCCACGAGTGGCAAAAAACCTTAAACTTACAAAAGCATTTACAGAGCTAGTTCGAAACAAAAATGTTTACAGAGATGCCTACAAATACTTTATAAATTTATTTATTCAATAAGTCGAACATGCTAGCTGATGATAATGAAAGTTACAACGTGGTTTGGCAAATAATATATGTGGTAAATTATAAGTTAACACAGAGTAAATATACCTCTGAGGCCCAATCTCATATATTAAATTTGTGTTACGGGTATCAGGGCTCTCTATGTTTACAAAAAAATTGAAGTTTCATCGTGTGGGTTAACTTCATTGGTATTTCAAACAGAAAACAAAAAAAAACTTTTTTACAAAAAAATAGAACCGACTTCCAAAAAGGTGCAAAATAACTTTAATTTCGGAAGTCGGTGTTCCTGTTTTGTGTCTTCGTTTTTTGACACCGACTTCCGAAATTAAAGTTATTTTGCACCTTTTTAGAAGTCGGTTCTATTTTTTTGTAAAAAAGTTTTTTATTTTTCACTTTTTAGTTGTGGTTCCCCATTTAACTGTGTTAACAATTCATAGACATACGATAGCAGCAATCGTGGTTGATTTGCTGTCAATTTTTGAAGAGTTCCGTTGTCTGTCTCCGAAACCCATCATCAGATCTTTTTGAAATTTAAATGGGACCATTTCGGAATAAACCCCTTTCGAACAAAATAAGAATTTTGCAAATCCGTCAATATATGACGGAGTTATGCCCGATCATACATAAAAAAATAATAATAATACAAACATTCGAATTGATAACCTCCTCCTTTTTCGAAGTCTGTTAAAAATAAAAAAAAACAGAAATTTAAATTATAAGACAAATCATTTGTGTATTGTGTTTATGTTTAGTGTTGGAATGTGTAAGTGTTTGAGGATATGTGAGACGGGAGAAACTTTGAAAAAGGGGGAGGAGTTTAAAGCCACGTATTGAGAATTCCTTCGACATCTTCATACTCGTATCTAAGGGTGATGATCCATTTACTGACTTGAGCTTTGCAGTCAAGTTTATTGAATTTGTACAAGTCACATTTTTGGTTGACAAAATTGTATAATTTTGCGACTTCCTAGAATTTAAAAAAATACATTTTGCAAGTATTGTTATATGCCTATCTATGGGACACACGTTCTTGGTCCTACGTTTAGTCAAGCGATCGAGATCCAACTGTAGGAAAATGTGTTACCCCAACAGAGTTTAACACAAAGAGCTGTCTCACCGTCCAGAGTTGACATTCTTTGTACAAATTGTGAAGTATAGTTTAGTTTTTAGGGTAGGAAATCACCAAATATATTCTCCCACTCTGGATGCAGCGAGAGAGCGTGTCAGACACTAACTGACTAAACTCCACCCGTGTTCCTTTAGTTGTCAAGGCCACGGTGACTCAGGTCAGGACAATGGTATACTAAGTATAGTACACCGGTAGTGTTTAAAAGTGACCTTGAGGACTTCTTTTTACATCCTTTCCAGTTGTATCATATTAAAACGAACCGTTATGCAAAATGTTAATATTGACTAGTAGAAGCGATAATAAATAATGCGTTGGACCTATATGCATCAGCACAACATCACAGGCATTAAATACGTTAATCAGTTTTCTCCCTCTGCCAGACAAAACCCTAACTTGGGAATTGCATAAAATTAGATTTTCAATAAGTAAGCCCAGGTATTAGACATCGAGGTACTGCCCAGGGGTTGAGGATAAATTCGAAACAGAGTTACCTCGCCCCTGGGCACTCAGGGCAGAGAAGGAACAGGGGTGGGTTTTAGTCAGTAAGAGTCTGACACGCCCTCCCGCTCCACCCAGAGCTGGAGATGTCATTGGATGATTTCCCACCCCACAAAAAAAAGAAAAGGTATTAAATATTGGTTGCTCTTGTCAGACGAAAGCAAGACCATTGGTTCGTGTAAGTATTGCAGATATGAACTTAAACTGAAAATGAGTTGTCGGGTTGCGAAGAAGACTTTAATGAAAATGTGACAGTTTGCTTTTCCACATTTAATATCAAATTATTTTCCGTTAACCAAGACATTACAATGCGAAAGACGGATTCAAATGTTTTCTAAGTTCCGTCCCAATTTTTAGCAATTATAAGAAAGGCGGTATCATTTGCGTATTTAAAGATGGCACAATTTTGAAGTTATAAATCACAAAGAGACAAATACCAAAAAAAAAGTGTAGGTCTCAAGATGGAGCCTTGTGGTACACTGAAAGACAATTAACACCTCACTGACATAATGTGTTGATTTTAATGTAACGCATTTTTTCAGACAGAAAACTCACAAATACTGAAAGTACAGTCCCTCTAACTCCGATTGATCCAACTCTTTTAGAAGAATGGGGGCAGAAACAGTGTGAAATGCCTTGGAGAGATCCAGGAATAAACCTAGGCTTAATAAATTAAACTTTTTATCCAGATTCACTACAAAGTCATTAATCAGGGCCGAGAAAAAATGATACATAGTCTATAGAGTCTCTCGCTACTTTACATGGAGTGACTGTATATCTAGTAATCAGCATCTTTATCTCAGGAGAATGTCTTATTAAGTATCGCAATTTTAGCATTTAAATAAAGTAGATAATTTATGATTCACGACATAGTTTTATTGAAACCATTAGATTACTTTTCTGTTTAGTAATAACTAAAAACCTACTAATATTATAAACGTGAAAGTTTGTAAGGATGTATGTTTGTGACTCTTTCACGCAAAATCTTTTTTTTTTGCGGATTTTGATGAAACTTTACCCACGTAATATTGCTTGTACATCAGAATAACACATAGATTATAATGTATAATAGGGGTAGGTACCAATATCACGCGGGCAAGCCGCTGGCGGAAGCCGCTGGCGGAAGCTAGTATAAAAATATCACGGAGCTAGACCTATTATAAAATATTTTAATATTCAAGTACCTGTGTTGTTAGTTGAAAACCTAATTAAATTGAACTTATCAAACCTAGATAATATGAAAAAAAATCTAGACAAAGTACTATTCTATCAGCGATATGACCAACTGTCCAAAAGTTAAAAATGAATGGAATTGACTCGCGCTACCAAAATTTAACTTTGTCTAGACCCGAAAAAGTGCAAAATTACCCGATTTAAATACAAACATTCCAAATCCAATCGGAAGAAAAGCAAAATATTAAATTAGCAGCATTGATGTATAATATATCAATGATTAGCAGCAAAAAAATAATAAAGCTAAGTTGGTAACCTTTTTCATGAAAATTTAATAAATTGATAAGTATGCAGTAAGAAAAAACTTCAGACAGAAGTGGAGTCTGTCTTTAGACTAACTTTTTATTGCATTATGAAAACAATGATGGCGCACAAACGCGTACCGAAACAAAAAAGAGAACATAAATATTAGTCTCGTAATCAAAGCCCAAAGTCAAAAAGCTGCTGAAAAATCTGTTTTGACGCTATAAAAAAAAAAACAATATTTGTTCCTTCTTCATCATGTGTAATGGAAAGTATTCCTGATAACAGAAAACACACTAGTCGAAATTAAGCTGTCCAACCATTTGTCATCAGGGAGTTCCAGTCCCTACCTACATCCCGGAGCCATAATTAGATCAGCTCGATGGTATCTGGATAAATATACCAAACAGCTCTATTGAAAATCAACAAATTATCGAAAAATAGTTTGCAAATAAAGCGGACAATTTACATACGAACATTGCAAGTTTAAAAAATAATTAAAAGCTTAAAAAAAAATCAGCAGAAAAGTTCCAAACAAGTCACATTTTAAGCAGTCTAACGCAGTTGGTGGAATTTATTCTCATCAGACTGCTAGAAAAGTGACTTGTTAGTTGAACTTTTTAGTTGTTTTAAAAAAATATGATTAATATTTAAGATTTATCCTTAAACATTTTATCGACGATAGACTTAATTATTTTTACTTTAGTTTGCTCATCATGAAATTTTATTGTATTTATAGCTCACGTGGCTATAGGCGCAAGCAAAGCGGATCAACTCAATTATTTTTTTGCAAAAAACCAGCAAAACCTGTGAAAACAACACAACTAACCTGTTCATCACGTAAACAAATTACTTACGAATTAAGTCTTGCCGTTGACTACATTTTTCCTGCAACATGGCTCCCGTATTCTATCAGGCCCCTCTTTCCGACTAGGCACTCTGGGCAAGTGCCCAAGGCCCCGCGATTGATGGGGGTCCTTAGTTCCTGCCAGATTACCAACCGATTTTCTTGAGAAAGTGAAACGGTAAAGTTACTGATAGAATACTTACTTGTGTTTTAGCTTTATTTTCTGTTTTTCCTCTACTCTTGCCCGAAAATCAGGCTAGTTAGGGTTCCGTACCCGAAGGGTCCAAACGGAGCTCTATTACTGTCATTCATGCGTCCGTCTGTCCGTCTGTCTGTCCGTCGGCTGTCACAATTTTTTTTTCCTCTGAATTTTTTAATCTCCCAATGACCTATGAACTTGAAATGTGTTGATAACGTTTAATAATACGTTTATTTTACTATCAAAGACTTTTTCTTTAATAATTCCCGCATTTGGTACGGAACACTAAATGTGTGAAGTCATCTAATATACACTTAAAAATGGCACTTAGAATAATTTTATTATAAGTACCTACACTGTTCTTTTGTTTAAATTAATTTTGGCTTCGCACGAATTGTGCATTTAGCCAGTGTCAAGTTGAGGTGGTATTTAGTTTTAGATACAGAATACTGACATTTTTTTTCCGTTAGAATGCAGATGTAACACATTCTGATGTTTTTGCAGTATTCTGCAGTAAATGTGTTGAGTCAGCCTTCTCGACAAGCTTCGCTGAGGTAGTCAATGCTACGAAAAATTTCTCAGCTTTATTTTAGAGAGATCGCGTCTGTTTCAATGATTCCTTCACTGACGATTGTTCTTTAAAACCGTGTAGGTGGGAGTTTTTGGCGGGATTTTTTCGAGTAAAGTTCAGTGGCTGTTTTAATTATTATTTGCTAGTAATGTTGTTGGTGTGATTTTTTTTTTTAAGTGAACTTCCTCAGCGAAGTTTTTTTTTTTTTAACCGAGAAGGCTGACTGAAATTTGCTGCCAAACACTGCAAAAGCATTAGAATATGTTGTATTTACATTTTAACAGAAGACAAAGTAACTGTATCCTGTATCAAAAAACTAGATATTTCAAACTAGACACTCGCAAATGCACAAAACGTGCGAAGCTAAAAGAACTACCTTTTTTTTTGGGGGTGGGAAATTATCCAATGACTTCTCCCCCTCTGGGTGGAGCGGGAGGGCGTGTCAGACTCTTACTGACTAAAACCCACCCCTGTCCCTTCCCGACCCTGAGTGTCCAGAGGCGCGGAAACTCTGTTTCGAATTTATCCACGACCCCTGGGCAGGCATCGGCCATGACGAGCCCCGTCATGCATTGCTGCACATTCATGCAACTCTTTGAGGCGCGCGTGGAATACCACGCGCTGTCGATTCTCGTGTCAGACTCTTACTGACTAAAACCGACCCTCGTTCCTTCAGTTGCTTGTGCCAGGACCGCGGTAACTCTCTTTCGAATTTATCCACGACCAAGTCACTAGTCAAAAAGAGATAGCAGTAACAACGGTTGACAAATAAAAATAAAATTACATGCGTTACCAGCATGTCACTTGTACTTTTGATAATGGTTGAAATATATTTCACTTTATCTCGAGTCTAAAACATCTTGGTATGTTTGTAGGATAAAATTTTGAAGTAAGTAGGCACCTCGTTTACTTCTTATTTTATAGGTTTGTTTTGATTGCTACATTTTTTTTTATCTGGTGGAAAAACATATCTCAGTTCGAATAAACTATAAATATTTAATTGAAATTTTACACGTGACCATAGCTTCTACAAAGGTCGATTTAAAAAAAAACTATGATGATAAATAATTCTAAAATTAGACACGGTCAATAACAAAAACATTTTTTTTTTTTGATACGTCGAAAGTAGAATCGAACCAGAGCTTTACACACAGTGCGCTACATTCGGCTGATGAGGCTAAGTTCAGACTGCAGTCCACAAGCTATATGCCTATATTAATACCGTTATCTGAAAAAATCACATTTTAAGTTACAAAAAAAATGTAGCGTTTAATTTTATAGAATTCAAAGAAACTTCACGGTAATTTTATTTATTTATCTCGGAATCTATTGATAGTAGAAAAATACTGCTTAGACAGATTGATACAGAATTTTCGGTGATTACTGTGGCATCAAAAAACAAAAACTCGCCAAGTATCAGATAACGCCACTTTAGCTTAGCCGCAATTATACGACTTTTAATGGTTTTAATTGAACATCACGACTAAACGACTAGTCTCATTTCTTTGATAAAAATATATGTTACTCTAGACAATTTCCGTCGAAAGTTTGATCTCAGAATATTTGAAATTATATTTTTTTATCATTGTGTAATTAATATGTAAAATTATGTCTAACGCGGATAAAAAAATAAGAATCACGAAAAAACTATAAAACGTATTTTTATGAAACCTTCACCATTTTAAAGATCATTTAATTATTTATAATTTAGTTTCAGTGGTTTAGTTTAATGCCTGTTGTTTTATCACTACATAGTATAAAACAAAGTCGCTTTCTCTGTCCCTATATCCCTATGTATGCTTAAATCTTTAAAACTACGCAACGGATTTTGATGCGGTTTTTTTTAATAGATAGAGTGATTGAAGAGGAAGGTTTATATGTATAATTTGTACCCGAGCGAAGCTGGGGCGGGTCGCTAGTGTGTAATAAATTAATAATGCGTCTAATTTCGGACAGCGCTCCTTGATGGGAGAGTCCTATTACGGGGTGGACATACGACGCGTTACGTGAGCTCAGCGCAGAACACGCAGGCTAACCACTCAAGGTTATTGGCAGCTAATAGCGCCTTAAGGATGGCACCAGAGAAAACTGAAAAGAAGAATGGGAGGCCTTTGGACTTTGAGATGCAACAAGCTATCTATAATAAATTACTTAGTTCTTAGTTAGTCTTGCCGTTGGTATCATGTTGTCCAGTTGTTGAGTAGGTCAGAGAGTCAGCTGCTCTATGCAAAATACAAATACAGTGTAGTATTCCTTCCTCCATCCCCACCGCTTCCTATATGGTCCCTTATTACCAGTGGTCGGAATTAGGTAGAGTTATTTATTTACTTACACTGATTTCATACAGCGAAAGAATAAAGTGGATATGCCTCAAATCCCGAGATTTATTATAAGGAGCAGAAAAATCTCGTGATTTATTAAACAAAAAAGCTATTTACTTTTACACAATTTAAACCACTGCACGCGCGACGTTGCCAAATTTACGTCAACGACATCGAATATCCGAAATTGCAATATTCCAATGCGCACACGCGCGATGTTTCCACATTTGTAGTTCACACAACATAGTTTTTGAGAACAAAAGAAAACAATAGAGGTTTTTATTATTATTTAATTTTAATATTGTTTGCCACACGGGATTGTCCATTAGAAATCCCAGAAAGATCCATATTAATATCAACATTTCGATGCAAGTACATAAATAACTCTACCTAATTCCAACCTCTGCTTATTACATTAGGACATTCTAAAACGCTTTTTTTAATGATCTTGATTTTATCGATACAATGCAGTTATCCGAATATTCTAATAATCCGGTATCCTCTAGTTGTTAATACTTCTGGATTAGTTAGACTCTGCTGTACTCAGCTGCATCCGCTTACTTCGGAATCCGAACCTAATATAATTGGGAAAAAGCCAGGCAGATATGGGAGCACTGTGTGAACCGCAAGGGCACTAGCTACCTTTTATTGAAGTGCTTCGTCGTTTTTTGAACCCTCATAACTTATTTTTGGATTATTTCAGAATAGCAGTGCGACTTCGTCCGCGTGGATTTCAAAAATTTATAGCTTATGAAACTCGCAAATATGTGGCTTTCTATTGGTAAAATAATTTTCAAAATCGGTTAGGTAGATAATAATAAAAATAATAATAAAATGTTTATTTTTCTCACCACAATATTTCAAAGATTACAATCATAACTTCCATAATAGAGTAAGCTATTAAATTAATAAACACTACAATATTGTGAGAGACTGGTGCCTAAGCTAGGCTAGAAGCCTGTGTTTCAGGTCACCAGGTCTCCACCCCGAGTAACAGTGTCTAGACGTAAACAACAAAATTCTCCGCAACTTATTGTAGGGAAAGAGAAATATGTGTGTAAGTATGTGTGTGTGTGTATATGAGTAAATGTGTGTGTGTGAGGCAGGTAGGTACATGTAAGTATAAATGTTTTCAAAACACAGTAGACATCAGTATACATATTTATGAGTTGATTGCAAGGACATGTTCAGTGCTAACATATGACATCTCCTGCAGCCAACAAGTAAGCTTGCGTAACAATTTATTCTTGTTTAAAGTATAAATATCGAGAAGTAGATGAATTTTATTGTAAATTCGAGTACTAATAACATTAAACTGGCTGGTTAGGTAGATCCAGAGATTACCCCTACAACCTTACAAACTCACAAACTTTACCTCTTTATAATATTAGTATAGATAAAATGCTACCGTCACATGGGCGTAAGGTAAAAAAATTTAGTCAATGTTCATTACTTTTCTGTTATACAATAGTTCTTGTAGTAACGAAACGGTCAAGCCACATATTTTGACTAAGGTGTAGAGTTTGTGAAGTTAGGGCTTGTAGAGTTCGGCGGCAGCGACCTCTCGTGCCCGGTCCTAGTTCAGGCCATGCTACGGAGCGAGAGGGAATGGGAAGCAGTCTCCTCCTTCTGCGAAGCAGTAACACTCGCGAAGGAGGAGGCGGAACGGGTGAGGGAGATTCAACGGAGTCACCCTCATGCCCCCAGCCGCAGCCGCTGCAGGAGACGCCTTGGGCGTCAGAGGTCGCGAGGCGATCGCCGGCCACCATAGACGCGGGCCTGCGAACGGCGAGTAATAGGCACGTAGTGTTCTACGCACACCTCAAAGAGATGTCAGCAATCAGGACGGGGACCGTCGTGGCCGATGCATGCAAGTTAAAGGGGTTGCGGATAAATTTGTAACAGAGCTACCGCACCCCTGGGCACTCAGGCAAGGAAGGAACAGGGGTCAGTTTTAGTCAGTAATTTCTGACACGCCCTTCCGCTCCACCTCTGGAGCGGGAGAAGTCATTCATTGGATAATTTCCCATACCACTAAAAAAATGGGCTTGTAGAGTTAGGGCGTGTAAAGTTAGAAGCTTGGCTCTACATGAGATATGATAATGTTTTGACAGTGCGAGCCTTATGTTCTCGTCTTGGCAATATTTTACATGAAAATATTTTTGGTGGGATAAATATTACTTTATCCAACCCTTCGACCATCCAATAATTCGACCTCTAAAAAACCGTATTACCTTCTGTTACATAAGTATTAAAAACCAACTCACTTGAACATCTAAAACATATCTCAAGAGCTGGAGAACTAAGTAAATACAATTGAAATATTGTGAGCAAACAGTTTTATTGATTTTAAAGTTGCATGTTTGTCTTACGAAGTTCAAGGTTACGGAGTTAGTAGCTAATTGATGAAGATCTATCTGGCAAGATCGGTCTCTCGATCAGGAAGGTCATAATTTAAGTAATAAAACGATGGTCTCACCAGAACTGTTACTACGTTTGTGTCTATGTCACTGGATAACAAACACCGTAATATTGTAATAAATATTGCGAGAATGTACACCCTTGATATACTTATTATGAATCATCATCATAATCATCAGTCTTTTTAATGTCCTCTCTGCTGGGGCACAGGCCTCCTTTCTGTGAGTGGGTGTGGGCTGTAATACACCACGCGGACCCAATGCGGGTTAGTGGATATTATGAATAGATCATTTCAAATACAATAAATGTCATCCAAATTTGATATAATGTACAATGTATCAGAGGCTTATTAAAAAAAAAAACAGCTTCAATAAATAACTACAATTAAAATTAAAATTAAAATTACGGCTTATTTGTATCATTAAGTTATTAAAAGTCATTATAAAAACAAAATTAAATTAAATTAAAACGCGGTGTGAAAAAAAAAAAATTAAAAGTTTACAATTGTACGAGATTTCTCATAAACTGACAGTGACATAAATATAGTCTTGATCTTTTCTGACATCGAGACAGTCATTTATACAATAATTTAATACTTTTATGTTTTTAACTAAAATTGGACGTTCGGCCATAGTCATTTTTAATTTTGTAACTTGCGTTTTGTTAAGATGGTACACACACACACACACACACACACACACCAAACACACCACCACCACAGACTGACCTCGGCAAGTGTTGCTTAACCTTGGAGATCAATACACGTGGCTGTTATTATATTTTAGCTACAAGCACCTTTGGATTCAAAGATAATTAAACCACACAGTTATTGTTTGGAATTATAGATGAGAATGGATCATGGGTATTAAATTAGATTGTTTTTATTACTTCCAGTACACCATCGTTTCTTTAAACATATATCTCAACATGACTAACAATCTTTACTTTACCCTCGGCTTCGTTCCCGTAGCGTATCCCACAGGCATAGCTTTCTATCAGGAAAAGATAATCACAATCGGATCAGTAGGTAGTTTCCTCCTTCTGTGAGACACCGTGATGGTCCAAAAGAAGGCTGCCAAGTGGAATCGTGAAAAGGCTGATCCCGCTCGAAGAAGAAGGCGTCAAAGAGGTACAGCCTAACACACCGATACCATACCATATAATGCAAGCGGAACTGAACTGATTTCCTATCAAGTGATTCAGAGAATACGGCGGCACTGTGATCACGTGCTTCCGTGCACAGCGTGGCTCAGGGAAGACACCTTTACAGTCTCCTCAGGGATGTGCCCTAACAGGCGTTACACAGACAGGGTTCCAGAGTGATATTTTCAGCTCCTTTCTTGTGCTGCTGGTAATCACCGGGATTGTTTTAATGAGGTAAGAATCCAACACTCCCTGGTATCTCCTAAAAGTACAGGGGCCTTTATAAGGTTCCCCTAAAAATAAGAACTGACAACCCGGGTTGTCAATGCGAAACTCCCGCTGAGTACTGCGACAACCCGATTCAAGTTTCCAAACATCAGTCTTCATAATATTAGTTTAGAAACCTTTCCTCTTTCGTGATTATTTTCAAAGCCTAATTTCTCACGAAGACAGTCATAAAGCGAAGTATATTTTCATCTATTTATAGCTCTCGCCAAGTCTTAGAAGCAATCTCGTGTCTAATGGCGAACAGGTATCTACGAAATGTCTCGGGCTTGCCAGGTGGGTTGTCGACATCGAAAAGCGATTTCAAACTTGCTTGAGACCCGTAATCAGTTCAGAGTTGCAACGTTAAACCTAATCATAAACATCATCAGTAGACAATAAATAGTGTGTTGGATATTTATATCGATTTAAAAAAGAGGCGTTTTGTTACGCGATTACCCCGCCAGTTATGAATTGATTTTGATACATTTTTTTTGTTTGGTATGTCATACTTCAGAAGCGGTCCCTTATAAATGATATCTAAATTGCTTTAGCGCTTTTTGAAAAAATCAACTATAACCAAAAAAATGTATAGGTACCAGATGACGTTTTGGTTTTCTCCAATTATGTATAAATTCCATGTTATTGGGGTCAATATAGCCATAACTTTACTAATTAGTTTTGGGGTAAAACAAATAAAAATGGAAAAATAAAACAACCATCTTTTTCAAAAAATACAACCGACTTACTAAAAACAAAAAATTGCAAAATTGATTTGAAACTTGAATTTCGGAAGTCGGTGTTTCTGGTTTTATTTCTTCATTTTTTGACACCGACTTCCAAAATTATTAAAGTTATTTTGCATGTTTTTAGTTTTTTTTTTTGGAAATACAACTCACTTGTTGTATTTTTTGTAAAAAAATTTTTAATAAAGCATGAGAATTAGGCGTTTAAGGCACGGTAATCTGTAAACATTAGAAGTGTTAGATGAGTGAGAAACAGGGTTTTGAGGAAATAGCTTTCTAAAAGAGCTAAATCTTCAGGAGATATAAAAAAGTAAAAGATGTTTTAAGACAATGCTGCAAAAAATTGTGTACCTACCTTAAAAAAAAAGGCTGTTGAGAGTGGGATCCACGGTTTGATTTTCAAAACGTACAAAGTATTTTTCCGTTAAAAATTTCTCAGCTGCAGCTTGGAGTTTGGAAATTGGAAGCTTCTGGCCCCCCCGCGTCTGTCGAATCACGTTAAGTCGTTGGTCCTGTACTTGATTTTTCCCCGTCGTGTCGTATCGTCATCCCATTGGACAATGAGAAAGAGGGAAGAGAAAGTGCACCTACTAACTCGTAAACTATAATATCTCTGGAGTCGAATGCCTTGCTCCTGCTGAGATTAGCCGCCATGACTGTATTGGTCAGGAAGACTTTTACATGTACCGGTGCACGATCCTAAAAATTTAACGAAACTTACCAACTTCTGGATTTAAGGTTAAATCTAGACTCTGAGCAGCTATTAAATAGATAAATGAGCTAACAATGGTAGTATCCCAAAATAACAACATGCCAACCCGGAATTCTAGTTTGACTTTAGATTAAGTTAGTTTCATTGATCGTGTTTTATTTTTATAAATACAACATATTTTACGCTTATTGACGTCATAGGAGCTCAAGCATTTGCAAATAAGCGTAGAATATTGGCCGTCAAAAAACACGATCTTAATACGGATAAACACTTTAATGTCGTAGATTGACGTCAGCAAACTAATGTTTAGGGTTCCGAATATCCGAATATAAAAACGGAACTCTTGTACGACCACTCGTGCTATCTGACTGTCCGTCTATCACAGCCCATTTGCTCCAAGTCTGCTGGACCGATTGGATTACTGGAGTTTTTTAAATTGTACTGTGTTCTAAGTATCAAATGAAAAAGCTTTATTGCAAGGGAAAGAAGGGAAGAAAATAGATGAAAAACGACCATCCCACCGTCTTATCAAATATATTAAAAAAAAAATTAATTAGATTCAGTAATTTCGAACTACACTATATCAAAATTTTAGAAAAAAATACAGAAAGCAGTTCTTTACTAACGAGTACGAGTATACATTACGGGAAAACATTTAAGTTTATAGTTTAAAAAAAAAACCTGTTAAAAAATATGATTCGTTCGGAATCTTTTGCACCCGATTCCGCTTCGCCCTTGGCTGGTTTTTTTGTATATCCATTTTTATTAAATAATTGTTATTTTGGATGATGTAACTTTTCTAAAATAAGTCTTAATAACGAGGAACTTTAGCCGATACATCGGTTTTTTTTTGTAATGTATCCTTATCTTTAACTAGCTGCCCCCCACGGTTTTACCCGCAGCGTAATGCAGATAGCCTATAGCATTCCTTATGAATTTGGCTATCATATACAAAAATAATTTTTCAAATCGTACTGGTAGTAATTTGTGGCTTAGTAAAAATAGGTATTGCAATAATGATTTTTTTATGGCCATTTCACTCTGGTTATCAATAATTTTGTTACGAAAAGATTATTGTTATCTTTACCTACGTGATGTACCTATGCATTGTTTAATTTATTCATTTTTACACTTATTTACATAATTTTTGTAATATTTCTTAAAAAAATACATTAAAAACATTTAAAAATAAATAATAAATAGTAGCCCACCGGTATCGGGAACGGGATCCAAGCTACCGCTAATGAGGTTTCCAGAGAGAGGAACCACTTAGCACTGCGACCCGTTTCTAGAAGTACAGCTTTCTGAATCCAGCCGCCTAACGAGAACCTCCGGTCGAGGATCGTGGCTATTAGGCCATTGGCTGACACTACTATCGATACAATGATCACTAAGTCACATTCTCAACTTACACGAGGTTCTCGTCATGCAGGACGGTAATGTCAATAATAATTGCACGCCTCTCGATTCAATCCACCACTACTATATCAGGCCATAATAGTCCTATCAGTGATGATGGACCGATCCCAGTACATTGTGATATGACCATTATCAAGAACTGGGTCGGGCATTATCAAGAATCTGTAGTACGGCACTTCCGATTCTACAAGAGAGTATTTCAGGGCAAGTTGCTGATGGATAATCCTGGCTACATGCTTGCTTGTGTGTACTCTTTCATTAGTTATAATTCTCAGCATTTCTAATTGGCACCTTTAGATTAAGTTTAAGTTTGAATGGGCTGTCGTGCCAACAGCTTTATTTCGTATATACAAATAGAGGTGTTGGTGTATTTATAAATCCTGAACTTATTTTCCAGTGAACGCCTGTACACTTTTGATAGCAGGTAATAGCGTTTCCTGAGTTTTAGGCTGAATGCTTTATGCTTCTTGAATATACTTATAGTTACTCTAAGTTATTCGTTGATCCACGTATATTAAAATGTAGCTTCTTCTGTTTTTTTCCTTATGTAGTCGTACCTCCGGGCCTGTACTCGTATCTCTTTTTGTTGCGAACGTCACGTGTCAAGATTTTTTTTATTTGCCTTTTTTCTCTATTGTCTCAGCCCGTTCCATATCTTTGTCCGCAGCAAGTGTGGCAGCGTCATCGGAAAATTTGTTCAAGTTCTCCTTCTGATACGGGGAGATCAGCTGTTTATAGAAGTTAGAGAGTGGGACCCATCATACTGCCTTGAGAAACTCCTGCTCGAATTTTGGACAGTCCAGTTATTTTAATGCCTTGTTTTATAAAGAAGTACCTCTTTCCAGATAACATTGAATAAAAATGTAGTTATATATTGGAAGTGTTTTATGAAACTCGATGGAAAGCCTGGAAAATGTCTAAAAAGGCAGATGACCTGTATTTTCTCAACATAATTAGGTTGCATGGATTTTTTTGACAAGATTTTTTTTATAAACCTGTGAGGAGAGGTTTACCTCTCTCAAGAATTTCTTTTATGTTTTTCTGTACTTAATTAAGTCATAACCAGGTGCTTTGTGCTGATGTAGGTAGTCTATTGATAGCAGTCCTTACTTCACTTTTTGTAACTTTTTCCAAAGGCAAGTTTTAGTATGTATGTGTATTAACAGCAATAATAAAATGTTATTTTACTGTGCATTTATTGTGGTCTTTGAGTATCGTTGGGAATAAATACTTTGCTTAGATGCTAAGTTCCGCTTCTCCTCTGGCAAGTTTCTGACTGTTTCAGACTACAGTATATCTGTAGTTTTGTTTTCGGTGTAAGTATGGCGCTCCATGCCGATTGTTGTGTGGAGTAATTAAAATGCGCAACTGCCTGACCAAATTAATGTCTTTGATTTAAATAGCCTACCCTATCTTATGTAGTCTCAATACATAATATACAGGCTGTAAGGAACAAGATACCGCAAACTTCGCGAAAAGTTTACACCTAATGTCAGTAACAAAATTATGATAGTCATTAATCTCGGTAATGATCGATTACAGAAAATGACATTTTCATGCACGCAATGTATTGTGAACAATGCGATCTCAACGCTTTGCAATGAATGTAGGCGCGCGCGAGAGCGTAGTACGTGGTAGTACGTAGTTACCTACCACGTCTTATACACAGACACAGGTTGTCGCGCCGCTACGCGCTTGTGCCTAAATACACTTTCTCCTTTGTGATAAAAATACATTTACGTCGATGTTTCTGATCGATGTGATAAACAACTAGATTATATTCTTAATAGACATAAGCGTATACGTGCGTAAAATGTTTAAAACGACATATACGTATAATGTTCCGTGGCATCATTAACTGTTTATTCTAATGACGACAACATTGACATCACATACATTTTTAATCCCTCAAGAATACTGAAGATAAGGTTAGATAAAGATTAGGATAGATAACAATAAAGAATCTTGTAAGTACCTGCATTGCGCTCCAGGAATGTAGGTATAAAGCGCCCGCTACACGGTCCCCAATCGCGTCCCTACAGAAGTGACCTTGGTGATTTTGAATTTTGAAATTTCGTAGGTACAGCTCTGCCGCTCGCCAACCACGAACACCTCTGTCGGGGACGCGGTTAGCAACCGTGTACTTAACTAATGAACTAACTCACCTTAAAGTTCGTTCATTTCTTACGAGGGAGGCACCTACGTGCTTCATGCATGAGTATTTTCCTGGGCACTGAGATGTTGTTTCAAAATCACTCAAAAAGCAAAACAAAAAACACGCATACACTAACAAACACAAAAAATAACTTATGTTTTTGATAACTTTACGATAACAACCTAAATTCGCGACCAACTGCTTATCCCTTTGCGATGAACGTAAACACGGAACTGACAAAAATTCGTCGTCGGCGAAATGCTAAAGAAATAAAATTTTATTTATTAGCGTAGGTACGCTTCGGCACGCTCGTAGACCGCATAAATCAATGAAATTGATAGATTGTACAATCGCATTAGGCTGTACGTACGACCTACTCACTCAGTAATTATTTTGATGTAGGTATACCAAATGTAGGAATGTGGTTTTAACGAAATGAGTAAGTAATGTTGTTGTATTGTATTACTTAACTTAGTGGATAGCAAAAATGTATCTAAGAATTATGTCGTTATCAGTAAACTGTAACACAGTTTTTTTAGATCTTCTTTACTTATTTCGATGAAGGTTTATAAAAATAACCTCCCCTAAAAATAAGTTCAAATAAAAGTACCTAGTCAATGGGATATCAATTTTTGTAGACACTTATAAAGCCTAACGTGTCGCGCCTGTTAGATTCATAGGTCTGTGTGAGCATTTGCCGACAAAGGAACGTCGGCGGTCTTTGGCCGATGTTGCGTGCGTAGCTACTAGGCCCGCGATGACCTCCGGTGAACTTAGGAAATCAGCTGAGCAGGGAGCTTCTTGTAATTTTATTTACATTGCGTTTTTTTGCAAAAAAGCGGACTAATTATTTTTTAATTAAAAATTTCATTGAGATAGATAGGTATAACGATTTTATACAGTTTTATGTAAAAAAACGAAGATAGATTTTTTTTTCAAAAATTAGGAAAAAGCAAACTCTAGGGGGTCCAGAATCATGTACTGAATCACTGGAACACGTATGTGCGTTCATGTACCTTACACCCTGTATAATAAAATTATAATTTTGAATCAATATAAAAGTTCAGTGCGCTATCCCTTCTTGTTTACCTCCTCACACTGGGTAGTTAAATCAATTACTTTTTTACACGACACTCTCACAGCCAGCGAGTGAGACAGCTCCCCAAGCTAGAAGAACGCCCCTGGAGCCCTGTAGGCTCTACAAGCAATATAAAAGTCCAGTGCGCTATCCCTCCGTGTTTACCTCCTCACACTACTCAGTTAAATCAGTTACTCTTTTACAGGACACTCTCACAGCCAGTGAGTGAGACAGCTCCCCAAGCTAGAAGAACGCCCCATAAGCCCTGTAGATTCTACTAGCAATATAAAAGTCCAGTGCGCTATCCCTCCGTGTTTACCTCCTCACACTACCCAGTTAAATCAGTTACTCTTTTACACGACACTCTCACAGCCAGCGAGTGAGACAGATCCCCAAGCTAGAAGAACGGCCCTGGAGCCCTGCAGGCTCCACAAGTGCTGTACTTTTTATGTTGATTTTACTCTGAAAACGTAGTAAGTTTTCTATGAATTATAGAATCAATTTACAACATTATTGGACATTAATAACACTTTATCAAGCAGTTATTTGCTTAACACTCAGGCGTTTCAGATTCAGCCTATTTTTTCTAGTTTCTCGTGTATGGATAAAAGCCGGCCAAGTGCCTGTCGGACTTTGCACCTTTAGGATACCGACAAGATGCAACAAGATGCTTATACTGTGAAAATTTGAAGACTGTAGCTCCAACTCTTTGGCTGTAAAACCTGTGTGAGACGACGGACAGACAGATGGACATGTGAGTGACCCTAAAAAGGAACAAGGATCTAGGTAACGAAAACTGGCTCCTGCTAAGGATCTAACATGACAACCTCTAATATCTTTTAAAAATAAACAATAAAACTAATTAATATAATACAACGCGCGTACTAGAAGACACAGAGTTGGAAGGCCCCCCACAAGTGGACTGATGACCTGATGAGTATCGCGAGAATCCGATGAATGCGAGACGTACAGGACCGGCCGTTGTGGCGACACTTGGGGGTGGCCTATGTCCAGCAGTGGATGTCTTTCGGCTGCAGTGATGATGATGAGGATGACAGAAAAAGGTAACATTTTGTTTCAATAATAATTCAAACAGTATGAAAGGTGTTTTTAACGGACTTTAGAAAAAGGAGGAGGTTCTATGTTCGACTGCATGTCTGTTATTTTTTTTTTTTTATGTATGTCCGCCGATTTCTCCGTCAGTTGTGGACCGATTTTCAAAATTCTGTTTTTTCCGAGTTTGAAGTTGCTTGAGCGCTTTTTGAGAAAGTCAACAAAAACGAAAAATACGTGTACCTAGATGACGTTTTGGTTCTCTCCAATTGCGAGTATGTTTAAATTCTACGTTTCATGTTATTGCGGTTTATAGTGCTGGTGTATAACAACTAAAAAGTGAAAAATAAAAAACTTTTTTCCAAAAAAAAAACAACCGACTTCCAAAAAAGGAAATACACTAAAAATTAAAAAATATCTTTAATTTCGGAAGTCGGTGTCAAATAACGAAGAAATAAAATACAAACACCTTATTTGGAAGTCTGTTGTTTTTTTTTTTAGAAAAAAGTTTTTTATTTTTTTAGGCTCTAGATAAAATTACATAATAACGGAGACAATCAATCTGCCTAGCCTTTTCCCAACTATCTTGGGGTCGGCTTCCAGTCTAACCGGATGCAGCTGAATACCAATGCAGCGACTGCCTATCTGAACTCCACAACCCAGTTACTTGGTATATCCCTTGGTAAGACTGGTTGTCAGACTTTCGGGCTTCTGAAGACCCGTAACGGCTGTCAAAGATCCACGATTGACAGCCGGCCAACGGCTTTACGTGCTTTCCCAATAGCATTTATTGTTGGCCCAACCAACAACAATGGCCAACAATAAATGCTATTAGGGTTCCGATGTGCGAAGAAGTCTCGGTATGTAAACTGATGGATCGACCCGTGCGGCTGTTATTACTTTAGCCAAGAGCTCCTCAACTTGCGATATAGCGTAAAAAATGTATTAAACGCTAGTGTCTTCTGATAAATTCATTGGCAAATTTTCAGGGGTTGTACTCAATATTTGCAAAACTTATAACGGTGCGGTGTCACATGACATACACGCAAAATTTGAATTTACTGTCATTTGTGCAGTACAGTTCAACGCTGTTAAAATAGACTCCCTAGATCATATGCCACCGGTACATGGTGAACATCCCATCCACACGCACAAAACGTTTTGAAAACACATTCATTGTGCGTACAGGCTAGCGAGTGGAATTCCCTGCCGGACTCTGTGTTTCCTGATAGCTACAACCTGGGAGTCTTTAAGGCCCTACTACCGGCCAAGTGGCGCCCTCATTGAATAAAAAATCGTAGCATAGCATAGAAAAAAAATATTATAGAATCCAACGTCACGTTTGTTACAAAGAGGATAAAGTATTTTTACGTTGTTAAAACAGACCTCAGATTGTTCCGTATCGAAAGTAGTAGGAAAAAGTACCAAAAACGGCCGTTTTTGACACTTTTGCCTACTACTTTGCCTTCCTTTTACTTTTTTTTTAATTGTTTATGTATCAAAACGTATTTGCGACGCTTTCACGAGAATAAAGAGTTTTTTTTCTATCTTTCTGGAAAAAAACCCGCAACCCCGGCCAATATCGCCCCCTTTTGTTTTACTTTCACCCCCTGAAAGGTTACTTATGAGAGTTTTTGGCGGGATTTTCTCGAGTGAAGACAAGTGGCTGTTTTAATTATTCGTTTATTGATTCCTAGTGGATATTGTGATGTAAAATTGGTGTAGTTTTGTGTCTCAAGTGTCTACGCAACTGAAAAATATGTGGAATCATTGAAACAGGCGCGATTTCGGTAAAATTGAGCTGAGAATTTTAATGTAGTATTGACTACCTCAGCGAAGTTTGCCGAGAAGGCTGGCTCGACGCATTTCTTGCCAAATACTGCAAAAAAAATAATTTAAACATCCACCAACCCGCATTAGGCCCACGTGGTTGATTACGGCCCACACCCTTTCACAGACAGGAGGCCTGTGCCCCAGCAGTAGGGACATTAATAGTAATAATAAAAATGTTTATTTATCTCCACAAAATTACATAATAATACTAGCTATAAGTTGACAGATAGTTTGGCAAAAAAAATGTAATTTGTGGGAGATCTGGAGTCTGTACTAAGCCTAGGCCTGTATTTCAGAGCTCCAGGCCCCCATGACATCTTAATAGTAAAGATTGCCAACGTGTAAACAGTGCGATAGTGTGTGTATGTGGTGTATGTATGTGTGCGTGCGTGTGTGTGTGTGTATAATGTTTATAAATAAATGATATATAAGTATTTACAATTACAAAAGAGGTATATAATATTATTATATGTTCACATTCATAATCCTGCCACCTGTTCCACCATCACCAGGTAATTTCTCAATTAGTTGGCCACCCAGATACTATGAAACAGGCACCAAGTGTCAAAAAAAAAAAAAATATTAAGAAAATATTAACTACATGACTGTCATGATATAATATGCACATTGCTACTTTGCTACATTAGTAGTTTATCAGTTTCCACATAGTTTTTACATTAAAAGGCTGATGATGATGATGAATACAGAAAACATTAGAATGTGTTACATCTGCATTCTAATGGAAAAAAAGTAAAAATACACTACGTAAGACTAGGCAATGTGGTCAAAAGACTACTATAGATAGACTACAGCCTTTCCTTCGGGGTAAATAAAATAAAAGGTTACTTATGAATTAAAAAACAATGACATGTTTATTAACATTACCATGACTTATGCTTTACTGTACATATTTCTAAAACAAAGAAAATATATGAAGCTTAACTCAAAATTACATAATTAGCGTAATTATCTCGAATCAAGATAAAATCAGACAAGATTTGATCTTGATTACGTCAGTAGTCTTAGAAATAAATACATAATTGAACTTAATTATCTCAGGTATTTACGTAAATAGACACTGTTTTATACAGATAGGTAATTGAAATTCTTAATAGCAGAAAATACTTTATTTAAAAGCAACCTCTGAATAGAGTTTTGATTTTACGAGAGATATGTTCAAATGCAGCTATGTGCCCGATACAATTTCCCATCGTCAAATATGACAATCCTCCGTACCCTATTCGTCACATCCTATTCGTCACATCCTCAGAAAACCACCGAGGATAGGCATGTGCTTAGCTGGTTCAAGGTGGCTCAGAAAAATAATTCCTGCATAAAATAAACGAGAAAGCCCTTTTCCCAAAAGTCAAACAGTGTTGGCTCATCATTTCATTCTCAAGACGTCTACTGCCAGACATAAGCTGCCCACAAACATTGCCACATTGAGAGATTCTATACTTCAGCGGATTCTCGCGGCCTTCAACGCTGCGTCTGCGCAGTGCTGGTTAACTAAATTAAAATATTTAAACTAGTCGACTGTTAGCGTTCTAAAAGACCCTGGCATTCCTAGCACCTGTTCATTGTATTTGTCAGACATTCTACACTTCTCATCAGTTTTCGCTTGAGACATGTCCTTGAAGAATTCTACGTTCTCCTTCATGCTTAGGACGTTCGCCCAGTTTTCTGAAATCATTGAGACAAATTTTATTAATAAGAAAATCGGTTGATCATGAGTAAAAATAACATTTTATTCCAGTAGAATTGTCTTTTGGCATGAAAAAACAATTTTTACGCGGGTAAAGGCGCGGGTACAAGCTCGTGGTATTATATATTTTTTTTAATGATACCGAATTCCTATTGCAGTATCAAAATATTAACCCTTATTATGCCTCAGCCTTAGTTCCCCAGAAGTGTTAGACAAAATTAAGCCCGAGCTTCCAGACAAAGTGACATTTATTCTATCGGTGAATGTTTGAACTGACTGCGAACCCAAGTTAGCCGCTTTAAAAACAATTTGGGTAAATTTGGTAGTTGCGTATCCTTGACCCATCCTTAATGTGCCAGTGTGGAGCACCTTCACAAGATTTGCATCATCTTCTTTCCTGCCTAGGATGCAAAACCACCTGCACCATCCATTAATTAAATGAAGCCAGTGACAGAGCTATATAATGCTTTTCAGACCAATGGAGAAATGACAAATTTCAGTCAAATAGCACGAAGAATAAGAAAAATAGCGATATTGACTTTCGGAAATTCAAAATTGTTGGCAGGTGCTACAAAATTGTAACGTGGCGTCGGTGGCGTGCCCCAAAAGTTTTGATATTTCCGCAGTCGTTATCGCCTATAGAAAGTCACTTGGTTACGCCGATTCTCTATTATCATCACCCACTGCAGTTTACAGTAGGCTAAAGTCAATCACGTATCATGTTTATGTAAACATGACCATGAGGTCAGTTTTTGAATTTAGAATAGAATAGAAATCATTTATTCGACATAGACACAACACAACAGCAACAAACAAAAGGAAAAAAGAAGTACACAAAAAAACAATAAAATTTAGTGATTTCATGCTTTATTGCGGAGTGCGAGATAACAACTTGAGGCGCAGGTATACGACTTTTAATGGGTTTTAATTGAACATCACGTCTAAACGGCTAGTTTTATTTCTTTGTAAAAAAATATATGTTCCTCTAAACAATTTTCGTCGTAATTTCGTCTGAGAATATTTTAAATTTAAGTTTTATAAAATAGTGTAATATATTGTAAAGTTACGTCTAATGCAGATAAAAAAATTGAGAATCACGCAAAAACTATAAAGCGAATTTTTAATAAACCTTCACCATTTTAAAGGTCATTTAATTATTTCTAATTCAGTCTCAGTGTTTTATTTTAATACCTGTTCTTTTATGTGTAATAAATTGATAACGCGTCTAATTTCGGACACCGCTCCTTGATGGGCGAGTTCTATTACTGGGTGAACGTACGACGCGTTACCTGAGCTCAGCACAGAACACGCAAGCTAACCAATCAAGGTCATTGGCAGCTAATAGCGCCTTAAAACCAGCGCTGGGTGTCCGCAAAAGCAAGCAAAAGCTTAGAACCCTTTCGGTATGAGCACGCTCCGTCGAATTTTATTGTATCTTTGTGTACTACTATTTTCTTTACCTTTTGATTGTCTCTGTTATGTGTCGAATAAATTATTTTTATTCTATTAAATTCTAATTGGATTTAAGAAAAAGTTTGGCAGGTATTTATGCTAAAATCGAGTTTAGCACGTAGTCAACTTCAAATTCTTAATTCAGGAATCGAGGGTTTGACGACGGCCATAAAAGCCTTATTAAAGGACTTACGATTAATTTCCTTGAGCGTCTTCTCGCCATCACCACCGTAGTCCTTCGGCAAATATTGTTTGTCCACATGTTCATGCAAAGCCTCAACAGTTCGGACAACGTGGATCCTGTCAGCTAGTTTAGCACTGAGCACCTGTTTCAGCAGCGTCACGAAAACATCGACAGTTTTCGATTCTGATATTACATAAATTGTGTTGATTCTCAAACCGTAACCTTCCTGGAAATTAGAACATATTTGTATATATTCGAGTATATAATTATGTAGATGACCTGAAAAAAGGGGCAATATAACAATTCACATACGCTATATGTTTTAAACTGAATACAGCAGTATAGCTATGTTATTTTAACCGATTTCAAAATGGAAAGGAGGAGGTTCTAGGTTCGACTTTATGTATGTTTTTTCTTTTTTATTTTGTTTTTTTTATGTGTCCTCCGATTTCTCTGTCAATTGTGGACCGATTTTCATAATTATTTTTTTATCCGAAAGAGTACAGAGTACTGTATAGAGTAAGTACTACTATATAGAGGTGGTCCCATATAAATTTTACAAAAACTGCTTTAGCGCTATTTGAAAAAATGAACAAAAACAAAGAATATGTATACATAGATGATGTTTCCATTTTCATGTGCTATGTTATTAGGTTTATCAATTCGGGCGTAATTTTAATATTCAGTTTTATTTCTGGGGAATAACAACTAAAAAGTGAAAAATATAAAAAGTTTTTTACAAAAAATACAACCGACACTTCCGAAATTTATTTTTCAATTTTTTGTGTATTTCCTTTTTTGGAAGTCGGTTGTATTTTTTGTAACAATGTATTTATATTTAAGTGATGGGCTAGCGTTTGACCACTATCTCACCTGATGATAAGCGATTGTGGTTGACGATGAACCATGCTTTTTTAGAAGTAACCTAACGTGCTGCTTAGTGACAATTTGTAGCAAAGCAACTTTTAAGAAGCATATACATGTAGTATGTACGTCGATGTGACGATGCCTGGGAGAGGACTATGCCTAACAGCGGAGGTCGAGTACAATCTTTTACCGGTACTTAAAATAGAAAATACAATAATATGTTATTATTGTATTATATGTTCTTCCCTATGAAGTTGCCATTTTATAAAACAGGTCACTTTGAATGTGTGATAACTGGATTGACTTCGAATTATTATATCTTCAAATAAATTTCATATTGGCATGTTGTTAAATTAATTATTCAATTGTTTCTTTGGGTATTATACCTATTTAAAGTGTTTTTAAACTTAGATTCCAAGTCGATCCGAAGTTATCACAGTCCAAAGTAAGCAGTTTCATAAAGCGACAATTTCATAGGTACCCAATAGGGCCAATATAATAAATATTTTTTTTAAACATATTCATCATGCAACAAAGGACCGATTTTTAAGAAGAATAGGTGGCTGATTGTTCCAGGTTTAGGTAACTTGACAGATGTGTACCTATTTATTGAGCAAAACATATCAAAACACTTTGTTCAGATACTAACCATCAACACAGACATAGAATTACGAAGATCAATAATGTTTACTTTAGTAACAAAACTTAATAAATTGACGTCCCTGCAGTCCACAAAGCAGACGAAACCAAATGAATAGTCATGTATCTTCACATATTCACTCATCTGGAAGAGACCAAAAAAGATTTTCTGTTAATATTATAGTAGCAGTGGTGGTCCAGTGCTAACGGCCCCGACTTAGGATTTGGAAGTAGTGGGTACAAACCCAGACAAGCGCCTTCCTTTGTGTAATTTATTCCATCACCGCCGCTCTTAAAACGGTGAAGGAAAACATCAACGGAAGAAACTGGCATGTCCTACAACAAAAATATCGAAAACTTGTGCCATCCACCAACCCGCACTGGGCCAGCGTCGTGGTGGATTACAGCCCTTTAACTCTCCTAGAGAAGAGGCCTGATTCGCAGCAGCAGGAAACGTTAAAAGGATCTCAGCATCTAGTTAGATTGAAGCCAACAACAAAGTACGTGCAAAATGTATCGGGACAATTCAAAAACCTTCCAACTTATACCTACAATATCAGCAAATAAATGATTTCTTTCTTTCTTTCTGTCTTTCTTTCTTTCTCTCTTTCTTTCTTTCTTACATATTAATTGAGCAACATAAACATTAGCAACTGTGACCCAGTGCAATCATCCCCACATAAGTTGTAAGCAGTCCCAAGCAAGCAGACTTTTTACAATTTATTTCATCACCCCTACTCCTCGCATCGTGTTCCTCATTACTGAAGGTCGTGATTCCCCCGACGTGAATTCACTTTTTTCACGATGCTTCTCCATCTGTGCCTATCTTTGGCATTATGAAGCGCTTCGTAGAATTTTGCGTCCAGGGATGAGCGAATTTGGTCCGACAATCTAAGCGGACTGCGACTCCTCGGCCGCTTGCCTTAGCTGTTCTAGGTTATGTCCATCTTTTTTGATAATGTGACTGAAAAACTCCAGGACTCTCTGCAGACAGGTATTGGAAAGTCTGGTTTCTACATGCAAGTCGCGGAGAACAGACTCATTGGTGCGGAATGCAGTTCCACATCTTAAAACCATCGATTCGGTCACGATCAGCTTTCCTGAGAGTCCACGTCTCCGAAGCCACTACCGCTTTCAAAATGATGAAGGAAATCTTCGTAAAGAAACAGGCGTTTCTGAAAATATCACCACCCGATCCTACATTGTGAATTTCAGTTCACTACCTCACACAGAGAGGAAGCCTGTATTCCATCAGTGGGGCAATTAAAGGCTTTTTACGCTATGCTTAATTGCATATGCATGACGTGCGAATTTTTGTAGGAAAGGAGAACGGACGTTTGAACCTAGCGTTGTATCAAGTATGGCATATGTATGTGGGTATGTGTCGTAGACCAAAATAAAGGCTCTTCACTTCTTGAAAACTGTTTTATTTAATTTAAAACTTCTTCACCTGATTTACAGACTTTCTCCCTTACGTCGTAAAAGATCTTTCTCCCTTTCCCTTTCACACACATACTCTCTCATTCCCTCATCGCTGCGTTCATACATCTCTCAATAGTTTTAACATGTTGATGCGTTCTGAATTAAACATCCTACATGTATTTGAAAGGTCAGCTTCATTTTCAGACATGTGCAGGGACTGATTTTATTTCATTGTCCTTTCATTCTCTTGTAGGGTAAATCAGATATCAGTTTACAAAGTCGTCCCTCCACTCTTTCCACTTATCACGGATGTTTACTCTTGTGGTGCAAACTTTGAAAAAGCTGTCTAGTTCCTCTCGCCATCTTCGCCAGGATCTTCCCACGTCGTCACTTTCAGCTCGGCAACCATTCAGACTACAAATTTTAACCAGCTCGTCAACTGACATCCCATATCCTACATCCTTTTTTTTTTGGGGTGGGTAATCATCCAATGACATCTCCCGATCTGAGTGGAGCGGGAGGGCGTGTCAGACTCTTACTGACTAAAACGCGCCCCCGTTCCTTCCTTGCCCGAGTGCCCAGGTGAGCGGTAACTCTGTTAAGAATTTATCCGCTATCCCTAGGCATGCATGCACCGGCCATGATGGGCCCCGTCAGTGGTGGCTGACAAACATCTCCCCTACCCCCGGGCAGGCACTGGCCGTGGCAGGCCCCGTCCTTTGCCGACAACTCTTTGAGGCGCGCGTGGAACACTACGCGCCGTCGACTCACGGGCCTGGTGCTGATTGGACGGCAAGCTACCCACTACTCGCCATCCGCAGGCCCGACTCGCCATCCTCAGGCTCGATATCCTACATCCTGCCAACATTATAAATGTGAAAGTTTTTTAGGGAGCCTTCTAGGATGGATGGATGTTTGTTACTCAATCACGCCAGAATGGTAGAACGGATATAGATGAAATTTGGCAAAGAGGTAGATTATTGTCTGGAATAACCCGTGGTTTATAATTTATAATGGGAAATGTACTAATGCCACGTGGGCGAAGCCGCTAGCAAAAACTAGTTGTACATAAATACATGTTCTGCCTACTTGAGCACTATAATGTTGCAAATAAATATACTTACCAATATAATACACCGGCTGTACTCTAGAAGCGCGTCTGCACCAAAGTCAGAAGACACTAGTTTTATGCAATACAACCTGTAGTTGTTCTTCAATAGGTTCGCCACCGTTCCATGTAGACTGAAAGAGGCGTAAAAGTACATTATGATGCAAGTGGGCAACTTTTTCATTGCAGCCAAGGGGACTTTTTGGAGCCGAAACTGCAATGAAAATTGTCCACCCGTATCAGTAGAAAATATAAGTAGAATTTCGTAAACATATTTAGTAACAAATTATTGTGAAAAATGGCTCGCGGATTTTTTAACCGACTTCGAAGAAAGGAGGAGGTTCTATGTGCGACTGTTTGTATATTTTTTTTTTATGTATGCTCATTAATTTCTCTGTCAATGGTGGACCGATTTTCAAAATTCTTTTTTATTCGAAAGAGTATACTTCCGAGGTCCCATATAAATTTTATCGAAATTGATTCAGCGCTTTTTGGAAAATTAAATAAAAACAAAAATATGTGTACAGATGACGTATTAGTTTCTTCCAATTAAAGTCAATCAAGTCAATGTTTTTGGGGGTAACACTTCGGGCATGATTTTAATATTTAGTTTTAGTTGTGGGGTACAACAACCTAAAAAAGTGAAAAATAAAAACTTTTTTTATAAAAATACAACCGACTTCCAAAAAAGGAACCAACACCTAAAATTGTAAAATAACTTTATTTTTGGAAGTCGGTGTCAAATAACGAAGAAACAAAATCCAAACACCAACTTCCGAAATTAAAGTTATTTTAGAATTTTAAGTGTATTTTTTTTTTGGAAGTCGGTTGTATTTTATAAGAAAGTGTTTTTTTCGTGTACCTTAGTGGGGGCTGGCGGGGTATCAGTGGGGGGCTGGTCACCGCAATTTTCAGAATAGAGCGAAATACACTACACTGTGTGCTTAAAAGATGTAGGGGAAGAAGCGGGTATTCGAGTAAGGGTGTTGAAAAATATATTATGTTCTTTGTTTAAAAAAACAGGAGAGCAGCTCGTGGCTAAAGTAATAACAGCCGCACGTGTCAATCCATCAGATTAAGCTACGCTTGCCGGGGTTGGTCCATGGATGGGTGACCATCTTTACATACCGAGACTCCCCCGTACCTCGGACAGCACGTTAAGCCGTTGGTCCCGGCTGTCAACCGTGGATTTTTGACAGTAGTTACGGGACTTCAGAGGCCCCAAAATTTGACAACCAGCTTTACCATATAGAAAGTCGCTCCATGTAAAATACTGGTATTCAGCTACATCCGGTTAGACTGGAAACCGACCCCAAGATAGTTGGGAAAGGTTAAAGATTTTTTTTTTGTGGGATGGGAAATCATCCAATGACATCTCCCGCTCTAGGGTGGAGCGGAAGAGCGTGTCAGACTCTTACTGACTAAAACCCACCCCTGTTCCTCCCTGCCCTGAATGCCCAGGGGCGAGGTAACTCTTTCGAAGTTTTCCTCAACCCCCCGGGCAGAAAAATTACAGATTGACTTTTGTTTAAAATAAAACAAATTTTTCCTGGGCATCTAATATGCTGGTTTTCTTTAGTACTTTATGTTATTATACTTACATAATACCAGAAATGTCCATAAACTCTTTGTTGACATCATGTTTTTCGAAGAAAGTTGGCAACAATGTCTTCAAAGTGCATAGTTTGTCTAAATTCGTCTTAGCTCTTTCCACTGATCCCTTTGCGTGTATTATGCATGTTTCTAAGTATCTGCGACCTGGAACATTGAAACATAAAAATAGAAGTAAGAAAAAGAAACTAAATATCTTCAAGGGCTCTAGATTAAATGACTACCTATCTATTGGTGACAACGATTGTCAAAAGTCCAAAATGATTGGGATTGAATATTTGTGATATTTGGGTAGCCCATGGCGTCAATAAACGCATTTTTGTTTCTTTATTTTATCACTAATTGAATTTAAATCATGGAGCATAAATAAATCATTTGATACTTTTTACGACAAAGTTGAACCTCTAATAAACTATTACTGCTTCAACCCATCTATAATAAAATAAAAAAATGTTTTCAAACCTGACTTAGAATTTTTTATTAGGAACCTTAAAACGATTTGTATAAAGTTTATAATAAAATAAGTGCATCAAAATCTTGGGATGGGATTAAATAAATAACTCGTTTTGTAATAAATAAGATATAACCAGTTTGCTTTAAATGTTTCAACTTTAACTATTAAGGGCCGATTTCACCATTCGCTCTTTAAACTAAGTTTTACTGAACTAGCTTAGCGTTAAAAATAAAAACCATAAAAAGATTTTATAGTTAGTTAAACATAAAAGATAGACATAATTATGCTGCCGCGGACTTTTTTTTAGAGCTTTAAAAGGAAAACAATTCCGTCATACATAATTTTTGCGTAACTTTAACCGTTTACGCAGCGCACGCAACTGAAGCTCTCAAAAGGATTTTTTTCCCGTTTTTGCCACATTTTTCATTGATGCTCTGCTCCTGTTGGTTGCAGCGGGATGTTATATAGCCCATAGCTATCCTCGATAAATGGACTATTCAACTCAAAAATATTTTTTCAATTCGATCCAGTAGTTCCTGAGATTAACAAACAAACAAACTCTTCAGCTTTAAGACAGCGGCTAAATGCGTTTAACCTTGCTTAAACACGTTTAACTGGGCGTTTAGAATTGGTGAAATCGGCCCTAAGTATTTGTATCTAAACCCATGGACCCTGATGGCAATGTACGGGTACCAGGCTGAGTGGGTTGCCTTCTTGTCACGGTCGCCACGTGCATCTACCTACTATATCTGTTTCACGTTTACTTTTACTCTTAGTTTTTACCCAAATGCGCGACGCAAGGAAGAGTAATGTGTTTATCAGCCTATGTATGTATATATGTTTTTTTCTTTGTGGCGCTTCAGACACCAAACGCGTGGGCCGATTTTGATAATTCTTACGTCAACTGATTCGTCTTAAGGCACAATTATACGACTTTTAATGGTTTTTATTTGAACATCACGTCTAAACGACAAGTCTTATTTCTTTGAAAAAAATATATGTTACTCTAAACAATTTCCGTCGTAATTTGATCTCAGAATATTTGAAATTATATTTTTATAACATAGTGTAATTAATTTGCAAAGTTAGGTCTAACGCGGATAAGAAATTGAGAATCACGCAAAAACTATAAAGCGTATTTTTATGAAACCTTCACCATTTTAAAGATCATTTAATTATTTATAATTTAGTCTCAGTGTTTTAGTTTAATACTTGTTGTTTTATGTGTAATAAATTAATAATGCGTTTAATTTCGGACAGCGCTCCTTGATGGGCGAGTCCTATTACTGGGTGGACATACGACGCGTTACGTGAGCTCAGCGCAAAATACGCAAGCTAACCATTCAAGGTCATTGGCAGCTAATAGCGTCTTAATCTTGCGAGTGCTACTAAAGACATTACAGTAATCGAAATTCAATAAGGCGACAACCAGACACCATATTGTGAACAAGAAAAAAATTAAAGTCGACGAACTATATTAAGTGGGGTATCAAAATAAAGGATTGGAAGAGGCGATTCCAAAACTATAACTGACCAAAATGTAGAATTTTTTTTTTAATGTTTTTTGTTTGGAACTTTTTAGTTGTTTTTTACAGTCGGGTTTTTTGAAAATATTTTTTTTTTTTTTTTTTCCTTTCTTTCTTCTAGCGTAGATAGGCATCAGGAAAGTGGGTTTCAAGGTGGTTTATATCGTGAATTCCTATATCTGCCACTGACCGCATATGAGGTATTAGGTGGACCGTCAGATAGTTTACCACTCGAAAATAATAAAAAAAAAAACTTACTAAAATCCTTCTTAGTAAAATGATCCTGCTTGGAAATCCAATCTTGAAAATTATCCAACATCTGAATGATTCCATTTTGATTCAAATTAAGTTCTTGCCTGACTTCTTCTAGGGTGTCAGGGTTGAACTCCAAAACTGGAGTGTTTTTCAGAACTTCCATTATATTTTCGTATTAGTTTAAAGTTTACTGCATAAAATAAACCCAACTATTCACAAAGACTTTAGTATGCTGACTAACCCACAACATTTTACTGCATAGAACAAAAAACTCCGTTAACTGACTTTCAAACCGGTTTTTTCAACTTGGTATGTCTGTTGTGATAAATAGATATTTATACTCTTGTGTATAAATATCTAATGTGTAGAGCAGTGGCGGCCCAGTGGTATCGGCCGTGACTTATTAGTTGTAGGTCGTGAGTTCAATCCCAGGCAGGTGGTTTACTTTGTGTAAATTATTATTTCATCACTACTGCTCTCAAAACGGTGAAGGAAAACATCTTGAGGAAACCGGCATGTCCTAGAACCAAAAATTCGAAGACATGTGACTTCCACTATCCCGCATTGGGCCCGCGTGGTGGATAACGGCCCACATCCTCGCACAGAGAGGAGGCTTGTGTCCCAGCAGTGGGGACATTAAAAAAAAAAGCTGATGATTATGACGACTCTTGTGTGCAAAATTGTTATATGTTTTTATTTATATAATCCAAACTAATATTATAAATGCGAAAGTAACTCTGTCTGTCTGTCTTTCTGTCTGTCTGTCTGTCTGTCTTTGCTTCACGCCTAAACTACTGAACCGATTTGTGTGAAATTTGGTACAGACATAGTTTGGAACTTGAGAAAGGACATAGGATAGTTTTTATTACAAAAAATAAAATAAAATTTATTCCGGACATACAGCGCCATCTATTGGTCAAGAGTCGGCATCAATTCAGTACTGAAAATTCATCGGAAAAATTTAAATAAATAGTAAAAAGGTATGAAAATACAACTTTTAGTACAAAGAAAATGCTCTAACGGAGTATAGATAATTCTATTAGTACTATATGTCGAGTTGGTGATCGCGCAATGGTGTCGATCGTTACACGAGTTCGGTTCATGTTATAGTTTTAATTCATCGGAAAAAAGTAAATAAATAGTAAAAAGGTATGAAAAAAATAATATCAATATAATAAAACTTTTAGTACAAAGAAAATGCCCGAACGGAGTATAGATAAATAATCCGAGTTGTCACTATGCTCGATAGATGGCGTTGGGATCGAAATAGATCGCGCTATGGTTTCGTTACACGCATTTGGTTGGGTATCGGCCGAGCGCTTCGGTACCGTCGTGGAATTGTGGATTGATCGTTTCGTAAATTTAAAATTGGCTCCGTTATATTAGTAGATTAAAAGGTTTATTTGTTGGGTTGTCTGGTTGTTGTATAATGTAAGTTTAGTTTGATCTCGATTATTAGTAGATACTAAAATTGTATGTCTAAATTCGTTTTAATTTTTAAATTAATTAGATCGTTTTAAATTATTTAGTTTTAAGCTTGGTTATTAAGAGAATAGGTTGTAATATAAAGGCCGGATAAATGACCAAATTATGTCTGACGTAGAGGGAGATGTCATCGAGTATCTATCAGTAGATAACGTCGTGGATACCGAGCAAGTGACATCTTACCCAACAGAGTTTCTCAACTCCTTAGAGTTATCAGGAGTGCCTTCTCACCAGTTGAGGCTGAAAGTTGGAGTTCCTGTGATGCTTATGAGAAACCTAGATCCACCAAGGCTATGTAACGGCACACGGTTACAAGTAACCTATTTAGGACGGAATGTCATTAAAGCCGTTATTATGACTGGAATGGCAAAAGGCGAAACTGTAATTATTCCCCGCATTCCCATCATTCCAACTGATTTGCCATTCCAATTCAAAAGAGTTCAGTTTCCGCTGAAAACTGCGTTTGCAATGACCATAAATAAAGCCCAAGGGCAAACGCTTAAAGTTGCGGGGGTACATCTTGAAAAAGACTGTTTCTCCCATGGACAACTCTACGTTGCGTGCTCAAGAGTGTCAAAACCACAAGACCTATATATTTTTGCAAAGGATGGCAAAACTAAAAACGTGGTATACAGAAATGTCTTGGTGTAAGAAACTTTAATAATCTTTAAAGCCTAAAATAATAGAAAATTTGTCAAGGGAGAAACAGTATTTTTTTCTGAAATGGCAAATCAAAATAATATTTTGAAAATAAGGGAAAAATAACATTTTCGCCTTTTTCGATCGGCAATAACGGCTTTAATGCCCTAAGTGAGTATACATATCTTCAATTCAAACGCAGAGCTCATTATGTTGATTTTTGAAGAGTTCCCTAGAATATCTTCACATTTCATTTTTGAAGAGATCCCGCGAGATCGAGAACTATGTGGGTAAAACCAAAAATCTGCCGGAAGTCACTTTTCCACGCGAACGAAGTCGCGGGCAAAAGCTAGTTATATATATATTATAATGGATTAAGTGATTGCACTCTGGTAGAGTTGTATGTTTTCTACTCTTTTATCTGCATGATTATTACGTCTAATTATTATATTCTTAGTTTTTATCTCTTGATTTAATTGTTGCATTAAGGACTCGTTCTCACCAAGACGGACCGTCTGTTTTCTCGGTTCGTATATAAAGAGACGGATATGTTAGTAGCTGTACAATTTATATGATATGGTTCATATTTAGACGGATCCTAGAAAAATAATGGATCAGGGTTTTTAGATGAACGTTTTGCCTCTGCGAAGAGCCGTCTAAACGCCCGGATTGGACATAGTGTGAAAGAATCTGTCGATGAAACGGCACCAATGTGCCTTTGATGACCACTGAAATTCGTTCAAAGATATCATTACAAGAAGAAATCATCATCTTCCTGCCCTTATCCCATGTTACTTGGGGTCGGCGCAACATGTTTTTATCTTCCATTCTGTCCTGTCAGCCGTCACGCTATCGCTTACTTCCTTTTCTATCATATCACTCCTCACACAATCCATCCATCCTTTCTTTGGAGTCCCTCTCCCTCTCCATCCGTCCACATTTATATTCATAACTCTTTTAGTTACATGTGTGTCATCCCTCCTCTTAACATGACCATACCAAGTTAAGTGGTGTCCTTTCAACTTTTCTGTGACTGGCGCCACTTTTAAACTACCTCTAATGTACTCATTTCTCACTTTATCTATTCTCGTTACTCATCACACATCCATCTCAACATTCTCATCTCAACATTCTCATCTCAACCACATGCAATCTTTTTTCATCCGTCAACTTGACAGCCCGACATTCTGACCCTTACAGTACGACAGGTCTAATCACGGACTTATAGATTTTCCCCTTTAACTTAAGGGGCATCCGTCGGTCGCAAGTTGTTCCAGTGACCTGTTACCATTTCATCCATCCTGAGTTGATCCTGTGCGTTACGTCTCGGTTTATATTGCCATCCCCTTGAACAAGCGACCCGAGGTACCAAAATTTGGACCGGATCGGTATAGGCGTTCCGTTGAGAGCTACAGGCATAGGACTGGAGAGACCGCCGAAACCGAAGAACAGATATTCTGTTTCGGTTTTGCTCAATTTCAGGCCCACACTCTCCAGTTTTTCCACCACGTCTGCAGTCTACTCTGGACCTCTAAGCCGCTTTCGGCTTAGAGCATCAGCAAACAGCACACACCAGGGAGCCTCTTCCTGGATTTCTGACGTCAGAGCGTCCATTATCATCACAAGAAGAAATACGGGTTCTATAGATCTTCTTTTACCACCGGGTCCATGAAAAACATCCTATTCCTAATAATGTTTTAAATTTTCTTATATGAATTCCCAACGGGTCCACGAGATTTACCCAAAGCACAGTAAGTAAAAACAATTTCTTGTAAGAAAGAAGAATATTTGGAGCTGACTCGTTGACTGGTTCTAAGCTCGTGCTAGAAAATAGACACTTAATGTAGCGGTTTTTATTACATACCTTAATCAATCAACTCTTAGCATATCAAGTTACAGGTTATTTTTTCTCTTTTTTTAAATTATTAAGTCGTTTTTAGTCTACGATTGAGATGATTTAATGTGAGTATTCTGCAATTATGAGAACTTATTTATCTACACTCGCGAGCAATAAACTGAAATTCTATGCAATGATCTATGGATTGTGGTGTACCATTTGAAAAATAATTTTGTAAGCTTTCAATCTCTTTCAATATCATATCACCAATGATTATTCAACTTATGTCAAAACAAAAGACATCAATTTTAAAAACAAAACACCATATTGTTTGGTAGTGCCTGAAACCGTACAAAAGTCTGCGTTTTTGAAAATTGGTCACTAACCATACTGGACGCCCCACACTGCGTCAAATGACGTCATACAGCGTGACACCGGGATTGAAAGCCTGGATGAGTTTGTGCGCCGCCTCGCGAAGAGAATGTTCGCGCCTGCCGACACAAGCGCCTGGCCTCACATCAAGCAGCGAGCGCCCTGGCATGCGCACCCTCCCGACGCGAAACGCCTGCCCCGCGACCTGTTGGTGGACGACGGCGCCCATCTCCCGCACCGGACTGACGCCTGGGTAGGCCGCTGCCACCAACACATGGCCTAGCCACACAATAAAACTCCACAACCACAACATACACCCGTTGCGTGGCGTGGACTAAGTTAATATAGACATCTCACGCAACGAAAATCAGACATACACGACTCCACACACAGGTGTACTCACGCGCTGTAACGCGCGGCATGTCCGCGCAGCACAGCTGCATACATGGGTGGTGTTACACACACACCAAACAAGAGGTGGAGCAGTGGTGGCCCAGTGGTATTGGCCGCGACTTACAAATTGTAGGTCGTGAGTTCAAACCCAGGCAGGTGCTTTACTTTGTGTAAATTATTTCATCGCCACTGCTCTCAAAACGGTGAAGGAAAACATCGTGAGGAAACCGGCATGTCCTAGACCAAAAATTCGAAGACATGTGGCATCCACCAATCCGCATTGGGCCCGCGTGGTGGATTACGGCCCACACCCTCTCACAGAGAGGAGGCCTGTGCCCCAGCAGTGGGGACATTAAAAAGGCTGATGATGATGAACCAAACAAGATAGCACCATCATATTTCAGTTAATTGGATACATATCCAATTACCTGAAATTATTATTATTATATTATTATCAATACATATTGACCAGCGATATTAGATTTAGTGGTGGTGGTCCATCCAATTTTATCATCAGACCCTGGGTGGGTCTGATGATAAAATTAGATGGTGATCATAACAACTCCTCAAATAAACAAGATAGCAGTGTCGTGTTTGGATTTATTTAATTTGTACTGACTAATGTTACTAAACTAGAAGGTGATCACCTTCAATTATACAACATAACACCGTCGTGTTTAGACTCATTGCATTTGTACTTTCTGACAAGTGTAATGAAAGTAGGTGGTGACTCGGGTCTGATGATAGAGCCAGAAGGGTACCATAGATACTATACAAGAAAGTGCCGTATTGTTTGGTCTGATCGATTTTGTCTTGACTAAAATTATAGTTCCTGAAAAAATATATATATAGTCCAGGGTTTGATGTTGAATCTGAAAATTCATCATAGGAAACCCTAAACTTAACAATGTAGCCCGATGAAGTAAGGCTAGTTAGATTTATCTTGACATGTTATAGCTTAATGGCCGTATAAATTCGATTTTTTTTTGACTGACAAGAAGTTTCAGGGCAGCTGGCTAGAAGAATAACGTCAGATTGCTGCTGCCCCAGGTATTGATTCTTCCGGCCTTAGATTTTAAACGCTCCTGGTGTCAGGATAAGTATTTCAATAAATACTAATGCGTAAAAAGTATAAAATAAAGTATTGATAAATTAAATTTTTTTTAAGGCAAACTTCAATCAAATAAAGTCAATTTAAAGCTTGAGGCGCGAACGTCTATATATATATTTAGATAGGCCTAAAATTATTATAGTTGTACGCTTACTTATCCAAGTTTTAATAAGTATTTTTAAGTTGATGTAGAAGATTGTCTTAAAAAGTTTTTTTCTGTAAAAAAAGGAAAATATTACTAAAATAAGCCATTAAAAATATTTATTATTCGTTTTAACCCTTTGTGCGTGAGTCCGACTCGCACTTGACAGTTTCTTTTAAATAAAAATACACTAAAGTGGTCCGTATTATAGTTTTTATTATCAACTTTGTTTTAAAGAAGAATCGTCAGTGAACTAGTGAACATTTTTAAGTTTCATAATGATGATCTTCTCTATATGCCTGCTTTAACGTAATAGTCATATGTCAAATTCATAGCAGCCCCATTATCCTAATGTACCCAGAGCCTTCAATAGGTAAAAGACGGCCCTGCATAATAACCTTGGCAGTTGAGATATTCACAGACCCATTACGTCGAAGTAAGTCTATAAGTAATTTAATCTTGCCATGTTAAGCAATAAGAGATAAATCATTTTAATACAGACAATCAGCGTGGAAAAATCTTGTGAACATCCGATTCATTAATTAATGTCTTTCGTATTTTGAGGTTTTTTTAACTGAATTCCCAAGAAATAATAGTACGTAAATACGTCATTTAAATATGAATTAACTACATGATTTTAATTTAACTACGTTCATATATACGAAAACAAAATACACTTAGTGCTGCCATACACGGGCTGTTTAAGCAGAACAGTTTTATGCGGTTGCTGTTGCAATCTGCAGTTTTAATACAAAATTGACAATCACCATACACGGATCGCTCAAGCAGTTCATTTGTTTTCGTAGCTAAAAATGTACTAACTGCTCCAAGCAGTCCGTATATGGAGACCCCAACCGCAACACGACGGTCTCGTGTAGTTGGTGTCAAGTCCGTCTATGGCCGGCCTTAAGCGTTGAAATCCTCCTCCACATCATTGTCATCGGCATTGCCACGTTGAATGGTAATGCTAATTCTTTGGGCAAAAGAATGATTACGAAACATGCTACTACAAGCGGCTTTTCCCTCGTGGAATTTTTCCGCTATTATAATTTATAGCCTATGTGCTATTTCAGACTATTATATATATATATACTGTCTTGTATGGTTCAGAATGTTGGGCCACAAAAGGGATGAATGAAAAGCAATTGCATGCAGCTGAGATGAGAATGCTAAGAGCGATGTGTGGTGTTAAGCGCATGGATAGAATTAGGAACGAGTATATAAGAAGAAGTCTGAAAGTGGCACCGCTGACTGAAAAGTTGTGTGGAAATTGGTTGTCGTGATATAGGCATGTGATGCGGAGGAATGCAGAAAATGTCGTGAGGAAAGTCTTTTGTATGGATGTGGATGGCTTTAAGAGTAGAGGAAGGCCAAAGAAATTATGGTTGGACTGTGTGAAAGAGGGTGTGGGTAAAAAGGGGGTGACTACATAGATGACGAATAATAGAGGAGTATGGAAAAAAGACATGTTGCGCCGACCCCAAGTAAATTAGGATAAGGGCAGGAGAATGATAATGTACTATTCCAGACTATAATTTAACTTTGTGCCGTTCAACCGTTCTGACGTGATTGAGTTACAAACATCCAACCAAACTTTCACATTTATAATAACTAGTAAGTAATTGCCTAAATTAAGTTTGTGCACAACAAAATCCGCATCAATGGCTTACTAAAATCTTACGTCACTTCATAAAATTATTGAATGTTTCTTGAATAATTTGAAGGTAACATTTTGACTTTTGGGTCTATCATATATATACGAAACAAACTTAAATAAGAAACCAGCCAAGTGCGTGTTGGGCCACGCGCAGTGTAGGGTTCCGTAATCACCCATTATAACCAATTCCAAATCCAAATAGCCTCTTTATCCCGAACTGTTCTCGTTTTGTAGTATTGTTACTTTATATAATGTAATTGGCACAGGCCTCCTCTAACAGCTTCCATTGTGTTCTGTCTTTGGTAACCCTTCTCTATCTGTTAACTTAAGTTCGTCCTCCCTCCGCGGATACTGCACGGTCTCCCGTGAGGCGGCGAGCCTCCTTGCCGGACTGTCACCGTGGGATCTGGAGGCAAAAATCCTCGCGCACCTGTACGAGTGGCGCGAGGAGGCAAAACGCCGGGGCGAAACTCCGCTGCCGCGACAACTCGCGGCTCGGCGGACAGAGCTCCGGCAGGATCTCATGGTGACATGGAGAGAGCGACTGTCGCAACCCAGCGCTGGGCACGCCACCATCGAGGCGGTAGTGCCCCTCTTTGAGGAGTGGCTGGAGAGGCGCCATGGCGCCCTCACCTTCCACCTGACGCAGGTGCTCACCGGACATGGCTGTTTCGGGAGGTACCTGTGTCGGATCAAGGCGGAGGTGACCCCTGGGTGTTTCCACTGCGAGGATCGCCCCGTGGACACGGTGGAGCATACGGTGGAGGTTTGCCCCGCCTGGGCAGAACACCGCCGTGTCCTCGTGGATGCGATAGGCGGCAGCGACCTCTCGCGCCGTGCCCTGGTTCCGGCCATGGTACGGAGTGAGAGGGAATGGGGGGCCGTCTCCACCTTCTGCGAAGCAGTAATGCTCGCGAAGAGGGAGGCGGCACACGTTAGGGAGACTCAACAGAGACAGAGTCGCCCTAGCGCCCTCAGCAGCAGCCGTCGCAGGAAACGCCAGGGGCTGCGAGACGATCTCCGGCCACCGTAGACCCGGGCCTGCGGACGGCGAGTAGCGGGTAACTCGCCGTCCGATCAGCACCAGGCCCGAGAGTCGACGGCGCGTAGTGTTCCACGCGCGCCTCAAAGAGTTGTCAGCAAAGGACGGGGCCTGCCACGGCCAGTGCCTGCCCGGGAGTGGAGGATAAATTCGAAAGAGTTACCTCGCCCCCGGGCGCGTAGGGCAGGGAGGAACAGGGGTGGGTTTTAGTCAGTAAGAGTCTGACACGCCCTTCCGCTCCACCCCAGAGCGGAAAGAGTCATAAGATGATTTCCCACCCCCAAAAAAAAAATAAAAAAGTTCGTCCTCCCATCGTTTGTTTTGTCTTCCTCTGCTTCTTTTCCCATCTCTGGGGTACCAGTCAGTGACACTTTTACTCCACTTTTCTTGGCTGCTTCTCATTGTATACCCGATCCATCGCCATTTAAGTTGGTCTATTTTTGTAAGTACATCGGTTACTTTCGATTTAGATCATATAACTGTGTTCCTTATTCTGTCGTGCTTTCGGATACTTATCATACTCCTTTCCATGGCTCTTTGGCAGTAGGTATTTTTACGTTGTTAAAACAGAACTGAAAATGTTTCGTATCCAAAGTAGTATGCAAAAGGCAAAACCTTATCCTCTTTGTAACAAACGCAACATAGGACTCTTTAATCTTTATTTTCTATGCTAAGATACGATTTTTTATTCAATAAGGGCGCCACTCATAGAGCAACACGGGCCACCGGCGAACCAGAGAAGAGTAGCCATAGCGTGTTTTCCCGATACAGAATTGTCAGGCATATTTTGCGAGGGGAAATCTGCGCCACGCACACTTTCTCAGACTCTCACATAAAGACGTCTGTCACTATGAAACTCACTCATAACAATTAAAATAAAATACTAAGAATTTTGCACACATACAGGTACATTCTGTGTCATAACAGTGTAATGAAGTGATGCAACTACATTGACAATGTGCATACAGCCGTCGCTGTAAGTTGCCGCGTCCTGTCGATACGCATTATCAATAAATACGAGAAGTTTCTTGTGGGAATCCAGATAGGTATTTTAATACAAAAATTCTTCCATTATGTCCTTTTTACTTGTATCTATAAGGAACCTGCAATAAATAAATAAAAATATTTTATTCGAAGTTCACACTTAGTCATTTTAATATACTATATAGGGTGACTGGTAATTAGTGACCGATATTTAAACACGTGATTGTACTCATGATTATAAACAACTTTCCCAAAGAAACTTTTTTTTTTAACTTATTCACTTTTATCACAATAACAATAGTTTGAAATATGCGCGGGCGCGAAGGCAGTGACCGCCGCAATCAGCTGTTAGACGCGGTCTCGTATCGTACAGAGCACGGTTCGCAAGCCCGCTTGGCCGGGTACCACGTGCCGTTTTCTGTGTACCTAATCAGTGTAGGTACCTACATGTTTCGGTTGTTGCTAAACTAAAAAAATATTTTCAAAGACAGCGTGTTTGACTAATACTTTTAAGATGCAACGTATGTCCGCGTAACTACAAAATATTTAAGAACGTGCGCGCCGTAATATTAAAAGTAGGCACGATCTATCAGCTGATAGTCTGACCTCGGGAAAGGGCAAATGTACTAGTAGTAGCGTCTCACACTCCCCCGCCGCCCGCACCGCTCCCTTTGCCTCAGTGCTAACAGCTGATCGCGGTGGTCACTACAGTCACGCGCGTATCAGCAGGATGGAGGTAACTAAGAGTAGATATTTATATCTACCTACATATTAAGCTTTGATGTACTAGTTATTTAGTGTAACTATAGGTATGTAAGTTCCTATTAATGTGGTGTGTAGGGAAGGGTTTATTGAGTAAATCACAAAAAGATAAGACAAGGTATTTATTTCCAACAGGCTTGTCATGAATCGAAAATCTAATGGCCCGTTCGCAAAACTAGTGGGCCTAGCCAAGTTACAAATGTTACGTAGCTATTCTCTTTCTACAATCGCTAACGTCGTAGTGATTCGTTCAAACAAATAGAATGGATGATAGCCAATTCAGTGTTGCTAACTAGGCTAAAACAAAATATGCTAATCTGCTGTTAAAAAAATGCCAAAAATCTGCTAAATTTTTTTTAAAGTGCTAATTTAAAATGCCAAGCTAATTTCAAATTTTAATCAAAATTATTAGAAAATATAGATACTGGCTGTAAGTAGAATTACTCCAAGTTTTGAAATAAACAGTCGATATCATGATCTTAATCAACAGTAGTTGTAGATGTTCAGACTGAGAGTCCGATCATAAGTCTCTATGGTAGTTAGAAATCGCAGTTCGTCATCTGGATTCTGGAACTGTATAAGAATAACAGCATTTTCTTGGCCTCTTCAGGCCAAATCTGACTTAAAAAAACTACACTAAAATACCTCCATATTACAAGCAGTTCTATTTTTATGATTAATTTGAGCAATGAAATAGGTATAAAATCACAAAACATTTTTCTTTGCAACTCCCGGAAGCCCCCTTCGTTTTGACATTTAAAATGTTAGTAGCATGGCATGTTTTATTGTTAACTTTGTGTTCAATATACCACAAGAGTAAAAGAGATAATCGCAATATTGTCCGACCAGAGTGGGGGTGTGGTTGTACATTATTATTTGATATAATTTATTTATTTAATTTATTAACATTTATGTTATATTTTTATTTTTTCTTGACATTCTGTTCCTTTTTGGTTTTGATTGACATAATTTTTTATTTTATTTTACTCAATTTATTGACATTTGCATACCGATTTATTTGATTACTGCTACCGAATTGATGTTTATCACAAATCATGGCCAAGCCTGATTTTTTATGATTCCGTATTGTTCTGCATTGTTTTATTCTTTTACTAACATAGATTATAAGTAAATTGTAACTAACACTATGCTATGAGTCTTGTTACTTGATAAATAAATAAATAATAATAATTATCACTACACTAAATTTTGACATAAGTGGTTGTATAAAAAAGTACTCTGTGGTGGTTGTACAACCGATGATGGCACCAAGCAAATGGATATGTTAAGTAGATAATATGCTTGAAAAAAATTGCTATACCTATTCTAAACGATGTAATATTATTTAATATATATATATATATTATGTTACAAATGTCTAAACAGAAAGAAAATCTGCCAGTCTGAAAATCTGCGGCTAAATTGCCAATTTAGCAAAAAATGCTAAATTGGCAACGCTGATAGCGATTCTCACACCATCTCTTATAAAACGGTAGCCAAGTTGCACTTTTGACAAGCGCTAACGAATCGAATTCTAAGTTTTTGATCGTTTCCCAAGCGATCGCCGAGCCCCTCGAGAAATCGCTACAAAAATGGCGTCTTTAAATCAGCTGTTCTATGACAGTGAAGTATATTGTTCATTTACCTTGATTTTGAACTCTATTTTTCCTTATATCATATAAAATGCATTCTTTAAATATGTTGTGGCGTGCTCATAACAAAGAAGTGTTCTTAAAACAACGAAAAAGAGATCTATATCGTCAGTGCATGAAAACAATAGAAGAAATGTCGGACACTTTGTTTATATGACTTTCGAAGAATTCGTATTTTCTTTAATTCTTTATTGTACACCAAACAACTAACATAGTACACAGTGATTAAATAGTTAATGTACAAAGGCGAGCTTAACTCAATGTTGAGTTTTCTATCAGCAAACCTTTGAGTGATAGAGTGAGATCATATTCGAGGGTAGGATCCAGTGTACAACATAAACTTACATAAATAAGTATAATTATCCGAATATATATACCATTTACTAAATAAATACCAATATACATCAATATTATGTCAATGTGAAAAGATGAAGAAAAGAAAAAAAAGAAGTGCTCTTTAATTTTCTTCTTGAAGACCTCCAGTGAAGGGCTGTCGCGTAGTGTGTGTGGGAGAGAGTTCCGGAGACGCACTGCAGTTACAGAAAAGGAGCCATTATAGCGGCTAGAACTGTGACGCGGAGTACGAAGGAGAAGAGAATTGGCAGTGCGACAGGGTTTGCCCCTCGGAACGAAGTACTCAAACCGTTCACGAAGATATTGAGGGGAATTTGGATTATGCAGGATAGTATACAGAAGAGATAGGATATGGGTATCTCGACGACGACGAATCTGCAACCACCCCTATCTGGTCCGAAACTCCGACACATGGTCGTATTTTCGGAGGCCAAAAATGCACAAATTCTGCAGTCGCTCGAGTTTGTTAGGGAGTACCTTCGTTGCATCTAGAAAACAAACATCCGCATAGTCTTTTTTCCTCATACGAATGCAGATGTAACACATTATATGGTTGTGCAGTATTTGACAGCAAATGTATCGAGTCAGCCATCTCGGCAAGCTTCGCTGAGGTAGTCTACTACAATAAAATTCTCAGTTTCATTGTACCGACATCGCGCCTGTTTCAATAATTCCACATATTGTCCATTCGCGTAGACACTTGAGACACAAAACTACTCCAATTTTACATCACAATGTTCACTAGGAATCGATTTGCGAATAATATTAAAACAGCCACTGAACTTCACTCGAAAAAATCCAAAGAGTATAATAACTATATGAAAAAACCCCAGACCAACTATACTCTTTGCCCGAGACTAACTATGACACTTTGACGTTCTTATGAACGCTCACCATAGATTTTTAAGAAATGTTTTTCTTTCTTCTTTATAGAATGAGCGATCGACGCAGTTGTGTCAACTTGGCTACGAACTAATCGTTTCGTCAAATCGCTTCGCTAATGGCTATAACCACGTGACTTGGCGATAAAGATTATGTCATTCCTATAGATTTTTGACTTTTCTATAGCGTTAACGATTATAGAAAGAAAAATTTTTGTAACTTGGCTAGGCCCCCTGGTCTTCGTGGAGAAGAACGAACCAAGAAACTCCACGGTAGCTCTCTTATGTTATTATACCCACACATCATTAATAATCGTTTATCACAATAAATCAAATTCTATGATCTATCGCTTGTGCCAATTTACAACGTGAAATATCTTGCCATTTAGAAACAACTAGCTTTTGCCCGCGACTTCGTTCTTCGTTCTTAAAGTGACTTCCGGCAGATTTTTGGTTTTACCCACATAGTTCTCGATCTCGCGGGATCTCTTCAAAAATGAAATGTGGAAGATATTCTAGGGAACTCTTCAAAAATCAACATAATGAGCTCTGCGTTTGAATTGAAGATATGTATACTCACTTTGGGCATTAAAGCCGTTATTGCCGATCGAAAAAGGCGAAAATGTTATTTTTCCCTTATTTTCAAAATATTATTTTGATTTGCCATTTCAGAAAAAAATACTGTTTCTCCCTTGACAAATTTTCTATTATTTTAGGCTTTAAAGATTATTAAAGTTTCTTACACCAAGACATTTCTGTATACCACGTTTTTAGTTTTGCCATCCTTTGCAAAAATATATAGGTCTTGTGGTTTTGACACTCTTGAGCACGCAACGTAGAGTTGTCCATGGGAGAAACAGTCTTTTTCAAGATGTACCCCCGCAACTTTAAGCGTTTGCCCTTGGGCTTTATTTATGGTCATTGCAAACGCAGTTTTCAGCGGAAACTGAACTCTTTTGAATTGGAATGGCAAATCAGTTGGAATGATGGGAATGCGGGGAATAATTACAGTTTCGCCTTTTGCCATTCCAGTCATAATAACGGCTTTAATGACATTCCGTCCTAAATAGGTTACTTGTAACCGTGTGCCGTTACATAGCCTTGGTGGATCTAGGTTTCTCATAAGCATCACAGGAACTCCAACTTTTAGCCTCAACTTGTGAGAAGGCACTCCTGATAACTCTAAGGAGTTGAGAAACTCTGTTGGGTAAGATGTCACTTGCTCGGTATCCACGACGTTATCTACTGATAGATACTCGATGACATCTCCCTCTACGTCAGACATAATTTGGTCATTTATCCGGCCTTTATATTACAACCTATTCTCTTAATAACCAAGCTTAAAACTAAATAATTTAAAACGATCTAATTAATTTAAAAATTAAAACGAATTTAGACATACAATTTTAGTATCTACTAATAATCGAGATCAAACTAAACTTACATTATACAACAACCAGACAACCCAACAAATAAACCTTTTAATCTACTAATATAACGGAGCCAATTTTAAATTTACGAAACGATCAATCCACAATTCCACGACAGTACTGAAGCGCTCGGCCGATACCCAACCAAATGCGTGTAACGAAACCATAGCGCGATCTATTTCGATCCCAACGCCATCTATCGAGCATAGTGACAACTCGGATTATTTATCTATACTCCGTTCGGGCATTTTCTTTGTACTAAAAGTTTTATTATATTGATATTATTTTGTTCATACCTTTTTACTATTTATTTACTTTTTTCCGATGAATTAAAACAATAACATGAACCGAACTCGTGTAACGATCGACACTATTGCGCGATCACCAACTCGACATATAGTACTAATAGAATTATCTATACTCCGTTAGAGCATTTTCTTTTTACTAAAAGTTGTATTATTATATTATATTTTCATACCTTTTTACTATTTATTTACATTTTTCCGATGAATTTTCAGTACTGAATTGATGCCGACTCTTGACCAATAGATGGCGCTGTATGTCCGGAATAAATTTTATTTTATTTTTTGTAATAAAAACTATCCTATGTCCTTTCTCAAGTTCCAAACTATGTCTGTACCAAATTTCACACAAATCGGTTCAGTAGTTTAGGCGTGAAGCAAAGACAGACAGACAGACAGACAGACAGAAAGACAGACAGACAGACAGACAGACAGAGTTACTTTCGCATTTATAATATTAGTTTGGATAACAGTAACAAGGCAAAGGACATGAACATGAATAGGTATTCCTTAATACCATTTAATATAATTAGAAACAAGGGCCTTAACATAGCACATACACAGAATTAACACAATCATTAGCAACAATCAAGATATAACATCAAATAACTTACGTGAGCCTTTGTAATCAATCTTTCACATCAAGTATATTAGCAGTTATTAGAACAGAGCTTCTTCTCCATGGGGTTGTATATATTACACTTTCAGCAAATTAATAATGAATCAGAGTAACTAGTAACACATCTTTATAATAAGTTGTGAGTAGATACTTTTCTTAAACGTCACATATAATATCCCGCCATTTTCTACCAATCAAGATTGTCATGAATAAACTAATAAAAGATGTGATAATAATCAATTATTGTGTCGTCCAATTGTTTTAAAACATACCTAATAAGATTGTATTAAGCAATTTAATAACACTGGATCTTTACTTCTTAGTTGATATTCGAAGAATATCAACACTATCTGATAGTATTGTCCCAATCGTTTCAAACAACTTATTACATTAAAGTAGCAATATAAAATCCAAGATGCAACACAACGATCATTAAAAAATGCGTAATAATTTATAGGAGTATCATCAATTCAGCTTTTTAGAAGTTAAGCGTTTTATATTTGTACACACAATAAGATTTACGGTACGACTTTACTTAATCTGACGTGGAATTAAGGGTTGAAAGGGGGACGGGGGGAGGGGGGAGGGTATAGACCCCCCCCTATGAAAGAAAAAGCGAGGAAACGCCCCCTTTTTTTTTAATGAATTTTTAAAATTCGCATTTTGAGGTTATGTTTACGTAATTTTTTTTGTCAATTTAAAGGGAGGAAGGGTGAGAGAGGAAGGTGTAGAAGCTCCCCCATGAAGAAAAAGTTGCGGAAGCCCCCCCTCCTTTTTGAAAAAAAAATATTTGCTGAACCAGACAATTTTTTTCTAAATAAATTTGTCGTTTCTGGCACTCGCCGGCCGCTACCGCGGCACCGCTCGCTACGCTCGCTCGGCTCGTGCGTAAAGGGTCGCAGTTCTAACCTAACCTAACCCAACCCAACCACTTTTTCCGGGTAGCCTACTTAAAATAAAATGTAGTAACCTAACCTAACCTAACCTAACACAAAATGAGAGCCGGGGTGCCTCAAGTCACAATTTTTTCTATATAATTTAGTCGTTTCTGGCACTCGCCGGCCGCTACCGCGGCACCGCTCGCTACGCTCGCTCGGCTCGTGCGTAGAGGGTCACCGTTCTAACCTAACCTAACCCAACCACTTTTTCCGGGTACCCTACTTATGCACTGTATTGTATTGCTGCAAAAAAAATGCGTTTCGTTTCACCTATCAAATACCACAAGAGAAAAAAATAACTTTAAATAGTCAATAAATCAAAATTTTCGTAGTTATTCAGCCAAAAAAACACTCATCACTGAGAAATTATTATATACAAATAAAATAACTAATTAAAATGCGAATTAAAAAAAAACATAAAAATTTGCGAGTCGACTTAATAGTTGCATTATCAAAACGCATTATTAAAACACCCTAAAATAGCAACACCAGCTGTCAAAATTACGTCAAAAGTAAGAAAATAGTGTGAAAGTGAGGTTATTTTATCAAAGTTTGATATTTTTTATCTCCGAAACCATTAATTTCCTCGCCTTAAAAACTGTACGCGGATGCTTCTAATAACATGACCTATCTGTGAAAAAAATATGAACTCCCAACTCCACGTCAGATTAACTAAAGTTTAGCCAGATTTACTTAGGTAGGTACGTCTACATTTGTTCCAAGGTTCATAAATGTGACCAATGTTTAAAATACAACGACCAATATTCTTGGAAAATCAAAATATATAATGAAATGGTATCACATAATTCATTATATATAACACGCGCGCGAATTTCAAACTGTTGTTATTGTGAAAAAGTAAATACGTATAAAAAAAAAAACGTTTCTTTGGGAAAGTTAATTGTAATCATGAGTGCTATCACGTGTTTAAGTATTGGTCACTAATTACTAGTCACCCTATATAAATACGTAAATATTGTATTTTATTTAATTCAACGCAATTTTATTAAAAATTAAATATGGCTCACAATACCTACATTATGATTATCTATACTATTATTATAAAGAGGTTTGGAGGTTGTAGGGGCTAATCTCTGGATCTACTGAACCGATTTTGAAAATTCTTTCAACAGTCGAAAGCTACGTTATTTTTGAGTGCTATTAAATAAATCAGAAATCATAATCACAAAAATAGTTAGTACGTAAATGCGTGAGATCAGACATGGCTGTATAGACTCTTTGCCTTTGCCATTTTTAGGATTCCGTACCCAAAGAGTTCAAACGGAGCCCTATTTCTGTCACTCACGTTTCCGTCTGTCCGTCGTCTGTCACACAGGTTTTTCAGCCAAACGGTTGGAGCTACAGTCTTAAAATTTTCACAGTATATGCATCTTCTTGACCAAAAACCATACATCATCATCATCTGCCTAGCCTTTTCCTAACTATCTTGGGGTTGGCTTCCAGTCTTACCGGATGCAGACGATATTCCATCTGTAAAATGGTAACTCACGCAACATTTAGTACATATTACAAATCAATAGTAATATGTTATGTAAATGTTAAATATTGATTTGTAAGTCTTGCAAATTGGTCCAAGACTCGCAAAAAAAGAAGAATGACAATAAAAGTTTGGAATGTGATAAAAATCAAATATAGGTACTCGTACAAAAAAAAAATGTCTAAGTAGCGAGTAAGAGAAGTTATATCAAGCTAGGTGAGTTTATTGCGGTTGAAATTCCAAAAAATATTTTTCATCGGATCATCATCATCATCAGCCTTTTAATATCCCCACTGCTGAGTCACGAGCCTCCTCTTAGTGAGAGGGCATGGGCCGTAATCAACTACGTTGGCCAATTGCGGGTTGGTGGATGTCACTTGTCTTCGAATTATTGATGCTAGAACATGCCGATTTTCTCATGATGTTTTCCTTCACAGTTTTGAGAGCTGATGGTAAGTTTCCAGATTCTATGATTCTAGCATTGCTTGGATAAGAATCAGTCGGTCAAGACAAATATTTTAGGTTTTAAGTATGTTCTTGTTTCTGAACAAAATTTGACAAATAAAAACAAAGGCCACAGTTTTAAGATTTATTTATTTATCAAATTGAAACATTAATTCAATCCACTTTAAACTTTTCATTCTTCTTACTTTTCCGAATGACTAATAAATATTTTTCTTACTCGTCTATACTGTCTAGATCTTCTCTTAAACTTTTTACTTTCCTGTTCTTAAAAACAGTTTACTAATCCTCGTAACACTACTTCAAAATATGTACATTTTAACTTAAGACTACCCACCCTTCAACCAAATCTTGTTTTCCCTTATTTGACCACCATCACTTGAAATAGTACCAGCGCTTATGATCCTCAGAATCTAGACATAGTGACATTCTATCATTTCAGCTATAACAATATTAATTTAATATTAAAGTTCAAAAGAGGTTTTGACCCAGGATACGAAGTCCATACAAAAGTTACCATTGCCCTTTGGTTTTGAACGTGTGATATTTCGGTAGCACATGCCAGTCCAATATATTTTTGACAATCGTTTTTACTGTTAAAATGTCACTTTGCCTCAGCAGTCAGGAATTTTTTTTTAATCTACAGTTAATTTTCTAAACGATCCAGGCATTCCCATGTACTCTTCATTGAACTTTGACGTTTGTCTCTTCGATTCGTCGCTGATTAACTTCTCTGCATCTTTCACCAGTTTTTTCGCTTCTTCTGTTCTAAGAGTTTCTTTCCATTGCTCTGCCGAAAAAAATAATGAAATTACGATGTGACTACACTTGGGTTCGGTCCTTGTCTAGATGTCTGTTGTATATCGTTCGGTTTTGTGATTTTCTTGACCTGAGAATTGAACCTAGGACTCCGCGCTCAGCAGTTGTGGTTGGGTTACGAGATCAAAGATGATGTTGTGTGATACACCCGTGCCTTGAAGAGAACGTAAAGGCGTTGGTGCCGTCCCATTGGACTATGTTAGTAAAAGAGTACACCTTTGTTTACGCTGGAAATATTATAGTGTACGCCCACCCAAACACACTTCACATACAGCCGCAGTAGTGTTAAGGGTGTGACTGTACATGAAAATAGACGACAAGTTAAAGGACCTACTCAGACCTACCAGCCTAACAGTCTCTAGGACCCTAAGACCTATCAGCCTTTTAGCCCTAACTTATCATATACCCAGTATGTGATAAATAAATAAATAGATAAGTTCAGGAAGTCTGCACCATGCGACCTAAGGTTTCAGACGGATAGTGGACAGGACTTCCAGGTTCGAGAAAGGTACACGCACTGCCAGTCCCGCAGAGTCACGAGATCAATCAGAGTTGGCTAAAAGTGTCTTGGCCACAGTGAGGGGTAATGAGTTAAGAATACAAAATTCGAATCTAATTTATTTACAATATGTTACAGCTTATAATTATGCCACTTTATACAAAAAATCTTTGTGTCCTATGCGTGTAAAATGCAACCAAATCATTATTTTAACTGGGCCGCGCATCAGCCGGGCCGAGTGTTGATTTAATGTCCAAAGGTAACATTGAACAATAGTGCACAGATGTGTCCATGTCGCAATTCAAATTTGGTCGCGAGGATTGTGTTTTTGTTTAATTTAATGAATATTTATTGACTCACCACTCAACTTCGAGATCGACACCTCTTCACCACCATAGTCTTTAGGCAGGATTTCCTTCGGTATATGCTTATGAAGATCTTCGTAACTATTGTGAACATGGACTCTATTGGCCACCTTCTCTCGAAGAGCTTGCTTCAGAAGGAATATAAGCTTGTCGACGAAAGGTGGTGCGTTCAGTATGTGGATGCCCTTGATTTTTGTGCCGATACCTTCCTGTAATTAGAAAAAAATCACAAATTAAGTAAGTTAGGAAAAGAGACAAACAATAACTGCATCAACTCCGGTATGATAAAGATTTTTCATATCTTTAGATCATACATAGTATAAATTAATACTCCTCTTAAGCCAAGCAATGTATATTAATGCAGTTTTACTTCAATATCTCCAGAACCAGTGGTTTCCCAGGTATGGTTTAGTGGAAAAAAATTATCCAAATAATGGGTAGATTACGTGGCTTTTGGCTTTGGAAACTGTCTTTTTACACCCGATATAGTAGCTAGTTATGTCATCAAAAACGTCTTTGAACTTCGTTTGCAAGTCCATCAGCATGCCAATACATGTTTAATTGCCATCGATATTGACCAGGCGCCAATGTCCAAAAGCGCCTATAGTTCTTTATCGACTTATTACACCATATCTATAAAAGTTTACTCGTAACTTCTCAAAACAAGTTAGCTTATAATTTTTCTGCTTGCATAAAATTATTAGGAAATTAACCGAAGTCGAAATGAACTTTAGTTTAAATGTAGGTATTGCGTTCTTTATTTGACCAGGCGTTAGTTTCGGTATCATATTTTCTTTGTCGTATCGATGATTCGCAAATTGAATCTCTTTTGACTAAAAAGCCACGTCAATAGCGTTTGTAAAGGTCTTTCAAAGTGCAAGTGTTGTTGCACAAAGGGCATGACAAGAGGTAAGGCATTGTTTGAGACGTAGCTCCGCAATCGCATTGTGACTCCTTCGTACCCCATCTGACTAAGTTATGCCTTAAGGCGCTATTAACTGCCAACGACCTTGTGTGGTTAGCTTGCGTGATCTGTGCTGAGTTTACGTAACGCGTCATACGTCCACCAAGTAATACCACCTGGCTTCGTAGTTGATTTAGAGATTTTCAGGTGGGCTACGGCAGTTGGTGGCCCGCAGGGAGCTTTTCTGCAGGCTCAACCATTGTCGGTTGGTGGAGGATGTCTGAGGAGCAACAATTTTTTCTTTGCATTGCTAGTCCTGTTGTCATTTATTGATTATTAATTTGAATCATGAGTGAGAGAGATATTTAAAATTAGGTATATGTTACCGCATAATTGTAAACTCCGTCAGATTGTAATAAATTTTGCAATGTATAGAATTCTCAATATTTTCTGATATGATCATTTCGAATACAATAAACTCCAACAAAATTTAATACTTTGTAATCTATCAGTGTCTTACTAAGAGTTTACAATCTGACGAGCATAACAAACATAAGCCTATAATGTTCTGACTGATGGGACACAGGCCTTCTCTCCGTGAGAGGGTGTGGGCCCTAATCCACCACGCGGGCCCAATGCGGGTTGGTGGATGTCACAAGTCTTCGAATTTTTAGAGTCCTTCGCCGTTTTCAGTAAGCGCTGATTTTACTAGATATTCGTATATTGTAGATTCTGCAATTAGTAAGTAACGTAAATATGCACATTAAAAAGATCGACGCGCGTCGTTAAATGCAACATCTGTAATCCAATATTATTTTTGTAGTTTTCATACTTACAGTGCATAGGACTTCAGCTTTCTTGATGACAATAGGGTTCATTTTACCAAGCAGGCTCAAATTTATGTTTGTGAGATCAATCACAAACCTTTCCGAAGGAGTATAGTCGAAGTTTATCCTGTATTCACCGATCTGAAAAATAATAGGGTTTTTTTTTAAATCTTTCAATGAAAAATGATTTGTTCAACTTTGCAAGGGCTCTAAGTTAGGATTAGTTTTCCAAGCAAGTCACATTTTAGGTGGTGGTATTTATTTCAGTTCAGATTCGAGAAAGCTGAAGATGAATTTCAAAGACTTATAGAAAAAGTGCGTGTCGGACTTCGTACATTTAGGGTTCCGTATCAAATGTGTGTGGATTGTGGAAAGGAATGTGGGAATTATTAAAGAAAAATCTGTTTAATCAATATATTGGTATTTGTTCCTAAAATATACGTAGTCATAAAAATTATGACCATATTTCAAGTTCATAGGTCAGTGGGAAGTTAAGAAATTCTTCAGAACAAAATTTTGTGACAGACGACGGACAGACAGATGAGAGCAATAGGGCTCCGTTTGGACCCTTTGGGTACGGCACCCTAAAAAAGAAGTGGTTTTGGAAGTCAGACAGGCAGTCGTTCCATGTTAAACACTGGTATGCTGGGAGTCTGGAAGCAGCTGGATGGTTGTAAAAAGGCTAGGCAGATCGATTTACTTTTATGCATAAGCATAATCAATCTGCATAGTCTTTTCCCAATTATCTTAAGGTTGGCTTCCAGTCGAACCGGATACAGCTAAACACCAGTATTTTACATGGAGCTTAATAATATTGCCACTGCTGGGACTCAACCCTCTTCTCTGGAAGAGGCAATGGGCCGTAATCCACCACGCGGGCCCAGTGCGGGTTGGTGGATGTCACAAGACTTCGAACTTTTGGTTCTAAGACATGCCGGTTTCCTCGCGATGATTTTCTTCACCGCTTCGGGAGCAGTGGTGATGAAATAATTTACACAAAGTAAAGCGTCTGCTTGGGTTTAAGGCGCATTAAGCTAACGACTTTGAGTGGTCAGGTAGCGTGTTCTGTGCTGAGCTCACGCAACGCGTCGTACGTCCACCCAGTGATAAGACTCTGCCATCTCTGCCATAAAGGAGCGCTATCTCAAATTAGACGCATTTTTTATTTATTCTATATAAAACAACAGGTATTATACTAAAACACGTATACTAAAAGATAAATAATTAAATTATCTTTAAAATGGTTCACCATTTTTAAGATAATTTAATTATTTATCTTTTAGCTTTTAGCTTAGGCTTCATATACACTTAATAGTTTTTGCGTGATTCTCAATTTTGTATCCGTGTTAGACATAACTTTACAAATTAATTACACTATGTTATAAAATATAATTTCAAATATTCCCATATTATCAAATAACGATAAAAAATTACTAAAATAACGTAATATTTTTGAAGTGTACTTCTTCTGTAGGTGCGTAGGGCAATTAGGTTCAAGTTTTCACTTCTGTCGGCACTCCCGCAGTACCTACCACTCTTTTGTTTTTCAAAGAAATAAGACTAATCGTTTAGACGTAATGTTCAATTTAAAATCATTAGAAGTCGTATATCTCCACCTTAACGTTTTCTGGGTCGCTACCACTGTACCACCACTCCTCACACAGTTGATTTTCATTCGACCATTGATTGACTTACCAAAAAACAATATCTGAAGTAAGACAGTATGCCGAACGCATCGAGTTTCTCGGTTAGGAACTGTGTTACCATGACTCTGGTCTGGTCCTTTGGATGCAGTTTCGGGAGGGGCACGTAGTTCCTGAAATAAAACAGTTACTATAAGTTACTGAAATATAACAGCTAACATAAATTATTAGCAATAAATGAGTACAATGGTTAATACTACCTTTTAGCAAACCTCTATATCTTTGGACTTTTTTTATAAAAAAAAATTAAGCGTTCTTTATTCAAAATTTTCAATGGAGAATTTGAATTTAGAATCCACTAATCAATGTTTAAAATTTTAAACTAAGCATATGGTTATCGTGTTTTGTAAATTAGGCTGAATTTTTATGTTGCGGCTAAGTTGGTGTAGTACAATTTATGATAAATAAGCTAACCATACGACTGATATAGATACCATTCCTAATTTTAACCGCTAGGGATTGGCTATACCTAGTTGTAGCCGGTATGATGAAGGCTACACCTAATTTTAGTCGGTTGCACCTAGTTCTAGCCCTGAATGAATAGGCTACACCTAAGTTTAAGCAACTGCTACCGGCCACATCTAGTTCTAGATAGCTAAAACTAGGTGTAACCGCACTTCGGCTTTCAGCCATAACATATATACACATATATGTTATAGCTGAAACTAATGTGATGTATTTCTTTAAGAAAATAACAGTAACAAGAAGCAATAAAGTGTGTGTAGTGTTTAGTGTGTAACACATAAAAATTGAATAAATTTAGATTCGTGGAATGGAGCGTTATTTTGCGAGTTGACAGATGACAGATTGTCGTTTGACGTTTTTTTTCTTACTTGACTGGAGCGAGTCTGCCTATTAAATTTTATTTGTTGGAAAAAACTTCTTAAAAGCACCTAATGATGGCTCGAGGTGTAAAAGGGACCAGAGTCAAGTTCAAATGCTGTAAGCATAAGAATGTAGGACAATGTAAGTAGTTACTCTTTTTGGGTTTTTTTTTCTGTACTGACGCTAAGTCTTAAGCATGGCATTTATGAGTCTTACCGAATGTTCTCTTGTTGGCAGGGTTCCTACTTTACCTTTAATTATATAGGAAGGAACAATATAAAAAATGGTCGGATCATAAACTTCACTATATTTTGGAAGAACAATGCGGTCTTAGCAAAAGGGTTCCGAACACCAACGTCCACGTGTCCAGAGATGACCATGATTAGATGACCACGGCTTAGATACTGCTTGTGGATCTCTCGATCTTCGATCTTCGATCTTCGAACGATAGAGTAAAAGTGATTCATCATAAATTGTAAGTTCAACATACAATTTTCTGTGTACTGAGTGCTATCTGGTGTGATGCAGTGTTAGCAATAAATGTGATAAATGTGAAGACCAAATCAAAGGACTCTTATTTACTACAGACAAATCACAGTCATGCAATGTACCCGAAGATAGGTAACTAGGGTCTCATGCCATAAATTATCTTTGACGCTAGCCGGTGGAAGAAAAATTTCTTTACAAGTGTGTTCTTCACATATCAAAAACTTTTTACTTATGTATGGTAGTATCGAAAAAAATATTAACCTCCTAAATTATAAGGTAAGAGAAGATTTAATAATTATGTTTCTTTGATTTATTTTACTATTAAGTTTTCAGTAACGTTCAATTTACTACCAAAGACATGTAGTATCTATAGAACAGTAGTTCCCAACCTGTGGTCCGCAAGAGCTTAAATATGGTCCGCAATGTCTAAAAATTTCAAACATTACAACTGAAAAGTAACGTTAATGCATGCTGATTTTAAGTTTCTATCAGAAATTTAATGTTTTCTACGATAATACTCGTTACTTTTGATTTTATAGAGAAGTTGTGGTACACTTATTTTATGTAGTTTTTTTTCAGATTACCTAGTTAATTTTTTTTTTGTCTTCTGGTCCCTGTTACAACAAAGAAACCAAAGTGGTCCCCGGTCAAAAAATGTTGGAAACCACTGTTATAGGACATTGAAGTGTTTTTTTTTATATTAAAGAGTACTTTAACGTCCTGTTCCTTTAATTTTTTGCCGATATAGATACCACAACTCCTTTTAACCGCTAGGGATTGGCTATACCTAATTGTAGCTGGTATGTTGAAGGCTACACGTAGTTTTAGCCAAATGCAATCGGTCGTATCTAGTTCTAACCGTTAATTACACCTAAGTTTAACCAACTGCTACCAGCCACACTTAGTTTTAGTCGCACTTCGGGGTTTTTGCCATAACATAGATATACACAGCATATTGAAATATTGTGATGTATTTCTACAAGAAAATGACAGGAACGAGAAGCATTGAAGTGTTTTTTAAATATTTCTTCACGTCATGTCAAAAACTTTTTTACTTACGTATGTAGTTTCGAAAAAAAGCTTTCATAGCATGTGACACAATAATACTTATATAAAGGTTTGAGTTCTGTTATTTTACAATAAACCTAAGCTTTTAACAGACTGTTCTAAGAAACACTAATCAATAACAATAACAAACTTTAAATTAGGTAACACTAAGACTGCAAACGGGCCACCGAACACAGCCACCGGTGGCTATCGCGCGCTACGGGCACAATTTTAACAGTGGCAGAAGTGCGCAGTGGCAAAAGCAGCCACATTTTATAACCCGCTCTCCGCTGCGCAGTCTTATGATGGACTCCGACACGTATAGATTACTCGCCCTTACTGCGGTGGGGTGGAGCAACGCGACAGTGACGGGTGTCGGCGTCTTGTGTGGCTCACAGCGACCACAATTAGTGGCGATTCGTGGACACTGCTGTAGCGAGTGGCTGCCACCGGCTAGACGTGTGCGGTGCGTCTATATAAAATATATGAAAAAGTATTTAAAGTCGCTGCCGCTGGCCATCTGTGGCTGTGGTAGTTGGCCCGTTTGCGCCGAGCCTAAATCAACTTGTCGGATTTTTTTTGCGAATCTTTTATACTCAGCTCATTGAACGATCCCTTACATGGTTTTTTTGTGACATAGTTAACAGTTTATATGATAACAAACGAGTTTAAAACCGGTTACTTTAAACCGTGCCATTATTTTAACTGACCTTATCGAAACCTGTATGGAGCTTCGGTCATAAACTTCAAACGACTCATACTTCACATCGCTATTATAAATATTTTTATTGTGATTATTAGCAATCATTTGGCACGAGTACTTCGTTAGTGATTCTTTTGTTATAATAGACATACTGACAGGTCTGTACCCGTTTAAGAAGGTTAACTTTAACAGCTGAACTATTGAAATGCTTGGTCATATATTATAAATGCTGTTTATACCCGTAGAAATGAACATTTTTCTTCTAGAAAGTAATTCAAAATTCAAAAGTCATTTATTTCTATCCATTTCAGTTCATTATGACGGAAAGTACTATAGTAAAAATATACGCTAAACAAAAATTTTACACAATGGTCAAAAACAATTGTTGTACATTTCAAATAAAATTAAAATTATAATCATCATAAATGTATACGTTAAAATAATTAATTAAATAATAAAATTAAAAATATGAAAACAAAATTAAAATCCAAATTCAAGCAGAGAATAAGAAACACTAGAGTAACGAGCCCAAAAAAAAATCTGGAACCCCCATACTAACTTCGATCAGCTAATGATAATTTTGTACGAGAAAACCTATTTTTTTGGGTTCCGTACCCAAAGGGTCCAAACGGAGCCTTTGGGTACGGTGACTATTGTTGTCACTCACGTGTCCGTCTGTCTGTCTAACCGTCGTCCGTTATAAAATTTTGTGACTATTTTGTTTCAGTGTTTTTTAACTTTCCATTGAGTTATGAACTTGAAAGGAGAATACACATCTGCCATACAAAAAAATGCCAGGAATGGACGGAAACTATTAATAGTCATTAATTCTATTTAGAATAAAACACATATAGTGAAATTATTCTTGAGTTTGTTTAACTAGGGTAAAAATATAACGATCACTTATTATATTTAACTTGATATCCGCTTGTATTTTTACGGAGTCGTGTTTATTTGACATGAGTAAGTGACATTCAGCCAAAGAAGAATTATCAAATAATCCATAGGGAACTATTATATACATTTAGTGCACAGTTATCATTTATTTAGTATTATGCGATCTGTATGTACCGTAAGTCTAATTAAAATAATATATATGCTTGTCAATATTAATTCAAATAAATTATTTTTTAAATAGAAAACGTATCTAGGCTGTATGAACCACATGTCCTTTGCTTTAGTGACAGTTTGAAATTACGGCTCATGTCAAATAAACACGACCTCCATATAAATATAAGCGGATATCAAGTGAAATATATTTAGTTATCTTTATATTTTTACCCTAGTTAAACTAACTTAAGAATTATTTTATTATACCTATTTTATTCTAAATAGATTAAATGACTATTAGCATTCCCCTTTGGTGATAATGTTTATTATTACGTATATTTTACTAACAAATACCATAATATTGATTTTCCTCATTTGGCACGGAAACCTAAATTTGCGAAGTCCGACACGCACTTGAGCGGTTTTTTTACGCTGTACCTATCTAAAATATCGCAATGGGAAGTTAAAAAAATATTTATTATAATATAATTAAAATTATTTAAGTATTTTAATTATATTATAATAAATATTTTTTTAACTTCCCATTCTTAATTTTGTGACAGACGTCAGATAGACGGACAGATGAACAAACGGACAGACGGACAGTATAGGGCTCCGTATGAACCCTTTGGGTACGGAACTCTAAAAATAAAGTGTGTTTTAGTTTGATTTAAACTAAAGAAAATTATTTTACAATGACGTCCGCCGTACTCTAAAATTAAAATCAATTTAGGTGACTTACACAGCCTCCCATTGAGCAGTAAATTCTTCTACACTTCTGTTCGCGCACAGCTCTGGCATCATTCCTCGAGACGTGAGTAGTCTTTCCATTCTCCTCTTCGTTTCTTCCACTGATCCTTTTCCTATTAGGAATACTCGTTCTAAGAGGCCTCTGTCTGAAAAATAAAATAAATGATTATAACATAAAGAACTAGGCTCTGCGCGCATTAAATGTCAACATCTGTCAAGCCCCGTTGACAGTCGGCCATCGTGTAACTTCAGACTATGTCATGTTCCGGGTGTATAAACCTTGCGACAGGTTTAAAGACCTTGGGTAATAGTAATAATAGCGGTTTAAAACGCGTGAATCGGCTTTTTGGCAAGGCAAACTGGAACCGGTGTCCCAGTGGGAAATGGAATTTCCCCACTGGCACACCGGTATGCCGCTAGACACTGAAATGTTAATACAACGCATAACTAAGAAAACGACTGCTAAAAAGCATAAGTAATTTATCAATATACTTGTATTTTTTAGTAAAATATACGTAACAGTAAACATTACTACCAAATTTCAAATTCATAGGTCACTGGGAAGTTAAAAAATACTTCGGAACAAAATTTTGTGACAGACAGACGGACTTCATTTTGACCCTTCGGGTACGGAACCCTTTCGCATTTTTTGGTTTTGTCTCATAGCTTGTGTATGAATACTTTCACCCCTGAAAGCTTACCAATAAATTAAAAGCCACCCAGTTTAAAAAGGCATATTTAATTTTCTTTTGTTTATTTTTTGCATTACAGCCGGGCGGTGGCGCAGAAATCTGTCTACAGACGGACATTTTGGCTTTCATTGCCTCTGTTTCTACGGAGCTTATGCAGACCAACTTGTGTTTTTGTAGCGACATCTATACCTCACATACGAACTTAATACATTGCGTTGAAATTTCTCGTGACATCACGCCTCGATACACTTTGTCGTACCAAGTATTGATGTCACAAGCCCCGACTTCTGAAGTTTGATGCGTTTTATCTTTGTCATCTTTTATTGATTTGATAAAGCAAAAGTACGTGTCCAATATTTATAATAATCTAACTTACAGACTAAATATAATTTTTTTTTGTTCCCAGGAATCTTTCCTATCATCGGGCAGTTGCTCACCAGACACAATCCGTCTGGTCGGAGTAACATCCTTTTTAGGGTTCCGAAAGTCCGAATAAAAAAACGGAACCTTTAAACGATCACTCGTGTGTCTGTCTGTCTGTCCGTCTGTCACAGCCAATTTGCTCCAAATCTGCTGGATTGATAGAATTGAAATTTGGTACACACATGAATACCTGTGACCCAAACACGAACATGTACCATGTCAATATGGGGGATACTTTTGGTGTGAAAAATTACAAACTATGCAGTGCGATATATGAAATGAAAGGGCACATTGTGAGGATCTCGAATATATTTTTTTCATAATTTTAAAATGTATAGTACTGAGAGCAGTGGTGACCCAGCGGTATTGGCCGCGACTTACAAGTTGTAGGTCGTGAGTTCAAACCCGGGCAGGCGTTTTACTTTGTGTAAATTATTTCATCACCGCTGCTCTCAAAACGGTGAAGGAAAACATCGTGAGGAAACCGGCATGTCCTAGAACCAAAAATTCGAAGATATGTGGCATCCACCAACCCGCATTGGGCCCGCGTGGTGGATTACGGCCTACACCTTCTCACAGAGAGGTAGCCAGTGCCCAAGCAGTGGGGACATTAAAAGGCTAATGATGATAGTTTTGAAGTTATTAAGGAAAATAGATGAAAAACGACCATTCCCGCCATTATCTCCGAAGCCACTAGGCCTAAAATTAAAAATAAAATACAGAAAGTTGTTCTAAGCTTATAGATTACAGGAAACCTATAAGAAACTTAAAAAGAATATAATTTGTTAGGAACCCTTTGCGCGCAAGTACGACACGCTCTTGGCCGGTTTTTTCTTGAAGGAGGCTACTTAACCCTGTTCCGCATACCGCATACAGATTCAATCTTTCTTCAACTTACTTAGATACTGGTACGCTTCCACCAAATGCTCCTGCTTCTGGATCCATTCCTCCACAATGTCCAAGGCGTCGTTTATTCTCTTCACATCATCTATTCCGCAAGTTTGGCGTACCTTCTTCATGTCCTCTTGCGTCACCGTGATTAGCGGATGGTAGGGTATCTCTTCCATTTTGATCTGAAAAGAGAAAAAGTATAAAATTTTAACGAAGAAGACAATACTAGAATTTCAATTCAATTGAAGAGATGTAAAAACGAGTAGTTGATTAAAATAAAGTTGAAAAAATTACTACTTTGTAAATTCATTATTGTTTAAACTAATTATCCGTTCTTTGCATCGCCATGATGTGCGTGTGTGTGCAGGGAATCCCATGAATTAATTCAGAGCTTATTGCTACAATGATCAGACTCGCCAAACTAAAGCGGCAGTGGGCAGGGCACATTGCCCGCAGAACAGATGGTTGATAGGGCCGAAAAGCAGTGGAACAGTGGTGGCCCAGCGGTATTAGGCGCGACTTACAAGTTGTAGGTCGTGAGTTCAAACCCAGGCAGGCGCTTTACTTTGTGTAAATTATTTCATCACCGCTGCTCTGAAAACGGTGAAGGAAAACATCGTGAGGAAACCAACATGTCCAAGAACCAAAAATTCGAAGACATGTGACATCCACCAATCCGCATTGGGCCCGCGTGATGGATTATGGCCCACAACCTCTCACAAAGAGGAGGCCTGTGCCCATGCAGTGGGGACAACACTACAAAAGGCTGATGATGATGATGATGGGAATCCTCATGGATATCCTCTGCCCTTGGGCGAGCGTAGGGGTCTATCAGACTCTTGCTGACTAAAACTACATCCATAATACCCTAGAAAACATGAAACCCATTGGTAATTCCTCACTATGTCATTGCATTTTTATTTGCTGGACAAGACTTGGTCATTAAAGCTGCTATATACTCGTATAATAGTCGTATAAACAAAACATGTTTATTATGAACTTGTAATTGCATCATAATCTGTTCGCAGCTGGTTTCCCGGGAACCCAATTCAATTGCATTCAAATTTTAATTACGTTCTGAACTAGTTTAGGAGTTTTAGCGTCAACAATACACTATTATAATGTTTAACAAACATGCGTTAAAACCCGTTTTAAATTAAAGGATTTTTTAATTGGATGTGTGATTTCATCGGATGGAAACAGCACCTTGGAAAGATGTCATCTTTGCCAAAAGAAGCTATAAACCTCCTGATTCTTTGAATTTCTTAGTCTTCCTCATCTAGATGTTTAACCGACTTTAGCAAAAGGAGGTGGTTCTATGTTCGACTGTATGTACGTTTTTTCTTTTTAAATGTATGGCCACCGATTTCTCTGTCAGTTGTGGAATAATTTTCAAAATTCTTTTTTTATCCAAAAGAATATATACTCTCAAGGTGGTCCCATGTAAATTTTATCGAAATTACTTAAGCCATTTTTTAAAAAGTGAACTAAAACTAAAAATATGTATACATAGATGACGTTTTGGTTTTCTCCAATTACGAGTATGTTTAAATTCCACGTTATTGGGGTTTTGAGTTCTGCGCTATAACAACTAAAAAGTGAAAAATGAAAAACTTTTTTTACAAAAAATACAACTGACTTCCAAAAAGAAAATGCACTAACAATTTAAAAATAACTTTAATTTTGGAAGTTAGTGTCAAATAACAAAGAAATACACCGACAAACAAACGACTTACAAAATGAAAGTTATTTTTAAATTTTTAGTGTATTTTCTTTTTTGGAAGTCGGTTGTTTACTTTTTTTTTAAAAAAGTTTTTTTTGTACCGATTGACTAAATTACAGTAGGTACTTAAACTCTGCAAACAATTTCTATATAACGTGAGAGCTAATAACGTATAATCACTGTACCTATATACAAAATACATTCACCATTTCAAAGGTACATTATTCCAGACGGACATAGGCTATGTATTATGTATGAATAACACAGGCAAAACTGGGTTGGGCTTCTAATGTGTTATAAAACGTACGTTTGCACTCATTTTCATTTAAACTACTACAACTTATCCTCATCTAAGGCCATCAACAATACTTTATACATAGATAACCATTTAAGGTACGGTCTTACTTCCTCCAACATTTACGCCATAAATCCTTCGTTCTCGCTTGATCAGAGCACCGAAACATCCCTTTACCCTTATCAATGGGACATCTCAACCACAACGATCTCTTATCAAAGCGTGGCTCAATTTGTCTTTTTAACCGACTTCGAAAAAGGAGGAGGTTCTATGTTAGACTGTATGTTTTTTTTTTATATGTATATCCGCCGATTTCTCTGTCAATTGTGGACCGATTTTCAAAATTATTTTTTATCCGAAAGAGTGTACTCTAGAGGATATAAATTTTATCGAGATTTTTTTTTTAAATACACAAAAGCAAAAAAAAATATGTATACGTAGATGACGTTTTGGTTTTCTTCAATTACGAGTGTATTCAAATTCCATGTTATTGGGGTATTCAATTCGGGTGTAACTTAAATATTTAGTTTTAGTTCTGGGGTAAAATAACTAAAAGTGAAAAATAAAAAAACTTTTTTACTAAAAATTACAACCGACTTTAATTGTATGTTCTATACATGTATGTATTTTCTATACTTACACTATTTTAAAAACAACTTTAATTTCGAAGTCAGTGTTTGTATTTTAATTCTTCGCTATTAGAAATAAAATACAAACACCGAATTCCGAAATTCAAGTTATTTTTAAAATAGTGTATTTTATTTTTTGAAAGTCGGTTGCATTTTTAAATTATTTTTTTTTTTTGTGTAAAGTTCTTGCTAAGTATACCTACCTACGTAAAAAGGGGATGAATATTTCGATGACTTGAACGAGATATCTATATATTCTTTAAGGATAAGTAGTCTATGGCACAAAACGACAGTGTGGCTTTCCATTAATGAAAAAAAAAACCGGCCAAGTGCAAGTCGAACTCGCGCATGAAGGGTTCCGTACCATCATACAAAATTATACGCGTCTACTTTTTGCTATTATTAAGATCGAGCAAAAAAAGCCAAAAAATCACGTTTGTAGTAGGAGCCCGAGGTTTTATTTTTTTATTTATTTATTTTTGTTATTTGTTGTTAAAGCGGCAACAGAAATACTGTGAAAATGTGAACTGTCTACCTATTACGAATCATGAGATACAGCCCGCTGACAGACAGACGGACAGACGGACGGACGGACAGCGGAGGCTTATTAATAGGTTGGCCCTTTATGTTTGTTACCCTGCGGGTACGGAACCCTAAAAAAAATCCGTATTTGGATCAAGAGCTCTACTCAAAGTGACATTCTATGGGCAAGAGCAATTGTCAAAATGCCGTGACGTGTCTACTGGAAGCTCCTGTACTTCCAGTGATCACCTCTAAAATCCAAACGTTTTTCTAGTGTTCCGTACCCCAAGGGTCCAAACGGCAACATCTGCGGCATCTGTCCGTCGTCTGTCACAAAACTTTGTTCCGAAGATTTTTTTTAATGTATAAGTACTCAAAATTTACTAACAAATACCAATATATTGATGAATCAGATTTTTCCTTTGAAAGGATTTTTCGAAATTCAACCCTTTGATTTTCCACAAGACAAAAAAAAATTGGTTGAAAGTTTATATCGCGAGAAGTACCTACTAATTTCACGTGAGTGAAGCCGCTGGCAAAAGCATAATAAGCAGAAGTCGGAATTAGGTAGAGTTATTTATGTACTTATACTAATTTCATACAAATACAGCGAAAGAATAAGGTGGATATGCTTCAAATCTTGAGATTAATTTTAAAGAGCAGAAAAGTCCCGTGATGTATTGAATAAAAAAGCTATTTACTTTTACACAATTTAAACCACTGTATGCGCGACGTTGTCAAATTTACATCAACGACATCGGATCTCCGAATGAATGTTGCGACATTTGTAGTTAACACATCTTAGCTTGTGATAACAAAAAAAAGAATAGAGGTTTTTAGAATTATTTATTTGTAGTATTGTTGGCCACACGGGATTGTCCATTAGAAATTCCGGGAAGATCCATATTAATATCAACATTTCGATGTAAGTTCATAAATAACTCTATCTAATGCCGACCTCTGATAATAAATTGACAATATAAGTTTTACTCGAGTAAGTCCTTCACGGTAATATAAAAACGAAGGAAAAACCAGCAGGTGAATTCGCTAACTCAGTTGACTTCAAATTGATAGGCACTTTGCAGTACATTGCTCGGTGGACATCGATTATAATAGGCACTACGCTTTTCTATACGTCAAAGCAGCAATGTACGGCAAAGTGGGCGCTATTAGCTGTCAATGACCTTGAGTGGTTAGCTTGCGTGTTCTGTGCTGAGCTCACGTAACGCGTCGGACTTCTACCCAGTAATAGGACTCGCCCATCAAAGAGCGCTGTCCGAAATTAGACGCATTATAAATTTATTTCACATAAAAGAATAGGTATTAAAAAAAAAACACGGAGACTAAATTATAAATAATTAAATGATCTTTAAAATGGTGAAGGTTTCATAAAAATACGCTTTATAGTTTTTGCGTGACTCTCACTTTTTTATTCGCGTTAGACATAACTTTACAAATTAATTACACTATGTTAAAAAAATATAATTTCAAATATTCTCAGATCAAATTACGACGAAAATTGTCTAAAGTAACATATATTTTTTTCAAAGAAATGAGACTAGTCGGTTAGACGTGATGTTTAATTAAAAACCATTAAAAGTCGTACAACTGTGTCTTAAATTGATGTCAACTGAGTTAGCGAATACGCCTGCAGAGCAATATGTCTTACTCAATCATGCAGGAAAAATCATATACCTTCAGTAATAGGTACTATACTGAAGTTGCAACATCAAACTCCAAGACAACACATAATAATTATACTGGTTAGCCTTGCAACACATTTACCATAATAATGTTAACGTAATAAAACGTAACGTTAATAAAAACTGTAGTTGCAAAATAGTTTTGGCAAATGACGTCGTTGTGTTTCAGTCAAAACGTTTGTTGCAATATATGTATGTGCGTTTTGCATTTTTCCTCGTTTTATCTAGATTAAGGTTGACTGGTACAGAATGCCTAGTTGCATTAGGTCGGTCTCTACTACCGGCCAAGTAGCGCCCCCATTGAATAAAAAATCGTAGCATAGCATTGAAAATAAATATTAAAGAATCCAACGTCACGTTTGTTATAAATACGATAAAGTATTTTTACGTTGTTAAAACAGGTGAGCCCTGTTTTAACAACGTAATATAAAAATAAAAGTAAATGTTTCGTATCCAAAGTAGTAAGCAAAAGTATCAAAAACGTCCGTTTTTGACACTTTTATGGCACTTCACCGTCGATTCGTCAGTTGTAGTTTTAGTAAGGAATCTACATCCCTCTCCTCTCTCTCCTCTCTTCTTGCCTGTACAACATAAAACAAATCGGTACCCATTGCATAACAAAATCTGGCCTTATTTAATATTCTTAAGATGTTTATTGTTTGTTTGTTGAAGGTTACTGACCTTCAATATCGCGAAGTGGTCATGAGAGCGAAGTCACATAAAAAACAGAATCATACAAAAATAAAATATAATCACATTTTTTTTTAATAAGTTTAATGTTTAATGATAAATACATCAACAAAGGAAAACATAAAAAGATATGAGGTATGTTGACAGATAGACACACAATAAATATTCTAAGCTGCATCTATAATTTATAATCGTAAACATCTAGGATCTAAGTTATGATCCATAAAAATCTATGATAAAATAATACTAAATAAATTATGAACCGTTATATTAAAAAAAAAACTGGTCAAATGCGTGTTGGATTTTGCAAATTAAGGCCCATCTATCGGCCAAGTGGCGCCCTCATTGAATAATAAATCGTAGCATAGCATAAAAAATAAATATTAAAGAATCCAACGTCACGTTTGTTACAAAGGGTATTTTTACGTTGTTATAACAGGTCTTAGAATGTTTTGTATCCAAAGTAGTAGGCAAAAGTGTCAGAAACGGCCGTTTCTGGCACTTTTGCCTACGACCGACGGACAGACAGACAGATGGACAGACGGACACGTGAGTGACAACAATAGGGCTGCGTTTGGAACCTTCGGGTCGGAACCCTAAAAACTTACTTCTACCCGCGACTTCCATCCGCGTGCAAGCCAATTAATACTATCCTACTAATATTATAAATGCGAAAGTCTGAATGGATGGATGTTTGTTCCTCAATCACGCCAGAACAACAGAACGGATCTGGATGAAATTTATCACAGAGATAGACTATAGGCTAGAATAGAACATACGCTGTAATCAATTATGGGGGAAGTACTAATCACGCGGGAGAACCGCTGTGAGAAAATAGTAAAAAAAAAAACTTGTGCGTCTCGGGACGCCCGACAGAAGTGATAACTTAGACTAATGTAAGTTGAACTATTTAAACTGTGGGTTAGAGTGAGAGAGGAAGAGCCTGCCTACCACTGCCGTATGCGTGAGAGGCAGGGAAGCCAGACAGACTGGCGCCATAACGCGTTATGTTACGAAGCGGTTTACCCTCCCTTAAGGCATTACTAACGGTCCATTGGCGCCCTCATTGAATAAAAAATCGTAGCATAGCACAGAAATTCTCAGAATGTTTCGTATCCAAAGTAGTAGGCAAAAGTACCAAAAATGGCCGTTTCTAACACTTTTGCCTACTACTTTGGATACGAAACATTTTGAGACCTGTTTTAACAACTTAAAAATGCTTCATCCTCTTTGTAACAAACGTGACGTTGGATTTTTTAATATTTAAAATCTGTGCTATGCTACGATTTTTATTCAATGAGTGCGCCACTGGACCGTTAGTAGACCCTTAAGAAGTGATTACTTCAAAATATTTTTCCGTCACTAGATTAAATAGAGTATTAACAGCCACATGGGATGATCGTCCCGGTCCCGGCTGTCATTTGTGTATCTTTGATTGTCGTTACGGGTAGTCAAAAGACACTTAATATAACACTAGTCTTGTCTATGATTAACGAGTTACCCAATTGCTGGGTTACAGATATATTTTTTTTTTTGCTCTTATGGGCTTGCGCTTGACGACCAGGATAGTTCCCTCGGGGGTATAGTTGCCGACATGGAGAGAGCGACTGTCGCAACCCAGCGCTGAGCATGCTACAATTGCGGCAGTAGTGCCCCTCTTTGAGGAGTGGCTGGAAAGGCGCCACGGCGTCCTTACCTTCCGCCTGACACAGGTTCTCACCGGACACTGCTGTTTCGGGAGGTTCCTGTATCGCATAAGGCGGGAGGAAACGCCTGGGTGTCACTATTGTGCGGTTCGTCCAGAGGACACAGTGGAAATCTGCCCCGCTTGGGCGGAGCACTGCCGTGTCTTCGTGGAGGCAATTAGCGGCAGCGACCTCTTGCGCCCGACCCTGGCCCAGGCCATGGTACGGAGCGAGAGAGAATGGGAAGTCACCTCCTTCTGTGAAGCAGTAATGCTCGCGAAGGATGAGGCGGAACGGGTGAGGGAGACTCAAGGGAGTCTTACTCACGCCTTCAGCCGCAGCCGCCGCAGGAGACGCCCTGGGCGCACCATAGACGCGGGCCTGCTGACGACGAGTAATGGTTAGCTCGCCGTCTGATCAGCACCAGGCCCGAGAGTCAACGACGCGTGGTGTTCTACGCGTGCCTCAAAGAGAATTTGTCGGCCACCACTGACGGGCCCCATCATGGCCGATGCATGCATGCCAAGGAGTCGCGAATAAATTTTTTGGTGAATGAAAAAATTACCTGGTGACCTGAAATACAGGCCTTGAGCCTAGTTTAGGCACCAGTCTCCCACAATATAATTCCCCACCTTTATGTCACTTTAGAAATAAGGCTAGCAATTAAGAGTAATATTGTGGAGAAAAAAAAAAAAACAATTTTGCATTTTTTTTTTGCAAATTCGTAACAGAGTTACCGCACCCCTGGGCACTCAGGCAGGGACGGAACAGGTGTGGGTTTTAGTCGGTAAGAGTCAGACACGCTCTCCCGCTCCACCCAGAGCGGAGATGTCATTGGATGACTTCTCAACCCCACAAAAAAGGGGTTTAGTTGCCCCGATTGTAATTATTCTAGTTTCGCGGATGAATCGCATGCTATTTTATTAATCTATCGAAAGACTCTCCAACTACCACTAAGTTGATCGAGTCGCATGTTTCTGTGCGATGGAATGCATTGCATGGGAAGGCAAATTAAGATCAAAGTTTTTGCGGGATAGATGCCCTGTTTCTCGGTGGGGCATCTATCTTAAATATTGATTCGAGGAGGAGATCCGCAAAAATCAGTAATACAATGGAAGTATGAAAGATAATGTTTTTTATTTATCATAAATTTGTAAATAAAAAACCAAAGTACCAGGTAGTTTGACGAATAATTTATCTTGCTTAATGTACAGAGAGTGAATTCAAAAAGTGTGGCAACTATCCAACTTTTACCCTATCTCACCTGATAGTTAGCGGTGAGGTGGTCGACGATGGAGCACGCTTGCCGAGGAGTAACCTATTCACTCTTCATTTAAAGACTTCCAGATTGTAGCTATCAGGGAACAAAGACTCCGAAGACGAGATAGGCCGTTGCTCAATGTATAATACTGGTATTTAGCTGCATCCAGTTAAAAAGTCAGGCTGATTGAAATATATTTTGTTATTGTCCCAAATGCATCACTTTTGAGAGATCTTACAATCTACCATAACATTTTAACTATTTATGATATAGGTACTAGCGATCCACCCCGGCTCTGCTCGTGTACAAATTATACACACTAACCTTCATCGTTTACCGCTCTTTCTAACCGACTTTAAAAAGTATGTATGCGACCTGTATGTATGTATCTTGTTTGTCCGTGATTTTCTCGAAAACTACTGATTCGATTTGGATAGGGTATTCGTTATTCAATGCATATTTTTCAAGGAAGGTTTTACCAAAACCTTTCTTGAAAAATATATAATTATTACATTAGGATCTAATGAAGATCTTCGGAGATAAACAGTGGATCTCTTCAATATATAACAGCAATGACTTTTTTTTACAAAAATAGAACCGATTTCCAAAAAAAAAACAGAAAAGTGCAAAATAACTTTAATATCGGGATTCGGTGTCAAAAACGAAGACACAAAACCAGGAACACCGACTTCCGAATTTAAAGTTATTTTGCACTTTTTTTAATTTTTTGGAAGTCGGTTCTATGTTTTGTAAAAATGTGTTTTATTGTTAGTGAAAACCGTATCAAAATAGGTTGCGTGGTTAAGGACGATTAAGCGGAAAAACAGACCGACGCGGCAAGCGACTTTGATTTGTACTATGTAAAGATAGAGATACAGGATATAAACGAATGTTGTACTATAAAGTAACATAATTATGCTTTACTTACAATGGCTAGAAGTTCACCTTGCCACTTGCTAAAGATATTTTAAAGTCATAGACGGAATACACACTTCCAGACACTAAGGGTTTCGTACCCTAAGGGTCCAAACGGAGCCTTATTGTTGTCACTAACGTGTCTGTCTGTCTGTCCGTCCGTCGTCTGTCACAAAATTTTGTTAAGAATATTTTTTTTAACTTCCCATTGACCTATGAACTTGAAATTTGGTGACGATCTTTGTTATTACGTATACTTTACTAACAAATACCAATATTTGGTACGGAACCCTTAATGTGTAAAATCCAACACCCACTTGGACAGTTTTTTACTAACTGGATATATGTATCATCAGCCTAGCCTTTGCCCAACTATCTTGGGGTCAGCTTCCTGTCTAACCGGATGCAGCTCAATACCAGTATGTATATAATATATGCACCTACTAGTATTTTGTTTTTAATATCTAAGACACCAAACTATTCATTTTAGTATTTAACATAACATAATGTCCTGATTCCTTTAATAATAAGGCACGGATGTATTTATTATTTATTCATTCATTCACAATCACACAAAATTGTTTTTAAAAAATTAGTCCCCCGTGTATAGTGCACGTAGTGGGCCATGATGGCTATCATGGCCCACTGTGTGCACTAGACATTAACTTGACCTGTGAGACGAGCAGTCTATGATGATGATTCAATATGCATAAATGTCAATGTCATTGACGTAATGATAGCCTACTAAGTAGGTACACCTTAATAATTGATAAGGGCATGTTCACTTGAAGGTAAGTTATGGAACACATTGCAATGCAAATGCAGGTTACTTGACCGCCATCGAAATACACTTAGAAAAATACTAATTTAAAAAAAAGGTACAAAAATAATACGTTTGTAAAAGACACAAAAGTGGCTCGTGGCTAAAGTAATAACAGCCGCACGGGTCGATCAACCAGATTAAGCTACGCTTGCCAGGGTTGGTCTAAGATGGGTGACCATCTTTACATACCGAGAATCCTCCGTGCCTCGGAAAGCACGTCAAGCCGTTGGTCCCGGATGTCAATCGTGGATCTTTGACAGTCGTTACGGGTCGTCAGGAGCCCGAAAGTCTGACAACCAGTCTCACTAAGGGGTATCGTTTTACCCACTAAGTGGGTTGTGGAGGTCAGATAGGCAGTCGCTCCATATAAAATACTGATATTTAGCTGCATCCGGTTAGACTGGAAGCTGACCTTGGGGTCAGCTTCCAGTCTAACCGGATGCAGCTGGAAAAAGGCTAGGCAGATTGTGAAAGAAACAAAAGTAGTCAAATAAATAAAACGCACCCCTTCGAGTGCGTATACTCGTACCTAATAAGAATAAGACTGCTATATGAGATTAAATTTACGTTAAATAAATTATTAGATTATATGTGCCGATTCTCTTGTTCACTAGCTTAATTAAAATTAGAGAATCTCTATCTTTTAATATAAGGCAGTGCGAGAAAAAGACGGCTATAGCTGTAATCTAAGTTATAGATGTCAAACTAGTTTACGCCTTTCGCTTCACCGTGTTTTTAATCGACATGTTTTTACGTGTACCTATCCTTAACTTTTATGGAAATATTAGTTCAACTAAATTTGACAGCTCTCATTTACGTCCGTCTCTTTCTTGTTTTATTAGAGAGAAAAAGATAGGAATATCCTAAATTAAGTTTAGTTTGTGAACCCGCACCATTGTAAACAAAAAAAAAAACAACCGACTTCCAAAAAAAAAAATACACTAAAAATTAAAAAATAACTTTAATTTTTAGTGTATGTCCACCGATTTCTCTGTCAGTTATGAACCGATTTTCAAAATTCTTTTTTTTTATTCGAAGGAATATACTCCCGAAGTGGTCCCGTATAAATTTTGTCGAAATTGCTTTAGCACTTTTTGAAAAACTGAACAAAAACAAAAAACACGTATACAATGTCGTTTTGATTTTCTCCAATTACGAGTATATTTAAATTCCACGTTCTATGTTTTGTATTGGGGTTTTAGTTCTGGGGTTTAAAGACTAAAAAGTGAAAAATAAAAACTTTTTTACAAAAAAAAAACAACCGACTTCCAAAACTGAATATAAACTAATAAAGAAGAAGTCGGTTGTTTTTTTTTTAAACTAGCACTTCTTGTATTTCATTATATTAAATAAAAAATCATTTATTAATTCAGATAATTACACACCCATTTCCAATACATAAATTATATAGTAGGTACTTAATACTGATGTGGAAAGCTTGTAAGATAATCGATTGTTACTTTATTTTTCTTATTAAAACAGTATTTCATTCATACTAGAAATGCCCCTTTTTTTCTTCATGAGAGGCAAGAGGTTTTTTTTTTTTTTTGGGGGTGGGAAATCATCCAATGACTTCTTCCGCTCTAGAGTGGAGCGGAAGGGCGTGTCAGACTCTTACTGACTAAAATCCATCCCTGTTCCTCCCTACCTTGAGTGCCCAGGGGCGAGGTACTCGTAACTCTTTCGAATTTATCCTCCACCCCCGGGCAGGCATCGGCCGTGGCAGGCCCCGTCCTTTTGCTGACAACACTCTTTGAGGCGCGCGTGGAACACTACGCGCCGTCGACTCTCGGGCCTGGTGCTGATCGGACGGCGAGTTACCCACTACTCGCCGTCCGCAGGCCCGGGTAGAGGCAAGAGGTGAGTCCTGTATTTGGTAGATTTAGTTTTGTGGGTCGCGGTCCAGTTAACTTTGGGAGCCACTGGGATCCATAATTTATATTGAAATAATGATTAATAATAATGATAATACTACTTTATTTGGACAAAAAACAAGCCAATAAAGAAATAGTTATTAAAAACTAAGACACAAGTATGATCTAAGAATTAGTTAGCTTAACTAACTGAACTCCTGACTTCCAAACTAGGTGAAAACCTGTTTCTTGGAAATCAGTGTTCTTCTGTAGAGAAATAAGTATAAAAACCGAACTTGGAAATAATAATAATGATGAAATGAGGCATTTTAAACACTGACACAACACTACAATATAGTATACATAAGCATATATTTATTGTTTGAAATTTAACTAGAGAACATAAAATGAAATAAATGATTCAAGACGAGATCACAACAGTTGCTCATAGCCTGTCACCAATTACAGATTTTCCATGCACTTCAAAATAATATCACTCCACATGAAACAAGCTTTACAGTACATCAAATGTTTGTCATGTATCGCAAACATTTGCATGCTCACGTTAGTTGGAACGCAAACAGCGTTTATGCTTGACCGTGGCATGTGTGTCTAATGGAACTGTCAACAATATAAGCATTTGTTATCAATGTGTTATGGGCCTTTGACATAATGTGACGACATTAGAATGGGCGAACAAAGTTAATGGTGACGTCATTATTTTGTTGACACTGTTCTAAGTCTCTAGACAAGGTAACATTCGATTAGTGATAATCATCGTATGTTGATATTAAAAGTAAAAAAAATGTTTTTACTGTTTCTCATACATTAAACTTTTTTCTCATATATCACCACTACTCTCAAAACGGTGAAAAAAACATCGTGAGGAAACCAACATGTCATGATCATCTTCCTGCCTTTATCCCATGTTACTTGGGGTCGGCGCAACACGTTTTTCTCTTCCATTCTGTCCTGTCCTTCTTCCAACTCCCTTTTCTTTCATATCACTCCTCACACAATCCATCGATCCACATTTATATTCATAACTCTCTTAGTTACATGTGTTTCATCCCTCCTCTTCACATGCCCATACTAAGATAAGCCCTTTGAACTTTTCTGTGACTGGTGCCACTTTTAAACTACCTCTAATGTACTTATTTCTCACTTTGCAGTCTAGGAGTATTCAATAAAAATGGAGTTTATAATTTCACGAGATCATATATTGTAAACTATCGGATTCTGCTATTTTCCGGTGATACACACATATACTTTTAACTTCCACTATCAGCATCCGCGTATATAGGGTTTTAAAAATTAACTCTCGAAACTTTAAGGAGTGCTTTGGACCATCAAACTGAATAACTTTTACTATGGGACCAACTTTGGAATTGCGAAAAAAAAATCAGCTGTTGCCTACATGTTCGCGAAACTCTTCAAAATGTACGGAACAGCTGATTTTTTTTTCTCGATTTCAAAGTTTATCCCATAGTAAAAGTTATGCAGTTCAATGGTCCAAAGCACTCCTTAAAGTTTCGAGAGTTAATTTTGTAACACCTTATATAATGATTATAAATACCAAATGGGTACAATCATTCATTTATAACGATATTGAACCATTTTCATCACCAAACCAAAAAGACGGCTAATGGTGCGGACTCTCTTGTTCAATAACTAAACTAAAATTAGAGAATTGCTATCTTTTACTAAAAGGCAGTGCGAGAAAAGGACGGCTATATCTAGGCGCTAAGTTAGAGCTGTCAAACTAGTTTACGCCTTGCGCTTCGCCGTGTTTTTAGACGACATGTTTTTACGTTTACCCTTAATTTGTATGGAAATATTAGTTCAAACTAAATTTGACAGCTCTAATTTACGTCCGTCTCTTTCTTGTTTTATTACAGAGAAAAAGATAGCAATAGCCTAAATTAAGTTTGTGCACAACGGAACCACTAAGTAACTACATGGAATATGGATTCCACTAGAAAAACACTTTCTGGCATCATATGATTGCCTCATTGCGGATGTTACCGATCAAATTAACACTTGAATAGTGTGAAAAGTATCATGACGTCTAAATAAAGTTTATTTGGTGATTAGCTCTTTTATCAAAATCACTGTCGATCAATTTCAAACTGCAGTTTGATAAAAAATTACTAAATATTAACCGAAACTTTGACAACGAACATTATTCGAAATATGCGAACATAAACTTGACATACAACAGTATATTTTAATATTGAAAAGTGGGTGTCAATGTAGTAATGTGTAAGATTTGTGCCTCGTTTAACTGAACTATTTCTTTTATAGTTTCTTCCGGTCCCTAACAATTAGCCAATTTGACTTAATTACGGATCAAAAATCTCGCCTTACATTTAGTTACTACTACTGCAGCTATGCCCCGGTAGGCATTTCCAAATTTTTGACAGTTGTTAAGGGTAGTCTGTTATAAGTCATAAAATTTGACACTAATATTACCATCGAGTTGACCAGTTACTGGGTTGAAGTCGTTGAAGAGGTGAGATAAGCAGTTGCTCCAACTATACTAATATTATATACAGATAAAATGTTTGTAAGTTTGTATATAGGGGGTAATCTCCGGAACTATTGATACATTTCTACAATTTTTTTTAAATGGTAGAATGCTACATTATTTGTGGGTGCTAAATGCTTTAAATTTTATTTATTATGGGCTGTTTTTAGGGTTCTGTACGCGAAAGGTAACCAACGGCACCTTATTTATTACTATGCCTCTGCTGTCGCAATTACGGATCATGAGATACAGCCCAAAAAAAAATTATGTTTCTAGAAACGTGTTTTTTGTTTTTTTTTTAGTTTATAGTACGAAACCCTACGTGTGCAAGTCTGACTCGCACTTGGCCGGTTTTTTTGAAATCCACGCGGACGAAGTCGTGGGCGAAATGTTAGTTTACAATAATGGTATACAGCTGAAAAAGAAAAGAAAAGAAAAATATTTATTTGGCTGCATTACGTCAAAGTTCACGCAAATAAATTAAAACTAAAAAAAAAAGTGAGTGTGAGTTACAACTAGCGATTTGAGAAAAAAATTGATAGTTAATAAATCGATATTTTCTTCTATACAGGGTGTAACGGAAAGGTGTGGTCATATTTTAAGAACTGCATGTGCCCATCGATATGAACCACATTATTCAAGAAAACCAGAGAAAAATCTCAAAAAAAAATTTTACTCCCCATACAAATATTGATCAGCTGATGATAACTTTGTATGGGAATTCAATTTTTTTTTTGGAAATATTATATTTTTTCTTGGTTAAAGTTGTTCATTTCCATGGGCAGAACTGGTTCTTAAAATATGACCACACCTTTCCGTTACAGCCTGTATAAATAGATTTTGCTAGTCGATTTTATAATTACAAAAAAAATAAATTAAATATCGATTTTTTTATTCACTATCGATATATTTTTATAGCAACGAGAGTGTTGAACTATTATTAATGATCGAATCACCGATAGAAGTAATTAATTTCTTACTTTTTCTACGACTTTTAGTATTTAAGAATAAAAATAGATAAATTTTAATGATTTCCACCTCATCACACTAATAATAGGAAAAAATATTGATTTTTCCACAAAAATCGATTATTTGTAGGCTAATCGATTTTTCTCCCTCAATGTCACATCTCTAGTTACAATGGACGCCGACCCAAACATAGATGGGAAAAGACTTGGAAGATTGATTCTGACTCCGAGCTGTCTGTAAGTCGGTTCACCCTCTGAAGATGCGTCCCACCGCGGTGCGCGGAGCGACGGATAACGCGGGGCGCCTTCCCGCGCATTTCCGCGTCGGCAGTGTGTTGTGCTAGGCGTGATTTCTATATAAATTGAGATACTTGCATACAATGGTAAAATCTGCCATCACGCGCTACGCGACGGGGCGCGGTGCGGTGGGTGGAGCGCCTTATCATAAAATGATTTTCTTTGTCTATAAGGAGTTACTCAACATTTAAATCTATGCTGTCAACAGAAACTTCACACTCATCAAAGATGCTAATTACCTCCTGTAAATTATTTATTTATTACTGCTAATAGCAGAGTTATCTACAGTTTAGTATTTATAAGAATCTGATAAACTGAATTAAACGTGTTATAAAATATAAGTAGGTATCTTATATTCGGCAAACCCTAGAAATTTAACCTCGATACCAACCTTGGCGACAGACTAGGTCTTATCTTTTTATTACAAATTACTATTTTATTCCCATATTAATATATATACCTACGTAAGGCGTCATAAGAGGCACATTAGGCACATTGCGCGCTGGAGATTTTTGAAGTTATACTTCTTTTGGCGTGTTAGGGAAAAATTATGAGAGTAAATTTTTACGATGCGCCCGCACACTGTCACAAAAAAACCGACACCCTGAAGTTAGCTGGAACCGACACCCTGAAGTGAGCTATAGTCTGTGGTTCATGAAGAATTATTGTTTTCCTTTTGTAAACTTTGTGAGAGTTTGGTTTTTTATCTCGTTATGCCAAAGAACTAGTAACTTAACGAAAAAGAACGAAACTTCTTACGTGCGTACGTACTCGTATGTACCTACACACACACTTTTTTATATTTTAATTGGATCAGTCAGGAAATCAACACAAAGCTAATCATAAAGAAATACGCACATTCCAAAAATATAAATTATATGTATAACTCTATATTAGTATAACTCTATCTATATAACTGTATATGTATACATACTTTCCTACGGGTTTCAGGCTTTTAATTTTTTCATGTGGGAAAATATAATATCTAGTTTCATTTTTAACCGCCTTCAAAAAGAAGGAGGTTATCGATTCGGATGTTTGTATTTTTAACCGACGAAAATAAGGAGGAGGTTCTCAATTCGACCGTATATATATTTTGTATGTATGTTCGGGCATAACTTCGTCATTTATAGACTGATTTCCAGAATTCTATTTTGCTCGAAAGCAGTTTATTCCGAAATGGTCCCATTCAAATTTCATCTAGATCTGATGATGAGTTTCGGAGACAGACAACGGAACTCTTCAAAAAATGCCAGCAAATCAACCGCGATTGCTGCTATCGCATAAATATGCATCGTTAACACAATTTAATGGGGCATCACAACTAAAAAGTGAAAAATAAAAACTTTTTTACAAAAAAATAGAACCGACTTCCAAAAAAATCAAAAAGTGCAAAATAACTATAATTTCGGAAGTCGGTGTCAAAAAACTAAGAAACAAAACCAGAAACACCGACTTCCGAAATTAATGTTATTTTGCACTTTTTGTTTTTTTTTGCAGTCGGTTCTATTTTTTTGCAAAAAAGTTTTTATTATTCTTAGTTTAGTTGATAAAAAAATGGGTAATTAAGGTTTTCAAAGAAACAAATTAAATTACTCATAGTTATTATCTACATAATTGTTTGACTTGCGAACTTAGCATAATGCAATATACCAGGGTCGCGGGAGTGACTAAAAGAGTCACAGCCATTTTTAGGGTTCCGTACCTCAAAAGAAAAAAACGGAACCCTTATAGGATCACTTTATTGTCCGTCCGTCCGTCTGTCCATCTGTCAATACCCTTTATCTCGGGAACACGTGGAGGTATCGAGTTTAAATTAAAACCATATACTCAGGTTTACAGTCCCTTGAAGCTGTGAAAAAATCAAACATCTAAGATACGGTTGTTTATGCCGCAAAAAACGTAATTTCGACACTCTCAAGGAAATCAAAATTTATAGGGTACTTCTCGCAGTCCTACAATCATGAAATTTGGCAAGAAGCAAGATTTTATAATACAAGTTAAGGGCCTACCTCCCCATAAGTGGCGCCCTCATTGAATAAAAATTCGTATCTTAGCATAGCAAATAAAGATTAAAGAATCCTATGTTGCGTTTGTTCCCAATTTGACAAGGTATTTTTACGTTTTAAAGCAGTACTCAAAGTGTTTCGTATCCAAAGTAGTAAGCAAAAGTATCAAAAACGGCCGTTTTTGGTACTTTTGCTTACTACTTTGGATACGAAACACTTTGAGTCCTGTTTCAACAACGTAAAAATTCCTTATCTTCTTTATAACAAATGCAACATAGGATTCTTTAACCTTTTTTTTTACGCTTTACCACGATTTTTTATTCAATGAGGGCGCCACTTGGCGGCTATATACGCCTTAAGGGAAAAGTCTGACTACCGTAAATTTTTAATTACATCAAAAAAAAAATACACAAGGAATTCGGGTCCAAAATTTAAAGTGAGGAGACCGTATCATGTGGGGCATCGTATGAAAGGACCACATTAGCACAAGCTCAAACAGATTTTAAATTATTTTAGCCACGTCAAAGTACCGAAAAAGTTTCTCTGGCAATAAATTTCGAAACTCAATTCCCGAACTATTTAAATACCCGCAATCTTGTACCGAACCCTCAGTGTGCGAGTCCGACTCGCACTTGGCCGATTTTTTTTATAGCAGTTGCATTTTGATATAAGACTGGTTTTATCGCAATAATCTAGCCACTAATTAAGCTTTTTGACGAAAATAGACTTATACTCATAACAACTTCATTATGTTTTTGTTTTTAACCTATTACCAAAATATTATGTAACTACCTTAAAATACTTCATCCTAGTTATTGACTCTTTTATTTACAACATGTCTTTTTATAATGTCATCGCATCTCCGGCTCCCAAGATACAGGCACTGCCTAGTTTAGGGACCAATGTATCTCTGATTTTGTAAACAAAACAATGGTTTTAATAAATTTTATTATCTTCATTTACTTTCGAATAAGGTTCGCATTGGGCCCGCGTGGTGGATTACAAACACACATCCTCTCACAGAGAGGAGGCTTGTGCTCCAGCAGTGGGGACATTAAAAGGCTGATGATGATGATGATGAAGGTTATCTACCAAAAATAGACGTGCTCGTAAACGAGTATTTTAAATGGGTATAATAAGTGTTGCAATAATGTTATGTTGCATAACTATTGTATTGGATATGAATGACTAGCATCTGTCAGTAGTTTCGTCCGAGTGGAATTAGTACGCCTTTATAATTATGTTTATACTACGTGCTATTCCAGACTGTAATCTATCTCTACACCAAATTTCATCCAGATCCGTTATGCCGTTCAAACGTGATTGAGTTTTAAACATCCATCCATTCAAACATTCCAATCTAATACAGGGTGTAAAAAGACACATTACGTAGCCATCAACTAAGCATACCTACTGTACATCTAACAATGTAGCTGTGCGCAAAAATTATTGCTGGAAAACGACTTTTACTTTTAGGTAAGAAAAAAAAACTGATTTTTATTGCGCGCAATGTAACGCGAACCCAGAACAAGTGGAGTTACACCCCGCCCCTTCGCTCTAAGCCACGAAGGTACTCGTCGGACACGTTTGATATTTATTGCGTTTTTAACCGACTTCAAAAAGAAGGAGGTTATCAATGATGTTTATTTTATTTTTTCATGTCCGTTCGGGCATAGCTCCGTCATATATTGACGGATTTGCAAAAGGGGTTGGTTTCGAAATGGTCCCATTTACATTTCAAGAAGATCTGATGATGGGTTTCGGAGAAAGACAGCGGAACTCTTCAAAAATTGACAGCAAATCAATCGCGATTGCTGCTATCAGTGTGTGAATTGTTAACACAGTTTACTGGCGAACCACAACTAAAAAGTGAAAAATAAAAAACTTTTTTACAAAAAAATAGAACCGACATCCAAAAAAAGAGCAAAATAACTTTAATTTCGGAAGTCGGTGTCAAAAAATGAAGACACAAAACCAGGAACACCGACTTCCGAAATTAAAGTTATCATGCTCTTTTTTCGGAAGTTGGTTCTATTTTTTTGTATAAAAGCTTTTTATTGTAACTTCAATGCGTAATTTCGAAATTTCGAAAAAAAAATCGAAAATTCAGGTAATGTTTGTTTAGAAAAAGTTTAGTAATCACACTTTGAGTTAATTTTCGTAAAAAAAATTTAAAAAAAATTGCGACTTTGACCTTTAATATCTCCAGAACCAGTGCATTCCCAGGTATGGTCTAGTGGAAAAAAATAATCCAAGTAATGGGTAGAATATGTGACTTTCAGCTTTGGAAACTGTCTTCTTACAGCCGATATAAAAATCTGGGGTCACGGTGTTTGTGACCCCAGATTCCCACACTCCTCCGAAACGACTTGTTCGATTTTAATGTTTTTTTTTTATTTATTTAGTAGATATGAGGATAGGTCGTAAAGTATTTTTCAACCTCCTTCCCCCACCCCCCCACCCCCATTTTTTATTGCAGAACAACGTTTGCTGAGTTAGCTAGTAATATTATAAAGTAGGATCAAAGGGACATTTAGGAACTTCTGTTTCAAATTAAAGCTCACCAGATGAAAAAAAAAAACTGTGTGTCGGATTTCGAACATTAAGAGGGTTCCGTGCCATTCGCACATTAAGGGTTCCGTACCATAGCTCGCCGTCCGATCAGCACCAGGCCCGTGTATCGACGGCGCGTAGTAATCCATGATTCAAAGAGAATTTGTCAGCCACCACTGACGGGGTCCATCATGGCCGGTGCCTGCATGCCTAGGGGTAGTGGATAAATTCGTAACAGAGTTACCGCTCCCCTGGGCACTCAGGCAGGGAAGGAACAGGGTGGGATTTAGTCAGTAAGAGTCCCGCACCACCCAGAGCGGGAGATGTCATTGGATGATTCGCCACCACCCAAAAAAAAAGGATTCCGTTACAAATATTGGTATTTGTTAGTAAAGTATACGTAATCATAAACATTATCACCAAATTTCAAGTTCATAGGTCAATCGGAAGTTAAAAAATTCTTCGTTACAAAATTTTGTGACAGACGACGGACGGACAGACAGACAGACGGACACGTGAGTGACAACAATAGGGCTTCGTTTTGACCCTTCGGTTACGGAATCCTAAAAAGGAAAAGAAAATACTGTTGTATTCATTCCTCCTTTTTGAAGTCGGTTAATAAATCTGGCGAAGTTATCTACTACTGGGCCACCACTGTTCACTATCGACATGACAGTAAATATCTATAATATCTATTACTCGCACCTCGCCCGTGATTTCATCCACGTGGATTTCGAAAATATTTACCACCTATAGCATCTACAAATAATGTAGCTTGCTACTGGTGAAAGAATTTTCAAAATCGGTTCAGACTACTAAACCGATTTTGAAAATTCTCATTCTCAATTCAAATTCTCATTCTTATTCTCATCTCATCAATTCTCTTTCGCACAACAACAACAGCAAACTCACAAACTTTGGATGGACAGATTGATGAATGGGTGTTTGTTACTCATTCACGACAGAACAGCTGAACAGATCTGGATGAAATTTGGCTCAGAGATAGATTATAGTCTGATAGCATATAGGCTTTATTTATAGTGATGGATGCACCAATACCAGGTAGGTGAAGCCGCTAGCAGAAGCTAGTACAAAATAAAAATAATAATGTTCATATTTTTCTCAATTTTTGCTACAAAACTTTGTTTATGTTAAAATTAATTTAACGAGTAAAAATTAATTTTAGAGCCTAAAGTTTTAACGATGCATGCAAAATGAGGCCTTGAATTCCGGTATTCTTAACAAGAATTTATTTCTTAGAAAAAAAAAATTATGTAACACGTGTGTGGGCAATTATTAACTCTATATTTGTATGAATAGGAAAACGATGATTATTGTATTAACAGGTGTTTATGTAGGCATAGGTACATCGAAATGCCAATATCTCATATTTTAAAACGTTTAAATTTAGGAAACATATACGTAATTTTACTGATTTCACAAAAATAAAAAAATGGTTAAAAAACAAAAGTTCTTCATTAAAAATGTAAAACTTAATAGGGAAAGGTTAAATTAATTAAAACAATTGGATATGTATGTTTTGAACTTAGAGAAAAGTACTAGGAAATACCAAACTGACACGGAAGACTTGCAGTGTGAACTTGACCGGTTACAACAGCAACTAAGCTCAATGACCACTAAATATAGAGCCTCAGACAAACAAATGAGGGAATATGTGTTGGCAATGAATGAGCTGGTTAGCTTGCAAAAATCAAACTGTGAACATTGCCAATCACCATCAATGGCATCTACTCCGGACCATTCATTGCCAATATATAATACCACCTTACCGCAGTCTTGTGCCAGTTTGCCAGTAGAAATGACTAATTGTTTATCGCAACAAATTGTAAATAAAGAAATAGTTATCTATTGTGATGAGATTGGAAAGGATTTAGGCCACTTTTTGATAAATGAATATCCGGGACACTCAATAATGAATAACTGCATGCCTGGTTGTACTTTGTTGGAAATAATGAAAGAGATTATAAAATGTAATTTTAACCAGGATACTATACTCATAATTTTTGTTGGTGGTAGGGGTACTGTGAACAAAGGATAATTGCTCCAATATTATAGAACCTTGTCTGACCTTAATTTAAGAAAAATTGTGATGTTCACTTTCCCTTATAGCCAAAGTTTGCCACAGGAAGAAAATCAAATTAGATATCATATGAATATAAAATTGCACAATTTGTTATTTAATAATAACTTATTCCATCTAATTGACCTTAACAATTATATTAGTAATCGTTTTTATTTGACAAAAGATAGGAATCATATAGATAGATACTATCTTTCAAATTATTGTAGGAGACAGATAGCTGTGTCGCTATCATATATTTATTTTGTATAACAGCAAAGAATTTGGCTAAACAAATTGCTTCTATTGAGCAATGCAATGACATTTCTCATAATTCTGCCAATGTCTTGGCATCAAATTTTGACATTATTAATAATTTAAATTAGAAATTAAGACGGGTCGGGGGGCTTTCGGGACCGGGACCGCGGTCCCGGATTCCACCTGTCTTTATTTTTGAGTGGTATTTTGGGACCACAAATAAAACAAACAAAGTTTGTATTGGGAAAGTACAGTCACTCAAATTCAGAAGTTACACAAATAAAAGGCGAAAATTAATGAAAGACGACCGATGAAGTCATGGGATATGGATGGAATAGGATATAAGTTATAGGAAAAAGGAAATACATAGGTCAGGAACACATAACTTACGATTTCTGGTAGGATCTTGGTGGTGAGATGAAGATTGTTCCCGAAATGTGCTCCTTCGAACTGGAACGCAGGGATTTCGCAGGGAAGTCACTCCAACGACAATTCGATGAATTACCTAAATACGATGCTACACGAGCTGTCATCAATAGCTCATGTCACCACTAGATCGAGCGAGGATAACGATAGTTGTAGACGTTTCGCTCACACACAAGCAAAGGTTTTTGTCCAGGAAAAGGATAGGAGAGGTTTCAATACCACCAACCTATCCAACAATTAATTCAGTTTGCCAACCAAAACAATATTGTTAAACTAGAAGTTCGTTTTCTGGCGCAACCACAGCCTTGTTTAAAATTAAACGAAAAAAAAAACTCATTACTAAACATAATAACTTTAATCTTGAGTATTTAAAAATTAAATTACAACAGTTAAATTGAAAACATTTCTGCTTTTATTCCCTTAAATCTACACAATTGCACATACGAGTAAGTCACCTCTTCATGTGAAACGTCAAAAAGTTTATTAAAAAACTTATAACGTTCGGTGTTGGAAGAAAACACGTTGTACCTTTAACAGTTTATTCTTCAACAATACAAATAGGCACGTAAGTACAACAATAATTACACAATTAAGTACTACGTCCAAATACTAGAGTTAGCGAAGACGCGAGCGACACACAAGTGCGCATGCAAAAACTCCCGAGCCCTTTCGGTGACCGACTGACTGGCGCCAACGCATCACAATACCGCCTCGGGGGTGCGTTCCCGCCCCTCCCGCAGGCTTCTCACCCGCGCATGCCCTACGCTATATTAGAACAGGGATGAGCGCGTTACACACTCCCCCTTTTGATCAGGTGAGGGTCTCCCACCTGGTCAAAAAAAAACCCTACGAATAACGCTATCTAACACTTAGACAATAGCCTTGCGCGGACGACCTCTGCCACGCTTCGGAACGACCGGCTCAGGACATTCACCCTCTCTGGCATGATAACGCCTTAAGTCCGAGACATGGTACTTACCAAAAACTCCGCCAGATTTATGGGCTAATAGGTACGTAGTTGGACTCACCTTTTTAGAGATTACGTACGGTCCATCACGTTTCGGGTTGAACTTGGCAGTTACACCCTTCGTGGCGTTACTGAGCACATGGGTCTTCATTAACACCAAGTCACCATACTCTTCAGGAGACGACCGGCCCTGATCAGCATAAACCTTGCGAGCATCCTGATGACGTTCAAGGTTCTCTTTGGCTGTCGAGATGGTATCTGCGAGCTTGAGTAAGTATGGTGTAATCTGAGGTACGAAATTTTCCGACTCTACGACCGCTCTTAGATCCGCCTGGACAGTCAGAGGGGACCGTAGCTCACGACCGAAAGTCAGGTAAGCAGGCGTGTACTCTGTAGACCTGGTGAGAGAACTATTAAAAGCAAACCGCACAAACGGCAATACCTCTGGCCAGTTTTGGTGACGACCTTCAACCAAGATGGCCAGTTGAGCCTTGAGGTCCCGATTCTTTCGCTCAACCGGATTTGACTCCGGGTGATATAGAGGTACCAAGCTCTGCTTTACACCTAAAACAAACATGGCCTTCTGCATGACGTCTGCTACAAATTGCACCCCGTTATCAGAGATCAAGCGCCGAGGGATACCAAATCTCATAAATACCTCATTGACCAGAGTCTTAGCACACATCTCTGCCGTAGCTTCCGTGAGAGCAAAGACTTCTACCCACTTACTGGCAGTATCCTCCACAATAAGGATCCATCTCTCGCCCTGCGGTCCTCTGGGCAACGGACCAAAGAGGTCAGTTGCGATGGTTTCAAATCGCTGAGCTGGGACTGGAGTTTGCAGCAGTCCAGCTGGCTTAATGTTAGACGGCTTGTACCGCTGACATTCTACACAGGTTTTAAGATATTGAGTTACAAACCGTCGCATACCAGGGAAGTAGAACCGTTGCGAGATACGATGCAATGTTCTATCGATACCACCATGAGCGGCCGTGGGTGAGTCATGGCACTCTAACATGACTTTGCTTCGCAGGCTTTCTGGTATGACGAGTTGAGGCTCCTCGGAATCAGTATTCGGCACATACCTATACAGAACAGCTTGATTCAAGAGATAGCCTCTCTCAGTCCAGCGTGTAACAGCAAGCTCATCTTTACCTTCTAAGTCCTGGATAATCTTGGCAACTTCTGGATCAGCCAACTGAGCCTCCCGGGTCGAAGTTGCATCCCAGTGTGGTACGTCCACGATAACCGGACAGATATCACATCCCGGTGACACACCATCCTCAGTCACAGGTCGACTAAGAGTATCGGCTAGTACATTGGCCTTACCTGGTGTATAATCAATGCGTAAGTCAAAAGATTGCAGCTTCATGGCCCAGCGAACCAACCTGCCACTTGGTGACTTGAGGGAAAACAGCCACTTCAAGGGTTGGTGGTCAGTCATCACACGGACTTGATGACCATCAATATAGCCGCGGAATCGCTCGACAGCCCAGACTACCGCGAGAGCCTCTCTTTCAGTAGTCGAGTAGTTTTGCTCGGCTTGAGTGAGCAGACGGCTAGCGTATTCTATCGGATGTTCATCATGAGGTGACTCCCCCTGGAGTAAAGCTGCACCTAAAGCATAATTACTTGAGTCCGTCCTCAGAAGAAATGGTTTCGTGTAATCCGCTTGGACCAGAATAGGAGACGTGGTCAGCAGCTTCTTAAGAGTTTCAAAAGCCTTACCTTGCTCCAAACTCCATTCCCACACGTGCGATTTCTTGGTTAAGCGCGTGAGTGGTTCAGCTACTTTCGCAAAGTCTGGTATAAATTTGCGGAACCAAGAGCATGTTTGAAGAAAAGTGCGCAACTGCTGAAGACACGTAGGCTCCTTCATATTCAGAACAGCCCGTACCTTGTCCTCATCCGGTGATATACCTTCCTGAGAGATTACGTGACCCAAGTACTTGACCTTTTCCCTGGCGAACACACACTTTTCTCGATTCGCACGGAGCTTAAATAAGCGGAGACGGTCGAATACCGCACGGAGATCGGAAAGGTGACGGGTGTACGACTCCGATATCACCAGTATAGCATCGAGATACGTTAGTACGGTGACATCCTTAAGCGAGGATCCCGAACGAAACCTGTCTATAAGCCTCTGGAACGTAGCCGGCGCATTTTTAAGGCCAAACGGCATACGCTTGAAGCGATACGTACCGAACGGTGTGACAAAGGCTGTTTTATCCTGATCCTTGATACTACACTGCCAGTAACCACTTCGAAGGTCACAGGAGCTCATTACGCAACCCTTCTTTGTTGATTGCAGCAACTCGTCGATGCGTGGCATAGGATACGCATCACTTTTTGTCACTGCATTGAGCCTCCTGTAGTCCACACAAAACCTATACCCTCCATTAGACTTTGGTACCAGAACCGTTGGTGCAGACCAGGCAGACTCGCATTCCTCAATGATTCCCTCTTTTAACATTTGATCGAGTTCCACACGAATAATTTCCTTCTTCGCCGGCGTGACTCGATATGGTGGAACAGCAATAGGGGAATGGTCCCCCGGATCTATGTGATGTTCGGCAAATGGTGTCGGATCCCCAACTATGTCAAAAATCTCAGAATACTCACCGAGTAGTTCTTCTAAACTGGAACGTTCCTCATGAGTCAACAAAGTGCCTTCATCTTCCCTCAATAGGTTGACAGAGGCACACTCCACCACGTCGCGTGAACTCTCTGTTAGCAGGGGGTGAATGACCTGAGGCCGATCAGCTGTAAACCATGTCATAGACGAAAAGTTCAAGACTAACTTAAACTTCGTAATGAAATCTATCCCTAAAAGAGTCTCGTTATTTGAGGCGTCAGGGAATATAACGAATTCTATAGGTACACACACAGACATACAATTTACATTTACACAAGCTAGCAAAACATGATTGGTACGTATGCTACCATCAGCAAGCTTAACCGACATAGTTTGCGAATTAAATTGAATGCCTAAACGCAACAAAAGTGAGTACAGCGTTGAACCTGCGATACTGCGCCGGGCAGCGGTATCTATAAGCGCTGTACCACTATGCCCACAAATCTCAATATTTAAAATAGGTCGGCCTTGAGTTACAATAATGTTGGTGTCGTTACACTTAACATTACATATCGTATTAAGCGAGTAAAATACATTATTTTGTGACTGCGTATTTAAATCTACAACATCGCAAGTCGAAATGTTATTATTTTTACATTTAGGACAATTAGCTCTAATATAACCCTTTTCGCCACAACCATAGCAATACACATTAGATTTATTACTATTAACCGAGTCTTTAGAGTCTTTTTTCGGGCATGAATCACGAGTATGACCACGGGACTTACAATACACACAAAATTGCTTTTTATCACTCTTCTCACTTTTCACTCTATTCGCGCACTGATTATTATCTGCACTGGTTGGAATCGAAGGCGATGACGAACGATGCGAAATGCGATGATGAGAAAGACCCTGCGACCGCTGAGCTACCGCGGTATTTCTCGGAAGACGCTCGGACGTTGCGTTTCCCGCCGAATTCGCGCTCTCCGATGCAACGCGAGAAGCTCGCGAACCGGGCGCGTGCGGCAGCATAGGGCGCGTCCCTTGCGCATGCGCCGACTGCGTACTAGAATTTTCCATGAGCGATTCTTCTATTGATCGCGCCTTATCGATCAGGGATTCGATACTGTCTACGGCATCCAGTGTTAAACGTTTGCGAATACGTTTATGTAATAAGCCATATATCATGTCCAACTTCGCTTCTTCGGGCAACACATATGGTAATTTAGATATCATACCACGTATTTTAACAATAAATGTATCAGCGAGCTCTCCGTTTTGCTCGTCAGCGAATATGTTACGGAAGATCTTGTAGCCAGGACGTGGAACACCATACATGTATCGAAGTCTTTTGACGGCTTCGGGCCACGAGGACACCTCGGTCCGGACCCCTCTCCACCATACTGTAGCCTCGCCGTGGAGCAGCATGGGTAGACCACGTAGTGCAAGGTCATCGCTGACCGACGAACACTCTTTAAATATCTCCACAGAGTCGATGAATGCTTCTACGACTTCAGGGTCTCGGCTCTGACCATCGAAGCGTGACGTACACTTAGACATGTTTCCAGACTTACTTGTTGACAGCGACGGTGTCGGTGAGGCTGAAGCGATCGTGGCGCCTGAGCCTGCTAGGGGTTCTGATGGCTCACCTCTCGCATACGATGCCATGAGGGATTCAACAAGCTGCCGATTCACTTCCGCCTGAGTCTTCGCGAAGGCAGTAAGGAATGAAGTCAACTGGTCCCCAGACATGAGTACCGGCAAAGGTCTCGCGGCTTCATCTTCCGAGCTGTATTGTGCCTCACTCACGTTAGCGTCCGTAGCCGTACGTGCTTTGCGTGGCATCTTCACTGTATTCTTCTGTAAGTACGTACGAAGCGGGATCACGAAGCACGAACACACGACTTCAACGGGCGCGCTGTCGGTTACAAACCGGTTTAGACTGGATTCACGGCCACTAGTTGGAAGCGCCACTTATAACGTTCGGTGTTGGAAGAAAACACGTTGTACCTTTAACAGTTTATTCTTCAACAATACAAATAGGCACGTAAGTACAACAATAATTACACAATTAAGTACTACGTCCAAATACTAGAGTTAGCGAAGACGCGAGCGACACACAAGTGCGCATGCAAAAACTCCCGAGCCCTTTCGGTGACCGACTGACTGGCGCCAACGCATCACAATACCGCCTCGGGGGTGCGTTCCCGCCCCTCCCGCAGGCTTCTCACCCGCGCATGCCCTACGCTATATTAGAACAGGGATGAGCGCGTTACAAACTTAACTTTCATAACAAGCATAAGGCAGCGGTCATAATCATTGCAATTATTGTATATCATTCAAATCATCAGCAGCCTTTTTACGGCGTATATATCCGCCAAGTGGCGCCCTCATTGAATAAAAAATCTTAGCAAAGCGTAGAAAATACAGATTAAAGAATCCTATGTTGCGTTTGTTACAAAGAGGATAAGGTATTTTTACGTTGTTAAAACAAGACTCAAAATGTTTCGTATCCGTAGTAAGCAAAAGTGTCAAAAAACGGCCGTATTTGGTACTTTTTTTATGCTTCCACAAGGTAAAAATACCTTATCCCGTTTGTAACAAACGCAACATGGGATTCTATTATCTTTATTTTCTACGCTTTGCTACGATTTTTTATTCAATGAGGGCGCCACTTGGCGGCTATATACGCCTTAATACAGAAAATATTAAAACGTAGTATGAAATACTACAATATGTTTTCGAATTTTTGGTTCTAGGGCATGCCGGTTTCCTCACGATGTTTTCCTTCACTGTTTTGAGAGCAGTGGTGATGAAATAATTTACACAAAGTAAAACGCCTACCTGGGTTTGAACTCAAACAACCGAATCAGACAAATGTAGCCGAAGTTCTTCAACACTTTACAAGCAAGTGTGTTGAAAATATTATTACCTTTTATTTTGTACCGGTGATCAAAATATTATATCAGCGGTTTCGTTAACTGTACTTTAACTTCTTTTTTCTTGTGGTCCCGAAGTACAACTCAAAAATTATATAGGTGGAATCTGGGACCGCGGTCCCGGTCCCAAAAGCCCCACGACCCATTAAGACAACAGAGACAATCTCTAGCAATTATTTAAAGAATGGCGAAAACAATGTTTTAAAATCAACAAATAGTATCAACCTGGTGCACCAAAATATTTATGGTTGTATGGGCAAGGATTTAGAAATAGAATTATTCCTTAAATTTAACAATGTAGATATTCTTTGTATAACTGAACATTGGCTTAAAAGCCATCAGATTATGTTTAATTATAGTAATCACCAGGTTGGTAGTTCGTTCAGCAGAGTAAACGATATACATGGCGGCTCATTAATTTTCATAAATAATTTACTTAAGTTTAAAGACCGCAAGGATATTGTGAGCCTCTCTGTTGAACAGACAGTGGAAATTGCCTGTATTGAATTGGAGCAGTTTATTATATTAAGTGTGTACAGACCACCTAAAGGATTGTATGATTGTTTTGAAAAGTAATGGATGAAGTGTTGCAAAAAATTTATAACTCTAGTAAGTCCGTCATCGTTTGTGGCGACTTCAACGTTAATTTGTTAGAAACTTCTAGCCTAAGCACTAAAATTATAAGTTTGTTTCAGTCATACAATCTTGTAAATCTATTTATGGAGCCTACTAGAATAACCCCCACTACTGCATCTTGCCTAGATAATATTTATGCAGATATTTTACACACCCACAAAAAAATTATTAATTTATTAGATTCTGATCATAGTGGACTAATTATCACTATACCAAATATAAACAAATATAAACGAAAAAAAGATATCACTGTTAACCCAAAATCTAAAGGTCGCTTGGAAACATTTAAAACTAAACTCTCAAATAAAATCCCACTTTTGTCAACTAATGATGACCCTAATCAACATTATAATGATTTTTTCTAAATGTATTGCACGCAATTTGATACTACTTTTATTCCTAAGACGATTTCGGTAAATAGCAATACTTCCTTCAGTGACTGGGCTACCATTGGTATTAATAAAAGTAGAAAACGGCTGTATGAGCTGTATGAAGAACGGACTTATATAATTAACACTGTAGAATTTAGTTTATATGTTAAGAATATAGTAAAATTATACCATTGTTTAAATCGGGTAGTACATCTGGAGTTGCCCAAGCGTGTAAATAGCTGTGGTTCTCTGCAGGATGCAGGACATTGTTACGGCCAAACACTTAGAGTGAATGCTGGCCCAAAATTGCCTATATTTGTCTGTATAACTTCAAGTTGGGAGTGGTTGGCAGTAGACGGCGCATGTGGCCCAACTCTAAGCGAGTAAACAAAGCGGTACCTGACTCTTCCTTCGGAGGCCTCGCAGGATCCCGACGAGTGGCCACTCGATTCTCTTCACACCAACACTCCTGGTTATTCTTGTTCACTAGTTACACGGACGCGGTAAATATGGGGTTATTTATTATTCCCGGAAAATCCCCAACGTTTACGGGATATTACTCGGGATTTTAGTGTATTTGCGGGGACGATGTTAATAAGACATTAATTTAGTCTGCGGTGAGATGCGTACGGCCTCGCGGCGTAAGGCGCTCTAACGTCGACTGCTGCACTTTTGATTGCCTATGGCTCCTGTAAAGCCGGCTACACACTTTGCATCACATGCTAAAGCCGGACACACACACGTCGTGATACCACACCTCATCCAACTTGCAGAGTGGCGGCAACTCGCCACACCAACATCAGACCCTACTAATTATAGACCTATATCAGTACTACCTACTTTTAGTAAAATTTTTGAGAAAATTATTTTAGATCAAATTCAAAGATATTTTAATAAACACAAATTATTACACAACAAACAGTTTGGTTTCACAAAGGGTCGTTCAACAACTGATGCTGGTGTTGAACTTTTGGGACACATTTATAATGCATGGGAAGATAAATGCGATGCGTTGGGCATTTTTTGTGATTTGTCTAAGGCTTTCGATTGCGTTCTCCATGATACATTGATCAGGAAGCTGCACTACTACGGAGTCCGGGGCGCCTCTCTGGATCTTCTTACTTCATACTTGAGTAATAGGATTCAGAGAGTTGATGTGAACGGCAAAAGGTCTCCCGGGTCTGTAGTCAGAATGGGGGTTCCTCAAGGCTCAATTCTGGGTCCTTTTTTGTTTCTAATCTATATCAACGACTTGCCTTACCTCATAAAGGATAAACATGATATAGTGCTGTTTGCAGATGACACTTCACTTTTATTTACACTCAAACGTCAGCAAGTGGTTGTTGATAATGTAAATAATGCTCTTTCAACTGTAGTTAACTGGTTCAACATCAATAATCTTCTCCTTAACGAGAAAAAAACAAAATGCATAAAGTTCACATTACCCAATGTAATACAAGTGAACACTAATGTGTCAATAAAGGGTGAAGAGTTGAAACCCGAGGATTCCACAGTGTTCTTATGTTTAACTTTGGATGCGCAGCTCCAGTGGAGCCCCCATATAGATAAACTGTCCAAAAACTTAGCTCTGCAGCATACGCCGTAAGGAAAATTCGTGGTTTAACTGATTTAGAGACAGCTCGTTTAGTATACTTTAGTTATTTTCATAGTGTGATGTCGTACGGCATTCTGTTGTGGGGAAATGCCGCCGATATTCAGACAATTTTTGTTTTACAGAAAAGGGCTATTCGTGCAATTTATAAATTAAGTCCCAGACACTCCCTCAGAGACAAATTTAAAGAGATTAATATTATGACTGTTCCCTCTCAATATATTTATGAGAATCTCATGTATGCACATAAAAATATTAATCTGCTTAAAAGATACAGTGATATCCATAGCATAAATACTAGGAACAAACACAAATTTATTGTACCTAAAACCAGGCTCAAGAAAAAAATAGGTGGTTCGTTTAGATGCCAATGTATACGTTTCTATAATAAACTTCCTAGCCAAATTCAAGAACTAAGCATAAATAAATTTAAATCATTTATTAAACGTAAGCTATGCCAGAAAGCTTTTTACACAATTAATGACTTTCTTGAGGACAAAAAGGCGTGGGATTGAGTTGCTTACATGGGCCATTGTTTTGATATGTACTACTTACTGATGAAATTTTTTATATATTTTTTTTAATATTCGTTTTTGACATGAATACTTGTATAGTATTATATTATATTTTTAATTATTTTTTTATTGACATTTTATTTTTTATTTTTTTTGACTTGAATACTTTGTTAAGTATTATATTTATTTTTTGATTGACATATTATTATTATTTTGTTTGACACGAATATTTACTTTGTAAAGTATTATATTTTTATTTTTTTTTGATTACTTAATTATTGTAAATGTGAGGACTATGTGGGTTATTATTATTATTTTCTCCTCCTTTTAAGAGTAATTTTTAACGTTGTCTGACAGTTTGAGTACTTTTGCGGCCTACCCAAATGTCGTTTCTTTGGTATTGTTCGTCATGTCATTGAGCTCCTTAGTGGTTTTTAAGTTGAGCTTTTCGACTACTGACAAATGCTTGCACTGACTGGACAGGTCCACTCAAATATGTTTGGTTCTTTCTTCAAAAGACCACTACAGACACTAAGCTGCATGGTCCTCATATAGAATAATGTGAATGCGAGAACTATGTATGTCGTTATATTCATGTAAATTTTATGATTGTCTGGCAGTTTGAGTATTTTTGCGGCCTACTCAAATGTCCTTACTTTGGTATTGTTCGTCGGTTCGTTGAGCTCCTCAAAGTTCTGAGTTGATCTTCGCGATGACTGACAAATGCTTGCACTGTCTGGACAGGTCCACTCGAATTCGTGTGTTGCTTTCTTCAAAAAGCTCATCCCAGACATAAACGTACATGGTTCTCATATGATTTAACCAGTACACACTTTAAAAGAGACTTTGACCTCTGAGTTTGTTTCGGTGTTTCTTGTCAGGGTAGTCAGCTAGGAAACACCGGCCTCATCTAGCTTAAACTGACAAAAATCATTGACGTGTAAAAGTGTTCCTTGTAACCTATCTACTGAATAAACATCATTTATCATTTTATCAATATATTCTGATTTTTTATACCGTTTAGACGTCAAAACGATTCGTAAATTATTTTTTTTTAAATTCTAAAAGTAAAAATTCACAAAACCGTCGTCGATTAATCATAAATCGTATAATAAAAAAAAAAAACCGTCTCATACATTGTTGTTTTCATTCATATTATATTACATTCATACATCTCATACATATCGGGTGTAAAAAGACAGTTTCCGAAACCGAAAGCCACATATTTTACCCATTATTTGGATCATATTTTTCCACTAGACCATACCTCGGAAACCACTGGTTCTGGAGATATTAAAGGTCAAATTCGCAATTTCTTTTTTTTTTACTTTTTTACTAAAATGAATTTTAAGTGTTATTACTAAACTTTTTTCCAAACATACATTACCTGAAGTTTCGATTTTTTTTTTCAAAATTTCGATTAAGAATTTACAGTTACGAAAATGCAATGAATATCTAACGTATCCGACAAGTACCTACGTGGCTTAGAGCGAAGGGGCGGGTTTAAACTCCACTTGCCTGTGTTCGCGTTACATTGCGCAAAATAAAAAATAGTTTTCATACCTAAAAATAAAAGTCGTTTCCCAGCAATAATTTTTGCCCAAAACTACTTTGTTAGACGTACAGTATGCGTAGTTAACAGCTCTGTCTTCGGATGGGTGTTTTACACCCTGTATATGCATAATTGAAATGATCTTTCATGTGCATTAAAACTTATAGAAATAATTAACTGTAAAATCACGTATATCAGCGAAATCGGCAAATTTTGTATACGTCCTCTTAAGTCGCAATATCATTACTGTGATAAATCAAATCAATCTGCCTAGCCTTTTCCCAATTAAATTGGGGTCGGCTTCCAGACTAACCGAATACAGCTGAAAACCAGTATTTTACATAGAGCAACTGGATATCTGAACTCGAGAACCCAGTCACTGGGTAATACGATACCCCTTGGTAAGACTGGTTGTTAGACTTAAGGGCTTCTGACGACCCGTAACGACTGTCAAATATCCACGATTGACAGCCGGAACCAACGGTTTAACGTACTTTCCGAGGCAAGGAGGAGTGTCGGTATGTAAAGATGGTCACCCATCCATGGACCAACCCCGGCAAGTGTAGCTTAACCTGATGGATCGACACGTGCGGCTGTTATTACTTTAACCACGAGCTCATTTCAGTGATAAATCAATGTTAAGAAATTGTCAAAAAGTACGGCAATTAATTTCCTCTTTCTAAGGTGGGCTATGTTTTTCGAGACTTTGTATGTACCTATGTCTATGTCTTTATCATGCCCTATAGCCTACACGGCTGGATGGATATAAACAAAGAAGGTAGTATTCGATTGGGTTTTACTCCCGAAGAGACATGGCTATATGATTTTTTTAGGGTTCCGTATCAGAAGGGTCCAAACAGAGCCCCTATTGCTGTCACTCACGTGTACGTCTGTCTGTCCATCGTCTGTCACACAGGTATTTCAGCCAAACGGTTGGAGCTACAGTCTTCAAATTTTCACAGTATAAGCATCTTGTTGTCCCAAAGCATAATATTCAAAAATAAATTTGGTACGGATTACGGAACCCTATATGTGCGAAGTCCGACACGCAGTAGTAGTTTATTATTATCTCACTGTATTTGTTTTACCTCAGTTTTTTCTCCTTTTTTTTTAAATTATCCTGACTTAAGTATTTAAAGGTTTTGGTTTCCGTACGTCACGTCATAGGCAACCACTGAAAATCAGCGCCGTGCAGCGGGTCCCCCACGGTATAGCATTATGCTGAGTGGAAGCCTTCTTGCCACAGCCACGACATGCATCTGTTTTTTATTTACTTCAACCTACCTAACTTTTTTTTTCCACCCCTTTTTTTTTTGTAAAACTTGTTACTAACATAGAATTACACACACGCACATCACAGACACACACACATTTCATTATTATTTGTTACTAACACTATCGATAAGGGCTAAGACTTAAGTTAGCAAAATCATATTGTTGTGTATGTCGTTAATTTGTGGCAAATAAATACTTTTTCTTTCTTCTTTTCTTTCACTTGGTCGGTTTTTTTACAGATTGCGTCTGCAATGCTATTACGAACGGTTCTTAAAAATACGTCAAGTAATTATCAACAAATTTTAATCTCAAATCTCGATTTCTAGCCATTATCTCGACACTTAGGGTCTTTAGTTTAACATTTTCTGAAGAGAAATTTTAAATAGACTTCAATAGTATATTTTCCAAACTTTGTATTTTTAAATTTATTTAAAATTAATTAGAGTAGGTGTCTCAATAAAAAAACTAAATGTACAAAACACTACACTACTTTGTCACACTGTTATGCTTTACTTTCCTAAAAAAAGCCCGACTGATAAAAAATAACTAAAAAGTTCCAAACAAGTCACTTTTCAAGCATTCTGCAGTTGGTGGCCAAAAATCTGTAATTGAGCTAAAATAACAGCCTCCACCTGCATCAGACTGCTTGAAAAGCGACTTGTTTGGAACTTTTTAGTTGTTTTTTATGAGGCGGGTTTTTTTGATATTTTTTTCTGTAATTAATTGTTTTATATTTTTGGAATCGTCTCCTTGAGCTCTTTATTTTGATACCCCACATGACCAGGTCACAAAAGAATACGACTACACTTTCCTAAGGTCGCCATTTTGTTTTTTTTTTTCAAAAATTCTTATACCATAAATGTCACTTTGGCGGCCAAGACCATTCTAATAATACCTCATTTGTTAAATTCCATTTGGCCGTTTAGGAGATAGTGCGTGCCAAAGAAACATACATACATACTCGTACCTATTGTCGAAAACATTACCCTCCTTCTAGGGAAGTCGAGTAATAAAGTAACTATATTCTATCTAAGGATATTCCATTTAAAATTATGTTGGCAAAGGGCCTCTTGACAATACATTGCCACATTGACCTACACAAAAGCATTAGTTTACGTCAGAAGCGATGGGCAAGTCCACTTAAAGCGATCCGGTTTTGGAGTGAACCGTCCAGTTATGACAAGACAACCGGACCGGTCTCTCCGGTTCAGTTACATCTTTAACCCATCTTTCTAAAATCATGTAGGTATAAAAACTATTTTAGGGTTCTGTACCTCAAAAGGAAAAAACGGAACCCTTTTAGGATCTCTTTGTTGTCCGTCTGTCAAGACCCTTTATCTCGGGAACGCGTGTAGGTATTAAGTTGAAAATAAAACCATTATACTCAGGTCTACAGTCCCGTGAAAAAATCGAACTTCTAATGTAAAAGAAAGATTTGGCAAAAAACTTATAATTCGACACTCATTAGGGAATCAAAATTTATAGGGTACTTTCCGTTGTCGTACAATCATGAAATTTGGTAAGGTCTTTGGGTGTGGTCTTCTAACACAAGCTAAGGGAAAAGTTTGACTACCGTACATTTTTAATTACATCACAAAAAATAGGGTAGGAATTTGGGTCCAAAAAGTGAGGCGACCGTATCATGTGGGGTATCGTATGAAAGGACTTCATTAGCACAAGCTGAAAAAGATTTTAAATTATTTTAAACACGTCTAATTACAGAAAAATTTTAAATCAAGTTTGTCTGGAAAAAAAATTCGAAACTAAATTCCCGAACTATTTAGATACCCGCAAGCTTGTACGGAACCCTCAGCGTGCTAGTCCGACTCGCAATTAACCGGTTTTTTTTTAATCCGTTTATATCTAGTTGAAGTTTGTACTAAACGACCAACATAATTAGAAATTGGGTTAACAGCGGATAGAGACAGTGGTCAAGCGCGAACCTACATACATATACTAATATTATAAAGAGGTAAATTTTGTGAATTTATAAGGGGTAATCTCTGGATCTACTAAACCGATTTTGAAAATTCTTTTGCCAATAGAAAGCCACGTTATATGTGAGTGTCATAGGCTATACCTACATGTTTCAAATGGCAAATTGCTAGACATTGATAAAAAAAAAACAGCTCCCCATATTATAATACAGGGTGTACCGGAAATGAGTGGTCATAATTTAAATAGGTTCTGCTTCTATCCATAGAAATGAACAACTTTTTTCAACACAGTCAAAGACAATTCCAAAAAAAATAATGAACCTCCTTGATGATAACCTATAACTTTTAGAACTGAAATGTTAGACGTGCCGTCTGCTAGGACTAACCTCCTAAAGTTTGCCCCTTTGTCGCGAGAGAGAAGATATGTTTGGCTAAAACCTGCCGAGATTCATTAAAGCGGCACAGATATCAATTGAAAAACGTATAGACTTATAATTTTGTTAATTGTATGTAAATGTATTGTAATGTATGTAATAATAATGGCATATTAATGTTTTAATAAATAAAACCTATTGTCGCGTCTCCGATTGGGGACTCGCGGGGCCTGACGGGCCCCCCGGGGTACCGGGGGTAACGGGTATTGGAAATTATAAAATTGCCTTGGACGCGTCTGTTTACAGACGCGTCGCGGTGATAAAATGTAATTGAATAATAAAAAAAAAGTCAAAACTTTTATTGCGAACTACGTCAACTACGTGTACATTTTTGGTAAATAAACTTAGCATGGAAAGTAATTTATTTTTTAAGAATGTATTTACTATTATTTCTCTGAGGAATGTGGTTTGTTTCATGGGCAGAAGCAGTACCGTCAAACGGGGTGAATAGAAACGTCGGGGTGAGGAGAAACAAAATTTTGAAGGGGTTTATCACGTTATTTTGAAATTGTTTGTAGCATTTAAGTACTAAGATTTATTTATGAATTGCTATAAAAACTAAATAGATGCTTTACTGTAAACCTATATTAGGGTATCATAGTGAAAATCCTAATCAAAGTTTTGTTGCTATTCACCCCTTCGTTTACAATCACCTCGTTCGTAGGTATCTAAAAATATGACGAGTAAGAGATTGACACGCCTTCCCACTCCATCCAGAGTGGGAGAAGTTATTTGATGATTTCCCACCCACTAAAAAAAAAAAGTCGGTGTTACCGGCTGTCATTCGTAGATCTTTGATAATCGTAACGGGAAGTCTGATGCCCCAAACTCTAACCACTAGTCTTGCCAGGTGTGGTTTGTTACCCATTTACTGGGTGGAGGTTAGAGGTGACGGCCTGGGTGGCGCAGTCCCGCATGCAACAAATATTTGTATGGATTACAGATAGTTGTTCCGTGTCTGGGTGTCTTGTGTATGTGAGTTGACAAGTTTGTGAACGCACCTACAATACAGGAGTAATTCCTTAGTGCGGGGCAAAAAAAAAGATAGGCAATTACCCCTTGTAAAATACTGGTATACAGCAGCATCCGTATAGACTGCTTGATAAAATAAGTTGGGAAAAGGCTAAACAAATCATGATGATATTTAAGACTTTTGTCTCACGTATTAACTTGGTACCTACTGTGATATACAATATATATAAGAAAATCGCATGAAAAACGAACCTTGTCAGTAGATATTAATAGTAGTTATTAATTTTATTATTGCAATAATTATTTTTTACTGTTTTATTCATTGGAATGTTGACAAAATATTCCACTCATTGGGTATATTGGTACCTCTAAGTCGAAAACTGTTTCTCAAGATACAGGTTGCCCTAGTTTGAGAGGCAGTGTTTAAATTTGATAGGAAAATAATTGAATTGTTGAAGTCAGTCACTTTTGAAATGCCGATGAAAAAAGAAGTGATTGAAAATATAAGTATCAAATATTACTGTCCGGTGTATTTCTTCACACATGCCTGAGCCTAAAACTACATACCTGGAGCCCACACCCCCAGTCACTACATTACCATGCTGGTGAAAGTATAAAGTGTGGCTTTACAGCCAAGATAGGATATATAAGCCATCTTCAAGCACATGTTTGAAACCCATAGTCACACAGAAACCAGTCACCGTAGCCGAAATCGGCATGGGCTATTATATCGGGTGTAAAAGACAGTTTTCGAAGCCGAAAGCTACATATTCTACCCATTATTTGGATCATTTTTTTCCACTAGACCATACCTGGGAATCCACTGGTATTGAAGGTCAAAGTCGCAATTTTTTTTTTCTTAGTTAGTAATATTAATTAAAAAAAACTAAATTAAAAAAAAAAGGGTTGCAAAACTTTTTTCCAATCAAACTTTTCCTGAATTTTCAATATTTTTTTTTTTTAATTTCGAGATTACGCATTTAAAAACGCAGTGAATATCAAACGTATCCGACAAGTATCTACGTGGCTTAGATGGAAGGGGCGGGGTTTAACTCCACTTGCCTGGGTTGGCGTTACATTGCGCGTAATAAAAAATTGTTTTTTTTTCATACCTAAAAATAAAAGTCGTTTCCCAGCCATAATTTTTACGCAAAACTACTTTGTTAAATGAAAAAAATAAATAAATAAAAAGACGTACAGTATGCGTAGTTGCTGGATGTGATGTATCTTTTTACACCCTGTAAGTCTAAGTTTGGCAATTCAAAATTAAGTAATTTTTAGGATTCCGTACCCGAAGAGTCCAAACGGAGCCCTATTGCTATCACTCAAGTGTCCATCTGTCTGTCTATAATCTGTCACAATTTCTTTTTTCCGAAATATTCTTTTACTTCCCATTAAGCTATAAACTTGAAAGGTGATGTTTATTAATACCTACGTATATTTTACTAACAAATACCAATATATTGATAAATACTTTTTCTTTGAGTCCTCCAAAACGCCCGGCCGTCTCGCACTTCCTTGTGTTATTGCTGGGAAGAAGAGAAACTGACAGTTACTACATAAGTCTGTCTATCTGTCTGTGCAATAACGTTTTAGTTTCATATTACTTCTAATTAAGACTCAACACGTCTAATTAAGTCTATGACAGGTTAATAGCAATAATTGCATTATTGTCTTAACAACAAACAAAGAAAAACATCAAACAATTACTAACAAAAACGATTGTTTGTTAATAGTCGTTGATAGGTAGGTATTTTTTATGCATATTTTAAGGGCCTATAGATGTGTAGACCAGCCAAAATAGACACAACTGCCGGCTCCATATAATTGTGTTATCATCTTTTCAGTGAAAAGACGTCCACAGTTAGATATAGGCCTCCCCCAAGGTACGACACTAAGGCGAGATGCCAAAATAGACACAGATTTTTTTTTGGGGGCTGGTAAATCATCCAATGACTTCTGCCGCTCTGGGTGAAGCGGGAGGGCGTGTCAGACTCTTACTGACTAAAACCCACCCCTGTCCTTCCCTGCCTTGAATGTCCAGAGGCGAGGTAACTCTTTCGAATTTATCCTCAACCCCTAGGCAGGCATCGGCCATGACGGGCCCCGTCACGAATGCTGACAATTCTTTGAGGCGCGCGTGGAACACTACGCGCCGTCGACTCTCGGGCCGCTGATCGGACGGTGAGCTACCCATTACTCGCCGTCCGCAGGCCCGGGTCACAACTGGCGAGTCATGACGAAGAGAGCCGGCTCCAAATAATGGGTTAATTATCACTATTGCATCGAAAAAACGTCCATAACTAAATATAGGCCTCCCCCGAGGTACGATAATAAGGCTAGACTAAGAGAAAGAGAGAGAGACAGGACCCATCTTCATTGGAAAAACTCGCAATTTTTTTTGCTACATTCTGATTTCTCGGGCCTCTGGGGTCCCGGACCTGTAGAAGGCGTACGAGGGCCCAGAGCGGCCCCTTAGATGCATTTTTATTAAATGAGGCACCAACCGACGAATATCTATGTACGCGCTATGCAAGTACACCCAAGGACATCCCCCAGTTGATGGGAAACTATCGCAAGATATTTTTTTGCCCCACTCTAGGAATTACTCCTGTATCGTGGGATTCGTGGATGCGTTCACAAACATTTAAACTCACATACACAAGACACTCAGACCCGGAACAACTATCTGTAGGCCATACAAATATTTGTTGCAGCAGCGGAACGCTCAACCACTGTGCCAACCGTGCCGTCGAATATATGGAAAATAAAGCTACGGTTTTGGCAGGTTAAAGTGAGTGTTATCAAGGACTTTATAAAGACCTGACCTGAACAATGGCAGAGGACAGATGAGTGTTGAAAAGGAAAGAGGAAGACATTTAACCTACATGTTTGTATGTTATTACTAGCTGAAAAACGATTTTTTGCGATAAAAAAATGGGGGGTGGGGTTAGGAGGGTGAAAAATACTTTGCGACCTATTCTGATACCCACAAAATACACAAAAAGAATATAGTTGTATTGTAGTTATTGTCTTTAAAAAAAAAAATTGGTCGAGCTGTTTCAGAAAAGTGCAACCACAAACACCACGACACGAGATTTGTATTTATAAGATTTTATTTTATATTCGGGACAAAAACTTAATAATACCTTGATCTTCTTATAAATATACTTATTATAAGTACTACTAACAAAAGGAAGGGACAAAAGTAAGTAATGGAAGAAGTAAACGAAATCTGATGTAAGGTTTTGAAAAAAAAAATGATCTGATGTTCTTCCAGTTTGTCATGGTGCATGGCACTCCTTTGACATCGGTGAGGGAAAAATCGTGAATATAATTAATCTGCCTTGAGGCAGCATCGTGATTGGGTATATACTTAGATGCTCTTACCTTCTCCGAATAAGAAAAAGCCTTTCCACTGCTGTGGATCAGGCTGGTAATAAAACTATCACGCGGTTTTAAAAAAAAATAGGATAAAATAAATAAATAACAGGTATCATTATTCATTACTGTAAACGACAATTGGATGAACCCACCTTATTGTAATAGGTATACGATACAAAAACATGGTTGAAATAATAAAAAAAACTTTTTTACAAAAACATTAAACCAACTTCCATAAAAAAATACGAAAAATTGAAAAATGACGGACTTGGAAGTCGGTTGTATTTTTAGTATTTTTTTTTATTTTTCACTTTTCAACCGACGAAAAAAACGGAGGATGAGAACCTCCTCCTTTTTTTTTTGACGGTATAGTCGTCTGTGTACACATATTTTTTGTTTTTGTTATTTTTGCAAAAAGTGCTGAATAAATTTCGATAAACTTCATATGGGACCCTCAGGAGTATATTCTTTCGTATAAAAAAAGAAAATCAGTCCTCAATTGACAGAGAAATTGGTGAACATCCATAAAAAATAAACATACATACAGTTGAACATAGAACTTCCTCCTTTTTCGAAGTCGGTTAACAAATACTTTGAAGATTTTTAAGAGCACTTAAAACACTTACCTCAATAGACAAACGACCACCCAGCACGATTCCAATTGCACAAAATGTTCCACAAATAAAAAAAAAACTAATAAAAAGTACCACTCACCTGACTTACGTGTTTATTCCTATACGAGTGAAGTCCACTAAGATCGCTAATATAGTGTTGACTAAAGAACTTGTCACTACATTGAAAGATTTCAAGATTAGCGGTGCAGACGCGACGGTTGGATTTTATGCCTATTCGCCTCAGAGAGGCAATGAGGCGGGGCTCGTGGCTAAGTACCTAATAATGTCCGTAGATGGGTAACCCTCCTTTACATAATCAGCCTTATTTATAAAACTCAATAACTGTAATGTTTAGTTTAAATATTGATTAGCAGAATCCATATAATCTAAATTCAAGACAACGTACGTCTCATCAAAATACAACTGTATATAAAATATAAAACTTTAAGTCATAGCTCATTAGATCCACGACACCCGATCAGCATCACCTCGTTACTCGGTGTCCACTCGTTGTCGACAGGTGGACCACAGTTGGATGCCGCGTGTCAACCGATGAACGTCGCGTTTTCAACGAGTGGACATTGCGTTGTCCGCGAATGGATGAGTAGTTTGTCAGGGATCATCACTAGGTCTACACGTGTGCGTCATTATATATAACTTTACAAACCAACGCAAGGCAAGCGTGCGAGCAACGGGTGGTCACCGAGTGGTCCTCTCGCTGTCCGCGCGTGGACAGTCCGCAGGCGAGGCGTTTCGGAGTTGATATTGTGAGCGTATACCCAAAGATAACACTCCATAGAAAGAATACTAACTGCTCCAGGTGGGGCGGGGCTGGTCGGGATTTGGGTGACATTAGTGCGCTATGACCTTTTATCTCCAGCATCTATCTTTCTTCTGGGAAGAAAATGTTGAAATAAGAACCTGCCAAATAGTGTTTAAAGTAATCACACAGTTATTTTTACAAATAAAGTCCAATGAGACCATTCCATGCCTTCGAAGGAATGCTATGTTAAACCGTTGTTCCCGACTAACATTTGTAAATTGACAGTCATTATGACTCCCCCAAGTGTCGGCAAAAAGACCAGTCCTGTGCGTCCTGCATCCATCAGCTATTTGCTACCCTCACCAGGTCATCGGTCCACCTTGAAGCCTTCCGACGCTGCGTCTTCTGGTAAGCAGTCGCCACTCCAGAACTTTTCGGCTCTATTAACCACCTTTTTTGCGTGTAATGTGTCTGTAGGTCCATGTAAACTACTGGTACTGAGCTGTATTCGGATAGACTTGAAACTAACCTCACATAGACTAAAATGATAACGAGATTCATTGATTCTGTCGACTTGTGTGTGACAGTTGGAAAATGGTTTGGGAGGTTTGTTGATTCTGTCGGCCTGTGTGTGATAGTTGGAAAATGGCTTGAGAGATTTATTGATTCTGTCGGCTCGTGTGTAGTAGTTGGAAAATGGCTTGGGAGATTTATTGATTCTGTCGGCCCGTGTGTAATAGTTGGAAAATGGCTTGGGAGATTTATTGAATCTGTCGACCTGTGTGTGATAGTTAGGAAATGGCTTGGGAGTTTTATTGATTCTGTCAGCCTGTGTGTGATAGTTGGAAAATGGTTTGGGAGATTTATTGAATCTGTCGACCTGTGTGTGATAGTTAGGAAAGAAGAAGAAAGAAAAGAAAGAAAAAGTATTTATTTGCCACAAATTAACGACATACACAACAATATGATTTTGCTTGAAAGGTTTAATGATTCGGTCAACCTTTGTGTGATGGTTGGAAAATTGCTTGGGAGGCTTATGGATTCTGTCGACCTGTTTGTGATAGTTTGAAAATGGCTTGGGAGGTTTATTGATTCTGTCGACTTGTGTGTGATGATTGGAAAATGACTTAGGAGGTTTATTGACTCTGTCGCTCGATTTCTAAAAGATTGATCAACACAAGACATAGATAATAGACTGTTAAAGTCCAGCTATTTCATTTAATCTGCTGGCTAAATTGACAACAGCCAATTAAAAAACTTAACATGAGTTTGAGATAAACGCATAGCATAACCAGCCTATAATTTTCTCACAGCGGGGACAAAAGCCTCCTCTCTGTGAGAGCGCGTGGGCTATAATCCACGACGTGGGCCATTGCGGGTTGGTGGTGTCACATGTCTTCGAAGTTTTAGTTCTAAGACATGCCGGTTTCCTCACGATGATTTGCTTCACCATTTTAAGAGCAGTTGAGATGAAATAATTTACACAAAGCAAAGCACCTGCCAGGGTTTGAACCCACGCTCACGAACAACTGTTCCTAGTGGTCCTTTTGGAACGATAGTTTTATTGAAGCCGAACGGACAGGCGCTCAATACTTATCTAGTCTTTTCAAATATTTTGTATACATATATTGCTAGATCAATTTAGTGTTAACTACCAACATACGTAGAAGATGATGTACCAAGACTAGCAATTTGAAAAAAAATGTTATTTTGGTAAGACTGTATGAATAATTTAAACACCATACACGATTTATCATAATGTTTTAGTCATGAATTTAAATATTCAAATTTTATCAAATTTTTAAATATAATTGCTTGCCATATTTGGCAAGACACGTTTAGTCGTAGGTAAAATTGAATAACGAAGATTTTGTTTATTTTTAGATTTCTGTACCCGAAGGATCCAAATGGAGCCGGACGGACGGATACGTGAGCTCGCTTATGTGTCCGTCTATCCGTCGTCTGTCACATAGCCTTTACAGCCAAACGGTTGGAGCAACAATCTTCAAATTTTCAAAGTATAAGGGTCTTGTTGACTCAAAGCCACACAAATAGTCAAAAATACATTTGGTACGGAACCCTAAATGTGTCAAGTCCGACATGCACTTGGCCAGTTTATTGGTACTGTTTCTTTTTTTTCTTTTTTTTTGGGAGGTTGGGAAATCATCCAATGACTTCTCCCGCTCTGGGTGGAGCGTGAGGGCGTGTCAGACTCTTACTGACTAAAACCCACCCCTGTTCCTTCCCTGCCTGAGTGCCCAGAGGTGCGGTAACTCATTTTCAGAATTTATCCGCTACCCCTAGGCATGCAGGCACCGGCCACGATGGTCCGGCCCGTGATGGCCACTCCGTTGAGCTTCCCTCACGCGTCCCGCATCCGCCTTCACGAGCATTACTGCTTCACAGAAGGCGGAGACTGCCTCCCATTCTCTCTTGCTCCATACCATGGCCTGAACTAGGGCCGGGCGCGAGAGGTCACCGCCACCTATCGCATCCACGAGGACACGGCGGTGCTCCGCCCAAGCGGGGCAGTGCGATCCGCGCAGTGGTAACACCCGGGCGTTTCCTGCCGCCCGATTTGATGCAGGAACCTCCCGAAACAACCGTGCCCGGTGAGGACCTGCGTCAGGCGGAAGGTGAGGGCGTCGTGACGCCTCTCCAGCCACTCCTCAAAGAGGGGCACTACCGCCGCAATGGTGGCGTGCCCAGCGCTGGGTTGCGACAGTTGCTGTCTCCATTTCGCCATGAGATCCCGCCGGAGCTCCATCCGCCGAGCCGCGAGGTGTCGCGGCAGCAGAGTTTTGCCCCGGCGCTTGGCCTCCTCGCGCCACTCCCAGAGCAGCGCGAGGACCCTAGCCTCCAGATCCCATGGCGACAGTCCAGCAAGGAGGCTCACCGCCTCACAGGGGACCGTGCGGTATCCTCGGATGAGCCGAATGGCCATGACCCAGTTTTTTAGTACTGTGAAATACAAACAAACAAGAATACGAATTTACCAAGCCTTATTTTTAAGGAAAACGGTTCGTTCTTAGGGTTCCGTACCCGATGGGTCCAAACGGAGCCCTATTGCTGTCACTCACGTGTCCGTCTGTCCGTCGTCTGTCACACAGGTTTTACAGGCAGACAGTTGGAGCAACTGTCTTTAAATTTTCACATTATAAGCATCTTGTTGACCCAAAGCCATACAAATTGTCAAAAATTGGTACGGTGTGCAAAGTCCGACACGCACTTGTCTGGTTTTATTAAACAGGACAGTTCCTAATCTTAATTTGTACCAGTTGGTATACCTCTGTTGCTAGGTTTGGTGGATTGCTTCTAGCAACTGTACCAGACTGTTACCTATTATAAACCACCGAGCTGTTTTGTATTTTTATTTTTCTTTTTTTGGGGGGTGGGAAATCAGCCAATGACTTCTCCCGCTCTGGGTGGAGCGGGAGGGCGTGTCAGACTCTTACTGACTAAAACCCACCCCTGTTCCTTTCTTGCCTGAGTGCCCAGGGGTGCGGTAACTCATTTAGAAACTATCCGATACCCCTAGGCATGCAGGCACCGGCCATGATGGGCCCCGTCAGTGGTGACTGACAACATCTCTTTGAGGCGCGCGTGGAACACTACGCGCCGTCGACTCACGGGCCTGGTGCTGATCGAACGCGTCCCGCCTCCGCCTTCGCGAGCATTACTGCTTCGCAGAAGGCGGAGACTGCTTCCCGAGCTGTACTGTATGAAGTCAAAAGGCGTACTATTCTATTGAACTTAGAAAATTTACTGATTGCTTTGATAACTCAAAATGAACTAACTTCTCTTAGTTCTTAAATGGACAGTCCGGATAGTCAGTTTGATTTTAGTAATTACACGAGTCGGTTCGTAGGATTTCTCTGTCTTAACGGGACCCCTTCCATTTACTGATGGGGATCACTGGGCTGGTTTCAGTGAAGTCAGAATTCCACACTGCCTGTCCTTTTCCCCAAATTCCAGCCACCTTTTGAAAGTTTCCCCCAAATAAAATAAAAAAAAAGATTTCTCTGTCTGACTGTCCGGGAACAAAGACGACCTTTTTATACTCGTCAAACTGTACCAAAAATATTTCCGAACATTAGCGTAAAATCATCAACAAAAATTCGAATTCAAGAAAGAATATCTTAAGGCCCTACTACCGGCCAAGTGGCGCCCTCGTTGAATAAAAAATCGTAGCATAGCCTAAAAATAAATATTAAAGAATCCAACGTTACGTTTGATACAAAGAGGATAAAGTATTTTTACGTTGTTAAAACAGGTCTCAAAATGTTTCGTATCTTTTTTGACACTTTTTCTTACTACTTTGGATACGAAACATTTTGAAACCTGTTTTAACAACGTAAAAACACTTTTTTCAAGAAATACAACCGACTTCTAAAAATTGCAAAATAACTTTAATTTCGGAAGTCGGTGTATATATTTTCTTTGTTTCTTCGTTATTTGACACCGACTTCCGAAATTAAAGTTATTTTACAATTTTTAGAAGTTAGTTGTATTTTTTGAAAAAAGTTTTGTTTTTTCCTATTTTAATTTTTTATTATTGTTGTACACCAGAAGTAAAATTAAATATTAAAGTTATGCTCGAATGAATAACATGGAATTTGAACATTTGGAGGCAACCAAAACGTCATCTGCGTAGATTTTTCAAAAAGTGCTGAACCAATTTCGAAAAAAAATTATATAGGACCACCTCTGAAATATGACCTATCATACAGAAAAAGAATCATCAAAATCTATTCACAAATGGCGGAGATATTGCGTAATAAACATACAAAAAAGAACAAAAAAAAAACATACAGACGAATTGAGAACCTCCTCTTTTTGAAGTCGATTAAAAATACTTTATACTCTTTTTAAAAAACGTGACGTTGGATTCTTTAATATTTATTTTCTATTCTATGCTTCGATTTTTTATTCAATGAGGGCGCCACTAGGCGGGTAGTAGACCCTTAAGCTACGCATAATATAAAACTACTTAGCAAAGTCATGCAAACAATAGGCGGTAAGTAGCTATGGTGATCGGCGCTCGGGTATCGAAGTCGCATGTTCTGGGTACCAGTGTTGGGCAAAATTTAGTTTGATTGATGATTAATGAGTAATAATTAAATTATTTAATCATGTCTACTGACTAAAAATCAATCATGGTGTGGTGATTGATGATTGATTAGTTAAATAATCATGACTAAATTTCTCATGCCTAATTTGTATCTGCTAACTGTTAATTTCAAGGTTGAGGAGATCAGATAGGCAATCGTTCCATGTAAAATACTGGTATTCAGCTGCATCTGGTTAGACTGGAAGCCGACCCCAAGATAGTTGGGAAAAGTCCAGGCAGGCAGATTTTTAACTGTCAATTTCAAGGTCTTACTATATATGTTAAAATTAACATTTACTTAATTGTGACTTTTTTGTCACCATTTTTCCACGCGACGGCCATGAAGACGGTCTGTATGCGTTTGCGCGTATTTTTACAATTTTCTAAGGATCTAAGCATCGTGAGCAGTCGATATTTTATGGTATCTCATTAAGACGTAACTCGTAGCAGGTGCTGGACTTTCAGCGTTGTAGCACTGACCAGGACGGAGGTATGTAGCTTCTGGAGACCGTGGGGACCCCACGATACCAGTTACGTTAGTTTTTTCATGGATTTTTCTGTTTTTAGAGTTCCGTACCCAAAGGGTAACCAACGGGATCCTATTACTAAGACTACGTTGTCCATCTGTCTGTCAGCGGGCTGTGTCTCACGATCTGTAATAGCTACACAGTTGAAATTTTCACAGAATGTGTATTTCTGTTGCCGCTTTAACATCAAATAATATAAATAATAATAAATTTAACAACTGTCTAACTGTTACGGATCAGGAGACACAACCCAAAAAAAACCCAAAAGTACGTTTCGCGGACCCCATGAGGCCAGTTATGTTTGTCTAATTTACGATACCAGAAGGGTTATGCGTATATCACGCATACCAACAACTTTATAACAAACTCCACACGAATTTTGAGAATTTTGTATTTTTATACCTAGTCTTATATTGCGGATTTTAGATTTAGTGTGACGCCTATGTTACGCGGATCAGTCATACAATATCTAACAACACCTCACTCAGGAACAGACAAACATCTAAACCAAGGATGACGCCTTTTGGATCGTACCTTTTTTTCAAAAATGAATAATAATGTGGTTAAACTAACGTCATAGAATCTTAAATTAGTATTTTTATGGACAAAAAAAAAAAAAAAAAATGTAAAAAAAAAAAAAAAAGACGTGTGGCACTCGGAGACTGCCGCGGTAAAGCTATTGCATAGCATTTTTTATCAACCTAAGCAATTATAATTATTTATTTATTTTATTTATGCAGTATTTTTTTTCCTTTGTTTTTTTTTTCTTTGATATTAATTCAAGTTACACTTTTTACACGCACGTAAGAAGTTACACTTCTTTGGCGTAACAAGATAAATATCATCATCATCATCATCATCGTCATCGTCATCGTCATCGTCGTCATCGTCATCGTCATCGTCATCGTCATCGTCATCGTCATCGTCATCGTCATCGTCATCGTCAGCGTCAGAGTCATCGTCATCGTCATCATCATCATCATCATCATCATCACTATTCATCGATAGATGGCAAAACTAAAAAGTATCACCGCTGTGCCGGTCGGAGTGAGGGGTGTTAGGTTTTTTTCGTTACGGAATTTCTGGATTCGGTCTCCACGCTCAAGGCCCGCGATAGAAGCTATGCAATAGCTTAAAAACTTTTTTACAAATAATAGAACGGACTAAAAAAAAAACTAAAAGTCCAAAATAACTTTAATTTCGGAAGTTGGTGTCAAAACACGAAGAAACAAAACCAGAAACACTGACTTCCGAAATTAAAGTTATATTGGACTTTTTTAAGTAGGTTCTATTTTTTGTTAAAAGTTTTTTATTTTTCACTTTTTACTTGTGGTTCTCCATTAAATTTCGTAACAATACATAGACAAAACGATCGCAGTAATCGTGAGTCATTTGCTGTTAGTTTAGAAGTGTTCCACTGTCTATCTCCGAAGAATCTGACAATATTTTTTTTTGCGAGTCCAAATTATTCTGTAGCATTGGCCACCACTCGCACGGGTGCCGTTCGTTCGTGTTAAAATTGTATCTAAAATAATCATTCATATTAATAACCTCTGTGTCATATATACTCTGTGCTTGATTATCTGTCTGTGCCTTGTCTATTAGAAGAAATATAGTTCAGTTCTTTTTGAATCACAACGCGATCGTTTTATTAGAGGTTATGGGCCCAGATTTTTCGTTTAATTCTCGCAGATAAAACTTGCAAATTAGTGCTGTATAAGTTTCGCAGACTGAGAATAAACTGTGCTAGTGAAAATGAGTTCAAACTACGTTGTGAGTGTGCCTAAGTTGAAGGGCCGTGAGAACTATGCAGAGTGGGCTTTCGCGGCGGAGAATTTTCTTGTGCTGGAAGGGACTTCTGATTGCATCCTAGAAACCAAGCCAGAAGAAGCCGCAGCAGATGCAAAAACCAGAGCAAAATTGATCCTAACGATAGATTCGTCGCTATACGTACACATCAAGGAAGTCAAGAGTACAAAGGAGTTATGGGACAAGCTCAAACAATTGTTCGATGACTCGGGATTTACTAGGCGAATCAGCTTGTTGAGAACCTTAATCTCGATCCGTCTGGAGAATTGTACATCTATGACATCGTATGTAACGCAGATTATAGAAACGAGTCAAAAATTAAGTGGAACAGGCTTCAAAATCAACGATGAGTGGGTCGGATCCTTCCTTTTGGCCGGATTATCTAAAAAATATTCGCCAATGATAATGGCGATAGAACACTCTGGAATCCAAATAACAGCCGACGCCATTAAAACAAAGCTAATGGACTTAGAGGAAGTCAGTGGCGACGTTAGCGGAGCATTTGCGAGTTTTCGCAAAAATAAGGTTGGCAACACTGGTGGAACCAAAGACAATATGTCAAAGTCAAAACCGAAAATAATAAAATGTTACAGATGTAAACAAACCGGCCACTATCGTAACCAGTGCACGAATATTGAGAAGGATACATCAAATACTAAAACAATTGAACGCAAACAAACGAATGCCTTTAGTGCTGTGTTCCTAAATGGCGTTTTTGCAAAGAATGATTGGTATGTTGATTCGGGAGCGAGTGCTCACTTAACCGCTAATGAAAATTGGATAAAAAATGCCTCGACCGAGCATCCTATCAAAGAAATTGTTGTCGCTAACAAAGAAAAGGTGGCTGTTAAGTGCTCAGGCGACGTGCAGATTGCTACATTGACAGATGACTGTGAATATGACGTGGTTGTTGAAGAAGTTTTGTGCGTTCCGAGCTTGACCACGAATCTCTTATCGGTTAGTCAATTAATAGCAAGAGGTAATAGAGTGTATTTCACTAGTGATGGCTGTCAAATATACAATAAAGCTGACAAGTTGGTTGCCACAGCTTGTTTGATAAATGGTGTCTACAAGTTAAAAATGCCTGAAAGGTTCTTGGCTGCAGTGATGACCTCAAGTGACATTTGGCATCGCAGGTTAGGTCATCTCAATAGCAACTACCTGAATAAAATGGAGAATGCAGTGGAAGGGCTCACACTCGACAGAAGGGCTGATATTTCGAAGTCGTCGTGCATAGTGTGTTGCGAAGGCAAACAGAGTAGATTGCCTTTTCCGCAGGATGGCAGCAGAAGCGATGATCTCCTGCAGTTAGTTCACAGTGATATATGTGGGCCATTTAGCAATGTTTCTATTGGCGGCTCAAGATACTATATATTGTTTGTAGATGACTATAGCCGCATGATATACATCTACTTTCTTAAAAACAAAAGTGAAGCTCTTGATTGTTTTAAAGCTTATAAGACAGTTGTAGAGAATCAACTGAATAAGAAAATTAAGAAGTTGCGTACAGATAACGGAAAGGAATATTGCAGTAAAGAATTTGAGAAGTATCTTAGCAATTCCGGAATTATTCATCAGAAGAGCAATCCGTACACGCCAGAACAGAACGGACTGGCAGAACGCTGTAACCGTTCAGTGGTGGAAAAGGCAAGATGCCTGTTGTTTGACGCTGGTCTGGATAATAGTTTTTGGGCCGAAGCGGCAAATACTGCTGTATATCTTCAGAATAGGACCGTAGCATCAGCTTTAAATGGGAAAACTCCATATGAGATGTGGACATCGAGAAAACCAGATATAAGCCATTTGAGAGTCTTCGGGAGCATAGTAATGATGCATATTCCAAAAGAAAAAAGGCTGAAATGGGATAAGAAGGCTGAGAAGGGCATACTAGTAGGCTATCCAGAGGATGTAAAAGGTTATCGTATTTATATTTCTAGAACAAAAGTGATCACAACCAGCCGTGATGTGATCATCATTGAAAAACCAACACAGGTAGAGAATCCAGTACAGATCCAAGAACCACAATCACAGACTGAATCCTCTGAGGTGCATTTAGATTCAGTGGGGGACACATCAGATGACACTGAAAGTGAGGAGTACCATGATGGTGATGAAACCTATGTTCCTGATGAAGAAGAGATCTGCTCCTCTAGTGGTGAAAGTGTAGTGAGTGTAGTTGAAAAAAGGGAGTGTGTGAGGCGCAGACAGCGACCTGATAGGTATGGTTTTTCCAGTGTTTGTTTCGAAAGTGATAGTACAATAGACGTCAGTGAACTCTCATTACAAGATGCGTTAAATGGACCTGAAAGAGAACAGTGGTTAGAGGCAGTGCGAGATGAGTTACAATGTTTTGAGGACAATAATGCGTGGGAACTTTCAGAAGTACCTGATAACAAAACTATAGTTCAATGTAGATGGGTATTGCGAAAAAAATATGATAGTGAAAATAAAGTAAGGTTTCGTGCCAGGCTAGTCGCTAAAGGTTTTTCACAAAAACGAGGTGTAGATTATACAGAGACTTTCTCTCCTGTTGTGAGGCACACAACCCTACGCTTATTATTTTCACTGTCAGTGCAATTAGGACTTGATGTAACACATTTGGACGTAAAAACTGCTTTCCTTAATGGTGACCTGGAGGAAACCATATACATGCAGATACCAGATTGTTTTGATTCCCCAGGTAGCAAAAATAAAGTGTTAAAACTTATGAAGGCCATTTATGGCCTGAAGCAGGCCTCAAGAGCCTGGAATAAAAAATTAGATAGTTGTTTGCTTGAATGTGGTTACAAAAAATCAAAGCTTGAACCATGTATGTATACAAAAATGAATGAAAATCGTAAAACTATTGTAACGGTTTATGTAGACGATTTCTTCATATTTTCTAATGATAACAAGGAATGTACTGATCTCAAGGAAATGTTGTCAAGTCGATTTAAAATAAAAGACTTAGGACAAGTGAAACAATGTCTAGGGATGAATGTAAAATTTGATAAGTTAGAAGGATCTGTCACCTTAAGTCAAGAACATTATATTGATAGTTTGTTGCTTAAATTTAATTTGACAGATTGCAAAACCTTTGATACTCCAATGGAGCATAAATTAAATGTAAACATAGGTCAAAATGTAAATAATAAAGTACCTTACCAACAGCTTATAGGTAGCTTAATGTACTTATCTGTCTTAACCAGACCAGACATAACTTATTCAGTCAGTTATCTAAGTCAATATAATAATTGTCATACAGATGAGCATTGGGGTTATGCAAAGAGGGTGTTGAAATATTTGAAAAAGACTAAATCTTATGGTATTAAGTATTGTAATAATGGAATTTCCAATATAGAGGGTTTTGCGGATGCCGATTGGGCAAACAATACAATAGATAGGCGGTCTTATACCGGATTTTGTTTCTTATTGTCTAGTGGTGTCATATCTTGGGAGTGTAGGAAGCAAAAGACTGTAGCTCTGTCAAGTTGTGAAGCTGAGTATATGGGAATTTCTGAAGCTTGTAAAGAAGCTATTTACTTAAGGGCTTTGCAATTTGAAATAACTAATAAAATGTACACTTTAACATTATATAATGACAGTCAGAGTGCACAGAAGCTATCGTCAAATCCAGTATTTCACAAGAAATCCAAACACATTGATGTGAAATATCATTTTACCAGAGAATGTATTTCAAATAATATAGTTAATTTGCAGTATTTGCCGACAGCAGACATGCCCGCTGATTTGCTAACAAAAAGTCTAAGTGCAAAGAAACATTCTATGTTTATGAAAAAGTTAGGTGTTGTTAATGTGTAAAGTGTTTACCTGTGTGATTATTTGAGATAGTGGGGGTGTTAAAATTGTATCTAAAATAATCATTCATAATAATAACCTCTGTGTCATATATACTCTGTGCTTGATTATCTGTCTGTGCCTTGTCTATTAGAAGAAATATAGTTCAGTTCTTTTTGAATCACAACGCGATCGTTTTATTAGAGTTCGCAATCTAAACACACGTTAATAGACTGTTATACTTATAAAACTCCCCGTAGAAAAAAATAAAATCATGGTGATATATCGCGTTCTCAACTTAATCTATGGTATGGTATAACATCTAGCTGCGAATACATCTTACAAGTACAGTGCTAGAGGCAAATATTTGTTCTATTTTTCCGCCTTCCAATACTACGACACAGCTATTAAGCGGATACTTTTGTATTCATACCTTTTTAGGGTTCCGATAATCAGCATGAACAAACTGAACCCTTATAGGATCAATCGTGTGTCTGTCTGTCTGTCTGCCCGTCTGTCCGTCTGTCGCAGCCAATTTGCTTCGAATCTGCTGTACCGATAGAGTTGAAATTTGGTACACACATGAATATTTGTGACCCAAACACGGACGTGTACCCTAAATAAATTAATTTGGAATTTGGGGGGTCACTTTTGGGGTGAAAATGGAAAATTAAAAATCAAAGTTTTTCAAACTGTGTCGTGCGACATATCTAATGAAAGGGCACATTGTGAGGGGCTCGAATAATTTTTTTTCTTAATTTTAAAATATATAATTTTTAAATTATTTAAGAAAACAGATGAAAAATTACCACCAGCTCCCCCCCCCCCCCTTGTCACATTAACATTAGATCCTGAAAAATAAAATTAAAACGTTTTGTTCCAATTTCGACCGCTCGCATTTACATATATGTAGAAAGAAGAAAGAAAGAAAGAAAATACGTTTAATTAAGGTAAACATGACGCAAAAGACAGAAACACAACAGAAAAAAAAACTGAGGGAAAACATGCGCCACATCCACGCAAAACGGCCATCGCTCAGCTTAGTGCTGTGACCCTATGCGAGACAGAGCCCCAGCGCTGGTTTTCAGCGACAGCCGGCGCTGACGTTATGACGTCGACTGGTGCAGCAAACAATGAGTGAAACTAAATACTGTACAGCGTAATAAATATTAATATTTAAGTGGCAACATTCCATTCCCTGCAACATGACGCACGCGCCGCCGGCTTTAATTAATCTGTGACACTCAGCTGTCAGTAAACTATCTTCGATAAGTAGTTTTGTAGTAGTATCGTGCGTGCGCTCTACCATCTGACGGCCAGCTCTACCACCGCGCACGCTCATTGGTCAAATCAAATAACGCGCGGCTCCCTGGCTTCTTGTGTCACACTTCCGACCCATTTCACGAAATCATAATTCCCACAGATTGCAGGTAAGCGAGAGAAAAGATGTTACACATGAAAAATAATAGGAAAAAAAAACTTAAGACAATGAAGGTCTTTTCATTATGGAAGGCAAAGGTTATTACTTATTATAATGACTATATTATTAAGTGCTATTTATTGCCAATGTCAATGGCTAGCACGTTAACAAATAGAGAAATTATGTTTTCATCACTTGTTGATGCACGTGATGTTGCCTACTTAAAATCAAACAAAGGTTATCTCCGCGCTGACCAACCTTTGTGGATACGAGCAATTCTGTTAATGCTTTTAACTATGTGGTAATTTATTTCAGAGCACGGTAATGCCTCCGCCAAGTCTGGCTAAAACCGGCCAAGTGCGAGTCGGAATCGCGCGCAGTGTTCCGAACGTATAATATTTTTTAACAGGTTTTTTTATATATATTCTTTAGCCTTTGTACCTACAGGTTTTCCTGTAATCTAAACAAGGTCTTTTTTAAATTTTAGATTCAGTTGTTTTGGAGCTAAAGAAGGGGAGGGAATTTCAATTTTCTTAAATTACTTAAAAACTGTTTAATAAAATGTTTAAAATATTTTTTTATTGGTACTCTTACAATAACCTCTTTCATTTGATATGTAGCATGATACAGTTTAAAAACTTTTTAAAATAGTCTAGTTTGTACCACGTTACATGTCCGTGTTTGTGTCACAAAAAATCATGTATATATCACGAGGAAACGGGCCTAAAATCGTCTGCTATAGTTTTCATTCTTTACATAGCAAGACTTTTTCTTGTCATTTAAGGTGCAAACTACACCGTCCATATCAATGCACTAAACTGCCATATCCCAGATCGCAATGAATTTGGTCTTCTTCTTCTTTCGAATCAATGGGGCAACGCGTCAAGCCCCTCATTAGCAGACACAATTAAAAACTTATTGTTGCGTTACCTTATGGTAACGCGAGGGGCCTGATGCGTTTTTTAAATACTTTGGGCCCAAAAGCTGGCCATATTAGTTGTAGCGTCACTAACGTTAATCTGGTCCTCCATAGTGCGGTGTGGGCACTTGAGGCATTCCAGTATGTGAGTCGTGTTCTCTACAGGGGCACCGCACTCACATTGGGTATCAGACGAGTTTATCAAACCCCATTTTTCCAAGTTTTATTTGCAGCGGCCTACCTGGGTAAGCAACCGATTGAGTGGTAAGCAACCATTTTTAATAGTGGTGCTTGGCAACGGGCTTTCCCCAGTTTTAAATAACCCTTTGTGCCTAATGGCCTAGCTTTATTCTGTCTTCTGCTTGATTAGGAGGGAAGTGGAAATTATGTTTTTCATACTCCTCCGCTGTTCTTTTCTGATTAATTTCGTTGCGGGACCAAAGACAGTTTGATTGTTTCTCTGGGACTCGTCGAGCTTCACAGCCTCGGCGTTTTTTCTGGTGGTAGCCACTGTTGATTCTGGCTTACAAGAGTTACAGTGGTTTGGAAATAGTGTGACGGGCTTGTCCAAAATAAAAAAAAAACCGATTGGGTGCTTTCCATATAGGCTAAGGCAGTTCTCGTCCCGGTGGCAGGTGTTCCTGGGGTTTCAAGAAGTCACTGGGTGGTTGGTATTGTTCTTAAATGAACTGATGCCCCCAAGGATGAACATCAGCTCAGCCTTTGTACAGAGCTACTTCAAAGTGATGTCATGAAAAGGCCAAATGGACATTAACGATAGCCACTTTTCGACCAATACGTTATCCTACCTTTGACCTCTACCAGAAATGCGAGGTCCTTACCATTCGCCAAATGTTCATACTCAGCACGATTTTTAACAGCACACTAACACTCCAATTGCACGTCGGCTGACAATACCCAGAAGAAGAAAGAAGGTATGTACTGTACCTCATCCTTATTTTACATTTACAAAAAGATTCTTTCTTTATCAAGGACCATTTCTTTATAATAGAATAAACGCAATAATGCCACTGCAAACATGCTGTAAGCTAACATGCAAGAAGCGGATTACTGGTTTTTTTTCTACCAAAAATTATGATCCCTTCTTACAAAAATTAACTAACTCATAATACTCACATACTCAAACTCTCTCTCTCACACACACACACACGTGTACACGCACACACACATACCCAAACACACACAACGCGTGCACTCACACATTTTTGTATTGGACTTTCATTATTATTATTTTTCTTCTATTTTTCTAAATTTTGTTAATAATTATCTAAGAGTCTAAATAATACTCTTGACCCATTTTCGGGAAATGAGGGATGATTGTCCTTAATACAGGCTACTAAGTAACCTAGTAAGGACATCAGATCCTAGAATTATATTGTTACCTACTTATCTCAAATGTAAACCATTTTTAAATTGTCATCCTACTTTGTAACAGACTTTACCACTTTTCATGAAATAAAATATTATTATATTATTAAAAATGATTGTGTTAGGATTCGTTTCTACTGTAAATTATTATAATATCATTAATTTTAATAACTTTGCTAAAACTACTAACTTTACAACATAATTAGGGATTGTTAATGAAACCAATTTCCACCTCAGACAACATATTTTAATTATATTCAGGCTAAGAGGTCAGTCCACTACGTGTACAGGGACTTTCCTTGCCAATTACTTAGATCACTTAGGTGGTTGTTTGTACCAAGTCATTAGATGTTAGCATGTCAGTCACAGAAAAATACGTGACACATCAAGTTTTGATGATTTTACTTTGAACACGGCTTCGCTCCCGTGACCTATCCCGCGGAACCTGTTATTATTCCCGGGATATAAAGCCTGTGTTACTTCCTGATAATTTAGCTTTCTATTGGTGAAAAATGGTTAAAATCGGTCCAGTAGTTTCGGAGCTTATTCGTTACATACAAAAATACAAATCTTTCCTCTTTATAATATTAGTATAGATTCTCATTCGGTCCGTTGTGCGTCCGTCTGGTCTAACATACTCGTAGCCAGCCTAGCTCCGCTCGTAGAAGTTTCTTGGTCGCGAGGATTTGTACGCGTTGAGAAGCCACAGCCTCGTATTCCAGGTTGACGTGATCAGCTGAATCTTCAGCGCTACACCAGCCTCTGCAGCGTAGGCTATATTTTTAATGTTGCAATTCTGCCCTACTCAATAAAATAAATAAATAAAAAATATTAAAAAAAAACCCGACTGTTAATAAATCGACTCCCAACCAAGTCATTTTTCAAGCAGTCTGATGCAGTTGGTGGCGTAAAATCAATAATTAAACTAAAATAACTGCCACCAACTGCATCAGACTGCTTGAAAAGTGACTTGTCTGAAACTTCTCAGTTGTTTTTTACAGTCGGGTTTTTTGAAAATATTTTTTTTCAGAATTTTATTGACTTTCATTTTTTTTCTTTTTCACAAAATGGCGTGTATGGTTGTCGCCATATTGTATTTTGATTATGTCATGTCTTCCGTAGCACTCGCAAGATTAAGAAGATATATATTATTGTAAGAATTATCAAAATCGACCCACATGTTTAGTCTAGCGCCACAATGGAACAAACATTATGTACATAGTCTGATAAACACATTACCCTCCCTTGCGTCGCCCAGTCGGATAAAAAGCTTTTTACTTCCATATCCCTTATATTACATTGCAATTATTGTTAGTAATTGGTTGTTTGTAGATTTATTTATTATTTAGGTGTTAGAATAGATTACTTGTTTCGACGGATATGACCGGGTCTTCGGGTGAAGGCCTCCTCCAAGTTTTTCCATGCATCCCTATCTATGCCGGTAGTTTGCCAGTTGTTTGCTGATGTATCTATTTATGTCATCAGCCCCCCCCCCCCCTCCCCCTCCTATATAGAACTGTTATATTATTATGAACGGTCCTATGTTAATATTGAGCATGTTATTGTTATTGTATAATGACATGAGGATCTCAGCAGGTCACTCAAACGGTCATGAGACCTCTACCATCAATCTTTCCGTGACTTATTTTCAACGTTTAGCATTCAAGACTCCATTTTGATATTAGCGAAGAAAAGTAGGTCAATTGTGAGATGTTTCTTCTCGGTTACAGTCGGTTAAATTGAGAAATGAACATGTCTGTGAAATTCAGTGCCGTTTAGAAAGGTATGAGCAACGTTTCGTAGCTCTGCAACTATCAATAATATTTTAATATGGGAATGTATTCAAGAAAACATAGCTCGATATAGCCCAATGAATCACCAAACATAAGTGGCTATGGGCAGGGCACATTGCTCGCGGAAAAGATGGTCGTTAGGGCCGAAAAGTTCTGTAATGGTGACAGCGTACCGGAAGCCGCAGCGTTGGAAGGTCTCACAAGGTGGACCAATGGCCTGGTGAGGGTTGCGGGTAGTCAATGGATGAACGATGCACAGGACCAGTCGCTGTGTCGACACTTGGGGAAGTCCTACGTCCAGCAGTGGACGTCTTTCGGCTGAAATGATGAAAATGCATTCTGTAGCGGACAAAATTATGTTAGATAGTGTCCAGTACCCTGTTTAACAAACTACTTTACCCTAAATGTACTATTATACCAAGAGACTACTGGTAGCGGGTGACAAGCCGACAGGTCAACAAGTCAAAGTCTGCAGGGCTTTTAAATAGGACCATGGTTACATCTGCATCAGCAGTTGTTTACTGTATGCTTTTAGGAGTTTTTCCATATACTCGTGGTGCCCTTTAATATTAATTTTAATCCATGGTGCGAGGCCACTGAGCTTAAACCAGTTTAAAACGCCCTTATGTGCCTATTGACCTTGCTATATTCTGACTCCTCTGCTCTTGGTCCTCCCCTCCCTACTGATATTTTCATTACGGTCATCATCATCATCACCAATTTGGACGGTATCAATACTACATGCATGGCACGTAACTGTGTTGGTCGGTGACAGAACCGTCTGTGGGCATTGAGTCATACTTTTCAATACCAAGAATATTTTTTAAGCTTGACACGTTCGTAGCACGGTAATATTATGACCACACCTTTCACATTACGACATTTTATTGAGGAAGATGGAAGAGGTAAATGTGCAGCCAGAGGTGACAAATACTCTAAAGTACTGGTATGGAAACCAGGTCAATAGTGTGAGATGGGCTGGTGCCCTGTCTAGGCCGTATGGGTTGGAGTGCGGGGTGAGACAGGTGGGGTTATGCTCGCCTACGCTTTTCAACCTATACATGAATGATCTGATTGGCGCTCTTAACAGCATGCATGTCGGGTGTCATATTAATGACATGTGTGTTAATAACATCAGCTATGCTGACGACATGGTGCTGCTGAGCGCGTCAATCTGCAGGCTTAGGACACTCGTGACTACTTGCGAGCAATATGCCAGACTACATGGTCTGTTTAGAAGAGTGTGGTCCTGGTCTTTGTTGCCAGGGGTAAGTACCCAGAAGCTGTACCTTCAGTAAAGCGAAGCGGCGTGCCCCTTGTGAGGGTGGACCAATTTAAATATCTGGGTAACCACTGGCCTCAAAGATGATGAGGAATATTGACAGGGAGCGGAGGGCGTTGTGTGTGAGAGCTAACATGATTGCCCACAGATTCAGTCGTGCCTCCTCCTGAAAGAGGTCAAGCGCACTATATTTAGTGCATACTGCACTTCTTGTTACTCTTGCAGTCTGTGGGCTCATTATACTCAGAAATCATACAGCGCCCTTCGCGTTCAGTACTAGAACGCATTCAAGGTGCTGATGGGGTTGCCCCGATACTGTAGCGCATCAGGGATGTTTTCTGAAGCTCGCGTTGTTTGCTTCTACACTGTGATGCGAAAGCGGTGCGCATCACTGGTCAGTAGGTTGCGGGGCAGCACCAACAGCATCCTGTCTATCGTATATAGCGAGCAGGCTTGATTGTGCGTTTGTGAACATCTGCTGCAGGGTATCGGCTGGGCCTGTCACCTTGCAGCAGTGATGTTAAAAAATGGGTTTCTGTGTTCATGTTGTACTAACATAGTTTTTAAGTACATTGTTACTAACACTATGAGTCTTGATACTCGAATAAAATAAATAAATGAAAATAATTATGATATGAGTCTGTTGACTACGACGTATCATACCGTGGTATGATACGTAGTAGTCAACAGACTTATTTAGCCTGTAACAAGTAAAATTACATTCAAGGCTGATAAATCCTCATAAAAAACCAGCAGTAAATTTTCATTTAACACCCGAAAACTGCTTACAGACACTCAAAACTTCCAAGCGAGTGTCCCAACAAGTAAAATAAAACATGATTTTCTGGGAATTACTCGAAACAGTCACAAATCGTGCGACACCTTAATAGAAGTTCAAATGAAGAGGGCCTTTAACGAGTTGACAAAATAGCCGTTGCGTACTTAATCAAAAAGTAATCTCAGTTTGGATATGAGTTAACTTTCATTCGCATTTTGTTTACTGCCTCGGAATATTTTAATGTCCGCTGAAACATGGCAGACAGATTTTTTTAACTTTATATTTTTGATGTTTTTGGTTGAAAAATATACAATTGCCGAGGGCCTTTTTTTTTGGATGGGTGGGAAATCATCTAATGACATCTCCTGCTCTGGGTGGAGCGGGAGGGCGTCTCAGACTCTTACTGACTAAAACCCACCCCAGTTCCTTCCCTGCCTGAGTGCCCAGGGGTGCGGTAACTCTGTTAAGAATTTATCCACTACCCCTAGGCATGCAGGCACCGGCCGCGATGGGTCCCGTCAGTGGTGGCTGACGATCATCTCTTTGAGGCGCGCGTGGAACACTACGCGCCGTTGACTCACGGGCCTAGTGCTAATCGAATGGCGAGCTACCCATTACTAGCCGTCCACAGGCCCGAGTAATTGAGACTTGAAAAAATCAAAATCAAGAGTCATTTATTGAAACTAGTCTGAGAGCCAGCAGTTTTTGAATGTCAATGTTTTACATAAAGACAGTCTCAAAAAACGCCCGCCCGTCACCACTTCCTAGTGTTTTAGCTGGGAAGAAAATTACCACACCTACCTACAATTTTAAGCTCTAATGTATTGTAGAAGTCAGAACAATGCATTTATAATTCTTAAGAAACTAGACGCAAGTTGATTGGTTATCCTTAATTTGCAAGAGTTACTAAATCATAACATAAGCATATCAGCCCAAAATGTTTCCCAATGTTGGGGGACAGGCCTACTTTCTGTGACAGATAGGGGGCCTTCGTCAACCATTCATCTTTCCTCTTATATATGAGGTTTTTTACGGATAGTAATTTAACAATCGGTAGCTAAAGTGACGTTAGCAAAATCAAGACTGCAGGCCTTGGGTTACGAGCGCGGGCCTGCGGACGTTTAGTAGTTGGTAGCTTACCGTCCGATCAGGACCAGGTGCGAGAGTTGACGGTACGTAGTGTTCCACGCGCGCCTCAAAGAGATGTCAGCAATACATTACGGGGCACGTCATGGCCGACACCTGCCCAGGGGTCGCGGATAAATTCGAAACAGAGTTACCGCGCCCCTGGGCACTCAGGCAACTGAATAAACTGGGGTGGGTTTAGTCAGTAAAAGTCTGACACGGTCTCCCGCTCCACCCAGAGCGGGAGAAGTCATTGGATGATTTCCCACCCCCACAAAAAATTTTGTGGGGGTTAGGAAATCTACAACTTACAATTCATAAGTCCCAGCTTATACCACTGGGTCACCTCTGCCAAAAGTTACCATACAAAATAAAAGCCAAAACATTGGATCAATTTCTTTAATATATCACTCCAGTACACAATGCGGTCGCCGGGATGATTTCACATTAAAATTGAATGAATTTATAATGACCACTCTTTCATTCGTTGCTGACTGATTGAGTGAATGACTGAATGTTTAAGCTTTTATTTGCATTTCATTCACAGTAATAATGTTTGTGGCGATCATCAGTTGATACCGCAATATTTTTTTTTGTAAATATGCAGTTTTAAAATAGTAGTTCATAATTCTCGTAAGAACACTCTTTCCATACCTATATTTCAGTATCTAACGGCACACATGTGCTGCGCCTTCGAGGAACATCCGTTTGCCTTGTTAAAAAAATTGCCGAAAACCCGATTCAGGCGTTTTAAACCGCTATTATTACTATTACCCACGGTCTTTAGACCTGTGACAAGGTTTTACTCGGAACCTGACAAAGTCTGTAGTTACACGATGGCCGAGTGTCAACGCGGCTTGACAGATGTTGACATTTGACGCGCGCGGGGAAAACAAAAAAGTCTGAAGATAAAGCATTCACCTAATTCCGGAGGCAGCGATGCAGATTTGCAACTCTTTTTAGTATTTTGGCTGTGTCTCGTGGAATGGTAATCTCTGGGATAATAATCTTCTGGCACGACATTTGATAGTGCGGGGATCTATGTCGATAGATAGTTGTCGAGATCTTCTTAATTTATTGCTTGAATTGTAGCTGAAGAATCGACATTGCTATTCAACGTGGCAATGCTGCCAGTGTTATAGGCACTTTTTCTATTGATAGCGATGTGGACGACTATTTTGATACCTAATGGGTTCTTCCCCTTATTCTTTCATACCCGGTTAAAAACAACTATTTCTGTAATCTATGTTATTAATTAATTTATAGGCTCCAGTGCAATTATAAATGTTACAAAATCATCGAGAGATCAAAGAGTTTTGAACAGCATCGGAGTAGAGTACACATCTATTTAGGTACGTCTCATATTTTTTAACAGGTAACACAAACATTATTTTTTTCGTTTTGTAGTTTATAATTTATTTCCCCTACCTGTATTTTTTTTTTAATAATAAACCAATTTATAAATCTGAAATCATCAGACTTATAAATACTTACTTAAGCGATGAGCAATATGATTAAATCTCTATTTTATATCACAAACATCAAACCCATCGTGGCATGCATCAACAACTACAAATTATAAAATTGTATATTTCGTAGGGATAGTTTTATTTGTATTTTTTTTATGTTCCACAATTTCAAAATAATTACTATTATTTAGTTTAACCAACACAGTCTTATTTTACACACCATACATTATGAAGCATCTTGCTTGTTTTAGGAAGTACACCCTATCCCTGAAACAAAAAAAAAACATTATCAATTCTGAATTTATCGATAAACACATCTACGCCACGACACTAGCTAGGTCTCATCTGCTACACAGACGGGGAAGGCATCCGTTTCACTAATGCACTGGGTCATTCCTTTTTACATAACCAGTATCAAGGCATATTGTGTGCACAGTTTGTTTGGCCTGTAGTGTAATGACTCTGTTGTGGTAGGCAGATGTGTTGGTGACGGTTTCGATATTATGTTATTGGTCTATATTATAAAGACTTATTTTTTTTCCATGTTTAAAGCATCAACAAAAATATGAATCCGTAGCCACTGAAGCGTGTTTACAGGAGCCTTAAACATGCGCGGGACGTCCAGCGTGCGCAAGGAAGGTTTCCCGATCAAGTGCCCCGCGCCGGTTGCAAATTAAAGCTTAATATCTACTAAACTACTGAAGCTACACACAAAAAAAAAATACGTGTGTATAGCTGAAACTATAGAGAATCGACGTATGTGAAAACTAAAGTACGATAACGTGTTCTAAGTACTTTAAAAGAAATGTAAACGTTAACGTAACCGTTAGCGGTAGACGTTAAAATTTGTTTGACCTAAATTTTTACCAATAATTTTGTAGTTTGTGTCTTTAAAACCTACATGTCATTAAACTAGACTATATAACCTTTTTTTTGATACCCCTGAGTCACTACGTGAAATGTTCTAAGTACCACAATAAACCCAAACAATCACCCCATCCCCACAGAATTTTAGCGCCGACGGCGGGTCAAGGTTACGCCAAGATGGAATATTTACCTATTTTCTCGTTGTATTTTACTGTTCTATCTGTTTGTAAATACTAATTATTAACTAATTGTCGTAAAAACAATGATTTTTCACGATATTACAAGCGAAGTCCTACTTAAAATCAATAACAAACACATTATTTACTTACGTAAACATTCCGGCCATTTCGATGTTTCGTATTTCAATATTATCATTTTCAACACACACTGAACCTCTCACATGTTTAGTTATTCGTAAAACTTGATTCTTTGAGGATTTTTTAGATACTTAACACAATTACACTCAATTTTAAGAAAATTCTAGTAAAATAAACAATTCACGTAAAAATACATCGCGCCATTTTTTGACACTGACATTTGACAGACGACATTTCAACAATTTATTGTAATTTTACTCTATGATTACGTGCAGGGTGCCCAGTAAAAAAAAGACGTGAAATTTAATACAGTGCCATCTTTTTTTTACTTCTCAAAGCTCAATCAACGCGACCACAGCAAAAAAATGATTTAAAGTGAACAAACCAAGCTGGCAATCGCGTTTGCCATAACGCTCAAGAGCATTGTTTTTCTGGCAAATAGGGTTGCCGGGACATCCAAATGGACCAAGAAAAAAGAAAAATAGAATCGTGAAAAAAAATCTAGGTTTATTTAGCCGTTACGTAACAATGTCGTCTAATTTTTCCATGTGGGTGGATGGATGAAGAGGGAGAGGGAGGCCAACGGAAGTATGGATGGATTGTGTGAGGTGTGATATGAAAGAAAAGGGAGTTAGTGATAGCGTTATGGCTGACAGGACAGAATGGAAGAAAAAACGTGCTGCACCGACCCCAAGTAACATGTAATAAGGGCAGGAAGATGATGATCATCTAATTTTTTCAAAATATTTAACGAGCAACTGGATGCAGCTAAATAATAAAAATCTTTATTGCATACCAATAAGATTAAAAATAAAAATAAATAATGCTAAAATTTAATTCATTTAATTAAAAGTCATTATGTATGTTAATTATTCATACAGTAGTTGCATACCTAAGATGTGTAACATTTGTCATCTCACCTTGGAAATAAGCAACATTAACATTATAACCTGAAAATTAAATTAAAACATTTAGTTTCGATTTCGACCGCGCGCAGACCAATCGTGCACGTGCTCTACCATCTGACGGCAGGCTCTACCACCGCGCGCTCTCATTGGTCAAATCAAATAACACGCGCTTCCCCAGCTGCCTGTTACACACTTCCATCCCATTTCACGAAATCACTCCCACAGATTGCAAGAAAGTGAGAGAAAAGATGTTACACATCAAAAAATATCTATAAGCTACTCTTGTGAAATTACTAGCAAAACATGCGAACCGGAAAGCTAAAGGAAAAATGTTACATTTAAAAAAATTAAATAAAATCAGTTTTATTCGAAATGTAAATATCAAAGTATGCCTATCTTACCTTACAGACTTGATGTAAGACTTCGCGGTCTGAATCTGTGGATACCCATAACAACTATTAAATATCTTCAAATGTTTGCCAGGACATGGTTGACAATGGTTTTTTTTTTGGGTCAAACCCACCTCGCTATTCCTAACCACTGCAACTCCTGCAAGAGTGATGACCTCCAGAAAAACGCCCAGGTGAACTGTCTTGGGTCCCACAATTAATCAGAAAAGAACAGCGCAGCAGTAAGAAAAATAACATAATAACCTATCAAAGGCATAAAGGGATATTTACAACTGGGGTAAGGCCAATGGCCAAGGACCACGAACTAAAAAAAAAATACACTAATATTAATGGTTCCTAAATAATAATTGTGAGTTGTTAAATTTGATTCCAATAATAGTTATGGCAAGAATGTAGTATATAATGGACCCTTACTAAAACAGGCGACCTTACTACCCCTGACCTAAACCGAAGGGTCTGCTATGACCTCTACTGGAGAGTCTGCTACCCCTGACCTCACCCATCTATAGACACACATCGGCAACCGTGGAGATCGACCCCGAGCAGCTGTAAACATTTAAGCACAATTCCCTTGAGTAGTTACATACGATACTGAAGATAAATCAAATACACGTCAACGACAAAACGATTTGCTACATTTTCTGGCACATATAGTACAAACAAACACATTCATCATGGATTTATTTACGCTAGAACTTCAATTTATTTAGCCAGTATCCCGATAATAGCTGAAAACGAACTTTCAAAAGTATTCCGTAGTGACCACCACCCTTTGCAGACAATTGGTGAGTGCTGTTTGTTAAAATATAACAGAATAACTTCTGTGCACGGCTTTTTTTTTTTTGTGGGGTGGGAAATCATCCTATGACTTCTTCCGATCTAGTCCGAGTAGTCTCCTGCGGCGGCTGCGGCTGGGGGCGCTAGGGCGACTCGGCTGTTATCGAGTCTCCCTAACGTATGCCGCCTCCCTCTTCGCGAGCATTACTGCTTCGCAGAAGGAGGAGACGGCTTCCCATTCCCTCTCGCTCCGTACCATGGCCTGAACCAGGGCACGGCGCGAGCGGTCGCTGCCGCCTATCGCATCCACGAGGACACGGCGGTGCTCTGCCCAAGCGGGGCAAACCTCCACCGTATGCTCCACCGTGTCCTCTCTGTGCACGGCTTCACCCGTGTGAAAAGTATTTTTCAACTAATTTGCTCAAAAAATGCATTTTCGTTGCCTGTATACATTGTTCGAAAGTTCAAAATTAACCCATACAATGGAGCGTGCGGTAATAGGTGAGAGTACCTATTTCATTGCATTTTTTGAGCAAATGTGTTGAAATACTCGTAGTTATTTATGATACTAGTGCGGTAAGTTAGTTTTTACAAACCTTACCTTAGTGACGAGTTCCTTTACAGTTTTTTTTTATTTCCATAAAAAATTTATAAGAATTCCACCAAGGAGTTTCACATTACGAGAATAAATAAGCTGAATGATCGGCCCTCCTTGGAAGTCCTTTTATTCAAAACGTTTGTCTTACTTCAATACTAAACAGAAAATGAAACGAAAGATGTACCTAGTTCTAATTTTCACCAAGCGCACGTGGCGCCATTTGCCAATTCGCGCCATTTTCATATTAGAAACATCTAAGATTGTTGTGACTTTCAGACTGATTTCTAAAAACAAAAGTTTGTTTCATTATCTATTGTACTGTTGATTGTAATGTATTGAAAAACGTTGTATGACACACGTGCGGCAATTGGTGTTTACAAACTCGTGACTATGGTAACCCCTAGACTTCGTCTCGGGCTTACATTCGTCTACTCGTTTGTAAAAACCAACATACCGCACTAGTATCATAAATAACTATTTTAAGGCCAAGACATCACATAAAGCGCGGTCACTCTCGGACTGCATAGAAAATAATAGATGCGCTACGACAAATGCTCGCAATTTATTGCAAAATATGAAGTAATATTTTATCGATTTACTTAGGATTTACTCATTTCGACTCAGCCTATCGCAGCCCACTGCTGGACATAGGCTTCTCCCAGGTTGCGCCACAACACCCTGTTCTCCGCCTTCCGCATCCAGTCTATCCCAGCCACCTTCTTAAGGTCATCGGTCCATCTAGCTGGTGGGCGTCCCACACTACGCTTGCCGATACGCGGTCTTCACTCCAGGACTCGTCTGCTCCATCGGCCATCAGTCCTTCGACAAACATGATCAGCCAACAACCACTTCAGTTTGCTTATTCTGCAAGCTATGTCGGTTACTCTGGTTCTTTTTCGCACAACTTCATTTCTGATTTTGTCCTTCAAAGAAAATCCTAACATAGTATCGAGGATTTACTAGTAAATTTATAAAAAAATAATCCATCACTGGATGCAGTTTAGCATTTGAAATTGTATGGTATATTTTTTATTAGGATTACAATAATTATTGTTGAAGGGATAAACTGCTTTTACAGATAATTAGGATGTATGTTAGAATATTTGTTTGATGCATTATAGTATGTTAAATTAAGTTTTGAATTACATCTCTGTATGCCAATAGAACTTGAAAATATCTTTTTTTTTAATTTGTCAAAATTACTTATGGTTTAAGAGATACACTGCTTTGAAATGCCACCTTTTTGACCGTTTTTGGGAATCTCCGGCTTATTCCAAAGTAAACATACTAGCGGAAAGAAAAGTACTTAGTCTTCGTCCTATACCGTACGGTCGATGGACCATACGGTATGGATGGTGGGATAGGTTTCAAAAAAATTTGGCTCACGCATCCGTGAGCCAAATTTTTTACGAAACCTATTTCCGCAAAATATAAGTTGTACGTAAAATTTAATAATTATACGTTGTATTAGGAAATGAAATATTGGTCGAGGGGCAAACTAGTTTCCTATAATGGAAAATCAACTGCATCTTCCAAGCGAAATCCTGCAGCACCTTTTTTTTGTTGTTTTCGGTAGGAAATCTTCCACAGGCTCTCGGGCTAAAGCCCCGGCATAAGTCCGGGGACTGTACCCACACTCCCCCTCCCTTCTTACCTCACTAAAACCACCCCGGTGATCAACACATGAAAGGAGTCCCTATACCTATTTAAAGACCACTTCGGTACCCCCTCAGTGCAACGCCAGTAAGGACTCATCCAAGGAGACCTGCAGTACCTAGTCTTCAAAAGGCTGCAAAAAGACAGTTAGAAAAAAAAAAATAAACTTCCTTCACAACAGATAACTACTCGTGTTTACCCTCAATTCCTCTCGAAAGATTAAGCGCAGTGCCCGTCAAAGAAAATGCCTTTTTAAAATTCATGAGAGGCAATTGTCGAGTAGCGCCAGTGTTGAGTGATATTAGATTCAGGCCTTGAGCTCACGTCTTACATTTTAGTCTTGTTACCAGGTAGGGTTATTTTTTGCCGGGGATGTTATGCTGATGCTTTTGTTCCAAGGTTTTGCTCCCGTAGGTAATGCCACTGCAGCCATTGTTCCCATTGATTTGGTGTAACCCCTTTTATTTACGAAACCCTACCTAACTACCTGTTGGCAACACCACTCAAGGGTGAGTGTCACAGGTGTACAATTAAATAAGATTATGTTATATTCGGTTATGTGATGTTATGTTATGTGATGCTATATAATGCTGTGTAATGCTGTGTTATGCTGTGTTATGCTGTGTTATGCTGTGTTATGCTATGTAATGATGTGTTATGCTGTAGTGTAGTGTAGTGTGGTGTAGTGTTGTGCACACCACATTACAACACTACACAACACAACACCGCACACCACTAAACAGCACAATACAACACAACACAACATAACACAACACAAAACAACATGACGCAACACTACAATACACTACACTACACAACACAACACAACACAACATAACCCAACACAACACAACACAACACAACACTACACTACACAACTCACCACAACACAACACAAAACAATACTACACAACACAACACAACACAACACAACACTACACAACACAACACAACACGACACAGCACAACACAACACTACACAACACAACACACCACTACACAACACAAAACAACACAATACAACACAAAAAAACCACTACAACACACAACACAATACAACACTTTATAATACTACACAACACAACACAACACACCACTACAAAGTACTACAAAGCACAACACAACACTACACAACACTAAACAACACAAGACAATACTACATAACACTACACTATACAAAACTACACAACACAACACAACACAACACACCACTACACAACACAACACTACACTACATAACACAACACAACACAACACAACACAACACAAAACTATACAACACAACACAACACAACACTACACAACAAAACACTACACAAACTACACAACATTAACCAAATACAACACAATACTACACAAAACAACACATCACTATACAACACTTCTCAACACAACACAACACAAAACAACACAACACAACAAAACACTAAACAACACACCACACCACTACACAACACAACACAACACAACACAACATTAGACAACACAACACACCACTACACAACACAACACAACACACCACTACACAACACTACACAACACAACATTACACTTCACAACACAACACAACACAACACAACACAACACAACACTACACAAAACAACACAACACACCACAAGTAGCATTGTTGTGTTGTGTTGTGTTAAGTTATGTGTTGTTGTGCTATGCTATGCTATGTTATGCTATGCTATGCTATGCTATGTTATGCTATGTTATGCTATGCTATGCTGTGTTATGTTATGTATGTAAAGTTATGCATGATATTCTATCACAAAAAGCTCGAGGAAATGTGACATCCCCCAACCCACATTGGGCCCGCGTGGTGGGATTTACGCCCATTCCCTCTCACAGAGACGAGCCCATGTCTCAGCAGTGGGAACTTTAAAAGGCTGATTATGCTATTATTAACCATCTATTATTATAGTCAAGATAGGTCAGCTGAGACAATACTGCATCACAGTTGATCAAATCCGAGACATTTATTTTAAATGTAAGTTAAATTTATACCACAGGCCAGTTTCCTTACTCGTCAATTTCACTAATTCACCAGTTTACTTATTGGACAGTTTCTGAATTCGCCAATTTCCTTATTTGCCAGTTTCACTAAGTTGTCAATTTCTCTATTAAGTTCGTCAGATAATTTAGTTTGTATTTTACTACTCCGTCGTGTCATGTCATATATTAACGTAAATTATACCTATGACATTCCTTATTAAGTTATTACCCAATTACATAGTTAGAAAAAACTAGTTTCAGCGTTTGTTTTTATTACTTAAAGGCGTTAACAAGGAGGTCGAATTCTTATACATGGAGCAAGTTTATTTTCTGGTGACTTGAAACTTCGTACAAAACACTTTGTTAGTTTCTTTGCGTTATGATTTCGTTTGACGGAAAAATATTTACCGTTGAATTTAACATTTGACATTATATATTTCATAATCATTTTCATTTGTTTCTTTACGGTGTACAGGTGTTAGTTTAGAAGTATCAAAAATATATTTATGTCATCGTGTGTAAATGAATGAAAAAAAAATACTTGCACACCACACAAGTTGCCATTTCATAAACCTACTTGTGGAAAATTGACTTGTTCCCTATCTGATATGCTATCGGTTTGGTTTGGTTAAGTAGGTACGTCTTAATTTTTAACAATAATACGTTTTATATATTTTTATCCACCTCGGCCGCTCTAACGTTCTAATGTTTTTGTCACTAACTGTGCCAAAAAGACTAAATATATATATTTTTTAAATAAAATCGAACAAATATTGATTTTTAACATTTTATTTACAACATGTGCTAACCACACCATTACCCACAACGCACCCCGTTCACGCCAAGCTAAACTCTGACCAGAGTAACAGGAGAGGCAACCTAACCTTTCTACCGACTAAAAAGTAAACTACTACACAAAGAAACAAGCGAATTAATGAAACTAACAGCCTAGCAAAACTAGTGAACGAGAGGCAAAATTGTCTACCTAGGGTAACTGACGAATAGGTTGTGGAGGTGTGCGGAACAGAGTGTAAAGCCCCGCAAACCTCCGTTGAAAAGGGAGGATCCTCCGACCAGACGCGTGTTGTGTCTGGTCCGGGCAACTGCCCGATTGTTGATTTCGGGCTGTTGTATATGTTCAAATCGCGCGGAGAACTCTGCTTGCGCGATGTAGGAATTTTGCTGTTCTAGTTCGTATGTAGCGTCATAGATGTCGCTGCAAGGTAAACCGTTTGATTAGCCAAACAGACAAAAAACGAAAGTAGCGGATTGCAATACTGGCAATTTCACGAAACTGACATTTTAACAAAACTAGCAAAGAAGGAAACTGAAGAATCAGGAAAATGCCTAACTAGAATAATATTGTCAACCTACCAAAACTGTCTAATGAGTAAACTGGTGACTTAGTGCAATTGACGAGTAAGGAAACCGACCAGTGGTACGCTAACTCAAAATTATTGGTAGTGGTAACAGAAAACGAAACTGTTGGCATACACTATTAGACAGTCATCATTCTTCGATCGTTGACACTATTCAAATTTCAATAAATCTGCCAATCTGCCTAGCCTTTTCCCAACTATCTTAGGGTCAGCTTCCTGTCTAACCGGATTCAGCTAAATACCAGTATTTTACATGGAGCGACTGCCTATCTGACCTCCACACCCAGTTACTGGATAATACGATACCCCTTGGTAAGACTGGTTGTGAGACTTTCGGGCTTCTGACGACCCGTAAAGACTGTCAAAGATCCACGGTTCACAGCCGGGACCAATGGCTTAACGTGCTCGCCGAGGCACGGAGGAGTGTAAAGATGGTCACCCAGCCATGGACCAACCCCGGCAAGCGTAGCTTAACCTGATGGTTCGACCCGTGCGGCTGTTATTACTTTAGCCACAAGCTCTTACAGCTACTAAATGTTTCGTTCGTTCCGTCTATTCTTGGAAACAAGATTTTTCCTTTACAAACTATCAAAAAAATCAAATCCATTTTCACTTCGAGCTACAAACTAACGCAAAAACATAGCAGTACAAAATAATACAAAACTTATATTGTTTTTTCATCCTCTGAGGAACACTCCGAAGTACAGTGAAGCCCCCAGCGGTTTTCATATGAATATAAAAACAGGGGGACGCTTTCGAAAATTGAATTCGTAACTTGTTCAAGGAAAACCGTGTTACGTACCCTAGGGTACCTAAGTTTAAACTTAAAATCACTCCTAACTAGAAGTGTTCTACACTATAAATAGTCGTAATATTTTTTCCACCCGGTGTGTATCAAATCTGCAATTTACCTGACAAGCAATATACAGAGTTATTTTTAATTAATTCGCAATTTTTTGGGAGGTAAAAGTATTCATAAACTTATAAACAATTTTTGCTACAGGATCAATTTTGAAAAATCTAGAAATAAAGAACTGTTCCCGGCATTCCTAGTACCTATTTAATAAACAAAATTTGAAAAAGTACCGTGTATTTCTTGGTTTCTATCTTTTAAAAATTAAAATATTTTAGTACGAATCCTTTCGTACTAAAATAATTGAAGGGAAACACTAGCGTGCCCAACTTGCGTGACCATCTTTGGTTTGACAGAAAGCTCTTAAAATAATAGGCTGCTAATAAATAAATTGAACATCAAAGTTTTACATTAAAAATGTATACTTAAACACTATATAAAATCATTTATGGTGAAAGCTCCAGGGTAACCCGCGAAATTAAATTTTCTTACGTTTTTTCAAATTTGCAAGTCAGTGTTTCATGAAATACTTACATTTGACATCAATTCTAACTGAAAGAGTGTAAAGAAATTATTCTTCCACCGGCTAGCGTCAAAGATAATTTATGGCATGAGACCCTATTTACTTATCTTCGGGTTTATTGCATGAGGTATGTCTGTAGCAAATAAGAGTCCTTTGATTTGGCCTTCACTTTTCACATTTATTGTCAACACTGCATCACACTAGATAATAATCAGTATACAGAAAATTGTATGTTGAACTTACAATTTATGATGAATCACTATTACCCTATCGTTTGAAGATCGAAGATTAAAGGGAGATCCACAAGCAGTATTTAAGCCGTGGTCATCTAATCATGGTCATCTCTGGACACGTGGACGTTTGTGTTCGGAACCTTTTGCTAAGACCGCATTGTTCTTCCAAAAATAAAGTGAAGTTTATGATCCGACCATTTTTTATATTGTTTTTTCATATGAAACTAAATGTAAAGTAGGAACCCTGCCAACAAGAGAAAATTTCGGTGAGAATCATAAATGCCATGCTTAAAATTTAGCGTTACTACAGAGAATCCCAAAAAGATTACTTACAGCGTCCTACAATCTTATGCTTACAGCATTTGAACTTGACTCTGGTCCCTTTTACACCACGAGACATCATTAAGTGCTTTTTAAGAAGTTTTTTCCAATATATAAAAGTTTAAGAGGCAGACTCGCTCCAGATCAAGTTGGAAAAAGAAACGTCAAACGACAATCTGTCAATCTGTCAACTTGCAAAATAACGCTCCATTCCACGAATTAAATTTATTCAATTTATAAGTGTTACAAGAGTTGTATTGATGATTTTAATGATTATAATTCTATAAATACAAACTTGCTACGGCCGCGAATCAAATTTTGACAAAGATACAACCTTTCAAGACACTGACCAGCAAATTGCAAAAAACGTAAGAAAATTTGAACTTTGCGGGCTACCCTGGCGCTTCCACCTTAATACAATAATTTCATCGTACCCAACACATTTCTTAAAAAAAAAATACCTGTAATTAAAACCAAAACTCTTAACTAAATGAAACTTAAAATGTAAAACTTTGATGTCGAATTAATTTATTAGCAGCCCCTCTGAAATATTTAAAATTAAATTTACATTTTAGAATTTTATTAATTTTAAATTTAATATTATTAAAATTACTATCCATGCTAAACATGCTGTGGTATGATAATATAAATTATACTTAAATTTACATTTTACCTAACATACAAAAATTGTATCACAATTATAAGTATTACTTATAATTGTGATACAATTTTTGTTATAATAGACGGTAAAATAATAAATCTCTTTATTTCCAGGCTACTTTGGCCCATAGATTTTATACAGTTCCCTTCTCGGGTATTGGCGGCTTCTTTCATCAATTTTTATCCAACTATTGCTGTAGTGCCAACTGACCAGCGTTTCTTGGGCCTCCCTAGTCGTCTTTTACCACTGGGTCCTGTCCACCGGGTCGCCACTATGGTACACCTTTTGTCGGTATGACGGGCCTAGTATCCGGCCAATTTCCACTTCAGTTTAAGAGCATAGTGCAGAGCACAAGTTAGTCGTATTTTCTGTTTTATGTATTCGTTTCTGACTGAAGGACTGGATTCACACTCTAAATACAAAATAAAATAGAGACACAAACGTGTACCAACAGCACCCATGTACTTAACAGCATATTTTTTGTTTCAATTTTCAGAATCACGGTAAAAGTGGTTCATGATCAAGAGAATTTTTATTTGATTATTTAGATCGTTAATATTTCGACCATAGTCCCAAGATAAAGTGCCATGTTATAAGCGACAGCGAATATCGAAAAGGTCGCGTTTCTACCTACAAGCAAATTGCATACAAGTTGCATTACTTTGCTGGCTACCGCGGTGTTATGTGTTCAAATGGTCGTTCGTACCCCGCTATGCTTTTCAAACTGCATACAATTTGCTTGTAGGTGGAAATGCAGCCAAAGTAAAGTGTTTTTATCCCGTCACGCGTCTAGTTAGGAGACACAACAGATTTTTAACTGTTTACGTCCCATGTGCTGGGCGCCACACCCAAGTGGTTATGGTGAAATGTACAGGGTAGCCCACGAAATTCAAATTTTCACACGATTTTTGCAATTTACAGGACAGTGTCAGGTTGTATGTTGGTCAAAATATGATTCGCTGCCTTAGCTAGTACCTACGTATTTACAGAACTGTAATCATTAAAATCAATCATTAAAGTCAAATGTCATGATTTCATGAAATATAGTCATTCGATACATCAATATGAACTTAGAAAGTTGTATTGATGATTTTAATGATTACAGTTCTGTAAATACGTACTTTTTACGGCCGCGAATTATATTTTCATTAACAAACAACCTGATACTGACCTGCAAATTGCAAAAAAACGTAAGAACATTTGAATTTTGCGGGCTACCCTGGCGCCTCCCCTTAACATGCCTTAATTAGCTTCTGGAACTACGAGTATATAGAAATCTCAGAAATTAAATTTGACCTACTTCTCGATTTCCGATTGAGCAAAAATTTTGCCAACATGTTTAGTTTGGATGACAATGCATAGTAGAGGACACACAAGAGACGCCATTCTTAATCCAATATGACGGACTCACAAACATGGCGGACTAATAATTTTTAATTAAAATATTTTTTTTAGGGTTCCGAAACTCCGAATGAAAAAACCGGACCCCTTATAGGATCACTCGTGTGTCGGTCTGTTTGTCTGTCTGTCCGTCTGTGAGTCTGTTCGTCAGTCCGTCTGTCACAGACAATTTGCTCCGAATATGCTGGACCGATAGAATTGAAATTTGGTACACACATGAATATCTGTGACCCAAACACGAAGTGTACCCAGAATGAATTAATTTGGAATATGGGGGTCACATTTTGGGGGAATCGGAAAATTAAAAATCAAAGTTTTTCAAAAAAGGGCACATTGTGAGGGTCTCGAATATTTTTTTTTCATAATTTTAAAATAAATAATTTTGAAGTTATTTATGAAAATAGAAGAAAAATTACCATTAAATTAAAATTGCCCTATCGCCGAAACCACTGGACATAAAATTTTGAAAAAAATACAGAAAGTAGTTCTTAACTTATAAATTACAGGAGAACCTATAAGGTGGAGGGAGTTTAAAAAAAACCTGAGAAAAGTATGATTTGTTCGGCAACCTTTGTGCGCGAGTCCGACTCGCTCTCAGCCAGTTTTTTTTTAACCGACTTCCAAAAAGAGGAGGTTCTCAATTCGTCTGTATGTTTTTTTTCTTTTTTTGTATGTATGTTACCCGTTTTTCCGTCAGTTGTGAACCAATTTTTAAAATTCTGTTTTCATGTGAAAGAATATACTCCCGAGATGGTCCCATATAAATTTTATCGAAATTGCTTCAGCGCTTTTTGAGAAACTGAACAAAAACGGAAAATACGTGTACCTCGATGACGTTTTGGTGTTCTCCAAATGTTTAAATTCCACGTTCCATTATATTGGGGTTTTTAGTTCTGGGGTATAACAACTAAAAAGTGAAAAATAAAAAACTTTTTTACAAAAAAAACAACCAACTTCCAAAAAAAAATACACTAAAAATTTATAAATAACTTTAATTTCGGAAGTCGGTGTCAAATAACGAAGAAGTAAAAATACAAACACCGACTTCCGAAATTAAAGTTATTTATTAATTTTTAGTGTATTTTTTTTTTGGAAGTCGGTTGTTTTTTTTTGTAAAAAAGTTTTTTTTTTTTTTTTTTAAATCATTTGTTTTACAAGCAATATTGAAAATAAGACGTGAGTCATCCCTGAAACATAATTAAATTTCAGTAGTGATCCGTCTTCAGTTTTTAATCTACTAAAATGTTACGACGTTATTTACTGAACTATCATTATGTGCTGAGTTCACTGCTGCTCCTAAGCTGATTAAGTTATCATAATTAAATCTCTCTTAGGACCTCAAGTTGCTTCTTCTTGGTAGACATTTGCAGTATGAAAATTATGAAGTTTAAATTACAGTTTAATTTTCTATTGCTACTTACATAATAAGGTGCTATCTGCCTAGTCTTATACCATTTACGTTAAGATCGTCTTCCAACCTAATGAGATGCGGCTGTTTATTAGTATTTACCTTTTTGTAACGTTTGGCAACCCTCGTGGATGTCCTCCGCCCCAGACTCCTACTGACTGAAACCACACGGTGTTCCGCAGATAGCAGACCGGGGCGCAAGGCCTGGGCTCTGTCTCGACATAGTTAACGATCGCGTAACGACCGAATTTGTTTGCTAAAAAAATAATGTTGCAAAGAGGCAAACTTTTATGTCTTTTAATATTTTGTCAAGTTAATTTAATTGATACAAGCGGTAAGAGTTATTCACTATAATTAAAATAAATTATAAGTTTCATGAAAAATAGTGTTTGCAAGTTAAAATTTACGCCGTCTCTGTACCTATATATTTCAAGAAAATAAATTATTTTTTCAGGTAAAGATCTAAAATGTTTTCTCACAATGTGGGAGTTTTTTAACGGCTAGTAACTTAGCGATCGGTAGCTAACGTAAATTTCGCTATCAATGTCGAGACTGCAGGTCCTGGAGTGCTTGCGAGTGCTAGTGCATTTCGTCACGCTCGCCCGGCCAGGTACCTTACTGGTCCGCATCCCGGCCTATTTTCCATGGAGCGACTGCCTATCTGACCTCCATAACCCCATTTCCTTTCTAAACCATAGGTACCTCTTGGCAGGACTGATGACAGATTTTCAGGTGCCTGGCGACTGTCATAGTCCAAAATTGACAGCAAGGATTTACAGCTTAACATGCACGAGGCCCAGACGGATCTTGGTATGTGATAAGTGGTCACTCATCTACAGAACGACCTAGGAAAATGTTGATTAACCTTGAAGATCACCCCGTGCGGCTGGTATTATTTATTTAAGGTATTCCATTAATGGAATACCTTAAATATACAACCTTCTTTTTGAAGTTGATTTAAACAGGCACAGTATTGCATCCAAGCCTGTCAGAAATTAAAATGGCTGGTTGAAATAATTACCAGACATAATTATTGAAACCTACACACACCGAACAGGACTGGCCGATGTGATGGCACTTGGGGGAGTCTTATGTTCAGGAGTGGATGTCTTTTGGCTGAAATGATAATAATGATGATTAAAACCTACCACAATCATTTTCAAATATCTGAAAAGTATAAATAAATATTCAAAAGTTTTTTAAGATAGATTTTATTTGAGTTTAAAAAATAACAAAGTTTGCATCTAATACTTTTTACTAAGATATAATTGAATTGTCTGTCAAATGATATTGGACTAGAAGTTTGATTAAAAGTTATTAATTAGAAGCTTCAAAATATTTTAATTAAATTAAGCTCTTCAAAACATTTTCTTAATATTCTAGGTAAAAAATATTTTTCTAATGTCTAGATTTGATTAAAATTAAAATAAAATTTAATGAAAAACAAATATTAACACTTTTCGAAGTCCAACAAATAATTTAGAACCCTTAAAAGCCTAATAAAATAAAATCCATATTACATTAATGCCAAAATTATAATAGACAGTGAAAATCGTCGTCATGATTACCTTTTGATCAGAATTTGAAGTTATTAGACATGAAGACACCGAGCCCAACTCCAGCTATCCAGTTTAAACAATGGCCCATTCGCTGACAGTAACCACTTACAACTTTTACTCTTTGTCCTTTACAATTTCTAAACCCCAACGACACAGACATCTTTAGAACCTAACTAGACACATTAACATGTTTAAACTGACACCTCTTAACATTTATTTACTTTCCCAGAGGGAGTGACTATGCATTTTGTGCCAGAGCTCCCGGCGGAATCATTCGCCCGTCTAATGTTGGTCTTATCTGAAATTGTTTGACAACGCTATGTATTGTATTGTGCTGCGGAGGATAGAGGAGGTCATGCTTCGAAATATAAGGACTATGTATCGAATATTTGTTTTTCTTGCTATATATAAAGCGATTATTGAAGTAATGTGGCGAGTTTTTGGTGGTATTTTTTTCGAGTGACGTTCAGTGTCATCAGTGGCTGTTTTAATTATTTGAAAATTGGTTCCTAGTGCTTTAGAATTGTGGTAAAAAAAATATATAGTTTTGTGTCTCAAATAAGTGTCTACGCAACTCGATAATATATGGAATCATTGAAATAGGCGCTATCTGGGTAAAATGAAGCTGAGAATTTTATTGTAGTGCCTAATGACTAATCTCCGAAGTTTGCCGAGAAGGCTGACTCGACACATTTGCTGCCAAGTACTGCAAAATCATTAGAATGTTTTACATCCGCATTCTTATGGAAAAAAGTGACTATATTCCTGTATCTATATACTAAATCCTATTCAAATTTGACACTAGTAAAATGAATAAACCGTGAAAAGCAAAAAAAAACTTCACTCATTTAGGGTTCCGTACCACCGTTATCTCCCCGGTCACCAGGGAGAATGGAACCGGCGAGAGATGTCGTGCGGTGTCCCACGGGGATCGGTCCTGGGGCCACCTCTGTGGAACATTGGGTACGACTGGGTGCTGCGCGCCGACCTCCCTAACGGCGTCAGCGTAGTGTTCCACGCATGCGTCAAAGAGAAGTCACTACTGACGGGGCCTATCATGGCCGGTGACTGTATGCCAATGGGTAGCGGATAATTTTGTAACAGAGTTACTGCTCCCGGCACTCAGGCAAGGAAGGAACAGGAGTGAGATTTAGTCAGTAAGAGTCTGACACGCCCTCCCGCTCCACCCAGAGCTGTAGAAGTCATAGGATGATTTCCCACCCCCTAAAAAAGAATAACTATTTGTATGGCTTTGGGTCAACATGATGCTCATACTGTGAAAATTTGAAGACTGGCTACAAACGTTTAGCTGTAAAACCTGTGTGACAGACGACGGACAGACAGACAGACGGACACGTGAGTGATAGTAATAGGGCTCCGTTTGGACCGTTTGGGTACGGAACCCTTATAAAAGTATTGTGACCTACTGGAGAGGCTCTTGATTGTACTAACAGCCGCACGAGTTGATTTTAAGTTTAGCAATGTTTGCTGAGGGCGATCCGTGTATGGGTGACCATCCACTGGTATTCACTTACATCCGGTTATACTGCAATTCGAACCCAACATAGTTTGGACTAGGAGTATTAATCTCTGAATAAAAAAACAATAAACAAGACACTAACTGTATGTATGTAGCCATTTTTGATGTTGACTCATTTTGTTAAGTGCCTTTGTCTACTTTTACATTATTTCTACATCATTTAAAACTCAACACTTCTCTCCTTGATTTCAAAAATATAAATCTACCGACAACAACCTAGCCGAAAAACATTATTCCACTGAAAAAAACAACTTCACTGCTCACCAGTGCAATGTACTAAATCAAAATGTCCCCCGAATTTTGTACACAAGGTCAAACGTAACGCAAGCTTGTGGCCACAAAAGAATGCTGAGCTCTAAATAAAACCTCATGCAATGCAAAAACTTGGTGGAGCTAGTGGGCATAAAATCTTGCTGATATAGAGGACGGTTTTACTGCCCTCCTGACCGTGGTAAAGTGGGCGGAGACCTTACTATGATATTCTGACGTGATTTCTAGGATGAAGAGTCAATTTTGATGCTGTTGTCATAAATTTGAAGGGTAGTTGAAGGGGAATTAGGTGTTTTGAAGTACGTATGTATTCCGTAGGCTGCAGCTAAATATCAGCGATAGGTGGGAGATCCATTGATATAATTATACACTAAAGTAGGCCTTTGTTTAATACCACACGTTGTCCTTGCCACCTCACATTATGCAGAGCTAAGTCGCCTTCATGGCACATTGCTCGTAGAACAGATGGTCGGTGGGGCCGAATCGTTCTGGAGTAGGGACCACAAAACGCAGCGTTTGAAGGGCCTCCCATAAAATTAACCGATGACCTGGTAAGGGTCTCGGGAATTCGATGGATGCGAGACACACAGGACCGGTCGTTGTGCTGGCACTTTGGGGAGGTCTATGTTCAGTAGTGGACGTCTTTCAGCTGAAATGATGATGAAGTCGCCTTTAAATTAAAATTATATATTTTTCTGTTAAGAACCGCCTCCGATGCCGCCGCCGATGATGTCACAAAAAAATATGACCTTACTAACTAATATAAATAATAATACCTTAAATTAATACCTAATAAATTTAATGCCTCATTTGTTGAAATCTATCCAGCCGTTAAGGCTACAGGGCGCGTCAAAGAAATAGACATATATACATTTTATATCACGATAGGACCAAGGATTAATACTCGTATCTAATGTGAAAGGCAAGACCACAATGACATCTTTTGACTTAACGCCGGGACACCGGGACGGAATGACAGAGGATTTAAATGTTTTCCATTGGACATTCAAAATTATCTAGTAGCAATACGACATAAATGCTTTAACACTTCAGGACCCTGCGTTTACGAGAGGCGACAGTAATCCCCCGCCTGGCCGGGCCCTGCCTCGCCATAAGCGGCGGCAGTTTCGCGCGCTTTAAAACTCTATTATTACTAATAAGGAACGATTTTTCTCCGGCAGTGCTGAGCCGGCGGTGCGGGGGGGTTAAATTGATTCCGAGGCATCGAAAGGGATTTCATGACACGATAATGGAGAGCGCGCTAAGGGATCCCGCGGTGGGATGCCGCAGCGCACTGCGGTATGCAACGGCATGCCGAAGGACGCCGTGACATACCGTGGGGTGAGGCAGTGCAAGCTACTCACTTCACACGTATTTATTTTGTGGCATACTTCGGCGTGACATGGCATGCCGCGACACGTCCTGGGATGTCTTGGTAGGCCGGCGGAATGCTACAGTATCTAAGCGGCTAGTGTGCGCTGACCGGTGGCAAAATCCTCTGTCATTCCGTCCCGGTGTACGTAGGCCTTTTAATGATAGTGTGATGATGAAGAAGAACGCTTCTATCTACAGCCATACTGGGTCTCGGTATGTAATGGATAGCCACCCATCCACGGACTGCATTCGACAAGCGCTTCTTAACTTCGTTTATTAACCCGTGTGCCTGTTATTATTTAACTACCATCCCACAATCATAAAAAGCGAAGTGAGTTCAGATCGAGTACCAGCAGTAGCAGTAAACTAAATATGAATCCAGTTGACAGGTACCGACGGATTCAATTTGCGAATAATATTCAATTTTGTACGTCAAGAGTGCCTGTCCGACTACTGACTATCGAGCGAAGTATGCCTGCTATATTTTATTAATGGAGTTTTTTATTGGATCGTGAGAGATGAAAATGTAAGTGGATGGTGCTTAAAAGTGTTTGTTTTATTGATTTTTGCAGATTTAAGAGGTAACAAATAAAGTAGATGAATAAAAAAATTGTCGGTGTTTGTATTTTACTTCTTCGTTATTTGACACCGACTTCCGAAATGAAAGTTATTTTTTTTAATTTTTAGTGTATTTTTTTTTGGAAGTCGGTTGTTTTTTTTTTGTAAAAAAGTTTTTTGTTTTTCATTTTTAGTTGTTATACCCCAGAACTAAAAACCCCAATAACATGGAACGTAGAATTTAAACATTTGGAGAACACCAAAACGTCATCGAGGTATACGTATTTTTTGTTTGTGTTCAGTTTCTCAAAAAGCGCTAAAGCAATTTCGATAAAAATTTATATGGGACCACCTTGGGAGTATATTCTATCGGACAAAAAAAATATTTAAAAATCGGTCCACAACTGACGGAGAAATCGGCGGACATAGATAAAAAAAAAGAAAAAAAAAACATACATACAGTCGAACATAGAACCTCCTCCTTTTTCAAAAGTCGGTTAAAAATATTCGGTCCGTCAGTCAGATATATTATCAAAAAATATTAGACATGTTTTTTTTCTTTTGTCATTTACATACTTACGTCAAAAATGTACCACTTTTATAATTATAAGTGACGTAACAAGCGCAAATCATGAACTGCAATTTTTAATTGGTTTGGTAAAGCAAAAAATACGTGTCTAAGATTTTTTTGATAGTCTAACTGGCGGAATAGACAGAGTTATTATTTTCGATCGAAATATAATAATAATAATAGCTCTGGGTTTATTATAAATAGAGGTGTAGTCGTATTAAAAGAATGAAGCAATGACCAATCCGTCTAAGCAAATTCTTTTCAATGTTGTCACTACATTTTCTTTTAATACCACAACGTTGTGTTATAATAACACAGATTTATAAAATATTTTTTCCTTTTTTGAGTTTAATGCTGATTTATTGGGTTTTAGAACCTCCCTAACACGAATCTGAAATTAGTTTTTTTCTAACACATCTGAGTTATATTCATACGGTTTATTACCTCTGCCCGGGGGTTGAGGATAAATTCGAAACAGAGTCACCTCACCCGCGGGCACTAAGGGCAGGAAGGAACAGGGGTATGTTTTAGTCAGTAAGAGTCTGACACGCCCTCCCACTCCACCCAGAGCGGGAGAAGTCATTGGATGATTTCCCACCCCACAAAAAAAAAACGGTTTATTACCAGAATTAAAAAAAAATCAGTAAAAAAATAAGTGAGCAGTTAGAATTTTTTTTTTATCTGATTATTTAAGCGAATATCAACATTTTTTAAATTCTACTGAAGCTTGTAAATCGTTTAATTTTTTCTGCGAAGCTTTTGATGATCGAAAATATTTTATCTTAATGTGTAGGTAACGATATTAACGCTATAACAGGTTAATATTAATTATAATTTTATTTAATTATAAGTTCTTTTTCTGGTGGTTGCCACTGTTGATTCTGGCTTTCAGGAATTACAGTAGTTGGGAACTTGGGCATATGATAGCGGGCCTATACCAAAAAAAAAAGATTAACGCTTTTCAATTCAATTCAATTCAATTTATTTATTTGTGAACATAGGTTACAATAGGTGTTACAGTCAAGTACATTATGATCTCTATGTCCTACCACTTGATGGTGTACAAATAATAGCTTTCCCTATTACACTCCTATATTACACACACAGTATCTTACATTTCCATAATCCAGGCGGTAATGCCCTCACGAATGCATTATTAATAGAGCCGCAATAATTCGAGCCAACCCTTTGAGCACAGCTTTAACGAGAAAATGCCTTGCCGCTGCAATTATAGGCATCGCTTAACTCTAAGGCCGCGGACACGACCTCAGCGAGCGGAAGCGCGGGGAGCGGCGCGTTTCAATGCATAGATTTATATGGAACTGGCATCGAAGGCAGCGGCGCGGGAAGAAGCATACAAGCGATGCGCACCAGTCTAGCCCGGTGCGTTGCTGCGCCACCGCCGCCGCCGCTCCGCGCCCGCTGACTTCGTGTCCGCGGCCTTACACCGGAGGAGTAGGTAGATGATATTTTGTTGATATTCACCAATTAGTTAAGTGCAAAATTGAAGAGACTTTAGTGTCGCCATAGACGAGTCCGTCTATGGCGACACTAAGCAGTCGCCTGGAGCAGTCAGTGCCAACAGCTTCAAGCAGTCGCTGTTTGGCAATCTGCAGTTTCAATACAAAATTGACGATCGCCATACACGGACTGCTCAAGCAGTTCATTTGCTTTCGTTGCAAAAAATGTACTGACTGCTCCAAGCAGTCCGTCTATGGAGGCCCCGATCGCAACACGAGTGCTTTGGTGCAGTAGTTCTCGACTGCTCTAAGCAGTCCGTCTATGGAGGCCCCGACCGCAACACGACTGCTCTCGTGCAGTTGGTCTCGACTGCTCTAAGCAGTCCGTCTATGGAGGCCCCGACCGCAACACGACTGCTCTGGTGCAGTTGATCTCGACTACTCTAAGCAGTCCGTCTATGGACGGCCCCGATCGCAACACGACTGCTCTCGTGCAGTTGGTCTCAACTGCTCTAAGCAGTTCGTCTATGGAGGCCCCGACCGCAACACGACTGCTCTCGTACAGTTGATCTCGACTGCTCTAAGCAGTCCGTCTATGGACGGCCCCGACCGCAACACGACTGCTCTCGTGCAGTTGGTCTCGACTGCTCTAAGCAGTCTGTCTATGGACGGCCTTAGGTAAAGTGATATTTATATTAACATTTAAAAAACTCGCTAACAATATACTTAGTTTAAATACTGACAAACGGATTCCAAATTCATATGCTCCATAAAAAAAAATTAAATTAAGAACCTGCTAATTAGTGTTCAAACTAAATACATGCTTATTTTTTTTATAAATAAGGCACTTATTGTTTCAAGAAGTTTGCTTGGCAAAGTAACACATAAAAAATGTGACACAAGAACACCTGCCAAAAACCGTTTTACAATTTTGCAGAATTTTACGAATTTATCTATGAAAACAAATGAAAAATAAATAAATTAAAAAATATATGTAGTATACTAGCTTCGGCCAGCGGCTTTGCCTGTGTGGTATTAGTACATCCTCCCATTATAAATTATAGCCTTTGTGTTATTCTGATGTATAAGCAATATTACTGTAAAATTTCATCAAAATCCGTTCACTTTTAACAAACATCCACATAAACTTTTACATTTATAATATTAGTAGGATTCTATCAGCGATAACTAGCCTGTCGGTTTTCTATCGATTGCATTTTGGGGAGTCTGCGACGGAATTGCATAATTTGATTCCGCCAAGCCCGTTTCATCAACGGACCACAAAACGTACGGCGAAGTGCCACCGGTTCATGGTGGACCTCCCATCCATACGCACAAAGCGTTTTGAGAAAACATTCACTGCGCGTACAGCTAGGGAGTGGAATTCCCTACCGGAGTCTGTGTTTCCTGTTAGCTAAAACCTTGGAGTCTTCAAGTCAAGAGTGAATAGGTTACTTCTAGGCAAGCGTGCTCCATCTTCGACCACATCATCGCTTACCATCAGGTGAGATAGTGGTCAAACGCGTGCCTATCAAAAATAAAAAAAAATAAATAATAACTGTCCATAAATCCATAAATTAATAGTTTGAAAAACATTTTAAAAACAAGTTTATATAAACACCTTCACTCTCAGTTCAGAGACGCACGTTCCGGTCAAAAAATATTTTATCTACTTCTCAACAATAACACCAAATATGTTACAATCATGGTCTGCAAATGTTTTAAGACTAATGTCTCTTTCCCAGAATATTTATTTAAGAGGTTGGTTTTTTTTTCTTTTGAAGGGTGGGACATCATCAAATGACTTCTGCCGCCTCTGGGTGGAGCGGGAAGTCATGGCAGACTCTTACTGACTAAAACTCACCCTTTTTCCTTCAGTTGCCTGTGCCAAGGGACGCGGAAACTCTCTTTTGAATTTATCCGCGACCCCAGGCAGACATCGGGCCTAGCGGACCCCGTTAGGTGCTGCTGGTATCTCTTTGAGGCGCGCGATGGAACATGGAACACTACGCGCCGTCGATTTGGGTCTGGTCCTTATCGAACGGCAAGCTACCCATTACTCACCGTCCGCAGGCACGCGCCTGCGGCGGCTGCTAGGATCGTCTTATCCTAAACAGGAACCTCTCGAAGCAGCCGCGTCCGGTGAGGACCTGCGTCAGGCGGGAGGTGAGGACGCTGTGGTGCCTTGAGAGGTTATCCTTGTAAATAAATACATTGTCCTAAGAAAATAATGTTTTACTTCATCTACAAACACATACAAAAAATAAATTACCCCTCAAAGTCTCATCTCCGAAGTTTTAATTGAAGTTTCCAAATAAAATATTTATTTTTACACTTCAAACAACTTGAAAGATGTCTTCAAGTAAATTAGCTGAAGAAAATGAGACAAACTTGCAACGTTTTTATTTTTATGGGTACTTATGTCTATGGTTTATGGCTTTTATTTATGGTATTACAACCCATAAAGTATTGATGTCAACAGTTTTAGTGATTAGCTTTGATATTACTTATTATACTAGCTGTGATTTGCGATTCTGTCTATGAAGTTTTTAATGCCCCTTTTTAGGAGACGGTGCCCGGTTCTTACTAATAGTTACTTGTATAGTGTTACTTCAAACGGGGAGTAGTCATCATCATCATTAATTCAGCTGAAAGATGTCCACTGCTGGACAAAGGCCTCCGCCAAGTGTCTTCACAACGACCGGTCCTGTGCGTCATGCATTCATCGGATTTCCGCGACCCTCACCAGGTCATCGGCCCACCCACTACAATTAAGAAGATATTATTTAGAAACGTGTTAAAGTGCTACAGTGTATAATTAGTTATAAGTACAAATTAATGAATTAGTGACATGACTTAGCAACATGTGAAACTAAATAAATAAATAAAAAAAAACTTTTTACAAAAAAAATACAACCGACTTCTATAAATAAAACTAAAAAATGCAAAATAACTTTAATTTCGGAAGTCGGTGTTTCTAGTTTGGTTTCTTCGTTATTTGACACCGACTTCAGAAATTAAAGTTATTTTGCATTTTTTAGTTTTATTTATGGAAGTCGGTTGTATTTTTTTTGTAAAAAGTTTTTTATTTTTCACTTTTTAGTTGTTGTAACCCATTCTAAAACTAAATTAATAGTAAAGTTATGCCCGAATTGATAGCCCCAAAAATAGGGAATTTGAACATAGTTCGTGAAATTAGGGTGTATCAGGGTGAACTGTACAAATCTGTATACCCCTTCAGAGCGTATCAGCGTGATGTAATAATAATAATAATTTAATTCCATAAACTTATTACTACTTTACTATGGCATTATGGCAACAATTTCAAAAAGGGTGATGAGATTAGCGTCTGTAGCCGAACTAGGCATAGCCTGTATTTCGGTTATCAGCACCATTCCCCACGTTTTTATTATACAATAATAGGTGCCACTTTTATAGTGGGTAAGTTCTCTTTACATAGAAGTAAGTAATTTGTTAGTAAGTAATCATTTAATGGATTGTGATGGTGTGTGTGTGTATGTATGTGTGTTTCTGCGTGAGTGTGTATTTGTGTGTGTATGTGTGTGTATGTATATATGTTTGTGCGTGCGTGTATATGTGTATGAGCTCTTTTTTTTAATTTTGTATAATAAGTAGTTGTTCCGTCTCATCGTAGCTTAGTTTCTGTAGGTAGTGGAATACTTTATGTTTGCATTGTTTTCTAGTCAGAGGGTATATATTTATTATTTTGTTAAGCTTATTATAAAGGTAAGGGCCTAGAAAGCAAATCTTTTAGCGAAGATAGTTTTAACTGTGATTAATTTGTCACATACATGATGTTTACGACGTCTTTGTAATAATATTGGGTTGTAGGGCAGTTTGTTGTGTTCATGAAGGATGACTTTAAGTATAAATAACTGTCTGACTGTTAAAACCTCGCACAAATGGAACAGTGTAACAGTAGGAAAACGCACTGGTTTCAAAGTGCCAACCTTAAGTATTGCTCTCTGGGCGACTTCAACTGCCTTTAGAGTGGTTTTGCAAATACCTCCCCAGGATGAAATGCAGTAACTAAGAAGCGATTGACACAGGGCTAGGTATATTTGCTTCAGCAGTGCAGGGTCCGCGACATGACGTAAGTTTTTAAATACATAAATTAGTTTTCGTACTCTGTTACAAAGAACTTTTACATGTTCTTTAAAGTTAAGGTTGTTATCTAAAATAATACCCAGGTATTTTAGAGTATTGACGCGTTCCAGAGATAAACATGCGCAACTATCCGCAGAAATGCATTCATGGGAAATAATTCGTAGGTCGCTGCGGATTCCCACAGCCTGCCTTATGCTGAAACAAATATACTTAGTTTTAACAACGTTTAAGGTAAGTATGTTCCTCCGCAGCCATTCCCTTGTAATGTCAAATCCGTTTTGAGCGATACGAAAGACCTCCTCCCAACTGTCACCCTCAAACATCAAAGCGGTGTCATCTGCGAAAGAAATGATCTCACCTTTGGTTAGTTTAAGACTAGTAAGTTCATTTATGTACACTAGGAATAAGGTGGGCCCCAGTATACTTCCCTGGGGCACACCGTGTGTAACAGGAAGGTGTGTACTTTTGTATTTGTCCACTCGGACACACTGAGTTCGCCCAGAGAGGTAGCTGTTAAAGAGTTCAAGCTGGGTGCCCCTGACACCCAGTGCCTCCAACTTTTTGAGTAGGAGGGAGACAGAAATCGTATCGAATGCCTTGGCCAGGTCGAGAAAAATGGAAAGACATTTTTTGTTTTTGTCTAAATTTGAACTAATAAATCCTATCAGTTTATTCACTGCTTGTTCAGTTGATTTTCCGTGTCTGAACCCGTATTGATTCACTGACAGGAGTTTATTTTTTTCTAGATAATTTACTAGACGAATGTTTATGATTTTTTCAAGGATTTTGGATATTGCTGGTAGGATGGAAATCGGTCTATAGTTATTTATACGATTTCTGTCTCCGTTCTTATAGATTGGACACACTTCTGATCGTTTGAGGGAATCTGGGAACACTCCTGTTTTTAAACAATCATTAAATATTTTTTCTAGAGGATGTACTAGAACATTTTTATGTTGTTTTAGGAATCTACTGCTAATATTATCACATCCTGGTGCACTGTCTGTTTTTAGACCCAAGATAAGTTGTTCAACCTCGTATTTGTCAGTCTCCATTAAGACAAACGAATTTGGGACATTTGGTGATTTATCTTGAGTATTATGATGTACAGGTATATTCCGGGAATTAATATTTTGTTGGCATATTTTATCCGCCAGTGAGCTACCCACATTTATAAAATAGCTGTTTGCTTCGTGAAGTGATTGGTCAGGAGATGATGATGAGAGAGTTAATAATTCTTTTGAGTGTTTTGTTGTTTTAGTTATGTGTGTGATTTTTTTGATGACTTTCCATAATTTTTTATTATCGTTCTGTGCTTCTAGGATTTGGTTTTTTTCGTAGGCTCTTTTTAACTTTCGTAATAATTTATTACAGAAGTTTCTGTATCGTTGGTAGGTTATTCTTAATACTTCGTTATCCGGATCAGTGCTTGTTTTCTTATGTAGTCGGTCCCTGTTTCGCATGCAACGTAGTAGCCCTGGAGTTATCCAAGGCTTGATGATTTTTTGGCGTCTAGAAAGTGTTACAATTTTGGTGTTTTTTTCTATTTCTTTTTGTAAGCATTTTGTTAGGTAATCTAAACTAGTATTTGGGTTTTCTGTTTGATAAATGGGATCATAATTAATATTTAAAATGTCTTGTGCTAATCTTTGATCGTCTATTATGGCCTTAGTTGTAGTTGCATATTGTCGTGGTTTTTGTAAATTTAAACAGAATAAAACGGGATGGTGATCCGTTAGTGTTGCATTGGGGACTATCGTGGTAGAGGAAACTTTAGTTTTTATAAGGACATGATCTATACATGTCTGGTAAGCACCGCGTGTGACTAATGTGTGTGCGGGGAGTAGGCCATGTGAAGCCGCTAGGGTTAAATATCGTTCCCCTTCAGATTTAATTTTATTAGAGTTTATTGCTATATTCATGTCACCTATAACAATGATGTGCTCAAAAGACGACACTGAATGTAACATATTATCCAACGATAATAGGAACGGCTCCAAATTGGTGTAGGAAGGCGATCTGTATATGGCAATTATAGCAACTTGTTTTCCAATGGTGGCTAGGAGGCAATTACTTTCATGAAATTTAGGTTCTATTATAGTTAGCTCAATATTTTCTTTGAAGTAGATAACTACTCCATCGTTTTGTAAGGGGTTTATATTTGTTGCTGCATTAGAGTAACCAGGTAGGTGAGGGATTACCATTGCACCTTTTAGCCAACTTTCTGTTAAAATTAGTAAATCATAATTTACATTAAGTCTTTGTAGTAATACTTCTAAGCCATATTTCGGTTTATGCTTCGTATATTTTGTGTCAGTATAAGTAGGTTGCCCTGAGTAGAACTAATAATATTTTGACATACCTCTAAGTCCACGGTTAGTGAGTGAGATACGGATAATTGGTCAATATTTTCAGATAAATTAGTTATGTCATCGAATGGTTAACGAGAATGTAAATATAGTCAAGAGTATTGATCAAGGTAGGGACTAAAATTACGGAAAGAGCTTTTATGTATATAGTAAAACAGTGTTTGTCAGTATGAATTTGGTGTGGATTGTCTGAGATTGTTATTTGATGAGTAATTGAGTTGAGTAATGCAATTGTGTTTGAGAAGTGAATTTTGTGTATATCTGAGAAAGTATTGAGTTGGGCTATTTTTTTATTTAAGTAGTGTTTAAATTTGTTTGAGTAAAAGTGAAAGGTTTGTGTGGCCGTGTAGTTGTATTTTGCAGTGTAAAAATAATCCATAGATTTAAACTTAAATTTAACATGCAATCTTATAGTTAGTAGAATAATGAGGCAACTTATGTATCTCAAAACAACAGTTAGTCACAGCGCTTTAACATTATTTCGTAATTTTTCTATGTCAGCGACGTTGTTTATCCGGATATGTGAGGAGTCTTCGTTGTATTTTAGGTAAACTATACCATTTGCTGTCCAGCAGAAGCTATACCCATGACTCTTCTGGAATTGACGAGCTAAATAATATAGTCTCTGGGTATTGTGAGTGAGAGCCTCTGATATATATATCGGCTTTTGAGTATAACTTGAGTTGAGATGGGTCGTGTTTAACTTGCTGCCTTTTTGTTTATTTTTGTTGAAGGTTTTTACAGATTTGAGGACCTTTTCCTTCAAGAGAACTGAGGTGAAGTCTAATACGATAGGGTCTGAAGAATCTTTTGATTTTAACCTATATAAATCTTTAATATTACTGGTGTTAATATCTACATTTAATATTTCACCTAATTTTGAAATCTCGCTAACAAGAGTATCCTTAGTTTCTCCGTTTCGTTTTGGTATATTTCGAATTTCTATTCCAACGCCACGAGCTTTACGTTCCAGTGATTCTATTTTGTCCTCCAAATCCTTTATGATTAACTTGTCTGACTGTCTTTCCTTCTCAAGATAAGATATTTTCGATAAAAACTCATCATATTTATTTGACATAAGCTCTATACTTGCTTGAAGGTCTTGAAAGCGTTTTTCTTGTTCACTAGAGAAAGAAGAGAACATTTCTTTGATAACTACCAAAAGGTCTGATTTTTCCCCGTCATGTTTACGTTTTTTCCTTTCCGTTATGTTTGCCGCCAAGGTGTGAAGGTCAGGTTCGGATTCGCAATGTAGTAGGGATGACGCATTTTTTTCCTTTGTGGACGCAAACATTACTTCACTACGAGTGCTTTCTGTGGGCGTTAACGGGACGGGCGAAGCTGGTGGGGTGCGCTTTAGCGGCATGCTTACTCTTGTATTTCACCAGTATAAAAAGCTGAGGCAACGGTGTAGTTTGCAGTTTAATTGTATATACTGGTACTCTCACGACACACTTTTATAATATTCTATTATTTTAATTTAGACAGCGGTGTTGTGAAAATAATATTGAACTAACCGGAACGCTTTCGCTGCACTGCACCGCCGAGCGCCGCTGTACAGCACCGCCGAGCGCCGTTGCACTGCACTGTCAAAAACACCACGAGCAAGCAACGCACACCGATTCAGCACTTATGTCCTGCGCCCAGCGGCGACAATCCGCTGCTCGAAGTCTAGTCACTGTGATTCAGCACTTCTTCCGATGTGTGATTTCCCAGTTGTTGTTGTTCGAAATAGCTTCCAAGACTCAAAAACAACAGTCGTAGATGACAGAATCTTGTTTAGATGGACTTTATTTGGTTGCCCGAGGCTTTGATGCACGTAAAAGTGGCCAAACAAATAAAAACCTAATGTTGTAATGTTGTGAAGTGGTGAAAACAATATACAGACCTGCGATTGTAGCAATTCTGGAAGGTTTGCTATCATTTATTGAAGAGTTCCATTGTGTATCTCCGAAGTTCTTCATCAGATCTTCACCAAATTAAAATGGGACCACATGTGGAGCAACAGCTTTCAAATAAAAAAAAAATCTTCAAAATCGGTTCACGTAGTGAAAAGGTATGAGGTAACACACATAAAAAAAAAGAAAAAAAAAACGGTCGAATTGAGAACCTCCTCCTTTTTTTGAAGTCGGTTAAAAATGATTATTTTCAAAAAACCCGACTGTAAAAATTAACTAAAAAGTTCCAAACAAGAATAGAATAGAATAGAATAGAATACTCTTTATTATGTACACCATATAAATTACATAAAAAATATGAGGAAAACATTACATAGGGTGACACAATGGGCGGCCTTATCGCTAAAAGCGATCTGATGAGCAGTCTGATGCAGTTGATGGCTGTTATTTTAGTTCAATTATTGATTTCATGCCACCAAATGTATCAGACTGTTTGAAAAGTGACTTGTTTGGAACTTTACAGTCGACTTTTTTGAAAATATTCAATTATTTATTTCCTACATTATAGTGATATTTTAGGAATCGCCTCCTCGAACCCTTTATTTTGATACCCCACTTAATTTAGTTCGTCGTCTTTTATTTTTTTAGTTTTCACAATATGGCGTCTGGGGATCGCCCCATTGTATTTTGATTACTGTCATGTCTTTAGTAGCACTCGCAAGGTTAATACGAATCAATTGACGTAAGAATTATCAAAATTGGCTCACGCGTTCAATCTCTATTATTATATTATATTCTCACAAAGGAACAAATATACATATATACATAGGCTGATAAACACATTACCTTCCCTGCGTTGCACAGTCGGGTAATAAATAAAATTTAAACTTTAATTTCGGAAGCCGGTTTTGTATTTTATTTCTTCGTTATTTGACACTGACTTCCGAAATTAAAGTTATTTTGTAATTTTTAAGTTTTTGCATAGCGCGCCTCGCGGGCCTTGAGCGTGGAGACCGAATCCAGAAATACCGTAACGAAAATAACCTAACACCCCCCACTCCGACTGGCACAGCGGTGATACTTTTTAGTTTTGCCATCTATCGATGAATAGCAGAACTTTTAATGACTTTTTGAAATATCTTATTGAGTGAGATATTGTGTTGTTGATATTGATGATGATGATGATGATAATGATGATGATGATGATGATATTTATCTTACTACGCCAAAGAAGTGTAACTTCTTACGTGCGTACATAAGTACACACACACTTTTTTTTTTTACTGATTTCAAACAAAATCATGTTAAATGACAATAATTATGTAAATAGTCGTTCTTTGTACATAAAATCAATTAACTTTTAAATACGCCGTTGCATAATAACAATTTATTTCGTAATAACACAAAATAACACTTAATCAATAATCCTTATATAACACCTACGTAACACGAATAAAAAAAAGCATGTTAAATTAAAGCATTTTACAAAGTCTGCTTAAAACTTTTAGCACAAAGCATTTAGCAAGCTGCATAAATAAAATAAATAAATAATTATAATTGCATAAGTTGATAAAAAATGCTATGCAATAGCTTTACCGCGGCAGTCTCCGAGTGCCACACGTCTTTTTTTTTAGTGTAGGTATTTTCGTTTTTGGAAGTCGGTTGTTTTTTTTGTAAAAATGTTTTTTACTTTTCACTTTTTAGTTGTTATACCCCAGATCTAAAAACCCCAATAACATGGAACGTGGCATTTAAACATACTCATAATTGGAGAAAACCAAAACGTCATTTATGTTTACGTATTTCTCGTTGTTGTTGAGGTTTTCAAAAAACGCTATAGCAATTTCGATAAAAATTATATGGGACCACTTCGGGACTAGATTCTTTCGGATAAAAAGAATTTTGTAAATCGGTTAATAACTGACAGAGAAATCGGTGGACATACATTAAAAAAAAAAATATACATACAGTCGAACATAGAACCTCCTCCTTTTTCGAACTCGGTTAAAAATAAATAACCCGGCTGATAAAAAAGAAATAAAAAGTTCCAAACAAGTCACTTTTCAAGCAGTCTGATGCAGATTTCACACACACAGATTTGACACTGCTTTAAAAGTGACTTGGATCGTTTTACATGACTGCCTCAGAAGGAAGGTTATGTTTTTAGTTGTTTTTTGTCAGTCGGGTTTCTTGTGATTTTACAAAAAAAAATATTTCCTACATTTAAGTGACAAGCCCGCCACAATATTCCCAAACCACTGTAACTTCTGTAAGCCAGAATCAACAGTGGCAACTGCCAGAAAAAAACGCCGAGGCAATGAAGCTCGATGAGTCCCAGAGAAACGATTAAACTGTCTTGGGTCCCGCAACGAAATTAATCAGAAAAAACAGCGGAGGTGTAAGAAAAACATAATTTCCACTTCCCTCCTTATCAAGCGGGAGACAGAACAAAACTAGACCATTAGGCACAAAGGGGATTTTTACAACTGGGGCAAGCCCAGTTGCCAAGCACCACTGGTTAAAAACACTATCCTAAAATTGTGAGCGTAAGCAAACTTGATTCCAATAATAAGTATGGCAAAAACACTTGAACGCACGGAAATTCGTTCTAGTTTCCACAAGGTCCATGTAATAGACAGCTCTAGACGTAGGCTGAATACTATCCAACATAATATTGCGCTCAGTTTGCCAAAGAGTACACTCCCACAGGATATGATGTGCGGATTGTTCGTATTCGCAATCAGGAGTAGAACATTGACATAAAGGTGAGGCAATAAGCTCGAAGGAAAATAATTTACTCTTAAAGTTGCCATGACCTGTGAGAAATTGGGCAACACAGTAATCCACCTCCAGCCATGTCCTATCCAGCCGTTCGCGAACCGATGGGAAGAACTGGTGGAGGTGTCTGCCTTTGATGGAACTTTCCCATCTACATTGCCATTCGGATAAAAGGTCCTCCCAAACGTCAGTTTGAGGTTTAAGTAATCTAGAAATCTTGGCACGATCAGGTTGAGGTAAAAAGTCTGGGTCTGTAGTAATCTTTCGTGCAGAATAGTACATTTAAGTGAGTTATATTTTTGAAATCGGCTCGTCGTGCTCCTTATTTTGATACCCCATATGACCATGTCACAAAAAAAATACGACCGTACTTACCTAATGTCAGCCGCCATTTTTTTTTTGTCATCCATATGCATAGGTCATTTCGGCGGTGAATACCAATCTAATGTTTACTCATTTGTTAAAATCCATCCAGCCTTTTAGGTTGCAGGGCGTGCCAAAGAAATAGACATACATATGTACATCCATTGATTTAAACATACATACATACATATATACATATATACGTACTTATATAAGTATTTTCGAATATAATTACACTCTTTCTGATGAAGTCGGGTAAAAAAGGATGAATTTATTTATTATAACGGTAGGCAGATACTTAGGTCCTATAAGGTATAGTACTTTCTTTGGTCAGTTTTCTATGATACTTGTGCTGTAGTCAGGTATGTTGCTTTTTTGTCGCCTAACAAGTTAAATTATAATATTAACAATAACAATATTCTTAATTTTCAGGAAACTAAGGCCCATAGATAAAATACACAACTTAAGTAATCTTAAAACATATTAAACTAATACATAATTTCGAAAAACACATAAAAACTAATCTATATAACTACGAAGTCGGCGACTTATTGCGCTGAGTCGTGGTGTCATGTTGGTGTCTGCAAAAACGCCGAAACACGACATCAGTCGGCCAAAATTCCTCCTTCATGAAAGTCTCTAGATGGTGAGTCGGTACCTGCACCACAAAAGATTTGAATTTAACCTTGTTTAGTGTGTGTGTTATCAGTTCAAGACGATAATGTTACCTACTTCACTTCCTCATCTTTGAATGTGCCGTTTGATACCAAAATGTAAATCACTATAAATATTATACTCAGCACTTTAAACCCAGCAAAGACCTAAATCGCTCGACTTGCATCTAAAACTGCCAGTAAAAATATGCACAACTTTTCAGTACACTACTGTTTTGCAAGGCAAATGCGTCTAAATGCCTCTTGACTTCTCTTTGGCGTTAACCCTATAGTAAAGCGTAGTATTTAGTCTGTAAATGTGGGGCGGACGTTTTTATTTATTGCTGTTACGAGTATATACATTTGTAAATTTTCTTTCATTCATCATCAACATCATTTTTGCTGAGGAGTTTGTTGCGCCACTTCTTTACAGCTAAAACACCAAGAACTGATGACGGGTGGGCGTTTTTGGAAGACTGCCTTAATCAGCTTAATTTGAATTAATGACTTATGATTTTGATCATCATTTAGCCGAAAGACATCCACTACTGGACATAGCCCTCCCCCAAGCATCGCCACAACGACTTGTACTGTGCGTGTCGCATCCATTGGCTACACGCGACCCTCACCAGGTCATCAGTCTACCTTGTGGGAGGCCTTCCAACGCTGTGTCTTCTGGGACGCGGTCGCCACTCCAGCAGGCGTATTCGCTTACTCAGTTGACATCAATTTGATAGGCACTTTGCTGTAGATTGCTGCTTTGACGTCTTAGGAAACCGTAGTGCCTCTTATAATCGATATCCACCGAGCAATGTACTGCATAGTGCCCATCAAATTGATGTCAACTGAGTTAGCGAATACACCTGCAGATCCTTTCGGCCCCATCGACTATCTGTTCAGCGACCAATGTGCCCTGCCCACTGCCACTTCAGTTTGGCGATTATTGTGGCTATATCGATTTTCTTTCATTACGTGAAAATATTTTAACTTTTTTCTTAAGAGGCTTCTCGTTTGGAATCTTGAAGAATGATCTTACGCTGAAAGTTGTCAATTTTGGACACTAGTAATGGCCATGAAAATTATCTTAGTCATCACTGATACCGGTAAATGAAAACATCATCACATAGCATAATGTGAATGCGAGAATTAAGTATGTCGTTATATTCACATAGATTTTATGATTGTCTGGCAGTTTGAGTATTTTTGCGGCTTATCCAAATGTCCATATTTTGGTATTGATCGTCGGTTCGTTGAGCTCGTCAAAGTTCTGAGTTGAGCTTCACGATAACTGACAAATGTTTGCACTATCTGGATAGGTCCACTCGAATTTGCGTGTTGCTTTCCTCAAAAGATCATCCCAGACATAAACGTACATGGTTCTCATATTATGATTTGACCAGTACACATTGTATGGATTTGAACACTTTAAAAGAGACTTTGACCTCTGAGTTTGTTTCGATGTTTCTTCTCAGGCTCTTCTCTAGCTGACTACGCTAGGAAACACAGGCCTCATCTAATTAAAACTGACAAAAAAAAAATGTTGACGTGTAAAAGTGTTGTTAAAACATACTTACAAAAATAAAATCATTTAACATCATGAGGGAACTTGAACTTATAATTATTAATGTACATAAATCTGAATTCGCCAACCTGCCTTGCGTAAGCGTCGTGATTTATATTCGTGATCAGATTAGTCTTGCATTAGTAAATCTTAACACACGTTGAAACTAATTTGTCTAGCTGCTGTGTTACATTGCATAAATTAGGACGACTCATTTGTGTGACATTTAAAGTTATGTTTCACTAATGTACTATGATGGCATGGCTGGTGCAGTTGCTGAGCGATTGACTGCTGTGCTGCGTGTCGCGGGTTCGATTCCCACACGGATCAAATATTTGTATGACCACAGATAGTTGTTCCGGGTCTGGATGTCTTGTGTATGTGAGTTTACATGTTTGTCAACGCACCCACGACACAGGAGTAATTCCTAAAGTGGAGCAACGTTTAAAAAAATCGGACAAGCGCGTGTCGGCCTTCGCACATTTAGGGTTCCGTACCAAATGAGGGAATCATCAAAGAAAAAAAAACTTGAGAGGTGTCAAGGGACACCCGGACGGAACGAAGTTCCTTTTGATTAATTAGTGTAGGAATTGTAATATAATTTTATTTTTTTTAATTTATAATATTTTTTTATTATTAACTACGTACACACGCACGCACGTAAGAAGTTATACTTCATCATTTCATCTCATCTCATCGCAGCTCAGCTCAGCTCAGCTCAGCTCAGCTCAGCTCAGCTCAGCTCAGCTCAGCTCAAATGCGAAATAGAAATGAATATATCTGGCTTGCTTTCTATAAGAGAGAGAGAGACAGACAGAGAAACATGCGACGCCGCACAGCTTACAATAGCTTACTATAGCAAAAAGTGTCGTGACAACTTTTTTCGTAAGAATTTTTTTTATTAGATTGTTTTTCCAACACAATCTTTTTGGATGGACAGCCTCATTAGTGTCGTGACAATTTTTCGTAAGAATTTTTTCCGTCTAGCCCCCTTTCACAACGCGCGATAAGGAACTTCGTTCCAAAATCTGATTTATCAATTAATTGGTATTTTTTAGTAAAATATACATAATAATAAACGTTATCACCAAATTTCAAGTTTATAGGTCAATGGGAAGTTAAAAAATTCTTCGGAACAAAACTTTGTGACAGACGACGGACAGGCAGACAGACACGTGATTGACAACAATAGGGCTCCGTTTGAACCCTTCGGTATGGGAATCCTAAAAATATACTTGAAATTGCATTAACACGCTGGCGTGACAGTCTAGGAAAACTGAATTAAAAATTACATGTATGATTATACTGATCTGAAAAAAACCTATAACAAGCAAGTTGCCATAAAGGTCGCTTCGTCAGTTACTTAAAAAATTCTAATTTGATCCTCACATTCGCATTTTCATGCAGTATTGTAAGTACAAGTAGCGGCACGTAAGTCTAGCGCTGAACGATAATTGCTGCGCATGGGTGGGTGGCGCGGGTGGCGCGCGGGGAACAGAATGCGACTGGAGAACCAATCGGCGCTACGCACGCTCGGCCTTCATCCCGCTAGCCCCCTCAGGTACCTTAATTTTTACTTCTGCGCAATAACGGTCAGCGCTAAAGTTTCGTGCCGCTACTTGTATTTTGCAACGCAAATTCTGTAAGTCCGAGTCCCCACTTCAGTCTGAAACTTGAACGAAATATCTTAGTTAAGTTACTTTAAACTAAAGTTCCTTGCTAAGCTTTACTTAAAACTAAGACTGTTTCTTTGGTGTAGTGGCTCAAAGTGTGGTTTTCAAGTGTGGAGTTTTGGGTTTGATTACATTTGGCTAGTTCCACCTCTTTCGGAGAAGTTCCGATTAGCTTATTTGGCATTTTGTAGAAAACATGGCCATTCGTGGTAAATTCTACTATTATCACAAATGCGAAAGTAATTCGGTCTATTTGTTACCTATTCTCGTGTTAACTGCTGATCAGATTTAGATGAAAGAACAATGCCACTTTCCATAAATTTAAAAACCTGATAATGAAAGTTTATGTATAGTTGAAAGGTACATTATAAAGACTACCTGTAAGTTTAGAAAATAATGTCAAAGTAATATATTAATTTTTACGTTTTAAACGCTACGAATACCAAAAAATATTAATGCTACTTTTTAGGTTAGGATTTGTCGTTACCAAATAGTATATAGAAATAAATGTGCTAGAACTAATTATTAACCCTCGAAGTTTAGTCTAACATATGAATACTTACCTAGCTATGTTCTACAACATCTGTTTTACTTTGTGAATTCTTTGACACCAACTTTACGTCACTGCTTAAACTCTCGATGATTGTCACTAAATTGAGTGAAGAACTGTAAAAAGAAGCTACTCTTATTATAACTTCCTCTAGCCTTCGTTTTGATAAAATAGATCACTCACAGGTTTGGTCATTGGTAGCCCTATGTGTATTTGCATTCAAGGCACCACTAAACAGCAGGTCTCGGCTTATAGGTATAGTGAATAGGTAGTAACCTTACATCAAGTGGCACGCTTAGAAGTATCTAAGCGTGCCACTTGGTGGAGGCCTATGTCCAGCAGTGGACGTCTTTCGGCTGAAATGATGATGATGAAGCGGGCTCCATCGTCGACCGCATCGTCATTTACCATCAGGTGAGATAGGGGCCAAGCACGAGCTTATCAATGTTAAAAAAAATCCATGTAGTCAGAATCATCTACTACTCGCTACAGGTACCATGCAGGTAATGCCGCTTTCTGCGTGCGTATCCAATGCAACAAAACAGAAAAATAAAGAGAGTACAATGTTTGTACAAACACCCGAGCGCTATTATATTTCACGCACCGATGGCTAATTTCCACTTAGATTTGCTGCCGTGTCTGCAATTCGGTCTGGAGGACTATTATACAACGTGGCGCTACAATGGTGTCATTAATTTACCACACGGGTAGGGCTAGTGCCTATTAATCATATAAAATAATTATAGGTTCAAATAATTCGAAAATTTATAAAACAAACAAGCTAAATAATAATAAAATAAAAATAAAAATTACGAAAAAAATTACAAAAAACGAAGAAAAAAAACCAGAAATACCGTCTTCCGAAATTAAAGTTATTTTGCACGTTTTTTGTAAGTCGGTACTATTTTTTTTTGTAAAAAAGTTTGCTTTACTATTTAGTTTGTTCGAGGTTTCTTTTTTTACGATTTTTTTATGATTAAAGGACACTAGCCCTACCCGTGTGTTAAATTAATGTCACCATTATAGCGCCACGTTGTTTAACACTGGACTATCGACCTTACTCAGTCTGTGGGTATTCTCGAAGAATCCGAAATTCTTGTCCATGTGTTTCTGCAGGATGCTAACTGAAAACCAGCGCTGGGTGTCTGATACCCAGCAAATTCTGAGGTGGTAACCCTTTTGTATTTTAGCGTATCATTCTGTACATTCTGTTTTCTTTGTGTTTGTTGCTGTTGTGTTGTGCCAATGACGAATAAATATTTTCTATTCTATTCTTTTATCTAAAATAAATTCAAAAACTGATTCATTTTCTCAAATACCTTTCAATAAATAAGCAGGTAGGTGATCACCCCGTAACATCATCGGTAGCTACATCGACAATTTCGTCTCATGAATTTTAAAAAGGAAATTTCCCTTCGTCTCACCTGTTGCATAGCAGGTGAACTTCAGAAGTTTAAAGTTGTGGGGTAAAGTTTGGGGTGCGGTGGTTTTTCGACTTGAAAAGAACATCTCAGCTTAGATGGATATGGGATGTTCTTTTTTGAAAATGGTCAGCCATTTCCACTTTAACGTTCAAATATTAACTTTTGAAAAGAATAGAATAGAAAACATTTACGAGTATTCGACACAGACACAACACAGCAGCAACAAGAAATAGTTAAAAGAAAAGAGTAGTACACAAAGATACAACAAAATTGCGCTTAGCATGCTCATACCGAAAGGGTTACCATCTCAGCATTTGCTGGGCGTCGGACACCCAGCGCTCGTTTTCAGTTGGCATCCCGTAGTGACGCACGGACGAGGATGGACCTCTCCTGATAATTAGCGATAGATTAGGTCTACGATGGTAGCCTTGAAGATGACTGCTCACTAGTGTTGGAATCTTGTTCATGTTATTGTTAAGGCGCAATTATACGACTTTTAATGGTTTTTAATTGATAATCACGTCTAAACGACTAGTTTTATTTCTTTGAAAAAAATATATGTTACTCTAGACAACTTCCGTCGTAATTTGATCTGAGAATATTTAAAATTATATTTTTATATCATAGTCTAATTAATTTGTAAAGTTATGTCTGACGAGGATAAAAATTGAGAATCAAGCAAAAACTATAAAGCGTATTTTTATTAAACCTTCACCATTTTAAAGATTATTTAATTATTTATAATTTAATCTCAGTGTTTTATTTTAATACCTGTTTTTTTAAGTGTAATAAATTAATAATGCGTGTAATTTCGGACAGCGCCCCTTGATGGGTGAGTCCTATTACTGAGTGGACGTACGACGCGGTGAGCTCAGCACAGAACACGCAAGCTAACCACTCAACGTCATTGGCAGCTAATAGCGCCTTAATAGAGGGCAACACTGGCTCGCCTGGAAAAATGAGTTAGGAAGGGTACTCTATGGTTTTGTTTACTTTATGGTCAAGTATGAATAAAAGTAGGTACAATTAATTAATTTGTGTGTATTAATTCATTACCTAAATTAAAGGATAGACGAGATATAACAACTAGTTTTGAAGTCTGACGGCTTATAGGTGATAGGGAACACAGATTTGGACAGAGAGTCCCACATTTTGCTGATTTATTTGACTTAATATGCTATGTCATCTAGATGGGGCAGAGGGTATCCACAGTAGTCTCTCAGGCCTTAGCTGCGCGAAAGTAACTCGGGGTATGGCGATCCGAGAACGAAACACGACGCTTCAATAAGGTTAATTTGTGGATGCCTTCCGCTGATAAGGTGCTTACCAGCAACGGTGTAAGGTAAGAGATTCTTCACACAAATTCTCATCTCTAGGGTCTTCTGCATGTTTGAGTCCAGTTTTTGGCGCTTCCAGACGTAAGTCGTTTAACTTTGCTCACATGTCGGCGTGGGTATGACTCAGCAGGCATAGCTCATTGGCGCAATCCAGGTCTTACAAGATGTTGGATAATCCCCACTGTATCCCGTGGTGCCTGTTTAAGAAGATGCGAAGCATAATTCTGTCCGGTGAAACGCTTACACTTTGACTGTGCCGATAATAAAAGTGGAGAAAAAGCGCTTACTGCGACTAGTATATACTTCTACATCATCATTCTCCTGCCCTTATCCCAATTTATTTGGGGTCGGCGCAACATGTCTTTTTCTTCCATACTCCTCTATTAGTCGTCATCTCTGTAGTCACCCCTTTTTTACCCATATCCTCTTTCACACAGTTCAACCATCGTTTCTTTGGCCTTCCCCTACTCTTATAGCCATCCACATCCATACACAAGACTTTCCTCACGACATTTTCTTCATTCCTCCGCATCACATGCCCATACCACGACAACCGATTTCCACACAACTTTTCAGTCACCGGTGCCACTTTCAGACTTCCTCTTATATACTCATTCCTAATTCTATCCATGCGCGTAACACCACACATCGCTCTTAGCATTCTCATCTCAGCTACATGCAATTGCTTTTCATTCATCCCTTTTGTGGCCCAACATTCTGAACCATACAAGACAGCAGGTCTGACCATTGTTTTATAAATCTTCCCCTTAAGTTTTAGGGGAATGCGGGAATCACAGATAGTCCCGGTGACCTGCCGCCATTTCATCCATCCAGTGTTAATTCTGTGCTTAACAGTCCGATCTATTTCGCCATCGCTTTGCACGAGTGAACCGAGATACCGAAAATCGGAGCAGACTGGGAGAAGCGCGCCATCTAGCACTACAGCTTCAGAACTGGAGAGACCGCCGAAATCGCAGAACATGTATTCAGTTTTGGTTCTGCTGATTTTCAAGCCAACTTTCTCCAGCTTCTGTTGCCATTTCTCCAATCTGCTCTGGATCTCAGGTCCATCTTCACCGACCAGAACAATGTCGTCGGCAAACAGCATGCACCAGGGTGCCTCTTCCTGTATTTCCGACGTAAGAGCGTCCATAATCAACAGGAAGAGGTAAGGACTTAAAGCCGACCCTTGATGCAAGCCTACAGCCACACTGAACTTATCGGTGTTGCCAGCAGCCGACCGGACGTAGGTACTAGATTGTCTGTACATAGCACGAATCAACTCAACATACTTCCCAGGCAAACCTTTCTCTTTCAAGGCCCACCACAACACATCCCGAGGTACCCTATCATACGCTTTCTCAAGATCAATGAACACCATGTGCAAGTTCTTGTGCACACGTCTGTACTTCTCGCACAATTGACGGAGAGCGAAGGTGGCGTCCATTGTCCCTCGACCTGGCATAAACCCAAACTGGTTCGGGGTAATCTCACTCTCCTCTCGCAATCTTTTCTCTATCACTTTCTCCCATACTTTCATAGTATGTGACATGAGCGTTATCCCTCGATAGTTGTTGCAGTCCTGTACATCCCCTTTATTCTTGAAGATGGGCACTAGCGAACTATTGCACCATTCTTGTGGGATCACTTCTTCATACAACAACTTATTGAAGAATAAAGTCAGCCACATACATCCATCCTCTTTTAAACACTTCCATACTTCCACTGGTATGTCATCAGGGCCCATGGCCTTTCCATTTTTCATACATTGAACTGCCTTTCTTACTTCATCCATGCTAATTTCTCTCAACAAACCCATATTTACTTGTACCTCTTTGAGCACACCACTCCATTCATTCTCTTCGTTCATCAACTTTTCAAAATAAACCTTCCATCGCTCTTTTATTTCGTCATCTTTTGACAAGACTTTACCGAGTTCATCTTTCATACATTTTATATGCATTATATCCCTCGTTCTCCTTTCTCTTAATTTTGTAATCCGGTAGAGCTTCTTCTGGCCTCTAGGGCTGTCCAGTAAATTATATAACTTTTCCTGCGCCTTAGCCCTGGAAACTGCAACCGCCTTTTTTGCCTTCCTCTTCCATTCTTTATAAATTTTCATTTTCTCTTCTTTCAAATTATCATTTCCGGTTTCTACATTCTGCCATACTTAAACGAAATTTTCTTTTCTTTTAGCATCTTTTGCACATCTTCATTCCACCACCATGTATCCTTTTCTATCATGCCTTTACCTTGCGATTCTCCAAACACATCTTTTGCTACTCGCCTTATACAATCCGCCATCTCTTTCCAACATTCATCCACAGATTTTCCTTCCATATCCTTCATTTCTATAATTTTATCTACCACTTGACTCTTAAACATACTTGCACACTCCTCATTTTCTATCATACGCCATCTGATTTTGGGTGGGGGCCATTCTTTGTTCCTACTGGACGAGACACTGACTGTTACGTCCATCAATATGAGCCTGTGTTGAGAGACTAAGCCTTCACCTGGCAACACTTTACAGTTTTTGACTGTTTTGAGACTGTTTCGTCTCACCAAGAAAAAGTCAATTTGGGTCGCGTGCTGGTCACTTTTGTAAGTGATCAGGTGTTCGTCTTTCTTTTTGAACCAGGTGTTAGTTATTGCCAGGTCAAAAGCCGAAGCAGCTTGCAGCAATGTCTCGCCATCAGTATTACGGTCTCCGTACCCCCAACCACCATGCACTCTCTCATAACCGTACTTCAGACTTCCTACATGCCCATTAAAATCACCCCCCACAAACACCTCTTCACTCTCCTGTACATTCATCATCACACAATCGAAGTCCTTCCAAAACTTTTCTTTTACACTATCCTCACATCCTGATTGGGGTGCATACGCCCTAATAACATTTACTATCATACTCTCCACAACCACTTTAATAGCTATCACTCTATCACTTACTCTTTTAACATCCACCACACATTCTTTTAACTCACTATCCAAAACTATGCCCACACCATTCCGTTTGCCATCACTTCCACAGTAATAAAACTTATATCCTTCTCCTAATTCTCTTGCTTTTGCACCCTTCCATTTCGTTTCTTGCAAACACGCTATATTTATCCGTCGCCTTTTTAAAACATCTGCTAACTCTCTTCCTTTTCCAGTCATAGTACCTAAATTCCAGCTCGCACACCTCAATCTTAATTCTCTCACTCTCCGAGCTTGCGTCTTACGTCGCACCCGCCCGTCCTGGTGCGACAACCCTTGTCCATTTCCCACAGGAGCCGGGTGCTGCCCCTGCGCGTCGCCTGTGGGGTACGCCCTAGCCCTATCGCACATCATATTTTTCCAGACCATGATGCAAAAAGGTTTTGGCAAAAGTTTTATAGCCGGCCGCCTGCCTGACGCCAACCCTCCTTGGGAATGCTGTTGTTGGTGGTTTACCCGCCACCGCGCGGGTGGCCCAAGGTGCTTTAGTAGTATGCACTAGGGCTCAAGCTCCCTTAGTCGCCTCTTACGACACCCACGGGAAGTGATGGGATGGTACTATTCTTTTACGTCCGACACCATAGGTATATACTCGTACTTCTATACTAATATTATAAAAAACTTTTTTACAAAAAAAACAACCGACTTTCAATAAAAATACACTAAAAATGAAAAAATAACTTTTATTTCGGAAGTCGGTGTTTGTAATTTACCTACTTCTTCGTTATTTGACACCGACTTCCGAAAAAAAATTAATTTTTAAATTTTTGCGTATTTTTTTTTGAAAGTCGGTTGTTTTTTTTGTAAAAAACTTTTTATTTTTCACATTTTAGTTGTCCCACCCCACAACTAAAAACCCCAATAACATGGAACGTGGTATTTAAACATTTGGAGTACACCAAAACGTTATCGAGGTAAACGTATTTTTCGTTTTTGTTCAGTTTCTCAAACAGCGCTTAAAAGCAATTTCGATAAAATCTATATGGGACCATCTCGGGAGTATATTCTTTCGGTTAAAAAAATAATTAAGAAAATCGGTCCACAACTGACGGAGAAATCGGCGAACATACATAAAAAAAAAACGTACATACAGTCGAAAACCTCCATAGAACCTCCTCCTTTTTCGAAAGTTGGTTAAGTTAACTGAGTTTGAGGGGGTAATCTTTAGATCTACTGAATCGCTTTTGAAAATTCTTTTAACATTAGAAAGCCACGTTATTTGTGAGTGTCATAGGCAATAAATTTTTGAAATCCACGCGAACAAACTCGCGAGCGACGTGCTAGTCAGTATTTAAACTTAGTGCTGCTGGTATCTTGTTTTTGCTTACCAAGACTTCTGTTCTTCCACTTGCCAGTTACATCAGCTCGGTAGGTCAAGAGAGCTCAACGCTGCAGCTATTGTGATTCTATTTATGTTCAGCGCTGCCTGTGGACTATTGAATTTTCTGGAGTACTTCTTTGCGGTTAGGTTATCGAGATAGGCGTTGGTTGGGTTGAGGTTATCTGAGAGTGTTTAAAGAGGTGACTGAAAAGAGGTGAAATAAGATAAACAAAGCATCAATGAATCAATTTTATTCTGGTAATATCATCCGTGTTTTTAGCATTTCAGTAACTAGCTATACGTAACCGAAGGCCGGGTAACCAACGGAATCCAATTACTAATTCTCCGCTGTCCGTCCGTCTGTCTGTCGGTCAGGGGGCTGTATCTCATGAACCGTAATAGGTAGATAGTTGAAATTTTCACTGAGTGTGTATTTTTGCAACCATAACAGTATAGTATATAAGTAGTACTTAAGTACATAAGGTGGTTTATTTTTATGTAAAAGAGCGCCTCTCGCCATCATTCGTAAAAGTTTGGCGAGTTTAAAAATAAGTTACACCTCTTTATTGTAATTTTATTAATTAAATAAATTAAAAAAAAAAAATAACAACAATTAAGTGAGGGTTCCCATACAAGAAACAGATTTTATCGGTATATGGATCCAACTAGAAATTGAGCAGTTATTTTTCTCAGGAGGGGTCACTCATCTATATATATACGCTATATCTGCAGCAAGCGCAGTTTTGCCTCCAGATCAAATAAATTTCATTTAAAAGAAAAATTGTCTGTAATAAACATATCTACACATATCTACACTCACATATCTACACACGCACGCTAGTCTTGCCCGGGTTATAATATACTAAGCAAATGGCGAAATCTTGAAAGAATTTTTCAAACACGGTAGATAAGTGTGGTAGTTCCGAAGATGATCTCCAAACATACACAAAATTCGCACTCTTTCTTTATTGTATTAAAAAGTACAGATCTATCTGAAAAAAAGTGGTATTAACAGATAAAGTGCTCCTCTAACTAAATCTGCCGAGTTCCTTTGAAATGAAAGTAGCTTCATCTAATAGCATTTACTATGAAAAGATAAAATAAACGGGAGGAGCAGGAAAAAAAAAATTAAAATGTACTACTTTTTCTACGTGTATCACAAAGCGGGGAGAGTGCACCACTTTGCGTCACACCACCCTTGCGCCGTGAACTTAGTGTTGGGAGAAAGTTTCAGAATCCCGGGAACGCCGGGATTCACCGGGATTAAGGTTGAACTTTGTGCTTTTCTCGTTTCAATTTAAAGACGGTTGTTCCTTTATCATAGTCACGGACTGTATTTATTAGATTATTGCAAGCTCTTAGTGATGTGTTATCATAAATTGTATCACACATTGTGTACACTATACATACACACTTTTTTACTAAATACATTTTATTCGGCAGGTAAGTACGCAGGACACTAGGCTTAGGGTTTTCATATCCAAACAATTCTGACAAATAAGTGGTGTTGCGTTATCCCGGGACTCAACAATGTCAACCACAAATCATATCATCGAGTCTCATGGCGAACGTTGCGAAATTTTATACACGTATACTTATACATTTTTTATCATTGATAGGCGCGTTTTACCACTATCTCACCTGATGGTAAGCGATGATATGGTCGACGATGGAGCACGCTTGCCTAAACGTGATCCCGGCATTATTTAGTTGATCCCGGAGACTTTACAACACTAAAGGCTGTCTCATTCGCAGCAGGACTGTAGAGCCCTTGCAAAAGTTGCGAATTTTGTATTTTGATCCCGGGATTATACATTAGTAAGTTGATCCCGGGGACTTTTACACCACTAAAAGCTGTCTCATTTGCAGCAGGACTGTAGAGCCCTTGAGCCGACGTTTTCCTCAAGTTCTGCTCTGTTATACCTTCTCACTTTACTTTCACAGAAGTAAATGATGCTTAATGCTGTTTCGGGACTTTCGCTTTGTTAGACGAGTGGGATTGTGAAAAGAGTAAAGGCGGCGTGTGGCTTTGATAAAAATGTAAAATTTAAAAAAAACCATTCAAGTGCGTGTTGATTTTCGTACATTTTTAGGGTACCGTACCATATGAGGGAAATCAATATTTTGGTACTTGTTAGTAAAATTTTCATAATATTCATCAAATCACCATTATCATCAAACTTCAAGTTCACAGGTCAAAAGAAAGTTTAAAAAATTCTTCTAAACAAAATTCTGTGACAGACAGATGGGCAGACTGACAGACGGACAGATGGACACGTGAGTGACAGCAATAGGGCTCCGTTTGGACCCTTTGGGTACGGAACCCTAATAAAAGCGTAGAAAGGTAGTCGACTGGAAAGCTTAAGTACTTATATTCGTTTTTTTATAAATGCTCAAAAATGTTACTAAAATTAAAATTTATCATCATTGCTGTCAACGGCAAAAGTTTCCAAAAATCTAGCAGCATTGCCACTTTGATTGGCAATGCATCAGCGATATCTTTGGCCAAAACAGCTCTCTGGCTCGTGGCTAAAGTAATAACTGCCGCACGGGTCGACCCATCAGGTTAAGGTACGCTTGCCGGGGTTGGTCCAAGGGTGGGTGACCGTCTTTAAATACGGAGACTCCTCCATGCCTCGGAAAGCACGTTAAGCCCAACGGCTTAACGTCTCGGCTGTCAATCTTTGACAGTCGTTACGGGTCATCAGAAGCCCGAAAATTTGACAACCAGTCTCACCAAGGGGTATCGTATTACCCAGTGACTAGGTTGTGGAGGTCAGATAGGCAGTCGCTTCATGTAAAATACTGGTATTCAGCTGCATCCGGTTAGACAGGAAGCCGACAACAATATAGTAGGGAAAAGACAGATGATGATATTGAAACATACGAGTACCTTCTCTTGAACCTACTGATATTATTATTATGGGCTCCACATGAAGCTAAGTACTCTGTAATGTGGAAGCAAATTCAGAACAAATTCACGCGTCATTTGTACGGGAAATTATATGGGGTATATCCATTTTATCCACTAATGTATCCCACTCTGTTTGTCCTGGGCATGATTGGCTATAATCAAGTTCATGTCCAACGGCAGTTCACGCTGTTCACCTACTTGGTGAAGGTGCTTCGTGGAGTGGAGAGTAACTCGAGAATGTTGCAGCGCTTGAGTCTGTGTGTGCCGAACCGCTACGTGTGGATGCGGCGCAGTCGGCCACTGCTACTAGTACCTGCAACCAGAACTGACCTGCTTGCCAAGGCACCCCTTACCAGAGCTATCCGTACTATCAACGACCTTCAAATCCAGATCGATGTGTTTGCATGTGGTTTGAGTGAATTCGCAAGGGTATTGCTATTTATATTAAGCTACAAACGAAATAATCCTTAAGATGTAGGAATCATGTACAGGCTAGTTATTATGTAGGTATTTTGTGTTTTTAAATTGTATAATAATTTAATAATGGTGTTAGTTTTTTTTTTAAAATATGTTATTGTACTTAAGTAGTTTAGGTTATTAGTTTAAGTTCTTAACTGTCGCATTAGGGTAAACCCTGTAATGGGAGTTGAAGCTGTGATAAATAAATAAAAATTATAAATGGATCTGAACATTTGGCACAGAGATAGATTAGTTGGTTATTAGTTTAGTTATGTATAATATTAGTTTAACTATGTATAATATTGTGTATTGTAATAAAATAATATAAACACTATAATTATTGTTCATCTCAAATACAAGTTGATTTATAGTCTGGAATACACATACTTTTTATGGCAGGAGCATCTTCTCTTGAGATAATTTTCGATTTGCACGCGGGTGAAGCCACTGACAGAAGCTAGTAACTCACATAAATGGTCCTTATTTTTAACTGACTTCGAAAAAGGAGGGGGTCCTATGTTTGACTGTATGTAGGTATGTTTTTTTTTAATTTTTTTTGTTTATGTATGTCCACCGATTTCTCTGTTAGTTGTGGACTAATTTAAAAAAATATTTTTTTATCCAAAATAATATACTCCCGAGGTGGTCCCATTTAAATTTTATTGCGCTTACTGAAAAACTGAACAAAAACGAAAAATACGCATACATAGATGAAGTTTTGGTTTTCTCCAATTACGACTATGTTTAAATTCCACGTTCCATGTTATTGGTGTTTTTAGTTCTGGGATATAACAACGAAAAAGTGAAAGATAAAAAAACTTTTTTACATAAAAAAAAACAACCGACTTCCAAAAAAAGAAATACACTAAAAATTTAAAAAAAAATCTTTTATTTCGGAAGACGGTGTCAAATAACGAAGAAATAATATAAAACACAAACACCGACTGCCGAAATTAAAGTTATTTTTTAATTATTAGTGTATTTTATTTTATTTTATTGGGGTGGGAAATCATCCAATGACCTCTCCCGCTCTGGGTGGAGCGGACTAAAACCCACACCTGTTCCTTCCTTGCCCGAATGCCCAGAGGCGCGGTGACTCTGTTTCGAATTTATCCACGACCCCTGGGCAAACATAAATGGTCCCAAGTGCATTTTCACAGTCCCCTTAGAAAGTAAAGTCGGTAACTTAAAAACGGTCTAATGCACAAGACAGTCGTAAAGTTGCGTCGTTAGTAAGTATTTTACATAATACATAACACAACAGGTGGCTAACTTAACTCAAAGAGTGCACTGGGGTTCAAAACAAGCTTTAACATATTTGTTTAAAAGTTAGAATGTTTTTATAAACCTAAAAAAAACACTTATTTTTGAGTGGATCACGTTGTGTGCACACGAGAAAAGGGTCTAGATCAAGCAACATGGTATCAGCAATGATGATCGTTGAAAAATTCACAATATATTAGAGTAAGATCCCAGAACCTCCAAACATTACATATTTTCTGATTAACAAAATGTGTGGGGTTGAGTAGTGTTCTGTAACGTAGTGGCGTTACAATCTTAATTGAAACATAAACGTGCGGAATAAATCCAGATACCAAAAGCCATTGTGATGGCTTTGGTAGGCATAGACAATTTTAGTTGACTGACAACACTATTGTCTTTGCTTTCTATGACATCTGTCAATGACGGCGTAGATATAAAAACCCTTCGAGTACAACGTGGAGGCCTTTTCGAATCTTAATCCAGCTGCGGGCGTGAGACTCACACTCTTGTTCTGTCGAACACCCTTGAGCCGTGAAGCGATCGCCAAGTCCTAGCAGCTGTAGTTTGCATTGGCAAATATTTGCCAACTTATTACGCGATTTCAACCCCTGTAATTGGGTGAGTGTTTGAACAGCATACAGGTAGCTTTGTGCATTCTGTGTTCCTAATCTTGTGTATAAATTCTTTCCAGAACATGTCTTCCTTAATTTCATTTCCTAGCATTGTATAATCAAGGCTCATAACCTATAAAAGATCTGTCGCACATTGTAATCACGCCTTCCGCGTGATCAGCTTTACTATGCACATACATATAGCCTTAGCTATGTACATGCTGACTTGCGCGTGGCTGCTGCTGCTCTTGAATGTCATCATGCTTTTCCTCCTCACCTTTGTAAACTCCGTCTGATTTTGACAACCACACAAATTAGCGCACGTACGGCCGCTTTGCTCATGCTTAGGTGTCAAAATCAGCGGAGAAGCTTATCTTCCACCTCTGACACGCTGGACATTGTTCCCAGGGTCCTAGATCCGGATTACCAGTTCCAGTTTACCAGACCCGGATCCTCAGATTTCGGAATATGGAGGGAGAGGACTTGGAGCCCTACGCTCTGAGCCAGTGCCTGCATCGTCCTCCATCGCGGCCATCCTGCCGCAGTGCCTCGTGGCGCGGCCACTAGGCCACTCAGCACGGCGGCTCGCTCCACGCTGGGTGCCTATCTACCCGCGTGGCCTCAGCAGGCCGTCTCCGAGCCGGCTAGACCACCTGCCGGCCGATCCATCCTGGCTCCTGTCGACCCTGCGAGCCGGCGCCGCCGCCTGCCGGCCAACACCTCCGGGGACAAACGCAACGTGGCTTCCCCGAGTCACCAAGGCTGAGCCAGGGCAGTAGCGTGCTATCTCCCAGGGGGCAATGAATATTGAAAATTGTGACTGCAGACCTACCCACACCCTTTCTCTATTTAAAATATATTTATTTAACGTTGACCGAGTTACGTGTTGTTCTTTTTTCTATCCCACGAAGGCTCCTTACGTCACAGTTCGTATTTTACTTTGAACGTAGGCATACAGACCTGCCAGTTTTAGACAGCGACGGCCAATTTACTGGTATCAGGGGGCTTAGACAAAGTAACAATTTAAAAACGATAACGAAGTTAGAAAAGACTAAAATGTATGAGATTTACATAAACCGCGCTAAGTCACGTGGTCAGTCGACTGTCGACATCGTTATCGCAAGTTGGTAGACAATGTTATAATTCGTAACGAAACCATAAAGAAACGAATTGCTATCGTGTTTATCCCATACAAATGCGTAGACAAGCAGGGCTTTCAGAGTTCGCCTTCGCCTCGATCGTGATCGCCAAAAAAGATAACGAAGGAACGCTAACGCTAGGAAATGTTTATCGATATCTCAGAGATGATGACGAATTTAGATATCGTTTCGCTACGAAGCGATGTTACTTTGTCTACAGGGCCAGGTATTTAAGTTACGGAATAGAAAAGTAATATGGCCCGAGTCGACAGCGCATAGTGTTCCACGCGCGCCTCAAAGAGATGTCAGAAAGCAGTGACGGGGCCCGCTAGAGCTGATGCCTCTCAGGGTCGCGGGAGTGATCCAAAGAATAACCGTGGCCCTGCCTCAGGCAACTGAAGGAACACAGGTTGGTTTTAGTCAGTAAGAGTCTGACTCACGCTCCACCACGCGCACTCATCACACTGTCATCCACACTTACACACGCAGTAAGTCCTAGAAACTATAGATTCACATTCCTCATTTAAATTATCTTTTGTTCCTTTTTATTTTTTAACCGACTTCGAAAAAGGAGGAGGTTATCAATTCGGATGTTTGTATTTTTTTTTTTTTTTATGTATGTTCGGGCATAACTCCGTCATATATTGACGGATTTGCAAAATTCTTTTTTTCTTCGACAGGGGTTTATTCCGAAATGGTCTCATTTAAATTTAAAAAAGATCTGATTATGGGTTTCGGAGACAGACAACGGAACTCTTCAAAAATTGACTGCAAATCAACCGCGATTGCTGCTATCGTATGTCTATGAATTGTCAACACAATTTAATGGGGAACCACAACTAAAAAGTGAAAAATAAAAACTTTTTTACAAAAAAATACAACCGACTTCCAAAAAAGGGCAAAATAACTTTAATTTCGGAAGTCGGTGTCAAAAAACACAGACACAAAACAGGAACACCGACTTCCGAAATTAAAGTTATTTTGCCCTTTTTTTGGAAGTCGGTTGTATTTTTTTGTAAAAAAGTTTTTATCTTATAACAAGGTCATGTATTTAATTAGGTTCACTACGAACAAGGTGCGATGAAAATGACTATTTGTGCACAAAGTTACAGTAGAATACTGTCTCCTAAGGCACAGGTTTCCCCTAGTTTAGGAGGCAGGGTTTTCATCATTCCAGACACCTTTTTATAACCACTTGTTCTTGTAACCTATTTACTACTATTTGTAACAAAGGTATTTAGTATCAATAAAGTTATTATTATTATTTCACACTCGATAAATAAAAGGTCAAAGTAGACCTTAGGCTCTAGGCATCAACAAATTCTAATCGCTATAATGTCTAAGATCCCAGAGCCACCAGACATTAGTTTTTTTCTGTTTAACAAAATGTATGAGATTTAGTAGTGTTACCAAGATACCTGCTAGCTTGAGCCAACGGCCATTTTTCTTTTTTGTTGCGTACATTTCGAATTTATTTGAAAAACCAAACAAAGCGTATAACACTCTCCCAAACCATCACTGATTTTCATTTTCTTAATTTAATCTTGTCAAAAAAACTATGCCAAAATTTCGGCCTTGTTAATAGAACCTCACTCGAGGTGGCGACCGGCCCTTAGACTATTATAATAACTAATTAGGTGTTAAAATATTTTTTAATCATGAATTATTTGGCAATATTCTTTAAAACAGACATAGATGACGTAAACTGAATCTTTAAGAAAAGTGAATAATGTAATATTATCGTTAACGCTAACACTTAGTACAAAATGTATGGCGATGACATTACCTGTGATAAGTCACGTGACACTTATCTACGCAGGTAATAATATAATAATACCTATTCCACAACTATCACACAACGCCATCCAGTCCCAAGCTAAGCAGAGCTTGTGTTATGGGTACTAGACAACTGATAAACATACTTATATATTTCTAAATACATACATATTATAGATAAATTACACCCAGACACAGAACAAATGATCGTGCTCATTACACAAACATTTGTCCTGGGTGGGAATCGAACCCACGACCTCCGGCATAGCAGTCAGGGTCACCAACCACTAGACCAACAGGCCAATCGAATGGGTAATGTCATTGCCATACATTTTGTATTAAGCGTTAGCGTAAACGATAATAGAAAAGTAATATGGCTAAGGGGGCTGCGTAGAGAAGTGTCACGTGACTTACCGCAGGTAATGTCATCGCCATACATTTTGTACTAAGCGTTAGCGTAAACGATAACAGAAAAGTATATGGCTAGGGGGGCTGGTCGTTATCGGAGGAAGAGCTACTTCATCGCCGTCAGCAAGACTGCGCATACGGTGGCCGGGAATCGGCTTCCGACTCCAGTCTGAGTTTACAATAAAAGTGGTAATTTTTTTGTGCAATTAGAGTAGTCTTTCAGAACACCATTTTTTATATAATAATTTCACATTAAAATCCATTTTAAAGTATTACGTAATGCGTTAAAGAAACATAACTTTTAATCGACGAATAAAAAAAACTTTTTAACAAAAAAATTAACCGACGAAATAGAACTAAAAAGCAAAAAATAAATAAACCTTTTAAAGTCTTGAGTAATAAGCATATTTACCTACATAAAATATCAAATTTTATATAAACTAATTTTGAGTCGGCGCCAAACAACAATCTGATTATTAAATATCTAAATTTTCTAGGTACTTACAAATGAAGAAGGCTGTAAGTAGGTAATTAATCATTTTAAAATTTGATATTTTATGTAGGTAAATATGCTCATTACTCAAGACTTTAAAAGGTTTATTTATTTTTTGCTTTTTAGTTCTTTTTCGTCGGTTAATTTTAATGTTAAAAAGTTTTTTATTTTATGATTTTTTGTGGCTCGCATCATCTTTTAACACTCTGAGGCTAATTTCTAATCCTCCATAATTCCTCTTGCCACTGAGCTGATGATGTAACCATTCTTCCGTTGAGTTTCCAGGATATTGACCAGTTGAGGTTACCTCCAATATTGTAAAGACGTCTTTTCTTCAAAGCATATTATGTGGTATTTGTCACTAAAACCAATGTTATATCTAACTTATATTGTGTAGGAATGGTATGGTTTCCATCATCAGCTCAGCTTCAGGATGTGATGATTCCTAAATGCAAATTCCTGATTAAGTTATGAAAAGTAAACAGAAACAATATTCGTGCCCAATTTTTGAGGTTCTCTCTCAATTTTTTCAGGATCCCAAAATCAGATCCTGATGTCCTGGACATGGGACCACCTTTAAGGTATACCCTATCTAAAAAAAGTAGAATCATCAAAATCGGTGCGTAAATAACGGAGTGAGGGCCGAACATACATATAGAAACGCTACACGTATCCACAATTTTCGAGGTTTTCTCTCAATTTTATCAGGATTCCATTGTCACACCCTGACTTCCTTGACATGGGACCACCCTTGAGATATACCCTATCTAACAAAAAAAGAATAATCCAAATCGGTTCATAAATAACGGAGTGAGGGCCGAACATACATACAGAAACGCTAGACGTGCCTACAATTTTCGAGGTTTTCTCTCAATTTTATCAGGTTTCCACAGTCAGAGCCTGACTTCCTTGACATGGGACCACCCTTGAGGTATACCCTATCTAACAAAAAAAGAGTAATCGAAATCGGTTCAGAAATGACGGAGTGAGGGCTGAACATACACAAAAAAAAAAATATATATATATACGGTCGAATTGAGAACCACCTCCTTTTTTTCGTCGGTTAAAAAGGAGGAGGTTCTCAATTCGACCGTATATATTTTTTGTAACGATTATTTTTTGTTTATACTTAATAGATATTCTATATCTAGGTTAGACTGATAGCAAAAAAAAATGTCGACTGTTGTATTGCTTGTCATAAATCTTATCATCAAACAAACTTACCATTAATATAGATAACCACTTAGTTTATTAGTCTAGAAACTTTGTGTTTTTAGCGTAAAAGGGATTTATGGATAAGTAACAAGCTTTCTATTTGAAATTCGTTAAGTTGGCAAAACTAAATATTCGGTGTCTATAAACCTATTTGGATGATAAAATTATGTTGACTTAGTGACTGAAAACTGAATATATTTCAGTACTAACTTGACTTAAAACTTAACTAACTTCTGGTTACTTAGACGTTACTGATGATATATTATGGCGTGAGTACACACAGCCCACAGACGGCATGTAGGAATCGGGCGTTGCTGGCTGGTTGGCGATATTTGGACAGATAATTCGAAAGATTAGAATAGTTTAATTAGAACGATGATTTTTATTTAAGCTTGAGTTTAGCTCGGCCCGTCCAAGTAGTCACACGTATTTTTCTAAATCAAGAATAATCAATATAGTTCGGAGTATCATTCCCTCCATCTCTAGTTTTACTTGTAACACTATATCCGTAACCAGTCACTATTGTACACGACACTCTCGCGTGCCAGCGAGTGAGACAGCTCCCAAGGCAGACAGACAGCACCCCTGGAGCCCTGCAGGCTCCACAATACCTAAGTACTAATTTTAAACCTAGTAAAAAATGAAAACACAAGTCTTGTTCATGCACTTTGCTATAATTTTTAAACAGGCGCTAATGCTGAAAACTGCGCTGCAAACTTAAAGTAATCATGCATGTTAATCATAATAATGGCTTATCCCCAGTTTTGTTTTCAACGTCTACCTAGTCTTTTCCTAACCATATAAGGGTAAGCTTATAAACTGAAGACTTACGAGTTGTATTGAAACTCAGGTCTTGCATTGAATCTCAGGCAGGCGTTTTACTTCGTGTAATTTAAATAGAATAACATTAATTACAATAGATTAAAGTTGATTTATTAGAAAAAGTCAATGACCGTTATTTCACTCTTATCTGGCGCCTACTATAGTCTTGATCATGCAGTTTGCTATAATTTTAAACAGGCGCTAATGCTGAAAACTGCGCTGATGTAAAAGTAAAGATTCATGTTAATCATATAAAATAATGGCTTATCCCCAGTTTTCTTCTCAACGTCTACCTAGTCTTTTCCTAACCAAATAAGGGTAAGATTATAAGCGACTTACGAGTTGGTCTTCGATTGAAACTGAGCCAGGCGCTTCACTTTGTGAAATTTCTTTCATCTGCCACTGCTCTCAAAATGGTGAAAGAAAACATAGTGACGAAACTGGCATGTCCCAGAACCAAAAATTCGAAGACATGTGACATCCAGCAACCCGCACTAGGCCCGCGTGGGCTCTTAGAGAGGAGGCCCGAGTCCCAGCAGTGGGCCATTATAAGGCTGATAATGCTTTTATTTATTAGCTGAGAGCCCATAATGCTTTTTTTTTATTTAGATTATAGTACTGCCACATCATACTAAGCTTACCTACAGTCTAATCGGATGCTGCTGAATACCATTATTTCACATAATACGATGCCAGTGCAGACTGGTGCTACTAGGTATTTATTAGCCATTGCTCCATCGCCAGTCCACAAAATATCTCTCAACTCCTCAAATTTCTTCTCTCCTAATAACTTTACATATTCATAGCTTCTATAACCGGCTAATATCATCGTCATCATTCATTTTCCAAGTCGTTCCTAACTCCATACAGACAGCTATAGACTCCAAAACTTCGGCGAAACGTTCGTGTTCAATTTTAATTAAGGACGGAGTGTTTTCTTAAATGTTACGAGTTTGAAATGTTATTAGAGGTGCTGAAGGAAAGTAAAGGTATTTTAGAGCCTCATAACTTGGTTATTTATGATGTATTTGAGACAATAAAATGGGGTATTTTCCTAAAAAATCTAATTTATCCGTCACTTAAATAACCAATAAAAAATGACAAAGGTAAAACGCATCAAAGTTCAGGAGTGTGGGCTCGTTACGTGACTTTGGTGGTAAAAAATGTCGCGCTGCGTCACAGAGTACATTATAATATATAGAAACGCTGCGTGACTACCCTCGACATTTCATCGCACTGATATATCATGATCATTTTTGTTTACGTTACAAAAGAAAAAATGTAAGTCCAATATTTTTTGGTTATTTAACTGACGGACTACTTAGATTTTTTTTTGGAAAATACCCCATTATAGACTACTAAGATGACGACTAATACAGAAATATGGAAAATTGGGATTACGACAAGAGAATGATGATTCGGGACTAGACAAAAACACAGTCTAAGATACGGTAATAGAAGTATCCTCATCTGTTATTTGATGATGACAAAGTTTATAATCAAAGACTACCTACTAATAATATACTGGTATAATAGTTATAGAATCATCATTTGCCCGCGCCTTTTCCCAACTATCTTGGGGTCGGCTTCCAATCTAACCGGATGCAGCTGAATACCAGTATTTTACATGGAGCGACTGCCTATCTGACCTCCACAACCCAGTGACTGGGTAATATAATAATAATATAATATAATAATCAATTTATTTCAAGACTCATATCAATTACAATAAATAATATACACATTAGTCACAATTACAATGTTAAAAAATAAACATATCAAATAATTAAATTAATTTCTGATCATCATAATAAATTAGATAATACTAGCTTCCGCCCGCGGCTTCGCCCGCGTAAAAAGTGTAATTATAATAAGTCTAAGTGGTATTTCCAGAGAGTAGCACTTTAAATAAATCCTGTAGAAATCAAAATCAAAAGTAATTTAAATTAGGCTGAAAGCCAGATTTTTTTGAACGTCAAAGTTCTACATAAAGACAGTAGGGGCACACACACTCACTCAGTGTGTCGGGGTACCTATCTTGTTACGCTTACCGTATTAAATATAATAGTTTACCATATCGAAACAGTTTCATTTATTGGGTCCCGAACATATCCTAGATTGGTGCTTAGCTTCTTGCCCGTGGCTCCGTCCGCGTAGACATTTACCGTGTTAAATATAATAGTTTACCATATCCAAACTGTTTCATTTATTGAGTCCCGAACATATCCTAAATTGGTGCTTAGCTTCTTGCTCGTGGCTCCGTCCGCGTAGACATTTACCGTGTTAAATATAATAGTTTACCATATCCAAACTGTTTCATTTATTGAGTCCCGAACATATCCTAAATTGGTGCTTAGCTTCTTGCTCGTGGCTCCGTCCGCTTAGACATTTATATTAAATTAACTTTTTCACGATTTTGGCACCCTGTTAGAGTTTACCTGTGGTTGCATCCGTGTGCAGGTCTGAAATTTCTCTTCTTCATGATTCTGTTTATTGGTTGTCTATACGCCTGGGAATGTATACCGCTCAGGATTCCAGCCCCGAAAATACTTATTCAAGATGTTACCTCTCCTAATACCAACCTCAGAATATGTTTTGTGATTCTGATATCCTAGTAGGTTGTGAACTGGTAGTTTGAGAATCTATACCGCTCAGGATTCAAGCAACGGAAACACTTCTTCTTCTTGATTCTGGGCTCCTGGTGGGGTGTGTGAAGCTATACAGCTTAGGATTGTAGCCCCGAAAAAACGTATTCATGATTCTGGTCTCCTGGTACTTTGTGAGTCTTTACCGGTCATGATTTCAGCACTGGAAATACTTCTCATTTTTCTGGTCTCCTGGTAATTTGTAAATCTCTACCTCTCCTAATACCAGCTTCGGAATATGTTTTGTGATTCTGATCTCCTGGTAGTTTGTGAATCTAATCCTGGAAACACTTTTTCTTTATTCTGGTATCCTGGTGGTTTGTGAAGCTATACAGCTTAGGATTGTATCCCCGAAAACACCTATTCATGATTCTGGTCACCTGGTACTTTGTGAGTCTTTATCTCTCATGATTTCAGCCCTGGAAATAATTCTCATGTTTCTGGTGTCCTAGTACTTTTTGAGCGTGTGCGCTCGTTCAGCCTGACTTTGGATTTCTACTTCCACCTCAGCCTTCGCTAAGTCTTGTCATTTACCGGGATAAAAAGTAGCCTATGTGTTAATCCAGGTTATGACCTACGTGTGTGCAAAATTTCATTGTAATCCCTTCAGCCGTTTTTGCGATACCTTCAGCCAAACATACAAACATACAAACTTTCGCATTTATAATATTAGTAGGATGTTACCTCTCATGTACTCAGCCTCGGAATACTTATTGTGAATCTGTTCGCCTGGTAATTTGTGAATCTTTCTCTACCTCTTGCGTTTTCTGCCCCGGAATACTTTTTGTGTTTCTGGTCTCCTGGTAGTTTGTGAGTCTTTATCGCTCATGATTTCAGTCCTCGAAATACTTCTCCTCATGTTTCTGGTCTCCTGGTAATTTGTAAGTCTCTACCTCTCCTAATACCAATCTCGGAATTTGTTTTGTGATTCTGATCTCCTGGTACTTTGTGAATCTACACCGTTTAGGATTATAGCCCCGGAAACACTTTTTCTTGATTCTGGTATCCTGGTGGTTTGTGAAGCTATACAGCTTAGGATTGTATCCCCGAAAACACCTATTCATGATTCTGGTCTCCTGGTACTTTGTGAGTCTTTATCTCTCATGATTTCAGCCCTGGAAATAATTCTCATGTTTCTGGTGTCCTAGTACTTTTTGAGCGTGTGCGCTCGTTCAGCCTGACTTTGGATTTCTACTTCCACCTCAGCCTTCGCTAAGTCTTGTCATTTACCGGGATAAAAAGTAGCCTATGTGTTAATCCAGGTTATGACCTACGTGTGTGCAAAATTTCATTGTAATCCCTTCAGCCGTTTTTGCGATACCCTCAGCCAAACATACAAACATACAAACATACAAACTTTCGCATTTATAATATTAGTAGGAAGTAGGATAGTAGGATTATAAGATTAACACTATTACATACATTCTACATGTTACATGTGTCACCAACAACAGTGCGCAATGATGGAGCAATCCAATCGGTCCGCGAGCGCGGCCAGCATGGGTTGCCTAACTTAAAATCCGGGACCTTTAATGTTAAATATTATACTTACTTCAATTTTTTTTTTTTTATTAAAGAATCCGATTTGATATTCATGCAAATCAAGCATAAATCGGGTGAATATTGTGCAAAGAATTGAAAAAATATAGGCTGCCTATCTTTCTTTCCATTTAATTATGAAGTTGCCAGGTACAAAAAGGTAAACAGGAAGGAAGCAATGCTGCCAGCGTTCTGGGCACTTTTTTTTGTGCAATGCTGCCAGCGTTCTGGGCACTTTTTTGTGCAATGCTGCCAGCGTTCTGGGCACTTTTTTTGTGCAATGCTGCCAGCGTTCTGGGCACTTCTATTGTGCAGTGCTGCCAGCTTTCTGGCCACTTTTTGTGCAATGCTGCCAGCGTTCTGGGCACTTTTTCACTTGACAGCGATATATGGATTAATTTTTTGATGACCAATAACTTCATATTATTGTTACCAGTTGTATATAATTATATTTTAGTAATATTCCGTTGTACATAGATACCTCATTCATTTTTTTAAAAATAGATAGATGAATAGTACTTAATAGTACACTAAAATGGTAATCCAGCTCTTTTACAATATTGCCAATACTTTTTCTTTATAGGCTCGCGCTTGACCACTATTAGCTATTGATACACAAAGGGAGCAATTTTGCTGATAACAACATATACCAGAAACGACGAAGCCGCTTTAAGTTCGTTTAATACATCCTTAAGGCGTCTGTGTACTCACTCTCATTTGATTCATTTTTTATATTTTTTAAACTAAATGTAAAGAAATCATATGAAGCGAATCACAAAAACAAATTAAATACGACGCGGCTTCACGTAGGTGGATTTCACGCGGGTGCGCGTGAAATAGTACTTTCTCTCATTATAAATTATAGCCATATTATTCTGATGCAAAAACTATATTGCTGTAAAGTTTCATCAATTTTGATGAAACTTTACAGCAATATTAGCGGTTTGTGGTTTTTGTCTGGAAGAGTAATAAACATTCATAGATTCATCCTCACAAACTATCATATTTATTTATCTCTGCATTCTAAATTATAGCTTATGTGCTATTCAAGACTATAATCTATATCTGTGCCAAATTTCATCCAGATCCGTTAAGCCGTTCTCGCGTGATGGGGGAACAAACATTCATCCATACAAACTTTCGCATTTATAATATTAGATGGAAGTAGTATAAGATAGAATAGGATTGGATTAAAATACCTAGAAAGATCTTCGCTCAAGGCTCTTATAAACTTCTAGGTGGAATTTTAAACTACCGTAATTCTTGTCAATTTTAGATGAGTGGCTTTGTGTGACGACACGGTTGGCGCAGTGGTTGAGCGTTCGGCTGCTGCGCTGCGTGTCGCGGGTTTGATTCCCGCACGGCAAACATATTTGTATGACCTGCAGATAGTTGTTCCGGGTCTGGGTGTCTTGTATATATGAGTATACATGTTTGTGAACGCACCCACATACAGGAGTAATACCTAGTGAGGGGCAACGTTTTAATAAAAAAAAAGAAATAGGATTGGATTTAAATACCTAGAAAGATCTTGGTTCAAGGCTCTCATTAACTTCTAGATGGAATTTTAAACTAAGTACCATAATTCTTGTCAATTTTAAATGAGTGGCTTTTGTCACTAGTTAGGTTTCAGAACTGTGGAGAGACCTGAAGTTTTAGTTAGGTTAGTAACTAATTTTGTTTGGTCTATACAAACTACAATAGTTTTGCAAGTGTGTGAGGGTGATCATATGCCAAGGTTACCAACATCAATCTGCCTAACCTTTTCCCAACTACCTTGGGGTCGGCTTTCAGTCTAACCGGATGCAACTGAATACCAGTATTTTACATAGAGCGACTGCCTATCTGACCTCCACAACCCAGTTACTGGGTAATACGATACCCTATGGTAACCCGAGCCTGCTGACGGCGAGCAGTGGGTAGCTCGCCGTCCGATCAGCACCAGGCCCGTGAGTTGACGGCACGTAGTGTTCCACGCGCGCCTCAAAGAGATTACTGTCAGCCACCACTGACTGGGCCCATCGTGGCCGGTTCCTGCATGTCTAGGGGTAGCGGATAAATTCTGAAAATGAGTTACCGCACCCCTGGGCACTCAGGCAGGGAAGGAACAGGGGTGGGTTTAGTCAGTAAGAGTTTGACACGCCCTCTCGCTCCACCCAGAGCGGGAGAAGTCATTGAAAAAAAACCCTTTGGTGAGATTGGTTGTCGGACTTTCGGGCTTCTGACGACCCGTAACGACTCTCAAAGATCCACGATTGACAGCCAGGACCAACGGCTTAACGTGCTTTCCGATGCACGGAGGAGTCTCGGTATGTAAAGATGGTCACCCATCCATGGACCAACCCCGGCAAACATAGCTTAACCTGATGGATCGACCCGTGCGGAAGGAGGAATTAGCATACTTCTGTAGCATTAGACATTGTTTGCAGAACGGACGATTGAGACCAATAGATACGGAAGTAGCGACCGCGCACGGGAAGACGCAGCGTAGGAAGGCCTCCAACAAGGTGAATCGACAACCTGGGACCCTGTCTTAAAATCGTCATAATTCTGGTGTGACAGAGAGACAGAGCTATACAGGATTAATAGCACTATCCTTTTCGCACATCGCAATTATAATGATTTTATGACTTCGTGGCTGGTACGCGGCAGAGCTCCGCGGGATGCGAGGGCAACAGAACTGGTCTTTGTCCAGCAGGGGACGTCTTTCGGCTGAAATGATGATGATGATAATGAATCATAATAGTCATCATCATCAGCCTTTTAATGTCCCAACTGCTGGGGCACAGGCCTCCTCTCTGTGAGAGGGTGTGGGCTGCAATCTACCACGCGAGCCCAATGTGGGTTGGTGGATGTCATATGTCTTCGAATTTTTGATTCTGGGACATGCCGGTTTCCTGACAATGTTTTTCTTTACCGTTTCAATCATAGTAGTATCGAGCCTAAAACGATTTTGCCAATCTTCTATTATAAGCAACAATCCCTTAGTCTCGCTTCTCTTAAAACGGTGAAAGAAAACATCTTGAGGAAACCAGCATGTTCTAGAACCAGCATCATAATCTTCCTGCCCTTATCCCATGTTACTTGGGCTCGGCGCAACTCGTTTTTATCTTCCATTCTGTCCTGTCAGCCGTCACGCTATCCATAACTCCCTTTTCTTTCATATTATTCCTCACACAATCCATCCATCTTTTCTTTGGCATCCTTCTCCCCCTCTATCTATCTACATTTATATTCATAACTCTTCACGTGACCATACCAAGATAAGCGATTCCCTTTGAACTTTTCTGTGACTGGCGCCACTTTTAAACTACCTCTAATGTACTCAGCATGTTATAGAACCAAAAGTTCGAAAACATGTGAAATCCACCAACCCGTATTGGGCTGGCCCATTACGGGTTATAGATTACGGCCCACTCTCCTAGTGAGGAGGCCTAAGGCCTAGCAGTGGGAACATTATTATGCTTATGCTCTCTAGTTAGGGTTACGTACCCGAAGGGTCCAAAGGAAACCCTATTGCTGTCACTCACGTGTCCGTTTGTCACACATGTTTTACAGCCAAACGGTTGGAGCTACAGTCTTAAAATTTTCACTGTATAAGCATCTTGTGGACCCAAAGCCATACAAATAGTCAAAAATACCTTCAGTATAGAACCCAAAATGTGCGAAGTCCAACACACACTTGACCGGTTTTTCAACTTTAATGCTACTCACAATAATTACACGAAGGTAAAAAGGCCAACAGCTTTTCGCTTAAAAATATAATGAAACGATTTCTGTGTGTGAAACTAGTCTTTGAAGCGAAACGGATAAAAAAAAAATCTACATTTCAAAGGTGTTAGATTATTTTCATTCCCACACCGAAATTGGCAATTTAGGTTTTTGTAACGTACACGCATTTCCACTTACTTTTAATTTCCATGTTATTATTTTCATTTTTGTAGAACGATTCTAAAACATGCGCAACCCGCGTTTGTAGCTGGAGCGATCATGGGTCTGTGCATCTTTAAGCTTAAGCAGCTTGTCGAGGTCGGTACGTGGATGGGTGACCATCTTTTACACACCAAGACTCATCGGTGCTTCCGAAAGCTTGTTAAGCCGTTGGTCCAGGCTGTAATTTGTTACGGTAATCAGAAGTCAGAAAATCTGACACCAATATTGCCAAGGGATATTGTGTTACTCAGTTACTGGGTTGTGAAGGTCTGAGTAGTCGCTCCATGTAAAATACTGGTACTCAACTGCGCGACGCAGAAAAAGGGAGGGGAATGTGTTTATCAGCCTATTTATATAATTATGTTTGTTCCTTTGTGGCGTTTTAGAGACCAAACGCATTGGCCGATTTTGAGAATTATTACATGAGAGTAATTAAATTACAATTTGGCGACCATCAGACGCCATAATGTCAAAAAGAAAAAAAATATGGAAGGAAGTCAACGATGATTATCGAAATAAGTGGGGTATCAAATAAAGGGTTCGATGAGGCGATACCATTATCTCACTAAAATGTAGAAAAAAAATATTTTCAAAAAACCTGACTGTAAAAAACAACTGAAAAGTTCTAAATAAGTCACTTTTCATGGATTCATTTTTTTTTTAATAAAGCTCTCTGACCATATATGCTTAGTTTAATAATTGTTGATTTTAAATTCAAGCTATCAGTTATATTGTAAAGAAATTATTCTTCCACCGGCTAGCGTCAAAGATAATTTATGGCATGGGACCCTAGTTACCAATCTTCGGGTTTATTGCATGAGGTATGTCTGTAGCAAATAAGAGTCACTTTTCATATTTATTGCTAACACTAAAAAAAAAAAAAAAAAAACTGCATCACACTAGAGAATAATCAGTATACAGAAAATTGTATGTTGAACTTATAATTTATGATGAATCACTATTACCCTATCGTTCGAAGATCGAAGATCCGAAGATTAAAGGTCCAGTGAGGAGATCCACAAGCAGTAACTAAGCCGTGGACATCTAACCTTAGTCATCTCTGGACACGTGGACGTTGGTGTTCAGAACCTTTTGCTAAGACCGCATTGTTCTTCCAAAAATAAAGTGAAGTTTATGATCCGACCATTTTTATAAAGTTTTTTCCATAATAAATTAAATGTAAAGTAGGAACCCTGCCAACAAGAGAAAGATTCGGTGAGAATCATAAATGCCATGCTTAAGACTTAGCGTCACCACAGAAAATCCCAAGAAGACTACTTACAGCGTCCTACATTCTTATGCTTACAGCACCTGAACTTGACTCTGGTTCCTTTTACACCACGAGACATCATTAAGTGCTTTTAAGAAGTTTTTTCCAATATATAAAGTTTAAAGTTTAAAGGCAGACTCGCTCCAGATCAAGTTGGAAAAAAAAGCGTTAAACGACAATCTGTCAATCTGTCAACTTGCAAAATAACGCTCCATTCCACGATTTAAATTTATTCTATTTTTAAGTGTTACAATATCTTATTCATCATTTCCGACTGTAGGTATATAGGACAAAACTTTCTTTAAATCATTAGCCTACAGATAGTTGTTCCGGGTCTGGATGTCTTGTAGTTATATGTGAGATAGATTACATGTTTGTGAAAGTACCCACGATACGGAAGTAATTCCTAGAGTGGGTCAAAGTATAAAAAAAATCTAACCTTCTTCCGGAAAATGTTGAAATAAGAATGAGACGGTTTTTTTTTTATAAATTAGACCTATTGATTTTTTATAGAAATTTAGTGTTGGTACTTTTGCAAATCTTCTTATTCTTCCTAGTATTTAAGTAGGTACCTAGCTATGGTTGTGTGTGTATAGACACAAAAGGCTTGTACCACTATTTCATAGTGTTATGTCATATATAATATAATATTTAAGAATCATTATATTTGTTGGCGTATTAAGACTCATTGGTGCACGTGCGACAGAACAAACAAGAACAACTTACGTATCTCTCAGAGGCTGCGAAGACAGCCTCGCCCTAACGCCCTCAGCAGCAGCCGCCGCCGCCACCGTAGACCCGGGCCTGCGGACGGCAAGTAGTGGGTAACTCGCCGCCCGATCAGCACCAGGCCCGAGAGTCGACGGCGCGTAGTGTTCCACGCGCGCCTCAAAGAGTTGTCAGCAAACACGACGGGGCCCGTCGTGGCCGATGCCTGCCCGGGGGTTGAGGATAAATTCGAAAGAGTTACCTCGCCCCTGGGCATATATTCTGTAAGGGGTTATAGTTAGTAAGAGTCTGACACGCCCTTCCGCTCTACCCTAGAGCGGAAGAAGTCATTGGATGATTTCCCACCCCCCAAAAAAAAAAAAAGGGTGTTTTACTGGCTGACCGTCGAAGGGTAAATTTTGCCAGTGAATCTGAACTGCAGTTCTTTCAAGAGCTAATAATATCAATATTCCACAACAAAATCTAATACTGGCAACTCTTGAAGGTGGCTTAGAGGTGTGGATAGCTTTAAGTTTCAACGGTATTAGTATTATAGTTTAGAAAAAACTTAAAAACACGCTTTTAAGTGATATCATTTTATTTTTTGCAATCTTCTCAGCAAACCCTTGCATTTGATAGGTACCCAATCATAAAAATGCATAAAAAATAACTAGCCCACCATCATTGAGAGTCCACCATATTGTATTTAGAATGACGTCACTTAGCTTTACCCTCCAAAAGAAATTAATTAGAATCTTAGTAAAAATTCAACAAACTGACAGCTGTAAGCCTCACTTCCAAAATCATAACATTTTAACCCTCCCAAGTATATACATATTAGAGACTTGCAAATTTGTTCGTAAGCATCAAGAATTTTATACAAGACGCGAAGAAATACAATCACGTTACACATTCCGACATAAATCAAGATTAAACTTTCCAAATTCTTGACTAAAAATACATTCTACAAGTCCCTACGTAATGTCCATAAAAATATATAACAAACTACCTAAATTATTAAAAAAAAGAAGATAAAATGAATATATTTACAAAAAACTAAAACTATTATTAATAAAAAAAGTGCTATTATAGTATAAATAAATATATTTGATCGACAAAATATAAATGCTAATATATCCAATAAGTACGAGTAATATTAAACATTACATACTTATATTAAAAATCCTAAAATATTGATATTAAGATTTAGTCCAGAAGTCTGATATGCTTAGTTATATCAATGGTTGCCTCTCTTCTACTGTTTTGCTGTGCCCGACAGGGTTCATAATGATCGTATGTAATAATAACCTACCACCTAAGTACACATTGTGGAATGCAAATAAACAATTGAGTATTGAGCTAGCCATGCACTGTCATCCAAACTAAACATATATGCAAAATAACAGCTCATTGGAAAACCGGGAAGGAACTACCAAGATTATTTTACTTAGTTACTGGTAAAGCTATTAAAAGCGTATTAAAATACACCCTAACTGTCTGCGCTGGCTTCGTGTAAAACCGCCATTACAATTGACATCACGTACAGTCAGCTCCACATAAGGTGAGACTTCGCCGCCATCGCCGCAGGATTCAGCAGGAAGCGCCTGATTTGACAAAGTGACACGAGTCGCAGTGAGCAGCGCTACAATTCACAGGGGAATTTGTGGAGGCTAGGATTTCTTGGGGTGTGTGGTTTAGATTTAGATATAAGGTATTCCTAGTGCCCTAGATAAATAAAAAGAGGTAAATCCTATCAGGTAGACAGTACCGTAAATGGGAAGATGATAATATTAAAAAGGTGGCAGGAACGACTTGGACGAGGAAGGCGAGAGACAGATCGTTGTGAAGAACACTTGGGGAGGACAATGCTGGCAAGCAAGACAATCTAAAAACCGGTGTCTGATGATGAAGATTAGTATTTAAATTCATCTACATAAACCATTTTGTAGAACTAAGCAATATCAAGATGTAATGTACGATACTATATATATGTGTGACTAAAACCCGGGATGGGTGTTCCTTCCCTGCCCTGAGTGCCCAGGGGCGCAGTAATTCTGTTTCGAATTTTTCCACAACCCCTGGGCAAGGCATAGGCCATGACGGGCCCGTCGTGATTGCTGACAACTCTTTGAGGCGCGCGTGGAACACTACGCGCCGTCGACTCTCGGGCCTGGTGCTGATCGGACGGCGAGCTACCCATTACTCGCCGTCTGCAGGCCTGGGAACTGTTTTCCTTAAGCTAAAGAGTCAATAATTAGTCAAGAAACGATCATAGCAAGAACCGATTCCTATATTGTACTGATCTCATAATGAACAAATCTAAAAATTTTCTAAATGTCTTTGTATAAGAATATCGGGCATAAAACTGTCATAATAGTGTACAGTCACCAGTAACACTTTGTTTTTACATTCTTTTATTGATTGCATGTGGCGGAGATGAGAATGTTGAGATTAATGTGTGGAGTAACGAGAATGGATAAAGTGAGAAATGAGTACACTATAGGTAGTTTAAAAGTGGCGCCAGTCACAGAAAATTTGAAAAATAGCCGCTTATTTTGATATGGTCATGTGAAGAGGAGGGATGAAACACGTGTAACTAAAAGAGTATTGAATATAAATTTGGATGGATGGAGAGGGAGGCCAAAGAAGTGACATGAAAGAAGAGTTAGTAATAGCGTGACGGCTGACAGGACAGAATGGAAGAAAAAACGTGTTGCGCCGACCCCAAGTAAGATGGGATAAGAGCAGGAGATGATGATATTCTCTTCACTGTAACAAACAGAAAAGTCACGGTTGTATTATATAAATTGAAGCCGCATCTCCAACTCCTAAGATACAGGTCTGTGTACCTAGTTTAGGAGCCCGGAAATCTGACAATTATTTTAAACATGGTAGTACAACCCACTGATTCCATATGCTATGCATTGTGTTGTTGTTTTTTTATGTAGTAATAAACTTATTATGTTATTATTATTCTCTTTTTGATAGTTGCGAAATTTTTTAGAAATTGAATTTGTGTTCTATCGCTGGAACGTCACTCATTTAACGATTTTTTATAGCAGCTGTTGTCGAATAAAATGCCACGCCTTTGCCTAGTAGCACCGCTAATCAAATTATTTTGAATTAGAGTGTCCTGATATTTCGCCTCTTTCCTCCAGTTTGTATGTACAAATATTACTTCAATGACTAAAATCGCATCAGGGTTGGTTTGTGTGGCATACGTGTGTTTAACCTTCTGCCCCAACCCTCTATCGCATTTTTTGTGTGGTGTTAATAATTATAAAGTATAGAATCTGAAGTATGACCACCCGTTTCTGTTACAACCTAAATAGTATAGAATCTAAATTCTAGATTAAACTGTCGTGATTAGGAACCACTGAACTTCTGCGGACCGTACTCATACCATGAAGAGAAACTAACACTACACCAGTAAAGTCATAGACACATACTTAGAATCCAAATCTATCCTACCCTTCGAAGATAGAGATAAAATAACCTCAGCCACTCAAAAGCCAGCACCTCACCTGTAGCAAGCGTGCAACGTTGTCAAAGTAGTCACCCGACAGTCGACACGTGCGGACATGTTATACGACTGATCGGCTACTTCCCGGTTCGGCACTTTGTGCTACCTGCAACCTTAGACTATAAGCTTTGTAGTCTAAGAGCGGTTGCGCACTACGTCCTATCCGAATCCTATCCGAATCCGATCCGAATCCGATCCGAATCCGTGCAAATACTGACTAGAAAACTCGGACCGAATTCGGATATTGCTTTACGCACTACCTCCAACCGCAATCTGTAATTCAGACGTCATTTTACGCAGAGCCACAGCAAAGCGTTCACGTCGTTGATCATGAGTCCTTTCAATTGACGTCAACTGCTGGCAATGCTATTGTACGTCGGAAGACATAGAAAGACCTAAAAAATTTTACCTCTAAAGTTAAAGTCAATAACCGTTTTATATTTTCCATTTTCATTTCATTGGTTTGTTAAACCAAAAAATACGTGTCCAATATTTTTTGATAATCTAATATACGGATTCAATTGAATTATTATTTTTAAAAACTATTAAAAAAAATTATAAAACCCTTATAAAAACCCATCCCACTTTACCCCCCAGATTTGGGGGAAAAACCCCTAAGTTGGGCAGTTGGGAACCCTGTCCGCCGAGTCACGTCTCTCCCCGGCCACTTAATGGACAAACGCATTATCCTATCAATGATAAAAAAAACTCGCTAACCGTATTCGTAGTTAAATTATTAATTAGAGGATTCCTAATTCAAGATAACATACGCCTCATCCATGAATTTCAACTGTATATTGGTAAAAATTGTTGACCATGAAACGACTACTTTTTTAAGAGGAAACAGGGGCTGCGATTCTCCATACAAATGTATTCCCCTTTTTCTTCCTGAATAATGCCTCAATCATTTTTTTTTTCATAAAGTCAAGGTATGCTGTTGACACGTCCCTGTCATTTCCTTTTTTTTAGCAACGAATAAGTAAAGAAATTATGACCCTTCAAAAATGACAAAAAATGGCCCTATTTTTACCGCCGTTCTTAGAAGACTACCAGACAAATTAGAAAAGTTTTAACATAAAACATTTAATAGGGACCTAGACATACTCTTTTTTTAAATTTTTTGCTAAAAATGATTTAATTCGGCGCAGTTTTCGAGGAGAAAAACGGGGAATACGAAACGTCGATCTCGTCAAAAATTTTGTGATAAATTCGGTCTGAGTTGCAGCTGTCCCTATCGCACAGGGCATCTACAGGGGCAGGTTTGGTAGAGCACGATGGCAATAGTTTCTTCAAATACCTATTTTTTGAATTCCTCGCAGGCCCTGTCCCTCTTAAGGCATTTTTCTCAGTGGCGAAAAGGTAAAGTGACGAAACGGGAAGTAGCCGACTGATTGTACGTGTTGGAGGAAACTCTTTTACTTTGAAGACGATTTGCCGAACAAGTTTCTGAAGGTCGTAATATTGGTATGAAATTGCCTTTATTCCCCAGTTGGTGTTTTATAGGGCCTGAATTAATGAGAATGCTAAGAGGGATGTGTGATGTTACTCAGTGTTAAGCGATTGGGTAGTATAAGACCGCGATTCTACCTGCAAGCAAATTGCATGCTAGTTGAATTACATAGCTGGGTATAAACGACTGATCAATCTCATTATACCTTGGTAGCACGCAATGTAATGCAACTTGCAAGCGATTTTGTTGGGAAGTGGCACCAGTGACTGCAAAATGGTGTGTAAATGGACTCTCATGGTATGGGTTTGATGCGAAAGAAAAAGGAACATGTGCTGATGATAGTTTTAAGTATGAATGTGCAAAGTTATAGGGATTGAATACAAAGGTCACAGCCAAAAGCCAATTTATAGGTCGACCAGAACCACCTCGTCGCTCGGTGTCCACTTGTTGTCGACTGGTGGTCCACGGTTGGATGCCGCGTGTCAACCAGTGAACGTCGCGTGGTCAACGAGTGGACATTGCGTTGTCCGCGAATGGATGAGTAGTTTGTCAGTTATCATCACTAGGTTTGTATCGTTATGTCTAACTTTACGAACCGTGAATTGGCTCTCATAGCTGTCACGCTTGATAAAGAAGAAAATTAAAGACGTTAGAGAAAAATTATAGGTTAAAAATCTACTATCAACACTTTTACACGTCAACATTTTTTTTTGTCAGTTTTAGCTATGAGGCCTACACAATATAATAAATTGTGGCAGGATACTGGCCACCGCACTTTTCTGCACTAGTGCAAAACACACTACATTGTAAGCCTAAAAGTGTTTAAGGTAGGCGCAGGTTTTCGAGTAAGTTCGATAAAACTGGTTGTTGTTTAAAAGTGGTTTTTTAAACCAACTTACATAAACAAATCATACTCGTATAAGTTGGTTTAAATCACCACTTTTACACATAAAACTGAAAACCATAGTCACTTTTTAAGACTAGTTGAGGTTTGTGTTTCATATCCGACTACTCTCAGAAGAAAAATCCAAACAAACGCATATAAGTGTCAGAACCAGACATATTTGATCGGAACTGTCCAGTAAGTATGATATTGTATTTCCATAGGGACTTCGTCACGTTTATTTAAAAAAACTGGTAAAGTGCGAGTCGGACTTGCACACCGAGGGTTCCGTACAAATGCGCGCGGGTATCTAAATAGTTCGGGAATTGAGTTTCGGAAATTTTTGCCCCAAAATCAATCAGAAAAACTTTTTTTTTTAAGTTTTCGGTAGCCTTTTATGTCATGTGGCATGATATAATATACGCTCTACGGCCTAATACATTATACGGTCGTCTCACTTTAAAATTTGGACCCGAAGTCCTTATAAAGGGGATCCTATTTTTTGTGAATTAATTAAAAATTTACGGTTTTCAGACTTTTTCCTTAATTTGGGTTACAAGACCTTGCTTCTTGCCAAATTTCATGTTTGTAGAAAAACGGGAAGTACCCTATAAACTTTGATTCCCTTGAGAGTGTCAAAATATACGTTTTTTTTCTGGCATAAAAGGCCGTATCTTTTTTACGTTAACTTAGAAGTTTGATTCTTTCACGGCTTCAAGGGACTGTAGATTTGAGTATATGGTTTTAATTTCAACTCGATACCTACACGCGTTCCCGAGATAAAGGGTCCTGACAGACAGACAGACAGACTGACAACAAAGTGATCCCATAAGGTTTCCAGTTTTTTCTTTTTGAGGTACGGAACCCTAATACAAACTTTTCAAGCACATCTTTATTCACCAATTAACAATGCACTTCTCCCTCTAATATCTCACCATTTTTAAAGAAAAGCTATTAAAAATTCACGAATTAAAGTCACAAAACGTTTACGACTTTCCCAAGAATATTCACGCTTGTCGCTATAAGGGGTAAACTCATTGGTATTCATAAGTTTCAACTGGCGAGACTTAAACGCTGGCCCAGCAGTCTTCAACGACGGCAAACAATTATGAAAAACGTAATTGATAAAATTTAATTTTCTCATAAATTTTAGAGACATTAGAGCTCCACGAATGGCAGTATAAAGATTTATTATTCACTGTACATTTAAAACTGAATTACAATCCTCTGAAAAATGCGAGTGAAACCTAGAGTGTGAGTATTTTATCATCATCATCATCATCATCATCAATCATCAATGAGAGAGAGGAGGTCTGTGCCCCAGCACCACTGCTGGGGCACAGACCTCCTCTCTATAATAATAATAATAATATTCCACAACTAACACACAACGCCATCTAGTCCCAAGCTAAGCAGAGCTTGTGTCATGGGTACTAGACAACTGATAAACATACTTATATATTTCTAAATACATACATATTATAGATAAATTACACCCAGACACAGAACAAATGATCGTGCTCATTACACAAACATTTGTCCTGGGTGGGAATCGAACCCACGACCTCCGGCATAGCAGTCAGGGTCACTAACCACTAGACCAACAGGCCAGCCTCTCTGACAGTAGCATAATCACCACGTGAGCCCAATGGGGGTTGGTGAATGTCACATGTCTTCGAATTTTTGGTTCTAGGACATGCCGGTTTCCTCACGATGTTTTCATTCACCGTTTTGAGAGCAGTGGTGATGAAAGTACACAAAGTAAAGCGCCTGCCTGGGTTTGAACTCACGACCTACAGCTTGTAAGCCGCGGCCGTTACCTCTGGGCCACCACTGCTCACTGTGTGAGTGTTTACGAGTAGTTGTGTCATACTTGAATGTTTATAATTTGACAATAGATTTGATATAATTTGGCCAAGTTAACATAATATACAAATTATCTATATAAAATAAACCAATTAATTAAAAAAAATTAAAAAACCCCCACGCTTTTTTTTTTAAGAAAAGCTTTCACTTAAAAAACACAAATGAGCTGATGACCTTGAAACGGCGGAACCAATTTTGAGAAAACATATCTAAGAACCATCGATATAAAACCTGCTTTCTAACAAAAAATCCGTATTCAAATCGGTTCACCCGTTTAAGAGCTACGGTGCCAGAGACAGACACACACACATAGCGGTTAAACTTATAACACCCCTCTTCTTGCGTCGGGGGTTAATAATAAAGTCGGGATAGTTACTCTATTTATAATTCAAGAACAGCAGGATCAATTTTATGATATTGGATTCGTTGGATTTGTCTCCGCTCCGAACAGCAGAATTTACTATTAAAACACGGAATAACTCTTGAAAATTAATTTTCACATATGTTTTGTATAAAGCGGCTTTTTAGGGTTCCGTACCCAAAGGGTAAAACGGGACCCTATTATTACTAAGACTCCGCTGTCCGTCCGTCCGTCCGTCTGTCACCAGGCTGTATATCATGAACCGTAATAGTTGGACAGTTAAAATTTTCACGGATGATATATTTTTTTATTCTGTTTTTTTAACAGAATAAAAAAATATTTAAGTAGGTCTCCCATACAAGAGACATGATTTTTTTGCCGGTTTTATAGATAATGGTATGGAACCCTTCGTGCGCGAGTCCGACTCGCACTTGGCCGGTTTTTTTTTGTGATAATTATCTCGAGAACGGATTGATTTATTTATTCTGAGACGGTACGAAGTTCGCCGAGGCAAGCTACTCGTAGAACAATATAAATAACTAGGTACTGTGACGATTGTAGTCACATCCTAATCTTAGCGGGTCTGTACCGGCCTTCAACTGGCTGGTAAGAGTATTGGAGAGCCATTTGAATTTAGAAGGTGTAGGCATCACATTTGTTTTAGTGATCAGTTCTGCTTGCCAGGCCGAAGTGGGCACTTATGTGATTTTCTTATAAAACCCAATATAATATTATTTAAAACGCCGTCAGCTCTTTTCCTTATCCGCCCGTAGCGAGTTATCCTCTCGTACAGTACTCTCGCAGTAAGCAAGCGAGTCCCCGAGCTTCGAAGAACGTTCCAGGATCCCTGCAGGCCGAACTGGTGCCTTTGGGTTCTACAGTACCTACTTACTTTGAATTTCGTTTTAATTACTCTTTGGTTTATAAAAATACCTCTTGTACGAGTATTTCTTTGAATTTTAGAAAAAATACATTTTCTCTAAAAGCAAGGATATTTACCCACTTTTTTCTAAAACTTTAGTTCTGTACCTTTCCATTTCAATGTGCTGGTCCTGCAACCTCATTTTAAAAACTCATTCTAGTTTACACGAGAACGGAGCCGCGGGCACAGTTAGTATGTTCTACTAGGGCGTGCCCTCTCGGCATTTCCACTTACGTCCACGTTTCAAACCCCTCGCATTGTTAGCATATTTCAAAGAGAATATTCCACTGTAAAATCCTACAAAATCAGAGAAGTTCTGAAAAATTCCGGTCAAATTAAATTCTATCTCCTGAAGCTATACTGGGTTCATTTTATGATGATTGGCGTTTTTTTATGTAAATAAAAAAAAGATGGAATGTTGGGAACTACTTCGGCTGGTCACCTCTTTTTAAACGACGAAAAAAAAGGAGGAGGTTCTCAATTCGACCATGTACAGGGAGTAACGGAAAGGTGTGGTCATATTTTAAGAGCCGGTTCTGCCCATGGAAATGAACAACTTTCTTTAAGAAAAAATTTAAAATTACCAAAAAAAAAATTGTACTTTCCATACAAAGTTATCATCAGCTGATCAATATTTGTATGGGAGGTAAAAATTTTTTTTTAGAATTTCTTCGGATTTTCTTGAAGAAAGTTGTTCATAGCGATCAGTTCCTAAAATATGACCACACCTTTCCGTTACACCCTGTATATACTTATATTTTTTTTTCTAGTCGTTATCTTAAGGCGTATACATATATCCGCCATGTAGCGCCCTCGTTGAATAAAAAATCGTAACAAAGCGTAGAAAGTAAATATTAAAGAATCCTATGTTGCGTTTGTTACAAAGAGGATAAGATACTTTTACGTTGTTGAAAAAAAATTCAAAATGTTTGGTATCCAAAGTAGTAAGCAAAAGTACCAAAAACGGCCGTTTTTAACTTTGGATACGAAACATTTTGAGTCCTGTTTTAGCAACGTAGAAATACCTTATCCTCTTTGTAGTAAACGCAACATAGGATTATTTAATCTTTATTTTCTATTCTAAGATATGATTTTTTATTCAATGAGGGTGCCACTTATGCGGAGGTAGGCCCTTAAGGTAAATGCTCCAGGGAAGCCCGCGATAATCAAATTTTCTTATGTTTTTTGCAATTTGTAGGTCAGTGTCAGGTTGTATCTTGGTCCAAATTTGATTCGCGGCCGTAGCAAGTATGAAATTTTAGAATTATAATCATTAAAATCATCAATACAAATCTCTCAGTTAGATTTGATGCGAAATGTCATGATTAATTGAAATACTTACATTCGACATCAATTCTAACTGAAAGAGTTGTATTGATGATTTTAATGATTATAATTCTATAAATACATACTTGCTACGGCCCTAAATCAAAATTTGACTAAGATACAATCTGACACTGACCTGCAAATTGCAAAAAAATTGAATTTCGCGGGCTACCCTGGCGCTTTCACCTTAATAGATAACGGCGAATAGAGATGTATGGAAGAAGATGTGGGTTATTATTTTTTCCTTTTTTGTAGTAGTTGTTTAACGATGTCTGACAGTTTGAGTACCTACTTTTGCGGCCAACCCAAATGTCCTTACTTTGATATTGTCGGTTCGTTGAGCTCCTTAAAGTTCTGAGTTGAGCTTCACGATAACTGAGAAATGCTTGCACTGTCTAGACAGGTCCACTCAAATCTTCGTGGTGCTTTCCTCAAAGATAGTAATTGGCTAAAGTAATAACAGCCGCACGGGTCGATCCATCAGGTTAAGCTACACTTGCCGGGGTTGGTCCATGGATTAGTGACCATCTTTACATGCCGAGACTCCTCCGTGCCTCGGAAAGCACGTGAAGCCGTTGTTCCCAGCTGTCAATCGTGGATCTTTGACAGTCGTTATGGGTCGTCAGAAGCCCGAAAGTCTGACAATCGGTCTTACCAAGGGGTATCGTTTTACCCAGTTACTGGGTTGTGGAGGTTAGATAGGCAGTCGCTCCATGTAAAATACTGGTATTCAGCTGTATCCAGTAAGACTGGAAGCCGACCCCAAGATAGTTGGGAAAAGGCTAGGCAGGCAAACAAGCTTTCCTCAAAAGCTCATCTCAGACATTAACGTACATGGTTCTCATATGATTTGACCAGTACAGATTGTATGGACATTAAAAGAGACTGACCTCTGAGTTTGTTTCGGTGTTTCTTCTCAGAATCAAACGAATTGCAACAGTGTTATTTATAACCTACTAGCTTCTGTCAGCGGCTTTGCCCGCGTGGAATTAGAACTACCCTCGTTATGAACTTTCAACCAATTTTTTACCCCCTTATGAGTTGAACTTCGAAAAACTCTTTCTTAGTGAATAATATTATCTACTCTTTTCTCTAGGACCAGCGGTTAAGGCTGTGTGTTGATATATCAGTCAGTTAGGACTTTGAATTTTATATTTATACAGATAGGCCATGCCAAAAAAGCAGACAAGTGCGTGTCGGGCCGCGCACTTGGACGGTTTTTTAGGGTTCAGTAGTCCTAACAAAGACAAGGAACCCATAAAGTTTCGGTCTGTCCGTCTGTCCTTTTATGGCATACTGTAGATACTGTTTGTACTAGAAAGCTGCAATTTTGCAGCGGGCTATAATATACTAGTCACGCCAAGAAAAAGAAACAGCAAAATTTTGAAAAAAAAAGTAAATGATCGTAGCTCCCGTACATTTAAAGTGGGGATGACATTTCTTTTCTCGCCTATTCTAAGTATGGAGTATCGTTACTTGCTTGCTTACTACCTTCCTTGGAAAGAAATTACTTAGGTGAAGTACCGGTCTACGGAACCTTACCTTGCACGTGGCCCGACACGCATTTGGCCGGTTTTTTTTTCTTCTTTTCTTATCTAACTTTTCCAGTCAGACGTTAGTCACTTAAAATAAATACAAATAGAATATAAAAAACTTTTTACAAAAAATCAAACAAAAATAATTTTAATTTCGGAAGTCGGTGTTTCTAGTTTGGTTTCTTCGTTATTTGACACCGACTTCCGAAATTAAAGTTATTTTGGATTTTTTAGTTTTATTTGTGGAAGTCGGTTGTATTTTTTTTTGTAAAAAGTTTTTTATTTTTCACTTTTTAGTTGCTGTACCCCATTCTAAAACTAAATTAATAGTAAAGTTATCCCCGAATTGATAGCCCCAAAAATAGGAAATTTGAACATAGTTGGTGAAATTAGGGTGTATCAGGGTGAACTGTACAAATCTGTATACCCCTTCAGAGCGTATCAGTGTGATGTAATGTTGTGAAGTGGTGAAAACAATATACAGACATGCGATTGCAGCAATTCTGGAAGGTTTGCTATCATTTATTGAAGAGTTCCATTGTGTATCTCCGAAGTTCTTCATCAGATCTTCACCAAATTGACCACTAAAATGGGACCACATATGAAGCAACAGCTTTGAAATAAAAAAAAATTCTTCAAAATCGGTTAACGTAGTAAAAAGTTATGACGTAACACACATAAAAAAAAAAAAATACAGTCGAATTGAGATCCTCCTCCTTTTTTTGAAGTCGGTTAAAAATAAGCCTTTATTGCCGAAAACTACTTTTAACATTTCCTTAACTCTATTAAACAATTAAACTTTAACTATGAGTATATTAAGCATAATTATTCAATCTGCAGCCGGTTTATTTTTAACCGACTTCAAAAAAAGGAGGAGGTTCTCAATTCGACTGTATTTTTTTTTTTTTTTTTTTTTATGTGTGTTACCTCATAACTTTTTACTACGTGAACCGATTTTGAAGATTTTTTTTTTTGTTTGAAAGCTGTTGCTTCACATGTGGTCCCATTTTAATTTGGTGAAGATCTGATGAAGAACTTCGGAGATACACAATGGAACTCTTCAATAAATGATAGCAAACCTTCCAGAATTGCTGCAATCGCATGTCTGTATATTGTTTTCACCACTTCACAACATTACATCATGCTGATACGCTCTGAAGGGGTATACAGATTTGTACAGTTCACCCTGATACACACTAATTTCACCAACTATGTTCAAATTCCCTATTTTTGGGGCTATCAATTCGGGCACCACTTTACTATTCATTTAGTTTTAGAATGGGGTACAACAACTAAAAAGTGAAAAATAAAAAACTTTTTACAAAAAAAAAACAACCGACTTCCATAAAAAATACTAAAAAACGCAAAATAACTTTAATTTCGGAAGTCGGTGTCAAATAACGAAGAAACCAAACTAGAAACACCGACTTCCGAAATTAAAGTTATTTTGCGTTTTTTAGTATTTTTTATGGAAGTCGGTTGTTTTTTTTTTGTAAAAAGGTATTTTTTTCAGCTTGTCCTTCGACAAAGGCCTCCTCTAATGCTTTCCATTTTGTCCTGTCTTTTGCAATGCGCGTCCATTCTGGACTAGCTATCTTTTTCATATCGTCTTCCCATTGTTTAGTTTGTCTACCTTTGCTCCTTTTACTATCACGCGGGTACCATTCCGTTACTAGTCTCGTCCACTTCTCTATCCCTTCTCTTAGCATGTGTCCTGTCCATCTCCATTTCAGGCTTTTGTATACTGTATGTATATTTTTAAATTTTGTTTTGCTCTTTATACTTTCTAATCTCACCTTGTCTCTTTTTTTCACTCCAATAACGCTTCTTTCCATTCCATTTTGGCAAACTTGGATTTTTTTGATTTGTTTCTCGTTCAGTGCCTATGTTTGACATCCATACGGCAAACATTCGTTTCCGGTTCCGGTATTACGAAAGTAAACACTTATACTAGTCAGCTCTGCCGAAAATATTCACAAACATTATAAAAATCAGTCGGTTAACCATAAAACCACTATAATATCTCGAGAAAATCATCATAGTCACTTATATACTATAAAATATTACTTTCCTTAGAAGAAAAGCAAAAATCCATTCCCATTCAACAAAACCCTTGAAAGTCGAACCACTTACAACCCCCCACTAAAACACTTCCTCCAATAAGTAAATGTCTGTAAAATCCCTAGATTCCATTCTATATCTGTCAGGGAGCTAATGAAAATTGTTTTTAAAGTCGATCTATTACCCGAAGCCCGACTGAGAAGATTCGAACGGGGACGCTATCTGCTGGATAATATATCATAGGAAGATAGCGTGGCGACTCACTGGTTCGCTCGGGCTTTTAAGAATAAAGGAGGATTGGTTCATTTTCCCTTGCTCGATTATTGCATGCTGAAAAACAGGGCAGAGAATGAATAATATTTTGGATGCAAATAAGTAACTAAGTATAGATTTATATAGAAGTCGTAGATCTATGTATTGAAATTGAAAATATTTATTTCAGACCATGCACACATGTTAGTAGGTAGATACTTACAGCTCATCATCATTCTCCTGCCCTTATCCCAATTTATTTGGGGTCGACGCAACATGTATTTTTCTTCCATACTCCTCTATTAGTCGTCATCTCTGTAGTCACTCCCTTTTTACCCTTATCCTCTTTCACACAGTCTATCTCTTCCTCTACTGTTATAGCCATTCACATCCATACACAAGACTCTCCTCACGACATTTTCTTCATTCCTTCGGATCACACGCCCATACCACGACAACCGATTTCCACACAACTTTTCAGTCAGCGGTGTCACTTTCAGACTTCACGTATACACACGTTACGCCACGCTATCACGTTGAGGGCGCCAGTGTCACGGTATGGAGGGCGTGTCTCGTTGCGGGACCGGAGTGGTGGTGTGAGTGACACGCAGAGGAGGACGTAGGAGTGACACGCAGAGGAGGAGTTCAATGAATAATAACACACGACGAGTTAACACATTATATTTGTTATTTACAACAGTGGGCTTTATTATAATATTACGAACACATACACTGTGATTACGTAAATAATTGTATTAATGCACAATTCTAGGAAACTGGTAACTGACACTTGAAGAGTCGGAAAATAATGAGGAGCTTCTACTAGCTCGGCTCCAGAATTAGAACTGATTTTTAATATAAAAAACAGAGACATGACAGAGAAAATTAAATAATTTTGAATTTGAATTTAAAAAAAGGTAGCAAAGAACGTAATTTTGGAATAGAGGTCAAAAAATAAACAAGGCTTTAACACTGCCTTGTTACATCCTAATTCTATCCATGCGCGTAACACCACACATCGCTCTTAGCATTCTCACATTTATTCATTTTAATTTTTTTTTCTCATTTGTTTATTTTTTCTTAGTTTGTAGATACTTATAGCTACGTTGGTAAAATTTAAAATGATTATTATTTTAGACATGCATGAGCGACCAATGCCTCAAGATTTGGCTGTCCACTCTGTCCGACACTACGCTCAGAAGCGCGTTGGTGCTACCCTTTAACCGAAACCACAAGGAGGACGTTCTTTTGCGAAGCACCGCCTGGAAGCCGTCCGTGTTGTGGACGGCGAACATATTGTATCATAATTATGTATTACCTGTAGTCTGACTGAGAAGATTCGAACGGGGACGCTATCTGCTGGATAATATATAGGAAGGTAGCGCGCGGTAGTGGTTCGCTCGGGTTTCAGAGGAATTATTCAAAGGACTGTTTATTAGGGACTTGGTTCGTTATCCCTTACTAAATTATTGTATGCTACACAAGAAGGCCCCAGTGGTGGCCTTGTGGTATTGGCCGCGACTTACAAGTTGTAGGTCGGGAGTTCAAACCCAGGCAGGCGATTTACTTTGTGTAAATTATTTCATCATTACTGCTCTCAAAACGGTGAAGGAAAACATCGTGAGGAAGCCGGCATGTCCTAGAACCAAAAATTCGAAGACATGTGGCATCCACCAACCCGCATTGGGCCCGCGTGGTGGAATATGGCCCACAACCTCTCACAGAGATGAGGTCTGTGCCCCAGCAGTGAGGACAATAAATGGCTGAGACAAGAAGGCAGTGAAATGTTGAATTTCATAATACTCCCTCTAATATTATAAGAGCGAAAGTTATGATGGATGTTTGTTACTTAACCACGTCAGAACGGTTATACGGATCTGGATAAAAGACATAGAGATAGATTATAGTCTGGAAAAGCACATAAGCTACAATTTATAATAGGAGAAGTACCAATTCTATGCGGGCAAAGCCACTGGCAGACGCTAGTGTGTGGTGTATTGGTTTGTCAATACAAGTAAGAAGGTTGATCTTTATAGGAATCGTAGATTTTTGTTGGGATGGGAGATATATTTTTAAACTATGAAGAATAATTTCTCGGAGGAAAGTCTTCCACCTTCCTGGGGCAGACTATTCTGTGTGCAAAATACTGTTGCGTCGACCGTATTATGAGACCATTCGAGAACGTGGTCGAAGCTTCCAGATGATTTCAATTCGTTCGAGAACATTCCACTATGATACTGCGAAATAGTTCAACGATGTTTCTAGAACATTCCACTATAGGCTAGTTCAGAGATGTTCTGGAAACTTCTATTATGACTGTTTGGTGTATAAATATGCCGAGCGGGCCGCGAGTGGATCAGTCTGATTTTGACTACAGATGAGAACGCAAGCGATTACAAAAAAAATAGTGATTATTGGAGAATTAGTGTATGTGTAATTAAATTTTTTGAGTTAATGAAGAATATTCTGTTTATCAATTGGTGTAAATTAATTTATCCCATACCCTGCTCAAAATAATACGAAATAGCTTTTTCGTACCTGTTAGAAAAATCTCGAGTCTTCGAGCTTTAATGATGTAAAACATACTAGCTGACAGACGCTGTCCTGTTTAAACAATCGAAATTTTGTAATTTTCCGCGCAACTGTTTTAATTTTTTGTTTCATGTGAACCTTCTCCTGACATTATCAAACACAACAAAAAAGGAAATAGCTCAATCGGTCCAACCGTTCACGCGTGATGCCGTGACCAAGGAAATAGGGATTTATTTTTAAATATATAGATTTAATATAATATTATGTGATTTATTAGATATTTAATAAAATAGAGCCTCCAATAGAAGTCTTTATGTGTCGAAGTCTAAACGTGCAAATAACTTCAACTTTCTGACTATACATAGAGACTATTCACGAAGACGCGGCCCATTCCTTTATATTGCTTTGTAACCCTGCACCTTAATAGCGTTTAGTGTTGGAACTTGGTTGGGCCAACAATGATGCCGATTCTCTTGTTAACAAAACTAAATTTAGAGAATCGCTATCTTTTACTAAAAAGCAGTGCGAGAAAAGGACGGTTATAGCTATGAACGAGAGATGTCAAACTAGTTTACGCCTTGCGCTTTACCGTGTTTTTAGACGACATAATTTTACGTGTACCCTTAATTTGTATGAAAATATTAGTTCATCTAAGGGGGAACGCACATCTGCCGTACAAAAAAATGCCTGGCAAGTACAAAAACTACTAATAGTCCTCAATTCTATTTACATTAAAATATGTATAGTGAAATTATTCTTGAGTTTGTATAATTAAGGTAAAAATATAACGATCACTGAATATATTTAACTTGATATCCGCTTATATTTTTACGGAGGTCGTGTTTATCTGACATGAGTAAGTGACATTTAGCCAAAGAAGAATCATCAAATAATCCATATGGAACTATTTTATATATTTAGTGCACAGTTATCATTAATTTAGTATTATACGGCCTATATGCAGTGTAAGTCTAATTAAAATAATATATATGCTTGTCAATATTAATTCAAATCAATAATTTTTTAAATAGAAAACGTATCTAGGCTGTATGAATCACATGTCTTTTTCTTTAGTGACAGTTTGACATTACTGCATTTCCTGTTTTTTATTGTTTATGGTTTTGCGTTTGCGACTTGAGTTACATACATATATTATTTTAATTAGATTTATGGTACCAATAGGTCAAATTAAACGTAATTAAATACGACCACCATATAAATATAAGCGGATATCAAGATAAATATATTTAGTGATTGTTATATTTTTACCCTAGTTAAACAAACTTAAGAATTATTTCATGATACCTATTTTATACTAAATAGAATTAAGAACTATTAGTAGTTTCTGTCCATTTCAGGCATTTATTGGGCATTCTCATTTGACAGTTATAATCTACGTCGGTCTCTTTCTTGATTTATTAGAAAGAAAAAGATAGCAATAGCTTAAATTAAGTTTAGTTTGAGCACAACAGAATCGGCACCTAAATGCTATCATTTTATTGTTGGCCCAACTATAAATGCTATTAGGGCAATAACCTGGTGGTGGGGCGCGTCTTTGTGGATGGCACTACCGTATTGTATTGAATTGACTGACTCTGTGTAAGTTCAAATGTGCCTGGAAATGTTTTTGCTGAAAGAGTTTAAAGACTAGGAACACGTCACACTAGGAAGTGGTGACGGGCGTAACAAACGATACAATTAACAATTAAATAAATCCAATTACTATAGAAAATGACTAACTTATACTAATACCAGTTATGAGCTAAATCGTTGGATTCCACTGTGAACCAGACTGGAGCTGTGCAACTTACACATCTCAGGGTATGAATTAAACAAGCTATTTGTTTCACTAGTAAAAAGTTAGTTCCCTGTTCTTTCAGCTTGATTAGACTAGCTTTTTAGTGAAATAATTAGTCCTGATTTATCATCATTCTCCTGCCCTTATCCCAATTTATTTGGGGTCGGCACAAAATGTCTTTTTCTGCCGTACTCCTATATTAGTCGTCATCTCTGTAGTCACCCCCTTTTTACCCATATACTCTTTCCTACAGTCCATCCATCGTTTCTTTGGCCTTCCCTTACTCCATCCATGCCTCCGTCCAGCCATCCACATCCATACACAAGACATTCCTCACGACATTTTCTTCATTCCTCCTTATCACATGCCAATTTCCACATAATTATTCAATCAGTGGAGCCACTTTCAGACTTCCTCTTACATACTCATTCCTAATTCTATCCATGTGCGTAACACCACACATAGCAAATATTGGTAATATTTATTTATATTTTTTTTTGTCCACCCGCCTCTGAGTAATGGTCTCCTCTTTCTACTTCCACACCTCTCAGTCTTGAGCAATCTGCGGCCAAGTTTGTCCCTTCACCGTGATCATGTCGTCACACCACCTAAGCCACGGTCAACCTTGACGGCGACGTCCTCCCTCCGGCACGTCCAGTGAGTGACAATCTTTGCCTATCGCTCCGGGTTACATTTGTGCGATGTGGCCCGCTCACTTCCACTTCAGTCTGGATATTACTTTCTTTTAGTTATTAATTTTAATCGATTCAAATCAAATATAAACGAGCAATTTATCCTACTTGCTGCAGAAATACCTTTATCAGTTATATTTCGTGCACTTTTAAAAGAAGCTGTAAGTTTTTCTTATCTTACTACAAATGGACAGGAGAAATGTATTCATTCATTCTATAATCTTTACTTACCGCTGGTACCCAAGCCTATATAAAAGTGTGCGGGTCGGTCAAGAGAAAATAGGGCCGATTCTCTGGTTCAATAACTAAACAAAAATTAGAGAATCGCTATCTTATAGTCAAAAAGCAGTGCGAGAAAAGGACGACTATAGCTATGAAGAAAGTTAGAGATGTCAAACTAGTTTACGCCTTGAGCTTCACCGTGTTTTTAATCGACACGTTTTACGTGTACCCTTAATTTGTATGGAAATATTAGTTCAACTAAAGACAGCCCTTATTTACGTCCATCTCTTTCTTGTTTTATTAGAGAGAAAAAGATAGGAATAGGCTAAATTAAGTTTAGTTTGTGTACAACAGGATCCGCATCAATGTCTTCTTTATCCAAATAACAGTGGCTACTGATCATCATCATCATCATTGTTTCAACCGAAAAACATCCACTGCTGGACATAGTCCTCTGCTTCTCGCCTCCATCAGCTACCCGCAACCCTCAATCATTGGGCCACTTCGTGGGAGGCCTTACAACGTTGCGTCTTCCGGTACGCGGTCACCCTATTTTGCAGCTACTGATACCTTGTCCAATTTATACTCTGGACTCTTGACTGCGGGTTTATGTCTAATGGACACACCTATTATTAGTTTGGAACAAAGTTGTTCATTCAGTATTATTTCATCATAATTTTACATGCTTTGCTCAGACTTATGGTGAATAATCTTCTTGAGTGCACGTGAGCCGATTAATCTTGCTTGTGTCGTGTTTCTGTATAGATTGTATGTGATGTATAAATATATTGAATTTATACTTCTTTTGGCGCGTTAGGGAAAAATTATGACAGTAAAGAAGAATGGCAAAATTTCTATAGGAGCTGGACTCGACTTTTATTTTTCATGTCCCAAAATAAACTATAGCTAGATTGGTTTGTTTTTATGTCGTAAACACTATCCCGTTTGAAAATTATTTCTAAATAGCCACGATTTTTTATAATAACGTCAACAATACTTTTGAGGTTAGAATCTACAACTACCGACTGCGGCGTAGCTTATGAGTCTAGTTAGCGATAAACGAGAAGGGTAATTAGCGATCTCGTTTCTATTTATTTCGATATTTCTCAGAGAATTACCCAAAAATAGGACTTGTAGCAAAGCGCACTAGCTCTTTGTTGTCCATCGATCATTCAATGAAAACTACACCTATATTGCTCTAACTTGCACAACGTATAGTGTAGATAACAAAGCTGGTATAACATCACACGTGAAGTGGTTCTTGAAAGACTTCAAAGCCTTTTTTGTGGTTTGACCACTTCAATTCTGGCTGAAGAGTTAGTCACTAGATACCTACTGCCTTTCAGTCGTCAATGCTCAAGTTGCATAGATATTGACAGATTGAGTAATGGTTGTTAACAGGAGTAAATGAAGTATAATTGGTAGAGTACTTAAATGAAAGAAATAGGCTTGACAAAAATACTTTTTATTCATCATCCTCTCTTATCACTACACCATCGAGGAATGCTGGTGGCTCTGATATTGTCGTAGTATATTGTCCATACTTGAGAAATCCAGAAATGTATTAAAAGCGTTAATAAACGAAAGCGCATATTCCACTTGTTCAGCCGTAAATGTTCTTAAACTATTTTTTGAATTGAACAACATCCCAATCAGTACTAAATGTATGTTCTTCACAAATACGAACATTTATAGGCAAGTAATATTTGTTTTTGCTTAGAGTTATTGCTCTTAGAGGGTCAGAAATTCTATCCAAATCTCTGTTTCGGCAACCAGAAAAACACAATGTGCTGCAGTATTAGCCGCTCGTCCATACTGCGATAAACTAATCACCCTGGGTACTTCGTCAGCTTGCTGGTCGGTGTCTCCAAACACCGACCCTTGGGGTTGAGGCTCTAGCTTCAGCTCTGGTTCTGGCTCTGGCTCAGGCTCTAGCTCCGGCTCTGCCTGCTGCTCAATATTTTGCTACATATTATGCATTGCAACTCTCTTGAGTCTCAGCCAACAGTGATGACAAAAATGGTCTGATGAAGTTGCCTGAAACAACCATACAGCATTGTCTTATTATAAATCTTTGGGCTCATTATTTATTAAACATAAGGAAATAAAAACATTGTTACAAAACAATATTAGATTGCAGTGATGAATTCACTATAACATAGGACAACAATAAAATAGATCATAATTACCTGCCGTGGGGCAATTCTATTTTCAAGATCAATGTGTATTGCTTGTAGCAACTGAGATGGATTCTCTCTCACAATAAGGTCACATTTACGGTTCCGCAGAGAACTTCCACGAAGTATGCAAACATGCATGTGGCCACGGGAAGATGAGGCACCAGGTTCATTACTTAATTCGGAGTTGACATGCTGCATTGCCAATTGTTTACAGGCATCACATAATATGTAGTCTTCTTCAGTGATCTAAAATAAAAATTAGAGTTGTTAAATGATGTATGATTGTGTGATGCTTTATGTTGGTATATGTACTACTGAGTAGGTATAAATACTTACTATTATTGAAGAATTCCTCTCGCAGATTTTACAAATTACTCTCGTATCAAGATCAAAAACGAGATGGTGGCGAAGTGTATCAATGCGTATGTTACAATTAACACATAGCAATCGCAGGGCTAGTTGTGGCGTGTGCATGATTTCTCTCACAAATATCCAAGAAACAAAATCGGTGTCCAGAAATCAAAAGCACAGAATAATCGTCACAAGTGGTAGTTATCAGTCCGTAAAACAATGCCAAGGTCAAAACAACAGAAGGAAATCTAAAATAGCACAAGTGCTTATCACAATTCACAACAAGTAAATCGAATAGGATGCGAATACGAATGATTGCCGGCAAAGAGAATATAATTTCATTGCCGTGGTGTCAAACAATGGCGCGGGTCGATGAACGATGACCACAGACAGATTAAGTAACTTGTCCATGACAAATGACGTTCCGATGTTCGCATTTGAACAAAACTACTTACTATACACCAACATAATTATTTTTTATGACAAGAATCCAATACATAATATCAGCATATTCGTTGATTTGATGCCTTTAAACTAATTGAATACAATAACAGTTAAAACTTTTCAGAAAAACGTGAATAATTACAGTCTTTGAATATCAAGTCATTTCAAACGCGAAATGAATCGTCAAGAGGTGCGTTCTGAAACAAGTATTTTAAATAATTTAGAAAAAGTTACAAAAACAAAAAAATTGGATAACTTTTTTTTGTGGCTACTTATTGAGATATTTCTTGTGTTTTCTATGACCATAAAAAATAAGGGTATTTTTCATAAATATGGCGTATTGGGAGGCCATCGTTTCGTTGTCGGGTACGATTTGGCCATCCTTCTTTTTACGTTGCGCGAGCACACCGTCACAACAAACCGACACCCTGAAGTTAGCTAGAACTGACGCCATGAAGTTAGCTATAGTCTGTGGTTCATGAAGAATGATAGTTTTCCTTTGTGACAGTTTGGTTTTTATCTTTTTACGCCAAAGAAGTATAACTTCTTACGTGCGTACATAAGTAGACACATCCTTTTTTTATTTCCTAAATTCTAGTGAGTTACGTTTTTGGAATCGTTTCCTTGAGCTCTTTATTTTAATACCCCACATGACCAGGTCACAAAAAAATACAACTACACTTACCTAAAGGCGGTCGCCATTTTTTTTCAAATGTCATGGAGCCTATGTCAAGACCAATCTAATGATACCTTATTTGATGAAATTCGTCAAGCTGTTTAGGCTACAGCGCGTGCCAAAGAAATAGACATACAAACATACTCTCGAAAACATTACCCTCCTTCTGGGGCAGTCGGATAAAAAGGATGCCCACACTAATGTATGACGACACCACAATAGGGTATTTTACTAAAATAATCTAATTAGTCCGTCAGTTAAATAACAAAAAAAAACCTGGCTATATGTGTGTATGTCAGAGTTAAATGAGAAGTGTAGTGTTTGTTCAGTAGGTATACCAGATTCTGGACCCCAAGAGGCGCCGGTGAATGCCATACTCTCGCGTACCAACCAAACTTTCAAGTATTTCACTACCAATGTGACACAGATTCTCACACACAAGATGACAAGGGTTCTCAAGGAACACGTGGTGATTTCACGATAAGTTTTACAAATATAACCAAGTTCACCACTACATCAAATGGGGTTTTAATCAAAATTAGTTCAATCGCAAACAATTAGGTGCAAAACCAATAGATTCGGCTGGATTTCAATCACAAGCCCCAGAATCATATTTTTAACACGTTTTTCACTACACTCAAAACCAACAAGTGACAGATGTGTAAAATAACGCATAGAGTATAAAAAGAAAGATGTGACAGCATAAGGTTGCACTGTGGTTGCGGTTGTGGAAGCGCGTTTGGTGGACCCCTGGCCCCAACTGGGTCGCAAATTATCTGCGATACGCAAACCTAATCGAATAACCTACAATTAATAATAATTACAAGACTAACCAAAGGTTCCGAAGTCCTTCGTCCGGGGACCAACCTGACTATATGGGTACAATAGCCGTCTTATCGTTGACAGCGATATCTACCAGACAACCTTTGGATGGACTAAAAAATCGCAATTCAAAAAGGGGGTTTAGTGTTATTTGTTGTTTCATTTAATATATTGTACAAAAAAAAACACAGCGTAATACGCTATTATAAATAGCTACAATTTAACAGAAACCCCACAACAGTTTGAAGTTTATGGTTCATGAAATCGTTCACAAACAGATCGCATCGGTGCCTCCTTTACGCACTACGCTTCTAGGTTATAACTCCCCTATTCCAGTTCCATGTTGAAACCCATTTAATTACGAGAACTGTGCCATTGTGTGCGGTAATATGGTTACATCTTTGGTAAAGTTATTGTTTATATTCAAGTTGTTAAATAGACTTGAGATCGCGTTGTATTTTTTGTGTGCTACCTTTATATTGAGGGTGTGAAGTCAGCAAATAACTTCTCCCGCTCTGGGTGTAGCAGGAGGTCGTGTCAGACTCTCAATGACTAGAAACCACCCGTGTTCTTTCTGTTTCAGGGCCGCGGTGACTCTTTCAAAAACCCCCGTGACTCTGGTTTGTGAGCTCCCAAAGGCTGAAGATGTATGGGATTGACACACGATTGCCATACGCAGTTATGTTCAAGTCAATAAATCTGCCTAGCCTTTTCCCAACTATCTTGGGGTCGGCTTCCAGTCTAACCGGATACAACTGAATACCAGTATTTTACATCGAGCGACTGCCTATTTGACCTCCAAAACTCGGTAACTGGGTAATACGATACACCTTGGTAAGACTGGTTGTCAGACTTTCGGGCTTCTGACGACCCGTAACGATTGTCAAAGATACACGATTGACAGCCGGGACCAACGGCTTAACATGCTTTCTGAGGCACGGAGGAGTCTCGGTATATAAAGATCCATGTACCAACCCAGGCAAACGTAGCTTAACCTGTTGGATCGACCCGTGCGGCTGTTATAGCTTTAGCCATGAGCTCCTCATAAAGAAAGTCCCATATAATATGGAGCGAGAGAACTCAATATTTTTATCCATTTCCGCGGAATTGCCGAGACTTAGTCCAAATCTGGTCACAAACAAAAACAAGCTTTTGACCTTGGAGCACAAGGACACAATGTTGTCTGTCTAACATAAGGTCACGGTTGGACAACCAACCGAGACTTTGTAATAGGGTTGTAACGGATCTTCGCTTGTTCCTCCGCAAGTTCGTTCTGCAAGAGATCGTTTCTCCGCATCCGTCTCTGCAAGCAGCAAAAGTCGATGCAGAGTTTAAACACCTTAAGGTGCAATTATACGACTTCAAATGGTTTTTATTTGAGCATCACGTCTAAACGACTGCTCTTATTTCTTTTAAAAAATATATGCTACTCTAGACAATTTCCATCGTAATTTGATCTGAGAATATTTGAAATTATATTTTTGTAACATAGTGTAATTACTTTATAAATTTATGTCTAACGCGACTAAAAAATTGAGAATCACGCAAAAACTTTAAAACGCATTTTTATGAAACCTTCACCATTTTAAAGATCATCATAATTATGTATAATTTAGTCTTAATGTTTTATTTTAATACCCGTTGTTATATGTGTAATTAATAAATAATGCGTCTAATTTCGGACAGCGCTCGTTGATGGGCGAGTCCTAATACTGGGTGGACGTACGACGCGTTTTTTTTTTTTTTGGGGGGTGGGAAATCATCTCATGACTTCTTCCGCTCTAGGGTGGAGCGGAAGGGCGTGTCAGACTCTTACTAATTAAAACCCACCCCTGTTCCTCCCTGCCTTGAGTGCCCGGGGGCGAGGTAACTCTTTCGAATTTATCCTCCACCCCCGGGCAGACGTACGACGCGTTACGTGAGCTCAGCACAGAACACACAAGCTAACCGCTCAAGGTCATTGGCAGTTAATAGCGCCTTAAGCGGATTCCTTCGCTATAGCAATCGGTTAAAAGGCGACAAAGACAAAAAACTATTTTTATGCTATACAGGTTGTACGAAAATACGTGGTCTGAATATTTGGACTTTTTACTGCCTCTGCTCATGGAAATGAACTGCTTTCTTTATGCAACTTATTGTTAATTACAAAAAAAAAACCGGCCAAGTGCTATCGGAATTGGCTTTAGGGTGCCGTACCACTGCCCGGGGGTTGAGGATAAATTCGAAACAGAGTTACCTCGCCCCTGGGCACTCAAAGGCAGGAAGGAACAGGGGTGGGTTTTAGTCAGTAAGAGTCTGACACGCCCTCCCGCTCCGCCCAGAGCGGGAGAAGTCATAGGATGATTTCCCACCCCACAAAAAAAAAAAATATTAAAAAAAAAAAAAAAGGGTGCCGTACCAAAAGTATTTTTTTAGTATTTGTATGGCTTTGAGTCAACAAGACTGTGAAAATTTGAAGACTATAGCTCCAACCGTCAGGCTATTAAACCTGTGACAGACGACAGACACGTGAGTGACAGCATTATCGCTCCGTTTGAACCCTTCGGGTACAAAACACTTTTTTTTTTGGTGGGTGGGAAATCATTTAATGACATCTCCGGCCTCTGGTTTTGAAAGGGACAGTCAAAACAGCCCGTTTTGACTGTCCCTTTCTAAACAGTGGGTCAAGTCTTGTGTGGGTGTGGCCAGTCATGGCAAATAAAAATTTCAAGAATTATGTAGGTACTAGCTTAGAATAAGGTTTCTATATGTCTATGCCACCGAAATAAAATTATTATTATTGAGAACCTCCTCCTTGTTGAAGTCGGTAAAAAATATGACCACGCATTTGCTTTACACTCTGTAGGTATATTTTACACTCTGTAGGTATATTTTACATTCTGTAGTTATATTTTACAATCTGTAGGTATATTTTACATTATGTAGGTATATTTTACACTCTGTAGGTATATTTTGCCCTTTTTTTTTTGGGGGGTGGGAAATCATCCTATGACTTTTTCCGCTCTAGGGTGTTTTTTTTTTTTTTTTTTTTTTTTTAGCGGAAGGGCGTGTCAGACTCTTAGGGTGCGGTTCCACTGAAACGGAGCTGGGCGAAACGGAGCGGAGACGTGCAGAAATCGTCCAACCACAGACAAGACGATAGGTCGATTACTGCACGTCTCCGCTCAGCTCCGCTTCAGTGGAAATGCACCCTTACTGACTAAAACCCACCCCTGTTCCTCCCTGCCATGAGTGCCCAGGGGCGAGATAACTCTTTCGTATTTATCCTCCACCCCCGAGCAGGCATCGGCCGTGGCAGGCCCCGTCCTTTTGCTGACAACTCTTTGAGGCGCGCGTGGAACACTACGCGCCGTCGACTCTCGGGCCTGGTCGACGCGGCTGGCTGATCGGGCGGCCAGTTACCCACTACTCGCCGTCCGCAGGCCCGGGTATATTTTGCCCTTTGATTGCGTTTTTTCTTAGTTAAATTCATATTTAATCTTATCTATCACCACCTCCGCATTAGAATCCGCTAAAATTAATTAACTCTACTACATCTCTAGTTTGCGAGGAGTAAGAATTAACGTAGCAAAACTGAATGTTTCGGCACTCATTAGATAATGGAGAACGATGTCTATGGACATTGTGCGATTGGGCATCACCTCCATTATTTTTCCTTTCAAGACATTTCTGAGATTTTTTTAACAGCTTGACGATATGTACTTAAACCCTAATTGAAGCTGTTCGATTTACCGAAATTAACAACATTGTAACAAAAAGAACAGGAAATTCTTTATCTCTTTAAACTTGCAAATTATTTTATTAACACAAATTTATAAATATTTAATATGATAATAAGACTATACATAGTCAAAATGATGTTCGTTATAATTACTTAGTACAATACTGTGAAAAAAGAGAACTTTTTATAAAACAGAAACCAACCGTGTGTTACAATTACAATGTTGACCAAAACAACTAAATAAAACACTTGCCTGTTTAGGGTTTGCCTTGCCCTTTTTTTTTTTTGGGGGGGGCGGTGGGATCATCCAATGACTTCTCCCGCTCTGGGTGGAGCGGGAGGGCGTGTCAGACTCTTACTGACTAAAACCCACCCCTGTTCCTTCCCTGCCTGAGTACCCAGGGGTGCGGTAACTCATTTTCAGAATTTATCCGCTACCCCTAGGCATCCAGGCATCGGCCACGATGGGCCCCGTCAGTGGTGGCTGACAACATCTCTTTGAGGCGCACGTGGAACACTACGCGCCGTCGACTCCTGGCCTGGTGCGGATCGGACGGCGAGCTACCCACTGCTCGCCGGCCCGGGTCTACGGTGGCCGGAGATCTTCTCGAAACGTCCTACGCCCAGTACGCCCAGTACCTCTCCTGCGGTGGTAGCGGCCGGGGTCGTGAGGGCCACTCCGTTGAGCTTCCCTCACGCGTCCCGCCTCCGTCTTCGCGAGCATTACTGCTTCGCAGAAAGTGGAGACTGCCTCCCATTCCCTCTCGTTCCATACCATAACCTAAACCGTGTTGCTGTCACACACGTGTCCGTGGGTCCACCGTCTGTCACACAGGTTTTACAGCCAAACGGTTGGAGCTACAATCCTTTTACAGTATAAGCATCTTGTTGACCCAAAGCCATACATACTGTAAAATCATTAGTTACGGAACCCTAATTGTGCGAATTCCGACACGCACTTGGCTGGTTTTTTCCTTTTAGTTAGCAACATAAGTCTTTGCCAGTCGCCTTTGCCGAAGTTAGGTACTGCTATTTTAATATAATAAATGATAAATGATGTTTATTCAGTAAATAGGTTACAAGGAACACTTTTACACGTCAATGTTTTTTGTCAGTTTAAGCTAGATGAGGCCCGTATTTCCTAGCTGACTACCCTGAGAAGAAACACCGAAACAAACTCAGAGGTCAAAGTCTCTTATATAATACGTCAACCTACATGCAATTTATATGTAAATCTTCATCTGTACCTATGTGTAACCGTAAATAGTCATTCTTTTGTTCTTTTCTCATTTTATTGGGAGTCGACGCAACACGTCTATATCTTCCATGCTTCTATATAAGTCTGCTCTCAAACTGGCGAAGGAAAACAGCGTGAGGAAACCAGCATGTCCTAGAACTAAAAATTTGAAGAAATGTGAAATCCATCAACCCGCACTGGGGCTGCGTGGTGGATAACGGCCCATTCCCTCTCCTAGAAAGGTGGCCTGAGTCCCAGCAGTGGGCACATTATAAGGCTGCTTATGCTATGTGTTATAAGTCGGCATATGAAAGTACTCTGGCAAAATGTACATCTTTCACTATGGAAACAGACCTGAAATAGCAAACAGAAAACAAACTATTCCCAATAATTTGTACAGTTAAGCGAACATCTAATGTTTCAGCTTTGTTCACATTTTTGTTGTTAATTTTGATGAGTTGTTCCACCCTCAAAAGATTATCAATGAATCACAAATCAGCCTCTACACAGACCTAAAGTCATCATCATCAGTATCATCATTTCAGCCGAAAGACGTCCACTGCTGGACATAAGCCTCCCCCAAGTGTCGCCGCAACGACTGGTCCTGTTTGTCTCGCACCCATCGGATTTCCGCGACCCTCACTAGGTCATTGGTCTACCTTGTTGGAAACCTTCCAACGCTGCATCTTTCGGTACTAGGTCGCCACTCCAGAACTTTTCGGCCCCAGCGACCATCTGTTTTGCGATCAATATGCTCTGCCCACTGCCACTTTCTTCGGCCTATGTCTGTAATCTTGGTCCTCCTCCCTAAAACGCCATTAATTCCCACACATGCTCTCAGTCAGAGCTGTCAATACTCAATAAACACATCGTATAATTGACTAGTTTCCTACTGGAGGAAACTTTAAAAGCTAATTAAAATTTCTGAATAAGCAGCTCAGTATCGTCGGCGGCAACTTGAGAACTTAATAACTTCGATAGCATTTAAGTTTCTATTCAAAGTGTAGCCTCGGTTTCATTGGTGTTGCTGTAGCGGGGAAGCGTGAAGAATAGAATTATCATTAAAATTAATATACGAGTAAGTATCTAAAGTACAAAGTGTTCTCGTCTAGCGCACCCTGGGTAGCCAAATAAAATCAAGCAAAAAAAAAAATTGTATTGACACGGTGTACTGGGCAGAAATATGTATAGCGGTTTCATAACGAAACAAACTGTAGTATCTAGTATTATTTGCCTGGCCTTTTAGTGGATGACCGATGTCACTTCGGGAAGAAGTGTTCTTGAGCGTAACTATGATGACAGAAGTTAGAAGGAAGGTGAAAGTGATCTTGAGATAGTGATACGGGCAGAAAACAGATGACTAAGTAAGAAAGAAGAAATACGTAGATATACACACATAATGGGCCATACCTACCCATGTAGCGGCTCCATACCGAAACAAACTATAGTATTGTTTTCCTGGCATTAGTGGATGACCGAAGTCAGCTGGGGTAGAAGTGTTCTTGAGCGTAACTATGATGAGAGAAGTTAGAAGGAAGGTGAAAGTGATCTTGAGATAGTGATACGGGAAGGAAACATGGCTAAGTAATACGTAGATATTATAGGGACCTGGAGCAGCTTCTCTTAATGCTGGTCCCTGGAGATCCCTTTTACATTCCTGGGGGTTTGTCTTACTCGCTAGCGGTGCGAGAGTGTGGTGTATAAGAATGACTGCTTATGGGTGTTGTGTTATAAAAGAAAGAGGACTTGCACACTAATACGTTATATTGAATAATAAAATAAATACAAGTGCCCTCTTCGAGCGGGCTAGGAGAAGTCCACCCAAAAACTAAAATCTTCATAATTATAAATTCACAATTGGCGTTCCAAGAGTTTCTAGAAAGTTCCAAACTTCCAACGTGCCAGTCTCCTCCATAAGGTTGCCAACATAAGGTCGTCACAATATACACACTTATTGGGCCTCATCAAAAGGGCCAAAGTCACCTAAAGGGAGAGGGCTATGCTCGGAGTTTCCTTGCGTGACCGAATTAGGAATGATGATATCCGCAAGAGAACCAAGGTAACCGACACAGCCCATAGAATCACGAAACTGAAGTGGCAGTGGGCAGGGTACATTGCTAGTAGATCAACAGATGGTCGATGGGGTCGAAAAGATCTGGAGCGACGACCGCGTACCAGAAGACGCAGCGTTGGAAGACCTTCCACAAGGTGGACCGATGACCTGGTGAGGGTTGCGGGTAGCCGATGCATGCGAGACAAACAGAACCGACACTTTGGGGAGACCTATGTATGGCTGAAAAGATGATGATGATGACCTATACACAGCGAATTAAACGATTTTTTACTTTTGAAACACCGCTTTCCGCTTGCTTTATAACCTAGGTCTAACCTAAACAAGTAGTTTGCGGCGAAGTCTGAAATACTGACGAAGAAACTCTCGGCAGTGTTCGAGTGAATTGTATTGACATTTCTGTTTAGTTCTCTCATTCTACAGGGTGTTACGGAAATTCGTGGTCATATTTAAAATTATATTTCTGGTTATAGAAATAAACAACTTTCTACAAGACAGTCCTATTCAATCAATCAATCTGCCCAGCCTTTGCCCAACTATCTTGGGGTCGGCTTGCAGTCTAACCAGATGCAGCTGATTACCAGTATTTTACATAGAGCGACTGCCTATCTGACCTCCACAACCCAGTTACTGGGTTATAGGTACAATACCCCTTATTAAGACTGGTTGTCAGACTTTCGGGCTTCTGACGACCCGTAACGACTGTCAAAGATCCACGATTGACAGCCGGAACCAACGGCTTAACGTGCTTTTCGGTATGTAAAAATGGTCACCCATCTATGGACCAGCCCCGGTAAGCGTAGCTTAACCTGATGGATCAACCCGTGCGTCTGTTATTACTGTAGCCACGAGCTCCTCTCAGGGTGGTCATATCAATCAATTTTGTTTCTGCGCATAGAAATGAACAACTTTCAACGAGACAGACATGGCTATTCCCAAAAAAAATTGAACTTGTTGAGCTAGTATAGTACGGAACGAGAGGGAATGGGAAGCAGTCTCCTCCTTCTGCGAATCAGTAATGCTTGCGAAGGAGGAGGCTTAACGGGTGAAGGAGACTCAACGGAATGGCCTCACGCCCCCAGCCGCAGCCGCCGCAGGAGACGCCTTGGGCGTCGGACGTCCGGTCCCAGGACGATCTCCGGCCACCGTAGACGCGGGTCTGCGAACGGCGAGCAGTGGGTAGCTCGCCGTCCGATCAGCACCACGCCCGTGAGTCGACGGCGCGTAGTGTTCCACGCGCGCCTCAAAGAGATGTAGTCAGCCACCACTGACGGGGCCCATCGTGGCCGGTGCCTGCATGCCTAGGGGTTGCGGATAAATTTTGAAAATGAGTTACCGCACCCCTGGGCACTCAGGCAGGGAAGGAACAGGGCTGGGTTTTAGTCAGTAAGAGTCTGACACGCCCTCCCGCTCCACCCAGAGCGGAGAAGTCATTTCATGATATCCCAACCCACAAAAAAAAAAGGTGTAATTTTGTTTTTGGAATTCTTATAGAAAGTTGTTCATTCATAGGAGCAGAAGCAGAATTTTAAATAAACTTCTGCTTTGCCCGCGTGTAATTAGTAGGTACTTCTTCCACTATAAATTCCATTCAATAATCTATCTCTGTGCCAAATTTCATCCAGATACAGACGTTCTGGGCATGCAGTCTTGACATAGTTAACGATCGCGTAACGACCGAATTAGTTCGCTAAAAAATTAATGTTGCAAGTCGGCAAACTTTTATGTCCTTTAATATTTTGACAAGTTAGTTTATTGTTATAAGCGGTAAAACTTAAATATTAAAATTCAAACAAGTTGTAAGTTTTTATAGTAATAATGCTTGCAAGTTAAAATTTACGCTGTCTGTGTAAAAAAAAAACAACCGACTTCCATAAAAGAAAATACAAAATTTTAAATTAACTCTAATTTCGGAAGTTGGTGTTTCTTGTTTCGTTTCGTCGTTATTTGACACCGAGTTCCGAAATTAAAGTTAATTTTTAGTGTAATTTTTTTTCTTGGAAGTCTGTTCTTTTTTTTGTATGCTTGCAAGTTAAAATTTACGCCGTCTATTTACATATTTCAAGAAAAAAACAACTGACTTCCAAAAAACAAAATACAATAAAAATAAAAAATTAACTTTAATTTCGGCAGTCGGTGTTTCTAGTTTTGTTTTTTCGTTACTTGACACCGACTTCCGAAATTAAAGTAAATTTTTAGTGTATTTTCTTTTTTGGAAGTCGGTTGTTTTTGTTCTTGAAAGTTTTTTATTTTTCACTTTTTAGTTTTTATAGCCCAGAACTACTCGTACAATAACATGGAACGTAGAATATGAACATACTTGTAGGAAACTAAAACGTCGTCTATGTATACATATTTTACGTTTTTGTTCAGTTTCTCAAAAAGCGCTGAAGCGATTTCGATAAAATTTATATGGAACCACCTCGGGAGTACATTCTATCTATAAAAAAAAAACATACATACAGCCGAACATAGAACCTCCTCCTTTTTCGAAAGTCGGTTAAAAATAATGACCAATAGTTATGGTATTAGTTTTACTTGATTTGGTAGAGAAAGAGTTACAGTATCCATCCATCTTTATTTAGTAGAAATTTAATCAATAGATCTCAAGATATTAGTTTTAATGAAAACTGTTACAACAAGCCCCTCGCTCCCTACTCGTAGGAGGATAGGATATACCCGGGCCTGCGGACAGCGAGTAATGGCTAGCTCGCCGTTCGATCAGCACCAGGCCCGTGAGTCGACGGCGCGTATTGTTCCACGCGCGCCTCAAAGAGAATTTGTCGGCCACCACTGACGGGGCCCATCATAGCCGGTGCCTGCATGCCTAGGGGTAGCGGATAAATTCGTAACAGAGTTACCGCTCCCCAGGGCACTCAGGCAGGGAAGGAACAGGTGTGAGTTTTAGTCAGTAAGAGTCTGACACGCTCTCCCGCTCCGCCGAGGGTGGGAGATGTCATTGGATGATTTTCAACCCCAAAAAAAAAAAAAAGGAGGATAGGATATGACCACTTATTTCCGATACACACTGTATACTACCGCTTGTTCTGTTGTTTCTTGGAATGAGTTCCTTGTCTTTATATGGAAACTATACAACTTGGTTTTTAGGGTTCCGAAAGTTCGAATGAAAAACCCCAAACCCTTATAGGATCACTCGTCAGTCTGTCTGTCTGTCCGTCCGTCACAGCCAATTTGCTCCGAATCTGCTGGACCGATTGAGATGAAATTTCATACACACATGAATATCTGTGACCCAAATACGAACTTTACCCTAAAATAAATTAATTTGGAATAAGGGGGTCTTCTCATAACTCTCTTTTGGGGTGAAAATTAAAAAATAAAGTTTTCCAAACTGTGCCGTCCGACATATCAAGTGTAATGGCGGCAATGTTTTTTTTTCATAATTTTATAATATAAGTTTTAAAGTTATTTTAAAAAATAGATGAAAAATTACCATTAACTCTAAAACCACTAGGCCTATACTTTAAAAAAATACGGAAAGTAGATCTTTACTAATGGGTTAGTTTGGTTGGGTGGATGGGTTGGGTTGATGTAATAACCTGAACAAAATGTGATTGGTTCGGAACCCTTTGCGCGTGAGTCCGACTCGGTCTGGTTTTTATTACCGATCAGCATTTATTCTGGCCGAAAAAAAAAATGCAAAAAATAACTATCACACAAGAAAAAAAAAATTGCTGTTCTAACTAACTCGACAAAATGTAGGGAACATGACTTTGAAGTAAAAACTTCTAGAGCCGCGTTGAGTGATTTTAGGTAAAGGCAAAACTTATAGGTTCGCGTCACCGACATGCTAGTGACGTGTTGCGCCAGATTGGTGACGCACAGTTTTCTCTTTTTAACCGACTTCAAAAAAGGAGGAGGTTAGTCAATTTATCACGTATATTTTTTTTAATGTAAGTATTTACACCAATTACTCGAAGAGCCGGTATGCTTTCGAGATGGTGGTCCCGTTTACATCAGTGAAGATCTGATGAAGCACTTCGGAGATATACGATACATATCTGTATAGATAAAAATGAATCCCTATTTGTGTCGGTGGTGCGAGGAGTACGGGGGAGCCCGAGTAGTGTCCTGAGGATGATTGGCAAGAGAACCGATAATGTTCTACTCAGTAGGTTCACTGAACTCCATGTGTTGCGAGACCGATGAGCCTACTGTGCCCCCTGCACAGTAGGCTATCTAGACGGTGTATCTAGTTTCTTCTTTTTACTTACTAAAATTAGTTATAAGCAAAATTCTTGTTACTAACAACCTTGCCTTGCCTATGAACTTTTTTGTCTGAATTAAATGATTTTTATTTTATTTATTTATTTCCTTGGTTACGGCATCACGCGTAAACGGTTGGACCGATTTCACTAACTCTTCTTTTGTTGTGTTTGTTATTGTCAAGAGAAGGTTGGAAAATTTCACAAAACTTAAAGACTTTTTAAATTTCGCGAGTTTGACAGTTCATAGCAGACACGACAACGTCTGATGAGTCAGCTAGTACACGATAAATCTGATAAGTAATTGATGGAAATGGAAATTAGCATATGTTTGTATTCGGAAATGCAATGATTGCCAAAAGAAAATTAAGAAAATAGTTGTACAACTACAACATACATTCTACTTCTACATTCTATGCTATACACCAAAAATTTTGTACGGCCTTGACGAAATCAAATTATGCAATTCCGTCGCACACTCCCCAAAATGTAACCGATAGAAAACCGACAGGGTAGAATCGGCGTCTATGCTATAATATCAAAAAAAATACCCTCCTTCAGAGGCAGTCGGGTTAAACGCTTTAATACAATACCAGCTAATGTATATAGCCATATATAACCAGAGGTCAGAATAAGGTAAATATTTATATACTTACACTGATTTCATACAGCGAAAGAATAAAGTAGATATGCCTCAAATCCCGAGATTAATTTTAAAGAGCAGAAAAATCCCGTGATTTATTAAAATAAAAAACTATTTACTTTTATAAAATTTAAACCATACCACGCGAGGCGTTGCCAAATTTACATCAACGGCATCGGATATCCGAAGTTGCAAAATTCCAATGCTTTATTCAACATGCAACATTCACACAACATAGATTATGAGAACAAAAGAAAACAATATTATTATTTATTTGTTATATTGTTGGTTACACGGGATTGTCCATTAGAAATCCCGGGAAGATCCATATTAATATCAACATTTCGATGCAACTACATAAATAACATTACCTAATTCCGACCTCTGATTATAATATTAGCTGGTATTGTATTAAAGCGTTGTATGCCCACCCATCCAAAGCAAAGCTTAGCACGCTCGGCTTAACATAACCCTCAAGCTGTGCCAAGCCATGATTCACACATTTAGCATCAATCAATTACCGTCTAACCTATACTGATTAGACAAATGGCTTCATCGGACATTGGAAACTAATTAGTGGAGTTACAACGTCTTAATGATTGTTCTGGTATCGAAATTTGGTATCGGTATCCCAGATTCCGGTAGGTACCAGTTATGAACGGTTGTGATTTTGTCTTACTAAGCGATTTTTCTTTGTGAATGGTGGCTATTATTGGTAGGAAGTATCTCATTCCCGAAGGACTAGGTACTGACAGTGATTTTGTCGAGCAACAAAAAAAACTGCTAACTGTGATGGTTTTTTTTTTTTTTTTTGTGAGGTGGGAAATCATCCAATGACATCTCCCGCTCTAGGGTGGAGCGGAAGGGCGTGTCAGACTCTTACTGACTAAAACCCACCCCTGTTCCTTCCCTGCCCTGAGTGCCCAGGGGCGAGGTAACTCGGTTTCGAATTTATCCTCAACCCCTGGGCAGGCATCGGCCATGACGGGCCCCGTCATGAATGCTGACAACTCTTTGAGGCGCGCGTGTAACACAACGTGCCGTCGACTCTCGGGCCTGGTGCTGATCGGACGGCTAGCTACCCATTACTCGCCGTCCGCAGGCCCGGATCTAACGGATTTTGATGTGGTTTTTTTATTAGATAGATTGATTGAAGAGGAAGGTTTATATGTATAATTTGTACCCGAGCGAAGCTGGGGCGGGTCGCTAGTACTTAAAATCCGTTGTGATGGGTTAAGATGCATCAAAATTACCGCCATTTTTTTGGTTGTAAGAAATTCCCGAAGGATTATAGGGATTTTGTCGAACAACTCACACATAGATACTTTATACAACAATTTTCTCACATTTTATCCCTAAAATACTTTTTAAGTCTTACTAAAAGTTCACACTATTTCCAGCTATTAAATTAATCAGGATGACCTACAAACTCCCGTACAATGTCGTACTTATCAGCCGGTAGAGCGAGACAGCACTCTATTTTACTGCCACCTCTTTCTAATAATTTGATCGGCGGCGCTCGGCTATTTTCGGTCGGGTACTTGATTACGAGTATTACGACTCACTCACTCGTTTTCCGACACCGCTGACGTCGTTCATTCACTGCGCATGGCAACTTTCTTCGACCGCTAGTACTGGCTAGTACGCATGCGTAAACTGTGTCAAACGGTGACTGACGGAGTCGCTCTCTCCTAACCTCTCACTATAATTTATCGAGAAAACATATTAAAAATTGTTAAAAAATGGCGTTTCAGAGTTCATTGCTTCAAACTTTCGGATTGTGCTTTATATGGTTGTGTTTATTATCGTTTGTGAGGTTTCTGTTTCATGGTGTGTACAAGTACGGTATTGCCCCAGTGTTCAACAAAGTGAATTTCAAAGAGCAGGGAAAATGGGCTTGTGAGTATTTTTAATTACCTACCTTTAATACTTATTGTTTTAGTTTGCTATGTTTATGTATAAACTAGGGCAGTAAATATAGTATTATACTTCCTAATTAACGGATGGGTGACCTTTGTATGGAGAAGATCAATGCAAATGCAGATTCGATCGACCGATAATATTGCATGGGAGCCTACACGGAGATTAATATATTGGTAGGTAATGGTTGCCCAAAAGGGACCCGCTTTATTCGCACATCGTTTTGGATTTAAATCCTGGCTACGGCTAGTCTAAATACTTTGAATGTTATTGTCAGTATCATTAAATTCTGCCCGCGGCTTCGCCCGCAAAGTGTTTTGTTTGCGCAAGACAACATACCTACTATTGAGATGGTAGTCCTGTTTGTTTTCATTTGATCAGTAGATGTATCGAAAAAATTTACAGGCTGATTAAGAATCCATGCTATCAAAAATACTGAAACCTAATCTCGCGCACGTAAAATATAAGGTAGGTACTTTTAAAATAAAATCTGCTGATTAGAAAAGTTTATTTATTTATTTATTTATTTAACACTTCACGCACATACAAGTACAGAGGCGGACTTAATGCCTCAGGCATTTTCTACCAGTCAACCTTAGGGTGATGCAGAAACAAATAGTGGTAGGTGCCATAAGGAAAAAAACAAAAAAAAACAGGGCATCTTTATTTAAATGCATAGGAACATAAATACATATGTAAACTACAAATAAAATATACTCGTATACTCATATGAATAAACTTAATACACAAATATACATAGCCAACAACATAGGTACAAATAGATGATTGGAAAAAGAATTAACGCTGTGAGGATACTACTGCCAACTTTTTACAAATGTGTTCGCGAACTTTAATTTTGAAGGTTAATCGGTTAGTTACCATCCTGATTTCTTGGGGGAGCGCATTCCACAGAGAGATAGACTGTTAGTTAAGTAATTACAATGTTCACTTGAAAGAGAAGTGGTGTATATCGTTGAACTTAATAACAATTTAATTAGTCATTCAAAACCTTGTGTTACGAACAATACGATTTTGGTATTTAACGTGACTTGCTGATTTTAAAAACATCGTGCGGAAACCGGCGTAGTCTAAGAACTGAAATTTCGAAGACATGATATTAGATCTACCAACCCGCTCTGGACCCGCGTGGTGCTTTGTACCACTGGGCCACCACTGCTCTTTACCACTAGTACGGCCCCAGCTGTGGGACTGAGGGCTGAGTGTGCTTAGTCATAATTTATGCAAATTTTATGTCAGAGTCTCTCGCGTAGTCTTACTCGCAGGAACCGTGTATTTTTCTGATTTAAAAGTAGCCGATGAGGACGTACAGACTACAGCAGTGGTGGCCCAGTCGTAAAGAGCAGTGGTACAGAGCAGTGGTGGTCTAGTGGTAAAGAGCAGTGGTGGTCCAGTGGTAAAGAGCAGTGGTGGCCCAGTGGTACAGAGCAGTGGTGGCCCAGTGGTACAGAGCAGTGGTGGTCCAGTGGTAAAGAGCAGTGGTGGTCTAGTGGTAAAGAACAGTGGTGGCCCAGTGGTACAGAGCAATGGTGGCCCAGTGGTACAGAGCAGTGGTGGCCCAGTGGTACAGATCAGTGGTGGTCTAGTGGTAAAGAGCAGTAGAGGTCCAGTGGTAAAGGGGAGTGGTGGTCTAGTGGTAAAGAGCAGTGGTGGCCCAGTGGTACAAAGCAGTGGTGGCCCAGTGGTACAGAGCACTGGTGGCCCAGTGGTACAGAGCAGTGGTAGCCCAGTGGTAAAGAGCAATGGTGGCCCATTGGTACAGAGCAGTGGTGGCCCATTGGTACAGAGCAGTGGTGGCCCAGTGGTACAGAGCAAAGGTGGTCCAGTGGTAAAGAGCAGTGGTAGCCCAATGGTACAGAGCAGTGGTGGCCCAATGGTACAGAGCAGTGGTGGCCCAGTGGTACAGAGCAGTGGTGGCCCAGTGATAAAAAGCAATGGTGGCCCAGAGGTACAGAGCAGTGGTGGCCCAGTGGTAAAGAGCAGTGGTATGCCAGCGGTAAAGAGTAGTAGAGGCCCAGTTGTAAAGGGGAGTGGTGGCATACTGGTACAGAGCAGTGGTGGCCAAGTGGTAAAGCGCAGTCGTGGTCTACTGATAAAGAGCAGTAGAGGTCTAGTGGTAAAGAGCAGTGGTGGCCCAGTGGTACAGAGCAGTGGTGGTCCAGTGGTAAAGAGCAGTGATGGTCCAGTAGTAAAGAGCAGTTGTGGCCCAGTGGTAAAGAGCAGTGGTGGTCCAATGGTACAGAGCAGTGGTGGCTCAGTGGTACAGAGCAGTGGTGGCGCACTGGTAAAGAGCAGTGGTGGCCGAGTAGTAAAGAGCAGTGGTGGCCCAGTGGTACAAAGCAATGGTGGCCCAGTGGTAAAAAGCAATGGTGGCCCAGTGGTACAGACTGTTGTCAGCATTACCTGACCCACCCTAAAATCAAACGACTTTGGACCCTTTGCATGTAACATTAAGGTTTATTTAATTTATATGAGCTTATCAGACAAGTGCTCGAGCACTCGATGAACAAAAATACAATAATAACACAGACACGCAAATTTGATCTTTAACACGTAACGTTAAGGTAAACCCACCCAACAAAGTCGGAGCCACCGGCATTATGTATGTTTTTGTTAAGCTATTTTGATCATTATCTCGTTAACATTAAAGTTGAAAAGCTTTTAAGTCACACTACATAATTATAACCCAATCTTTGATTTCGTGTATTCCCAACAAGTTCTTGTGGCTTAGCGGTTTGATGCTGGATTGACGACGAACAGCATATGGGTTCGAAAACACAGTCCACCTATACATCAGTTTCTTTTTTAATTTGTTTTCATTTCTACAATATTGCTTGCAATATTAAAGAACGACCAATATGATTTTCGCCTAATAACTTATCTTGTAAACGGGTGGGTAATTTAAAAAACTTTAAGTTCACAGAATTTATATTTATCAAGAATGGTTGAATACGAAGTAAAATATATTTACTTCGTAAGGTAGATCATAAATTCATCTAAGTAACAAAATTTACACTACGCCTAATAGCAGTGACTGCGCACACACATTTGTAAATTGTTTAACTCGTTAAGTATTTTTAAGCAATTTGCTGTAACATAGCATCATGTCGCAACTTGACGACTATACCAAACATAAAATAATATTTTTACATGAGCAGAATGTTGGAATTAGAGAGATTGGTCGCCGATTTAATATAAGTGTTTTTTTATACCTATTTTATTTTATTGATTGTAATGAATGAACGCGTAGTTGGCTATTTTACCATTACATTCACTCCTTACAGGTTACATACACGGTTCCAAAAATGTTTATTTTTGTTTTAGAGAAATACGGTCAGGCTTTGGCTAAGACGTTATGGAGACAATGAAAATATTCAGCGGATTCGTCCAGGAGCAAAAGCCATTAAGTATAGTCCCGAATTTGAACGCCACCGGGCTATTGTTTCAAGCCACGTTGAAAATCCATTTTTGCCCATTCGTGCAACCGCAATAAACCACAATATTTCAGTGGAAACAGTGAGAAGGCATTTACACGTTGCTGGGATAAAGAATTATAAACCGGCACAGAAAATTGCATTGACACCTGCTCATCGTGCGGAAAGGGTCCGTTTTGCCCAGGAATATTTAAATTTTAATTGGGAAGAAAATGTTGTGATCTTCACTGATGAAAAATCATTTAAATCGGACAAAGATGGACGTAAAATCTTATGGCGGAGGAAAGGAGAACGTTACAACGAGAAGTGCTTGCTACCTTGTAGAACCAGCGGTAGAATAACCCGGGGTTACTGGGGCTGGATGTCGTCCATGGGAATTGGTGGAAGTTGGTGGTAGGTTTAATAGCAGTTTTTATTTGGAGATTCTGCGTGACGTCATGCTGCCGACTGTGCGAATTGCCTATCCAACGTCACATATTTATTTCATGCACGATAACTGCTCCATCCATCGTGCAGGCATTGTGCGGGAATGGTTAGCTGCTCAAGAAGGTGTGACAGTTATTAATTGGCCATCTAAAAGTCCTGATTTGAACCCTATAGAAAATCTATGGAGTCAAATGGTTTTAAAAAAAACACAACTTGGCTGAGGTCGTGACATCGACTTGGGAGCACATGAGAGGCAAAGATTTGTGTTGGAACATGGTGCGCGGTATGCGTAGCCGCTTACAACAAGTTATAGCAGGGGACGGTGTGCCATTCCGCTACTAGTTCATCTAGTAGGTATATTTAAACACACCATGTAAGTAAATGCTCAATGGATTGATTGTTCAACCATTAAAATGTTATGCAGATTATGTGGTGATGTTATTGTTATAAACAGATTTTTTCTGTTTAAATAACATGTTTATTCACTACATATAGGCAGCTATAAAGTAAAGCATTTCACAGATGAATTCATTTTCTCGATAACAAACTTTTAAGCATAAGCATGCCTTTTTTAATGTTTATATGGCATACTAATATAAAAAGTATATTAATTTGGAAATATATGAGCATTTACTTACTTTATCTTACTTAAGTGTTTTAATGAAATAATAAACATTTTAAACTTGCAATTTTTTAGTTTTATTTCTATACAAACTGCCCGATTAAAAAGACAATACCCTACGTGGTCTATTAAAGAAATGTAAAAAAGTGTAATAAAATATCTAAATATAGGTTATACTTGGTTTCGAACGTAGATAACGATGAACATCGCACTACCTTAGTGACCACAAGACCAACACAACTCTTACAAGCCGCATTGAAATTTGATCTTAGTTGTAATGCTAGACGCAATATTCAAAAAAAATTGAACCATATAGTATACTATCATAAAGTTTATTCTTGCACAGCACGAGCAGCCATCTTCTCCTCGTGCAAATTATTTTGTATTTTAAATAATCACTCCATAGTAGCATTTGAATACCAGCTTTATAATGAATACGAATATTTATTTTTCAACTACCCACTTATTACAAGTTATGTGAAAATATTACCATTTTAAAAAGTTTATGAATACCTAGTCTGTAGTTCTTTACAATAATACAAGAAATAGTTTTGGAATACAAATTTTATATTGAAAGCAAAACAATATCAACAAGTGACAATGTAAACATATTCAAACATAGATTAAAGCAATACGTCACAACACTAGAAATGTAATAAAAAGCTAACACCATGTTTCTAACACTCTAGAGGCGAAACTAATGTACCTACTAGTTATAAATTATTTTTGTATCTCATTATAAGCGAACTGTTATTTTAAGTTCTTATGAGAAATAAAGTTCTTTAAACCCATATCTTTGTCGCAGGATTTGATCGCGAACCTCGGTTTTCTCAGTCTAACACACAGACCACGAGACCAGAATTACTTGAACTCAATCATTAAAATAAGCTATTACACTTATCATATTATAACAAATGGTTATAAAATATAACCTAATGCTAACGTTTTAAAGATCAAATTTGCGTGTCTATATTATTATTGTATTTGTTCATCAAATCCTCGAGCAATTTTCTGATAAGCTCATATAAATTAAATAAACCTTAATGTTACATGCAGAGGGTCCAAAGTCGTTTGATTTTAGGGTGGGTCAGGTAATGCTGACAACAGTCTGTGCAAGCAGTGGTGGCCCAGAGGTACAGAGCAGTGGTGGCCTAGTGGTAAAGAGCAGTGGTGGTCCAATGGTAAAGAGCAATGGTGGCCCAGTGGTACAGAGCAGTGGTGGCCCAGTGGTACAGAGCAGTGGTGGTCCAGTGGTAAAGAGTAGTAGAGGCCCAGTTGTAAAGGGGAGTGGTGGCATACTGGTACAGAGCAGTGGTGGCCAAGTGGTAAAGCGCAGTGGTGGTCTACTGATAAAGAGCAGTAGAGGTCCAGTGGTAAAGGGGAGTGGTGGTCTAGTGGTAAAGAGCAGTGGTGGCCCAGTGGTACAGAGCAGTGGTGGCCAAGTGGTACAGAGCAGTGGTGGTCCAGTGGTAAAGAGCAATGGTGGCCTAGTGGTACAGAGCAGTGGTGGCCCAGTGGTACAGAGCAGTGGTGGCCCAGTGGTAAAAACCAGTGGTAGCCCAGTGGTACAGAGCAGTGGTGGCCTAGTGGTAAAGAGCAGTGGTGGGCCAGTGGTAAAGAGCAGTGGTAGCCCAGTGGTACAGAGCAGTGGTGGCCTAGTGGTAAAGAGCAGTGGTGGGCCAGTGGTAAAGAGCAGTGGAGGCCCAGTTTTAAAGAGGAGTGGTGGCGCACTGGTAAAGAGCAGTGGTGGCCGAGTGGTAAAGGGGAGTGGTGGCCCAGTGGTAAAGAGCAGTGGTATTAAGCCAGCTGGTGTCTGTTTCTTAAAGCCGATTAAGGTCTCCCATAGAAAGGCACGATTTGACAATACGACACGATTCAATCGGCCTAGCTTTTCTCAACTATCTTGGGGTCGGCTTCCAGTCTAACCGAATGCAGCTGAATACCAGTATTTTACATGGAGCGACTGCCTATCTGACCTCCACAACCCAGTAACTGGGTAGTACGATACCCCTTGGTAAGACTGGGTGTCAAACTTTCGGGCTTTTGGCGGCCTGTAACGACTGTCAAAGATCCACGATTGACAGCCGGGACCAACGGCTTAACGTGCTTTCCGACGATTATGCGATATTTATACATTCATACATTAATAGAGGAGCTCGTGGCTAAGTAATAACTGCCGCACGGGTCGTATTCCAAGGTTCGGCAACGCTTGCCGAGGTTGGTCTGTGGATGGGTGGCCATCTTAACATACCAAGCGTAGGCCTTTACAATGTTAGTTTTGCAGACCAGTACAAATCTAACTAAGGACTTTGGAAGGTATTAAGTAGGTACGATACTAAACTTTTGATTTGATTGAGGTAATATGTTTGCCTGATATAACTAGATAAACTTATGCAAAGTGGATTATTATGTATAATTATGTATGTTGACATAACAAAATATTACGAGGTATTTATAAAATATACATTGATCAATACATCACTACATAATTATATAACAAAGTCCGCCGCCGCGTCTGTCTGTCTGTCTGATCGCTGTAAACTCTAAAACTACTAAACGGATTTTCATGCAGTATTGAGCAATAGACAGAGTGATTCATGAGACAGGTTCAAGTGTATAATTGTACCCGTACAAAGCTGGGGCCGGGCGGGTCGCTAGTAAAATATAACAGGTAGGTAAATATAATCCTGGAGCAGGATGAATATCGCGGTCTAAAAAAAAAAAAAAAAACCCTGGAGCATTCACCTTAAAGTCATTATGATCAAAATGAAAAAACCGGCCAAGTGTGTGTCGGACTTCGCACATTTAGGGTTCCGTACCAAATGAGGGAATTTAAAAGAATAAACTTAATAATAAACATTATCACCAAATTTCAAGTTCATAGGCCAATGGGAAGTTAAACAACAACTTATCACGCAGTCGGTGTTAGCTCGTGACTAAGAAATAATTGTCGCACAGGTCAATGAGAGCAGCGGTGGCGTAATAACCGCGACTTTTAGCTGTAAGTCGTGGGTTCGCACCCAGCCAGGCACTTTCATCATCATAATTTCAGCCGAAAAACGTCGTCTGAATGACAGAACGAGGTGACCCGGCAGAGAACCAACGCAGTCGACATAGCTTACAGAAAAAGTAAGCTGAAGTGGCAAAGGGCCGGCCATATTATCCATAAAACCGATGATCGTTGGGTAGGCTAGGCGTGTTCTTGAGTGGAGACCGCGAATCGGCAAACGTAAGGTTGGACGCCCTCCGTAGGTGTCAGAAGCCTGAAAGTCGGACATTCAGTCTTGGCAAAGGGCATCGTGGTACCCAGTTACTGGGTTGTGGAGATCAATAAAATAAAAGGAGAAAATATTGATATTCAGTTATATCTCATAAAGTAAATTATTAGTACTTTCGAGAGTAACTGCTGTGTTACTTGTGTAATATGTACCTGCATAATTATTTGCTTTATTTGTGATTGATAAATTGAATAATCAAATTATAGCTTCTTCATTAGACGATTTTTTTTAAATCTCTTATAATTAAACTGTGCACTGAGCGTGGTGTAACTGAGCGGTGGTGGCCTAGTGGTATTGGCCTCGACTTACAAGTTGCAGGTCGTGAGTTCAAACCCAGGCAGGCGCTTTACTTTGTGTAAATTATTTCATCACCACTGCTCTCAAAACGGTGAAGGAAAACATCGTGAGGAAACCGGCATGTCGTAGAACCAAAAATTCGAAGAAATGTGACTTCCACCAATCCGCATTGGACTCGCGTGGTGGATTACGGCCCACACCCTCTCACAGAGAGGAGGCCTGTGCCCCAGCAGTGGGGACATTAAAAGGCTGATGATGATGATGATGATGATGAAGTAAACTGTAAGTACCATGTTCTTGTGAGAAATAGAGATTCTTTAAACCGAAACCCATCCCAACAAAGTTGGGAATAGACTTGACAGGATATTTAGATAATTATCATTTCATTGTAGGTCTTGTGACTTCTTTATATTCGGTTCCGGCGCCGCCAATTTCGTAATCCGCCATATTGCATATTTGTGACGTAGAAAGTTAGTGCTAACTTTCACGTTAAGTCATTAGTTAAGGCGGAGATTGCCAAAAACGGTCAACAGGGTTTTTTTTAAAGCAATGTACCTCTCACAAACCGTAAATAAGTTTGACAATTTAAAAAAATATGATATTTTCAAGTCCTATTTGCATTCAGTGATGGAACTCAAAACATTATTTAACATACTTTAATGCATCAAAAAGTTTCTAACATACCTCTTAATTATCTTTAAAAGCAGTTTATCCCTTCATTACCAATCATAATTATAATAAAAAATGCTAAACTGCATCCAGCGATGGATTATTTTTCAAAAATATATTAGTAAATCCTAAGATATATCGATAAAATACTTCATATTTTGCATAAAAATGCAAGCATTTGTCGTAGCGCATCTCTTTCTTTTCTATGCAGTCCAAGAGTGACCGCGCTTTAGGTAATGTCTCGGCCTTAACAGACTTTGGGAACTGGTTTGGTCATCATTTTAACAGTAAGTCGCAACCAATGCAAATTAAAAATGCAAAACATATAGCTACTCGCAAATAATGGATATTGTTATACTGTAATAATTTTAAGTTAATTTTATAATTAGAGTCAATCATTTGTCGAATGGTCGCAAGCGCTACTTCTGGACACTAGATCCTGTGTTCGGATCGGGAAAAGTTAAATACTGCCCGATCTGGAGTGTGGACCAACCAAAAAAAGTCTCTAACTGGAATTTTTCAGTAAAACTTTTTTTTTTTTTGTAGGGTGGGGAATGATCCAATGACTTCTCCCGCTCTGGGTGAAGCGGGAGGGCGTATCGGACTCTTACTGACTAAAACCCACCCCTGTTCCTTCCTGCCCTGAGTGCCCAGGGGCGAGGTAACTCTGTTTCGAATTTATCCTCAACCCCCGGGCAGGCATCGGCCATGACGGGCGCCGTCCTTAATGCTGACAACTCTTTGAGGCGCGCGTGGAACACTACGCGCCGTCGACTCTCGGGCCTAGTGCTGATCGGACGGCGAGCTACCCATTACGCGCCGTCCGTCCGCAGGCCCGGGTCTACGGTGGCCGGAGATCGTCTCGCGGCGCCGGGAGTCCCAGGCGTCTCCTGAGGCGGCTGCTGCTGAGAGCGTGAGGGCGTCTCCGTTGTTGGGGCCTCTCCAGCCACTCCTCAAAGAGGAGCACTACCGCCGCAATGGTGGCGTGCCCAGCGCTGGGTTGCGACAATCGCTGTCTCCATGTCGCCATAAGATCTTGCCGAACCTTTGTCCGCCGAGCTGCGAGTTGTCGCGGCAGCGGAGTTTCGCCCCGGCGTTTAGCCTCCTCGCGCTCCTCATAGAGGTTCGCGAGGAGTTTTGCCTCCAGATCCCATGGCGACAATCCGGCAAGGAGGCTCGCCACCTCGCAGGAGATCGTACGTATTCTCGGATCATTCGGATCGCCATGACCCTTTGGGACGCGTTCAGACGGCGAGTTGATCGCTGCCTTAAAGAACGCGCCCACGCCCCGTAAAGGGCTTCAGTAACACCTTGTAGTCTGGATTCGTGTGGGGTTAATGACAACACGCTGGTCCGCTATTACACGGACCTAAACAAAACTAGCGAAATGTAGGTGTACTAGTAGACACGGTGGAACAGTGACCACGTGCTGCCGTGCACAGCGAGGTTCCGGCGAAACTATTTTACTATCTGCCCAGGAATGTGCCCAAATAGACGTTGCACAGATGGGGTACAAATAACTTTTCTCTTAGCGTTCACACCAAACGCTTAGTACAAAATGATGGCAATGACGTTACCTGCGGAGGGAATTGTGACGTGAGGACTCCGCAGGTTCCATGGGTGATGGAAATCCCATACTTTTATTTATTTATTTATTACATTTTGGAAAACAGGAGAAAGATCTCGTGGCTAAATTATTATCAAGCGCACGGGTCGATCCATCAGGTTAAGCTACGCTTGCCAGGGCCGGTGCATGGATGGGTGACCATCTTTACATACCGAGACTCCTCCGTGCCTCGCAAAGCACGTTAAGCCGTTGGTCGCGGCTGTCAATCGTGGATCTTTGACAATCGTTACGGGTCGGCAGAAGCCCGAAAGTCTGACAACCAGTCTTACCAAAGGGTCGTATTAGCCAGTGATTTTTTTAATTCCTTGAAGTTAGCTGTTCATTTCTAAGGTCAGAAGTAGTATCTAAATATGACCACACATTTTCGTTACACCCTGAATATGACACTTCTGTCTAAGCCTTCAGGTAGAACCTACAGTCTTCATGCGATCTTGTTAATATTTTTCCAAGTAATGAAATGTATTCAGTGACGTAAGGAACTATACAAGAAAATACAAAAAAAAATATTTTTGAATTATATGCAGATCAACATTCGAGTCAAGTTTAACAATGATGATTATGCGCATTAATTTTAACATTAATGATATGTTTATTTTTTATTCATAATGCCGTTTGGTTTTTAACCGACATCAAAGAGGAGAAGCTTCTCAATTCGTCTGTATGTTTTTTTTTGTATGTCTGTTACGCGATTTCTCCGCCATTTGTGATTAGATTCTGATAAAACTTTTTTTTTTTCTTTTCTTTTTTTTTTTTTTTTTTTGGGGTTTTTTTGTGAGGCAGAAGTGATCGCATTTAAATTTTATCGAAATTGATTCAGCACTTTTTGAAAAAATCAACATAAACAAAAAATATGTTTAAGTACACAGATGACGTTTTGGTTGTCTCCAAATGTTCAAATTCCATGTTATTGGGGTTACCCATTCGAGCATAATTTGAATGTTTAGTTTTACTTCTGGGGTACAAGAACTAATAAGTGATACATATTTTTTTTTACAATAAAAAAAATTAAAGTTATTTTGCAATTTTAAAGAGTCGATTGTAATTTTTGTAAAATTTTTGAGCTAAACTGTTTCAACTGACTCCCATAAATTAACCACTAAGTAGATCTACCAGAAGGAAAGGACACCAAAAAAAAGATGAATTGATTATTTTGGGAAAATAAAATACAACAAAATCCATACTTTTCAAAATTAGAGTAAGATTGTAACAAATCACAAAATGAAGAGTCGCCCCGCGACGTGTTGTTATCAGTCAACGTTACCGCATGCTTTCAAGTATCTGATAAGCATTGTGGACAAAACGTGCTCATTTAATGAAGTCGTCCTACTTCTTTGATCAAATTCACATTTGACAAAGATCCAGGATAAATGTAATACCACCCTAAGGTAAGACGAAAACTTTTACACCGTCCTTGACATATTTGACAAGTCGCCCAGACGTGTCGGTACTATCAGTATCAATGTTACCGCATTCCTTCAAGTATTTGATAAGCATTGTGGACACAACGTGGTTATCACGATTATGTCCGTTATATCATATCTTATTACTAACATTATCATGCTTGCGACAGTGTGACTGGGAAATAGTTGTGCGACAATTATTATCTATTTGAACACGCTCGCAATAATTAAGTTTTGACGTTTATTTATTTAATTCTAAATGAATACTTACTGCTTACCAATAAAAATACAATAAATGTTTTTATTTATTTTTCATTTTTTAGTTGTTGTACTAATTAAAACTAAATAGTAAAGTTATGCCCGAATTTATAACCCCAATAACATGGCGTTTTAACATAATAATTGGAGAAAACCAAAATGTCATCTCTCGGATCCATGATCAATGGATTTCACGAAATCCCTAGGGATACCACGAAATCACGTTAGATGTCGAATATTCTTGATTATTACGTCTTCTTACTAATAATGTTTAGTGATATTACAAAATGTTAATATAATGTCAGTGATTATGTAGTTTCACTAAACTTCTTCTCAATGGCTCTCTAACTGCTGAAAATCGTGACAACGGTCTCTGTAATATGTTACGATCAGTGGCCTGGTGGACCGGTCATTGTGGCGACACTTGGGGGAGGGCTATGTCCAGTGTAATGCAGTGCAGATAGGACGTATCGCCAAATGCTCGGATATTCAGCTTCGGCCTCTAGTAGGTACTTTTGCCCTCACCATAAGACGTTCCATGTTATTGGTATCTCTGCGAGGAACGTGGTGGCTGAAGTATCTCACCACAGGGTGCAGGCAGGTTGAGGACAGTCGTTGTGTTTTCTCCAAATTGAGTTCTCGATCAAGACATCGGTGGGCTGTCCATGGTATATTTAATAGGCGCCGCCAGCCCCATATTTTGAAGGCGTCTATTCTTAGTCTGTCGGTAGGCGTGATCGTCCAAGTCTCTGCCCCATAAAGAAAGATGGAGAAGACAAGTGCACACTAAACTTAATCCAGTAAAATGGCAATCATCTGCCATTCAACACACTGGCTGCCCTCTTAGTTTTTTATTTATCACCGCTGCTCTTAAACCGTAACTGCTCAGTAAACCTAAAATTCAAGAACAGAATTTGTAGCATTTAGTCACAAATTCTGGCCAGTCCTTACTCAGCCCGCGTGGTAAGTTCCCTCTAACGGAGAACCTGTGTCCCAGCAAAGGGAATATTCTAGACTGAATATGCATATTATAATTGTAATATCGAATATGCTCTATTGTTAATACAAACGAGTGACGGTTTCGGAGGTTCCCTCTTGACTGCCTCACAAACAAAACAAATATTCAGTTCTTAGTTTTCTAATTTTTTTTTAAGTATATTTCACCGACCAGCCAGTCTCTTGACAAGATTGAAATTCTCATATGACCTCTTTGAGACGTCTCAATGCTACAAGTATGTCGTCAACTTTTCCCAAGAGCACTACTAGTAGAAAATCCTGCTAAAACTCTTTTAGACTTGTTTCAAAGACGTTTTACGTTTTTTCTTCAACAGTATTCAAGTCTAAACGTCTACTTAAGCGGTTATTTAAATATGCAAATGCTTGTTCTTTGGCCACAAAGGTATTCTTATATTGGTCTTAAACTGTATCCAGTTTTTAACTTCGATTGGGGACCGTTTTTTTATTGCTCAATTTTCTTCGTGCTTTTTTAAATTGTTGACAGGGCTCAATATTTTGTTAAACTTTTTCTTAAAAGTGCTTGTCAAATATGTCAAGATTGGTGGAAAATTTCGTCTTTCCTTAGCTGAAAACGTCACTTTGACAGCTGTGATAGGTTTTTTAGACTGTTCAGTCAATTTTAAAATGTCTTTTTTTTAATCTGTGCAGCACAGATAATAATTTTCTATAGTTTGAAAAAAGCTATAAACTACAGAGATGACGACTAATAGAGGAGTATGGAAGAAAAAGACATGTTGCGCCGACCCCAAATAAATTGGGATAAGGGCAGGAGAATGATGATGAGTTTGAAAAAAGCTAAAAAAATAACTCTTTGTTTTAGTTTTTCTATTCTTCTCAGAAAACCCTTTTATTTGATACCAATATCATGAAAATGCATAAAAAATAACTAGTTTGCCATCTTTGGGAGTCCGCCATCTTTGGGAGTCCGCCATATTTAATTTAGAATGACATCACTTAGCTTACCATGCATTGTCATCGGTCTTTGGTAATTGTGCGAAGTTTCATTTCAATCCAACGTTTAAGTGGGTGAAAATCACGTTCAAAAATTCCGTTGCATAGATACATGCCAATATCAATAAAAGCGTGTTTAAAAAATTACAATTACCATTGCTAGATGATCAGATGCATTTCAGAACCGTTTTCAGTAGAAGCTGTGGACATTGCATAAACCCAACGTCACTTAAAATTAATGAAGTTGAAAAGTGTAATGTACCTATCTACTCCAATTATTGAAAAATTGTAAAAAAAAAATCTATTGTAAAAATAGTTTTTGATGTAATAAAATAATAGACCTCTTTTGTTTCTTAACACTCTCTTATCCCAATCTATTTGGGGTCAGGAAAACATGTTTTTTTTTTCATTACACTATTAGTTCCACAGAGCAGTGGTGGTCCAGTCGTAATAGCCGCGACTTACGAGTACGTCGTGGGTTCGAACCCAGCCAGGTTGCTGTGTAAATTATTTCATCACCATAGCTCTCAAAACGGTGACGAAACCGGCATGTCCTGGAACTAAAAAATTTAAGGCATGTCACATCCCTGCACTGGGCCCGAGTGATTATGCATGCTGCTATATTCTCTTAATTCTTAATTCTTTATTGTACACCAAAATTTCACATAGTACTTAGTGGTTACACAATGCATGTACAAAGGCGAGCTTAACTCAATGTTGAGTTTTCTCCCAGCAAACCTTTGAGTGATAGAGAGATCACATTTAATTTTTAGGGGAGGATCCAGTGCACGAAACATATAAACCTACATATGTAATTCCAAATATATATTATACCTAAATACTAATAAATACCATTAAATACTAATCGTTAGTTTTTTATATGAGTATTCCCATTCTAGGACATATAAATTTTTAAGCCTTGTAAATAGGTAATATTTTAAATCAGTCTCGTAAGGAGCTGTACCAGGTCTGAGTCATTGTAAAGACTAAGTATATAGGGTTAAGTAAAACTTGTTCTTTGCTTTAAACTAAGAAATGTTACCTTTACTGTTGAAGTTTTATGTGAGTCGTAACTCGTAGTATTAGGCGGCTACGGAACAAGCGGTTGGTGGCGTGAAAGCGATTAGGTATGGAAGCGGATCCGTTGTTCATTTGCGATCAAGTATTTTTTTTAACCATCTTCAAAAAAGGAGGTTCGGTATTGGAGCGAAAGAAACGAGATGTTTCTTTGATCGCGATTTTCTCGAAAACCACTTATCCGATTTGGATGGTATTTTTGTTATTGAAGTGCATATTTGTCATGGAAGGTTTTAGTGTATAATATATTACGATCTGATGAAGATCTTCGGACATTGACAGTGAAACTCTTCAACAAGTAACAGCAAATGTCTCGCGATTGCTGTGATCGTATCTCTATGTGTTGTTGATACAATTTAATGGGGAACCACAACTAAAAATGGAAAAATAAAATACTTTTTTACGAAAAATAGAAATGATTTCCAAAAAAAAAAAGCAAAATAACTTTAATTTCGGGCGTCAGTGTCAAAAAACGAAGAAACAAAAACAGGAAGCACTGATTTCTGAATTAAAAGTTATTTTGAACTGTTATTGTTTTTTTTTTGGAAGTTCGTTAAATTTTTTGTAAAAAAGTTTTTTTCTTTTTCATTATGATCCCGCTCTTGATCTCGATCAGTGATACACCTCACTTAAGCCATCAATTTAAAAAATCAATTAACGAAAGAAAATAAGTGTTTTTATTTTTACTGGCAGCTAGGATAAAAAGTAGCCTATTTCACTTGCTGCTAATTTAGCTTCCTATTGGTTGAAAAATGGTTTAAATCGGTCCAGTAGTTTCGGAGCTTTTTCGGTACAAACAAACAAACAAAAAAATCTTTCCTCTTAATTTTTTTTCTTCTGCCAGTCGTTTTACACGTGCAGCCTGTGGACCAAGTATACCCAGCGGGCATATAGTGACCTACTGAACGCATTCAGGGTGCTTTTGGGGTTGCCTTGGCGATGTAGCGCGTCAGGAATGTTCACGGAAGCGTGCATCAACAGGTTCGCCGCGATCATGCGGAAGCGATGCGCTTCCATGATGATGCGCTTGCGCTCCTCCTCCAATGGCATCCTGAATGTGTTTTCAGACCGGTGGGACTCTCCCCTCTTACGTAGGTGGGTAATAGTTCAGACACACTGATACGTTAACTGGTGTACTTACCATTGAACAAACAGGTCAATGATACATTGTACATTATTGTTAATTTAAATTTAATACTAACATTAGGTTAAGTCATACTATTACTAACATTATATATATTTCCTTATCTGAATTTTAAAAAATTGAATTAGAATTTACAATGTAGGTATATAATTGTGAGTGCATCCACTTGACATTATTTGACTAATTAATCTAGGTTAGTAGCTGTGTCAAATTGTTTATAAAGCATAGTGTCAACTCATCAATTGTAGTATTGCTTAACAATCACTCATTGTCAGTCGTTGTGAGTGTTGTGACCTACAAACCTGACTAGACTTGAAACAATATAATGAGCTGCACAATTTTACTACAGTTTTTACGTCAATAATATCTTGCTACCTAAAAAAAGGGCTAAGTGGGCGTCGGACACGTACACGAAGGATTCCGTACCGTAAACTGAAAAAAACACATTTTATTTTTTTCATGTGTAATAAAGGCAATAGAAATACAAATACACTGAAAATTTCAACTGTTTACTTATAACGGTTCATGAGATATAGCTTGCTGACAGACAGACGGATGCACGGATAGCGGAGGCTTAATTGGTTGCCTTTCGAGCATGGTAACCTAAAATAAATATTTCGAGAGGGTAAGGAAGACCAAAGGCAGGATGGATGTGACGAGTGATATGAATGAAAAGCTAGTGAATGAAGCATGTCACTGGACAACAAGGCAACCTCCACAAGTGGGGGTTCTCCAGTCCGATCTTCGGTGCCTATGCGACGTCTCTCCGCTGACCATGGCCCACCTCTCATCTTGCACCGCATACCTGGTCACCTGTATATGTGAGGATACACATTTCTGCTTCAGCGAATGATGTAGCCGTCGCTGAATACTGGGCCAAACATTACATATAAGTGAAAACAAAACAATTTCAATTGAAGATTTCTGATGAAACACCCACCAAAAAATCAAACCATTTGTAGCGGAGGGAACGAACATAAAATACTACCCGCTCCTTTCACAGCCCGAACATTGTAACTTAGTTTATTTACACATTGAGGGTATTTAAAACTTTTCAGCACTTTCTACAGGCGTGGGGCGGTAGACGTTAACATTTCTTACTGCAGATGTCAAACTACCCTCCTAGCTTTTCGCTTGTTTCTCTCGAGTCTGAGACAGAAGTTTTGCTCAGCATTAATATTTTAACATCTTTAGTGTTTGAGATGCTTACGTTTGCTAAGGCTTTTAGTGAATTAAAATATTGCGGTTCAGTCAGTGTTTGAAATTGTATATTTTGTTTGTTTTGCTTGACAATATTTTAGACAAGACCTGCTGGGAAGAATAATAATATTTTCTTGAGTATCATCTTTTGGATTATTAATTCTTGGGAGTTCTCCAGTCGACGTTGTCCCTTTCTCGCATCTACGAGTATCTGTATTCTTCATCTGCGATTATGTCAAAGACTTTTAATCTTGTTTTTCAATAGTAAACCACGGTCTAAGTGTCTTCCAAGTCTCATATAAGCTGTACTGATTCGTAGATCAAAACAACCGGCCAAGTGCGTGTCGGACTTCGCAACATTTAGGGTTCCGTACCAAATGTATTTTTGACTATTTGTATGGCTTTGGGTCAACTAGAGGCTTATACTGTGAAAATTCGAAAACTATAGCCCCAACCGTTTAGCTGTAAAACCTGTGTGACAGAAAACGGCCAGACAGACGGACACATGAGTGATAACAATAGGGCTCCGTTTGGACCCTTTGGGTATGGAACTCTAAAACACAATGTTACCAATTTAAAAAATTATTTAGTCCGTCAGTTACATTTAAAAAAGAATTTATTGAGGTATTTAAAACGAAATATATCTAAAATATGCACAACTAAACTAAAAGATATATACAAATTAATAGTAATACCTAACATGTACAAATGCGTATGAAAACAACTCATTGGGCATCAAAAAAATCATCCATATCGTTGTCAATGGAAAAAGTGCCCAGAACGCTAGCAGCATTGCCACGTTGAATAGCAATGCTGATTCGTTGGCCAAAGAAACATGACCTATCCTGCGGTAGGAGCTCTGGTCGGATAGCACGGCACGCCAGCATTAATGACATCAACCGTCGGGGTCTTGTAACCGCCGGGGTGCCAGCTGTTTTAGAACCCAATGGCTTGGTACGTGACGATGGCAAGAGGCCAGACGGAATGACCATAATGCCTTGGAAGTTGGGTAGGCCTTTGGTGTGGGATGCAACATGTGTCGACACCCTTGCGCCATCCTATCTTCTTAGCACGGCGAGCTGTGCTGGGGCGGCTGCTGCAGGTGCAGAAAACCTCAAACGGCGCAAATATGACAACCTTATTGGGAGTTACATGTTTGAGCCGTTTGGGGTTGAAACACTAGGGCCATGGGGTCCAAGTGCTTATCGAGTTTTTTGGAATATCAGCAAGCTGTTAGTCGACTCTTCATGTGACCAGAGGGCTGGGCTTTTCTGTAAATTAACGTAAATTAACAATTAACCCCTTGTTAGATAATTAGTAATTAACACTAACTTCAGATGAGCTGGGTTTATGTCAAATTGACACTGACGTATGTCACTTGTCACTACATGTAGCTGAACAAAATGATTATTATAATGTCTGATCCGATAACATAATACTAATATAAGGGCTTTGTTTAGAGATGGTGTCTATTAGTTTCCAATTTGTTCTGTTTAGATACAAGTGAGTGATGTTTTGAGTTTGCATTGTTACACTGAAAAAAATAATTTCTTACTACAGCACATTAAAGCGATTTCATTAACATTCATTGACTTTATACAGTAAAGCGAAATGTTTTTAACACATTAAAAGGCAAAACAGTAACGTTTAATGATTGAACAGTTAATTTAACGGATAGCTCTGTAAAACTCACTGATCTTGATGCCCGAAAAAGTAACCGTGTTGTAGCAGTAAATTTTAAAGGTTTGAACGATATCTCCAAATGACTAAAACAGTTAATTTAACAGACAGCACGATAAAACTAACTGATCAGTATTCCCGAAAAAGTACCCGTGTTGTAGCAGTAAATTGTAATGGTTTGAACGATATCATTAAATGACTAAAACAATTAATTTAACAGATAGCACAGTAAAACTAACTGATGATTATTCTGCAAAAAGTACCCGTGCTGTAGCAGTACGTTATAATGATAGGAACGATATCACTAAATGATTAAAACAGTTAATTTGACAGATAGCACGGTAAAACTAACTGATCATGATTCCGGAAAAAGTACCCGTGCTGTAGCAGTAAATTGTAATGGTTTGAACGATATCATCAAATGACTAAAACAGTTAATTTAATAGATAGTACAGTAAAACTAACTGATCATGATTCCCGTAAAAGTACCCGTGTTGTAGCAGTAAATTGTAATGGTTTGAACGATATCACCAAATGACTAAAACAATTAATTCAACAGATAGCACAGTAAAACTAACTGATGATTATTCCCCAAAAGTACCCGTGCTGTAGCAGTACATTGTAATGGTTTGAACGGTATCACTAAATGATTAAAGCAGTTATTTTTGACAGATAGCACGGTAAAACTAACTGATCAGGATTCCGGAAAAAGTACCCGTGCTGTAGCAGTAAATTGTAACGGTTTGAACAATATCACCAAATGAATAAAACAGTTAATTTAACAGATAGAACGGTAAAACTAACTGATCATGATTCCCGTAAAAGTACCCGTGCTGTAGCAGTAAATTGTAATGGTTTGAACGATATCACCAAATGAATAAAACAGTAAATTTAACAGATTGCACGGTAAAACTAAATGATCATGATTCCCGTAAAAGTACCCGTGCTGTAGCAGTAAATTGTAATGGTTTGAACGATATCACCAAATGAATAAAACAGTTAATTTAACAGATTGCACGGTAAAACTAAATGATCATGATTCCCGTAAAAGTACCCGTGCTGTAGCAGTAAATTGTAATGGTTTGAACAATATCACTAAATGATTAAAACAGTTAATTTGACAGATAGCACAGTAAAACTAACTGATCATGATTCCGGAAAAAGTACCCGTGCTGTAGCAGTAAATTGTAATGGTTTCAATGATATCACTAAATGACTAAAACAGTTAATTTAACAGATAGCACGGTAAAATTAACTGATCAGTATTCCCGAAAAAGTACCCGTGTTGTAGCAGTAAATTGTAATGGTTTGAACGATATCATTAAATGACTAAAACAATTAATTTAACAGATAGCACAGTAAAACTAACTGATGATTATTCTCCAAAAAGTACCCGTGCTGTAGCAGTAAAATGTAATGGTTTGAACGATATCATCAAATGACTAAAACAGTTAATTTAACAGATAGCACGGTAAAATTAACTGATCAGTATTCCCGAAAAAGTACCCGTGTTGTAGCAGTAAATTGTAATGGTTTGAACGATATCATTAAATGACTAAAACAGTTAATTTAATAGATAGCACAGTAAAACTAACTGATCATGATTCCCCAAAAGTACCCGTGCTGTAGCAGTACATTGTAATGGTTTGAACGGTATCACTAAATGATTAAAGCAGTTATTTTTGACAGATAGCACGGTAAAACTAACTGATCAGGATTCCGGAAAAAGTACCCGTGCTGTAGCAGTAAATTGTAACGGTTTGAACAATATCACCAAATGAATAAAACAGTTAATTTAACAGATAGAACGGTAAAACTAACTGATCATGATTCCCGTAAAAGTACCCGTGCTGTAGCAGTAAATTGTAATGGTTTGAACGATATCACCAAATGAATAAAACAGTTAGTTTAACAGATTGCACGGTAAAACTAAATGATCATGATTCCCGTAAAAGTACCTGTGCTGTAGCAGTAAATTGTAATGGTTTGAACAATATCACTAAATGATTAAAACAGTTAATTTGACAGATAGCACAGTAAAACTAACTGATCATAATTCCGGAAAAAGTACCCGTGCTGTAGCAGTAAATTGTAATGGTTTCAATGATATCACTAAATGACTAAAACAGTTAATTTAACAGATAGCACGGTAAAACTAACTGATTATGATTCCCAAAAAATTACCCGTGCTGTAGCAGTAAATTGTAACGGTTTGAACAATATCACCAAATGAATAAAACAGTTAATTTAACAGATTGCACGGTAAAACTAAATGATCATGATTCCCGTAAAAGTACCCGTGCTGTAGCAGTAAATTGTAATGGTTTGAACAATATCACCAAATGACTAAAACAGTTAATTTAACATATAACTCGGTAAAACTAACTGATCATGATGCCCGATAAAGTACCGGTGCTGTAGCAGTAAATTGTAATGGTTTAAACTATATCACGAAATGAATAAAACAGTTAATTCAACAGATTACACAGTAAAACTAACTGATCATGGTTCCCGAAAAAGTACTCGTGCTGTAGCAGTGAATTGTAATGGTTTGAACGATATCACCAAATGAATAAAACAGTTAATTTAGGGTGTGTGTTCATGAAAATGGATGTTAAACAACCTTTATGGGACAAAATAAATAAGTTCCTATCATACTGATGGTGACTAGTAGTATTTCTTCGGGTGAAATGGGTTTTTTTTTTTTTTTTTTCGTGGGGTGGGAAATCATCCTATGACTTCTTCCGCTCTAGGGTGGAGCGGAAGGGCGTGTCAGACTCTTACTGACTAAAAGCCACCCCTGTTCCTCCCTGCCTCGAGTGCCCAGGGGCGAGGTAACTCTTTCGAATTTATCCTCCACCCCCGGGCAGGCATCGGCCGTGGCAGGCCCCTTCCCTTTGCTCACAACTCTTTGAGGCGCGCGTGGAACACTACGCGTCGTCGACTCTCGGGCCTGGTGCTGATCGGACGGCGAGTTGCCCACTACTCGCCGACCGCAGGCCCGGGTCTACGGTGGCCGGAGATCGTCTCGCGGCGCCCGAACCCCCTGGCGTCTGATGCGGCGGCTGCGGCTGGGGGCGCTAGGGCGACTTGGCTGTTGTCGAGTCTCCCTAACGTATGCCGCCTCCCTCTTCGCGAGCATTACTGCTTCGCAGAAGGAGGAGACGGCTTCCATTCCCTCTCGCTCCGTACCATGGCCTGAACCAGGGCACGGCGCGAGAGGTCGCTGCCGCCTATCGCATCCACGAGGACACGGCGGTGCTCTGCCCAAGCGGGGCAAACCTCCACCGTATGCTCCACCGTGTCCTCTGGGCGATCCTCGCAGTGGAAACACCCGGGGGGTGGGGTTAAATGGGTTGAACAAGCCAGTTACACCATCTCTTAATTTTCTATTTTATTAAATACTAGCTGCACCCCGCGGTTTCACCCACGTAGACCAGGATAAAAAGTAGCCTATGTGTTAATCCAGGATATAAGCTATCTACATACCAAAATTCATCCAAATCCGTCCAGCCATTTGAGCGTGAAGAAGTAACAAACATACACACTCACGAACTTTCGCCATTATAATATTAGTGTGACGTAGTTACTTGTATGTTTCTTGTGTCATGCTGGTATAATCATAAAACTTGTGTTCATCAAACTTTGTCTTTTATAAATAAACTAACTGCGCCCCGCGGTTTCACCCGCGTAGACCAGGATAAAAAGTAGCCTATGTGTTAATCCAGGGTATAAGCCATCTACATACCAAAATTCATCAAAATCAGTCCAGCCATTTGAGCGTGAAGGATTAACAAACATACACACTCACAAACTTTCGCCTTTATAATATTAGTGTGATGATAATATGACCCATGCCTACTTTTTTCTTTTCGTGTTATAGACACAAACTGTTCTTTTCTTTCTAAATTTATAATAACACTTTCCAGAGTTAAAAATTTGTCGTCGAACGAACTGGAGGCCGTGGTTGTCAATAAGGGCAGATTTATTTGTTTCTTTACAGCTGATCGCGGCGGTCACTGCCCTCACGCGCGCGCGAATTTCAAACTGTTGTTATTGTGAAAAAAGTGAATACGTATAAAAAAAAAAGTTTCTTTGGGAAAGTTGTTTGTAATCATGAGTACAATCACGTGTTTAATTAAGTATCGGTCAATAATTACCAGTCACCCTATATACAGGGTGTAACGGTAAGGTTTGGTCATATTTTAAGAACCGGTTCTGCCCATGGAAATGAACAACTTTCTCTAAGAAAAAATAGAAAATTCCCAAAAAATCCTGTATATATTTGATACATTTTATTCAAATTGTAATCAACTCGATGAAGACTACGACATTGTACAAAATTTCAAATAAACTACTTTCGTCTTATGTATTTCAAAAACATACATTTTCTCATATCTAATGGTTGCATCTGGGGAGTGTGCGGACGGAATTGCATAATTTAATCCCACCAAACCCGTTCCATCATCGGACCACAAGACGTACGGCGATGCGCCACCGGTAGATGGTGGACATCCCACCTACACGCACAAAACGTTTTAAGAACACATTCATTGTGCGCACAGCTCCCAAACTCCCAACCACCTAACAAATTATTGTTATCGCGTATTTGTGTAGATAGGTAGGTAAGTACCTATAACAAGGGAAACAACAAGCTTTTCGACCATGCTCGCGTTGACGATAGACGGATCGGGAAAGGCCGCCCAGTACCTAGGGCTCTGTCATGGCTTACGGCCCATCACCCATCTATGGACTAACCGTATGCCTTGTGCTTTACCTCATCGAATTGTATTGTTTTTCATTGTTGTGTATTGCTTTGTACTTAATTTTTTGTTTTACTATTATGCGTTAAAAAGAGGTAGGTAAATACCTATCAATCGCCAGAAGACATAATGGTTAAATAGTACGTACACCGCTTAGAATCTTCATTAGGTACATCATATTGAATAATAATCAAAAATGTAGGTAAGTACAGAAAACAAATAAAATCTAGATTGTCTTCTTTGTTTCAACTTTTTCGCTTACATTTTTCGGGACCCTGAGGTCCCGGGTCTTTGGAAAGCGTACCTAGCTACGAGGGGCCGAAACCAACTCGCAGAGGCCCATTTAGACGCTTTTTATGAAATGAGGCACACGATTATTTTTATTTTTAAACTAGGTACTTACCTATTCTTAGGCAAGTTTATTGTTTACGAATAATGAAAAAAAATTACAAATATACAAAATTTACACCCTATTTTAACTGAGAATAATCTTTGCTTCCTACAACGAATCTAAAGCTGCAACTAATGATCTTATTTTGATTTAAAAATTTAAGCAGCTGACCCATTGTCCTTGACAAAACTCTTTATAGTAATACTAGTGACCCATCCCAGCTTCGCACGGCTACAAATTACACCTAAACCTTTTTCATGAATCATTCGGTGTATTGGTGAAAACCGCATGAAAATCTGTTCAGTAGTTTTTGAGTTTATCGCGTAGGTACAGACGCGGCGGAGGACTTTGTTGATCAAAAAATATTTTTAAAAACAAGCTCATAGCTGGGACAAAAAACTAAAAAGTTAAAAATAAATTCTAGTAAGTAGGTATTTGGCTTGTAGATACTTACCTATATTCTTAAAAGCTTGAGGCACTACCCGTTACAGGTTAGAGGTTAGGTACTTACTTACTATACTTCTGTGCCTCAAGCTTTTAAGAATATAGGTGAGTACCTACCTAACTAGCTAGAAGCCAAATACTTAGGTACTAAAACTTATTGATATTCCTGGAGGAACATTGGCTCATACACGGGATAGAAAAAAATTCTATTCCGTGGGCTCATATAACACAGGCTTTTTGCCTAGTTTAGGAGGCTGCAATTCGAGTTTTGATTGTCACCATGTAGGTACAACATTATGTTTTGTAACTGTGTTCTAAATATTCAAGTGTAAATGTACAAATGAAAGATTAGTAGGTATTATTATTTTTAACTTTTTAGTTCACAGTCCCAGAGCTCGTGGCTAAAATAATAACAGCCGCACGGGTCGATCCCTCAGGTACGCTTGTCGGGGTTGGTCCATGGATAGGTGACCATCTTCACATATCAAGACTCCTCCGTGCCTCGGAAAGCGCCTTAAGCCGTTGGCCCCGGCTGTCAATCGTGGATCTTTGACAATCGTTACGGGTCGTCAGAAGCCCGAAAGTCTGACATCTAGTATTACAAGGGGGTATCGTATAACCCAAGTAACTGGGTTGTGGAGGTCAGATAGGCATTCGCTCCATGTAAAATACTGGTATTTAGCTGCATCCGGTTAGAATGGAAGCCGACCCCAAGATAGTTGGGAAAAGGCGCGGGCAGATTTGAGTCCCAAATAAGCTTGTTTTTTTTAATAATTTTTACTTTTAACTTTTTTTTTACTTTATAGTAAGTAGGGTATTTTAGAGAAGGCGTGATGCTTTAAAATATTCTACGGATATTATGATGTGATGTAAAGTGCTCCTCAAGACGAACGATCGAGTACAAACTCGGTGGGGTTATGTTATTTTATCACAGAGATGCAGTGGCCACCTTCTAGCTTCATCATCAGACCTTGGATATTGTCTAGGTGTAAAGTGCTCCTGAAGACGAATCCATCGAGCCCAAACTCGGTGGAGTTATGTTGTTTTATCACAAAGAAGCTTTGGCCACCTTCCAGCTTCATCATCAGACCTTGGATATCATCTAGGTGTAAAGTGCTCCTCAAGACGAATAAATCGAGCCCAAACTCGTTGGGGTCACGTTGTTTTACCACAGAGATGCTGTGGCCACCTTCCAGCTTCATCATCAGACCCTGGATACAATTTGGTCGTAAAATGCTACTGCAAGACGAATTAATCGAACCCAGACTCGATGAGTTTATCTTGTTTAGTTCAGAAGTTCCTAAGGCCATCTTCTGTCTCCATCATCAGACCAGGCGTCATGGTACCATATCATTATATTGTCACCAAAGATACATAAGTACACAAAATTTCAGTTCATTCGGAAATTGGGAAGTGGGTCTAATTTGAGTTGCAAGATTCCACCCGAACAAACATACCTACCTACATTGCAAGTTAAAAGCTGTCGACCCATTGTCCTTGACAAAATTCTTAATAGTAATACTAGCTAACCATTCCAGCTTCGCACGGGTACAAATTATGTAGGTACACCTAAACCTTTCAACCACGAATCACTCTGTATTTTGTTGAAAATCGCATGAAAATCCGTTCAGTACCTAAGAAAAGAAGAAAAGAAAGAAAATACGTTTATTTACGGTAAACATGACGCAAAAAACAGAGAAACACAAAAACAAAGAAAAACTGGGGGAAAAAATGCGTCACATCCACGCAAAACGGCCATCGCTCAGCTTAAGTGCCATGACCCCATGCAAGACAGAGCCCCAGCGCTGGTTTTCAGCGACAGCCGGCGCCGACGTCATGACGTCGACCGGTGCAGAAAACAATGAGTGAAACTTCTAAATATTATACAGCGTGTACCTATTTTTTTAATTTATCGCGAACAGACGTTAATTAAAAGTTATTGTTTAAAAGGTTAAAATAATGGTTTGTTTTATCGAACAAGTCGTAACTCGATTTCTTCTAAAAAAATATATTATTATTTTACTTAAAAACTGTTTGATGGTTATCATTTTCACATATCATTATTATAAATAAGCTCATACTCAAGACTTAAGGTTTATTTTTTTTTCTATGTTTAGTTCTTTTTCGTCGGTTTAATTTTTTTTTTAAGTTTTCTAAAGATTTTTTGTGGCCCATATCATCTTTTTATATCTAACTACTAATTGTTTAGGAAAGGTATGGTTTCCATCATCATCTCAGCTTCATGATTTGTGATTATTCCTAAACGTAAATACTTGAAAAGTAAACAGAAACACTATTTGTGTCCACAATTTTCGAGGGTTTCTCTCAATTTTATCAGGATCCCATCATCTTGACATGGGACCACCCTTGAGGTATACCCTATTTAACAAAAAAATAATCATCAAAATATGTTCATAACGAAGTGAGGGCTGAACATATGTTAAAAACCTCCTCTTTTTTTTTCGTCTGTTAAAAACAAAGATATTTTTTTCAAATAAATGGATTTTCATTTGTGTATTGATTCTAAAAATCATCAGATGATGTTTTTTACTTGGCGACTGGCGTTGGCAAAATCTATTATTATTATTTTAAATGAGTGAAGTGCGTCCCACAGACTCCACAAAGCACTAAGTAATATAATAGGTGCGTCCTCAACAGCTATAACAACAACATGACTAATTATGAATAATTGAATATCAAAGCGTACAGTGCAAAGTGAAATTATGGTGTATGCTCCAGGGTAGCCCTCGAAATTCAAATTTTCTTACGTTTTTTGCAATTTGCAGATCAGTGTCAGGTTGTATCTTGGTCAAAATTGGATTCGCGGCCGTAGCAAGAATGTATTTATAGAATTTTAATCATAAAAATCATCAATACAAGTATTTCAGTTAAATTGATGTCAAATGTAAGTATTTCATGAAATCATGACATTTTTCATAAATTCTAATTGAGAGAGTTGTATTGATGATTTGAATGATTATAATTTTACAGATACATACTTGCTACGACCGCGAATCAAATTTTATGGGATCGCTTTGCGCATCGTACACTTATGACAAATAAAACGCACACCCGTTTATTATTTATTTTTTATAAGTTACCTACGTAATTTCTTACTGGTTCTATGGTTGAAAGAAACAGATGTGTTCGTAGCCTCCGGTGTTCTTTTTTGAACTTGTTTTAATTTCTGACTCCTTCTTCAATCTCCTTTTTCATAAAACAGTTTACATGGTAAATCAGTTTTCTGGCTTGTCTATTTAAAACAGTGTTTTACCTTGGCATCTTATACCTACCTAAAAAGAATACTATGTCACATAGGACCAAGGCAGCTTTCAACTGGTAAAAGAATTTTTGAAATATGTCCAGTATATTTGGAGCCTATTGAATACAAACAAACAAACAATCAAATCTTTCCTCTGTATAATATTAGTGTAGATAAAAACTTTATTTATAGTACATTTCGATACAAGTACAAATAAAATAATTGAATCAAAAATAGTTTTGCTATAATTACAAACTGACATTAATTATTTTTTTCCCCGCTTTGCTTTCGATAAATATCACCTTTTATTATAATTACAAAGGTCTAATTAATAAAAATCACATAAAATATTCGAGCTCTACCTTACCAGATAAATTAAAATGATGCAGTTTAAAAATTGGTGTCAATTAAATTGGCCGGAATTGTACTCGTCGTCGTGAGGTACGTAAACAAGAGTATAGAACAAATCCCGAGTGACGGCTATGACGCGATGCGCTACGGTCCAATCACGGCACTTTCGCCGCCCCACGCCTCACTTCATACCACCAAAGGGACCCAATAACTCACTTTTGCGCAGGTGAAGGTCAGCGCTCAAGAATCGTGCCGATGATTGTACGCATCTAGAAACACCACCGCGTACTTACGCTGCGATCGTGCGACGGACGCCATAATTTGTCGTAACGTTAACTATCCAGACTTATAGTGTTTATTGTGCTGTTACCAATATATATTGTTTTACCGAATTCGTTTAGTTCCTACTGAAGAAATAAAATACCCCCTTATAAATTGCGCCCAACTCGTGTCACGCACTGCGTATCCGTACGGCAAATACCTACCTACGAATCGGAAAAATAACGGACGCGTGTGTACGAAATCCACGCGAACTGTGTTCAACGTTCTACTTCTACCTAGTCACGGATCGAGTAATTTGTGTACCTACTGGACTATACTGCCGTTACCTATTCACCGTTTGCGTCCATCACCGAGTGTTATCTTCGAGAAAATGCCGCCGAAAAAACGCCACGCGCGCGCAAACGATTAGGAAAACAGTGGTTCCAGTAGGTAGCGATGACAAAAGCCACGCGGTAGCTAAAATTGTGCTCATTTACAAAAGAGTGCGCAAGTGTATCCGATGACTACGCCCTTCGAGGTCTACCTATGTTACGGAGACGACGCAGTGAAATCTACCGTGGAAACCTGGGACGAAGCGATACGAGGACTTCGATTCATGTTTGCGGCCCGCGCCCCGCCCACCGGATCTTTCGAGAAATATTCGCGCACGAACAAAGTGATAACGATAGTGTCGATGCCTTTATATAGTGAGTGGCAGAAATGTCGCGTGTACAAAGAAAAAGAAAGAAAGAAACAATATTTATTTGTACCTCACAACAAGAACTTAGTAACTATAAATACTAAAAAAAAAACGACTGCGAGGCCAAAAAGGCTCCTAACTACCAAGCTACAAGCTACCAGATGTTATGCAAGTAGTTATATTTTACGACCTTTTACACCGTAAGTTCCGTAAAAGAGTGTCACGATATTATTAGGTACCTATGTAGTGTTTAAGTTTTTTTTCTTACTATTTTCAGAAAATGAAATGGCTGCATGTGCGTTATTATTATTAGATAATGTGCAAGTGACGGCATTAACTCCCGCGTTGTGACCGCACACAAAATTCAAAAAAGTTATTCCAAAGAGGAAGAGGAAAAGTTAACAGACAGTCTCAGTAAGTCTCAAAAGATAATATTTTCTGAGTTTGTTTTGTTTTCACGATCATCAGTATCTGTGTCTTTTTCACGGGGCCAATTTGTAAGTAGATTTATAGGGTTCCGTACCCGAAGGGTCCAAACTGAGCCCTATTGCTGTCACTCACGTGTCCGTCTGTCTGTCTGTCCGTCGACTGTCACAAAATTTTGTTCCGAAGAATTTTTTAACATCCCATTGACCTATGAACTTGTTTGGTGATAATGTTTATTATTACGTATATTTTACTAACAAATACCAAAATATTGATTTCCCTCATGGTACGTAACCTTAAATCTGCAAAGACCACGCACTTGGCTGGTTTTTTTTATTTGTACTACAAAATCACCAATACCAGTCTCCTGAATGGTACACATGATAAAATCAAGCCACTGTGTATTTTTAACCAACCACACAACACTTTTTAGTTATTTTATACATACCTATAAGACTATGAATGACATGTTTTTATTTTTGGGGTCTTGTTCGCTCTTAGCAACTACCATAGATGGTCAATTGCAACATGATCAAGAAAAGACCTATGTCTTTGGACAGGAGAACAATATAGAAATATATTAGTACAAGCAATTTCCATGGAAATCCTTAGACATGATCCCAAGGCAAATGTAACAGCAAAAACTTATTTAAGTTGGCTTAACTTAATAAGTAAGTAAGCTTTGGCACTTTTAATGCACTTCACGTCTTATGTTTTAATGCTTTGTTGGTATTTTTCTTTTCAGAATGGTTATTTCCTTCAAAAATCTACACTGTTATTACATCAAACCAAAAACTGATACAAAACGAGCTCACGGCCAATACTATGACGCAGTGGCAAATTTAAAAGCCAAGTATAGACGCTCTCAACCGAACACTCCATCTGCCTTGTGTGCAAAAAAGTGGCAAAGAACCAACCAGAAACATGTTCTCTCAAATGAAAATGAGAATTATATACAAAAAATCCCGTTTATAGCGCTCGTGTGGACATGAATTGGTAAATTTTTCTTTCACTGTTAAGAGTGTCTATTACCTTAGTCGTAAACTTATAAGGTTTCGCAACTGCATGTCTTAATTTCAGGTGACTGCTGACTTCAATCACTGCTATCCTTAAAATTAACATTAATTGGATAAACTAATGCTGCAAATTACTCAAGCATCTAAAACCTTATCAAGATGATCACCATTTAAAGAAGAACTACATAAACTTGCACAAGGTGAGTTTGCTATATTCATACTTTCATAGGTATTGCCATTATGTTATACTGTATTTTTCTGCAGGTATGTCACAGTCAACTAGTTGAATCAGCCAGTTATTTGGATGTCTAGTCAGTTAATTGGTCGGGGCCCTGCCAATTTCAAAGTCAACACATACCTAAACATAACAAATAAAAATAATTATACTTCTTTGGCTTAACAAGATAAAATACCAAACTGTCAACTGTCATGATTTTTGTGTGTGCATAAATAAATAAAGTTTACAAAAGGATAACAATAATTCTTCATGAACCACAGACCATAGCTAACTTCAGGGTATCGGTTCTAGCTAACTTCAGGCTGTAGGTTTGATGTCAGATTAGCAATCGGCACCCCCAAAAACTAATTTACACGATGCCCATATCGAATGTTTGAGAAAAAACAAGATAAAAAACCAAACTGTCTCAAATTTTACAAAAGGAAAACAATCATTCTTCATGAACTACAGACCATAGCTAACTTCAGGGTGGATCGGTTCTTGCTAACTTCAACCTGTGAATTTTGTGTCATAGTGATGCGCGCGCATCTTAAATATACTCTTCAAAAATTGACAGCAAATCAACCGCGTTTGCTGCTATCGTATGTCTATGAATTGTTAACACAGTTTAATGGCGAACAACAACAAAAAAATAAAAAACTTTAAAAAAAAAAAATAGAACCTTCTTCCAAAATAAGTGCAAAATAACTTTAATCTCTCGAATTCCCAATCCTTCGACTTGTATCACATGCTTTCTAAAATCAAAATCCCCTTTCCTATTCTCTTCTGACTAACTTCTCTCCTAAACTTATTCAACTTCTATCAAAATTTTTAAACGACAACGACATCACTATGTAGCAGTGTGTGTGATAACTTCTTACGTGCGTACATAAGTTCACACACACTTTTTTTTTTAAGTGAAAACTTTTAAGGCGCGTTGGGCATTTTTGAGATGGGAAAAAACTATTGAACTCGCGCGTCACCGTCACCGACCTTCGTAGCTCTCGTAGCTGATTGTTTTTTTTTTATTAATTTAGATCGTATGGATCTTTCTACGTAAACTATTAAACTCGCGCATCACCATCACTGACCGTCGTAGCACCCGTAGCTATTTTTTTTTACGAATTTAGATGGTATGGATCTTTCTACGGGGTTTTTTAAAGGGAGCCCAAATTTTGATTATTTTTGCGATCGGTTTTACCGTTTTCGAGATATTTGTGATTTTATATCTTAAGGCGCGGTATTACCTCAATAGTCAAAAAAATTGGTTTCTTGCATAGGCGAGTATGACGTAATTCAATGAAAATATCCTTTGCAAGAAATACAGTGGATAGAGAAGGGTTTAAAGAAAAATTGTAACCGAATAGAATAGTAAAAAATAGTTTGATATTCCCAATAAATAATTTGGAAATTGCTAAACAAAAATAAACTTTGGCGTCGAACATCTCTGTATTTTCAGCGATAACAATATAATTTTTTTAAGAATTGAATAGAATTAGCATTTTATTAAAACTTTGACCGAACAATTATTTAATTTACTGTGTATATTCTGCATAATCTAAAGAAAACCCGTAAAATAAATGCCTATCCGCATCGTCAACACAACTATTATGTTCAATTCTCAACCTTATTTGAAGCTATCTCAAATCGTAGTCAGTCCGCGCCAAGCCCCATCTATCATCAATTTTCTTTTAACTTGAAGTTTTGAATCACTTGGCTGAGTCTTGGTCAGTCATCTTCAAAGGGCTGACTTTCAACATGTCAGGTTGTTAAACGTTGAGTGATCCTAGTTGAATTAACTATCTGCTTAGCCATTTAATTGAATTAATTTTACGCGTTGCGTTTAATAAACGGCCTAAGCATCCTATTGAATGGCAAATTCAACCAGATGGGTGCGACATAGATACAACATACATTTCCAGACACTTAAAGATATCAGTAAAATTCATTCAATTGTCCACCTCGATGATAAAAAATGATGGTCACTAATTTTCGTTCTTGTTGCTTGACAGATAAAGATCCTGAAACGATTATTCTCGTTGTATTACTCCTTATGCCGCACATCATTGGACCAGTTCACTTAAAAAGGAAGAGAATATCTGCTGCATGAGTGTGTCAAAGTTTTATTTTACACTTTGAAGAGAAAAGGAAGCGCCACAGGTTCGAACAATATTACTATGCAGAAGACAATTGTTTCCGTAGACATCCTTTCGTAGACATCACGGTTGTTAGCATTCTAGTTTCATTCTTTTCTAGAAGTGAAAGCTTGTATATGGCCCAGATTTCAACAAAAACAAAATTTTAATTTTTTATTGGCTGTAAGTTTCCAAATAAAATAAATAATATATAATATATTCCACAACTATCACACAACGCCATCTAGTCCCAAGCTAAGCAGAGCTTGTGTTATGGGTACTAGACAACTGATAAACATACTTATATATTTCTAAATACATACATATTATAGATAAATTACACCCAGACACAGAACAAATGATTGTGTTCATTACACAAACATTTGTCCTGGGTGGGAATCGAACCCACGACCTCCGGCATAGCAGTCAGGGTCACTAACCACTAGACCAACAGGCCAGTCAGTTGATAAATAAAAACATAATGAACTTTTTAGGGTTCAGGTCACCAAAATTCTTTCAAAAATCGATATTTATAGAATAAATTAAAAATATTTTTAATGAAAGTACTACATCTAGAGTAAATCTTATTAAAATTATTTATTAGAATTAAACTTTTGTTTAATCAAAAAAGCTAACTAACGATTAACTTTATGGCTATAGTACTTTAATTTAACATATTTTGTTTATTTAACCAGATTTGTTCTTTAAATATCGAGCTCGATATATTGCAAAAATACTGCTTTTCGCAGAATTTTGTAAAATGGCTCTTAAGACACTAGGAGGTTTATCTCATTAGGTCTGCTAGCAGTTTATCTGGTTAAAGTTAAAAGAGTAATGTGCATTACCCGGGCAAAATGTTGTGCTTTAGAGAGGTGAGACTATAACAAATAATTAGTGTATCATGAGGAGCAATTTGATTACTAATATCAAAATTTGTGTGAATTTTAGTTTTAAGGTTATTTGAGAAAACCAGATTTTGCTGGCGTAACGTTTGAAACATTATCCTGGCAAAATCGTTTTTCAAAAAATCGTTTCAGCCCGAAACCAAATACATGAATAAATAGCTTTTGTTGCGTGGTAAATGTTTGTAAATAGCAAAATTTGTGTGCTATGGTTCTTAAGTTATTTAAGATTTTGCTGGGGTAACGTTTTGGGATTCGCTGGTAGCGATGAAATACGCTATTGCCAAAACATTAAAAGAAAAATGGCATACTTTAAACAAATTAAAATGATTCATGAACATTTGTTCCTGTAAATTTCAGCATTCAATTACGGTTATAATGAAAGTTATATCAAAAACAAGAATCTGTCAGAAATTCTTTAATAAGCCGACCAAATTGAAAAGTTAGCAGCTTAGTGTCCGATGTTCTGTACAGTTAAGCAAAAAAACTTTATTCGTGAAGCCGAATTTTTTAATTTGATAAGTGCAGTTACCATTACACAATTTCTCTTAGTTTTCTGTTTTATTAATTGAAATCATGTTAATTAATAGTAGTTTAAAACAATTTAATTGATCACAATTACTTAAAGTCAAAGTAACTTTAAAAAGGTTAGTAATAACCTGAGTAAATAAATTAATAGTGTGATTTGAAATCAATACAAATATATATATGTATATACAGAGTGGTGATGACAATACGACATTAAATTAAACCTCGCATACCTCAAGACGTTCTCAGTCTACATACAAAAAATCATTTGAATATATCCAGTAGTTTAGTAACAGGAAATTATTTTCGATTTTTAACATTTGCTACATGATGTATCTGATAATAGGGAAACACTGTCAGGTTAACGACCCACATCGGTATAAACATCAAAACATTAAAGCCACGTTGCCAACTCGCTACTTTAACACTTTCGCCAAATTAGTATTTTCATCTGATTTAGTGAAAATTATACCTTAACTCTGAGTAACAAGAGTCATAAAGCGTGTCATCAGAGTTGGATAAGAAAGTAACGAATGCGGAAATTGCAATGCACTCATAATATTAATAAAAAATTTAGTGTGGGCGAAAGAGATAAATCTAGTTTCGTTTGTTACTTCGCTTTCTTGAAGAAATTTGCTACAACAAATTTATGTTAGTGTGTTGCCGGCCGCCGCGATCCTGTGACGAGTCACGCGTCCTCAGATGCCGCTAACTTTCGTTCGCGCCGCGCGCGGGCGCCTTTGATGAGGGACTTCCCCGCCGCTCGTGTTTAAATTTGTAAATTCATTTACGACTGTATTAGTGCGAAATTGGACGCTTTATTTTAGTGACAGGACACGTAACGTTTTAGGTATTTAGTTAAACAGTGAGTGAATTGTGCGAAATTAGACGCTTAGTTTTTATTGTTTTCGTGTTTTTTTTTTTTTAATAATCATGCCGCGCTACAGTTACACAGCTTCGGAGTACACCGACATGATTTTAATTTATGGGGAGTGTCAAAGAAACGCCGCTTTGGCTATACGGACATACCGAGAGAGGTTTGGAAACACTCGATTTTGTCCGACCAACGGGCGCACCATTGTCCAAGCTGTCCAGAGGATGCGAGAAAATCGATCCTTAATCCCGCATGTGGATAGTGCTCCTCCACGTGTAAGAGTGACCCTTGAGGAACGAATTTTAAATTATTTTGAACGCAACCCAACGTGTAGTTCGCGAAGGGCAGGTCGACATTTTCGTGTTGACCATACAACTATTCTTAAAGTTTTAAAACGCGACAAACGGAAGCCGTATAAATACAAGAAATTGCATGCATTGTTACCTAGAGACAAACCAGTTAGGGAAAACTTCTGTCGCTGGATTGAAAACAAACATTTCGAGAATCCGGATTTCTTGTACAATGTGATGTGGACTGATGAAAGTACATTTACAAGGAACGGTTTATGGAACAGACAGAATCTTCGTTACTGGAGCCGCGTGAATCCGCGTCTAGGACGGGAGACTTCGCACCAGTACAGATTTACTGTGAATGTTTGGGCTGGCATTCATAGAAATACTATTATCGGTCCGGTTTTCATTGATGGAAATTTAAATGCTGAAAAGTTTTTAGAACTCCTCAATGGACCTGTTTGCGAGTACACGGATGAGCTTTCGGTAACTGCGTTCAGGCAGATGTGGTACCAATTAGACGGAGCACCAGCTCATTCAGTGGTGTCTGCTAGAGAGCGTTTGTCTCAAATGTTCGGACAGCAGTGGATTGGCCGTTATGGACCAACGCGTTGGCCAGCCAGGTCCCCCGACCTTACACCACTGGATTTTTTCTTGTGGGGTCATATCAAAAATGAAGTGTACTCAACAGCTGTTGATACTGTTGATGATTTAAAAGATAGAATAATCATATCTTTTAATAAATTAAAACACATGGCTGCGAATGGGGACCTTTTGTCAGACGTTAGAAATAACCTTTTACGTCGGTGCAATTTGTGTATTCGAATTCATGGCGGCCATATTGAAAAACGAAAAATTTAGTGACTTTCATACCTACATCCTGATCGTGATTAATAATTTGATTAATAAATAACACGCCGTTGAGAGATGCCTGATTATTTGGTTAATAATCTGTGATTCAGTGTAATTTTACTGAGCATTAATCCATAATTAAAAGCCAAAAGATCAAGTCGCTACAGGACCGCGCGTTGTTGCCGCTCTTACGACAGGTTAGTGAAGTAATATTTATAAATGGTGTTCTATTTCGTTTCTAGTTTTATGCCATTTAGTTTGTTTGAAATTTTTATTTTTTTATTTTCGATGTTAGGATTTTTTTGATAGCTTAAACTTATTCTTATGAACTAGTATTGTCTGTGTTTTCATTTATTGTCGTATTGTCTTCTCCACCCTGTATATACTTTTAGTTATTTAGCATTATAATTAGTTATATAGCAACGCCACGCTAAACTTTATAACGTTCTCGATGCTAGTCAGAGCAGCGCGCATCGCTGCGTGCGGTGCAACAGCTACATGCGTTTTCTTACTTACTCTTTATCTGTGAGTAGTTAAGTACGCTATGATTTTATACAATTGTTACAGGATAGACACAATACCGGCCCTCATAACGACAAGAAAGATAGACAAAACGATAATACCTATTTCGTTAAATTTATTATTGAATATCCTTTAAGGTCTTCGCACATTACGCCGACGCAACGCCTACTCCATTCTATCTCAACTCACACTGTTGCATTGAAATGTGGGCTTTATGTAGTGTCACTTAAGTGGATTCAACATTAAGTTTAAAGAAGTGACGACGCGTTGACGATGCGTGGTTCATGCGTTGATCACCTGTGACAGTCACATGTAATGTTGAAATATCCACTCTAAGTAACACGTGCATCATCAGCTTTTTTAATGTCCCCACTGCTGGGGCACAGGCCTCCTCTCTGTGACAGGGTATGGGCCGTAATCCACCACGCGGGCCCAATGTGGATTGGTGGATGTCACATGTCTTCATTTTTTTTGTTCTTGGACATGCCGGTTTCCTCACGATGTTTTCCTTCACTGTTTTGGGAGCACTGGTGAAAAAATAATTTACACAAAGTAAAGCACCTGCCTGAGTTTGAAATCGCGACCTACAATTTGTAAGTCGCGGCCAATACCACTCACTGGGCCACCACTGCTCACCACGTTAACTTAGTTACGCCGCGTTAAATTAGTAACACGTTACAAAGCTCATATTTAAATGCCATACTGTGAATCCAGGTGGAATGTAGCCCACCAACTTACCCAGGATATTCGTACCTATCTACCTCTTAAGGAAAATTGGACAAACTATTACATTGTATTTTAAGTTTTAAACATTGGTACTAACAGAAAAGTATTATGTATCCAAATATTGAAATTAAGTAAATACTCCACTTATGATTTTTCTTTAAAAACGTTAATGCTTAGGCAAAGCAATACATATAATTTATATAGGATTGATTTTTAAATCAAAATAATGAATTTTACCTTTTTATTATTTTTACTACTCCGACCAGTAAACTTTTGTATGCAACTGTACTAGCAAAACATCAATATTATGACGTTCATTTAAGATGATTGCGCTTACGTATGGTGCGATCGCTTTTAAGTTATCTTTTCAATTTGGTCGGCTTATTAGAGAATTTATAACATATTCTTGTTTTTGATATAACTTTCATTATAGCCGTAATTGAATGCTGAAATTTACAGAAACGAATTTTCATGAATCATTTTATTTGTTTAAAGTATACCATGTTTCTTTATGTTTTGGGAACTGCGTATTTCATCGCTAGAGTACGATCAGTCTCAAATCAATCAAATTTGTTTCTATCTTCTTATCGTGTAAAGTTACAAAATCTAAAATTCCTGACGTTATAAGCGTCTACCACGGGTATATTATTTGATTATAAGTGTTTTTGTTTACTTGCAAATCCGTTTTTCTGATTTTTGAAACCATTTAATTACATTGGTTTACGTCAACCAAATCAAAAAGTAATGTTTAAACAAATTAAGGTTTCTTATTGTTATTTTTTTCAAACTTCTGCGTTGAGCCGTTTTCGAGATCTGGGTAATCCCAAAACGTTACCGCAGCAAAATCTTAATTCTATTTACAAACATTTAACACGCAACAAAAGCTATATTCATGTATTTGGTTCCGGGCTGAAACGAATTTTTGAAAAACGATTTTACCAGGGTAATTTTTCAACGTTACTCCAGCAAATCTGTTTTTCTCAAATAACTTTAAAACTACAGTATTCACACAAATTTTGATATCAGTAAACAAATTGTTCCTCATGGTACACTAATTATTTGTTATAGTCTCACCTCTCTAAAGCACAACATTTTGCCCCGTTAATGCACACAAAATATTAATAATTTGCAGTTGTTGAGCACAGTGTTATCATATTATATTGTGTTGGCATTTTATTTGAATTTAGTGTAGGTGGATATTTAATTTATAGCAGACTAATTTCAGTAGCAATTACCCCAGACTCAAACCATAGTTCGATTTTTCTTCAAAAGGTGTTTCAGAACAAAACTGTTTTGAATTTGTTTAATTAGAAACATTTTCAATATTATATTGTTTAACTATCGTTTTAATTCTAAATGTTGTACTTAAATTTTTGACTGTCGTAATATTAATAATAATAAGTTTATTTCACAATAACCTAGCACTTTGCACTGTATACATTCTTTGAAAATAATATTTACATTATGATGAAATAGTAGACTATCTTTTAAACTAGGACTAGCCTGTATTTTAAAAGATAGGGTTCAGCCAAATGGATTCTGTTAATATTCACAACCTAAAACAAGTGTAAACAGTGTCACTGATTAGTAATCTGTACAGAAAAATACAAAATTTAAAAATAAAATATTAACAAAAAGTGATCCTAAGTAACACAAAAAGTGTAAAAGACAGCAGACATGCATGTGTATGTATGTATGTGTAGGCGTGTGTGGGTGTATGTGAGGGGTGTATATAGGGTGACTGGTAATTAGTGACCGATACTTTAACACGTGATTGTACTCATGATAACAAACAACTTTTACTATGGGACAAAACCTGAAATCGCGAAAATAAATAGGCAGTACATTACATTTTGACCAGTCAGTAGGCCAACATAAATGTACTGAAAAGCAGTTTTTTGCACGATTTCAGGTTTGGTCCCATAATAAAAGATGTTTGTAATCATGAGTACAATCACGTGTTTAAGTATCGGTCACTAATAACCAGTCATCCTATATAGCTGTGTGTGTGGGAAAGGCAAGTGATTCCGTTAATGTAATAAATATGTAGTAATTGGATATAAAGTGTGATTACAACAAAGGTTTTAAATTAAATTTTAGATATAAAAAGGTTTGTGGTAAACATAAGAATTTTACAAGTTTAATATGTGTGATTGTTTTATAATAAATATCGTAAATAAAATATTTTTTTAAATTTATTTCACGTCACCTGCTACTCTACACATACAGTACTCGCTACTGTAAGTGCACAGTTACAGGTAATGTGAAGGATAATACTTTTTAATGTGCATGCTCAGTAGTGAGTACGGTTAGTGGCCAGTTACAAGAACGTGAAGGACAGTACTTTTTAATGTGCATGCACATTAAAAAGTATTGTCCTTCACGTTACCTTTTACTGTGAAATTCATTATCCGCTACTGCGCATGCACATTTAAAAGTACTGTGCATGCACATTAAAAAGTACTGTCCTCCACGTTACCTTTAACTGTTCATGCACATTAAAAAGTATTGTCCTTCACGTTACCTTTTACTGTGAAATTCATTATCCGCTACTGCGCATGCACATTTAAAAGTACTGTGCATGCACATTAAAAAGTACTGTCCTCCACGTTACCTTTAACTGTTCATGCACATTAAAAAGTACTGTCCTTCACGTTACCTTTAACTGTGCATGCACATTAAAAAGTACTGTCCTTCACGTTACCTTTTACTGTGGAATTCATTATCCGCTACTGCGCATGCACATTTAAAAGTACTGTGCATGCACATTGAAAAGTACTGTCCTTCACGTTACCTTTAACTGTGCAAGCACATTAAAAAGTACTGTCCTTCACGTTACCTTTTACTGTGGAATTCATTATCCGCTACTGCGCATGCACATTTAAAAGTACTGTGCATGCACACTGAAAAGTACTGTCCTTCACGTTACCTTTAACTGTGCAAGCACATAAAAAAGTACTGTCCTTCACGTTACTTTTAACTGTGCATGTACATTAAAAAGTACTGTCCTTCACGTTACCATTTACTGTGAAAGTCATAATCCGCTACTGTCTATGCACATTAACAAGTACTGTCCTTCACGTTACCTTTAATTGTGCATGCACATTAAATAGTACTGTCCTTCACGTTAACTTTTACTGTGAAATTCATTATTCGCTACTGCGCATGCACATTAAAAAGTACTGTCCTTTACGTTACATTTAACTGTGAAATTCATTACCGGCTACTGCGGATGCACATTAAAAAGTACTGTCTTTCACGTTACCTTTAACTGGGCACTTACAGTACCCGCTACTGTGTATTCACATTATTTTTAACTGTTTTAAACATTTCATTTATTAACTGTTTTATACAGTAATTTTTTACTGTTTTAAACAGTATTTTTTTTATTGTTTTACACAGTACTAAATTTTACTGTTATAAACGGTTATTTTTTTTACTGTTTTAAACAGTACATTTTTTTACTGTTTTAAACAGTACATTTTTTACTGTTTTAAACAGTACATTTTTTTACTGTTTTAAACAGTACATTTTTTACTGTTTTAAACAGTACATTTTTTTACTGTTTTAAACAGTACATTTTTTTACTGTTTTAAACAGTACATTTTTTACTGTTTTAATCAGTACAATTTTTTATTGTTTTAATCATTACAATTTTTTACTGATTTAATCAGTACTATATTTTACTGTTCTGAACAGTTGCATTTTTTACTGTTTTTAACAATTTTATTTTGTGACCCATAAAACAGTAATAAATTAATCCACATGAAACATTAAAATTTACCGTCATGACGGTAGCATTTTGCCACAAGCTTTAACTGTTTTCGGATCAGTAAAAAATACTGTTTTGAACGATAGGCTCATATGGAACTGTTAAAAGCAGTTCAGAGTAATGCTTTTTCATTATTATATACTGCTTATTTTTTTCAGTGTAATGTTGAATGAATTGTATATCCTGCTTATTTATTAATTTTAATATCTGGAAGTCTAAAATTTTAAGTTTAAAATTAAAATGTAAATGTAGTGAGGATTGTCTTGTGTATGGATGTGGATGGCTATAATATTACACTCATAACATACAACTTGTCATCATAGATATACAGGGTGTAAAAAGACACATTACAAAGAAGTTAACTACGCATACTGTACACCCGGGCCTGCGGACGGCGAGTAGCGGGTAACTCGCCGTCCGATCAGCACCAGGCCCGAGAGTCGACGGCGCGTAGTGTTCCACGCGCGCCTCAAAGAGTTGTCAGCAAAGGACCGGGCCTGCCACGGCCAATGCCTGCCCGGGGGTGGAGGATAAATTCGAAAGAGTTACCTCGCCCCCGGGCACGTAGGGCAGGGAGGAACAGGCCCACCCCTGTTCCTCCCTGGTGTGTGTGAGTGGGAGGGCGTGTCAGACTCTTACTGACTAAAACCCACCCCTGTTCCTTCCTTGCCTGAGTGCCCAGGGGAGCGGTAACTCTGTTACGAATTTATCCGCTACCACTAGGCATGCAGGCACCGGCCATGATGGGCCCCGTCAGTGATGGCTGACAAACATCTCTTTGAGGCGCACGTAGAACACTACCTACGCTTCGTCGACTCACGGTCCTAGTGCTAATCGGACAGCGAGCTACCCACTACTCGCCATCCGCAGGCCCGGGTCTACGGTGGTCTCGCGACGTCCTACGCCCAGGGCGTAGTAAGGCTGCGACTGGGGGCGTGAGGGCCACTCCGTTGAGCTTCCCTCACCCGTTCCGCCTCCTCCTTCCCGAGCATTACTGCTTCGCAGAAGGAGGCGACTGCTTCCCATTCCCTCTCGCTCCGTAACATGGCCTGAACCAGGGCCGGGTGCGAGAGGTCGCTGCCGCCTATCGCATCCACGAGTATATTGTACGTCTTACAAAGTAGTTTTGCGCAAAAAGTATTGCTGGGAAACTACTTTTATTTTTAGGTACCTATTATGTATATTTTACTAACAAATACCAAAACATTGATTTCCTCGATGAGATCGCACGGGCGTGCCATCGCCGCAACACCGCGTGGTGAACACGCACCAGCTGCAGCGTCAGCTGGTAAGTGTTCATCACGTGGTTAAAGTTTTTCACGTTCGTTCGTTATTCATTCGTTCATTGTGTTACACCTAACAATAGTAACCCTTAAGTACAAAACTAACATTAATAACAAATAAGTACACAACACAAAATCTATAATATGTAAGGGATAAAAATATAAAGCTAATAAATAAATAAACTTGATAAATTCAAGTTCTTGAAACTTAACTGACAGATGTGTTGCTAGGGAGGTCGTTGCTCCACTTCTTCTTCCCAGCTAAAACACTAGGAAGTGGTGACAGACGGGCGTTTCTGTGCGACTGTCTTTATGTAGAACTTTGACGACTAAAAGTGCTGGCCCCAGCCTAGTTTGAATAAATGACTTTTTTGATTTTGTTTGATTTTGAGCCAAATTTACTTGGTATTCTTACGGGATTTCTGCAAAGCAATCAGTTCAATATTATTTTATTTAAATACAGAATACATGTCATGTAATTTTAATTCTTTACCGACTCATGTCCAACAATCACGGTGAATCATTTTAACATACCGATAACTTTCACCTCCGTGAAATTACACCATAGCATTTTATGACTTAACTTGTTACGTTAAGGTTTAGTTTGTGATGTAGACGTTCTACGTAGGTATTATAGAACGGGTTTGGTGAGAAAGTGTGTTATGTAAGCGATTTTGTTTACTTCCCGTGACTTTGTGGGCAGTAGTAGGCTTCAATTGTTTCAAATATTTATTAAATGAATTATTTATTTTATTGAAATTGAAAGTAAAGAGTTGAATTTTATGATTAAGGTATACATAGGGAAAGGGTAAAGGCATGATAAGTTGTAGTGAAAATAAAAGTTGACTGTGTGTTCGATTGCCGGCAAAAAAAAAAATGGTTCTTTGATTTTTTAGGGCTCCGTTTGCACCCTTCGGATACGGAACCCTAAAAAAATCCGTATCCGAAGGGTGCAAACGGACCCCTTTTGGTGTCACTCACGTATTCGTCTGTCACACAGGTTTTAAAGTAAAACGGTTGGAGCTACCGTCTTAAAAATTTCACAGTAGATATAAGCATAATATTGAGATAAAGCTATACCGACTGTCAACTGAAACCCGACACGCGCTTGGTCGGTTTTATTTTAATATAATGTCGGTTATGTATCGATTTTGATAGCAAGTAAACATTCCATCAAGTTTTTCTCTATCCTACCTAAAAAAAAAGTTACAGGCTTAAAAGCAAGAATCAATGCATTCCATTTAAAATTGTTCAAGAAAGGATTAAAAAGGTCAAGTTCCAAAAACCTTTGACATTGAACACTTCTCACGAAATAGCTTTGTCGGACATTGACCTCTACTTAAATAAATTGTTTGACAACTGCATACATAATTTTTATTAGTCTTATTCCTGATAGCTACAACCTGCAGGCGTAGCATGACCAATTCTATCTATAATCTACCAAGAAGAGACAAAGTTATTTTTATTTAACTTGACATCTTTTCTGCTTGAGCATCATGTTTTACATTGTAGACTTTTGTCGACTGAAGAATAGAAACATTTCTTCTCTTCAGTTTTAACATCGCCTGCTTAGAACGTCGAACGGTAGAAATCTTTCTACAATCTGTCATTTTGTATTTTCTTCCGTCGACAAAACCCGTCTTCTCTTCTTTAAGAAAAGAGTAAATAGGTGACTCAACATCGACGACAAATACGGTCGACGGGAAGGTAAGCGATGATGTCATCGTAGGTTACATAGAGGCCAACCACCGCACTTTTCTGCACAAGTCCAAAATATATTACTTTGCGAGCTTAAAAGCAGTAAGGCTAGGAGCGAGTTTGCGAGTGTGTTGAAAAAAAAATTAGTAAAGTAGTGTTAAGTTAGAATAGGGAATAAATTATGCAAGTTATTCAAAACTTGGTTCCGTATTCGAAGGATAACAAACGGGACCAAATTACAGTTGAAATTGTCAAAAAATGTTTATTTCTGTTGCCGCTACAACAACATAATTATAAAAAAAAAAATTAAAAATTAAGGAATATGCAAAGTATGTCAACCTTTTTTTTTTAAATACATTGCCATAAAACAATGCAGTGCACTTGTTTGATTTTTTAAGTCATCACCTGTCATATTTTACAATTCATTATTATATGTTGCATATTTTTGATGAAAATAAACGTAGACTCACAACGTATCGTTCTCAACAATGCCGGTAGTGACAAAAAATTTTTTGTCAAAGTAACACTTAATTCGTAAAAAGTACTTTAAATTTCACTAAATTTTTTATTATATTGTTGAAATTGCAATTTCTACTTGATACAATGCAATTGAAATGCAAAAAATATGATGCATTGCAATTTCTGCACATACAATTAGTAAAATTATTCATATGGACAAAAAAATAAGATTTAAACAAGGCGTATCGAGGTAAGTGACGTCACAGTACAGCTTTGTCAGTCACGAGTGTTTGAAGTGTAGTAGAAAATTGTAGGAGTTAAATATTATTTTTGAGCGACATTCAATACTTGAATTTATTTTCAAATAATCTTTTTACTCCATAAGTTTATAGTATTGTATTTTTAACCGACTTCAAAAAAGAGGAGGTTCTCAATTCGTCTGTATGTTTTTTTTTCTATGTTTGTTACGTGATATCTCCGCCATTTGTGAATATATTTTGATGATTCTTTTTTTGTATGATACGTCATACTTCAGAGGTGTTTCCGTTTAAATTTTATCGAAATTGATTTAGCACTTTTTGAAAAAATCAACATAAACAAAAAATATGTCTAATTTCATGTTATTGGTGTTATTATCGATATTCGGGCATAAATTTAAGTTTTACTTCTGGTGTACAAAAAAAAAAAAAAACTAAAACGTGAAAAATAAAAAATCTTTTTTCAAAAAATACAACCGACTTCTAAAAATTGTAAAATAACTGTAATTTCGGAAGTCGGTGTCAAATAACGAAGAAACAAAAAAAAAAAAACTGACTTCCGAAATTATTTATTTTACAACTTTTAGAAGTCGGTTGTATTTTAAAAAAAAAAGTTTTTTTATTAACTATAATATTATTATGAGAAAAAAAAGTTACAAAGTCAGAAGGCTGAAATAGGAAATATGCCAAAGATTTTCAAGTGAGGTTCAACCAACTTTCCGAAGTTCAGAGGGTTCACACAAAAGACTCATAATCCAACAAATTTAACTACCAAACGCAACAGAAGTGTTCTTCAGCATACATAATGCATACTCATGCGGTCTACCTCGGCCTCAGTGCGCGCGGTATCAATTACGAATTATGCTAATATCACAGCATCCCATGTTGATTCAGCACTATCCAGAAATATATGATTACGGTTGGATGGGATGCAAAATATTTGCGGGGCCACGATTACGAACATGTGGCCCCTGGGCGGTTTAATTTCATGATGTGACGTTACGTTCGGTTGTTTTTAACCGACTTCCCAAAAAAGAGTAGGTTCTATGTTCAACTGTATGTATGTTTTTTTTTTATGTATGTCCACCGATTTCACTGTCAGTAGACCGATTTTCAAAATTCTTTTTTTATGCGAAAAACTCCAGAGGTGGTCCCGTATAAATTTTATCGAAATTGCTTTAGTGATTTTTGAAAAAAATCAACAAAAATTAACCGACGAAAAAGAACTAAAAAGCAAAAAATAAAAAAAACCTTTTAAGTCTTGAGTAATGAGCTTATTTACCTACATAAAATATCAAATTTTATATAAACTAATTTTGAGTCGGCGCCAAACAACAATCTGATTATTAAATATCTAAATTTTATAAGTACTTACAAATGAAGAAGGCTGTAAGTAGGTAATTAATCATTTTATTAATTGGCGCCGACTCAAAATTAGTTTATATAAAATTTGATATTTTATGTAGGTAAATAAGCTCATTACTCAAGACTTAAAAGGTTTTTTTATTTTTTGCTTTTTAGTTCTTTTTCGTCGGTTAATTTTTTTGTTAAAAAGTTTTTTTATTTTATGATTTTTTGTGGCCCGCATCATCTTTTAACACTCTGAGGCTAATTTCTAATTCTTCATCATTCCTCTTGCCACTGAGCTGATGATATAACAATCCTTCCATGAAGTTCCCAGGATATTGACCAGTTGAGATTACCTCCAATATTGAGACGTCTTTTGGTCAAAGCATATTAAGTGGTATTTGTCACTAAAACCAGTTTATAAATCTGACTTCTATTGTTTAGGAAAGGTATGGTTTCCATCATCAGCTCAATTTCATGATGTGATGATTCCTAAATGCAAATACCTGATTAAGTTATGAAAAGTAAACAGAAAAAATATTCGTGCCCAATTTTCGTGTTTTTTTTTTTCAATTTTATCAGGACTCCATGATCAAATCCTGATGTCCATGACATGGAACCACCCTAGAAGTATACCCTATCTAACAAAAAAAGAATCATCAAAATCGGTTCATAAATAACGGAGTGAGGGCCGAACATACATACAGAAACGCTAAACGTGCCCACAATTTTCGAGGTTTTCTCTCAATTTTACCAGGATTCCATTGTCAGATCCTAATTTCCTTGACATGGAACCACCCTTGAGGTATACCCTATCTAACAAAAAAAGAATAATCAAGATCGGTTCATAAATGACGGAGTGAGGGCTGAACATACATACAGAAACGCTAAACGTGCCCACAATTTTCGAGGTTTTCTCTCAATTTTATCAGGATTTCACTGTCAGATCCTGATTTCCTTGACATGGGACCACCCTTGAGGTGTACCCTATCTAAAAAAAAAGAATAATCTAAATCGGTTCATAAATGACGGAATGAGGGCTGAACATACACAAAAAAAAAAAAAAAAATATATATACGGTCGAATTGAGAACCTCCTCCTTTTTTTTCGTCGGTTAAAAAACTAAAAATGTATAGCCGTAGATGATTTTGGTCTCCTCTAATTTATTACAAGTATGTTCAAATTCCATGTTATTGGGATTATCAATTCGGACGTAACTTTAATACTTAGTTTTAGTTTTGGGGTATAACAACTAAAAAGTGAGAAATAAAAAACTATTTTAAAAAAAATATAACCGACTTTCAAAAAAGAAAATACACTTAGAATTGAAAAATAACTTTGATTTCAGAAGTCGGTGTCAACTAACGAAGAAATAAAATACAAACACCGACTTCTAAAATTAAAGTTATTTTAAATTCTATGTGTAAGTACTTGTATTTTCTTTTTTTGGAAGTCTGTTGTATTTTTTGTAAAATAGTTTTTGTTTAGAAAAATAGTAAGAAAGGTATTGTTAATTTATTTGCGTCTAATTAAATGAAAACCCGGTCAGGTGCGAGTCGAACTCACACTTTGCTTTATTCAGATAACGTTTTTATCGGGAACATAAGGCATTATCGCCGAAATGAATGAAGAGCTCCATGATTTTATATTTGTTTTTTATGGTTTTAGCGGCCATACTAACACATATTCAAGTGTTTACCTATTGCAGTTTAAAATATACAGCCCAGTAACGGACGGACCGTGGAGCTTTAGTAGTACTTAATTTAAATAATAGTGTAGGATTCCGGTTTTCGCCTTACGGGCACGGCACCTTTAAAATGCAGAAACAAAGCACAAAAGAAATACCAGGTCTATGTGATTAAAGAAAAGAAGTAATGAAAAGAAAACCTCAAAATATTTCATTAGTAAAAAAGGGTGTGTGTACTTATGTACGCACGTAAGAAGTTATACTTCTCTGGCATAACAAGATAAAAAACCAAACCGTCACAAAGTTTACAAAAGGAAAACAATCATTCTTCATGAACCACAGACCACAGCTAACTTTAGGGTGGTCGGTTCTAGCTAACTTCAACCTGTGATTTTTGTGTGACAGTGATGCGCGCGCATCTTAAAATTTCACTCTCATTATTTTTTCATAACGCGCCTAAAGAAGTATAACTTCAAAATAAAAAACAAATCATCTAGAAAAGAATCAGCTTCTGTGGCATCAAAATATTCATCCATCTTATTATTTTCCGTAAGCAAAGCAAATCATAGTTTTTTTAAACGTTGCCAAAGATTAGCAATTACTCCTGTATCTTGGGTGGGTTCACAATCATCTTAACTCACATACAAATATTTGTTCCGTGCGGGAACCGAACCCACAGCTCAACCACTGCGCCAACCATGTCGGCAAAAAATTCATTGTCCTCATCGCGGTGGTCACAAAATAGTTTGGCCCGAGCCAAAATGTTTACTCTTTACGTGCTTCGGACTGACTACTTTGTCCTAGGTCAAAATAGTTTATCTAAAAATTGGGTTAGCCGGGTTACACTTGCTCTAAGCATAGGCAACCATACGACTTTCGATAACTTATTTAAAATAACTTTAGGGTCGGTTTGAATCGCAGATCGTAGAACTGTGTGATCATTTTTAGGGTTCCGTACCCAAAGGGTCCAAACGTAGCCCTATTGTTGTCACTCACGCATCCGTCTGTCCGTCTGTCGTATGTGTATTATATTTTTATAACATAGTGTTATTAATTTGTAAAGTTATGTCCAATGCGGATAAAAAATTGAGAATCACGCAAAAACTATAAAGCGTATTTTTATGAAACCTTCATTATTTTAAAGATCATTAAATTATTTCCATTCTAATAAACGTGTTTAAGTTTAAAACCTGTTGTTTTATGTATAATAAACTAATAATGCGTCTAATTTCGGACAGCGCTCCTTGACGGGTGAGTCCTATTACTGGGTGGACATACGACGCGTTACGTGAGCTCAACACAGAACACGCAAGCTTACCACTCAAGGTCGTTGGCAGTTAATAGCGCCTTAATGGCTGTCGACTTATCTTAATTTTGATCAAGAGTTTTAATGATGGCATCATCAATACGACGAAGAGTGTTATGGATCCTAAATACTTTTCTAATAAATCTGTTTTCCTTTGTTATAGTGGTAACGGGGTGCACCGATGGCATCGGCAAGGAGTACGCCAAGCAGGTGATGTATCATTCTATTTTTCTTTAATCACTGTTAGGCTTGCGTTCGACCACTATCTCACCTGATGGTAGGCGATGATATGGTCGATGGTGGAGCACGCTTGCCTAGAAGTAACCTATTCACTCTTGACATTGACCCCACCTATGCAATCAGCGTTTTGTATGGAGAATTTTAAAGAAGTTGCATTTTTCATACTAACATTTTCTTAATATAATTAACAACTAGGAACATTAATGTTTTAAAACTTTTATGCAAAAATGTTTAAAAACGAAGATAACGTATGTCACTTAGATTAAGCAACAAAAATAAGTTTTGGCTATGTTTAAACAAATATAGTGGTCATTTCTGCTAACAAAAAGAGGAGTCATTTTTAAGATTTTTTTTTGTTTATTAAACTATAAGTAATAAGGTTCTTTAACTATTGGCAGTTGTCTATGACGGTCATTATTCGATATGATATCAAGCAATTGATGAATATTTTAATTCATAGGAGTGACGAGGTTCTCTACTTGAGAGAAAAAAAAAACGCCAATTTCATATGTAAGGATCCAATACTTAATGCTATCAATATTGTTCGAAGCCTTGACTAGACAATTATCATCATCATCTCAGCCGAAAAATGTTCACTGCTGGACATCGGCCTCCCTCAAGTCAACACGAACAACGACTAATCCTGTGCGTCTCGCATCCATTGAATACCCACGACTCTCACCAGGTCATCGGTCCACCTTGTGGATAGACTTTCAATGCTGCGTCTTCCGGTACGTGGTCACCACTCTAGAACATTTCGACCCCATCGACCATATGTTCTGCAAACAATGTGCCCAGCCCGCTGCCACTTCAGTTTGTGGCGAAATCTCGGGCTATGCCGGTAACCTTGGTTACTAGATACCTCTATAGATTTTTCATCGGGTAACAAAGATTTGGGGGAGACCTAGCGCATCGCTCGATTATCGCTCTTTCCATTAGTGACAACTGCAATATTCCGTTGCGTTAAACCACGTAAGGTGGAGTTAGCGGAGAAAGACAAACGCGGAAAATAACTTTGATTACTGTGATTAAGAATTATGGTGGAGGATGGAGTTAACTTGAATAGTAGTATTTTGTTCTATTTTGACTTAATTAAAAACCTTCAGGTTATAGCCGTCAGAATACAAATTCTTCGGTTTTATTCAACTCATTGCTAAAATCTCATATTTTCGGTAGAAGCAACTATAATCTCAATTTTAGAGTTCCGTACCCGAAGGGTTCCAACGGAGCCGTATTGTTATCACTTACGTTTGCCTGTCCATCTGTCCGTCTGTCCGTCTGTCCGTCTGTCTGTCCGTCGTCTCTTACAAAATTTTGATCTGCAGAATTTTTTAACTTCCCATTGACCTAACTTGAAATTTGGTGGTAATGTATATTTATCATAATTTACATATTTTATACATTTTTAAATATTTTATAGAAAAAACATTTAAAAATATAAAAAATAGAAGTCCGCCGGTATCGGGAGCAGGGTCCCGTGGTTGGCAACAGTAGTCCTGTCAGTGATGATGATAATGTTTATTATTACGTTTTACTTACAAATACCAATTTATACTGATAAATCTGATTTTTTTCTTTTATAATTGGGATAATTTGGTACGGAACCCAAAATGAGCGAAGTCCGACACGCACTTGACCAGTTTTTTCTTTTATAAGATTTAAAATTTTATATTAAGCATTGTGATTGCGAGGTAGGTACGCAACTTGCCTTCTTACAAAAAAATGCTGTAAAAAATATATTTCAGCAAGTTTGTAATATTAAATTCAAAACAGCAATTCTTGAAGTTATATTACTATGAATAAATTTTAACAAAAATTTAAGTGCCAGACTTTTTGAACTCAATTATAATAAATAAAACTTAGGTGCGAAGTTGTAAATATTTAACTTTTCGGGCTCATTTGGTAGAAAAAAATATTTACCGTTTTACGTATCAAAGTCTGCCAAACATTTGTCGGACATTTGTTGGGGAACGCGGGTGAAACCGCTGACAGAAACTGTTTTACAATATTTTACTACGTTTATTCAAGAGTATTTGTTTTACCCATATTCATCATCTTCCTGCCCTTATGATGTTACTTGGGGTCGACGCAACACGTTTTTTCTTCCATTCTGTCCTGTCAGCCGTCACGCTATCACTAACTCCCTTTTCTTTCATATTACTCCTCACACAATCCATCCATCTTTTCTTTGGCCTCCCTCTCCTTTCTTTACTCTTTCCTCTCCATTACTCTTTTAGTTACATGTGTTTCATCCCACTTCACATGACCATACCAAGATATGCGGCTCCCTTTCAACTTTTCTGTCACTGGCGCCACTTTTAAACTACCTCTAATGTACTCATTTCTCGTTTTACCCATTCTCGTTACTCCACACATCCATCTCAACATTCTCATCTCCGCCACATGCAATCTTTTTTCACCCGTCTATTTCACAGTCCAACGTTTTGATCCATACAGTACGACAGGTCTAATCACGGACATATAGATTTTTATCTTCAACTTGAGGGGCATCCGTGGGTCGCAAGTTGTTCCAGTAACCTGTCGCCATTTCATCCATCCTGAGTTGATCCTGTAGATTAAAAATTTGTAATATTTCTTATATTATTATTTTAGAATTCGCAAACAAACGTAATATTGAACATATCATGCTTATGTATATTGGTTCAAAGTCAATATGAGTAGGAACCTTTAACAGACTGGTGATCGATGTGGACGTTCAATTTATTTGATAAGCAAATATCCGTAATACCATAACGTATTTAAATAATGGCCTAACAATAGTTTATTTGATCGTTGTAATTTCGATTATGGCTTTCCAAGAATTTAGATACTGAACCGGGTGAGGTGGCCACTTGGAAAGGCTTCATTTGTAGACGGCTTTCAACTGAAATGATGATGATGATGATGATGAAGAATTTGATTTATGGAAAGAGCTACCAACCCGCATTGGCTCGCACGGTGGTTAACGGCCAATTCTTTCTCCTAGGGAGGATACCTGAGTCCCAGAAGTGGGTAAATTATGAAACATAATTGGCCTTATAACTTACCCAATACTGGCTATACATACATATATGTTAAACAGACGTGATGAATGTCACTGGCAATGCTGCCAGCCGTTTGGGATTTTATGTGGGAACTCATCCCATGACTTCTCCCGCTCTAGGTGATAAATGAATAAATGATAAATAAATGATGTTTATTCAGTAAATAGGTTACAAGGAACACTTTTACACGTCAATGGTTTTTGTCAGTTTAAGCTAGATGAGGCCGGTGTTTCCTAGCTGACTACCCTGAGAAGAAACACCGAAACAAACTCAGAGGTCAAAGTCTCTTTTAAAGTGTGTACTGGTTAAATCATATGAGAACCATGTACGTTTATGTCTGGAATAAGCTTTTTGAAGAAAGCAACACACGAATTCGAGTGGACCTGTCCAGACAGTGCAAGCATTTGTCAGTCATCGCGAAGCTCAACTCAGAACTTTGAGGAGCTCAACGAACCGACGAACAATACCAAAGTAAGGACATTTGAGTAGGCCGCAAAAATACTCAAACTGCCAGACAATCATAAAATCTACATGAATATAACGACATACATCGCGGTGAAGCGGGAGGGCATGTAAGACTTTTACTGACCCACCCTTGTTCCTTCAGATGCCTGTGACAAGGGCCGCGGTAACTCTATTTCAAATTTATCCGCGACCGAACCGTTTGGACTAATCTCCTATTTACAGCGATGCGGACGAATTTTTTGAAGCAATTTCCCCCTTATACTTGGCATATCGTTAAGGTATTTATCGCTGGTGATTTAGAGATCAAACAGAGATGACGACTAATAGAGGAGTATGGAAGAAAAGACATGTTGCGCCGACCCCAAATAAATTGGGATAAGGGCAGGAGAATGATGATTTAGAGATCAAACACGAGCCTATCAACAATAATAAAAATGCATATACAAATCTCCTTCTGAAAAACCGGCGAAGGGAGTGTCGGATTTTGCACATTTAGGGTTCTGTACGAAATTAGGGAATTATCAAAGAAAAAATATGATTTATCAATATATTGGTATTTGTTAGTATAATATTCGTAATAATAAACGTTCAAGTTCTTAGGTCAATGGGAAGTAAATAAATTCTTCGGAACAAAATTTTGTGACAGACGAAGGACAGACAAACGGACAGACAGACACCTGAGTGGCAGCAATAGGGCTTCATTTGGACCCTTCGGGTACGGAACCCTAAAAACCATAGCTCTGCATTCTGTGAAACATTTCTGTGAGAATCAACACGATGTCATTAATTTCCATAGATATGACAAACACGCGATCCATTACAATCTTAATAATGTGCCCCTCATTGCCTATCTTCCTGAAACACACTGAAAGTTTATGGTTGTCACTTGTTTACCATTTTAATCACACTAAAGCCTGATTTTCAGTTGTTAGATAACTTTATCTGAAGAATAAATATGGCCAATTTGTATTCAAAAGCCTTAGAATATTATACGAGTACATACTGTTTTTAAAAATCTGTCAAACCGCCATTTTTATTCCAAACACTAAAAAATGTCTGTCAATAGTTTAGAAAATAATTTATTATTTGTTTTCCATTAGAATGTGGATGTGACACACTAATGTAATTTGCAGTAAATGTATCGAGTCAGCCTTCTCGGTAAGCACCGCTGAGGTAGTCAATACTACAATAAAATTCTCAGCTCCATTTTGCCGAGATCACATCTGTTTCAATGATTCCACTTATTATCCAGTTGCGCATCTACTTGAGACAGAAAACTACACCAATTTTACATCACAATATCCACTAGGAATCAATTGTGAATGATAAAAACACCCACTAAACACTTGAAAAAGTCCCGCCATAAATCTAGACTGGTATAAATTATTAAGGTTGAAGGATAGGGGAATAACTGTTTCAAAGCATATCTATCATAAAGAAATTAAATCGATGCCCATTATTAGGCAATTGCCCGCATCAAAATTCCAGTCTAGGTAATTTGAAACTTCACGTTCAATTTCAAACTTAATTAATTGGGTCGTAAGATCGCAAATTGTAGCACTAACCGTTCAAATACAACGCCTAATCATCAATAAATTGTTCAGAATAGACGTAATATTGTGCCTACAAATTAATGCAAACTGCTTTGTAATTAATTCTGACGATTCTCGAGCGATGAGCGACAACCCTACCTTAGCGGTTGATAATACAAATATTTAATGTTTGTAATACTGAAGCATGCGTATGACAATCAAGTATTTACCTAGTCGGTACATTTTTAACTGCTTCGTTGGACTCGTTGAGAAGGAGGAGCTCGTGGCTAAAGTAGTAACAGCTGCAGGGGTTGATCCATCAGGTTAAGCCACGCATAGGGTTGGTCCATGGCTAGGTGATCATCTTTACATACCACGACTCCTCCGTGCCTCGGAAAGCACGTTAAGCCATTGGTTCCGGCTGTCAATCGGGATCTTTTTTCAGTCATTACGGGTCGTCAGAAACCCGAAAGTCTGACAATCAGTCTTACCAAGGGATATCGTATTACCCAGTTACTGGGTTTTGGAGGTCAGATAGGCAGTCGCTTCATGTAAAATACTGGTATTCAGCTGCATCCGATTAGACTGGAAGCCGACCCCAATATAGTTGGAAAAAGGCTAGGCAGATTGATTTGTTGGTCGCGTTGTCGCAACTGTTGAGTATGAGGTCCTGGTTCCATTCCCGGGTGAAAAAAGTGGTATCGGGATTTTCTATTAGAAATTACTCTGCAACCCGCAGTTTGGAAATTGGTGGTGTTACACCCCCATACCTCGTAAAGCGGTTTTAGCGACATCTATAACGCCGCAAACGAACTAATAACAACAAATCCTACATCGCGCAAGCAGAGTTCTCCGCGCGATTTGAACATATACAACAGTCCGAAATCCAACATCGGGCAGTTGCCCGGACTAGACACAACAACCGTCTGGTCGGAGGATCCTCCCATTTCAATAGAGGTTTGCGGGACTTTACCTCCTGTTCCGCCTACCTCCAAACTGGTGACCCTCGAGCATGAACGTCAACGCAGCCTTCGTGCAGCTACTCCAGCGTGACGTCATCATCATCACTTCCTCCAAGCTACTCAGCAACAAGTCATACAGCCAGCCAGTACCAACGGCTTCTACCGGTATCCTGACCACCAGCATGCAGTGGACGCACATTCCTGGTCATCATCCCGACTCACTGGGGCATCATCCCGACTCACTGGGACATCATCACCCCGACTCACTGGGGCACCATCCCGACTCACTGGGACATCATCATTCCCAACTCACTGCGGCATCATCCCGACTCACTGGGGCTTCATCCCGACTCACTGGGGCTTCATTCCGACTCACTGGGGCTTCATTCCGACTCACTGGGACATCATCACCCCGACTCACTGGGGCATCATCCCGACTCACTGGGACAGCAACACCCCTATGGTCCTGCGCCTGATCTCTCCCCAGTCATGTCGGATTGCCATCCCATTGAACTATAAGAGTAAAAGAAACAAAGATTGCACCTGTGTTCGTCCACATTCTTATACACTATAATAATTATCTCATACGTTCTTGGCTAATCTGTCTGGGTGACTACAGAGATGACGACTAATAGAGTATGGAAGAAAAAGACATGTTGCGCCGACCCCAAATAAATTGGGATAAGGGCAGGAGAACGAATGGACGTTCTTGGCTAATCTCTGTTGAGATTTGCTGCCGTAATCGAAATTCTTACTTTTTAGGGTTCCGTACCCAACGTTTAACTACGGGACCCTATTAGTAAGCCTCCGCTGTCCATCCGTCTGTCTGTCAGCGGGCTGTATTTCATGAACCGTAATAGGTAGGCAGTTGAAATTTTCACACAATGTGTATTTCTGTCGCCGCTATAACAACATCATCATCTGCCTAGCCTTTTCCCAACTATCTTGGGCTCGGCTTCCAGTCTAACCGGGTGCAGCTGAATACCAGTATATTACGTGGAGCGACTGCCTATCTGACCGCCACAACCCAGTTACTGGGTATTACGATACCCCTTGGTAAGACTGGATGTCAGACTTTCGGGCTTTTTACGACCCGTAACAACTGTCAAAGATCCACGATTGACAGCCGGGACCAACGGCTTAACGTACGTTCCGAGGCACGGAGGAGTCTCGGTATGTAAAGATGGTCACCCATCCATGGACCAACCCCAGCAAGCGTAGCTTAACCTGATGGATCGACCCGTGTGGCTGTTATTACTTAGCCACGAGCTCCTCTCGCCGCTATAACAACAAATAATAAAAATAAATTTTAAATCAAATGGCGGCTCCCCTTTTAGAAACGTGTTTTTTTTATATATCTTGTACGATGGTACCCTTCATGCGCGAGGCCGACTCGCACTTAGCCAGTTTTGGGAATATTGTAATTGTGCATAGATACAGCTAACGAGTGGAATACCCCGGCAGGGGTCTGCCTGAGGTTAAGTTTTCTGTTAGCCTGCTAACCTGGGGGTCTTTAAGTAAGAGTGAATAGGTACTTCTAGGCAAGCGTGCTCCTTCTTCGACCATAGCATCAATTACTATCAGATCAGATAATGGTCAAATGTGTGACTGTCCTATCAGCAGATGATGACTTTTGACTGAAATGATGATGATGATGTAACAGCTGGCACTTACTCGGGCACGAATGCTGTTCAATATTCATTCTAATATTCGTAAAAATAAATGAGTTTTTTTTTTTGTTACAGTTGGCCGCCCGTGGCTGTGATATTGTTCTAGTCAGTCGCTCAATGGATAAACTGCAGGCGACAGCGCAGGAAATCGGTAAATAGCATGGTTCTTCATTAATTCAGAAAAGTTATCTTTGAGAACTTTTCTCGTGATTTTATTTCTTATCTTTTACAAAAGAAAATAAAAAAAAACATTTATCCGACGACAGTCACTGGGCACACAAAAGAAAAAATACTAGCTTCGCCCGCATGGAATTAGTAATTCCTCCATTGTAAATTGTAACATAATTTTGTACTATTCCAGACTATAATCTATCTCTGTTCTCTGTGCTAAATTTCATACAGATCCATTCAGTCGTTCTGGCGTGATTGTGTTACAAACATCCATCCATCCATCCATCCGAACTTTCGCATTTATAATATGTCCATCGTTCTCACTTATCTGGTTTCTAAAAAGAAAAAAAGAACTTTTTTACAAAAATACAACCAACTTCTAAAAATTCCAAAATAACTTTAATTTCCGAAGTCAGTGTTTGTATGTGTTTTTTTTTGCTTCGTTATTTGACACCGACTCCCGAAATTAAAGTTATTTCGTCATATTTAGAAGTCGGATGTATTTTTTGTAAAAATGTTTTTTTATTTTTCTCTTTTTAGTTGTTGTACTCTAGAAGTAAAACTAAAACTATTAAAGTTATGCCCGAATGTGTAACCCCAATAACATGGAATTTGAACATTCGGAGACAACCAAAACGTCATCTGTGTATACATAGTTTTTGTTTGTTGTTTTTTTTTTTTAAAGTGCTGAATTAATTTTAAAAAAATATATGGGACCACCTGGGAAGTATACCCAAATCGGTCCAGCCATCTTCCGGGTTCCAACGAATTGAGCACCCCCTCCTTTTTGAAGTCGGTTAAAAATGGTTTCCTTTCGAATATACACTTTAAATAATGAGTATATTAAGACACCTTTCCTAATGAAACTAATTAGTTGAGATGGTTTTACTAGGGTCACTGAAAACTAGTGCTGGGGCTCTGTGTCCATAGAGTCTTTCTTTATGTCAATTTTACCGCCAATTTTCTTTATTCGTTTTCTTTATTTGATGAGCCAATTTACCGTTTTTTTTTTTTTGTAATCGGTGATAATCTTTCAAAAGTAGCCCGGGCTCTGGAGATGAGTCCGTGAAGTTTGGGAGATGGAAGGGACTCCGTTACCTCTTAAAAGACCAGCTCTGTGCAACGCCTGAAAGGGTACATCCCTGAGAAGACTGTAAAAGGGCATGCATGAGCACTGTGCCACCGTGTTCCCAGGAATCATTCGATGGGTGAACAGAGTCTTCACTCTGACCGCCCGTGATTCCCTAAGTCACAAATGTTTCTATTATTAAATTCCATTAAAAACCTTCCAAAACCTAGGTCTTCACTAATTCCAAATTCAACATCATCATGATCCTCCTGTCCTTATCCCAACTCATTAGCATACAATCAACAACAGTCATTCAGCACAAAATCTATTCATCACTTCTAATGTCTTGTAACTTTTATAACACTAATATCTCATTCTCTCTACAGAAAATGAATACAAAGTTGCAACCAAGATCATCCAGGTGGACTTCTGCGGCGGAGAAGAGATCTACGACACTATCGCGAAGGAGATCGTTGGCCTGGAGATTGGAACCCTAGTCAACAATGTAGGGGTATCATACAACTACCCCGAATATTTTCTCGACATACCAGACGTGTGAGTATTCAAGAAATCAGTTTACACGTTCTAATATAAACTTAAAAAATATGCTTGAAATGAAACCTATGCTAGCTAGATCGATTTATCGCCCCCGAAACCCCTGCATACCTAATTTTATGAAAATCGTTGGAGCCGTTTCCGATATTCATATTATATATACAGCATGTAACAAAAACCCTGTCCGATCCAATAAAGGTGTATTCCTGGTTTAACATACGTACTAGAGAAAGTTGTAAAAAAATGTAACTCATAAACACCAAAAGTTAAAGATTTTTTATTTTTATAACATTTGCGAAATTTAACACTAATTATGGCAAATTTTCATAAGTTGAAAACACTCCACCGTCTGGCAAAATCTTTTAATTTTTGCCTATTTTTATTTCAAACGATAAACTACCGTCCTGCACTAGATGCGCTGTAGGCACTCTGTCTCGCTCAGGCGGCATGTTTGACACGAAACAGTAGGTGAACTTTGTCCAGCGCTCAGTGTTGCCTGTGATAAGTTTTTAATTTTTTTTTAATTAATTATTTTCATTGAGGAAAAATAATTATCTCGTATCCATTAAATGCTTACGTATGTGTATACGCGTCTTGATACCAAGTCCCTTCAGGATCGGACAGGGTTTTTGTTACATGCTGTATAGGTACATATTATACAAGAATTGCTCGTTTAAAGGTATATGATATTTTCGGAATGTTACGCATATTTCGATCCGTAAAACCTTCAATATGATATAAAACTCGATATATTTGTTTGTCGGGTAAAAGTCGGTAAAAATCCCGAAGTCCTAAGAAGAAGCACAGAACCGGCCGATATGATGTAGCTATTTTTTTTTCTGGGAGGGCCAATCATCAAATAACTTCTCTCGCTCTGGGGGAGCGGGAGGGCGTGTCAGACTGTTACTGACTAAAACCGACCCGTGTTTCTTCAGTTGCCTATGCCAGGGGCCGCGATGACTATTTAAAACACACCAGCGACCCTGGCAGATAAATGATATAGCTTGTAAAAGGCTTACGTCCAGTAGCACTAAATGTGTTTCTGCTGAATGATACGAATGAATATGATTTCACAAAGTTTCTTACCAAGGCTCAAACAAAAGAGCTACAAACTCGTAAGCCATTACAAATGGTTCATCATTGCACTCCTCTTTATATAGTACCAGCTTCTACCAGCGGCTTCGCCTACGTCGAATTAGTACTTCCCCCGTTATAATCTTTCAACCCCCAATTTACCTTCTCAGGGCAGAAATTTCAAAAAACCCTTTCTTAGTGGATACCTACTCTTCACAAAGAACAGACACTCCAAATTTATTCCCTCTTTTAAACCCTTAGGCGGTGGAATAATCAAAAACGCTGAGACACATATAAATCAATTTTCAATGGTCAGCCTAAACACAAAATTTGAAGATCCTAACTTCAAAACTGACGGACTTTCATACAAACTTCCATCCCATAATTTACCACTTCAGGGGTGGAATTTCCAAAAATCATTCCTTAGTGGATGCCTATACTGCATAAGTTATCCATGTGCAAAATTTCTAGTCTCTCGGTCCGAAGAAACCGCTGGGTTTGGGCTGTGCGTTGATATATCAGTCAGTAAATCAGTCAGTCAGGACTTTGAATTTTATATATACAGATCAATTCAAAAACCGAACAGTTTCCAATCCCACTAGTGTCATAACATAAAATTCCTGACGTCACTAAATCCAAAATGGCACACGGTGGCACCCGTTTTATTCCTCTTGACAAGTTAAATGCTGCAGATACCGGAGCTTTGATTTTGAATTGCGTTGAACAAGGCTTAAGGAATGTCAGAAATTTTATTATGTGGAAACAGGGTATTACAATCGATCTTTCAAGCGTACAGGAATCTGTGTTATAGGGACATTGAGATCGGGTAGTTAGGGTCCTTTTTCTTTCTTTTTTTAAATATCTCCCCACACTATGAGCTACTCCTCTATCGTGGGTTCTTTCACAAACATGTAATCTCACATACACAAGACACTCAGACCCGGAACAACTATCTGTATGTCATATAAATATTTGTTACGTGCGGGAATCGAACCAGTGACACGTAAATCAGCAACCTTTAAGTCAAGAGTGAATAGGTTACTTCTAAGCAAGCGTGCTCCATCTTCGACCACATAATCGCTTACCATCAGGTCAGATAGTGGTCAAACTCGTGCATATCAACAATTAAAAAAAAAACCTATTACTCAACCACTGAGCCAACCATGCCAATAAGGTTACTACTTCACTTCTTCGTACACAGTAGATATGTGGATACAAGTAAGTGTTGTGAAGGGACAGCCATAAGTTGTAAAGATACTGCTCACTATAAATTCGCCCGCGACTTCGCCCGCGTGTATTTCATAAATTTTGCCTATGGCACTTACAAATAATGTGGCTTTCTATTGGTGAAAACACCTCTTTATAATATTAGTATAGATAAAACCAAGATGATTTGAAAGAAATGAAAAAAAAAATGATTTGTGAGAAACACAGGACCTTAGCGAACTTAGAGGAAACCTACGTAATGTCCAGCATTGGACGTCTTTCAGCTGAAATATTGATGATGGTGATGATTTAAGCAATTGTTATTAGTTAGCTTTTTCATAACAAACTTTTAAATTACCAAACACTCGCTCAACATGACCCCCTTACATAACCTTCCACTGCTACACACAAAACTCTTCAAATATCTTTTCAAAAACTATCAAAAACACCTTTCGAGAAAATAATATCGGTGGAAGCCTTGGAAGTCGACACGACTTCAATAGTCGGGAGCTTGGCACCGCTAATATCGCGGAAAACCTGAACATTGTCGAACTGAATGCAGACGGGTCGATAGCAGGTGCTATATAAGTGCAGGATTGAAATATTCTGCAAATCTACGGTATTGGTGTGAGATTATTTGTGACAGGGCGTTGGATTTGATATTGCATAGAATTGGTTTTGAGTGTGACATTTGGAGGGAAATGTGGTGAAATTTTGTAGAAATGCAGACAGTTTGAACATAGACGGGATTTTCCTAGTGATATTATACCCACACACACAAAACTTTTTGGGAGCAGATTCATTTTGCGTACAGCTAAAGAGTAGAGTTCTCTGCCACAGTCTGTGTTTCCTGATAGCTACAACCTGGGAGTCTTTAAGTCGAGAGGGAATAGGTCACTTCTAGGCAAGCGTGCTCCATCTTCGACCACATCATCGCTTACCATTAGGTGAGATAGTGGTCATATGCGAGCCTATCAGTTATAAAAAATGTAGATCATGATTTCGTAGGAAAAAAAACAGTGGCACTCCGGGAGTGCCGACAGAAGTGGAAACTTGAACAAAAATGCCCGAGAGGTTTTCACTTCAATCGACGCGTAGCGTCGTAGCACTCGTAGCGGATCGCGTAGCGGTGTCTGTGTTGGGATCGGGATCAGTGTCGGTGTCGGTGTCGCTGTCTCGTGAGATCAATAGTTTTGTTCTATTTCAAAAATGCGCAACGCTCCTAAAGAACTTTTCACTTTAAAAAAACGACAGCAGTAGGTATACCACAACAGTGCTCTAAAAAAAATCACCACCATAAATATGTCCTAAGTTCAGAAATAAGCTGGAATCCTCGTTTTGTGATAACATAAAATCTTGAAGAGTTAGTCGGTGGTGTATCTTAGTACCCCACATTTTGCCGTTTATGTCCTCATGAAATAGGGGTAAACCTACTCCTTGGCGCGGCCACAAGATGTACTCAAGCGCACAGCTGCAGGCGTACTGAGGCAAAATCACCGGTATACGGAGCTAGTACATAAGTCACGGCTCTTTCTTACAGGCCAGAACGTTCTGATCACGTCGGCGTCAGCCGGTTGCTTTCTTGCTGGGGCCACACCAACGGGAAATAGCGTTGATTATCGTGGTGATGGACCTAGACCGTAGGTCTAGTCACAACTATGGACAACGGCATTCACATTGCCGATTGACGTTTGGTGATGACTCGGGTGGCGGTACGGTGAGAACCAAATAGAATTTTGTCGCCCGTTGCCCGTTCAAGTGTGGCCACTCAATTTATCGCGATAATTATTGTCGAAATATTTACCGCGTTGTTTATGGCAATAATGGGCATTGACGTTGCACGTTGGTGTGGCCCGGGCTTTACACCGAGTGTTCTTACCGGTTCGCGTCGGTAGGTGTGTGACGTGGAACACATTTTGTATTGCATTCTTGCCTTCCGGTTTCATTCCTGATCAGTAGGTGTATTCTATCTCTATTCTACCAAGAACAGACAAAGTTCTTTTTATCTAACTTTACCTCTTTTCTGCCCGAGCATCATGCTTTACATTGTAGACGTCGACTGAAGAATAGAAACATTTCTTCTCTTCAGTTTTAACTTCGCCGTGCTTAGGTTGGTAGAAATCTTTCTACAATTTGTCATCCGTTCTATGTAGAAAAGAAAAGAATCGGTAGGAGTGTGACTGCGCTTATCTTTCTTACTTTTTCCCTTTATTATAAGTTTAAACTGCCTAATTCGTCTCGTGGTCTTAAGTGCGACTGTGTAGCGTGAGGTCATGGGTTCGATTCAAGGGTCGGGCAAGAATACCCGAGCCTGCGGACGGCGATTAGTGGGTAGCTCACCGTCCGATCAGCACCAGGCCCGAGAGTCGGCGGCGCGTAGTGTTCCACGCGCGCCTCAAAGAGTTGTCAGCAATCATGACGGGGCCCGTCATGACCGATGCCTGCCTAGGGGTTGTGGATAAATTGGAAACAGAGTTACCGCGCCCCTGGGTACTCAAGACAGGGAAGGAACAGGGGTGGGTTTTAGTCAGTAGTCCTCCCGCTCCACCCAGTGCGGGAGATGTCATTGGATGATGTACCACACCCAAAAAAAAAAAGGTTCGAGCAAGAATAAGTGCTATTGGCTTTTTCCATTAAGAAATACTTTAAAACAGCCCAGAGTTTGGAAGATGGTGCAGTGACACTCACGTATCTTGGAAAGCACGTAAAGCTTTTAGTCCTTGCCCGGGGGTGGAGGATAAATTCGAAAGAGTTACCTCGCCCCTGGGCACTCAAGGCAGGGAGGAGCAGGGATGGGTTTTAGTCAGTAAGAGTCTGACACGCCCTTCCGCTCCACCCTAGAGCGGAAGAAGTCATAGGATGATTTCCCACCCCACAAAAAAAAAAAAAAAAAGCCCTTAGTCCTGCACCTGATCTGTCCCCGGTCGTGTCAGATAGCCGTTCTATTTATGAGAGTAGAGGAACAGAAAGTGTGTCTGTGTTTGCGTACACGCTTGTTGCACCATTTCATTGTCCACCGTGATTGAAATTCAGTCGGGTGGATTATTATAAATTATTTCTGTACTCGACTGACAATTATTGCCGAAAGTCTCGATTATTATAAATGATTTCTGTAAACAACTGACAATTATTGCCGATAGTCTCGATTATTATAAAATATTTCTATACTCGACTGACAATTATTGCCGAAAGTCTCGATTATTACAAATTATTTCTGTAATCAACTGACAATTATTGCCGAAAGTCTCGATTATTATAAAATATTTCTGTACTCGACTGACAATTATTGCCGAAAGTCTCGATTATTATAAATTATTTCTGTACTCGACTGACAATTATTGCCGAAAGTCTCGATTATTATAAATGATTTCTGTAAACAACTGACAATTATTGCCGATAGTCTCGATTATTATAAAATATTTCTATACTCGACTGACAATTATTGCCGAAAGTCTCGATTATTACAAATTATTTCTGTAATCAACTGACAATTATTGCCGAAAGTCTCGATTATTATAAAATATTTCTGTACTCGACTGACAATTATTGCCGAAAGTCTCGATTATTATAAATTATTTTTGTATTCGACTGACAATTATTGCCGAAAGTCTCGATTACTATAAATTGTTTCTGTACTCAACTGACAATTATTGCCGAAAGTCTCGATTAAAATGAAGGAAAGGAGAATGACCAAAAGTGGTACCAAACTCTCATGCATCAAGATCAAAATTGTATTGTAATTATTAATTACGACATTACGCGTCATGGATTTAGTTTTTGAACCGGGAATTTAAATTAAATTAAAGTATGAATATTGTTTGTTGTTGTTATCTCCCTTTACTTTTTATTGTTCATAGAGTTGTAGAATGCAATACAAACTATTTCTGATGAATCTTCTAACCAGTCGTTCCAATCATTTCGTTTGTATAATAAATAACTATAACATATACTTCAAACGTATTTCAAGAATTATATTATGTACTAACTTTGCGTTCTTTTTATTGAATTACAGTCACAATTAAGTAAAACCAGTACACCAAATCGATTTAGTATTGCTAATTGATAGAAAATCGATTTTATTACCTACTAAATATTTTGATATATCAATCTCATCCCTAAAGCCGGCAGGCACATTTCTGACAATTGATCTGACGTATAAGCTTTGCGTAAACATTAGAACAAGCCTCTACTCCAACGATTAACTTGTTACAGTCGTGGTTAATTCCTACTCAGATACGCAGATCTTATTTTATTCTTGTATGACCTGCCTGGTTTTGAGGTTATTTCGGATTTTATAAAATAACTCCGAAACCCGGGTTTAGTTTACAAAAACATCTTTTGTAGGAGTTAATATGATAGGTATAAAATAAATAAATAAATAAATTTTAAAAAAAATGTTTGATTTTAATGTAGCATGGTACGGGATTCCATAAATCCATGTGCATTGTCCGGAACTAAAATGTAGGACCCTATTCCTAGTCTTACGATATTTTAAATTATCTAAGATTCACCTTCGTTTCTGTTAAACAAGGAATATTCTAATACCGTACCATCCATACCATTAGACCCAGGAGAGTCTACATAGTTTCTCTACAGTGTTAAAATAGCAAGCCATGACGTCAGAGCTAATGGCTTGAGATTAATCGCTGCATCAGATGGCTTTTACGTTATGTACCAGCGCTAAAGTACGGTGATAAGCTGATAATGTGCCTTCCCGTATTTAGGTGTGTGTAAGTGTATATACAGGGTGTAACGGAAAGGTGTGGTCATATTTTAAGAGCCGGTTCTGCCCATGGAAATGAACAACTATTTCGAGGAAAAAATTTAAAATTCCCAAAAAATAAATTGGACTTTCCATACAAAGTTATCATCAGCTGATCAATATTTGTATGGGAGGTAAACAAAAATTTTAGAATTTCCTCCGATTTTCTTGAGGAAAGTTGTTCATATCGATGGGCAGATGCAGTTCTTAAAATATGACCACACCTTTCCGTTACACCCTGTATAAAAACTGTATTTAAGTGATACAACTTATTTGCTACTTCGATCTTCTTTCGAATCGATTTTCCTTACTTTTTAAATACTTTTAGCAAAGAAAATGGCCACATTAATCGCTTACCTACCCAGGTAGACCGCTGCGCGACATGGAGAGAGCGACTGTCGCAACCCAGTGCTGGGCACTTCGCAATTGGGGCGGTAGCGGTAAAAGTCATAGAATGATTTCCCACCCCCCCAAAAAAAAGGCCCCTTTTGAGGAATGGCTGGAGGGGCGACACGGCGTCCTCACATAGGTCCTCATTGGACACAGAAGTTTCGCGAGGTTTCTGTGTAGGATTGTCAGACACAACAGAGTCTGACATCTCTTTGAGGCGCGCGTGGAACACTACGCGCCGTCTCCTCTTGGGCCTGGTGCTGATCGGACAGCGAGCTACGGTGACTGGAGATCGGACAGCGAGCTACGGTGACTGGAGATCGTCTCGCGACCCCTGACGCCCAGGGCGTGTCCTGCAGCGGCTGCTGCTGGGGGGCTGACGGCGACTTCGTTTAGTCTCCCTCACCCGTTCCGCCTCCTGCTTCTCGAGCATTACTGCTTCGCAGAAGGAAGAGACTGCGTCCCATTCCCTCTCGCTCCATACCATGGCCTAGACCAGGGCCGGGCGCGAGAGGTCGCTGCCGCCAATCGCCTCCACGAGGACACGGTTTTTTTTTTTTTGGGGGGTGGGAAATCATCTTATGACTTCTTCCGCTCTAGGGTGGAGCGGAAGGGCGTGTCAGACTCTTACTGACTAAAACCCACCCCTGTTCCTCCCTGCCCTACGCGCCCGGGGGCGAGGTAACTCTTTCGAATTTATCCTCAACCCCCGGGCAGGCATTGGCCGTGGCAGGCCCCGTCCTTTGCTGACAACTCTTTGAGGCGCGCGTGGAACACTACGCGCCGTCGACTCTCGGGCCTGGTGCTGATCGGACGGCGAGTTACCCACTACTCGCCGTCCGCAGGCCCGGGACGAGGACACGGTGGTGCTCCGCCCGAGCGGGGCAGATCTGCACCGTATGCTCCAAAATGAGTTACCGCAACCCTGAGCACTCAGGCAGGGAAGGAACAGGAGTGGGTTTTAGTCAGTAAGAGTCTGACACGCCCTCCCGCTCCACCCAGAGCGGGCGAAGTCATTGGATGACTTCAGACCCCCACCAAAAAAAAAGTGTCCTCTGGGCGATCCGTCTATGTATTACCTACCTGTCTGTGTATTGCTTATAATATTTTTATAGCTTATCCAAGGCAACACTAACTTAGAGCCGATGAAAAGCTTCTGTCGGCCCTAACGTTGAAAGAAAACCATTACTTAAGACAGCCGACAGCCAGGTATTTCGACACGACGATCTTATTGAAAACATGGTTAAGAGTTCAGTTCTGTTCTACAGATAGTTATTCCGGGTCTGGGTGTCTTGCGATACAGGAAGTAATTCCTAGTGTGGGGTAACATTTTTAATCTTTTGTTTACGCTTAGATCATTTTTTAAAACCAATGACGGTATATTTAGCAACCCTTCCTAATCGGGGCTGACTTTCATTTTCGTTCTATTTTTTTTAATTGTTTATAGGCACGCTTTTGACCACTATCCCACCTATATACCTATTAAATAAACCATACCTAAATTTCGGCCTTGTGAATAGAATCTCCATCGAGGTGGCGACTGGTTGTGTGATTCTATTAAAATAATAGTTACCTATTAAAATAGTTGTTAAGTACCTAGATATCGCTAGTCCATGAACGGATACATTATATAAGTAATTTCACCTTGGATTGCTATGTCCTGAAATCGCATTAAAAAATAACCTCAGTACAATGCTACTAATAATTTACGAACATGAAAAAAGCCCTTTAGCTTCCTATTATAAAACACAAAAAGAAAACCGACTTTAAGAGCTTTGTCATTAAAATTGACCTTTAAAACAAAACGGCCTTATTGAGCCAAAATAAGAATAATGAGAATTTTGACATTTACATTTTGAGTTATAAAAATACCGGCCAAGAGCGAGTAGGACTAGCGCGCAAAGGGTTCTGAACAAATTATATTTTTTCAGGTTTAAACAACATTTATGTACTTCTAACCTGTAACCTATAAGTAAAGAACTACGAGTATATTCTGTATATCTTGTTTTAGGCCTATTGGTTTCGGAGATTAGGGCGGGAATGGTAATTTTTCATCTATTTTCACAAATAACTTAAAAACTAAGTAAGTATACATTTTGGAATTATGAAAAAAATATATTTGAAATCCTTACAATAAGCCCTTTCATTTGATATGTAGAGCACTTTACAGTTTAAAAAACTCTTTTTTTTAAATTTTCTGATTTGCACCACCAAAGTGACTCTCTTAAATTCATTTATTTACGTTACACGTTCGTGTGTTGGTCACAGATATTCATGTGTAGACCAAATTTCAACTCAATTGGTCGAGTAGGTTCGGAGTAAATTGGCTGTGACAGACGGACGGACTGATGGACAGACAGACAGACGCACGAGTGGTCCTGTAAGGGTTTCGTTTTTACATTCGAATCATGTTCGGAACCCTAAAAATCGTAAACACTTCAACATCATTGCGAATTCTTAAAAGGTAGAGCGTGTATAAGCCCTGTGGGTGAATATAGTTCGGGAAATTTGTCAGAAAAAGTCTTCTTTGAAGTCTACTTTATTCTTAGCCTTTGTTCCTAAGCAGCATTTTATCGCGTCGGACATTTGTTGACATAGCCCGAAGAATTGCCAAACTAAAGTGGCAGTGGGCAGGGCACATTGCTCCCAGCACATATAACCGATGGGGCCGAAAGGTGTGTGTGGAGTAGCGACCGCGTACCGAAAGGTAGCTCCAACCGTTAAATGATAAATGATTTTATTTTTGTTAGTAGGTTTTAACAACACTTTAACGCACTTTTTAGATGAGGCAAGGTTTCGTAGCTGACTACCGAGTCGGCGCCAAACAACAATCTGATTATTAAATATCTAAATTTTATGTGTACGTAGAAATGAAGAAGGCTAGATGTAGGAACTCGTAATTAATCATTTTATTATGGCGCCGACTCAAAATTAGTTTACATAAAATTTGATATTTTATATAGGTAAATAAGCTCAATACTCAAGACTTAAAAGGTTTATTTATTTTTTGCTTTTTAGTTCTTTTTCGTCGGTTGAATTTTTTGTTAAAAAGTTTTTTATTTTATGATTTTTTGTAACTCGCATCATCTTTTAATTATCTGAGGCTAATTTCTAATCCTTCATCATTCCTCTTGGCATTGAGGTTCCCAGGATATTGACCAGTTGAGGTTACCTCCAATATTCTAAAGACGTCTTTCCTCAAAGCATATTAAGTGGTATCTGTCACTAAAATCAGTTTTTTAAATGTAACTTCTAATGTTTAGGAAAGGTATGGTTTCCATCATCAGCTCAGTTTCATGATGTGATGATTCCTAAATGCAAATACCTGATTAAGTTATGAAAAGTAAACAGAAACAATATTCGTGCCCAATTTTCGAGGTTTTCTCTCAATTTTATCAGGATTCCATGATCAGATCCTGGTGTCCTTGACATGAGACCACTCTTATGGTATACCCTATCTGAAGAAAAAAGAATCATCAAAATCGGTTCATAAACAACGGAGTGAGGGCCGAACATACGTACAGAAACGCTAAACGTGCCCACAATTTTCGAGGTTTTCTCTTAATTTTATTAAGATTCCATTATCGGATCCTGATTTCCTTGACATGGGACCACCCTTGAGGTATACCCTATCTAACAAAAAAAATAATAATTAAGATCGGTTCAGAAATGACGGAATGAGGGCTGAACATACACAAAAAAAAAAAAAAAAAAATATATATACGGTCGAATTGAGAACCTCCTCCATTTTGTTCGTCGGTTAAAAATGAGGACGATACAGTGCGTTGAAATGTCACATGACGTCATGCGGCGCGACACTTTCTACCACCTAAGTGACGCAACGGGCCCACACTCCTGAACTTTGATGCGTTTTATCTTAGTATTTTGTTATTGGTTTGATAAATCAATAAATACGTGTAACAAACTTCCTAAATCCCTCACTTGTCATCATTTGCCTAGCCTTTTCCCAACTATCTTGGGGTCTGCTTCCAGTCTAACCGGTTGCAGCTGAATACTAGTTTTTTACATGGAGCGACTGCCTATCTGACCTCCACAACCCAGTTACTGAGTAATACGATACCCCTTGGTAAGACTGGATGAGGGACTTAAAAAAATCACTTGTGTCAGATAAAAATACCAAGTCACCAGCCCCCTTAGCCAAATAACTTTTATAATAGCGCTAACGCTAACGCTTCGTGCAAAATATATGGCAAGGACATTACCTGTGGAGAGAACCGCCACGTGAATCACACCCAGTAATGTCGTTTCCATACATTTTGCACGATGCGTTAGCGTTAACGTTAACAGAAAAGTATTTTGTCTAAAGGCTCAGGTTGGTTTCCCCTATAGGGAAAAAGTCACGCCCCGCCACCGTGTGACCCCATAGCACCGACACCAGACTCGGTATGCTTCTTCCGACTATGATGTAAATTCCATGAGTATATATATAGAAGTCTATTGTTGTTGAAACAAGGATATTCTTAGGTTTTAAGTTCAACATAATCAAACATATCAAATTTACTTTCAGTATTATATTTTAGCAGGCGTAAGGCTCGACGGTTGGAACAAGAATGTCCGTCTGACAGCTGTGTTTAATAATTTATATTCATCTTGTTAGTCAATTGAAGTACTATAACCATCGCAATAATCCTAGCCAACATCCGTTTGGCAAGCTGCAGTTGACCTAGCTATTTATCCTTTAAAATAACGTGATTAAATAGAATCCTACTAATATTATAATTGAGAAAGTTTGTGAGTGTGTATGTTTGTTACCTCTTCACGCTCAAACGGCTGGACCGATTTTGATGAAATTTAATATGTAGATAGCTTATAGCCTGGATTAACATATAGGCTACCTTTTATTCCGGTCAAAAATTGGTGTCTGTTTCTGTTATGGTTTTGTGTCGTCTAACACAATAACAGGCGAAATATGGGTTGCTTTACTGCCTTCGTAAGCCAAAAAATAGTATATTGATAAGGATTCTGAGTTCAGATACCGCTCCTGCCAGGGTAGTGAGAGTGATCGAAAAAGTCACCACGGCTCCTGGCGCAGGCAAAAGGAACACGATCGGGTTTTAGTCAGTAAGAGTCTGACACGCTCTCCCGCTCCGACCAGAGCGAAAGAAGTTATTTGAGGAAAGATACCGCTACTTGATTTTTGACCAGCTTTCACCTCTGCCTTACCTGAAAAACAGGCAGGATTTTAGGATATGTTATGGCGTCAACAACTGTAGCATTACTTCTTCGACAGGGACAAGCTGACAACGACCCTGATCAAGGCCAACGTGGTGTCAGTGACCCGCGTAACCCGCCTCGTAATGCCAGGCATGGTCGAGAGACAGAAGGGTATCGTCATCAACATAGGATCAGCCTCATCGATCATTCCTAGCCCGCTGCTCACCGTGTATGCTGCTACTAAGGTAAGAACTAATATTTAGGGGAAGGCTATATAAAGAATGGATAAGAGGAAAGAGGGGAAGGAAACAGGGAAATGAGGATACCAGGGATTTCACGAAATCCCTAGGGAAACCACGAAATCACGGTAGATGTCGAATATTCTTGTTTACTACGTCTTCTTACTGAAGAAGGCTTACAATCACCCAAAGGGCAATGGAGAGGGCAATGTTCGGAGTTTCTTTGCGTGATAGAATCAGAAATGATGATATCCGCAAGAGAACTAAGGTTACCGACATAGCCCGAAGAATCGTCAAACTGAAGTGGCAGTGGGCAGGGCACATTGCTCGCAGAACAGATGGTCGATGGGGCCGAAAAGTTCTGGAGTGGCGCCCGCGTGCCGGAAGACGCAGTGTAGGAAGGCCTGCCACAAGGTGGACCGATGACCTGGTGAAGGTCGCGGGTAGCCGATGGATGCGAAACGCACAGGACCGATCATTGTGGCGACACTTGGGGGAGGCCTATGTCCAGCAGTGGACGTCTTTCGGCTGAAATGATGATGATGACGTCTTCTTACTGAAAATTTTTAGTGATAAGACAAAATGCTAATAATATGTCAGTGAAATATCATTTCACTAAACTAAATCTAGCATTATTACTACCGTGATTTCGTGGTATCCTTTGAAATCTTTGGTATCTTCATTGCGCTACGACATAGGTATACAAGGCAGAATGATATGATTAGAAACGTTAGAAAGAGATAACCTAGAGTAACATACAGACCTTATTGGTGATGTTCTTAAAACTTCAAATTATACGTATTGTATATTAGGATAGGACAAAAAACCAAAATTGTAATTTAAATAGAACATTACATGATAAAAATTGTTAGGCACCATGGATATACAACACACTGCACATTAAACACTAAGAAAGCAGAAATCCAACAGAGTTAAAACTCTGAATCTCAGTTCTTCAGATAAGTCAGGTGCGTTACTAACAGCCAGTGCGGATGTATGACCAGATGTATAAACGTAAGCAAAGTAAAAGAAATATAATTAGATCGTGGCAGATGGCGTTCTTTAGTTTTTCCCTACTCTCATGTGAAAAGTCGTGAGTTTATGTATGTGTATGCACCCAAGGAATAATGGGTAGTAGATTGAGTGAAAGATGATAAAGCAAGTAGACAAGAAGATAGACGAAGATAGAAGATAGACGTTCCTAGCACGAACATGGCATGATGTGGCGTTATGGGCAGAATCCTTTAATCTAGTCGATCTTCCACAGGATTTTATCCATCCGCGTGCCAAAAACGTAAATATTCAATAACATTTTCTCCCGCAGGCTTACGTCGACAAGTTCACCGAGGGCTTACAAATGGAATACAGCAAACAGGGTCTTATTATCCAGTCAGTACGACCCGGATTCGTCTGCTCCAACATGTCAGGGATCCGTAGGAGTAGCCTCTTCGCACCCACTGCCAAAGATTTCGTCAAGTCTGCCATCGGTCTAATCGGCATTATCGATAAGACTTCTGGCTATTTCCCTCACTCGATCTTCGTGACTATTATTCGAGCAATGCAGGTTTTCTCCAACTCCTTCTCCATCTGGATAGTCAGTCGCTCGATGGAGAACAGCCGCCGAAAACATCTCAGGAAGAACAAAACTCAGTAATTTGACAAAGTTTCTGGTATTCTGGGGTCTTTTAATTTATGCTTTCTGATTTCTTACTTTTACGCTTTCCTGTTTACAGCGCAAGAAATATTTACTTCTGCGTGTAAGAAACTGTTTTTATTTTGTGCATTGATATCACAGATATTCTATAAGTTTAATCTGTCTTCTTCATTCTTCTTGCGCTGTATCCTACTTTTGCTTCTCTACACAGACAACCGGTTAATGAATAAAGGAATAATGTTAGTATTAGTTACACTACAATAAATAACCAAAGAATTCTTATTTAATCAAGAAGTAGTCATTTTCACATTATGCTCAATTTGAGTGTTGTCTCACTGATTGTTGAGTGTTTCAAATGCTCGACTGTCACCTGATTTCTGAATTGAGAATTTGAAGTTGGAAACTTCTCATACTTGGGCATAATTTATTTTTAGTACATATAAGAATTTCTTCAAAAAACTCGCAATTGCCGTCAGAAAAGTTTGAGCTCTAGAGAAACCGATGATGTGGCTAGTGGTTATCTTTTAGTAGAATTCTGATTGCTCCTCAGCCAGCTTTTGCCCGCACATTGGATTTGTCTCTTTCTGCGAATTAATCAATTTTGTGACAGTTATGTTCTGTTCAGTTTTCTATACCCATTGACTTAGAGTTTGACAGGTTTCCAACTTAGAATTCTCAATTCAAATATTTGGTGGGTGTTTTACGGCTAATTTTAGTTATAAGTGTGGCACTACTTAGTCTTAAACAGTAGTTGTAATGAAAATTAATTTGACTGCGAAATTGTTAAGAACTCAAGACGGCGTTGGCTGTATCCCTATTTCGCTGACTGATACGATGTTGGTATGATAGAATAGACAGGGAATGTATATATTTTAATAAAATATGTGGTAATAAATTTCACTTGTGTTTAATTAACCTTCGGTGTTGGGATTTAGTTAGTAGTGTAAATATATACTGTATAAACCTTTTGATTTCATGGATACTATGCCGGGTGACTTTGTATATGTCGCAGCCATCTGGTTGAATTCGCCATTCAATTGGACGCCTAGGCCGTTCATTAAAAGCCAGTATTCAATTAAATGGCTAGGCCGATCGTCGGCATAATTGAATGACGAATTCAACCAGATGGCTGCGACATATTCATTGGAAATATTTCAGGAGGTGAATGTTACTGGGTTGTGGAGGTCAGAGGCAGTCGCTCTACAGGATGTAAAGGAAAATTTGAGGTCATATTTTGTAGGCTGTTACTGTTATCTACTCATGGAATTACGAAAACAATAATAAGGTCTCCCATGGTAATCTTGATCAGCTGATGTTAACTGTACGGAAAGTTCTTTTTTTTGGGAATTTCTATGACAATCTTGAAGAAAGTTCTTCATTGATATAGGCAGAAAAAGAAGAAAGAAAATACGTTTAGTCACGGTAAACATTAAAAAATCAAAAAGATAAAGAAACACAGCAAAAAAGCTAGCGGAAAACATGCGTCACATCCACGCAAAACGGCCATGGCTCAGCTTAATGCTGTGACCCAATGCGAAACAGAGCCTCAAAAAAAAATGCGCTGGTTTTCAGCGACAGCCGGTGCTGACGTAATGACATCAACCAGTGAAGCAAACAATGAGGAAACTATATACCATACAGCGTATAAATATGAATATTTAAGTGACAACATTCCGTTCTCTGCAACATGACTCACGCGCCGCGGGCTTCAATAATCTGTGCCACTCAGCTGTCAGTAAAATATCTTTGACAATGTTAGTACGGGTCGGGTTATAGAGATCCCGCGGTCCTTGGCACTCAGGCAACTGAAGGAACAGGGGTGGGTTTTAGTCAGTAAAAATCTCTCATACCTTCGTGAAGTCGTTGGATTATTTCCTACCCCCATCCAACATAATTGAGAAAAGGCTCGGTGGATTGATTGATTGATTGCCAGCAGGTGAAAGAACTCATGAGAACTCTAAAATATGAAAAACATCCGGCCAAGTGCGAGTCGGACTCGCCCAGGAAGGGTTTCCGTACAGGACAAGATTACACGCGTCTACTTGTTGCCATTATTAAGATCGAGCAAAAAAAGCCAAAAAAAAATCTAGTAGGCGAGCCTTTAATTTATTTTTATTATTTTTTGTAATAGTGGCAACAAAATATAATAATTTCAACTGTTTACCTATTATGGGTCATGAGATACAGCCCGCTGACAGACAGACAGACGGACGGACGGACAGCGGAGGCTTAGTTATAGGGTCCCTGTTGGATGCGGAACCCTACAAAAAGCGTTTTAGTACAATTGCTTTGGCATGACTCAACAAAGTGTTGGGAACAACTGATTTTTCCCCAGTGTAAATGTTGTTCATATTCTAGACTATGAATCAAATTAAAAGTCAATCTGTTAAGGTTTAAATTCAATTTAGACCTTGATTTTGATATGAATGGTGGTTTGATATCCTTGGTCACCATTGCGTTTGAGGACGCCCATGCGTCCTAAAACGCGTTTTCTACCACACCACCAAAGAAAGCACTGCACCAAAGCCGTGGGAAATACTTGGATGAGGTTTGCTCAAAACTATGGCAGAAAGGAAAGGAGGCTTCTAACCGGTAGTGGGTGACTCCAGGCTGATACTAAGCGAGTTCTATATGAAACAGCTATTTATTGACGCCTTACTATGACATAATACAGGCTGTAAGGAACAAGATACCGCAAACTTCACGAAAAGGTTACACCTAATGCCACTAACAAAATTATGATAATCATTCTCGGTAATGATCGGTTACAGAAATTGACATCTTTGAGCGCGTAATGTATTGTAAATAATACAATACACCGCGTCGCCCGTAGGTATTAGGCCGGTGACGTGAATGAACTCTAGCGAAACAGCTTTACGTATTTTATTTACATTGCTGTTTTTAGTGTAATTAGCGATTTAATTACTTTTTAATTGAAACTCTCATTGGGTTGGACAGGAATAACGATTTTAAACAGTCTAAAGTAAAAAAAAATGCAGAAAAAATTAAAAAATTGTGGAAAATGCCCACGGCTAGGGAGTCTAGAATCATCTACTGAATCACTGGTACACGTAAGTGCGTTTATGTGCCATACACGGTGTATACCTCCAATTTTTTTCACAAAAACTTCATCCACTACACAAGTTATTTTGTGCTGTAACTAGTTGTTGATGAAGGAAATAACTATAGCGCACGATCAGGCCATAATGTTCCCACAGCTGTGACACAGATATCCAGCTCTCTGAGAGGAGTGGTCCGTAATTCAAATGCGAAACTTTGCGCATTGATGCGTGTATCCAAAATGTTTGGTTCTACGACAAGCAGGATTCCACATTATATTTTCTTTCACCGTTTTGTATCATAATAAAATAACATTATCTTAAAACTGTAATGTACATAATAAAGCACTGAAAAACCAACTGACTTCATTGTAAATAAACTTTACTAATCGAACAGTAGCAGTCACTGTTCAAAATAATAAAGGTAAGTGGTGTGGGATTAACTATTTAAAAAGTCTTATAGTCACTTTTATTAATTGACTAGTGATCCGCGCCAGCTTCGGCAGGCATTACCGATACACTTAGACCTTTCTCATGAATTGCTCTGTCTATTGGTCAAACCGCACAAAAATCCGTTCAGTACTCTTTGAGTTTAGGGACTTTAAACGTCCTGAACAATAAAAAATATGGATGTACGAGTCTCTAGTTCTTCGAACAATTAACGTTTTTAACGTAGACGTTTGAAGTACCTACACTTGTTCAATACATGGTGTATTTAAATTACAAGATCAAAGATTATTAAAATTAAGCATATTTCATGTGTGGCCCAATATTAGCTTGGTATTGTTACGTCGACCGTATTACACTGGAACGTTCGAGAACGTGGTCGAAGTTTCTCGAAGTTTCCACTACGTTCGAGAACATTGCATTGTGGTACTGTGTAGAAGTTCATAGATATTTCTAGAATATTCAAATTTATGATAGTTCGACAATGTTCTGGATACTTTAGTTCGACAATGTTCTGGAGACTGTATAAATAGGCCGGGGGGGCGGCGAATGAGTCAGTCTGTTTTCGACTACAGATGCGAACGGAACCGATTGCAAAGCGATTACGAAGAGAATAGTTATTATTAACGAATTAGGGTTTGCGTAGATAAATGGTTCAAGTTAATAAAGGATATTTGGTTAGTTAATCGGTTTTAATTAATTTATCCCATACCCAGCTCGTAACAGTATTTTTTTTTCAACGCGCCGTGCCGAGGTCGGCCTAGGAAGAGGTGTGGAGACGACCTAGATGCCTATAATACGCATGGGCTGGTTCACCGTGGCTCATAAAGAGAATACCTGGAAAGACTTTTACCCAGCAGTGGGACAGATTGGACAAATTTTTTTTTTCAACCTATTCGTTTGAATTCAGAAAATAACTTGAGAATTATGTCCAAAGTATATTATTCTTGTAATCTCATTTTTTTTTTCTCTTTTACAGGAGAACAAAGCTGGAGGCTTGACGCTGATATTAATGTTAGAGGAAGTAGGTCTGTCGGCATTTTTGTTATGTACAAAGTTATTATTTATTTTCAATAAATGTTTGTTTTACCATAAATTGCTATTTTATTATGTACTTCCTTCTGCTAACGGCTTCGCCAGCGTGGAATAAGTACTTCCCCCGTTATAAACTTTCAACCCTTTTTTCACACCCTTAGGGTTGAATTTCGAAAAAATACATTTCTTAGTGGATACCTACTCTTTACAAAGAACACACCCTCTAAATTTCATGTCTCTTGGACCAGCGGTTTAGGCTGTGCGTTGAATATTAGTCAGGACTTTAAATTTTATCTAATTTTTCTTTTTTATGTATAAGAGGGTTTTTGTGATTTTTAGGGAGTTCGTGGCTAAAATAATAATAGTCGATCCATCAGGTTAACCTACGCTTGCCGGGGTTGGTTTGGGTGGCTATCTTTACATACCGAGACTCCTCCGTGCCACGGAAAGCACGTTTCGCCGTTGGTCCCGGCTGTCAATCGTGGATCTTTGACAGTCGTTACGGGTCCACAGAAGCCCGAAAGTCTGACAACCAGTCTTACCATGTGGTATCGTATTACCCAGTGACTGGGTTGTGGAGGTCAGATAGGCAGTCGCTCTATGTAAAATACTGGTATTCAGCTGCATCCGGCTAGACTGAAAGCCGACCCCAAGATAGTTGCGAAAAGGATAGGCAGATTGATTGCAGATACTTAACTTTTAGCTAATCACAATAATACGCGTTCTGCACGTTCTGCTAACAATCTCTTACTGCTTTGTCCTTCTCATACTTCTAATTTTATTCATTCTTCCATTCATATACAGTCCATCCTTCTGTGGAATGCGCTTCCCCTCAATATCAGGATGGCCACCAGTCAGTATGCATTTAAGCGAAAGTTGCGGAATTACCTTCTTAACAAGTAAAGGAGTCGTCTCAAAATCCTTATCTCTAACTTTATATATTATTATTATATATGTAGGTATATTATATTAAATATATATGTATGTTTATTTTAACTATATTTATATATACTTTTGTAATTATTTTCGTCTGACAATTATTTTATTTTATCAGTTTATGCACCTGCCATGTTATCTCTCCACCACCCTTGGTTGACTGGTACAGAATGCCTAAGGCATTAAGTCCGCCTTTGTACATTTGTGTTGCATGAAGTGTTAATAAATAAATAAATACGAGGTTGACAGTGTTGAAGGTAATAGGATGACCTGATCATGTTTGCGGAGCAATCTTGGCCAGAAAACGCAATAAAAGGGAAATTTGGAATGAAAAAACCGGCCAGGTGCTTTTCGGACTTTGCACGTTTAGTTCCGTACCATATGAGAGAAATCAATATTTTAGTACTTGTTAGTAAATTACACGTAATATCTTATAAATATTATCACCAAACAAGTCCATAGGACAATGTGAAGTTAAAAAAATCTTCGGATCAAAATTTTGTGACAGAAGACAGACAGACTGACAGACGGACACGTGAGTGACAGCAATAGGGCTTCCTTAGGGTACGGAACCCTAATAAGAAAGGCCTTGTCATAATATAGGCCAGCCAAAAAAAAAGTATGTTAAACAAGAACTCTTTAGACGCCAAACCAAAGAGGAAGACTTGCAAAACTTTTTTCTTCGTTTATAACAATGTCAAACCGACATGTCGTTCAGAAAATGGTGAAGCAAAAAAATTACTAAAAAATTTCAAAAACCCGAAAAATATACAAAAAAAAATGTCGCAAAATAAATGTAAAGTACTTCGGTACCATGATTAAACAAAGCAACTAAATTATGGCTGCCAAAGTTGCGGAGTGTACACTTACTTTCAACTTGAATCAACTTCTTATGGTCGTAGGCTCTATCGTGATATTAGTTCTACTGTTTCTGGTTGTTTGCCATATAACCAGTGGAAAGTGTTGAAATGGCCAGTGGTGGTGGTAAAGTAGGTGACGTCACTTGCTACAACGTTGATATTTTACAACTGCTCCTGATTGCATTCGCGTTTGTTACTTTACTCATAGTCATGAGCTGGATGTGCAAGTATTTTAACGCACAATAGACGAGGAATCAATAAAAAAAATTGAGAATTTTGGAGGTTATACAGGATCTGCCGTAACCTACTAAAATGGTTCAAAGTTCAAACGAATGTGGCTTAACGGTCAACTTGAACCAGCTGCTAACTATTGTAGGATCAGCAGTAGTTCTGATCATTTGCTTCTACTTCATCTGCAGTGCGATTTCGAACTGTGCCTGTTGAAGAATATGGCTCTCGGTACAGCAACCATACATTTAGATCCTGGCCAATTAATAGTAACTGTATTTTCGTTTGTCGTTTGGCTGATAGTCCTGGGTTATATGTGCAAATACATCACAAGCCTCCCGGCGTAGAGTTTGGTGACATCAGAACATAACTTTGAATCTGACAAGACTGGAGCTGAAATATGAAGCAACAGTAAACATTAACGTACGGAAAAAGGCTTTAAAAGTCTTTCTTCGAGAATTTTTACGTCTTAGAAACAAGACAAAGTTACGTAAAGAAAAAGGCTTTTAACATAATGTATATGTATTACTATCAAAGGAAAGTAAATGACACAACCGTGGTAAGCAACCCACTAAAAGTTTTGTCTTAAATGTTTTGGAAACATGTGCTTCAATTACTGATAACCATGTACTAACACTATTTACAGTGTAAAGAGTGTCAAAAATTATACATAGGTAAGAAAAGAGATGCTTCAGACTTGCAGAATCCTTAGTCATCATCATGCTTCGTTTCAGAGAAAATGTTTGATTGTGATAATATTGTTGATTCCACCCTTTTCCTCAGAAGTAAATCCAAATATGTAACACAGTCTTCATGATTTGTTTATAATGAAAACTTTGAGGTCATTACTATTTATGTTATGCACTTATAAGTAATAAAAAGTTTTTAATAACTTTTTTTTTCAATTATTGTTGATAGATATGCCTCGCGTTTGACCACTGTCTCACCCATTGTAAACGACGTTGTGGTTGACAATAGAATATGACCACGCTCTTATTCTCTCTTGACGTAAATACACACAGGTCAAAGTTATTAGGAAATACAGACTCCGGCAGGGAAATCCACTCCTTAGCTGCACGCACACACACTGCCACCGCTGAAAACAAAATAGCAGCGCCCAGCCTGGAAATAAAAATAAACTTTTGTTACAAAATATGGTAATATCGTGTACATTTAACTAGCAACACTGTTTAAGACTTGGCATCCCCATATCCCTCCTACTAACCGTAGTGTTCAAGAGACAGCTTAAGCTCGATTCATTCGATCGCTGACGGCTGACTCGAGCGGCTCTAATAGTGGAACTTCTGCAGGATTGACTGTTGGTCATTGAAAGTTTAAATGTTGAAAATTAACGGAAATAATATAAATTACTTTATGTGAATTTGTGTTGAACTGATTTGATTCTGAGTTTGTTATATGTTGATAATGTAATAAATAAAAGTATATTCTCCTGAAACTGCTGTTTTTCTGAGTTGTCTTACAACTCAGAAGTGGGATTACGATAACAAGGTAAGAAAATAAGTTTTTTTTTCTCTTTTTCTCATTTTTTCGTTACTTGTTGTCGTCCACTTGCCCACAGATATTTAAAGGTTGTAAAGGTGGTTGTAATGCAAAACTGTATGGGTGAGATTTGTTAACATTTGGTCAGGGCACTCCCTGACAATGTTGACAAAGAACTCGTGACTTCTGCGATCACAAAAACATTTGGCCGGGGTACTCCCCGGTATTGAGGTTGTGTGGTTAGAATTCACTCCCCGAACTATACTCCATATTAATGGCCTTTACTAATTTGACAATGGCATGATATTGACTTATCCGGTAGTTCATGAGCTTGGCGACATTTTGCCAGGGTACCCCTGGTAATGCAGCTATGTGAAAGAACTACTCCTATTGACATTTTCTTTATTATTTTCGCTAATAGAAAATACGGGTTTGCATGTTGACAGTGCTCTTTATAGTCCTTTTAACAACATTGGCCAAAATAATTTTCGATAATGTAGTGACTACCCACTTATTCGGATTGGTAGCATTTGGTTAGGGCACTCCCTGACAATGTTAGTGATCCCTCGTGCTTGATAAATTCACATGCAAATGCTAAGCTTTGGCTCCAACATCAGCCAATTAAAAGGGAATGATGCGTTTTTTTATTGTTTTAAACAGCATACCGATGGAACCTGAGCGTTTTCGAACACCATCACGTTGCCGGGATGGCAGCCGCGAGGTTGATGATCAACGCAGTAGGCGCAGCCGGAGCAAGCACCGGCGCAGCACCACTGCGAAATATTGCTCCAAGCGACGTGACCGTAGCGGCGGCAGGGACGAGAACCCTGGTGAGCATCGCAGTAGGCGCAGCAGGGAGCGCCGCAGCATACGGACGAGTGAGTCACGCAGTTGCAGCCCGGGCCGCTCACGGAACCGGTGCGACAGCCGACTTGGCAGCGAGTGTCGGAGTGACCGGCATCAGAAACATAGCCGAGCGAAGCGTGCTTCTGAACGTGACGGCGAGACCAGCGAAGCAAAACGAAGCAGATGTGATGTAAGCAATCAAAACACTACTTTATTGATTGAGTCATTCTTAGATATTGTGAAGTCTTCGAAATTCGGTTCGAGTGAGAAGTTTTCGTCTTTAAACCAGGTTATACCTGAATTTGACCCAATGATAAAAGAGCAAACTATTAATGCATGGATTTCTAAAGTCGAAGAATGTAGACAGATTTATGAGTGGTCGGAAAAACAGGTCATACATTACGCTCTACCTAAACTCACGGACATCGCAAAGACGTGGTATCAAAGTTTGCCTACACTCTTGCATTCTTGGGAAGAGTGGAAAACTAATTTAATAGAGACATTTCCGTCTAGTCAAAACTATGGAGAGTTGCTTACAGAGACGTTAAATAAGAAATTACGTTTTGGCGAATCCCCCGAGTTGTACTATTACGCCAAAATTAACCTCCTCAATCGCTGCAATATTCATGGTAAAGACGCGGTAGATTGTATAGTTTTTGGAGCCGAGGACCGAGGTATAAAGTTAGGGGCCCAAGCGGCGCAGTTTTCAGAGCCAGAGCAATTATTGAAATTTCTTAAAAATGTAAAACCGGGAACTCCTAGGGAATCTGATAGGTCGGGTAAAGATAGAAAAAAACGTTCTACTATTCACGCAAATACAAAGGGAACTAACAAGACGGATACATCGGAGGATAGAGTCATGGTTTGCTTTAACTGTAATCAGCCTGGCCACCCCAGTTATAAATGTAATAAACCCACGATAAGATGTACTCACTGTAAACTTTTAGGACACTTGGCAAATGCGTGCCCAAAAGTGCTCCAAAGAAATGATAAAGAATAATCTGTTCTTAATATTACTAGTCGGATCGCATCCAGTATATACACTTTTCCTATTACCGTAAATGGAGTAAAGATACAGCGCCACTTAGATTTAGGTAATGAATGTACGTTAATACGCTTTTCTGATGCCATGAGATTAGGAATCGATTATAAAACTGATAGAAACTTACCACTGTTGAAGGGACTTGGCAACATACCGTATCAGCCTGCGGGTACTTCTAAAGTGACTATTGAAGTTAAGGATATCGTTGAAAATGATTTCGAGATATTGATAGTTGACGATAATCTCAATAACTATCCTGTTCTATTGGGCCATACGTTTTCAGAACGCCCTGGTTTAAACATAACTAAAACCGCAAATAGCCTAGATATTAGTAAAACTGCCGATGATCTCGAGATACACTTGGTTTGTAGCAGTGATAGTTATGTTAAGACTAATGAAATAAAACCTATCCAAGTAACATCAGCTCCAAATTACTCTGGTCCTTTATTTGTAGCTGGAGGAATTCGTGGTCCAATCGGGTCTGAGTATTACTTGTTTCCAGGGGAATACTATTAACTATTAATAATAAAAATAGATAAAGGCCAGGGTCGAGTTTTCATTTTTAATTTGAGCATTAAAGATTTACAATTAAGAAGTAAACAATTACTTACCCGTAGCAAAATACCTCCAGGCTGTAAGTACGTGTAAAGTTGAGTAACGAAAGCGATGAGTTTGAGCCGAATGTTGGAGATTACGTCACGGACGAGCAAAAGCAAGTAGTTAAGAGCCTACTTTTTAGTTATGAGGAATGTTTTTCTTACTGTCTCAAGGATTGGCTGGTTTCTTCGGGCGGTTCGTCAAAGGATTTGCTCTAATAGCTAGATCTTTGACATCCCTTTTGAAGAAGGATACGCCTTTGAGGTGGAGTAATGTTGAAAACATGGCGTTTATTGGAATAAAGGAACAGTTACTCAGCTGCATACCGATGCCAGTAAGCTCGGTATAGCAGGAATTCTTCTTCAAAGGGATAGAGACGGGTTATGGAGAGCAGTAGCTTATTTTAGCCGCCAAACATCGTTGGATGAGCAAAAACTCCATTCGTTTGAGCTAGAAACGTTAGCAGTGATAGCATCCTCGAGTAAATTTAGGACTTATCTAGTGGGTATAAGGTTCAAGATCGTGATTGACTGCAATTCTCTGCGCACCACCTTGACAAAAAGGAATTTGATCCCCAAAATAGCGGGGTGGTAGGTGCAGTTGCAGGCATTTGATTGCGAGTTTGAGTATCGTCCAGGAGATAAAATGGCTCATGTCGATGCCCTAAGCCGGGCACCTATAGAGGCTGGACCTGAAAATATGCACGTCGTTGATGTTCTTGCCGTTACAACAGAGGATTGGATCACCACGGTTCAATCCTCTGATGATGAGATACAACAGATCAAACGAATTTTGTCAGATCCTGAGACCGCAACCATCGTTGATATCCAACAGAACTATAAATAATAAAAATAAAAAATAAAAAAAACGGTCGCCTATAAAATCGTAGGTGAAGGTGTGTTAAGATGGGTAGTTCCTAAGGGCTCTCGGTGGCAGATAGTTGAAGCTAACCATGACAACGTAGGACATTTCGGCTTTGATAAGACGTTAGACCGGGTTCGTGCCTTGTACTGGTTTCCTAAAATGAGATCATTTATCAAGAAATATGTGTCTGCGTGTTTGGAGTGTGCGCACCACAAATTGCCGAGTGGTGCGCAACAGGGGCTTCTGCATCCTATACAAAAGGTAGAAGTTCCCTTTCACACCATACATGCTGACCATCTAGGCCCGTTCAATAAAAGCAAAAAGAAAAACTCTTACATTTTAGTTATAATTGATGCGTTCATAAAATTCATTACGTTAGCACCAGTCAGGAGTACAAAATCTTCAGAAACTATAAAGGTAATTAAGAGTTTAATCGGATGTTTTTGGAACCCCTACTCGTATTGGGTAGTAGTAGTACCCATAACACAAGCTCTGCTTAGCTTGGGACTAGATGGCGTTGTGTGATAGTTGTGGAATATTATTATTATATTATTATTACGGATAGAGGGACTTGCTTCACGAGTAAAAAAAAAAATTAAAAGATTTACTCAATCTCTTGGCATCAAGCACATACTTAACGCCGTGTCAACACCTCGAGCTAATGGACAGGTCGAACGGTCGAACAGAACCATTCTGGCTTCTCTAGGTACGATGACCCACGGGAAGGATCCTCGAACATGGGACCAGTACCTTCCCGACGTACAGTTAGGTATCAATACTACAATACATGATGTCACTAAGAAATCGCCTAGTGAACTATTATTTGGGCGTAGGGTAACCAATCCATCACAGGGTATTTTGAATGAAGTAATTTCTGATACCGATGATGGATTGGTACAGGGTAGTATAGAAGACATTAGAGTTGATGCCAGCTGCTTGATGCAAAAGCAAAATGAAGTCAGTAGAGAACGTTACAATAGTCGTAAGAAAACTGCTTAGCAATATAAAGAAGGAGACTTGGTTCGAATCGTTCGGGCAATTGCATCAGGCAGCGGGCAGTCCAAGAAGTTAGAGCTAAAATTACAAGGCCCATACAGAGTGATAAAGGTATTGCCAAACTACCGCTATGTAGTTGAAGATACCCCACTGTCACGAAAAGGGCGAAGCTACGAAGCCATTATTGCAGTAGACAAGATGCATCCCTGGCTATCATTTAAATCCATCTCTGAAAGCGACAACGATGATAACCCCAGTTCAGGCAGCGAGCGTGGAAATGACGATTTTACTGATCATGATAAGAACCCAGTCCAAACCTTCTCACTCGACACCAACGTTTAGTCTATAAGTAATTTAAACCTACATGAAAAGTCCATGCGTATACCGTGACCAGGAAATGATTCATGTTCAAGGTATCGCATGGCATGGTTGACAGGCTGTCTATTGTGGGCATGATTGGTGCAATGATGTGCCGCCTAAGGATAAATCAATAGACAACCTGAAGTGATATTCGGGGATACTTATTGTGGGCATGACGTGCACAATGATGTGCCGCCCAAGGAGAAGCAATAAGTAGTCCTAGTAATCTTGATTTGGGCCGCTTATTGTGGGCATGACGTGCACAATGATGTGCCGCCCAAGGAGAAGCAATAAGTATTCTTAGTAATCTTGATTTGGGCCGCTTATTGTGGGCATGACGTGCACAATGATGTGCCGCCCAAGGAGAAGCAATAAGTATTCTTAGTAATCTTGATTTGGGCCGCTTATTGTGGGCATGACGTGCACAATGATGTGCCGCCCAAGGAGAAGCAATAAGTATTCTTAGTAATCTTGATTTGGGCCGCTTATTGTGGGCATGACGTGCACAATGATGTGCCGCCCAAGGAGAAGCAATAAGTATTCTTAATAATCTTGATTTGGGCCGCTTATTGTGGGCATGACGTGCACAATGATGTGCCGCCCAAGGAAAAGCAATAAGCGGTTCTAGTGATTTGGCTCAGGTCGCTTATTGGGGGCATGACGTGCACAATGATGTGCCGCCCAACGAAACCAATAAACGATATTTTGTGATGTAAACAGTAGTGAATTATGTTGACTAAATTAACATAGCTACAAAATGTTTTGATATGTCTGATGGTGAAATATTAAATTTGCCTGATATGTTTATTTTATTAAAAGTGAATAGAGAATGGGAAGGAAAAGTACTTGCTTTCTAGACTGTTTTTCCGGGCACGACGATGTGTCGGGGCAATTATGATTTTGTGATGAAATCAGAACACTAAAACCAACTTAAATTGCGGTTTTGTGATAGTTTACCTGTTAAGATGTCATTTAAACAAATAGAGAATAATGGAGTTGTTACGTTGTGCTACAAATAAAAAAAAAACCATGATTGATTGCTACAAATGAATAGGTATGTAAATAAATTCATTGTATTATATAAATAAATCTGACAAAAGCCAATGTACCTATATTATATAACTGAAGTAGTTTAATAAGTTAAGTACTTACGTTGAACTGTATTTTCTGATGAAATAAACTTGCAAAATTGCTAAAACAACGAAGGCACTCGTTGGCGATCGGATGGCCGAGCTGTTACAAAATATGGTAATATCGTGTACATTTAACTAGCAACACTGTTTAAGACTTGGCATCCCCATATCCCTCCTACTAACCGTAGTGTTCAAGAGACAGCTTAAGCTCGATTCATTCGATCGCTGACGGCTGACTCGAGCGGCTCTAATAGTGGAACTTCTGCAGGATTGACTGTTGGTCATTGAAAGTTTAAATGTTGAAAATTAACGGAAATAATATAAATTACTTTATGTGAATTTGTGTTGAACTGATTTGATTCTGAGTTTGTTATATGTTGATAATGTAATAAATAAAAGTATATTCTCCTGAAACTGCTGTTTTTCTGAGTTGTCTTACACTTTTTTTTACAAAAAATAGAACCGATATTAGAGACTAAAGGCCGATTGCACCAATTCTAAACGCCCAGTTTTCGACGTTTAAGCTCGTTAAACGCATTTAGCCGCTGTCATATGTCTATTAATTGTTAAAACAATTTAATGGAGAATCACAACTAAAAAGTAAAAAATAAAAAGTTAAAAAAAAAAAATGGACCGACTTCCAAAAAAAGTGCAAATAACTTTAATTTCGGAAGTCAGTGTCAAAAACGAAGACACAAAACCAGAAACACCGACTTCCGAAATTAAAGTTATTTGTACTTTTTTAACCGACGAAAAAAAAGGAGGAGGTTCTCAATTTGACCGTTTATGTTTTTTTTTTTTTTTTTGTGTATGTTCATTTGGAAGTCGGTTCCATTTTTTTGTAAATAGTTTTTATTTCATGGGAAGTCAGTTGTATTTTTTATAAAAAATATTTTTGTGTTAGTTGTTGTACCCCATAACTAAAACTAAATAGTTAAGTTATGTCCGAATTGATAGCAACAAAAACATGGAATTTGAAAATAATTGGTGAAATTAGGGTGTATCGGGGTTTTTTTTTATGGAGTGGGAAATCATTCAATGACTTCTCCCGCTCTGGGTGGAGCGGGAGGGCCTGTCAGACTCTTACTGACTAAAACCCACCCCTATTCCTTCGTGCCCAGGAGCGAGGTAACTCTGTTTCGAATTTATCCTCAACCCCCGGGCAGTGGTTATATCGGGGTGAACTGTAACTGTAACAAATCTGTGTAGGTACTCCTTCAGAGCATATCAATGTGATGTTATAAAAATGATAGTAACTTAACATATGTTATAAAGTGGTGTAAACAATAAACAGACATTGCTATCATTTTTATTGAAGAGTTCCATTGTGTATCTCCGAACTTCTCTAACATATCTTTCCCATGGGACATGAGAAGCGCCAGATTTCAAACAAAAAAAGAATTATCAAAATCGGTTCACATAAAAAAGAGTTCTGAAGTAAAACACTAAAAAAAATATATAGTCGTATTAAGAACCTCCTCATATGTCTTACTTAATCCGAAACAGACAGACAGAATTCCTGTTTAATTATTTAGTAATATGGATGTAGCACATTGTTAAATGTTGTATTTATTTAAGTACCTGGTTTATTCTATTTAAACACTTGCCTAAGTCAATATATTCAACGTTAATTTATTCTCGGTACAAAGAACGTTTTGCGTCAATGTTTGAAAATTCTTGACGTGACTTATATTCTAATTAGTTAAGATAAAATAAATACTAAGATATTTAAAAAAAACAGCCAAGTGCGAGTAGGACACTCGTACCGAGAGTACCGTACCATCTTGTAGGTATGTAAATAGTTCGTTCATCACGGGAACCTAATCTCGAACAAACTTAACTTTGCCGTTAAAAAACTGTTGTATACAGTCACCTACATAGGTCGCGGTCAGTTTACCAATTGTAATCAAATGAAGGAATGTATTTACAAATTTACACTTTTCGGATATTTTCCTTTACTTGTGCTCAATGCCAATACTTCTTGCCAAATTTCGTGATTTTAGATGAACGGAAAGTACCTACTAGGTTTTAATTTCCTTGAAAATGACAAAATATGCGGCATGTATCTTTTGATTGTGTAGACATAAAAAAAAAAAATTCTCTGCTCCAAGGAATAACAGACCTGAGTATTTGATATTAATTATATCTTGATATCTCCACGCGTTCTCGAGAAATAGGGTCTGGACAGACGGACAGACGCAGACGGACAACTAAGTGATCCTATAAGGGTTCCTTTTTAGAATTCCGTACCCGAAGGGTCCAAACGGAGCCCTATTGTTGTCACTCAATGTCCGTCTGTCCGTCTGTCTGTCTGCCCGTCCGTCGTCTGTCAAAAAATTTTGTTACGAAGATTTTTTTAACTTCCTATTGACCTATGAACTTGAGGTGATAATGTTTATTATTATGTATTTTACAAACAAATACCAATATATGCTACGGAACACTTAATGTGGGAAATCTGACACGCACTTGGCCAGTATTTTCCTTTTGAGTTACGAAACCCTAAAAACTGTATTATTCTCATAAGGGCCGATTTCTCTCATCAGACTATGAGAGTAAGGGAAAAGAGAATGGATATCTGTCAGCGCCTACGCGTGTGCACTATGATATCTCCTGCGTATTAGCTTATCTACGTTGAAATTGGCCCACCGTGTTCGGAAGTCGGTCGGCAGGATTATGGGGTTGTGCGTGAGATCACAGTAAGTGGCGGTCTGAGGCCCTAGTGTGAGATTTTTGATGCACTCGAACGCGTTTACGTAAACGTAAATTTTATTGTATAAGGTGGGATGAAACGCCCGGGTGTCACCACTGTGTGGATCGCCCAGAAGACACGGTGGAGCATACGGTCGAGTTCTGCCTCGCTTGGGCGGAATACCGTCATGTCCTCGTGGAGGCGATCGGCGGCAGCGACCTTTCGCGCCCAGCCCTGGTCCAGGCCATGGTATGGGAGCGAGAGGGAATGAGAAGCAGTCAACTCCGTTTGCGAAGCAGTAATGCTCGTGAAGGAGGAGGCGGAACGCGTGAGGGTGACTCAACAGAGGCGTCTCTGTTGAGTCACTCAACAGAGACGCTCTCACGCCTCCAGTAACTGCTGCAGGAGACCCCCTGGGCGTTGGGGGTCGCAAACCGATCTCCGGCCACCGTATGCGTGGGCTTGCGGACGGCGAGTCACTACTCGCCGTCCGCTACCCACTGGTAGCTCACCTTGCGATAAGGATTAGGCCCGAGAGTCGGCAGTACTTGACGGGGTCCGTTAGGGCCAATGCCTGCCTGGGGTCGTTGAGGTCTTGAAATAGAGTTACTGCGGCCCTTGGCACACAGGCAGCTGATGGAACAAGAGTGGGCTTTAGTCTGTAAACGTTTGACACGCCCTTCCGCTCCGCCCAGAGCGGGAAACCACCCAGTCCCAAGAAAAAAAAAAACTTGAGAGGTGTCAAGGGACACCCGGATGGAACGAAGTTCCTTTTGATTAATTAGTGTAGGAATTGTAATATAATTTTATTTTTTTTAATTTATTATATTTTTTTTATTATTAACTACGTACACACGCACGTAAGAAGTTATACTTCATCATCTCATCTCATCTCATCGCAGCTCAGCTCAGCTCAGCTCAGCTCAGCTCAGCTCAGCTCAGCTCAGCTCAGCTCAGCTCAGCTCAGCTCAGCTCGGCTCAGCTCAGCTCAGCTCAGCTCAGCTCAGCTCAGCTCAGCTCGGCTCAGCTCAGCTCAGCTCAGCTCAGCTCAGCTCAGCTCATATTGGTTAGATAATGCTTAATCTGCTTGCAAACTTTGTACCTACCCACCAAAAATACAAGAAGTTTTTATTAGATTGTTTTTCCAAACGCGCGATAAAGAACTTCGTTCCAAAAAATAGGCCCTCTGTAATTTCTGCCAAACCCCACGGGAAAAAGGCGTGGGTTTATGTATCTATGTAATATTATTGTTTGGACCCCCAGGCAGCCAGGTTTCTGCATCTATTTTTCACTACGTGGGATCCGTTTTTGGTGCAGATCGAGTGACCACTGTATCGACTCCGAGATTGTGTATGGCGTGAATCGTTTCCAAGGTCGTGTCGTGGAGGTTTTTCAGTTCTTGAGCAGAATGTTTGAAATGTTTGCAGGTATCTGCATGCTATCCGTAGAAAATTAGGAAAGTAAAATCAAATGAATTTCGGATATCCAGTCCCAGCATTTCTCTTTAAACATTCACCAGAGAAACAATGTCAAAAACTGCGACGCTAGTGCATTTTGTAATTAATATTAAATTCCAATTCCGCGGCTGGCTCCGAGTTTATGTGAAAACTGTTTGGAGACCATTTTGTAATGAAGTTTTTAAACATGCAAGATGCAGTTTGACGCGCAGTGAGTAATCACTGTGGCTTGTGAATAAGTTGTTGATCACTGGAAAGATTGGAAAGGTAACATAATGTCTGTTTTCCCCGAAGGATTCGGTACAGGTGTACCTACCAGGACTTCGACATTTTGCCGTTTTGCCGCATAAAAAGTAGGTACCTGTAACTTTAGACCATTACGCCAACGAGGTAGGTAGTCTAAGTTCTCGGATTATTGGAAAAACCGGCCAAGTGCGTGTCGAACTTCGCACATTTAACCGACTTCGAAAAAGGAGGAGGTTATCAATTCGGATGTTTGTATTTTTTTTTTTTTTTTTTTTTTTATGTATGTTCGTGCATAACTCCGTCATATATTGACGGATTTGCAAAATTCTTTTTTTGTTCGAAAGGGGTTTATTCCGAAATGGTCTGGATCTGATAATGGGTTTCGGAGACAGACAACGGAACTCTTCAAAAATTGACAGCAAATCAACCAAGATTGCTGCTATCGTCTAGTCGGTGTCAAAAAACGAAGACACAAAACAGGAACACCGACTTCCGAAATTAAAGTTATTTTGCACTTCTTTTGGAAGTCGGTTCTATTTTTTTTGTAAAATAGTTTTTGACTATTTGTATGACTGTTGGTCAACAAGATGCTTATTAATAAGTAAAGTGCCTGCTTGGGTTCAAACCTTGCCTTCAACTCATAAGTCGGGGGCCGTGGGCTACCACTGCTCACCCATAATAAATCTTGCAAGATTAAAATACACGATAAATAACATAAACAGAACTTCTCATTCACAAATTATTCAACAAGCGTGCTCCATGCATCTTCGACCACATCATCGCTTACCATCAGGTGAGATATTGGTCAAACGCGAGCCTATTAATGATTAAAAAAAAAACACATCAAACTTATATAGTTTTTAGTCTATACTTAGATAGATATTATAAATTGTGAACGAACATGAACTGGCCTCTAAATCCGCTAAATTGGAAAACTGCACTGAACAGATTTACAATATATCCAGTTTTTTTTTGTTATTAAATTGTGTAACTTCATTAACCCAAGTTATTGGCGGGCATCAAAATTAAATCTATTTGATTTATTTGTGCCCGCCAATCGCGATGGTTGCATCCTAGTATTAAACTAATTGTAATGTGCTGGATTCGTGTAACTGATTGCTAGTCAAAAGGTTAAGGCGCACGGTTCTTCTTGTTTACCTATTGGAAAATACCAACACCGATGCACATAATCCAAATAACCGGCCAAGTACGTGTTAAGCCACGCGCCGTGTAGGGTTCCGTAGTCGCCTGTTACAAAATTTGTTACGAACACTTATTTTGTATTAAGAACACAATTATCTAACAGTCTCTAAGCTATGCCACGGATGGACATACAGACAGAGCGAAACTATAAAAGTTTCTTGTTAGGACTATGGAACCCTTAAAAGGTGAGAGTTTCGGCACTAAACTCTGCCCGACTTTATGTAACAGCCAATCTAGCTATAAGTTATAACCACCATCTCGACCAATATCTGTCCCATTACTATGCCACACGATATTGACGCAATCGTATGCATGAAACGTCCCCAAATAGATGCATGCAAAACAGATGACGATGAATTTTCCATGAATCTCTTGTTTTGTGACCGTCATGTTAAAAGCAAGGCAATTTGCATGGGACCACTTCCAGTATTATTCGTAGAAATAGTGACCACCAGACCGAATATCGGTCCAAGTGGCAATCTAAGCGATGACTAGATATCGTTGAAAGGAATATTATTTTGCACCAGTGTGTATCTATGTGTCTGCCTAGCCTTTTCCCAACTATCTTGGGGTCGGCTTCCAGTCTAACCGGATGCAGCTGAATACCAGTATTTTACATGGAGCGACTGCCTATCCGACCTCCACAACTAAGTAACTGGGTAATACAATACCCCTTGGTAAGACTGGTTGTCGTACTTTCGGGCTTCTGACGACCTGTAACGACTGTCAAAGATCCACGTTTGACAGCCGGGACCAACGGCTTAACGTGCTTTCCGAGGCATGGAGGAGTCTCGGTATGTTAAGATGGATTTAAAGATGTATCTATGTGTCACTGGTTGTTGCAAACACCTTATTTTTGTAACAATTGGCTTTAAATTGTTAACTTTTTTTTCTATATAAGACACGGAAATATTGTATAAGTACTACAGAATGTGGAAGGGATTTGTTGTATTTTATTTGACGCGAATAAACGAATAAATAAATAAATTATACCAGCCTATAACTTACCCACTGCAGAGCAAAGATCTCTTCTCATATAGAAAAGGAACAAGCACTTACAAATAACCTTACGAGCAGCTTCTAAATTTCACGAAATATGCCTGCCATGGACAGAACCTCCCGATCAGAATGTTTGAATAGCGACAAACCTCTCCGGTCACGTACCGACGGCTCAACCGTGTGTGATGCATGCCCCAGATGCATGTATTTATTGCCTGGCTGGAGTATTTCTTTAGAAATCATAATATAAGTACTGTTGATCTGATACTGGAGGCCTGGGCTTCAGGTGTGTTCTTCTTGTTGTGTAGTCTTAGGCTCTGGTGTGTACATCTTTGTGGTGGCTGACATCTATTTGAGGCGCGCGTGGAACATAACGCGCCGTCGACTCTGGAAAAAGGCCGATTAAAATTCATCTTTCTTTTCTTTTATATAAAAACCTTGATCCACAATAGGAATGCATGTATACCTGTATCGTGGGGGCGTTCACAATCATATAAACTCACATACACAAGACACCCAGACCCGGAACAACTATCTGTAGGCCATACAAATATATTTTCCGTGCGGGAATCGAACCGGCGACACGCAGCGCAGTAGCCAATCGCTCAACAACTGCGCCAACTCAGTCATCAAAAATTGACCATTGATTGACGTGAGATTGCGATCTAAATGCGTTCAAATAGAGGCTTAAATATTCACTCTTGATCCATGTTTGTTTTAAGTAGTGGTTTATTATTATTTTGATCCATAAACCGCAAGTTTACTATGCTTTTTAAAAAACGAGAATCCTCTCCTCGAAGCTACAAATATGCAGTAGTCACCGGTGCCCCAGATGCATGCATTTTCCATTTTTGCCGTGTTGTGCTGCAAGTAATCAAGGCAAACGATCCATTTGTCTGATCACAGGCAACAATCGCCTGGAAAGGATGCGTGGGAATTATTGTGAACGTTTTTTTCGTAACAAAAAAAAACATAGTAGGTACTGGTTTTATATTACTAGATTGGTACGAGTAGGTGCCCAGTTAGTCATTACTTTGGTAAGTTATTCAAAAAAAGTTCGTTTGTAAAGAAGATGAGATGAGGGTATTTTGATTTTGGTATTTCGAAAATCTAAATTTAACTTCGGATATTTAAAATTTTGGCATTACAAAACATACCCTGAGTTGAGTTTATTAACCCTTCTGCCCCAGCGGCCAAATCCGGGTTGTCAAATTGAACCCCGACGACAACCCGGGTTGACAGCCGATTTTTTTTTTTCTCTTAATTTTTTTTTTTGTCAAACTCACCGGTGAGTCTCAAAGCCTAACAGGTCTGCAACAGAATGCCGAGTGCCAGACTCGTGCCTTGACCGGCATTGAAAGGCCTACTACAAGGTGAACTGGTAAAGGCCGCGAGCATCTGCTGGACGTGAGACTCACAGAACCGGTCGCAGGATCATGCTGACCTGCCCAGGGGTTGAGGATAAATTCGAAACAGAGTAACCTCGCCCCTGGGCACTCAGGACAGGGAAGGAACAGGGGTGGGTTTCAGTCAGTAAGAGTCTGACACGCCCTCCCGGTCCACCCAGAGCGGGAGAAGTCATTGGATGATTTCCCACCCCAAAAAAAAAAACAAAAAAAGGATCATGTTGACGTTTGGGAGAGGCCGATATCCAGCTGTGGACGTCTTTCGGTTGAAACGATGATGTAATAAAATGCAGTCAATCAATCTGCCTAGCCTATTCCCCTCTATCTTAGGGTCGGCTTCCAGTCTAACCGGATGCAGCTGAATACCAGTACTTTACATGGAGCAACTGCCTATCTGACCTCCACAAACCAGTTACTGGGTAACACGATACCCCTTGCTAAGACTGGTTGTCAGACTTTTCAGGCTTCTGACGGCCCGTAACGACTGTCAAAGATCCACGATTGACGGCCGGGATCAACGGTTTAACGTTCTTTCCGAGGCACCGAGGAGTCTCGGTAGGCATGCAAAGATGGTCACCGATCCATGGACCAACCCCGGCAAGCGTAGCTTAACCTGGATCGACCCGTGCGGCTGTTATTACTTTAGCCACGAGCTCCTCCATGTAACTAAATGCAGTCAAAGGATTCAATAGAAGCATAATACCAATATTTAATCTTTTAAGCCAGTTAGTCCATCATATAAAAAACCTACAGTCAAATACAATGAATCTAAAAAGAAACCCTTTTCTTTATAACCACACTGGAGCTACTGGACAATACCAGTTGATTCTAATTGAGATGCATTGTCGAACGCACACCGCCTGCCTTGCAATATGTGGCGTTTGAATTCGCCAATTATTTACCTACATACATACATTAATATGCAAAATATTGCCACGGTCTACACGTACGGACGGGTGGGGGACAGGGTGGTATACAGCGAATGAGAGAAAAATTGAAAATATTATTGTATCTGAGAAGAACGACGGAGGAATAAAATATTATAGCTCTAGAAAACTAAAAAAAAACTCGCTCATTTTGTCCGCTATCTTGGGGCGTCCGCCATATTGAATATAGCGTGACATCATTATTTCTTTTTCGTATGCTTCTATGTAAACCCTTTCATTTGATATCATGGGAATGCATAAAAAATAACCAGTCCTCCATCTTTGGGAGTTCGCCATATTGGATAGATATGTTATGTGAGATAGATAGAATGACGTCACTTGCTAGCCATGCCTCATCATACAAACTAAACATGTATGGAATATTTTCAGTTCAATCGGAATCCGAGAAGTGGGTCTAAGATTTTTTACATAGTTACAGGTGAAGCTAATAAAGCATGTTAAAAAAAAACCAGCCAAGTGCGTGTCGGAATTCACACATTTATGGTTCCGTACCAAATTAATTTTTGACTATTTGTATGGCTTTGGGTCAACAAGAAGCTTATACTGTGAAAATTTGAAGACTGTAGCTCCAACCTGTAAAACCTGTGTGACAGACGACGGACAGACGGACACGTGAGTGACTGCAATAGGTCTCCGTTTAGACCCTTCGGGTACGGAACCCTAAAAAGATTGCAAGTAGCGGAGATGAGAATGTTGAGGTGAGTATGTGGAGTGATCGGAATGGGTAAAGTGAGAAGTGAATATACATAATCATTAGAGGAAGATTGAAAGAAGTGCCATAGACAGAAAAGTCAAAGGGAATCTTTTCTCTTAAGGCGCTATTAACTGCCAATGACCTTGAGTGGTTAGCTTGCATGTTCTGTGCTGAGCTCACGTAACGCGTCGTACGTCCACCCAGTAATAGGACTTGCCTATCAAAGAGCGCTGTCCGAAATTAGACGCATTATTAATTTATTACACATAAAACAACAGGTATTAAACCAAAACACTTCGATAAAATTATAAATAATTAAATGATCTTTAAAATTGTGAAGGTTTCATAAAAATATGCTTTATAGTTTTTGCGTGATTTTTTATTTTTTATCCGCGTTAGACATAACTTTACAAAATAATTACACTACGTTTTAAAAATATAATTTCAAATATTCTCAGATCAAATTTTGACGAAAATTGTCTAGATTAACGTGATATTTATTTCAAAGAAGTAAGACTAGTCGTTTAGACGTGATGTTCAATTAAAAACCATTAAAAGGCGTATAACTGCGCCTTAATATAGATATGTGAAGAGGAAGGATGATAGGCGTGTGACTAAAAGACACATGAATGGAGAGACATATTCATAAATGTGGATGAATGGAGAGAAAGAGGGAGGTCGAAAAAATGATGGATAGATAATATTTATTTGAGGAATGATATGAAACAAATGGAAGTCAGTGAGAGCGTGACGGTTCGTAGGACGGAATAGAAAAGCCGGTCAAGTGCGAGTCAAACTCATATATAGAGGGTTCCGTAACATTAAAGAGCTTGCTTCTTGCCAACTTCTTGCCAAATTACAAGATAAAAAAGCCCGTCGCAATAAAAACAAAGAAAATGCCACAATTGTATTAGTCATTATTATGAATGATGATATCAGTCCAACCACAGCCTCTACATTCTGCAGCAGCTGATCCGCTCAAGGTCGTTTTCGATTAGTTTTGCTTCAATTTAGGGGGATATTTCAGTAGTTTTAGGATCAAGCGATTCATATCGTGAATGAATTGTTTTTAGCTAACATTTGAAGTATGAATCCCGCGTTGTTATTGATAAGTGACTATTACAGTAGGTTAAAAAAACGAACTTCGAATTGAATCATCCTTTACGTGCACTTTTATCTACCGAGATCCTTATGCAAACTAACAAAACCACAAGGGACTCAGATCAACCCCTAAATTATGTAAAAAAGAGAATATTGTTACGTCGAACGTATTTCACTGGAACGTTCGAGAATGTAGTCGAAGTTTCCAGAAGTTTCCACTACGTTCGAGAACGTTCCATTGTGGTACTGTGTAGAAGTTCATAGATGTTTCTAGAATATTCCAGTATAGGATAGTTCGACAATGTTCTAGAAACTTCCATGACTGTATAAATAGGCCGGACGGCGGACGATTGAGTCAGTCTGTTTTCGACTACGGCTGCGAACAGAAGCGAATACAAGCGATTACGAAGAGAATAGTGATTATTAGCGATTCAGTGTTTGTGTAAATAAGTTGTTGAGTTAATAAAGGATATTTGGTTAATTAATTGGTGTAAAATAATTTATCCCATACCCAGCTCGTAACAAATTGGTGTCAGAAGTGAGGGATAAATTATGCCAATTTTACCAAAGGACGACACGGAGGGTATTCGTACAAGGAGTCAACGACAGCAAGATATGGATCAGAGGCGGTTTGGAGATTCCCCGATACAGACGCCGGGTGGTGCTCAGCCTGCGACAGAGCCAGTCGCTGGCCCATGTGGAGTTTCTTCACCACCAGCGGTGCCAGACTTGTCTGCGCTAATGGTGCTGTTGCAGGAACAGGCTCGTCGTCAAGAGGAGCAGGCCCGCCGTCAAGAGGAGCAGGCCCGCCGCCAAGAAGAGCAGGCCCGTCGGTTGGAAGAGAAGCTTCAACAAGATAAAGAGGAGCAGGCCCGCCGCCAAGAAGAGCAGGCCCGCCGCCAAGAAGAACAGGCCCGCCGCCAAGAAGAACAGGCCCGTCGGATGGAAGAGAAGCTTCAACAAGATAAAGAGGAGCAGGCTCGCCGCCAAGAAGAGCAGATGCTCCTCATAAAAGACCTTCATTCAACACTTGGCAAGGAGCTCCAGGTGATGAAGGAGCAGGTTCACCAGCATGAGAATCGTATCTCAGAAGCTGAAGTTCAGATTGCTGGGTTGAAGAAGGCTTTAGGTGAACTTAGGGCTGGAGACGGGGTTGTGCCTTCAGTGGTTGCTGCACCTTCGGCACGTGGATTTAAGGTGCCGCCATTCGACGGAACATCTTCATGGTCGGCCTACAAAATTCAATTTGAAGCCGTTATGAAGGCGAATGGGTGGACCAAAGAGCATGCTATGACCGCGCTCACCTTAGGACTCCGAGACCAGGCCCTAACCATACTTGAGGCTCTTGGCAAGGATGTGACCTACGAACAACTGCTGGAAGCGTTAGAGTCCAGATACGGCGACGCTCACTTGGAGCACGTATTTCGCGCTAAGTTAAGGGAACGCATTCAACGTAGTGCCGAGAACCTACAGCAGTGGGCCTTAGAAGTTGAAAAGTTGGTTCGGAAAGCATACCAGTCCGCCCCTGCACTCATCAATGGCAATCTGGTACAAGCGTTCATCGACGGAATACGTGACTTGGAAGTTAGAGCCGCTGTAAGACTTGGGCATCATGAGACACTGAAGGACGCCTTGGCCCATGCCTTGGAAGTAGAGGCAGTGAGGCAAGACCATCGAACACACCGTATCAGGGAGGTTGTGGCATCACTTGTACGCGATCGTCCGCAAGGATATAGCCCTAGATGTTACACTTGTGGAGAAAGGGGTCATCTTCGGTTAAGCTGTCCAAAGCGAGGCATACTGAGAGAAGATCAATCCCAGCAAGGAAGGGCGGCTCGGCCAGTTCGGTGGAGGAGCGCGAGTGGCGCGACATGGCGCACGACCGTGACGGAGGCCCCTGAAAATATTAGTTCAAATGATGTCGTCAAGGTCGGTGCGGCACCCGACAAGTGCATAAAACAGAAGCAAGTGAAGAGTAAAGTGAGTGCAGGTGCGAATGGTGTTGCCAGCGCCGTGGCCTCCAAGAAAGACAACTGTGTGATAGTGTGCGCGCGCGATGCGGACGATAGGTCCGACCCGGGAATGAGCGGAGTGAGGATGCTAAGAATGGATGTCAACAATGAATGGAAGGAAATCCTACAGCTTGCTCAGCAAAATGACCCGGACCTTAAACCGATCTTCGACTGGATTAAAGCTGGTGCTCCTAAACCCAAGTGGAGTGATGTTGCGGCGTTGAGTTCAATCACGAAAAGTTATTGGGCACAATGGAACAGCTTGGTTATCCAGGATGAAGTCTTGTGCCGTAAATGGGAAAACGCTCGAGGAGACAACTGTCATCTACAAATTGTTGTCCCCAAAGCCAAAGTACCGGATGTTTTACGGCTCTACCATGATGGATGTTCAGGAGGACATATGGGGGTAAAAAGAACTCTACTGAAGATACGAGAGCGATTTTACTGGATCCATTGTCGAGAGGATGTTGAGGACTGGTGTCGCAAATGTACCAGTTGTGCGGCTGTGAAAGGACCTCAGACACGCAGCAGAGGTGCTTTAAAAGTATACAACGTGGGAGCTCCCTGGGAACGGATAGCACTAGACGTTGCAGGACCATTTCCGGAAAGTGAAAACGGAAACAAGTACTTTATGGTTGTCATGGATTACTTCACAAAGTGGCCAGAAGTCTTTGCCATTCCCAACCAAGAAGCAACAACAGTCGCAGATAAATTGGTTCAGGAAGTCTTCTGTCGTTTTGGAGTACCCTTGGAAATTCACAGCGACCAAGGGAGGAATTTTGAATCACAAGTTTTCCAGGAGACTTGTCGACTGATGGGTACTCACAAGACCAGAACCACTTCTTACCATCCGCAATCTGATGGAATGGTAGAACGTTTCAACCAAACGTTGGAGAGATATCTGGCAAAAGTTGTGGAAAGCAGGCAAAGGGATTGGGACAAGCACATACAGCCATTTCTTCTGTCCTACCGTAGTGCAGTTCACGAAAGTACGACTGTGACACCAGCCTTCGCGAACTTTGGAAGGGAATTACGGTTGCCTGCAGATTTAATCACCGGAACCCCCCCTGATGCCCCACGCAGTGTAACCGATTATGCGAATGACTTGCGTACCAAGTTGAATGATGTATATGAGCATATCAGACAATCCGGCCAACAAATGTCTGATAAGATGAAGACCCGATACGACCAGAAGGCCAACAATAGAGGTTTTGACGAGGGTTCACTGGTGTGGTTGCATAACCCAGCGCGCAGCAAAGGAAAGTCTCCTAAATTGCAAGCCAAATGGGATGGACCATACCGAATCGTGACCAGGATCAACGATGTCACCTACCGAATACAGAAGGGTCCACGAGGTGCGCCTAAGATTGTCCATGTAGACCGTATGGCGCGATACTACGGGACTAATGATGCTCGGGACTAATGATGCTCGGGACGAGCATGTCTAAGGAGGGGGCAGTGTTACGTCGAACGTATTTCACTGGAACGTTCGAGAATGTAGTCGAAGTTTCCAGAAGTTTCCACTACGTTCGAGAACGTTCCATTGTGGTACTGTGTAGAAGTTCATAGATGTTTCTAGAATATTCCAGTATAGGATAGTTCGACAATGTTCTAGAAACTTCCATGACTGTATAAATAGGCCGGACGGCGGACGATTGAGTCAGTCTGTTTTCGACTACGGCTGCGAACAGAAGCGAATACAAGCGATTACGAAGAGAATAGTGATTATTAGCGATTCAGTGTTTGTGTAAATAAGTTGTTGAGTTAATAAAGGATATTTGGTTAATTAATTGGTGTAAAATAATTTATCCCATACCCAGCTCGTAACAATATAATACCTAATTAAAAAGCAAATTGTATCAGAATGACCTTTCGTGTTACGCATTTTAAATCTCTGAATGTTTTCTGGGGAGACACCACAGTTACATTTTGCATTTTAAATTTTCTTTTTCGGGTCGGTAGCACGAGAGTTTTTTAATATTTTTTGGTCCAAAGCTTTGACACATCCACGGCGTCATCTCTGGCAGTGCAGAGGTCACTTGTGCTGCATGTTGTGGGGCACAGAGGACAGGTGCAAGGTTGGAGTTACAATTTCCTACTTTGGTTTTAAAGCAGTTTAGGGACTTCCAAGTGGACCACGGAAGATGCTCACATGGTGGTAAATAGTAAGGGGGTGGGGATAAATATCCTGCCACAGTTAGCAGTGAGCGTCGGCTGGGTTTCCAGACAATGACAGCATTTTAAATAAGCCACCTTAAGGCCCTAGATAGCTGTGTGTGCATTTTATTCTATTCATGGTATGTAATTATTATTCCTATTTTGTTTATAAGTGTGTGTATTGTGTTATTTTTATGTTATTTGTGATTCGTTTCCATTATGACATTATTGTGTAATTTGTGTGTATTTCGTTTATGTTATTTTTGTTACTATGCTTTTTGTGTTTAATGAATATGTTTTGTTGTCAATATTTACTTATCTAATTCTATGGACTTCAACGTCTGCAAATAAATGATTATTATTATTAAACTACCCTAGTATTTGGTAAATCTTTCAACAGACAGCATGTAACAAAAACCCTGTCCGATCCTGAACGGACGACGATTATTTGGTATCGTACTGCGTACACATATACGTAATCATTGAATTGATACGAGATTATTATTTTTCCCCAATGAAAATAATTAATTTAAAAAAAAACTTATCAAAGGCAACACTTAGTGCTCGACAAAGTTCACCTACAGTTTCGTGTCAAAGAAGCCGCCTGAGCGAGACGGTCTTTTTGTTCCTTTGTCAAAGACTGCCCACAGCGCGGCTAGTGCAGGACGGTAACCTTTGAAATAAAAATAGGTAAAAATAATAATAATAATAATATTCCACAACTATCACACAACGCCATCTAGTCCCAAGCTAAGCAGAGCTTGTGTTATGGGTACTAGACAACTGATAAACATACTTAATATTGAATGAAAAGATTTCGCCTGCCGGTAGAGTGTTGTCAACTTGTGAAAATTTGCCGTATTTAGTGTTGTCAACTTGTGAAAATTTGCCGTATTTAGTGTTAAATTTCGCATAATTTAAAAAATCTATAACTTTGGTTTTAGAGAGTTATATTTTTTTTTACTATTTTTTCTACTACGTATGTTAAACCAAGAATACGCCTTTATTGGATCGGATAGGGTTTTTGTTACCTGCTGTAGAGGTGTCTGCTTAGAGAAGCTACAAGTCTGAACCGTACCAGTACTTTAATTGTAAACATATTCAGAATTAGCATTTTTTTATGTTAACTGGTCGATATTATTACTCAGTCAATGTTCATCACCATCATCAACATTTCAGCCGAAAGACGTCCACTGCTGGATATAGGCCTCCCCAAGTATCGTAACAATGACCGGTCCTGTGCGTCTCGTATCCATCCGCTACCCTCGACCCTCACCAGGTCATCGGTCCACCTTGTGCGAGGCCTTCTAACATTGCGTTTTCCGGTACGCGACGCTTAATGTCTTTGAGTTTATTCTATCAGTTTTGTATTTTGCGCTCGACTGTATCCACTAGCGGCTTTAAACAATAGATTTATTTTTAAGTTTCAATCTGGGTCCAGTTAACCAATAAAAATACAGAAACTAATTATGTGGTCAAGTGGACCCGCGTGTCCAGTAGCGAGCGGGTCCAGCTGACCGAAGACTGATACATATTTTGAGCGCAATTTATTTCTGTTAAATTATGCTGCACCATTATAGTTTACATTGTAATAGTACATTTTCCTCCTCCTCGTCTATATTGGGAAGTTAGTCTGAAAGTAGTTAAACTGTCAGAACAAAAATTGCAACGGATCCCTAAAAAAATTAGAATTAAAATTTGATAAATATCTAAGTGTCTACTATAAATAATGTAATCGAATGAAAACTGTTTTGTGATTTTTTACAAAGGTTATCGATAAAAAAATAACAATGAATATATAATTTAAGGCAGATATCATCTCCCGTAACTGCAACTAAACATTATCATTAAAATAAAACACACTTCAGCATCACGAAGGATTCCGGTCCTGCACAAGCGATCTAAATAACGATGCTATACTGACTGCCATCTCCATGCCATGCCCCTATCCCAATTTATTTGCCGCCATCTTAATTTATTTAACCGATTTCAAAAAGCAGAAGGTTTTTTCGTATGTGTGTTACGAGATTATATCGCCAATTTTGAATTGATTTTGGATGGTTTTATTGATTTTTTATTTGAGACAAAAATCGAAATAGATTCCGTGCTTTTAAAAAAAATCAACAATGATAAAAAAATACACACACAGACGTTTTGGTTTTCACCAATTATGTGCAAATTTCATGTTAAGCAATTCGGGCATAACTATACTATTTAGTTTTAGTTACGGAGTACAACCAATGATATTATATAAATTAAATATATAGATATTAAAAAAGAGGTAGATATCGCACTAGCGCGCGCAAATTGTTGCAGACAAATTCAGACAATTGTTGCAATTGATTTAGTCGGCTAAAAGCAGCGAGCGAAGAAAAGCGTGTCCGTGACGTGACAATAATATATCTATGATGCCAAGTTGTGTTAAGAGTGTAAAAACTATGGTTCCAAGATAAAAATAAGAATGAAGGAATTGCATACCATATTACAATACACATAGATGTAAGGACATTAAAATTTGTAATAACAATTCAACGATATCTGATCGCCGCTTTGTATGAACGTAGCTTATCTTTCCTATATAATATTATTGGTACAATAACTAAAAAGCGAAAAATGCAAAAATATACAACGGAAATCCAAAATAAAAAAAATGCAAAATAACTTATATTTCGGAAATCGGTGTTAAATAGCGAAGAAACTAGACTAGAAGAAAAAAAAGATAAAACCATGAGGTTTTTCGTCGCGATTCTACACGAGCGATATAAGCGACGATGCTATACTGACAGTCATTCTCTTGCCCTTACCCTAATTTGTTGAGAGGCAGCAGATCATGTCTTCGTCTCCCATACTTCTCTACTTGTATCTCAACGATCATTGCCTGGTTGGTCTTGTGGTTGGAAGTACGGCTGTTGAGCGTAAGGTCCTGGGTCGGGTAAAAAGCGATATAACTCTGAAGCAGCCCGGACTTTGGAAGTTGGTGGCGTGACACCCACGTGTCTCGGAAAGTACGTAAAGCCGTAGGTCCTACTCCATCTGCTGTATCTCTCCCCGGTCGTGTCAGTTTGTCGACACATCGGACTAGAGTTAAGAAGCAGAGAGTGTATCTGTGTTTCAGTCACACTTGTCTAATATCTTCTGCGTACTAGGCTCCGATGAGATTGGCTACCATGATCGAAAGGTCTGGAGGATTAGTCACCTCCTTTCTAGCATCAACATCATTTTTCACATAAAACATACCATTGCTTCTTTGGTCTTCTTAACACATTCCTCACGACATTTTTTTCTTTCTTCCACATTTATTCCATTCTGCCACAATTGCATTTGGGCCCCAGTTCGAAGAGACAGTACTGCAATTCAATCAATCTGCCTATCATTTTCCCAACTATGTTTGGGTTGGCTTCCAATCTAACTGGATGCTGCTGAGTACCAGTATTTTACATGGAGCGTCTGCCTATCTGACGATCACAACCCAGTAACTGGATAACTTTGGCAAGATTGCTGCAAGATTCTCTGGCTTCTGACTACCCGTAATGACTGTCAAAGATCTAGAAATGACAACCAGTACCGTCGTCTTCCGAAGTTCCGAGTCGTGGAGAAGTATGTATTGGATGACCATCCATCCACGGACTAACCTCGGCAAGTGTTTCTTAATCTTGAAGGGCACCCGTATGTGCTTAGAGCTTCTTGGATAGTTATCTTGAAAGGCACCCCATGTGATTAGAGCTCCTTGGATAGTTATCTTGAAGGAAACCCCATGTGCTTAGAGCTCCTTGGATAGCTATCTTGAAGGGCACCCCATGTGCTTAGAGCTCCTTGGATAGTTACCTTGAAGGCCACCCCATGTGCTTAGAGCTCCTTGGATAGTTAACCTCCCGACCAAATTTCTATCACGGTGGCCAATTTCAACGGAGATTCGTCAAGTACGCAGCAGATATTATAGTGCACAAGCGTGTGTGCAAACACAGGTATACTCTCTGTTCCTTTAGTCCCTTTTCACACGCCCTGGTTCCCGGGCAGCTGGTGCTGGGTACCCAGCGGCGAAGTATATAGCCATGTGAGTTAGCGTGTGACAACACGTACCGGACAGTCGGCACCGGTAACCCGGCAACCAACACGTGTGAAAAGCATTTACTCTCATAGTCCGATGGGACGGCAATCCGACAAGACCGGGAGAGATCAAGCGTACGACCAACGGCTTTTACATGCTTGAGGCACGGAGGTGTCTTACCACTAACTTCCAAACTCCTGGTTGATACAGAGTAAATGCCTAACGTATAGCATCGTATCGCATCGCTTTCACCAGCCACATAGAACGTGGTTTAGGAATTTATATAGAGTGCACCCACTCATTTTTATTACAACCACGGCACAATTGGTTGACGAGACAAAAGTTTGAGTTACCAAAATGAATTTTATTATTAAAGTATTAATTTTGTGTGTCTGTGCAATAATAACTGAAGAAAAATACAAGATTTTGGCTATGCGTATCGCTCCCATAAAAGCAGTTCCCGTTAAAGAGATTCCTGATCCCCAAACATTCGGCCAGAGGATGCCTAATCAAGACCAAATACAAATGGGATATCAATTAATGGAAAGCCATGCTAAAGTTTTAATGCCAATAATGGACATGGTGAGATTTTTCTTGTGAAATATAATTATTCAATTATTAAAAGGAATTTATAAATAATTTATATAAAAACTTATAAAATACTTAAGTAACTGTAAACAAAAGGAATAAAAAAACCAAAAATATTATGTTCCAATAGCTTTATTACACAAAAAAACACTACTAATTTAATATTATTACAGACAACATAATTTATAAAATACCTGAAAAGGAGTCTTTTTTATAATATTAGTCGAAATACAAAAACTCCTAACTAAATAAAACTTAAAATATTATTAAAGATTTTTTTTATGTAGAGACAAACATTGAAAAGACCGGCCAAGTGCGAGTCAGACTCACGCATGAAGGGGTTCCGTACCATCGTACAAGATTATACGCGTCTACTTGTTGCCATTATTAAGATCGAGCAAAAAAAGCCAAAAAAAACAAGTCTCTACTGTCTGGGGGAGCCTCCTCTAATTGTTAATTTATTTTTATTATTTTTTGTAGTAGCGGCAACAGAAATACACATATTTTTTTTTTTTTTTTTGTGGGGTGGGAAATCATCCTGTGACTTCTCCCGCTCTGGGCGGAGCGGGAGGGCGTGTCAGACTCTTACTGACTAAAACCCACCCCTGTTCCTTCCTGCCCCTGGTCCTTTGAGTGCCCAGGGGCGAGGTAACTCTGTTTCGAATTTATCCTCAACCCCCGGGCAGGCATCGGCCATGACGGGCCCCGTCTCTTGCTGACAACTCTTTGAGGCGTGCGTGGAACACTACGCGCCGTCGACTCTCGGGCCTGGTGCTGATCGGACGGCGAGCTACCCATTACTCGCCGTCCGCAGGCCCGGGTCTACGGTGGCCGGAGATCGTCTCGCGGCGCCGGAAGTCCCCGGCGTCTCCTGAGGCGGCTACTGCTGAGGGCGTGAGGGCGACTCCGTTGTTGGTGCTCTCTCAGGCGTCCCGCCTCCACCTTCGCGAGCATTACTGCTTCGCAGAAGGATGAGACGGCTTGCCATTCCCTCTCGCTCCGTACCATGGCCTGAACCAGGCGCGAGAGGTCGCTGCCGCCTATCGCATCCACGAGAACACGGCGGTGCTCTGCCCAAGCGGGGCAAACCTCCACCGTGTCCTCTGGGCGATCCGTGCAATGGAAACACCCGGGCGTCACCTCCCGCTTGATCCGAAACAGGAACCTCCCGAAACAGCCGTGTCCGGTGAGGACCTGCGTCAGGCGGAAGGTGAGGGCGCCGTGAGGTCTCTCCAGCCAAGCCTCAAAGAGGGGCACTACCGCCGCAATGGTGGCGTGCCCAGCGCGGGGTTGTGACAATCGCTGTCTCCATGTCGCCATGAGATCCTGCCGGAGCTCTGTCCGCCGAGCCGCGAGTTGTCGCGGCAGCGGAGTTTCGCCCCGGCGTTTCGCCTCCTCGCGCTCCTCATAGAGGTTCGCGAGGATTTTTGCCTCCAGATACCATGGCGATAATCCGGCAAGGAGGCTCGCCGCCTCGCAGGAGATCGTACGGTATCCTCGGATCATTCTGATCGCCATGACCTTTTGGGACGCGTTCAGACGGCGCGGCGGCGAGTAGTCCGCTGCCTTAGCGAACGCGCCCACACCGGTGCTCCGTAAAGGGCCATGGACCGCACGATCCCCGCGTAGAGCCTCCGGCAGGAGGCGTTTGGCCCCCTCAGATTGGGCATGAGCCGCCTCAAAGCAGCCCCAGCCCTGTCCAGTCTGGGAGCCAAACGTTGAAAATGCTCGACGAAGTTCCACCGGCTGTCGAGGACGAGTCCCAGGTACTTCATCGTCCCCTCGACGCCGATGTCAACCCCTCCTACCGTTATCTGGGAACCCGCCGGTGGCGCATTCCGAGGACCATGAAAACACATGGCCTCGGACTTGTGCAATGCCACCTCGAGTCCCAGTTGCCGGATCCTGTCCACGATTATCGCAACCCCGCGTGTCATAATGTTGGCCGCCGCCTCGTGCGACCACCCCTGCGCCAGGACCAGGGTGTCGTCAGCGTAGCATATTACGCTGACGGCGCTAGGGAGGTCGGCGCGCAGCACCCAGTCGTACCCGATGTTCCACAGAGGCGGCCCCAGGACCGATCCCTGTGGAACACCGCACGACATCTCTCGTCGGTTCCATTCTCCCTGGTGACCGGGGTAGATGACGGCCCTGTCCGTCAAATACGCCTCGACTACGCGACGGAGGTAGGGCGGCACCCGGTGATACCGGAGTGCCTCCACTATGCAACCCCAGGGCAGGGTGTTGAAGGCATTGGCGATGTCCAGAGACACCGCCAAGACGACCCTACCCCGGGCCACTGCATCCCCCGTCGTGAGGGCTCTTACGCGCATGACAGCGTCCACCGTGGAGCGCCCCCTGCGGAAGCCGTACTGGCTCTCCGCCAGGTCCGGCCCCACCCGCACCATCTGCCCGACGAGGCGGTCTGCAATTACTCTTTCAAAGAGCTTGCTCACCTCGTCGAGCAGCACGATGGGCCGGTAAGCGGACGGAGAGTCCGCGGGGCGCCCCGGCTTCTTGATGAGGACCAGCTTCCCCGTCTTCCAACGGAGTGGAAACTGGCCCCTCTCCAAGCATGCGCTTAAAAGCCCTCTGAGTCGAGGCCCGAGAGCCTCCTGCAATGCCAGGACCAGGGCTTTTCCGTGCACGCCATCTGGTCCTGGGGCGGTGCTTTTGGCATTCAGCCTACGCACCGCCGCTCTCAGCTCTACCTCGGTCACTTCGGGAGCATCGTCGTCGTCAGGTTGGTCAGCGTCAGGCACCACAGGAGGAGGCGGAGCCATAGGCGGGGGAGTATGTTCCCCTCGCGAGGGGAACAGAGCGCTCACCACGCCCTCCACGAGCTGCGGCCGGAGACTCTGCGTCAGCGGGGGCGCCCATGGGCGGAGTTTATCCCGCACTACTTTGTATGGGCGCCCCCACGGGTCTCTGTTCAGAGTCCCCAGCGACTCCTCGCTCGCCAATTCTTTGGCCCGCTTGATCTCGGCTTGGAGGGCGAATCTCGCAGCTCTGTACCCCTCGTACAGCTCTGCCTCAATGGCTTCCGTATCCGGCGTGCGGTTACGGAGCCACCTGCGGTACCAGGTGTACCGGCGTCGCGCGGCAATACACGCTTGGCGTAAAGCCGTAAGCGCCGGCGACCACCAGTACATCTGGCGCCGAGCACATCCTGGCTGGACCCGGGGCATTGCCACGTCACAGATCTCGGACATGGCCTCCTGGAACCACACCACCTCGTCATTGATGTCGGCAGGCCTGTCCGGTGACGACACCCAGGCCTGCACGATCGAGGTTTCCAGGAGTAGCTCCCGGTCCAGCTGCTTCAGCGACCAACGCGGACCACTCGGGGCCTGTCGGACCGGCGCGGTCGAGGTCTGGGCGGAGACGTCAAACCGGATATACCGATGATCGAATACGTCTCCACCCCCTCCATGACGCGCCAGTCGACGACACGCGGTGACAGAGCGGGGCTGGCGAACGAGATGTCCACCACCGATTCACCCTGCATCCGTACACACGTGGGGACAGAACCCCGGTTCAGGTTGACCAGGCCCGTCTCCAGGGCCCAGTCCTCCGCCATCCTCCCTCGTGCGTCCGTGTACCGGGAACCCCAAGCCAAGTTCTTGGCATTGAAGTCCCCGAGGACGAGCACAGGGAGGGAACGGTACCCGACGACGACGTCTCTCAACTCCGTGAGGGAGTTGTGGAACTCGACGAGAGTTCGGTTCGGGGAGAAGTACACCCCTACCACTACTATCTCTCCGAACCGTGCTGCTACGCAACCCCGACCTCTCTTGACATCCTCAAGGGTCGGGGTACCGGCGGCGGCCGACGAAATGATGGTCACCGAGCCGTCCAAGTCCTCCACCCAGTCATCCCTGGGCGGGACATAGTACGGCTCAGCGACCACGGCGATGTTAGTCGACCACTGCGCCATGCTCTGGAACAACAGGTTCTGAGCAGGGGCGCAGTGGTTGATGTTCGCCTGGAGGAGGCGTAATGGGGCCGTTATTGGCATTCCATTACAGCCTCCTCCCCTCCAGCTCTCTGTGAGGGTCCCGCCAATGCGATGTTTGCGGCGGCGACGACGGCTGTGGGGGCGGCAACGGCGGAAGCGGTGACGGCGGCGGTTGCGGCGGTGACGGTGGTGGCGGCGGTGGTAGAGGGCCTGCCCCTGGCCCTGGTCTTGCTGGGTGGAGCGCAGGTCCTGCTTCCAGTCCGGTGATCGGCCGGCTTGCCAGCTGCCACACATGCTGCGCAGTGCGGCGCGGCATCGCACGAGCCGGCTTTGTGACCGGGCTGACCGCAGCGGAAGCAGTTGCTCCCTCGGTCCACCTCCGAGGTGCACTTAGCTGTAACGTGGGCGCCCACATAACAGCGAAAACACCTCAGAGGTCTGGGCTCCAGCAGCTTGACCTGCGCAGAGACCCAGCCCACCAAGAGCCTTCGGCCCTCGATTTTTCTCACCGCCGACACGGGGCAGCTCACTGTTACGGTTTGCAGCCCCGTGAGGTCAGGACGGAGAGCGCCTACCCTCACCTGCTCGGCAGGGCACCCTCCAGTCCTGACGACGGCGGCAACCACCTCTGCCTCCGTCACAGAGTCGTCCAGGCCCATGATGCGCATGTCTGCGCTCTTGGTGGGCCTGGACACTCGAGCCTCGTCGACCAGCAACGCCCTGATCTTCGCGGCCAGGGCGTCAGCAGCTGGGCCGCTGGAGGCGCCGGGGACCTCTCGCATCCGGGCTCCGGTCTTGGTGACCTTCACCCGGACGCCGTCGGCACACCCCACCTCCTCGAGGCTCACCGCCGCCTTGGTTTTGGCGAGCACGCTGCGGTAGGTCACGCCCTTCTGTACCGCTTCTGTCTGTAGGGTTATGACTACAGCCGCGGACATCGGGGCGCGGAGCCTAGCCGCAGAACAGAAATACACATTCTGTGAAAATTTCAACTGTTTACCTATTACGGATCATGAGATACAAACCCGCTAACAGACAGAAGGAAAGACAGTGGAGGCTTAGTAATAGGGTCCCGTTGGTTACCCTTCGGTTACGGAACCCTAAATAGTACCTATGTTTAATTAGTGTGTGGTGGAGTAGAGTAGTGGTGGCCCAGTGGAAATAGCCGGGCCTGGGTTCGGACCAAGCCAGGGACCTATTTCTGTAACTTTGGGTTAAGCAACACGCCATCGACACTCTATTGACACACGACAGACATTATTTTGCCACTGTTGCAAATTTGGTAGTCTGCAAAAACTTCAAAATGATATTGACATATTATAGTAGACCAGACTACCAATTATTACAATAGTCTTATTATGGCGTTTCAATGACACTACAGTGGCAAGTCAACGACCATAAATAATTTGTAGAATACCAAATATCAATGACTATTCTATTGAGACACCACTGACACACTACCGAAACACTATTGACAAGTTAGTTATACAGAATTGGGCCCCAGGTCCTTTAATTTTTGTAAATTGTTTCATCATGATTGCCCTTTAAACGCTGAAGAAAAATATTGTGAGGAAACCGGCATGTCCTGATTCAAAAATTCGAAGACACGTGACAGCTACCAATCTGCACTGGTGCCGCGTAGTGGATTACAGCCCGTTCCCTCTCGCAAAGGAGGCCTGGGTCCCAACAGTGGGAACATTAAAAGACTGAGTTTTTGATCAAAAACCTAATCAAGAACCGGAAGAATACAAAATCATTACTTTGTTGTTTTTTTTATCAAAAACCTGAGAAAATCCGGTTTTTTTATCAGAAGCCTGAGAAAATCCAGTTTTTTTTTATCAAAAACCTGAGAAAATCTGTTTTTTTTTATCAAAAATCTAAGAAAATCCGGTTTTTTATAAAAAAAACTGAACTTGTTTAGGTATATTAAGTGAGCTCGGGAACTTAGGGTACCCCGACACGGACAGGTTATCCGTTTTGTCGTTGTCTGACTCGGGTGCCCTAAATTCCCGAGCTCGCTTAGCTCGTTCATGGACTAAAAATCTTCCATTCGATCCCGTCAACAGCTTAAATTTTATCATAAAAGTAAACAATTTCAGTTTTTGATAAAAAAACTGAATTTTGTCAGGTTTATGATAACATAAAGAAAAAAAAAATCTCTTTCCGGTTATTGATCAATAGCCTACGTTTTTGATCAAAAACCTGATGTTGTCATAAACCTACGACTAAATACAGATATTACAAGGCACATGTGAGTCGCAACACTGGGAACCTAGAAGAACATGAACATGAAGATGAATGTGATGATCTTCAGGTCAGGTGCGTGGTACTTTTTTTGACGGCACGGTTGGCGCAGTGGTTGAGCGTTCGGCTGCTGCGCTGCGTGTCGCGGGTTCGATTCCCGCACTGAACAAATATTTGTATGAAGTACAGATAGTTGTTCCGGGTCTGGGTGTCTTGTGTATGTGAGTTTAAATGTTTGTGAACGCACTCACGACACAGGAGTAATTCCTAGTGTGGGGCAACGTTTTTTTTTTTAAACAAAAAAAAAAACAAAAACTTACAACTGCCGTGCGTGTGTAACTAGATTTATGAACGTAAACAAAACAAAAGGGATATTTACCGATGAGGGTTTACAGTTTCTGCCAACTTAAGAGGCCGTACACGAAATTTTGCCGATTTCGCTGATTTACGTGATTTTACAGTTAATATAATGTATTTCTAAAAGTTTTAATGCACAACATGAAACATCATTTTAATTATGATCTGTATGAGCTGGTATTTTTATTTTTATTACAATTACGATTAATTGACCACAAACCGACGACAGTTTTGTAAAATTTAGCTGTAAGAGGTTTCGAATATCACAGTTTTTTTTTTTTTTTTTTTGGGGGGTGGGAAATCATCCAATGACTTCTTCCGCTCTAGGGTGGAGCGGAAGGGTGTGTCAGACTCTTACTGACTAAAACCCACCCCTGTTCCTCCCTGCCTCGAGTGCCCGGGGGCGAGGTAACTCTTTCGAATTTATCCTCCACCCCCGGGCAGGCACCGGCCGTGGCAGGCCCCTTCCCTTGGCTGACAACTCTTTGAGGCGCGCGTGGAACACTACGCGCCGTCGACTCTCGGGCCTGGTGCTGATCGGACGGCGAGTTACCCACTACTCGCCGTCCGCAGGCCCGGGTCTACGGTGGCCGGAGATCGTCTCGCGGCCCCTGGCGTCTCCTGCGGCGGTCGCGGCTGGGGGCGCTAGGGCGACTCGGCCGTTGCTGAGCCTCCCTAACGTGTGCCGCCTCCCTCTTCGCGAGCATTACTGCTTCGCAGAAGGAGGAGACGGCCTCCCATTCCCTCTCGCTCCGTACCATGGCCTGAACCAGGGCACGGCGCGAGAGGTCGCTGTCGCCTATCGCATCCACGAGGACACGGCGGTGCTCTGCCTAAGCGGGGCAAACCTCCACCGTATGCTCCACCGTGTCCTCTGGGCGATCCTCTCGAATATCCACATAACGAATCGTTTTGACGTCTAAACGGTATAAAAAAGTTATCACATATTGTTCCAAAAGTCGTCTATATAATGTATAAATCATTTATTACCACTTTCATATAAAATTTTTGAGTAAAAAAATAATTACTTTACTTAGTAAAATTTTAGAGAAAATGGGCAAAGAATTGCTTTTGACTTTGGCTATTTAGAACTCTCGTTCATAAAATTAAAACAGCAAAAAATAAACTTCAGTTCACCATCAATCCTTGACAAAAAAATGTAAAAATTACAAAAATTTGGCAATAAAAAGCTTTTGAAACAACCCAAATCTCGACTTATAATACGCAACGCAAGCTTCGAATCTAGCTCATTCATTAGATCATAATTGAAATGATCTTTCATGTTGTACATTAAAATTTATAGAAATGCATTATTTTAACTGTAAAATCACATCTGTAAAATCTCGTAAAACATCTGTAAAATCGGCCAAAATTTTTATGTACGTCCTCTTAGTACTTGGGTCATATCCAAAGTATCAAAAATGCCAATAAATCATGTTGTATTACTAGACCAGTGGTTCCCAAACCTTGTTTGACCGGGGACCACTTTGGTTTTTTCGTTTTTAGCAGGGACTAGAAGTCCTATATACAAAAATGGCAATCTAAAATAAATTCAAAACTTTTTAAAAACAAAAGTAAAGAAATGTTGTGATTTCCAATCACAACATTTCTGATTTAATTTAAAAAAAAAAAAAAAATTAAAGAGAAAAAAAAATAATAATAATCGGCTGTCAACCCGGGTAGTCGTCGGGGTTCAATTTGACAACCCAGATTTGGCCGCGGGGGTAAACACTTTACTATGTTACTTTTTAGTTGAAAATTTAGAAACTGTAAACTACAATTGTTGATGAGGATAAATTCATTACAAAATCTCATAGAATAGGATTAGTTTGTTCAAAAATTCGCGTTTAGTGTTAAAGCCAATCTTTACCACCACCGAGGTGTATAATGTGTATTTTTTTTGTTCTAGGCCCCCGACAAATTTTAATTAGACGGATTATAAATGTGTGAACAAGTCTACGTATTCGTCCGACGAAGACTACTGAATAATGAAGCAATCTACATATACAAATATTATAAAGCGGTAAAGTTTGTGAGTTTGTTTGTAGGAAGTAATCTCTGAAATTACTGAACCGATTTTGAAAATTATATCACCAGTAGAAAGCTACATTAATTTTGCGGATGCTTTATGCTATAAACTATATTTATTATGGGCAGTATTTTTTAAATTCACGCGAATGAAGTCGCGGACGAAGTGCTGGTATTAAATATAAACTGAAAACCAATTTTGTTTTATTTACTACTTGCCCCTACTACCTATGACATGACATTATCACCATGCGAATGTAGCGACATCTATGACTCCACAAACGAACTAAACACACAAATCCTGCATCGAGCGAGCCTTCTCCGCGAGATTTGAACACATACAACAGTCAAAATCAACCATTCGGGCAGTTGCCCGGGCCAGAGATGTCTAGTCGGAGAATCCTCTCTTTCAATGGAGGTTTTCCGGACTTTCTACCCTGCTCCGCATACTTCTAAAGGAAAAACGGATAGTGTTATTGTATTGCTTGTTTGACTGGTGTTTGCAACTCCTCGTCCAAAGCACGCACTGTGCGTACGGCTGGGATATAATTGATATTCGATCCACCCCAGCTCGTCGAAGATGACTACATACAGGGTGTAAGGGAAACGCTTCCGCAAACGGAGACAGGTGAAAAGATTAGTGATTCTTGATACGATACCATCAAAAAATCTGGAAAAAACAAAAAAAATATCTAATTTTTTTGCATTTTGCGTACACTACCCATGCTGTGAGAACAGTTAAATGAAACCGTTACTTGCAGTTAAAGACACTTTTTTTTCACAACTTTAGCATGCAATATAATATTAATAAAATATCAGCTGATCAACGACCCAACTTCCACGCGACGCCAAAGTAAAGCGAAAGATTACTGGTATCCCTTTGTATTTAGGTTGTAATCTACGTTCTGGCTTCCGAAGCGTTCCTCTTACACCCTGTATATCACGCAGATTACTTGGTTTTCCGAAGTACTTAAAATCTGTATCCAATGACCACTGTGCAGCTTAGAAGCAGACAAACTGCTGACTCGTTCTTCTTCTTGCAACCTCTGCTGAGTGGGCTGTCTATAACTCCTATGACAGAGAGGTGCTATTATTAATGGACCTGTGGCCAGTTGCAACGGTCGTGACATTACACTTTCTTTGCTATGCCAACTTCCTTTAAGCACCCGACGTACTGCTGGATACCATCCACACTTTGTTGATATACTCGTACCGACGGAAGCTAAAAGCAAGCTCGTCAGGAAAAAAATCTGAATCTTATAGTCCATTCTATAAAGTAGTTTCTTATGGAAAGCAATCTCTAATATCTCACTATTTCAATCAGTGTAGAGCAATTAAGGCCCAGTGGTAATGGTATCGACTTATGAGTTGTATGTCGTTTGAACAAAACCAGGCAGATGCTTTACGTGTAATTTATTGCATCACCACATTTATTCTCCTAGAGACGTGGATTGAGTCTCAGCAGTGGGAACATTATAAGGTTTTTTTTGGGATGGGAAATCTTCAAGGAGCGGTACGGCGTGTCAGAATTTTACTAACTAAATCCCACCCGTTTGCCTTCAGTTGCCTGTGCCAAAGGTCTCTTTGGAGCGCGCGTGGTACACTACGCGCCATCTACTTTCGGGCCTGGTCCATCCGCAAACCCACGCCTACGGTGGCCGGAGTTCGGGTTGCGACCCTCGACGCCCAAGGCATTTCCTGCGGTGGCTGCAGGGCGTCTTCGTTCAGTTGGTTGGTTGGTAAGACTGGTTGTCAGACTTTCGGGCTGCTGACTACATGTAATGCCTGTCAAAGTTCCATGATTGACAGTTAGGTCCAACGGCTTAACGTGCTTTCCGAAGCACAGAGGAGTCCCGGTATGTAAAGATCACCTATCCATGGACCAACCCCGGCAAGCGTAGCTTAACCTGATGGATCGACCCGTGCGGCTGTTATTATTTTAGCCATGAGCTAATAAGGCTGATTATGTTATGTTATGTTATGTCCTTAGAAAACTCCCGTTTGAACTGACATTTCCGCGTAACTGTACATATACAAACAAACGCAACATATTTATATCCTTCCACCCTCCTGTCTCATCGGTACATTCATCAACAGTTTAATTAGAACGCTCTCGTTAGTCACAAATGTGGGTGATGTACTTACCGCTAACAATCTGTCTGATGATATTAAATGAGGAAGTAGGGCGTGCTTTGTATGATTATCCTTTAACACGAGAATGGTTTTTGTTAATAACTATCAGTGGTGAGACAAGTAGGAAGCGTAGAACTCATACACTAACGGCCTTATTTATAGAAAAGTTAATTATTGTGTTCTTAGTTCAAATACTGATTTATCAAGATCTTAATTTTTTTGTACCCTAAAGCCCTAGAAAGCGGGTAAATTTTTTCGAGAGTATGTATGTTTGTATGTCTATTTCTTTGGCACGCGCTGTAGCCTAAGCTACGTGATGGATTTTAGCAAATGAGGTATTTTTAGAGTGGTCTTGACCACCGAAGTGACATAGTTAAAATGAATTTATTTTGAAAAAAAAATACAAATTGCAACCGCCATTAGGTACTGCCTAATGCCTACTGCCCTGTCACCTGTACAAGTGAGGACCTTATAGCTGCGTCAGCGAATGCAATTACCATGGCTGAATACTGGGCCAAACATAATATGTAATTAAATTTGCCATCGACACGCTAAGAAGAAGAAAATTAGGTACATAAGTGTTATTTTTTTTTTTTGGGGGTTGGGAAATCATCTCATGACTTCTTCCGCTCTAGGGTGGAGCGGAAGGGCGTGTCAGACTCTTACTGACTAAAACCCACTCCCTGCCCTACGTGCCCGGGGGCGAGGTAACTCTTTTGAATTTATCCTCAACCCCCAGGCAGGCACTGGCCGTGGCTGGCCCCGTCCTTTGCTGACAACTCTTTGAGGCGCGCGTGGAACACTACGCGCCGTCGACTCTCGGGCCTGGTGCTGATCGGACGGCGAGTTACCCACTACTCGCCGTCCGCAGGCCCGGGTCTACGGTGGCCGGAGATCGTCTCGCAGCCCCTGGCGTCTCCTGCGGCGGCTGCTGCTGAGGGCGCTAGGGCGACTCTGCCGTTGTTGAGTCTCCCTAACGTGTGCCGCCTCCCTCTTCGCTAGCATTACTGCTTCGCAGAAGGAGGAGACGGCTCCCCACTCCCTCTCGCTCCGTACCATGGCCTGAACCAGGGCACGGCGCGAGAGGTCGCTGCCGCCTGTCGCATCCACGAGGACACGGCGGTGTTCTGCCCAAGCGGGGCAAGCCTCCACCGTATGCTCCACCGTGTCCTAGGTACATAAGTGTAGTCGTATTTTTTTATGACATGGTCATGTGGGGTATTAAAATAAAGAGTTTGAGGAGAAGATTCCAAAAATATAAGTCACTAAAATGTAGTGTAACCAAAATTAATTAATTACTCAATTTAATCACGTTATTATAAGGGATAAATAGCTAGTTGAACACACAGCTTGCCAAACGGATGTTTGCTAGAATTATTTGCGATGGTTATAGTATCTCAATTGACTAACAACATGGATATAAATTATTAGACACAGCACAGCATGACGTCTGCTTAAATGTAATACTGAGTATAAGTAAAGCACTTATTTGATATGTATGATTATGTTGAACTATAAACCTAAGAATATCCTTGTTGCAACAAAAACAGTGTATGGACTTCTTTATACTCATGGAATTCACATCATAGTCGGCAGAAGCACATCTTGTCTGGTGTTGGTGCTAGGGGTCAAGCGGGGGGTTTCCCCATAGGAGAAACCGATCTTTTTACCTGACACAAATGAGGAATTTTGGGGTATGATTACAGTAGGAAATAAATGCAGTTGATGGCAATAAACCTGTGGTTGAGCTAAAATAAATTCTACCAACTAGATCAGACTGCTGGAAAAGTGACTTGTTTGTAGTAAATTTGAATTAAGGATCTGCTAATCAGTATTTAAACTTAGCATAATATTAATCCCCAAGTATAAAAAAACCCCAAAATATCAATTTAGAAAGTCCCACAGTTTCCTAAAAAAATATCCGTCAGATTACCAAATAATTTTGGACACATATTTTTTTCTTTTGTCACGTAAACAAAAAATGAGGACGATACAGTGCGTTGAAATTTCGCGTGACGTCACAGTGCGTTGAAATTTCGCGTGACGTTACAGTGTGCGTTAATTTTACCACAAAGTGACGTAACGAGCCC